>CM033446.1:98737741-99987741 GCA_019425775.1 Rafetus swinhoei
AACTACATTTGTCAACCCTGGCCTTAAAACCTCTATGGATGGAGATTCCACCACCTCACCAGGCAACCTATTCCAGGGCTTTACCACATTTCTAGTAAAATAGTTTTCCTAATATGCAACCTGGACCTTCCCTACTGCAACTTGAGATCACTGCTTCTTTTTCTGTCACCCATCTGTCCATCCTCTTTGGACTACCCTTAGAGGTAGATGAAAGCTACAAGCAAATCCACCCCCTCCCCCTCTCCTACTCTTCTCTTCTGCAGACTACATAAGACCAGTTCCCTCCACCTCTCCTCTTAAGTCACATGCCCCAACCTCTAATCATTTTCGTTTGGACTTTCTCCAATTTGCCCACATTCTTTCTGTAACGAGGGGCCCAAATCTGGATGCAATATTCCAGATGTGGTCCTACCATTGCCAAAAAGAGGATAATAATCACTTCCTGTGATCAGTTGGCATTGCTCTTGCTGACACATATCCAGCTTCTCATCCACTGTAATCCCCAATTCCTTTTCTGTGGAACTGCTGCTTAGCCAGTGAGTCTCCAGCCTGTAGTAGTGCATGGAATTCTTCCATCCTAAGGGCAGGTCTATGAATTTGTCCTTGTTAAACTTCATCAGATTTCTTTTGACCCAATCCTTCAATTTTTCTATACCGCTCTGGACTCTATCCCTGCTCTCAAGCATATCTGCCCCACTCCCAGTTGAACATAATTCACAAACTTGTAGGTTCTTTCCACATCAGGAATGGACCAGCTTTTAGGCCTCTTCATATGGACATTGTATGGAGGACCATAAATGCTCGCAGAATTGGGGGATGAGGTTAAGGAGGGGATGAGGCTCCAGCTGGGGGTGCAGACTCTGGAATGGAGCTGGGGATGAGGAGTTTTGGGTGTGGGAGGGGAATCCAGTTTGTGATAGAAAGGTTTGTTGGGCAGGAGAGGGCTAAGGACTGGGACATGGAGAGGTCTCAGGGGTACAGGAGCTCTGTAAAGCTTACTTGAATTGGCTCCTGGAAGCAGCAGCCTATCTTCCCTCGGGCTTCCACTGGACCATGGGTCTCTGTGTGCTGTTACATGCCTAGGCACTGACCCTGCAGTTTCCACTGGTCACAGTTCATGGCCAATGGGAGCTGCTGAACTGGCGCTTGGAGCTAAGGGTAACATACAGAGATCCCTACTTTACCCTGGTATCAGCAGCTTCTACACACCCAGAGCAGGGTAAGAGAAGCCCCAGACCCCACTCCCGGCTGGAGCACCTGGCATGAGCTTGAGGGCCATATTAAAAGATCCAGTGGGCTGGATGTGGCCTGCAGGCCATAGTTTGCCCACTCCTGATCCAGATAATTAAAGAAGATGTTGAACAAAACCAGTCACAGGACAGATCCTGGGGCACTCCACATGATACCAGCTGCTAACATTGATCACTATCAGTTGAGCCTAACAAGCTAGACAGCTTGCTATCCAATCCACGCTTCTTTAACTTGTCAACAATAATACTGTGGGAGACTGTGTCAAAAGCTTTGGAAAAGTCAAAATATACCACATCCATATCTAACCCCCCAAAAAACCCCACAGTTATCACATCATAGAAGGCAGTTGGATTGGTCAGGCATGACTTGCCCTTGGTGAATCCATGTTGACTGTTCCTGGTCACCTTCCTTTCCTCCAAGAGTTTCAAAATGGATTCCTTGAGAAACTGCTCCATAATTCTATTAGAGACTAAGGTGAGGTTGACTGGTCTGTAATTCCCCAGATTCTCCTTCTTCCCTTTCTAAAAAATGGGCACTATATTTGCCGTTCTCCAATCATCCTGGACCTCCACCAATCACAAGTTTTCAAATATAATGGCCAATGGCTCTGCAATCACATCAGCCAACTCTCTCAGCACCATCAGATGCATTTGACACAGCCCCGTGGATTCATACATGTCCAACTTTTCTAAATAGTTCTTAACCTGTTCTTTCACTTCTGAGGGCTGCTAACCTCCTCCTCTGCGAAGACAAGTTTTTTCCACATCTTCAGTCACTAAGTTGCCTTCCTCACACTTCCCTGACCTTCTTCTTGTTAACATACATATAGAAACCCTTCTTGTTATCTTTCATATCCCTTGCTAGGTGTAACACCAGTTGTGTTTTGGCCTTCCTTATTATACCCCTGCATACTTCAGCAAATACTTTATACTCCTACTTAGTCATCTGTCCCAGTTTCCACTACTTGGAAGCTTCATTTTTTGTATTTAAGCTCACAGAAGATTTCTGTTAAGCCAAGCTGGTCACCTGCCATATTTGCTATATTTTCTGCACATTGGGATGATTTACTCCTGCACCCTCAATGAGGCTTCTTTAAAATACAGTTTTCCTTTCTAATAAATTGCCACAAAACTCTGTTCTACTGACTTAATGTATAATGATAGTTCTGATAGTCAGAACTTCCAATTATATAGACATGTGAGCAGTTTCCCAAGGGGCTCAGATAAATTGTATACTAATTTTCTCTATTTGAAATCACAAACAATATTATTTCAAGGCATATCCATTTTTCTGTGCTTCCAAAATTTCTCCCCATACTCCAGTATGTCTAGCTAACATGATGAAGACACTAATTTTGACACTAGAAAGCTTTTTTCCCATCTAAAATGTCTGAAAAATAAACATCATTTTAAAAGATACTAAATTTTATCCTTGTAGTCAATTCTCTTTTGTTATGCTGGTTGTAGTTCCCTGTGTTTTGTTCCAGGACAGAACTGCACTGATAGAGGTAGTCACAATTTTTCCTAATGGGAAAAGAATGTCTCTAAACATTCAATTTCAAGGAAAGAAAACAGTTTTAAGAGAGCATTTTTTAAAAATTCCTATAGTTCACCATCATCATCAAAATCAAATAGAACATCCTGATTTTTTGTCTGTTTTTTAAATTTTCACCAAAAAAATCATGTTGAGACTCTCTAACTTGTGACTGGTCACCACATTTTGTTATGTGTTGCTATGTGGTGTTCTGTGATTTCGTGAGTGTAGCCATACTGTGCAAGGGTGTCATCAGTTCAGTTGATCCACATCACAGAGGTTGAACTGATGCTCCATTTATGCTGGTGTTTGGAGGTAAGCTCAGATACATTGTTTGACTGGCTATTTGCCTGACAGGTGATCTATGGGACAGCTGAACCTTAACACTCCCTCTACCTCAATAGTTGAGGAGAGGGAATGGATATGGGACTAGTATTCATCTCACTGACCACTGAAATTTGCAGCTCTTTGGTTGAATGTAGTCTTTTACAGATATTCTGGGCAAGTGGATGGATCATCAGTTAGTTGATGTCCCTCTAGGGCAGCCAGAGATTATAGTACTTACCAGCCCCATCTTTGATGGGAGGGAAGAATGTTATGAGGCTGGTATTTCTTGTTACTGAGCACTGAAGTTCTTTACATGACTTTCCATTAAACTCTTATGTCCTCCATATTATCCTCCCCTTCTGCTGACACCACTTCACCTGCTTATCTCTTACCCTTCCATTGTTCATGGTGATTATATTTTTTATATTGTGTTTGTGTGTTTGGTTGGGTGTTTTTGGAGGGGTTGAGAGTTAGCGTGTGTGTCTGGAATGGATGGACCACCCACTCTTCCTTTCCCCGCCCAACTGAAAAAATAATCTCTAGAGGGCCATGTTTACACTTCTACCAAGTTGAAACATCAAAATTTAAATTGAATCCGAATTGCCACATTACATTCATTGAAAAATACTTCTATTCTTTTAATAGTTTATGATGCAAAAGTACTGGAATTGTTTTTGTTTTGGAGGATATTTTGAGGCATTTTTGGTTGCAAAAGAAAAGTGTCCAAACCCCACTGCTATTTTCACTGACAATATAATATGGAGCCCCCAGTAGCAACTAAAGTTTCCCTCACTACTGGAAACTTTGAGAGAAGGCAATGGGGACAAGCCAATCCTTGCCGAGAAGCAAATCATTACTTTTGGAGAGAATTACACATTTATTCAGAAGTGGAGTTGAGTGAAGCCCATCACAAAATCTCTGTGTGTCCATAATCAAATGATTCCCTGTATTTTATCTCTGGATAATCCAAGATTCTGATTATCCAGATATTCTTTGTGTTGTACAAAATCAATAACATACCTGATTTGTTAGCACATTCACAGTTACTTTGAACACTCCCCCTTTTCCCAAGTCTTGAATCTATGTCATCATCAGGTTAGTAGGCTACACAAAGTATTGCCTAGTGCAAAGATTTGTCTGAGGGGAGGTTTATTTTTTCACACAAAAGTAATAACTTAGAAATGGCTTTCTTTAAAAAGAAATAATTTTAAATGGTTTTTAATAAATATACCTTATTCTATGCCAATGACTGTTGACAGTTCCATGATGAGTGAGTGTGTGGGTGCACATATATACACATACACACACACAGAGTTTTAGCTGTGTCAGTTTATATGTTTTCTTTCTGATTAAGAATAACAGCATGCTTTGTTCAAAATGCTTCCATGCCTTTTCAAGCCTTTTTCAGTCTTGAATGGAATCTGTTTCTTCCTTTTATAGCAGTGACAAATTGTAGTAATAATAATAATCATCATATAGTACTTTCCATTTCCACAAAAGTGCCCAGGTATCATAGACATAAAATGCAGCTGAGCTCAATCGCAGCTCAATCACAGCTAAAATTTCTTTAAAATTACTAAACTGATATTATCCCTCACACCTAGCAGAGTATCAAAATTCTCCAGTCAAATTTTCCAAAGCCACCCTGAGAAACTGATGGCTCAAGGATTGATTCTGCGGGGTGCTGAATGTCTTTAATTGCCATGGGAGCTCGGAGAAGTGAAGTCTAGATTGCTGAATACTTCAAAGAATCAAATTCTCAGTTTCTTGCAGGCAAATGATTTTTTGGAAACTGTATTGGCGCATATACTAATTGAAATGCAATTTCCCTGCACAAATTTTAGGTTTTGCACCTGCAATTTGATCATAGAAAGTTTCGCCTGTGGTTTTGGAAGATCAGCTTAGTCTACTTGGAGCTAAGTTTTAAAGTTGAGCTTTAAACTAGACTCTCAATTTATGCTTTCAGTTTTTCAAACAATCATTTAAATGTGAGATTGTGAGTCCACAAAGATGGTGTCACACGAATGTTCTTGAACAAATGGTGGTGCAAAAGATAAAACAGGAGATTTTTCTAAAGCAAATAGGCTATTAGGTGCCTACATGCCAGTGACTTTAAATGGGAGGAGTTAGGTGACAGCTGCCATGTGTGTCTCTGAAGAATCTATCCTAATACCTACACAAAAGTAAACAAGCATTCAAAAGTGTAGCTGTAAATGTAATGCCCCTTCTCTTCCTGATGCCTAATGGACTAGAACTCCACCATTATACATAGGTGTAGCTCTATTGATTTCAGGGGAGCTATGGCAGTTTACAAAATTTGAGGATAAGACCCCATGTGATTAAAAAGTCCAGAGCTTTTCCCAAGCAAAGGCAGCAGAATGCTGGAATCCAGTGCTGAAGTTACAATGATACAGATGGCCTGGACAACACTACTCACAACCATGCCCCCAGAATTTAAGGTGGCAACTAGTGAATCAGTGGCACGAGTGCAGAAGTGGAGCTAGTGGCTATTAAAGTTAAACACCCAAAAGCCATGCCACAATCCCCCAGACAATGCATAAAACAAAACATGTTCTTCTGCCATTTTGAGCAATAGCCACGTTGCCTCATTCTGCACCTGCTAAGACAGATACATTTCTTGGTTTTATGAAACAGAACATGTTGTTTCCTCACACTGACATGCTTTCTAGCCTGGTCCAGCAACTAAGAGTGTTTTCTGTGGGAGTATGCTTCAGCCTCTGTTCATCAGGAATCCAGAATAAGCTTAAACTACATGTCTATTAGATACATAGCAAAATGAAGCCTATGAACTTTGAGCATTCAGATCCTAAATGTGTCTGCATCATCATGAGAGCAATCCCTTACACTGGTTATTATGCATGACTAATTTGGAAAGTCAGTACCACTACAGTATACTACATTTATCATCACAAAGCTGCAGGTCATGATTTTTATGTTAGAATGAGGGGAACACAATATAGTTTCCCACCAGGAATTAATGTTTACACAGCCTGGCTTGCATTGAGGCAGCCCACCACAAGAGTGCCTTTTAGGGTTGCCAGATGGTTTAACAAAAAATACCGAACACACCCCTGCCAAAAAAAAAAAGCACCACGAAAAAATTCTGTCGAGGAAAAAAAAATGGGGAGACCAAAATTGTTAAAAAAAAAGAGAGGGGGGGAGCCAAAGTTGTTAAGCAAAAGTTGCACCACTCCCTTCAGTTTGGGACCACACACTAGCCACCAATGCACCCACCCTTCCCCCTGAGCCAGGCCCCCCCCAGTCTCCCCATTCCAATGCACTCACCCCTGCCTCAGACCCAGGTCCCCTTAGTGCCCCCCCATCCCAATGCACTCATCCCTGCCTCAGACCCAGGCTCCCCTAATGCTCCCCCATCCTAATGCACTCACCCCTGCCTCAGAACCAGATCTCCCTAGTGCACCCCCATCCCAGGGCTCTCCCTCCCTCCCCCTGAAGCAGGCATCCCCAGCATTGGGAGCCCCCGCTCCAATCAAATCTCCCCCCTCCCCCCGCAGAGCCAGGCACAGAGGAACAATCTTACTTTTAAAGTGGCTGCTTCTGCCGCCCAGCCCGGCTGTCTCGGCTCACATTGTAGAGAGAGGGAGGCATCATGTGGCCAGCTCCCGGTCTCTGCTGGTGACGTAAGCTAGAGCGTGCACTCTGCTTCCACCCCAGCCCGGCGCCCCCCTGGCATGGTGCCTGGCAATTGCTCCCTGCTGCCCCCCCTTCTCTAGACTCTGCCGCGCTCCTCACTCACCTGCCCAAGCCAGATGTGTCAGGAGAAAATTGTCCCCGCCGGGCTTCCGTCCCAGGGAAACAGGAAATACCAGATATTGCACATGTCCAGTATTTCCTGATTTTTTTACCGGACGAAGCCCCCAAATACTGGACTGTCCGGGTGAAAACCGGACACCTGGCAACCCTAAGTGCCTTTGGGCCTTACAATCAATGCCTAAGTCTCTTGCCTTATATATTTTAAAACTCTGCCTGATGCTCTTTATTTTTCCTATGGGAGTCTCTTCACTACTCACTCCATGAGGAAGAATACATAGAAGCTAGATAAGAGTGTTTAAAAACAATTCTGCTTGTGCATTTGAACTATCTCCACCCTTCTTCAAGGCTCATAACTTTATCCAGTATATTACATGGATTTCATCTATATTGTTAGCATCGAATCAGATCATGAGCAAGGATTTGGTGGGGTGTCTTCAGTTATGTTTGTGTACTGCAGAACACACTCACCATCCTGCAATTACAGTAATAACAATTAAATAAGTACTTGTTGGGGAAAAATTGTTCTGAGCCTTTTGCCAGATCTTTGTGTGTCTATCCATATTGTAATCACAAGGTAGGTGTAGCACATCCTAAAAACAGACAAGTCACATACTGTGCTTTCAAATTCTAGCTTCACCTGGAAGGCTAACTATTAAAAGTTCATCAGCTCCGGTTGTGCAGAAGAGACCACCCTACACATTTTACTCACTGTTCTTCCCCTCCCCCCCATTTGTCTAACATGTTAGTGTCACAATAGTGATGGGTGAAAGACTAATCCTCCCCAGAGGAGCCATGCAGTATCTTTTTGTTTAATTATAGGTAGGATTCAAAGACAATGAGGGAAAAAAATTCCCCTAATGGTAAATTTAAATCCCCCTGACATGAAGCTCCAAACATGAGCTCTGACCCCATCCTTGCACTTGGTCCATCAGTCTGCCTGCAGTATTGGGGTCATTGCCTAAAAAGATGCACCTGTCTCTTGCGGCTTGACCTATATGACCAGACATTTTCATTATGTGACACTTTAAAAGGGTTTCTTGGGGGATCATAGATTTTTGCCCCAAAGCTCTTGCTTCTTTTAATTTTGTATTTCCTACAATCTGCTAAAGATAATTGCAAGTCTTTCCTGATCTTTTTGTAGTATGCACCTAATTAAGATAATCCACTCTAATCATTTCATTGCTCTAAGAAGAGCTGTCATTTAGCCAGGACCTAGCACTATGATCCTGACTAGCTGAGCTTATTAAAGACCCCATGACAAAAAAGCAGAGATGTTATTATTAACCCCAGTGTCTTGGTGAAATTCTAGTTTTGATAATTACACTCTGCCTTCCTAAAATTCCTGCTTGAGTATCAATTATATTCCTCACTTCGTGTCCGAAACTGTCATTATTGATTATTATTTAGTATTTTTATTTTACTGTAGTGGGTAGGAGCCCCAGTAAAAACCAGGCCCATGTTGTGCTAGATTTATTAAAACAGATTTTAAAAATAGCCCCTACCCAAAGGGGTTTACAATCTACGTATGAGACAAAAGACAAAAGGATATGGTCAGACAGGGTAATAGAAGAAAACAATGAAATAATATTGGTCAGCATCCTAGGAAGTGGTTTCTTCATACTATCAGGCAAGTTTTAGGAAGCCACCAGTTTTGTGGTGGGCTTTGCAGGTGTCTAATGAGGTAGCTTTGTGGATATTAACTGGGAGCACTTCTTAAGCATGTTAGGTTGAATGGGAGAAATCCAAAGGGAGTGTCTTTGAAAAATTAACAAGTGGGCAGTGGAGGATGACATGATTGACAGACTGAAGGTGAGAATTGGCAACTCAAAAAATAATCAAGACGTGATATATAATGTCAGAACTGATTGCTCTGGTATATAAGCTGTGTTGGAAAATTACTGTGTACTCTTAGAGAACTACCATGTTCCATCCCAGAAGTGACACCACTTCACGACCAAGTGCAGTAATTCTTCTGCATGTGTGCACATTTGTGCATGTGTGTGTGAGAGAGAGAAAGAGAAACTGTAAGTAGAAAGGTAAATTTTAAATGTGAGACAAGGACAGTATTATAGTAGAGTTATTAGTATTTGCAAATCATCAGGGTAAATCTTGCAAAAAGAGCCAATAGATGATGTTGAGCTCCAGACATATTTGCTATACTAGCTGAGTCCATACACTGGCAATGGCACTACAGGCACAGCTACACTGCAGAGGAAGATCAAAGTTGCTGCTGTCAATCTTCCAGGGTGGTGTTCCCTCTAAGCTGCATGGTAGCACAGCTTCACAATGATTAATCAGCCTCACCAAGTAAGTCAGCTCCATTCATGGAGCTCTGAGCCTCTGACTGGGAGGACCTGATCAATTACTGTGAAGCGGTGCTACCATGCACCTTAGAGGGAACACTGTTCCACGGTTCAAATTAGAGGTCTAGTTAAGACAGTGAATTTGAAGTGAGAGGGGGGCTTCAGTCAGTACCAGTAACCCTGCTTCCATGAGGACTAAGGAAAGTCAAAGGAAGAGTGTTCTTCCTTCGACTTTCTGCAGTGTACACAGTGCCAAAAGCTGAGTTAAGCTACTTCAACTTCAGCTATGCAATTAATGTTGTTGAAGTTGCATATCTTAATTCGACTATGTCCTGTAGTGTAGACATACCGTAAGAGAATTAAAAAAGAGAATGTGTCTTTGATGCATAGTGACATGACACACTTTGTTATTCATATAGCAGCACTAAGAGTAAAATAAATAAAGTTTGAAAATGTAATTAACCAATATGGCACTTGCAATGCAAAATATCTATTTTCAACAATGTGCCTGACAGTTTATGCTTTGCCTCTGTCCAAGAAAGAATTTGTATTATTAGCCATAACTTTTGGAGGAATATATTATACACTTCAATAAAGATGATTGTCTATTGTGGCAACAGGTGAAACACTGTGATGTTGTGGAATAGTTCACCTCTTTTTCATCTTGGTAGACACAAGAAGCATGAAAGCCCCAGAGATAAAAAATGGCACCCCAAAATGCCTCAGGTTCTTCATGTCAGACTGATTCCTTCAAAGTCCTCACCTGAAGTGACCCACAAGGGACCCCAGTATTATTCCTATATAGATGTGTTGTCTTGAATAACACTTGCCTGCAGTATATCTCGCTGCAGTATATCTAGTGCAGTTAGAGTGTGTGTATTTGGGGGGGTAGATGTTTTCGAGGTTAAATTTGCACGCAATTATGAACCTTATCCAAAGCTCTGTGGTCTGCCAAGGGAAGTGGAAATCTCATGGGAAAGGGCTGGTTTTATCACAAGCCTTACAAACCAAAAGGGAAAAACATTCAAGATTAGAGAGTGTAAATAAATCTGTCAGACAACCGTCTTACAGCATTTTCAATTATCTGGTATTGTAATTTATCTGCTATTGTTCAGGCAACAAATGATAAGAAGTACTGTCTTCCTTTATATAACAGTGCCTAGATTTATTCTTTGCAACTGCAAGAGTTAAAAGCAAGTTTTGCTTAACCCTACTACTCATTTATTTTATATACTATTTATATTTCTATTATATCCGTGTACCGATAGATAGTAATTTATAGTTACATAAAAGTAAAAACTGGTCTGAAAGTTTATATTTTGAAATTTTTTGAACAAAAAGAGAACATGTTTTGACTTTATGTATAAAATAACTAACAATGAAGAAAAACACTTGTATACAAGTCTCAAGTAAATGGAAACTGCTCATCATCTCTGTAGATGCACCTTTTTTATTTGAAACATCAGTTAGAAACTTAGTGTGAGATATCAACACTTGACTGTTTGAGCCTATATTTGGGGGAGTGTTGTCGCAGCTGATTTTTTTATTTCTGTGGAATGCAGTTATGGAATGCACTGAAACACACACACTGCAGTGTTTTATCAGGATATTGTGAGATACCCTGAACATTCCAAAAGCGCAAAGGAGTCTATTGAATCATATTTGGTGGGGTAGAGGGGCTCCAATTGTGTTTTCATTTGGCTAAGGTCACATGACAGGGCCCACACCTGGTTTTAGACATGCTGAAATGTTGCTGATGAGACATGTGATCTAAAACTAGAAGAGAACCTCCTAGATTGTCCAGAGGCACTCTTATCTGACACACTGTGGGGTTGGGGGGAAGGGAGAGAGATTTTATAAGACATCCTGATTTACTGAACTGTAGTAGTAACAACAATCCACTTCTGCTGATAAGCAAAAGGAGCAATGCTTTGTGATATCTCCAGGGAAGACATACTGTAGTACAGATCTAATGCCTGTGAACTGCAATCCAGTTAGGAAACATTTTCAGTAAACAAAAACAAACAAACAAACAAACAGAAAAAAACTTGTGAGTCTCACTTGAAACACGTCTATTTATTTAAATGTATCTGATTTTCTAGGAAATACCTGAAGAAACCTAAAACACAGAGGAGTGAAGGATACTGAGGCAGTGGCTTTGATGCTTATCATATAGTTCATTGCCAAGGTCTATAGGAGTGAATGTAAAGGTGTCTGCATCCTAAATCTCACCAGTACAATTGGTGTTATCTGGCACCCTCGCTAACAGTCTCAAATGACAGTAAATGGATCATGAAAACTGAACTCCCCATGTCACATCTCGGCTAATACAAATTGATGGACCAGTTCAGGAGAGGCTTGCCCTGCATTTGCCTGCACTGTATTACTGCAGACTCATAAATGGCTTCAGTATCCAGTACCATCAATCACTAACACTAAACGCTCCAATAATAAAATGAGCAAACTTCATAAGGATGGCTGTTTTTTCAGACACTGTGGTTTTGTCACTGAAAGATGCAATCTTAATTCAGACCTGGACTTTCTCTCTTTCTCTTTCTCTTTCTCTTTCTCTCTTATCTCCTGCTCCTCTCATCCCATAAAGATATGTTAATGGAGGTCCTTGTCCTGACTGAACATTAATGAAAGAAAGGACTCCTTCACTTACACGTGAAGTACCTTATTCTATGTCTGTTTCTCATTTGGTGTGTCATGTCCATCACTTGATTTTATGATCTGCTTGCTCCTCACAACGCTATCAACCTGGTGACTATAATTATTTTTGAAACATGGGGGAAACATTTTGTTTATTCAGTTACCTTATTTTTATCCTTTTCTCCCACTCCTGGGAATCATATTGTTCAAATGGTTTTGAAAGCCATTACATAGTACTCATCTGATCTATTGTCCCCTTAACTCTTCCAGTGAAACTAGAAGGGTGATCATCTTGCTACTAAATCTCCCCCTACAGCAGCATCAAGACAGGAGATGCTCGAGGGTCACTGCCCCATCCCTGATTCCACCCAGGGCCGGCTCGAGCCATTCTTGTGCCCCAGGCAGCGGGCACGCGACGCATGCGTGGTTCCGCCCCTGGGCACACAGCGCATACGTGGCCCTTCCCCCCGGCACGCTGCGCACCTTACAGCTGCAGTCAGGCACACGACGCCTGATTGCAGCTCTAAGGGGCACCGCGCGGCCCCCGACCCCGGGTGCGCGGTGCCTGATGGCAGCTGTAAGGGGCGCCACGCGCCTGGTCACACAGCGCCACTTACAGCTGCCATCAGGCGCCCCCCATAGGTTGGCGCCCCAGGTAGCTGCCCAGCTACTCCCTTCCCCCCCTTAATCCGGCCCTGGACTGCTTTGGGAATTGGTATTGGATGAGGGCCCATACACCTGGTCTATACGAGAGAGTTATTTTGAAATAACCCCCTTATTTCCAAATAATAAGGGGAGTGTCCACACTACCAAACCCATTACTGTATTTAGAAAAAACAGGCTGGTTATTTCTAAATCTGTACTTGTGCTTTCCTCAGGGAATAACACTTTCTCCTGCTTTCCTCAGGGAAGGGAGGGATAGTGGAGGAAAGGCACACAGACGGAATTCCAGGGCCCCTTGTGAAGAGGCACGGGGAAAACTCTTTCAACACCTCTCTGCTGAGCACAGCCCCTTAATGTGCTCACTGAATGGCACTGGTGTCTGGCTGCTCGTATGCCCTGGCCAGCCCTTCAGCCTGTGCTCCCCACCCTGGCAAGAAAGTCTCCCCCTTGCTCTCACACAGGTTGCGGAGCACACAGGAGGCTGCCACCATGAAGGGGATGTTGTGCTCTCTGAGGTCCAGATGAGTGAAGAGACTCCTGAATCTCCCCTTTAAGTGGCCAAACACACGTTCAATGACCATGCAGCACCTGCTCAGCCTGGCATTTAAGTGCTTCTTGATGGAGCCCACACTGCCCATGTAAGGCTTCATGAGCCAGGGAGCAAGGGGTAGGCTGCAGATGGGCATGTCCACATCCCCAACTCTGATGGTTTGGTCAGGGAAAAAAGTGCTGGAATACATCTTTTGGAACAGGAAGGAGTTCGGAAGATGTGAATGTTGTGTGCCTTCCCTGATTACCTGATGTTGATGTCAGGGAAGCATTCCTTGTGAGCCATGAGGGCCAGCAGCACCATGGAGGAATACCCCTTTCTGTTTATGTAGTCCGAGGCCTGGTGGTTGGGAGCCAGGATGGGGGTGTGAGTGCTGTCTATGCTCCACTCTCCCCACAGTTGGGGAAGCCCATGGTAGCAAAGCCATCGACGATAGTGTCCATGTTCCCCAGAGTGATGACCTTCTGTAGCAGCACCTGGTTGATGTCCTTGGCTACTTGCAGGAGCACGGTCCCAACTGTGGATTTCCCCACACCAAACTGGTTCCCGATGGAGCAGTAGCTGTCCACTGTGGTGAGCTTCCTAAGGGCAATGGTGATGCACTTCTGCAAGGGGATGACGGGTCTTAGTCAGGTATCCTGTCACCTAAGGGCAAAGATGAGACACACACAGAGCTCCAGGAATGTGGCCTTCCACATGAGGAAGTTCTTGCTGGTCATCCCATAGCTGCAGGATAATGCAGCCCTACCAGTCCAAACTGGTCTCTCTCTGCCAGAAGTGGTATTCTATGGTGTCCTGGGGACTGATGGACATTTGCAGCAGCAGGAGTGTCAGGACCTGGCTCATGAGGGCCTGCAGTCCAAGCTGGTCCTCGTCCTGTTGGAGCAGCATGCGGTCAGTGTAGAAGTACTGTGCCATGAGGTGCAGCACATGGCCCGTGAGCCTGGCACAGCCTTGCAGCAGCTCTAGCTCAATGTTGTGAATTCTGTGGTGTCTGCAAGGGCAACCAGAGAACAAGAAGGCACATGCCCCTTTTGTGTCCTGCAAGGGGGGAGTCAGTGGAGGCATGGTGTGTGAGATGCGATGGTAGAGAGGAGCCCCTGAAAGCACACATCTCAGCTTGCCTGACCAAGCAGCCACAGGGAATGCCCTCCCCAGAGTGCTTCCGAAAGCTCTACGTTGGAGGCAGGCTTCAATCAGTGTCGACACACTATTTTGAAATAGTTCTGATTAATTTTAATGCTGCCCCATAGTGGGGGGACACTATTTCAATGTTGTTATTTAGGGAGTTATTATTTTGATTGTAGTAATTTTGAAATAATTTCCTAGTTTATACATGCACCTATAGAATAACCATCCCTCCTCTAGTTTAATTTATGGTGAGACAAGGTTGCTGGGATGGTGGAGGACACAGCCTGTGCTACAGATGGCATTGAACAATGGTACAGAAAAAACAGATCCAACATTTTTGAGGCAGTGTCAGATCTGGGATTGTATAGGGTAGCCCGTTACAAGGAAGGGTTCAGCTGCCAAACTGAAATCTGAATTGGAATGTCAGGATGATTGTTTGGGTTGATCTCTCGTCTAGACAGAGAAGGATAGTTTGAACTTGTTCTGTGAAGTCAACTGTCAGTGGATAACATCTTTTATCAATCACACTGAACCCACTCTAAATGTTTCATCTGCTACAGAATACCCCAGTTCACAGATACACAGTTCCTCTCTCAATCCTAGTATTTATTTGTCAGTTCATGTGACCCAAATTGAGATAAACCAAAATTGGTAGTGCCCCAAACCAAATATTCTTCTTTGGAATTTAAATGTCTACTATTAAAACATCTTCCTTATTTTCACTGCTCAAAGCTCAAAATTCACTGCATTCAGTGGCACAGTTGTTTGCAATTTCAGCAGAGAAACCAAGAGCTGAATGAGTCATGGGAAATAATCCACCCTCTGAAAATCTAGTTCAATATTAGTAGAAGGCAGCATGCTGGAAGCTCACTCTGCCTCGGCCTATGCTGTTTCTGTTCTATGCATAAACATAAGACTTCACACTCTAGAGCTGTCTCTGCAGAATCTTTCACCAGTGCTAAAAATAAAACTAAAGAAAACAAATACAACATGACTCTTCCCACTTTTCACTCCTTACTCCTCCCAAAAATGTTTTTGGTTTCGGGACAGTATAGTTATATATATAGGATATTTGCAAGACTGGATGCAAAGTTGGGTCTATTGGGCTTTCCTGAAGGATGTAAAATACATACATACTCCCACATCAAAGCTGCAAAAGCACTGAGGAATACTGTTCATCCTGAAAAATTCTAAGATCTCAAATGGGTCACTTATATTTCTACCATAGTCTTGTCTCAGTTGCTCATATGTTCCCAAATAACAGTTGAGTTCATTGTTTTGCAGCAGTTGCACTGGCACAGCCTGGTTTCCTTCAAGCACAGTTCAATGCTAGTTAAATGCGGAGAAACCTCCCGTATAAACAACACTCCAGATCTACTTTGTTCTAATGATATGTCAGTATTTGCTAAGAACGTGGTTGAAAGTTAGTTGGTCTAATTTACTAAACCCAACTCTACTGTGGTAAACCATGCTCAATTTCATAATGGAGGCAGGGTGAGCCATGTTATTTTACCATGTGTTAACAGCCACATAAAACCAGAGTTCAACTGTCACTATTTTACCCTTGAAAAAATATTCTTCCCTGGCAAGAAGCTGTACTCATCTGGATGCAATTGACAAGCTAAGATATCTTGTGTGTAACATTTTCATCAAAAGGCAACGTTGCTCCTCCACTTTCAATTTGGCTTCACAATGTTTTTTTTTCTGTGGAGGAAAATTTCAGGGTAGTTGGATCTCTTCTTCTGAGGTCTTTGAAAACCATTAAGCCTTTGACAAAATGTCAGGATTCCATTCCAGGAATCATAAGGAATCTTTTCCCCACTTGTTCCTCTTTAGGTTGCTTAAAGGGGAGAGGTTATAGTGACAAAAACTGATCATATTTGAAAGCATCACATATTGAAATACTCAACTTCAGGAGAGGAAAGCTCTGTTATTGGTTGGAGCAAGGATCTGCTCTGCCACTGACGCACTCTGTGACTTTGAGAAAGTCACTTAACCTCACTAGACCTCAGTTTAAAAAACAATGTGTATTTTGTTACATATATTCTGACTGTTTTCATCAGCTGTATTTGGGAATCTCTCTATTATACTCTTCAGTTTAGAAAATGTAGTGGTTTTCTCTTTACAATTAATATTCTAAAGGGAAAATTACCTGAGTTGTGAAAAAAAGTAATAAACCATGTGAAAACTAAATATACAAATAAGCATCATAGTTACTCAGTTTTGACTTACTCTAAGAAACATCCATTGGGTGAAATCTGAGAGCAACTGAAGTCTGTGGGAATTTTGCCATTTACTTGAGTGCATCACTCACAGATTCCACTGGGATTATCCGCAGGATAAGGTACCACACAACATGAATAAAAGTGGCAGAATCTGGCCCTGGAATAGAACTGGTTTGTATTCTAGTCTCCATCTGGCAATTAACAACACTGTATTGTGCTGTACAGAAAAACAAAGAGAAGTTGTTCAAGACCTTGTTGCTCTTTAAGATGTATTAAGATTAAGGAAGTCTTCAGCAGGTAGAGTGTGAGTTACCAAGAGGCACCACATGTCTTAATTCAGAAGTGAAGGAATTAATACCCACATTGCTTTTGTACAGCGAATACTTCAAGCTCTTTTTATTCTCTTGGCACACAGCCTGTCCTTGTTTCTAACGGCATTACATTTATGTGTTTATTTAAAATAGCCACATGTCTTCCACAATTTAGAAAGAGCTCTCTTATTTATTTACATAAACTAGTGCTGTAAAATTGATATATTCTATAGGGCTCTCCAAGCTAGCCCTCAGCTTCTCTCTGATTTAAGCATACTGTGGCTTGGTTCTCAATTATTACACACCGTTTTAAGCTTACAATCATCCTTTTCATAATCTCAAACCAGTACTGTACTTCTCCCCCTAAGTGAAGGTAATGCTTGTGAAAGGTGCTAGGCTGACAGCCCAGGCAACAGAGGCAGTTAACCACAGAACAGCTACAGCCAAGTCAGAAGCACTAAAAGCTTTCCATATATACAATGACTTGCCATTGACCCTCAGAGCTGCACTAGGGGGATGTGTCTAAGGTCAGAAGGGGTTGAGGTTTCATTGTCCTTCCTATCTATGGTGTTTTTTTCCCTTCTGGGAACCATCCATAATAACATTTGGAAACATTTGTGATCATGAGTTTGAGTTCTAGGCATTTGGTTACATGAAATTGAACAAAGGTAATCAATTAAATATATATCTATCAAATGATAGCAACAGCCATGCTTCTAACAGTATGATGGTTACCAATGCTGGGGTCTTTTAAGTCTAAATGTTGGGTTTCCACAGATGTGGCTATAAATAAGAGTTTGTTATTTCCCTTTCTGCTTCTCCTCTTGTACCCTGTACTCCTCTCAGTCTGTTCTTCTTACTTCTCATTTCATCTCCCTCTCCAGTTCTTGACATATCAGGATGTCCCTATAATTTGAGTGGAATTTCCCTCCTTGTTTTTCAATTACTTTCTGTTTTCCATCTAAACTTCTTAAAAACACTTCTTCAAGAATCCTTTCTACCTTGGCCTCATCTGTAATCAAATGCATTCAGTCATAGGTGCTGACTTCTCTTCTTGTTGGGGGCTGCTAGACTCCCCCCTCCTGCCACCACTCCAGGCCCCACAACCACTCCATCCATTCCACTAGATCCCTTCCCCTGCAGCACCTCTTCCTGCCCTTGCTCCTCCCTTCCTCCACCTCTCCCCTTCCTCTTCCCCCAAGCACATGCCATTCTCACTCCTCCCCCTCCCTTCTGGAGACTGAATACTATGAATCACCTGTTTGCTATGGTCTGCAAGCATTGGGAGGGATGGGCAGGAGTTGGTCAGTGAGGCCACCGCTGTGTGAAAGGCAAGGTGGAAAGGGCCAGGAGGGGAGTATGGTGAGGGTGGATGTGCTGCACTCACTCATTTTTCCCCATGGGTGCTTCAGTCCCAGAGTACTCATGGTGTCAGTGCCTCTGTGTTCAGTTCTCCCATACCTGAACATGTCTTGCCTTTCTAATGGATGGGTCAAATTCATGAGAAGATTAAGTAGTGATCAAATGCATAATTCATAATTAGGAAACAGAAAAGTGGTAACAGAGGCCTCCTTGGTCTAGCAAACATAGGTATAACATGATCCAATAGCTTGAAGATTAAGCTAGACACATTCAATTTAGAAGTAAGGCATACATTTCTAACAGTGAAGTTCATTACCCATTGCAACAATTTTCCAAGATTTGTGCTGGATTGTCCATCATTGCAAATTTTTAAAGTGTTTTTTTCCTCCTAAAGATGTGCTCTAACTCAACCAGGAATTATTTCAGAGAAATGTGATCTATGTTATAGCCCTGGTCTACACTAGGGCTTTATTTCAAATAATCCCCTTTAGGTCCAATTTATATGCAGGGCATCCACCCTACCAAACCTGTTATTCCCCGAGAAAAGCAGGAGTACAGATTTCAAAATAAGCCACCCCTTATTTTGAAATAACACTAATTTTGAAATAGTTATTTCAAAATAGTGTTAGTGTGGACGTTCCAGTGCCACTTTTTCAAAATAACTACTTCACAGAGTAATTCACACTAATTTCACCCCAGTGCTTCCTGGGGCTCTAAGTTGAGATAGCACATCTACATTAACAGAGCCAGCCTTGCACTAAATTCAAGGCTTCCCCATAGTGGTGACATGTTATTTTGATTTTGTAACATCAGGAGTTAAGTCGAATTTACTAATTTCAAAATAGTTTCTTAGTGTAGACATGGCCATACAGATTAGAGCAGCACAGTGATTCTTTCTTAAAATATAGGAATCTGTGAATCAATTTCAAGTAATACAAAAATTAGTAATACTATTATTTTCAAGTAATACAAAAATTCCAAAAAGAGAAAGAAATTGCCTTGGGTTAGAAACAGCAAGGATTAACCCTCTTGTCCAACATCCTGAAGAGTTTCACCTTCACATACTTTGGAGGTGGAATGGTGGAAGCGAAGTATGCTTTTTTTTTTCTTTAATCTCACACACAGCCATGGCTTATATCTTCCAAAACTCTTCCTACCACAACTGAATGATGCTTCCAAGAGCTACTTCTGGGTTATTGTGACTGAAGTGCCAAAGTTTCCTCATGATTATGCCTAAAGGCACAATCTAGCCCTGTGTTAATTAAGCTACAACTACATAATGCTAGTAATCAGAAGTCAATAAGATGGGCAATTTTTGAACAACTTGTGGACTGAAAATTATGACACTGAACTAGTTGTCAAATTCTTATGAGTAACAAAGACTTGCAAAGAAAATCAGGATCAGTCCCCATCAATGATGCTCTTGTCAAAAGGTGAATTAAATAAGTAACAGACTATTAAGTAATAGTTACACCAACTCTATCAAGTTCTACCACATATTCTGACAGAGTGGTTTAGGGGTTTAACAGGTATGATGATGGTTACTTTTTAATAACAATATTTCTATTAAAAGCCATTAAAAAAAAGCTTAAATTGTAAAGTCTTGACCAGCCAAAAAGTTTGGTAAATAATTATTTTCTATGATTCATTACTGGAATCTATTGGACTGCATTGTGAATGCAGTCAGCAGAGCTGAATATTCAGTAATGAACAGACACAGGAGCCTCCTTAAAGAATAGTGTAGGTGCCCTACAATACACAAAATATAAAACATTCTACTAGTGTTTTTAATAATTTAGTAGAACACCAAAATGTTACAGAAATAAATCCCCATTTCAGAACTTATCTTGCCATAGGAATGGCAAGCACTGTTAAACAGAGAAAAAATTCACAGCTGTGAGGCTGGAGTAAATCAATAGGAATATGTCTTATGGCTATACAAACAAAATTGGTTATTTTAAACTTTTACACCATCCATTACAACTAGCTGGTTGCTTTTCACTTAAAAATAAATTCAAAAGCAAAAACTCACCACTTCCCACATATTCACAGGATAGGTAACAACTGTTCTCAGAAATATACTTCATTTTGAAAAGTCCTGTGATTTAAATTACAATGTTTTGTTCTCTTTAGCTTTCCAGAGATTATTGACTTCTAAATACCAAATGCTATAGCCAGGGAAATAATTTGTAAGTAATAATTTTGTCAACTAATTTTGACTTTCTTTTTTTCTATTACCCTGTGGGCAGATTATGATTATTTTAATGTATACATCACTCATAATTATTTGCAGAATTGTAGGGAAGATTTTTTGGCCTACATGATGATATTGTGGTGTTCTGTTTTAACTGGACATTTAAGTCCCTCAACATATTTCTGTGGCAGGGTTGATGGACACAACTGTTAGAATTAGGTGGTTTGTACAAACACTCATGAGCATGAAATCAGAAATGTGTTTTCCTGAATATTCTGCTATATTCATTCAAAATGGGCCACATTCTATGAGTAGATTCATTTGCTAGAAAATCTGTGGAAAGAAAACACTAACGGAGCAGGAACACAATAAAAACATATTTAATTATTCAGATCATTATTGCCAAATTATATTTAGCATAAGGCCTTCCAAGTAAGGGATGGCCTACTGGTTAATGCATTAGACTTGGATTTATGAGCTCGTCTCACTTTTCAATTCCTACAAAGGTTTCCTGTGTGACTTTGGGTAAATCAACAGGACCTAATCCAATGTCCTTTACCTTCAATTGCTATTTGCCTTTAACTCCGCTGTTTTTTAGTCCACTGACTCTCTTAGGGCATGTTTATACTTACTGAAAGATCGACGCTCGGAAGGTCGATCTTCTAGCATTCGATTTAGAGGGTCTAGTATAGACTCGTAAATTGAACATTGAGGGCAGCCCCCGCTGGCATTTGGTACTCTTCCTTTTGTGAGGAATAAGAAAAGCCAACAGAGCAAAAGATCTCATTGGCCTCTCGCTGTGTGGATATTGCCAAAACTCGTCTTGAGGTAAGCTGATTCTAACTGGAATTGCATACCTTAAGCCAAACTTCCTGGTCTTATATAGGCCAGGTCTTAAGGAGTAATAATGTTTCCCTATCTACCAAGGGTGTAGTAAGGTAAATTGATTAATATTTCTGATGCGCTCAGATACTATAACAATGGGGACCATTGTAAGTATATTGAGAGAGAGCACTGTAGCTTCGTCTCTCTGTTCTTGAAAAGAAATTAAGACACTTCATGAGATTCTGATCAAATTAAATAATTTGTACTTTGCATACAATATTAGCATGATAGAGTGAAGAAAATCCAGAGTGTCTTGGGGCCAGATCCTCAGCTGGTGTAAATCAACATAGCTTCAAGAGAGTTAATGGAGCTATGCCAATTTTCTTCAGGTGAGGATCAGCCTTTGTAAACTAGGGAAGCTGTTTTGACATGAATGCATTAGGAGGTTAGATGGATAGGAGGCCAGTGAAAAGAACAGAGAAGGGGCCTGGTGATGCTCTACTTTTGTGAGTGGGAATGAAATTTGTGTGCAGCCTCTGTATGCATGGTAAAGCAAACAGTTGAACTTTTGATTCATATAATACCTCATCTTTGCTCTCTTATAATTGATGAGTCAAAGCTCTGGTCAAGGTCAATGTAATTTCTGTTTCTAGTTTCAGTGCCATGTGCGGCTTTTTTGTGTAATTGGAGAATAAAGAGAGAAGTGCTTGGATTAACATGGCAATTTCTTGAACAAAACTGAAACGTTACCAATCAATTTTAAGTAACCAGCTAATGCATTTATGTAATAAACTGATCAAACTCAAATGCACATCTTACCATTTGAATTGAATTAAATATTCCAGCATGCAATTAAGTGACATTATTGACGGTGGTTTGAATGTGTAATTGGTGATACGATATTTTAGTTGGTGTTCAGTGCCACAAAACAATTTTCCAATAAGTTCAGTAATGTGAATTCATCCCATGAACCTTTCTCACTATTCTGCAGAATATGCAGAATAGAGCATTGTAACCAGCATGCAAAATGATGAATTCCTGAGGTTTCACCACCAAATTCCTGAACTAGTTCCCATTCCCAGAGATTTTGCAAAATGTATTCCTTAAAAGCTTCTTCAATATGTCTCAGACTATAAACTCATAAATAACTAGTAGTATTATTCAATATATCTAATTGTGGAGCAGAATCAGTTGTATCTATTAAACAAAATGTGAGTTTGGTTATTACCTTTAATGACTGTGGAACTGGGCCCACAGTACATCTAAATATCCATAAGCATTTGAATTGGAAAAATCTACTGCACTGCAGCAGAATAGTCTCTCAAGTAACATGGTAGATGCTCCAAATCTTGAATCATTAATAATGGGAAAAAAATGAAATTGAAGAAAACCTGACACATGCATGGAAAGCATAAGTGTTAATTAGCTGTGATTGAAGAGCTGGTGTAGCCTGCTCAGTATATTTGCAATGAGCCTCTTAGGGCAGGATTCTGCAAAATCTCATCCCAAGATTCTTCAAGAGAGAACAGATCTGCTCCACTCAATATGTGTCAGTGCATTAACAGCACAATTTGACTTTTAGATACTATGCTCCATCTGCATCATGACAAGATTGGAGGAAATTATCCCTAAATTAGTCTTGCTAGAGGATCATCCATTCTAGCCATGACTGACTCCAACAGTGGCAGTAATGGAGCTTCTATTGAGCACCTATAACATTGTTTCACCCTGCTTCTAATGGTAAAGCTTTTGTGCTATATTTAGCTTATATTTTTCTCACTAAAAGTTTAGGCAATTATTTCTTGTGCTGTCTTCCTTGACTAGCAAATATAATTAAACTTGTTTCTGTGTAGTATCCTTTTATGTCCCTGTGAACTAATATTATGTAGACAAAGTACTGTTATGTAAAGGATTTGCTTTATTTATTGACTTCTCTAGACTGAACATGATGATCTTAAATTAAAATAAGTAACACAGAAAAAAACCTAAACATTATTTCATCCAAAGTGAAAACATTTTCTTTCTCTGTAACCTTCAGATAGCTACACCCAACTTTTCAAAAGGCACAAGAACTGTTAATAACAGAGCAAGAAATCCACATTCTGTCCAAAGTGGGAAGGATGCTCAGAGCCAGGGGAGCTGGTTAATTGTCTAACATTACAAACTTTAAGCACTCATCTTTTTTGAAGTACCAAATAAATTTTCTTTGAATTTTCTGAAGACTGAATACATAAGAAATTCCAACCTGCGTTACATGACAGAACCAGCCAAATGATCTCCATTTTTTTTATTTTATGGATTAAAATAAAGAGAAATTCAGTCCCAGTGTTGCATCCATCTGATACTAGTCCTGGTATGACTCTTGCCCTTTCACCCTTGTCCAAAGGGTTTTGCTGATGTCAAGACCATCCTTCTCATGAAATTGACAACACCTGTTTCAAGAGTTCTGCTATAGTGTGATTGCTACTTCGCTGTTCAAATGGGAAGTTATCAGCATCAAACTGCAATCTGATAAGGATCTGTTATAACAGATCTTCAGATCAGCATCCAGCAAGTGAATCATTGACTGTCCAAGTAATTACCTAGATTACAGTAAGATGATGCAGCATTAAACAGCAGAGGAAACAACAGGCACCAAGATGCAATTAAGCAGCTTTTGCAATTAAATATGTCAGCTAAACAGATTTATTTCTTTTATTTCAAAAGCCTTTAAAGTGACAGCTGATGATTGAAGCATGTAGTGTTTCTTTAGGAAAAACAACATGACCAGCATGTAATGACACATGGACTGATATAACTGCCACTTCAAGTAGCAAGCAGTTAAATGAATACCTCACAGGTAAGAATCAGTGTTCAGCATATTATGGCAATAGCAATGACTAACTCATTGAAAATGTTGTACAAACAATGGGCCTGACCCAGTCCATTAAGTCAATGGCATGACCCCCATTAACTTCTTTGGATTTTGGATCCAACAGTAAGTAGCGCTCACGTCATCAAACAGAACACAAACATAAATGCAACAAACATTCAAACAATGCCATACAATTCAATTTACTGTGATGTGAATAAAATCATTCATGCAACACTGATGTTTCAATATTAAACAATCAGACTTCAAGAAATTAAAATATTAAGAGCCTTACACTGAATTAATATTAACTTGAGCCTCATGCCCCTCCCATTTATTTTATAACAGAGTTGAGGAACTTCCAGCTTGTCGGCCTGCTGTGGTTTGCCAAGGTTAGTTGTGGCTTGACCTGTGCTAACTCCCACAACTCCCATTGGTTGGGAATGATGAATTGCAGCCACTGGGAGCTGTGAGTGACCATACTTGCGTATGCTCAGGTAACCAAAGCATCTGGTGACCTTCCAGGGGTTAACACTGACAAATAATCTCCAGCTGGAACACTAGATGTTCCCCACTTCTGATTTATGGAGAAAAGGAGTTTTAGGCTCTCAGATTATTTTGACAATATCTCTTTAAGAGAACTTGAGTTTTTAGTGCTTCCATTTCTGGGTGTTAGGATTGTAACCTCCCCACCCCATACTGGGTTTATTGGCTCCTAACATAAGTCTAATATCCCATTACAAGTAGACTAGAACAGGGTAACAAAAAAGAAACAAAACAACAACTACAAACACACTTTCACCTTTTGGTAGATTTCTATCTTGTTGTGTAAAAAATTCTCATAAAAATAGCTGTAACCTTATGTTATATATTTCACCTAAAGCTTTTTCTGCAAAAGCCCAGGTACTTATTGTATATATCTGTTACAGCTAGGAACAACTGAGGTTTTACCAGTCACTAAGATTTTTTTTTCATTTCACCTCATTTTGTTACTTAACAGAATATAAGCTTTGTAACTAAGAAATAGCTCCTAAATCTTCAATTTACACTTCCATTTTCCTTCTTTTACACAAGATAAGCAGCTCAAAGAATGGGTTTTTTTTTTTACATCTCATTTCAAATTAAATCAAGTGAACAGCAAAGCAATACCTAATAGCACAGTGTCTGCTGTCAGCACAATATAAGACCTAAAAGACTTTTAAATGAGTGGAATTCAGTGGTGTATCCACTAAAAAGGAATAGAGTTGGTCACTTTTAAAAATCTGAATGCTTTGGTTATGATGTTCTATTTCAAAGTAGGTTCTCCAGTTATGTGATATGGCTCATTCCACACCCCTGCATGTCTAAATACATTTGACTTTATAATGGGCTGTAAGAGAAATTTAGACTGTCTAATGGATTTGGCAGTGTTCAGACATGCTATTTCTTGTCCAGCTAAATAGTAATAATATTTTTTTCTATAGTGCTTTCATCTTAGGATCTCCAAACTCAATAAAAATATTACTCAACAAAATATACATGGCATAGATAAATCATACATCAGCTTCACTGAGGGGTAATCAAAGCAAAGAGAGCCCGAGAGCCAACTTTTCAAATGTGCTCAACACCCACAATCTACAACGTATATGCTGAGTGGCCATAAATGTCAGAGTGGGAGCTGCTGAGTGCTGAGTAGTTTTGAAAATATAGTTTTTATTTAAGGGGCTACATGGGAGCAGAGCTCTTTAGAAGCTCTAGTTCTCATTATGGCTCTTGAACACCTGAAAATATGGTGTTGAGCTGTTTTTTTTTTTTTTTTTAACTTTGGCCTTGTCCTACTCCAGTGCTAGAGTTAAGAAGAGAACCCAGACACCAAACCCTAAGATCCCATCTGACTTCAGTGTTGTTATATTGTTTTATGTCAGCTGAAGATTTGGCCCTAATAATGTGCTAAGCAATATTTTCAGATGTATTTGAGTGCATGTAATTTTATAAAAATCTCACAAATGTAGAGCAGAGTGAGGTGCCTAACTCCCTGACAGCTAGCGGCCTAATCATCTTTGAGGACCTGAATTTTGGACACTAGATGTGCTATTTCAGGTTTTGTTTGTTTGTTTGTTTGTTTGTTTTTGCAAAGTCTGATCAGTTATAATTAAAATTGGGTTATTTCAATCTTGGGTTCAGTGGCATAATAACAAAATACCTGATTTCCATGGCACATAGAGACTTTTCCTTCACATGTTCCTGCACAAATCTACCAAATCACAGAGACAGTTTAAAATGTAGAAGTCTGGGTATTAACAGAAAGACACATTGGAGCCTTCCAAGTGGATTTGTTTGTGTGTTTGTGTGTGTATGTGTGTATGTAAAAACATTGTCTTCAAGCCTCCAAAACTATAGTTGTTTTGTTTTAGTGAGTCTATTTTTTAACATTAACAGAGGTTAGGTAAAACTTGTTTAGGGAAATATACATACACACATAAAACAAAACTGGGGCAGTAGGTAAGGTAGGTTAGCGATAAGAAATACAAAATATTTATTATGGCAGTGCTTGGTGCAGTATGACTAGACAGAAGATTTATTGTAGTATGTTTATCTGTCTGTGTGTTTTTAATCATTATACTGTGAAAGTGACAACCTCATATACCAGAATTTCCCTGTATTTCTTTGAAGTCTTCAGATCATTTGTTCTTATTATAAGAATGTGATATTATGTTTACATGAAATTGTGTTAGGTTTTATTCTCCTGTACAGTGCCTCTATGGTATTGGTAGGGGTAGGTCAATGATCTTATTACATGCTAGCTAAGGTACATTGACTGATTTACTTCCATTTTATTTAAATATCATACAGCAGTGAGCATTCTCATATAGGGTCTTAACCTCTTCTTCTTCATCTTTTGCTAAAAGAACTCACTCCTAGTCTTAATTCTTCTCCTCCTTTACCCTTTCTCTTTTTTCATTCACGCTAGCTGTCCTCTCCTGATTAACTAGTTATTAATTTTATATTTGTGAATAAGTACTGACTATTCTATCAAATATTTACTGTTTTCATTCCTTGGCATAGGAGTCTTGGAAGGAAAGGAAAGACCAAAGCCTTAGAATCTTCAAGTGGATTGAGAGTATGAGGAAAACTAGAGTGGAGTTTGGAAAATCTTGAGAAATTAAAGAAAGACTTTGGGGCAGTGGGGAAAAGTTTTTCTTTCAGGACAAGCCTAAATGGAATAAAACTATTGATTAAATATATTATGTTCATATTCTCAACTGGTTTAACTCATCAGCCTTAGAGTGAACATAACTGTTTATAAATATATAAAAAGTTGTTACAAAGAGGAAGGAGAAAAACTGTTTTCACTTTTGAGAATCATTGGAGATTTTTAAAGCAGGTTAGACAAACACCTGCCAGGGATGGTCTAGGTAATACTTAGTCCTGATAAGAGTGCAGGAAACTGGACTAGATGACTGGCTGAAGTCCCTTCCAGTCCTATGATTCTATGAATCTATCACTGACTTCAATATTGTTACACTGTTTTATGCCAGCTGAAGATTTGGCCCTAATAATGTGCTAAGCAATATTTTCAGATGTATATGAGTGCATGTAATTTTATAAAAATCTCACCCTGATTTCAAAAATATGTAGTCTATACTCACTCTCTACTGACTCAGACAAATAATCCCATTAAATTCAGTGAGACCTGTGTGATGGGATCCACACAGATTTTGGAAACATTTCCATAGAATCTGGAGGCTTGGAATTCCCAGAATGTAGCAAAATTTCCTATAAGATTTCCATCAGCCCTACAGCCTGTATAGAATTTGGCCACAACTTAATCACTTTCGTTCTACAGAAGGTTATTTTTACTTCTCACCCTGGAGTTTCCTATGCTCATTTTCATCATAGCATTTTTTTTAACCTAAAATGGGAGTAGATTTCCAAAAGGCATTAGGGGTACACAAACAATAAAATAAAATAAAATAAAATAAAATAAAATAAAATAAATGAAAATCTTAATAGGCAATTAAGAAAACCAGAAAGGTAATACAGATTGAACCTTCCTGGTCCACCACCCTTGGGACTCCCACAATCTTCTTGCCAGCAAGTTAAGAAAGTAAGGTTTGGATAAATGGACTATAAGGTGGATAGAAAGCTGGCTAGTTTGTCGGGCCCAACAGATAGTGATCAATGGCTCGATGTCAGGTTGGTAGTTGGTTTCAAGAGGAGTGCCCCAAGGATCGGTTCTAGGGCTGGTTTTGTTCATCATCTTTATTAATGACCTGGACAAGGAGATGGATTGCACCCTCAGCAACTTTGCAGATGACACTAAGCTAGGGGGAGAGGTAGATACACTGGAGGGCAGGGATAGGGTCCAGAGCGACCTAGCACATCTGAGGATTGGGCCAAAAGAAATCTGATGAGGTTCAACAAGGACAAAGAGTCCTGCACTTGGAATGGAAGAATCCCAAGCATTGTTACAGGCTGGGGACCAACTAGCTAGGTAGCAGTTCAGCAGAAAAGTACCTGGGAATTACAGTGGATGAGAAGCTGGCTATGAGTCAACAGTGTGCCCTTTAGCCAAGAAGGCTAATGGTATATTAAGGTGCATTAGTAGGAGCATTGCCCACCGATCTATAAAAGTGATTATTCCCCTTTGTTCGGCACTGGTGAGGCCATATCTCAAGTATTGCGTCCAATTCTGGGCCCCCCACTACAGAAAGGATGTGGACGCATTGGAGAGGGTCAAGTGGAGGGCAACCAAAATGATTAGGGGGCTGGAACACATGACCTAGCAGGAGAGGCTGAGGGATTTGGGCTTATTTAGTCTTCAGAAGAGAAGAGTGAGGGGGGATTTGATAGCAGCCTTCAACTTCCTGAAGGGAGGTTCCAAAGAGGCTGGAGAGAGGCTGTTCTCAGCAGTGATGGATGGCAGAACCAAGGAGCAATGGTTTCAAGTTACAGTGGGAGAGGTCTAGGTTGGATGTTAGGAAAAACTATTTCACTAGGAGGGTGGTGAAGTACTGGAATGGGTTACCTAGGGAGGTAGTGAAATCTCCATCTCTAGAGATTTTGACATTATATCGAAATAACTGCTTCTAGTATAGAAGTGGACTAGGTTATTATCTCCATCCCTGGAGGTTTTTAAGTCTCGGCTTGACAAAGCCCTGGCTGGGTTGATTTAGTTGGGATTGATCCTGCTTTGGACAGGGGGTTGGACTCAATGACCTCCTGAGGTCTCTTCCAGCCCTATGCTTCTATGATTCTATGATTAGGACTTGACTAGTCCCAAACTAAAGAGTTTTCTGGACAAGAGGAGGGCTGTGTTGGCACCTTTGCTCCCACTGGTCGCACTTCAGGTGGCAGCAGATAGGCTGTCAGCATTGAAGGAGAACAGACAGGGAAGGGGAAATTTGGGGGAAGAGACAGAGCAGTAGTGGAGCCCTGCAGTGGGGGGTTAGGGCTACAGCCATGTGGTAGGCAGTGGAGCCCCATGACCTGGGTCCAGGAACAGCCTTGCAGCTGCAGGGCTCTGCTGCCATCCTGCCCCTTCCCTGAAGCACCCCTCTGACTCCGCTGCTCCCCGTCCCTCCATGACCTTGAATGTGGCAAATGAGCTATTTGAGGTAGCATGGAAACTCTAGTAGGGCAGGGGGGTGAGTGATTGAGTGTGAGGGCCCTGGCTTTTCCCTATGCATGATCCAGCATCACAGCACTGATGGTCTTACATCATAGGTGTTACCACATGAGGGAAGTCCAATTTATGGAGCTCCACTCTTTAGAAGTTGGAACCACACTATAGCCCAGCAATTGGCAATCTAGGCTAGTGAGTGGGCAGCATGAGTGGCCCTCTTTCATCTCAGTGGGTCACAAGATGTTGTAACCAAGAGAATCTCCCAGGACAGAGTTATTTTGCTAACTGTGCTTGCATACCTAGAATTTACAATTATAGCAGTGCTTTGACTGTAGCAGCCATGCGCTCCCTCTGCATCCAATCTATGTTATGTGCAATCAGCATGCACTTCACTTCTTGTGTCCTTGCTTTACATGCACCTCATTTCAGTAACACTTGTAGGAAAAAAGCCATGTGGCTGCAAACCAGCAGAATCTTAGAACCCTGTGCGTGGGCAATGGTAAACAAAATGTCTCACAAGCCACACACAAAAACCCCAATGGGTTGCATCTGGCCTGCAGACCACAGGTTGCCCACCACTGTTGTAGCTCATTGCTAAGATGTGGGGGGTGAAGCTCCAAAAAGCTAACAGTATGTAAATATTTCATTAGTTATTATTTTCTCTCCATAAGCCAAACCAGCTTGTGTCTCTCTCATTTTCTATTGAGGGAAAAATAAGAGACATTTTCTGCTCTTGTTCCTTTTTCACTTAGTAAAAGAGGAAAAAATGGTGAAAGCCTTTTTCCATCACAACTGTAAATAAAGCAGTAATGGAAAAATGGAGAAGAACCACAGAAGGAAATGATTCATTGCCTGCACAAGGCTCTGGTTAAATGGCAGTGTTTGAGGACATGCGGCATAACATGCTTTTTCCAGATTGTGTTCAGTATGTCGGGCCACAGAAACTTCTTCATCTGCTTGTAATTCAGCTTCATTTTTAGGATTGCTATAAATGTGAATGTGGCAACCCAATGCCCTCTCATATTTTAAAAAAATGTATTCTGCTCTTCACCTACTTTGTCTTTCACTAAGCCAGAAGATCTTTCAACCTATTTTGCTTTTCCTCTAATATTACTCTTGTTAGTAGCTAAGCCCTGGTCTACACTAGGGAGTTATTTCAAAATAATCCACCTTATTTTGAAATACTAAGCGGAGCATCCACACGACGAAGCCCATTATTTCGAAATAGCAGGCTAGTTATTTTGAAATCTGTACTTCTGCTTTCCTTGGGGAATAATGCTTATTTTGAAATAGTTTGAATTATTATGGGGAGTCGTTATTTTGAAATAGCAGCAGCAGAGCATTCATACTAATGCTCTTTCAAAATAACTAATTGCTCCGCAGTGCTTCCTGTGGCTCTAAGTTGTGGTAGCGTGTCCACAATAATGGAGCCTACCTCAGACTAATTTTGAGGCTTCCTCATAGTGGGGACATGCTAGTTCGATTTTGTTACTTCAGGAGTTATTATTTCAAATTTAGTTATTTTGAAATAGTTTCCTAGTGTAGCAAGCCCTAAGTGAATTTTACGTGATCTGGGGTCCTTTCTGGCCTTAAACTCTACATGGAAATAAACACTCCACTTTTCCTAATCCCTATTACTGGCTGTCTTTCAGAAGACTATAGCTAGGTTCTTCTGCTGCTCCATTATTAGAGGAAGGTTCCTCAAAGTGATGCATCATCTCTTAAAAGTGGCAAAAAATATGTATATTCCAATCCCTGGTAGGCAGAGATGCTGACTTTTACATTCACGGGAAGCATCAGCTTTGTTTTCTTTCCGAAGTCAAAACAAAAAGTAAAAATCTCAAAACAATTTCAAAACTTTTTACCCTTTTTTCACTTTGCAAATAGAAAATGCTCAAAATAAAAAAAGATCAGGCATCTTTTTTACAAGACTTTTGCAAGTGTCATTTCATCATTAACTATTATGATTTGAACTGCTGTTTTGAGATGGAAAAATGTTTTGCTTTCAAATGTGGGCTTTTTTGTTTCAGTTTTTCAAAAAAGAATGTAAATTACAACAAACCATTTTCCAATAGAGAGAAAAGTTGAGACATTTTGCCCAGCTCTACTAATAGGAAAGCTAACTACAGAATCAGCCGTAAATCCTTCCTTCAGGAAAGCCCTAAATTTTGTCCATAAATGTTAAATCATATTGTCTTCTCACTGTTATCCTGGGTGATCTTGGCTGCAGAGAGGGAGAGGTAAAGAAGTGACATGATCTCAATTTACACCATGTATAAAATATAGCATCTCTAGTATCATACCATCCCTTAAAAATGAAGGATTTGTTTCATACCCACAAGAAAGAGCACCAGCTTACTGACTCACTAGCAGTTCTTCCTTCAACAAACTAATCATCATCATCAACAACAACCATGGGCTCAACGCCCATTGTTGTCTGATGCCTCCTTCACTATTTCCTTCCATCTTTCCCTGTCCAGTGCGGAGTGGCTTAGTTTCTGTAGACTAGCTCCACACCAATTTACTATATCATCTACCCATTGTCTGTGGGGTCTGCCTCGCCTATTCGGACCATCCATTATGCCAAATACCAGGGTCTTAACTTTTCACTCATCGTTCATTCTGCAGCTATACCCGAATAGCTGTAACTTCTGTTGTATAACCTTCTGCAGTAGGTTCTCTTTCGGCTGTATCTTCCTATATAATTCCTCATTGGTGACCTTCTGTATCCATCCTATTCTCAGGATCTTTCTATAACAACTTCTCTCGAACACCAATATCGTTCTCTTTGAATCTTTCGTTATCACCCATGTCTCACATACGTACAACATGCTGCTAATACACATGTTTTCAAGATGCTCGGCTTCGTTCCTAAGCTAATCGCTTTACTTTTCCAGATCTTATCCATCGTCTTCAAACTCACGCTTGCTTTCGCTATTCTAGAGGCTTCATGGCAGAGTTACAACAAACTAAGTTGCCTTTGATAATCTTTGTAAAAGTTAAATTGGGTCACTGATTTGGTGGGAAGTATTCAAAGACTGAAATGGTATTGTTGCAGATTTACGTTGACTTTACTGTTCATTCGTACTCCATTACATCACTCCTCATTTTAGCTATTGCTGTATATGAAAAGCCTAAGTTTAGGGTTTTTACAGCAAAGGTAAGTGTTTTCAAGATGTCATAGTATCAACTTGAATATTACATAAAATGTCTGCTTATGGTAAGTAGACCTTCAGAGTCCTTAGAATCAAAATTAGCATGATTCTTTTCACATCTAGGTCTGAAAACCTATTACTCAAATGTAGCTGGCATAAGCTTCTCCGGGATGACAGCACTCTCAACTATGAGAGTAAAGTTCCTCTGTGTAGTTCCTTCTCCAGAGTGAGTGTGAGACTGTGGATTGAACTGCCCTGGAAGTAAAGACCATCCAAACCACACCACTTCCTGCTCCAAGTGTAAGACATATTTTTTTACATACGCATACCATTTGATAGGTATGACAGGAAAATTAAATCGAAAACCAGGTGGAAAACATCAGGATCTCATCTGTATAAAGTTTAAATTGAAAGATATGGAATGCAGAGTAAACCAAAGTAGCATATTTGGATAGTTTTAAAAGGAATGAGTTTTCCTAAGAGCTTACAACTTTATTTATCATTTATTGTATCAGAAGAGTACGTGTGTGTGTGACGGGGCTGCGGAGCCCGCCGGTGCCGGCCCCGCCGCGGGCCCCAAGCCCCGCAACGCAGCTGATCTGGCGGTGGCTTTGTGGGCGGAGGCGGCAGCGGCGCGCCAGACGTGCGGTGCCTGCTCCGAGGTGGCTCTGCGGAATCCACCCGAGGCGGGGAGTGACGTCACGGGCCACGCCGCGGGCCCGCCAAGTGTGACGTCAGAAGACAGCGCGGCACGGATAAGAGGCAGGGGGAAGGCCCAGGAGAGGGAGGGAGGTGACGAGGCAGGCGAGGAGGAGGAAGGCAAGGGGGGAGGCGAGGAATGGGGAGAAAAGGGAGCCTGGGAGGGGGGAGACTGGGTTGACGCGGGATGCCCGTGGGGCAGCCGCCGAGACCTGACAGCATGAAGGAGAGGAAGTGACCCAGGACTGAGCAGCGGAGCCAGGAGGCCACTCGAGGGTTGGTGAGTTGCGGCACACCCCACCAACCGGGCAGGGAAGTGTGTCCCTGTCCTTAGGGTCCTGGGTCGGGACCTGGAGCGAGGGTGGGCCCAGGTCCCTCTCTCCTCCGTTAGTGGTAGAGACAAACCAAACGGGACTGGGGCACGTGCCCGGGGATCCGGCACTTAAGGAGTACTGTGGGGACTTGGGACAGTAGGCATTGGGAAGGAGGGGCCGGACACACACCCCCGATGATGACCCTGGGGTGCTGAGGGGGAGTGCGCCCCATGACAGTGAGAAAGACAGAGAAATATTTTCAAATGAAAAACAAAAATTGACTTAAAAGAAAAGACCCTTCTTGTGATCAGAAAACTAACAAACAATCAAACCAATAAACAAAGTAGTAGGGCACTTAAGAAAACTGGAGAAAGAGTCACCATTCAAGAGCTCCAGCTACTCAGAGGGAGCTTATTCAGGGTTTAACTACCAGGTGTTCTGAGGCATGATTTATTAAATCAGAACAATCAACAGTAAGAACAAGGAAAAAATTTTGTTTGGCTGATGTTCCCAATTCCTTTTGAATTTAAATAGCTACTCCAGGACAATACTTATTTATGTATTCTTTTTTCCTCCTAGACTAAAATTGGAGGATGTCCACAGAAATCACATTTATCAAGATCTTAATGATTGATTTATAGGTTAGGGAGTTCGTTTGTAGACTCTAAAATGCAAAAATGTCAGCACTTGTTATCTTCTGCAGTGAACAGGTCCAGAGTGAAAAGAGCATAAGAATACAAGAATGGCCCATAGTGGGTCATACTAATGATTCATCTAGGCCAGTATCCTATCTTCTAAGAGCAGCTAGTTCCAATTACTTTGCAGGGAATGAAAGAAGAATTATTGAGTGATCTATCCCATGTCATCCACTCCCAGCTCTTGGCAATCAGAGGGTTAGTGACATGCAGAGCATGGGATTGTGTACCTGACCATCTTAGTTAATAGCCATTAATGGAGCAATCCTCCATTAACTTAACTAATTATTTTCTTTTAAAAGCAGTTATTACTCTTGGCTTTCACAACATCCTCTGGTTACAGGTTCCACAGGTTGAATCTAAATGTATGCACAAGTATTCCCTTAGGCCATGTCTACAGTAGGAGATTATTTCAAATTTACTAAGTTTGATATTTGAGCACTAGATTTTACAAATTCAAATTTCAGTGTCCTCACTATAGGGAAGACTTGAATGTGGTCCGAGGTGGCATGTCCTCATTAATGGAGCCTGCCTTGGACTCAGAGTGCTAGGAAGCACTCAGGGGAGCCTCGGGAGGTCTCCTGGAAGCCAATTAGTTCAAATTAGCATCACCAGCATATCTACACTAATATTACTTTGGACTTACAAGTTCAGGAATAGTATTACTTCTCGTAAAGAGCAGGACTACAGAGCTTGAATTCTGAGCCCCTTATTCCAGAATAACGGGCTTGATAGTGTGTACTCATCACTTAGAAAATCAACCTTTGTGGGTCTAATTTCAGACTAAAGTCCTCGTGTAGACCAGGCCTTACATTTGTTTTAAATCTACACCCTACTATATTCCTGGTTCTTGTGTTGATTGTAGGGGTAAATAATTCTTTCTTATTTACCTGTCTAGTTATAATTTTGCTCTTCACTTGTCAGCATTTTCTTCAGTAGGAATCTCTCAAGAGGTTGACTTGGAAAAAAGGTACACATTCTGATCCAACTTTTAGCCACAAAGTTGGATGAATCCAAACTTACCCCAATTTGAATAACCATAAAAGAAGTTATTTGATACTTTTACCATATAGCAAAATTAACTCTGAAGATTCCATATTGTAAAACTCTCCCTAAAGTGCAGCTGGCGGGAGATCACCAACCACAAGATGACAACTGCCAAGGATAGACTTCTCCCTGCAGGCTCCAGAGCTTTGGGAATAATAATGGTTAGCCATATCTCCATATGGACAAAATACTGTGGCCACATATGAACCAGGTTATTGTCTCTGACTGGAGAACCTTCACATAGTAGTACATAGCCATGGTGACTAAGTGGATTTCAGCTAATGCTCAGATAAAAGTATTAGTCTTTATGGTGCTAAAGGATGCCTCATTTTTTTTTAAAGTCATTACCATTAACATTGATCAATCACATCTGAGATGCAGAATTTCTCACTAACTATGATTACAGCCTGTGGAATCTCTTGTGCTGGTATATCTTCTCAAAGACCTCCATAAAATGTCAGGCTCTCAGTTTTCAGCCCAGCTAGAAAATGTGTCTATGCCACCTGAATTTCTCAAACAGTAATCTTTGTGTTTACTGCTCTCTAAGCAGCATCAGCAAATGTACCCACTTAAACTTGATCCTACTGTCTGGATCAGTTATACAGATAAAAGGCAGCAGAGATCTGAGTCTTAATCCATGTGGGACCCACTTAATACTTCCCCCCAGAGTGGACATGGTTTCTCTTACTAGAAGTATCTGTTTTCTGTTTTTTCACTAGCTTTTTATCTGTTTCCATGTCTTATTAAGGATCTTTCCAAGTTTCTATCTTAAGCAGGAACCTATTTATACAGAATTTAACCAAAGCCTTTTGAAAATTCAAACAGTCATAACATATGTACTGTCACTTTCAGCACTGCTGGTACTACCACAAATTAGAAATGATGTAAAGTAGGCAGGAGTTTTCCTTTAGACATACAGCACTGTTTATTTCCTATTGCTTTGGAAAAACACAGGTACCAGATTTTCCCCAGTGTGCAAAAACAATGTATCAGTGATTGGAGGTCTGTGGGAAAAGAAGAAGAAAAAAAGCACTGACTGCGTGCCACTGGGATTCTGCCATCCTTCCTCCTGTCAAGTGGTATAAAAAATCTTCAGGTTAACTCCCTTTCCCCACCCTCAGTGTAGACAAACCCTTACTTCATGACAAGCCCCACTGAAGAAAATAGGTGAGCTCACAGAGTGAGGTACCAGCAATGAGAGTTATTCTGGTCTTTTGAAAGGTACTCAGAAAGCTAGGGTAATGAGCAGCACATGAATGCCAAGTATGGCAGAGGTGAGGACATGAAGTACAGCCTGAAATTGGTGTTGAAGGGAGAGATATAACTCTCTTGGCCAGGAGGAATGGAAGGGATAACAAGATAAATTTCAGTATAACATTGTAAAACTGGGCATCTGAAAGGCATTGCTCCTTGACAGATCAGATCAGCTCCTGCTCTCAGTATCATTATTGCCCAGTAAGAGGTCACAGTGGGCTTTCTACATGCCTAGTAAACATCCAGAAGTCTCTGCTTATGTCCAAATTTTTTGGAAAGTAAGTTAGGATGAATATATCATGAGCATTGACTTTGTCATAAGATTTCCAGTTTTTTCTAGCTTGTCCAGCCAATAGCACCTGGATGGAGAAGCCCAATGTGTGTAAATAAATTAAAAAAAAAAAAAAAACTATGAAAAATAACCAGTTCTTATATAGTGTTTTTTTTAATCTGTTGATCTTCAAGTGCTTTACAGAGGAGAGCACTATCATTATACATATTTGACAGATGGGGGAAACTGAGGGACATTGAGGTGACATACCCAGAAGGCCAGTAACAAAGCCAGAAATAGAAGTCAGGTCTGCTGAGTCTCTTTCCAATGTTCTAGCCACTAGGCCATGTTCACTCTCCAAATATAACTTAACTCTTTGAACTTCAGAAATGGAAAAAGTTCATTTCAAGTTTCTGCCAAAGGTTCTGTTCTGTGGGGTTTTTCCATTTTACCCAGAATGATAGGCCCATCTGTCTCCTCAATAGTACTGGCTGTTGATAGCTATATGAATATAGAGTACAACGTACTCATAGGCAAACATAGTTACTTACATCAAAATGCTTGGCTAGCACCATGTTTCAGGAATCCAATTTTTGTAAAGCCAAAATCATTATAGAGACATAAGTACTCTAAGGATAGAACAGGGAGCACATAGGTGGTGTTTTCAATGGAAGAGTAAATGGTTTTTAATCAATTTCTAAGTTCAATATCCTCCAAGGGAGGGAAATATAGGCAGTGATTCTGCTTTGTTGGAGAATATTTTGTTGTCTGTTTCTCTTGGGAGTCTTTATCCTTGTAGTTCCTAGAAAGGTAAGTACACTATGTACCTGTTGTAATAAGCATGGAGAGAACACAACAGGTGCAGCTGTGACGCAAGAACTCTTGTGCTGCAGTTTCTTCATTTCTGCTTTTCTACTTTTCGACAAATAAACTTTCCCCACATAGTTACCAAATATATTTCTTAAAATAAGCTAATCACCCAATTAGATACTGGGTCAAAATGGCTGATGGAAAGAGTTCAGCATTGCTGCTTTGCTGATTTAACTGTAACTGTTTTTGTCCCAAACAGCAGAAATTATCCAATCTGAACTTTTGCTCAAAATTTGCCTCCAACCTGAAACAAACTTCTTAAGCTTCAATAATATGTGGAAAAAAGAAATCAGCTTGACTTTGAAATAAATGAAGTAATCTTTGTCTACATTTTCACCGGGGAAAAAATGATTTCCCAACCAGCTCTATTGAATATGCTCTGATCTTTGTAATGTTAAAAATCCCACAAGACAGACTGTGGAGCAGATGGATGATCATGGGGTTTAGAGAGCATAACAACTGCAACATAGCATGACTCTGCCATTTATTACATGGGTATCAAACTGCATATAAGATAAGCAGACTGTCAGAGAAATAACAACAAATGGTCTGGTAGCACTTTATAGACTAACAAAACATGTAGATGGTATCATGAGCTTTCGTGGGCACAGCCTACTTCTTCAGATGACCTGAGTGTCACAGAAATGTTTTTTATAAATCAAGTATTCACTGTACTTTAGTATTTTCACATTACTGTGGAATTCCCTTTACTTAAGATGCATGCCTTAATGAGAGAAAATAAATACATTATCAGAAGTTATGGCAATCAATTGGTTTCTATTTATGATACCTATCTTAATATATGTAAAGAATTAAGTTGCTTTGGATATTTTTTCACTGGTAATACAACGCCCACTGTCTAATGAAAATATACTTAATGAGGTTTCACTCTGTGGGAGATCTATTAGCTAGTCTGCATATAACTGTTATTCCTGTTGTTTTTAAATAATCTGCTAGTATTTATTTAACATGCAATTACAGTCTTATTATACAGAAATTAAATGCCTATCAACGACACTTAATTTGAAGTGTTACTGCTTTAGCTAAAGCAGTATCAAATACCTTCACAGTTTGCAATGGCTGCATAAGAAACTTAATTACTGTATATTACAAATATTTGGGGTGGCTTAATTTTATAGCACTACTGAATCTGCTTCTTCTTTAATCTCTTCACTTTCCACACTGGCCTCACAGATCTCTGGTCCACATCTGGCTGTCAAGGTAACACAGCAGTTTCAGTGGATGCTATGAACATTCAGCTCAGATTCTTCATGAAAAGTCCTGATCTCTACTTTACATTAATGTATACTGCCAAGGATTCCCTTAGAGTATGAGAATGTCATCTTGTGAGAGGTACCACAGAGAGAATGTGAAACTGAGCTGTTCTGGCAACCGTCCCACAAAAGACAGGTCATTCATAGACATGCTGTGTCTTGAAGGCAGGCATTCTTCCTTACATTATGAACTGGATATTGAAAACAAGAAGTCCAACAAGTTATAACAAGTCCTTTTCTTTTCTGTTGCACTGTTTTGATCCTATTACGTCATGTCTATATGAGGAAAGTATTTTGAAATTGCTAAATTTGGCTTAACTCCTGATTTAACAAATTTGAATTAATGTGTCCACACTATGGGGAAGCCTCAAAATTAGTCCAAGGTAGGCTCCATATATGTAGACATGCTACCTCAGACTTAGAGCCCCCAGAAGCACTGGGGAGTAATTAGTTCAAATTACTGAGTAATTATTTCGAAATAGCGACCCCAGAGAGGCCACACTACCGTTATTTCAACATAATTATTTCAGAATTAGTGTTACTCCTGATGAAAAGCATGAGTACAGATTTCAAATTCTGCAGCCTGTTATTTCGAAATAACAGGCTTGGTGGTGTGGACGCTCTGCTTATAAATTCGACCTTGGAGAGGTTATTTCAATCTAAATACCGGGGCTTAGAGATGAGCCAAGAGTGCAATATTTTGATTTGGATTCATATCATAATTTCAGATCCTCCACCATCAACCTCCAGGCATGTTCACACTCAAAGTTCTGGATCAAAGCATTATAGAAAAATACTCTGACTTCAACATATGTTCTGAAGTTTGGTTCCAGAGTTTGAATCCACATCTTTCTACAACATTCAGAGGCATTTGGATGAAGTTCCATTTTGGATTATCTCTCATTTCTATTTATCTTTTAAAAGGAGAGAACACTTCTGCATAAGGGCTGATTCAGATTCTACTAAAGTTACCTCAGGGTCCTTAGAGCTAGTATAATTATTCACTGAACAGTTTACTTCTCAAGCTTAGGGCTGTTTTATTTCATGAAACTGTCCACAAACTAGTCATGATATTTGCAGATTTTTAAATGATTTGAAAGTGTCTGGGAAATACTTCTGACAGACAAACTTTCAACACTGCCAAGGATTTTGTTCTCTCTTATTATTGCACCAAATCCTGATGACAATGTCCCTGATGCCTGAATGAGGAAGAAGGAAAAACAGAGTACTCCATTGCGGGTTTGCTGAAAGAGTAACTCAGAAGTGAGTAAATCATTCAAGATTTGGCCAAACATTACTAAAACAGTTCCCATTGTAGCTAGCCATCAGTCATGATGTCTTTATGCTGAAACATGCTGGTACCCATGACTAAAGTTCAGTGTGATTATAGGCTGTGGATATGGGGGGAAAAAAACCCATACAGAATGAGACTATAGTAGAAAAAGGGAGGATTTTTTCTAAAAGAATGAACCCATCAGTCTTCAGCAGCACCTGAAGAGAATTAGTTATTCTTAGGTCCTTAATGATTCTTTGGACTAGTGCTCCTGTTAAGAGCCAAAATGGAAGAGTGGATGTAGACCTGGAGTTGGCACTGGGATTTTTTTCTTAAGGCTGAAGACCAAAGCAGACAAAAGATCCACTTCTCACCTGGTCTGTCTGTCTGTCTGTCTCTCACTCACTCACTCTCAAATACATACACATACAGACACACACACTGATGTTCATCATGGAACAAAACAAAAATACATTATCATGAGAACCACTTCCAGAGCTCCCTTCAAAATGAAACATTTACCAAAGGTTGACATTGTCAGGGGAATTGAGCAAACAGTATCAAGAGAGAAGTGTATGCTGACAGGTTGACAAAGGTACATGTAACCGTCCTTGAACAGAGGAGAGGTTAGGCACTATACCACCACAGTAGACAAGACCTTGGGGTATCACACAGCTATACATTCATAGCTTTCATGGTGATGAATGAGGTCTCCTCAGATGCCTTGAAGAAAAAGACAGAGAAAGAAAGAGACATTTTTCATATGTCTGCATTTCCCTGCCCCTCTTCCCTCTCAGATTGGATGAGTTAGGTGATTAAAAGAGAAAAGGCTGGGCCAGTTTAATGATACCCATCTGCACTAGTTCTCCACTGTAAATTCAGAAGTTCAGCAACCAAAGACAGTTGTTTTAATTAGGAATAAAATCCAAATAATATTCAGATAAAGAAACTGCATTTCATGTAACATAACACTTCTGCTCATTTGAGAGTTCCAGATTTACAGATAGAGCTGCTTTGTTTCCTGCTACAGTATCCATAATAGCCACAGTTACATTAGACAAACATAAAAAAGGGTATAAATCCCCATCTATCAAACTATGGGCCCATCTACGCAACAGGTCTAAAGTCAAAATAATCTACGCAACTTGAACTACATCAATTGCGTAGCTTTAGTCAAAATAGCTTATTTCGGCATTTGACGCTGTCGACGTAGAAAAAAGTCCAAGGTAGAGCACTCTTCCACTGACTTCCCTTACTCCTTATAAAATGAGGGTTACAGCCAGGGGCGGATGAGAGTTTTGTGGGACCTAGGGGAGCACAATTTTGCGGGGCCCCCCTTTGGAGAAAAAATAGAAAAAAGGCATCCCCCCTGTCCCCACTCCTCCAGTAGCCCCCTTTTCATCATGTGAGTTACCCCACTTCATCCCCTCTCCTAACACCTCCCTCTACACACCTGCCCTGCCTCTCTCCTCTGGTGCTGGTCCCTCCCCTGCAGGTGTCTGCCCTTCTGCTTCACCCCAGAATCCCCTGGCACCTGCTCCTTCCTTACCCCTGCACCTCCTGGTGCCTCCCCTTCCCTCACTGCCCCTGCACCCTTTGCCCTCTTTTTCCCTGATGCCCACCCCTCACCACCCTCTGCCCCATTCCCCTCATGCCCCTGTGCCCTCACACATGCCTTGCTCCATCCCCACCTTCCTCATGCCCAGACCTCCTTTCAAGTTTTCTCCCAGCACCTCCCCCTCCCTCTCTCCCCTTTAGCCCCCAATGCCCTTACCCTCTCCTCTCCCAGCATCACCCTGTCCCCCCTCCCACTGACACCTCCCCTCCTGCCCTTTTCCTCATTGTCACCACTTGGCCCCCTGGCATTTGTCTCTCCTCCACGCTGTCCCTTGGTGCCTTCCCCTTTCTTCTCCTGACCTGTCCCCCTCCCTTGAGCACAAGCCCCTTCCTCTGCCATCCATCTTCTGCCTTCCAGTTTGCAGGGTGGCCGCGACCCCGGGCCAGGCTCCAGATCACGTGCTGAACTGAGTGGTGCAGTGCTGGGCCGTGCGGTTTTAAAGTCCCGGGCCGTGATGTCACGCCATGCCCGGGCGTCTCCCCCCTCAGCTGTTGCGCGGTGTTTCAGTACGCCACGCATGCGCTGTCTCGCCCCACATGGCCTGTACTGGCCGGCGCCAGGGAATTTAAAGTGTGGGGCTGCGGTGCCTCATCACAATCCCCCTCCTCTTCCAGCAGCCACCAGCCGGCCCTTTGGCGGATGGCCCACCGAGAAATTCCTGGTATCCCTCTGGGCCAGTCTGCCCCTGGTGCTGGCACGGGGCCTATTGAAGCACAGGGCCCGGGGCAGCTGCCCCGCTCGCCCTGCCCTATATCCATGGCTGGTTACAGGAGTCAGAGTAAGAAGTATTCTATCCCGCCATTATTTTGACATTATGTCAAAATAACTACTTGCTGTGTAAACATAGACTATGTTATTTCAGAATAACGCCAGTTATTCCAAAATAACACTGCTTTGTAGACATAGCCTATAAGACAAATACAAATAACTTTTGGGGTTGGAAGATACCCTATAAATATGTTGCCTCATAATTCCCCTTATGGAGTTTCTTACACCTTGCATTGTTGTTTCCAGTACTGGTGATAGCAAGGAAGAAGATGGAAAGTTCTTATGTTCCTTTATAGCAGTGATGCCAAAACTGAATTCATTCAGAGGACTGTTTGAGGCCAAAATGCATTCTCAATCCAGAACCTTTGCCAGATCTTTGACTTTTTCATTATACTTCCAATAGTAAGTGTGGAAATGGTCTCCAAGGATCTGTCTTTGGGCACTAGTAGTTTCAAAGCCTTGGTCTACACTAGAGTATTATTTCAAAATAACCCCCCTTATTTCAAAATAGTAAGCAGCATCCACAATACAAAGCCTGTTATTTCGAAATAACAGACTGGTTATTTCAAAATCTGTACTCCTGATTTCCTGGGGAAGTAAGCTTATTTTGAAAATGTTATTTTGGGAGTTATTTTTTTGAAATAAATTATTTCAAAATAATTTCTAGTGTAGACATGCTTAAAGGTATCCAAGAAGGAAAGAGGAATGGAATAAATGCAATTTTTTGGAATTTCAGAAGCTCAGTTAGAATTTAGATTGAGATTTGAGCCAATGATAGAATGGTTTCTTACTGTAGCTGCATCTTAATCAGAAATTAAAATGGCCCATGTTCATAAATCTGAGCACAAACCTAAGGTTTAAACTCAAGTAAGAACTGGTCATTTTGCACAACACTAACAGGAAGTTGCATTGCATGTCATTGTGGTGGTGGCTTGGGTGACTTTCAATTTATTATTATTTTTAAGCCATTACTGGTATGTCAGCTGCAGCCATTAAATGAAACTGAACATCGTTTTGAGCTACACAAAGTTTTCATCATTGAATCTATTTATGGAGAGACCATATATCATTCTCCCCATATCTCCAACTGATTTTCAATGCAAATACTGCCAGGCTCGCTCATGGCCACAGAATTTAGTTACTCACATGACTGAAAAGCATGTCAATGCAAATTCAGGCAGTTAAACCAGCATGCAAATCTCCAGGGCTTCAGCAAGTTATAATTCAGCCACAGTGTTAACAAAACAAGATAGCAATTATGCAAGGAATCAGCTGCAAGGTTATTTTTAATTTTAAATTTCTGCATCTATACAGCTGGGTGTTGAACATAAAATGGAACACAGGATACCCTTCCCCATTAGCCAGGCCTTTGGGAGTTAGGAAACATACTGTACTGTGCATCACTATATGTATGTTTCACAGTAAATTTATCAGAATTAGCCCTAAAAGCAAAACTTTCTTCCAATGTGTCGGAATGTTCATTTTAATATTAGTATGTGATGTACTTGGGCTCAGGAAAGTGACAGATGAATTAACACTGACTACATTTGAGCAATTAGGAAAGGCATACTGTGTGCAAAGTGGAAAGCATCACATGATGCTATTGATGTACAACAGTCCTGATCTGCAAAATCCTCAGTCCAAGATTGCTGTCACCAATAGGTCAATGCACCTCAGTTGTGAACTACATCACACCCAGGTGTTCCAATAATGGTCACCCACACCCAAACACCAAGTAAATCTCAAAATACACTGGAGTCTTTACTTACTATACTCCCTTTTGTGCTAGGCTGAGACCACTTTCATTTCCATGCTAATCCTGATTTGCAACTACCCCAGTAATCCCATAGTAATACAGGGTAATCCTGATTCCATTGAATCAATGGTAAAACTGAATGGGTGATACAATCTTTAAAATCTATAGCTCACCTATGCTAATAGATACTTTTACCCAGCTGGGCATGGCCCCTTTTAATCTTTACCTGAGACATATACATACATTGGACCACCAGAGAGCCCAGGACTGGTGTTTTGAGCTTCCTAAACAAGTGTAATCTATCCAGACCATACAACCAAGTACTAGCATTGACCAGGGTGGGGATATTTTTTTCTAGTATGTGTGGGTTGGGGGAGGGTGTGACAGGGTGTGATCACAGACGATCCCTTGGGGGTGGCTCCTAGGGTGCTGACATGTCCACTGCCACTCGCCTTCCCACTCTCTGGGACTCCTCACCGCCCATTCCTGCTAGGCCAGCTCCACTGTTCTCCCCCAGCCAAGGCCCTGGGCTGAGATCCCTACCACCACTGAGAAGTAGTACAGACACTGAACCTCTTCAGGTCCGAGGAAAGTGCAGCTTAGGGCCCAGCTTCCTGAGATAACACTCCCCAAATGGGATCAGACTCCAAAGAATTCGATAAGGGTAAGCCATCTTTAACAATGAAAGGGTGAATGTACACACTGGTTTCCCCCTGCCCCCCCGTAACAATTATTTACACTGGGTTTGATAGAAAATAAAAATGATTATATTAAGTAGAAGTAGCAGGATTTAAGTGATAATAAGTAAGAACAGGCAGAGCAAAGCAGGTTCCAAATCAAAAGAAACAAAAACGCTTGGCTAATTCGACACTGCAACCTCAGTACAAACCTACTCAAACTCACCCTAAAACCTCTTTTCCAGCTGCCCCTCCAAACCAGGGCTGTCTCCCCACACTCTGGGGTCTTCAGCTCCTTTCCTTCAGGTGCAGCCCAGCCAAAAGTCCTAGGCCTCTGGTTTCCTATTCTTTTTGTTAAAGAATTGAGGCCACTCCCTACCAACCACTGCTCAGACTTAAGGACCAAAGAGATTGTTTAACAGTTGCTCATCAAGACTTTGTGGGTTTTAAATGTGTGAATGAGAGACATGGAGGGTCCCTCAAAGTGTTCCCCACTCTATATGTCTAATTTTACACGCAAAAATCATACATATATCAAAGTAAGTTACACAGAACCAGCAGATCATGACATGAAGATTGATGGGTTACATGAAATAATTTGCTCAAAGCACCTTTGGGTTATGTATATTTATGTCCATAAGTCCATTTCATAAAGCATGGGGATGGGTCCATCACAGAGAGTTAAGGTGAAAGGAAATAGTTTTTTAAAATGTTATTAAGTTGCCTTTGACAGGGACTAGGAGTAATAGTGAAAAAGGGAGAGGAAAGCAGGCTAGGAGGTTGGTAGTGAACATCTCAAGTTGGAGGAAAATATTGGGATGAAAGGACTAAGATGGGTTGAGCAAGTTACGATGAATTTGAGAACTGGCAGATGTAATGGTTCTGTGAAGATTTTATGTGGTATAGAATCAGAGGTGAGATTTGGAGGATGATAAAGGTGAAACTGCCACAGAAGCAAGTCACATGTTAATTAGCTAAATAAGTGAATCACACTGTAGGACTGAGTGGATCTTTCTGTGTGAAGGTTCAGCTCTGGCCAAGGTCAAGGAGTTTATGGATCTTGGTTGTGAACTAATCTCCTCTGTCTCCTAATTATGTTTACCTGGGCTCATGCATCAAATAGGCCAGTGGTCTCCAACCTTTTTAAGCATGAGATCACTTTTTGAATTTAAGTGCAATCCAAGATCTACCTCAAAACCAAATACCCTTGCCCTGCCTCCTTGTGCCCCTTCTCTGAGGCCCCATCCCTGCTCACTCCATCCTCCCTCCTTCCCCCATCATCCCTCACTTTCACCAGGCTGGGGCAGAGGGTTGGGGTGTGGGCTCTGGTCTTGGATTAAGGGATCTGGAGTGGGAGAGGGGCTCTGAGATGAGCCTGGGGCAGGCAGTTGGGCTGCCAGAGGGGGTTCTAGGTGCAGGCTCTGGGAGGTTGTTTGGATGCAGGGGTGCTTGGGGCTAGGACGGGTTTGGGGGGCAGGAGGGGGTTCATGACTGGGGTAGGAGTTCAGGATGTGGCCTCCAGCTAGGCACTGTTTAACTCAGGTGGCTTCTGGGTGGTGGTGCAGTGGGGCTAAGGCAGGTTTACCCTGGCCCTGCACCACTCCCAAAAGCATCCAGAAAACTCTGTCCCAAGTCCTGTTGTGTCCCTTCTCTGCTCTGTGGAGATAGGATACTGGGTGAGAGAGGGGGCACCTTGACATCAGCACCCCTCATCTCCCTCCCCTGTCCTGCACAGTGAGCAGGAGGCTCCTGAGGGGACAGCTCCAAGGCAAGGGGCAGGAGATGTACAACAGTGGGGGGAGGAGCAGCTGACCTGCCGGTCCTTGATAGCCTCTTGGCCAAACCAGTCAGGATCACCTTTCAAAGGCTCAAAGATCTACCAGTAGATCCTGATCTCCAGGTTGGTGACCACTGAAATAGGCTATATTAGGATAGCAGCACCTATGCTGGAAGAGGCTAAGAACCACAAAGAGGGTGAGATTCTGCCTACAGAGTCAGGTGATTGTCCTGGGGGAGAAGCTCCTCATGTTATAGGAGGGCCTGTTCTATGATAGCTTGCTCTTGGCCCTGCTTGCAATATTTGCCCTTTATGTCTGTGGATTTTGGTTTCTTATGTGGACTTCTTGGCTTTCCTTTGTTCTTTGTCAAGTACTCAGATATGGAAACTCTGTCCCTTTGGAGATTTACACTAGTTAAGGAGATTTAATAATACTGAGTGTATATGAAATGTGATGGCCCTGAGGTAAAAGGATTAATTTTGTGTAGTGGATTGAGCGAGCGGTGCCTATGGTGCTGGGCAAGATTGGACAATGTTGGAAGACATAATAAGGTTTTTTTCTGGAAACTAACAGTGATGAATTTAAGTTTGGATCCATTCATTTTACTTATGGAAACTCAAGAGCACCAAGGTGTCAGCAAACAGGGATCTGCCTCTTCACTCAGTGATGTCCAATAATATAAGTTCAATGCTTAATAAATTACCACCATTATAATTTCATCAACGACAAGGCTCTTAATTTTGCATATATATGTGAATGACACTGCAAGGTCACATTGATAGCTCTGACTCAGTCACTGTTTCAGTACTACAGGAGAGGAGTTTGGGGTATGAGACTTTATTGTGTCTTTTATATCTGACCTCAAATTTAGGTGTTCCTCTCCAAAATTAGGTCTGACTACCAGAAAGGAATATGGTTAAGTGATATACTGGAATACAAATTGTCTTTCTGCTTTGCAGAAGCACTAACTGTGTTGACCAGATTAATTTCTGAGGCAGTACTGTAACTGCCAAGGTTGATTTTACTTGGTATCCTCAATGTCTACACAGCTGCTGATAATCCTATGTTGACTTAAAACTGTATAGCTGCAATGACAAACATTAGGCTGTCCTAGGTGTATTTTGACTTACATGGGCAACCACACTGTACCTCATCTATGAGATGGAACAGAATTAATAGAAGGAGCAATTAGCAGAGATGGTCAATAATACAAAGAAGGGCTTTTTATTAAAATATATTAAGCAGTTTGTGTGATTACACCTTTTGTTATGAGTTGATCTTTGCTCCTTCACTTTGTAAGTGGAGACAAGAAGAATTATCTGTTCTAATTTGTCTTGGGAGGTTAATGGACCCTATCAGTTTTCAAAAGGCTTGGAAGGAAAAAATTGGTCCATCAACAGGCATAGTATTGGTGTCCTGGTGGACTTAAGATGTTTTCTCACAGCAAGAGAAAAAAATTGTAATTTTGTGCATAACATCACCAGGATGTGGACTGTGCTTTCTACTACCATGGAAACAATATCCTGTTTCCATGGTAGTATGGGAAATGGGACAAATGCTGTGTGTTTTCTTTCAGTGTCACTCATGGGGGATAAATCAGAAATTGTGCTGGAGGTGTTGGTAAGTGATGTCCTAATTACTGAAGGAGATAAAAGGTCTGTGCTGATTTGTTTAGATCTCTGTCATATTTGATACTATTGAACTATAAATTATTGCTCATTCGTTTGTAGATGAATGGACCCCATAAGATTAAAGATACTAGTAAATAAGTACATTCATATTAATACATAATAAGACCTCATTTGAAGTGCTCAGATGTGCAAATCACAGAATAATAGAATACTAGGACTGGAAGGGACCTCGAGAGGTCATCGAGTCCAGTCCCCTGCCCCCATGGCAGGACCAAATACTGTCTAGACCATCCCTGATAGACATTTATCTAACCTACTCTTAAATATCTCCAGAGATGGGGATTCCACAATCTCCCTGGGCAATTTATTCCAGTGTTTAACTACCGTGACAGTTAGGAACTTTTTCCTAATGTCCAACCTAAACCTCCCTGGCTGCAGTTTAAGCCCATTGCTTCTTGTTCTATCCTCAGAGGCCAAGATGAACAAGTTTTCTCCCTCCTCCTTATGACACCCTTTTAGATACCTGAAAACGGCTATCATGTCCCCCCTCAGTCTTCTCTTTTCTAAACGAAACAAACCCAATTCTTTCAGCCTTCCTTCATAGGTCATGTTCTCTAGACCTTTAAGTATTCTTGTTGCTCTTCTCTGGACCCTCTCCAATTTCTCCACATCTTTCTTGAAATGCGGTGCCCAGAACTGGACACAATACTTCAATTGAGGCCTAACCAGCGCAGAGTAGAGCAGAAGAATGACTTCTCGTGTCTTGCTCACAACACACCTGTTAATGCATCCCAGAATCATGTTTGCTTTTTTTGCAACAGCATCACACTGCTGACTCATATTCAGCTTGTGGTCCACTATAACCCCTAGATCCCTTTCTGCCATACTCCTTCCTAGACAATCGCTTCCCATTCTGTATGTGTGAAACTGATTGTTCCTTCCTAAGTGGAGCACTTTACGTTTGTCTTTATTAAACTTCATCCTGTTTACCTCAGACCATTTCTCCAATTTGTCCAGACCCTATCCTCCAGAGCAGTCGCAAGCCCTCCCAGCTTGGTATCATCTGCAAACTTAATAAGCATACTTTCTATGCCAATATCTAAATCGTTGATGAAGATATTGAAGAGAGCCGGTCCCAAAACAGACCCCTGTGGAACCCCACTTGTTATACCTTTCCAGCAGGATTGTGTAGTTTCCTGGGTTGTTCTTATTTCCCTTTTTATAAATGGGCACTATATTTGCCCTTTTCCCACAAAAATGTTTGTCAGACAACCACATAAGAGTAATAGTGTAAAACCTGTCTGTGATGGGGCACCAGGCTCCGAGGCAGCGGAGGCCTCGGCCCCCCGCACTCTCCGACCCCCCGTTGGATCGGGGGGGGGTCAGAGATAAGAGCTGGGAGGCTTACCTGCCCGACGGGGGAATCCCCCAGTTATCCCCGAACGGGAGCCGGGCGCACCGCCGGCAGCAGGGCGGGGAGTGCCAGCTACGCCGGGACGTCTGCTGACGTCATTAGCCCACGCCCCGGAGACAAGGGGGTGGGGCTAAGGCCGGCGGGGGATTTAAAAGGCCCGGGAGGCCGGCAACGAGGGGGGGGATGGCGCAGCGGAAGCGGGGCGAGAGGAGAACCCCGGAGAGGGGGTCAAGGGGACCCCAGAAGGACTCAGCCGGCACCAGGGGGAAGCACGACTCGGGAGAGGAGTGATCGGGAAGGGGGACGGGACTCCCTCGCCAGGACCCGGACTGAGGTAGCTCTGGAGAGGGTCCCACCCCACCAAAGGAGGAGGAACCGGTGGACTGTGCAGTCCAGTGGCTATCATAAAGTGACCTTTGGGGAGAACCAGGCACTTGAGACTGGGACCAAGGGAGCACTGGGGGGAGTTCTTGGTGATTTGGGGGGAAGGCAACCCCGATGATGATTGGGCTGTAGCCTGAGGGGGAGCCCAGACCCTGACACTGTCCCTCTAGCTTTGCTACTGTTTTGCCTCTGCTCTGTACTTCACATATTACACACTAGCCCTTTGGATTGCAAGGACCACATCTTTCTGTTTGTTCTGTTAAGTGCCCACCATATTCCTTAGTATAATAAAATAAAAGGAGTCTAAAGTTAGCCAAAATCCATATTTAGATGCTTTTGCAAACACCATCCTTATGTAACTAAGACCTTGTCTACACTAGGACCTTTGTCTGAAATTAACCCCCCAAGGTTGATTTTCTAAGTGATGCGTCCACACTACCAAACCCATTATTCCACAATAAGGGGCCACAGAATTTGAACTCTATAGTCCTGCTTTTCACAAGGAGTAACACTATTCCCAAACTTGTAAGTCCAAAATAACGTTAGTGTTGATGCTCTGATGCCACTAATTTAGATGTATTGGCCTCCAGGAGGCCTCCCGCAGCTCCCCAGAGTACTTTCTGGGGCTCTGAGTCCAAGGCAGGCTCTGTTAATGTGGACATGTTACCTCGGGCTACATTCAATTATTCCCCATGGTGAGGACATGGAATTTGAAATTTATAAAACTGGGTGCCCAGAAGTCGAACTTAGTAAATTTGAAATAATCGCCTAGTGTAGATATGGCGTAAATGATTGAGGAGTCATACCCCACTGACTTGAAATAAAACTTACGCTCTTAACTCACTTAGGGTACGTCTAGGGTTCCTCTAGACAGTGGGGTTATTTTGGGATACCAGAAGTATCCTGAAATAGCTACCCCGTGTCTTTGAAATGCGCCCATTATTTTGAAATATTTTTCGAAATAACGGGCACGCTATTCCAGCATCCTTGTAACCCTCATTCCATGAGGGTTAAGGGATGTCTCAAAAAAGCACGTTATCTCAAAGTTTGGCATTGTGTAGACAGTGCCAAATTTCAAAATAAGCTATTTCAAAATACAATAGTAGATGTACCCTTAGATGCTTACATTTTTTTGAAGATTCATCCTAATTCTCATTGATTTAAATAGGAGCCAGGTGTCTAAATGCCTTTGAAGAACTGGGACTTAGGCACTTTTGCATTGTAACTTTAGGCTCCTATTTTTGAAAATTTTAGCATGTATGCCTCCATCCCATCTCGCACAGTGTATGTATGACCCTCTGAGTGAATGAGATTAACATGAATGAAGGAGGTGTATTCTTATCAAGACAGAATAACTTTTGCCATGCTCAGGGAAGTGTCCAGAAGAGTTGAAGAAGGCTACAGCTGGTTCTTTCAAGAATGACAATGATTATAGTGTCCCAATTTGCAGGAGCTCAGCACTTTCTGAAAATCAGCGTCTTTTAAAAAATCTTAAAATGAGCACCCAAATATTGAGGTATCTTAAAATACTAAACACTTTTTAAAGCTGTTTCCTGCATCTACAGCCATGATTGAAGATAGGCATCTGCCATTGGTTATATAGGTTTGAAATTTGGGAGTCAATTAGATCCTTAAATGATGTAACTTCCCCTTCTGCATTTTAGAGAGAAGGTTGCAAGCTTTTGTTCCTTGGAAGTGAAATTACCTTAAGATCAGTTTGCCATCTCAAATTTAGCTTGCTAGAGTTGACTTGGAGCTATGCAAGATACAATTAACTTTTTATTAAATAACACTTCCCATTAAAGCACATCACATTAGGGCTCCATGATTTTCATTGGTTGCAACCAGGATGTTGGTTTCAAACTATAAAGACCTAAATTTTGGTACCCAGTTACTTAAATCACCACCAAATAATAACTACTTGGCTGCCATTAGTGAGTGTAGATAAGATAACAAGTTTACCCCATAGCAACTGGTACAAGGGCACATTTGTAGTGTCCCCAGTTCTATGTATATCTTAATTTGAACCGGTCTGGCACAACCTATGTTTGTTAACCTTCAAAATGCACAGCATTTGAGGTTTGATTCAAAGCCCACTGAAATCAATAGGTCTCTTTCCATTAACTCCCATGGACTTTGGGTTGGGGCCCTGTGAAGAGAGCAGTGGTGGAGGAGTGGTAAAGTGTGGGAATGTCACTGTGATTAGCTGATAGTTTTCTTTCCCTTGGGCACCTGAAGGTGCTTCTGTATTTTCTGTGAAATTCCTTTTCCATATTTGCATATTTTTTATTATTCTGAAAACACCTATAACCAGGGACAGACACTTCAAATGAAATCAAAATAAATGCATAAATATCAATGGTAAAGTTGATTGCTTTTGATGGATACACAGGCTTGAAACACACTCATTACTATAAATTGCATGTTTGACTGCCATACCTTTAAACCCTTAAATAGGATGAAAATGAGCTTTAAAGTGACTAAGCTCTAATTCAAAGAGACTTTATTAATGCTTTGGCAAAAGGGTATGAGGGGGAGGAAAGAAGCAAGAAATGAGGTGAAAAAGGCAATTAGCAGCACCACTAAATCGAGCTTGTATATCAAAGCTTTGCTTGTGTCTGACTGGACACTGATATGCTCCTTGCAAATGCTTTTATACTAGCATTTGGGTTGCTTTTAGATCAGATATTTATTGACTTAGTTCAGCTTTTCACGGAAAGACTGGTACAACCAATTTAAATAGGTCTGAATCTGAGCCTCCCTTCCCCCCAGTCCTATTCCCACAGACCTTTTCTAGGGCTATCTTGGCTCTTTGCACTTGCCAGATGGGTCCCATGCAAAACAGGAGTGTGTGTATGTGTGTGTGTTGGGGGGAAATCTATTGAGGACATATTGCTGCTGATCACATATTCAAAATATTTTGCAGCAAAGACATTGTTTATTTCCCCTAGTCCCTTTCTCCCCTGCCCGCCAGTATTTTCCATAATCCTGTTTACTGAAGGGGTTGATGATATTTCATTTGTGACAGCCATATCATTTTATTATCACAGTCACATTTTCATTTTTACTTTCCCTTTGAAGGACAAAGGGCTGAAGCAGTTCAGTTTTGCTTCCAAAGGCAAACCAACAAGTCTGTCTTTATAGTCAGCTGGCTAGTCCACTCCTGAGTGTTCATTTCAGATTTGCATCAAGACAGACTAAAATCTTCCCACCAGCAACCTAATCAAAGATCCTACAGCCAAAAGACATTCACCATTAGCTCAACAACAGCAGAATTGGCTATTGTCATTTCATTTGAAGTGCCAAAGTTGTTTCTTTTTATTTTTACTTTTCAAGTAATGGCTTTGCAAAGATAAAGTAGCATGCCAATTTGGCTCCCCCAAAGTATTTTGAATGCATTAAAGGGAGACCTGAAAGTGATTGTGTTTAACTTAGTTCACACACTGAAGGGGTCGTCACACCTATCAGTTGCTGAACTGACGTATAATATGCTGTAAAGATTGCTTGCATTTCTGTAGTGTCAGACATTAGCAAGGGTAAAAGGGAATGGCATAATCTTGTTTTCCATTTGTGCTGGCTTGCTGATAGTACTATCTCAGTTCTGGATTGCAATAATCATTAAGAGTAACTGGCATTTACAACATTTGGTAAACAAATGAGGGCTATTTTGGATGGTTTTTGTTTGTTAGTGTTTGTTAACATTTTCTTTTGGGGATATGATCCTGACATCAAATATGATTGGGAAAATTACATCTACATACATGTGCCAGGGCAGGCTTTGTGCTGTAATGACTATAGCTATCTCACACACATAAACATGTAAGGACCAAATGCTACAGTGTTTCTTTCTCAAGATGCAATTATGAACTCTATTAAATGTCTGAGAAGGGAAAAGTGTGTGCTGGGGGAGGGGCGGAAGGGTACCCGTGTATTCCTCTGTAGGGAATACACATACTGTGGGTCACAGAGCAAGAGGGAGAATAGCTTCCCTCACTATGCAGCAAGGCTGGCCAGTGGTCCGGAATTACCCTGTGACTTTGTGATCCCTTCTCTGCACCTGAGGTGGTGCAGCTATATGTTGTCTCTTGACTGGGGCTTGTAGTAAAATCACAGTCTAGCCCTCTGTTTTCACTCAGAGGCTAGGTATCTGTGAGTAATATTGGCCTTGGCCAGGTGTGGGACACCTGTTTGTCCCGACTAACCCATCTCAAGAAAATGTATATGCCTTAAAAATGTATTATGTTTTCTATCACTCCATAATCTGTGCCCTGCAATCCTGCTTTGAGGGGGTGATCCTCTACGGTCCCTAGTACTTCAGCCAAGAAGAGAATCCCAGAGTCAGTATGGAAGCACGGGATCTGTGTGGATCTTACTGACTCTCTATGAGGTTTCAGGGCTGGACCCCCCAGGTACGTCTAGACTACAGGCTTTTGTCAACAGAGGCTTTGTCGACAGATACTGTCGACAAAGCCTCTGTCAAAAAAATGCGTCTAGACTACGGCCAGTTCTGTCGCAAGCCGCTTTTCTACAGAGAGTCTAGACGCTCTCTTTGAAAAGCACAGTGTGGATGCAATAGCGCCTTTTTTCGACATAACTCTGTTGAAAAAAGGCATTATTCCTTGTAGAATGAGGTTTACCGCCTTTGACAAAACTGCCGCGTTCTGTCGACTTACTGTCGACAGAACTCAGCAGTAGTGTAGACGCAGGTATAGTTTTGTCGACAAAAGGCCACTTTTGTCGACAAAACCCTGCAGTCTAGACACACACCCCGTGTCCACCAGAAGGAAACTCTGTAAGGTGTGATGCCCTCCTGTCCCTTTCCTGTGGGAGGATCCTTTTATTACATCTGCAATCATGAATTTATCCTCAACACAACACTCAAGGTACTGATCAAACACTCTAGACACTTTAGAGCCATCATCAATCAAACAATATACTAGCTGGGTAAAACATTTAACAAATCAAACATGGCAGCATCCTTTCCTTCCTTAAAGGGGGTAGAGATGGAGACCTGCAGAACAACCAGCAATGAGTAATACTGAGAATACCCCTGAAAAAAAGTGTGTCCATTGTTTGTTTCAATTGAGCTGCATTCGCAGAGTATGAGCTGTGCCCAACGGGCTTCTACGGAAAAAGCAGAGAGATTATAGAAAGGGTACTTCAGTCTTTCATATGGAGAACTCAAATGGCTTAGCAAACATTCATTGGGTCAGCCATTTAAAAGCCCTGAACTAACAAGAGAAGAGAGAAGGGCCAAACCTCCCCAGTTTGGGTCCAAATCCAAGCTTCAACCAAAATTCAGGGCTGCAAACTGCTGGCTGCTGGACTGCAGCAACTCTGGGAGCTGCGGCTAGGGTAGACTGCCCAGCGCCTTCCCCCCCACCACAGCAGTTGGGAGAGGCGTGTCCTGCTCTGCCTCTCAACCATCCAGTGCCGGGCAGGCACAGGGTCTCCTCCCAGACATGGAAGAGCTGGGCTGTGAGGGTGCGGCTCTGGAGGCAGGGCTAATAATGGAGAGTGCTAAGGGGGAGGGGCTCTAAGAAGAGAGGGACTGATGCTGGGGGGCACTGGGGCATTCAGGTTGGGGAGCTGGCTCTGAGGGCTGGGCTAATAGTGTGGGGGCTCCAGGGACAGGGCTGGTACTGGGGGGCTCTGGGCTAATATTGGGGACTTGGGGCTGGCACTCTGGGGGGTTCTAGGGAGTTGGGTGCAGTGGGGCTCTGGAAACAGGAGGCTGGCACGTGGGGTCTGGTGGTGGTGGGGCTCTAAGAGCTGAGGGGCTGGCACTGAGGTGTTTGGGATCGGGCTGGCACTGGGGGGCTCTGAGGGCAGGAGGCTGGCACTGGGGGCTGTTGGGTGCAGGGGGTTCTGGGGTCAGTGGTTGGTACTGAGGAGTAGTGCCGGGGTGGGGAGGCTCTAGGGGTTAGGGCTAGCACTGGAAGGTGAACAGCTGGCTTCAGTTGTGGCAGCCGCCTGCCACATGGTGACTGCTGGAGCCAAAGCTGGCTGTTCGTGGTGGCTCTGGGGGCTGAGGCATTTTATTTGCATATTCGTTATTTGAAAATATACACATAAAATATTTCCAGTCCTCCAAAAGTTTGTGAATGGGTTTGCCAATCTGTGGTATAAAACAGGTTGGCAACCATGGTTTGAGTTCAGCTCCATCTCTAATGTAAGATGGTTTTGCAAGAAAATCCAGTCTACACATCTCTAGCTATGGACGATCTCCTTGACAGAAAACCACTTTGGTTCCACTCTTGTAAGAAGGTGCTAGACCTGGTGATAGAGGAGGAACCATGCAGGCAAGTTACTCTGATACTTTACTGAGTAACGACTCTCAGATGTACCTCATTAATAATACCTTAAATCTGTAACACCTTTCATCCCCATGTGATTTGATAATACAAGAGACCCTCACAATACATGGAATAATTCTCTATACAGGAAACCCTTGCTATTCATGGCAGATGCGTTCCTGCATCCACTGAGAATGACAAAATTCATGAATACTGGGAGCTGCGGCTCCTGGCCCCAGCGGTGATTTCCCTGCAGCTCCTGGCAGCTGCAGTGAGTTCCTCATGGCTCCCGGCCCCCATGGTTAGTGTAGGAGACACAGAGAGCTAACTGCAGGGGCCCAGGAGCCGCAGATACCAGTATCCATGAATTTTGCCATTCGTGGTGGATGGTTCAGACTCATATCTCATGTAAGATGAACACATCCATCTCGAATGGCGAGGGTTTCCTTACAGAGAAACATTAGGCAAATTCCTGAGGATCTTGCTTTTTTTTTTTAATTTAATTCTTACTCAGGAAAACTGTGTTTACTTCTTTAAGAGTGCCTACTACTCAGAACATCTCAGGATTTGGACCACATGGAATTAAGCCACCCTCTACTGAAATAAAGCTATTTACTGTGCTTGAATTTTTCTCTGTTTTCTGGCATGGAACACTGTAGCAGCTCAACTATTCAGAAGCACATAATACAACAGTTCAATCCAAAGAAGAATATCATATCCAGATGGAACTTGAGGCAGATTTTGTGGTCGGCAGAATGCACTGTACCACAGTTACAGTTACTGGAATTTGTCCAGAACAACATGGAAAATACACCTACACTTACAAAAACTAGTGCTATAGGATGCTGGCTGACCATAAGGATGCAGGATTTCATCTGCTTTATGTCACATCACAAAAACTGTCCTCCCAACAGCTCAGTATCATTAAAGCCATGCTGACACGTTTAAATAGCAGTTAAAGTGTGCTTATACTAGAAAGACAGGAGCTTTGCTATGTACTGAACCATTCTAGATTGGCACCATTAACACACACAATTATAGAATTAAGGGTCCAATTTAATAACAAGGAAAATCTGCATTGCTCCATCAAGCGCTGATGGGCAAAATCTGCATGCAGGAATGGAGAATAGATTTTCACCACTGGGCGTTGGAAACTAAAAATCAATTCAGCTCATTGCTTCTGGCTACTAATAAATGTTGCTTTTTGCTCTGGCAAAATGGGAACTTTGAATGTATGGATGCCTCATTTGGACAAAATTCTTTCCAACCAATATGAAATCACTTGCCCCAGGAAAGATCAATTTTGCAAATTATTTTGCCAATTGAAATTAATGTTGATAAAAGGTCTGATAGTATCAGCCTTGGAGAACAGTCTCGTTTATCCACAGAACAGGTTCAGTGCAATGCCCATGTGCAAAAGCTTGATGGGACAAGAGTGTGCAGCAATGATACAGCTCCAGTCTGAAGTAGAAAGACCAAATTGCCTTGAGGACCAGCCCAGAAAGTCAGAAGTTATGAGGGACAGATTGGAGCAACATCTGTCCAGTGATTTCGAAAGCCAGAATGTCCACTATGATCATCTAGTCCAATGTCTTGTAGAACACAGACCACAGAACTTCCCCAAAACAATTCCCAGAGCAGATCTTTTCAAGAAGCATCCAGTCTTCATTTTAAAAGTGCCAGCGATGGAGAAACCACAATGAACCTTGGTAAATTGTGCCAATGATTAATTAGCCTCACTCTTAACAATTTCTGCTTATTTTCTCTCTGAATCTGTATAGCTTCAACTTCCAGCCACTGGCTCACATTATACCTTTCTCTGCTACACTGAGGAGTCCATCCATAAATATCTGTCCCCCATTAGTTAAGAACAAACAATAATCAAGTCACCCTTTAGCACTTTCTTCGTTAAACTGAGCTTCTTGAATCTATCACTATCAGGCACATTGTTGAGTCCTTTAATCATTCTCATGGCTCTTCTCCAAACTCTCCAATTTAGCAACATCCTTCTTGAATTGTGAACACCAGAATTGGACACAGTATTGCAGCAGCAATTAACCTCTCTGCTCATGCTCCAGATTCCCCTGTTTATGCATCCCAAGATCACTTTAGCCCTTTTGGCCATTGCATCATTCTGAGAACTCATGGTCAGCTGATTATCTACCCCACTCCATGGAGTTCATATATGAACAAATATGGATGAGGATTGGTTACAACAGTTATAAGTGCTCCTCTGGGCTGAGCATATTGCAAACCCTATTTGTTCCTCCCCATAAGCTTCTTGTGTGCCAGACTGGCATCCCTTTCTGTTTCAGGGACTCACTGCAATCCTTCATTCCCTCCCTCATGCCATGGGATCTTTGTGACCCTTATTCTCCCTAAACTCCATACCAGGGGTTCCCATTTTCCCCTCACACACTTCCAGGGGCTTCTGTAGCCTCCTCTTTCTCCCTTCTGCCACATACTAGGAATGCTTTTTTTACTCCAATGGCTCCCCTCTCCTATACTAATGTCACCCATTCTCCCACCATGCTCCCCCCTTCTCCTCTTTCCCACATACCAGAGTTCACCTTCCTCCACCTTTACCAGTCACACTGACAAACACTGTCATGTTGAATATAAGAACACACTTTGCTTGGCCAATAAAAACAATTTACAAATGGGTAAATTAGATAGCAGGGAAGGTCAGTGAGAGAAAAATCATGCAGCCGTAGCAGTCCATGTAGGGGACAATAGAGCCTTTGGTTTTAAATTAATGTGTCTTTTTTATTTAACATCTGCTGTTTCCTGTGCTATTGTGCAAAAGAAAAAGAAGCAATAAAATGTCAGGCTACTTAGTTCATGTTTGTGTGCAGCTATTAAATTGAACATAATTACAGGGCAGTTTGATGCACCCAGTATTTTTATTTAGTTTAATAATGGAAAAGTTCATTTAGGGTATTCTTGTATCTTCTCTGACTGAAACTACAGACAAATATTCATCATCCAGGGCAAAAATTCTCCTCTAATATCCAAACAGTGGATCATATCTCTGATATCCCACTCTTCCACCAGGCTTAGAACTAACATTGACAGGACAACTAATTCATGCTAAATGCATTCAGGGGATTGTGCTGTACATTTTGTTCCCATGCTACAAACAAAACCTCTTCACCCCTTCCCCTATTGTGTTGCCTTGTCAAGACTTCAGTTTTAACTTGGTTCCTTGACATGAAACAACACTGAGGAAAACATCCCAATAATTGTTAAAAGGAGGGTTTTAAGGAGCAAATGATGCTCTTTTGAATGTTACCTTCTGTTCCCTCAGTTAATAAAATAACCTTTAAACTGTATAAAGCATACAGGAAACACCAGCTGAACAAACAAATTGAAGAATTTGGATTCATTGCCCTGAAAAAACCAAACACACCATGAAATCAAATCTTCTCTGGCTTTGTTAGCTGAAGAAGAATGGACCCCAACAGCACTCAACAGTGGGAACATTGGTGTCTTTGCAACTGAAAAGAGTTTTGACCAAAATTAGATATAAAATATGTTTACAAATGTGACTGACACTTTGATTTGTTGTCTTTGGACCTGGCTGACATTAAAACACATAGGTATAAGTCTTCATGACATGAAAGAAGTTTTCAAGTATCTAAAAGGGTGTTACCTGGAGGAGGGAAAAAAATTACTCTCCTTGGCCTCTGATGATAGGACAAGAAGCCATGGCCTTAAATTGAAGCAGGGGAAGTTTAAGTTGGATATTAGAAAAAACTTCCTGTCACGGTGGTTAAACACTGGACTAAATTGTCTAGGGAGTTTGTGGAATCTCCATCACTGGAGATATTTAAAAGAAGGTTGAGTAGAGATCTATTGAGGATGATCTAGACAGGGCTTGATCCTGCTGTGAGGGCTGGGGACTGGACTCGATGACCTCTTGAGGTCACTTCTAGTTCTAGTGTTCTATGATTCTATGATTCAAGCAGCTCAACTGAAAAGGAGACTGTATTAAGTAAAAGGATGAAGAGAATAATCATTATGAATAATAGTGACAAGAATTTGTGACACCTTGTGTCACAACCAGACATCATAATCTCCCTCTTGGTCTCCCCAGTTTTCTGGAGAGTCTGCTGAGGCAGGTCTATACACAGCCAGACACAGAGAAGGTGATGTCAAAGCTTCCTCTCCTTACCCAAGCCTTTCCAGTTCATCTATGTGAATGGAAGAACATTGCCATCACTTTGAGCACAAGAGGGAGTAGCAGGGTCTGCCAAAAGGCAATGTGCACTGACAGAACAGAGTGAGGGGACACCTTACCTTAAGTGATGATGATAAAAAACAAACATCCTTCCCTTATTTGCCGTTTAGTGTTTTGTCTCCTATAATTAACTGAATGACATGAAAGTTCCTAAGTTCAAATCTGAACTTCTCCTCATGCTCCTCAGACAAGACCTTTTCGGGTGGGTTTTTCTAAGGTTGCAGAACTGTGAGATCACATTTTCATTGTTTAATATGGCCCCCAACAAGAGATGGGTAAACTACTGGTGAAACAAGAACCTAAATATTTGCTTAAAACACAAACACAAAATCTGAGCCAAATCATGCTTAAGGTTCTGAAATTTTTAGATAGTTTTATTTGAATTATGTTTTTCTTTTCTGCACCTCCAGATTAGGGTTGCCAAAACACCATGATTAGCCTGGATACTCCAGGAATTAAAGATTAATATTTAATTAAAGATTATATCATGTGCCTAAGTCTCTGAGGGTATGTCTACACTGCACACTTATTTCTGAAAAAGCTATTCTGGAAGAAATATTCCAAAGTAGCTTATTTTGAAATAGAGCGTCTACAGAGCAAATTCCCATCAAAATAGCACTGAGCTATTTCAAAAGAGAACATCCACACTCATTGGATACTGAATCATATTTAAGGCCACCCAGAAGCCCTTCAGGCAGGGCATCAGGACAGCAGTTACTTCCTGGAGCTGCTGTTTGAGGCTATCTGAGGCTTGAGCTTAAAGGGACACCCCTCCCCCATACAGCTGTGTGTCAGGTTCTAGGCAACCCTAATGTCTCTTCTGCCTTAAAGTGTGGGAGTCTCCATTCTCCTCTGTAGTAGCTTTCTGATTCTTCTCTGTAGTAGCTTTCTCCTTGTGGTCAATGGGGCGAACAGGGACACAACAGTGTTTACATCATAATGGGAAAACTACTTCATACTGGGAAAACTGTGTTTTCTTACGTAGTAAGAAACACATCCTGCAGTGCTTGGGCTAACCTGCCATTGCCCTTTTATTGGAGGAAATAATACACAAATGGCTGCTTCTAGACTGGCATGATTTTCCGCAAATGCTTTTAACGGAAAAGTTTTTCCGTTAAAAGTATTTATGAAAGAGCGTCTAGATTAGCACGGATGCTTTGCGCAAAAGTGCTGCAAAAGCATCCGTAATCTAGAACGTTTTTTAAAAAAAAAATCGCCATTTTAGCCATCGGGCTTTTTAAAACAGTTCTTCGCTGTCTACACTGGCCCTCTTGCACAATTATTCTTGCGCAAGAGGGCTTTTTCCCAAGCGGGAGCGTGAAAGTATTTGCACAAGAAGCACTGATTTTGTACATTACAAAGTCAGTGCTCTTGCGCAAATTCAAGCGGCCAGTGTAGACAGCTGCCAAGTTTTTGTGCAAAAGCGGCTACTTTTGCGCAAAAACTTGCCAGTCTAGACACAGCCAAATCAGTAGGAATCAAACCAGAATAATAACTGCAGGATTTCAAGCAAGATGGACACCTCAAAAACTCCTAAAGAACCATGATACACTCCCATACTATTTATGAATTGTGATACCTTGGCACAGTGAAGTGATGGATTGTTTCTTCTTACCATTTTAAACATTATGATTATTAATAATAAAACAACTGGAACAATTTTTTCCCAACTTTATTAAACAAGTGCTTTCTTGGGCCGTGGGCTTTGAACGAACATTAGAATTTTGCTGTAGGTGCGACAGAACACAGAACTTGATTTAATTCCTGCTCACAGCTTTAGCCTATTAAGTTCTTTTTATGTTGGACTGTATTTTATGTGTCAATCAAGTGATTTCATTCCAAGTTTAAAAATAAATTCCTTTGTCCCCACTCCCCCATAGGCAATATTAAGAAAACTGCCGCCTTTTTATCTTTTCAGAGAACAAATGAGAACGCTTTATGGCTTCACCTGTTGTTTTTAACCTGATATTTAATATTACTTTTAAAAATGAGTTTTGAAACAGAATAGTTTGAAGTAAACCGATTCCATAAAACTATATATCTTAAGGGCAGGAACACCAATGCCATTGCCTATGAAATGCAGGAATTTGGAAAGGCCTGTTTTAGCCTTTTTCAGGGGAATGTTTTCCATGTTGCAGAGTTTGGGAATTTAACACACTGCTAAACAAAGATTATATATATGGGCTTTAAAGGAAAGTTTTCTTTTTTCTTTTTGAGTTCCCCTATTCAGAGAGAAAGAGGGAGAGAAAGAGGGAGAGAGATTGTATTCCGTATTCATTCCTGGTGTTCTTAGGGCTTCTGTTTCTATTTAAGGCATTAGAATCCCCTAGTTGAGCCTGAAACCTTTTGTAGTAAATCAGTTTATCATGAATAAGTCTCTGATTGTCTGAGTTGTGTTTACTGAGTTGGGTATCATTACAATGGCTCAGCAACACCAGTGCATATCTCACTGGATTATTCGCTTCCCTTCGCCAATAATTCAAAGACTTTCTTTTCCATTTGAACACATATCCCACGAACATCTCAGACTTTCTCCCAAGGTGATTGTTATGCATGTAACACTCTTTCCAAACTAATATGTAAAGACAAGCTGTCCTCTTCCAAATCCTTCAGCCAGCCCTATGAGGTCTATGGTAAACTGCCAAACACTAATAGCTAGGCAGATGGCCAATCAGACCACTGATATCTATCTATCTATCTATCTATCTATCTATCTATCTATCTACCTATCTATCTATCATCCTTCTGCCAGGTAGTGCTGGCAGCAGCCAGGGCCGGGTTCAGTATCTAGGGGTTCCTTTTCATCCATCTCATGCAGAACTGACTCAAGCCCTCACCCAGTTGCCTGGGAAATTCACACACCCCTGGGCACCTCTGAGAGGCAATGCTTCCCCACTCGCAAGCATGGAGTCTTAGCATAGAACAGAAACTTTTAATGAAAGAGGGATAGAAGTAACATGACTTTAGCTTGGGAAAACACTGTAAACTGAGTTCATAACCAAACCACGAGTAAACGTCCCAGCTCAAATGGATTGAGCAATATCCTTTGCCTCTCAGGCTCACAAGTCTAGCAATTTAAGTGTCCTATTCACATGCCCAAACTCTCTCTGTACCCCACTCACAGTTGCTGCCCTTGGTCAGGGAAGATCAGAGCTCAGAGGTGATTTTCAGAGCTCACCTCCCATCCTTGGGGTGGGGAGGATAGGAGGCATCTCACCCAATCCATTGGCCACTCACCGCTGCCCCTGCCAGCCACTCCCACCAGCCACCCTGCTGGCCACTTGCTCCTGCCAGCTGCCCTGCTGGCTGCCTGCTACTGCTCCTACCGGATGCCTGCTGGCCACTCCCGCCAGCCACCCTGCTGGCCACCTGCTCCTGCCAGCCACCCCACTGGCTGCCTGCTGCTGCCAGCTGTGCCACTGGCCGCCTGTTCCTGCCAGTCACCCTCCTGGCTGCCTGCCACTATTCCTACCAGCTGCCCACCAGTCGCTCCCGCCAGCTGCCCTGCTGGCTGCTTGGTCCTGCCAGCTGCTGCTTCCATGATGGGTCTGGCTCTGAGCCAAACCTAGTTATTTCAGCTCTATGTCAGTCTCTTAATGATTTCAGCTCTTGGCCCACCACCTAGGCTGGCCAAAAGCTTCCAGCTCCCACCAGAATAATATTTCACAATAACAAAGAGACTCCTTATGGAGTCTGTTTTAGGCCTCCCTTAGAATGATGGGAGTTGGGGCGGGGGAGAGACAGTTTGAACCAGTCTTACAGCTCACTCCTGGAGAGCATGTAACCTGCTGGTTCAAGCTCTTTTCCCCCAATCCAATCCACTTGAGTCTAGAAGGGGACGGCTTGTCCATCCAAGACTCTTCGCAATGACAATGTCCCTTCTGCAAGCACTGGTGGTCACAGTTACAACTCCTATATCTAGGGTCAACATGGCTATGACTCCACAACAGCCAAATTAGTTGCAATATAGAAAATTCCGTTCTACCAATTGACCATCCATTAGGCCTATAGCAATGACTGAACTGGATTTACATAACCATACTCTGGATTCCTTTCCCAGCCCTGCATGAGCTGTATTTACATATCAACAATTGAATACCTTGCAGGGCTAAATAACTGAAGGAGCATAACCACACCCAGGACTCCTCTCCCCTTTCACCTGGCTACATTGGAAGCAGTGGTTCAGACCCTGCTTACATATCTATCTATCTATCAATCTATCTATAGCTATTTTCTTTTTTTTTCATTTTTGATATATTAAGACTTGCTAGTGTGTGCTTAGCTGATCTAAGTAAACATTTTTCTATCACTGTTACATTCACTCCCCATCCAACCCATTCTCATAATTGGTTTGATTAAGCTTGCAACCTGCTTGATGCATCTTATCTTAAATTCAGCTCTGGTCCTGAAATAAGATGCATGCAACTGAATCCCTAGCTCTCTATTTCAGCCTGCAGAGATCCACTGAAGTCATAAAGCTCTGAGTGGGGGTCAGGGATGCATCTGCATGTATCCCATTGCAGAACTGGACTCTTACATTGTAGGCTCATCAGGGCACTGAACATCTCTTGGATAACACCTTTCATAACAGTATATGGTCAGTATTTGTAATAAATGTCCCCTCACTTAATGGCTAAATTGCTACCCAGCTCATCTTGTCCTGTAAAGGTACAAATGCATGGGTACTTCTAGACTACAGATCTTTTCTGGGATACTGGAGGAAAAAAAAGGTCAGAAAAGCAGATGCATTTTGTCAGCATCCCTGTAAACTTCATTTCATGAGGAAGAAGGGATGTTCGGAAAGAGGGTTTTTTTCCGACATTTGGCCCCATGTAGATGGGGCAAATGTCAGAAAAGCCTCTTTCAGAAGAAAAGCGGAAAAAGATACACAAATTTTCTTTGTAGCGTAGACACAGCCTATCTTATCTACAGGGAGAATGGCTGGCATGAGATTTAGCCTATGCAAAAACTTAATTAAAGTCTGGCAAACCCAAACCCAGTGCTCTGCATATAGTTCAGGAGGACCCTTTCAGACAGGTTTCTGACATATTGGTGGTTCTGCATGATGTATGAATGTGGCCAGTGGGGGCTGTGGAAAGTATCAGCTGACATGCAGCTTTAAAAAAAAAGCCTCTCTTTGATCCTTTTCTGGATTTCTGTACATGATGGTTCACTTCTTTTTCACTTCCTGCTTCCACATAGAAGTAAAAATATTGAATTGCTATAGGGAGACCGCATGCAGAGACAACTGAAAATGTCTTTGAACAGTCTGTTCAAAGATTTCAAGTGCAGTCCTGGGAAATTGAAAATATACTGAATGAAATCCTAAAACAAATGTGCAGTAGGTAGCATTCCTGCATTGGCAGGGGAAAGAAGAGAATGACCTAATGGTCTTTTTCCATTAAACTGCCAAACATTTTGAGGCTTGTGCACAGTTAATCATTCTAATGTGCCTTTGCCATGAGCTTTACATATAGGGCAGCACAGAGTTGCATTGCCCAGGAGCAGACCAGGCAGCAGATTGTGATGCAGAAAATCATGATCTGTCCCTTGATTTCTTTCTGTTCTCTCTGGGATGTAAAAGGAGGAAGGACATCATGAACCAACCCAGCACCTGGCACAGCATGTATTCCCTAGCCCATCCATTTCCCCTTACTTCTCTTTATGGGTGAGCAGATTGCAGATAAGGAATTTTTCCCCCCCAGTGAAAAGTAAATTCAGCAAAAAAAAACCAACCATTTTTTGCAAGCATCAAAATTATTTATGAATTTGAGTGCAATTTGGCAAAACAGTATTTTTAAAGTCAAAATGGTGCCTTTTGGTCATTTGAAAATGAAATGTTTCCACTTTCAGTTTCAATTATTTTAATTTTGACCATTTTGAAATGTTTTGTTTTGGCCATTTCATCTTTTTGTTTTCACTAGCCCCACTCTCCAGATTACATGTAGGTTCAAATTGAAAATATTTTTCCCCAATTGATTTGGTTCAGCCCTCAAACTGAAGTATTTGCTGAACCAAACACAAACTGGCACTATTTTGTTTACATTAGCATTAATCTTAGTACAGGGATACAAACATTGTTCTGTGCTGAATGCCAGAATGGGTAGGAATGGTGTCCTGTTTGTCAGGGGCTGGAAATGGATGATGGGTAAGGGATCACTTGATGATTACCTGTTTCTTTTCACTCCACTATCAAAAGACAAGATACTGGGCTAGGTGGACCTTTGGTCTGACCCACTATGACCATTCTTAAGTTCTGTTTCTATATCCTCAGAGACTGGTCACAGAAACTCAGATTCAACAGTCTTTGAGGTTAACAGCAGAACTCAAACCAGAAACTTTTCTGACTTCATCTACCCCTTAAAAATATGTCATCCCAAGCCCAACACCTATGACAGCAAAGTGAAATACAGACTACTCTTCATTTATTTTATCAGCTTCCATTTTGAAAAGCAGAGCCTTAACGTACCCATAGAATCAGATAACATTATAGGGCATGTCAATAGATTACAAAAGCCCTGGCTTGTTATTGTAGTGTAATTATGATAAGATCACTTTCTGTTAAGCTCGCACCCAAGATACAGCTATAACTTACAGAAGCTGGAATGTCTCCTTATTTAATAATAAAGGCAGCTGTCAAATTTACGAAGATGTTAGAACAGATAAAATCCCTGCAGCTATGCTTAGGTTTGACAAAGTGTTCTTTCACAGGAATGCCACTGCTGCTTCTATCACATTAGATAAGATTAGGAAAAAATTTCCATTTGAATGATGTGGTCTTTGCGAAATTCAGATGTATTTTTAATCAAGAAAAAGAAACCCTCCGTTTTTATGAGAACATATTCATTTAGTGAGATCCAAGGAATTCTTTACATTTTGTTCATTTAATTTAGCTTTTATTCTTTACAACTAAATGCTTTGAAATATCCCTAGAGCCAACACCGAAAATGGTTTTCTGAATCATCCTTTCAACTGTTTTTATATATGTTTGTTTTCTTTTCTTTTGTCCCATAGGGGGATACATTTATATTGTTCCTTTAGGGAGATTGGCAATAGGCCCCCTTGGCAACATCCCAGGAAGAAAATTGTATAGTTTAGATCAGAAGAGGCAGTGAATTTTTAAGACAGGACAATACAGATGGCTAGCAAATTGTGGCAGAGTGACACAGGCCCATTAGGGATAGTGAGTTTTTCAACATTGACAAAAATTGCTGACAGAATATCTAACCACCAACACATTGCTGTCATAGTATTTATCTATAAAAAAAGTTGTGTGGAGTATCAAATGAAAGATTACTTCACACTGATCATTATTGGAATTAAAAGCTGTATATATGTACTAAAAATATGTTTGAATTATATAACCAGGCAGCATTGATAAACAAGCTTCTTCCAGACAAAAAGGAATCTCAGTTTACCTATCTGCTAGGTCTCTGATATAAATCAAGCAGGATAAGCCTAAAACAATGGGAATTACATTTGCATCTGAGGAAAACAGGACAAACAAGTTAACAGGAAGATAAAATGGAAGCATAGCATCAATTTACAAGAGAACAAGCAGCAGAAAAGCGCTATGCCTGAGATGTACTTCAGAATAATACATTTTAAAGGTTTACTGGATTACATGTAATAGTTATCCACCACTGAGAGTGCAAAAAGGACAGACTTTTTTTGCATTCATGGTAATTGAATCTTTTCCATGGGAGGTAGGGACACTGAGAAATTTCTTTTTGGTGAGAAATGTATCTTAAAAAGACTTTAACATCTGTTCTTTGTTCATAAACATTTTCTTTGTTTATATACAATCACCTCAGTGCTGTGACATTTAGTAAAGTGTGCCTTCTTAGTTGAATCAAATATGCTGGTGTGTACAGTGTCTTTCTGGGAAGCATGGACTTGGTATTGCAGAATGTCCAGTGACAGGGACTGGACACTGTAGGAGTATGCTTCTGAGAAGTCTGAGTGCTGGTCTAAACCAAGTGTTAACCTGTAAGGCAAAGTGAGAGATCACAGGACTCTTACAGGTAAAAGTAGTTTGTTGGATGTGTTCTGGGGGGCATAAGAGACTGGGGAAACAGGAAGCTGTCACCCAGTTTAACACAAAGAAACCTCTCTTTCACTGAGGATGTAGGTTACCTGGTGAGCTTCAGTTTTGAACACCCCACAAAAGTATCCTAAGCTATGAAATATTGAAAACCATTCCAATAGTGCCACTGGGTCCTGTTTCTTTTTCCTGCTCCCATTGCAGAGTTCACCACAGAGCTTCATGGGTGAAGAGAGGACTCTTAGATAGGGAGAATAAAGAAACAGGATAGACTAAATCCGACTGAAAAATTAAAACCCTCATAAATTAGCTGATTCCCAGAGTTAGTTTCAAGAGAATAAAATGAAATACAGGGACAGAAGGATGAATGAAATTATTCAGAATATAAGAATGGGCATTTTGGGTAAAATGAAATACAGGGACAGAAGGATGAATGAAATTATTCAGAATATAAAAATGGCCCAGAATCTTCTCTTCCAACAGTGGCTAGTGCTAGATGCTTCAGATGGAATGTAACGTTTTCATGGAAAAAAGTTGCAGTATGAAACAAATACATACACAACAGGCAAATAAACAGATTCACACGCATGCGCACACACACACACAGTCAGTCTTAAAGTAGCTTTACTAATAAGGAGGGAAAACAATACATCAGAACATTTTCAAATATAGAATAGAAACACTCCTAGGCCAGCTATTTTAATCTGTGTAATACATGGCAATTTCCTCCCTTTATCAATAGCTTCTGGTGTTTTGCTGGTATTGTTTTGGTTTTTTTTTTCATATCTTAGAAGTAAGCATGGTTAACATTTCCATCATCTGTACTGAGCTCAGAGAGAACACTGATTAGTTCTTATCCCCTTCTGACTGCAATAGTAAAGCTGTAGATGTTCTTTGATTTTGCTGTTGTAACTCAATTGATGGTACTGCTGGTGATAACTAAGGAATGTTTGTATCAAGATGATTATTATTAGGTGAGCAGTAGGTGGTGTCTATGCTATATTCAATGGATCTACATGTCTGTGCCAGATTTTGCTGGCTTTGGCCTTCATTGTATACAACATATTATTTAAGTTTGATTGACTAGTAATAGGACTCAATTTTGACCTCCAAGGAAATCATACTCTTTGTCTATGTGCAATTTACTCAAAATGACATCTTGCTGACTGGAAGCTTGTTTTACTTGCTGCTTATAAATAGATTTCAGAAGGCCTGGTCAAAAAAGATGCAATCAATGACAAAGGTTAAAACAGATGCTGTTTGGCCTTTATGTGTGGAACAAGCATCACATTTCTATATGGAACTAAAAAATTGGTCAGTTTCTATTTTCCGAATGCTCTTTCTTTTTAACTTCATAGGATGCAATCCTCCTTTAAAGACTGGAGTAAACAGGTCAGAAAGACTATTGGAGGTTTGAAGATGGCTTAGCATGACAGTGAAATATATGAATTCCTGAATCTTTAAAAAGGAACTTTTGGATCAGTCTCACTAATGGCATAATATAGCTTTCAATCAATGTACACAGCAAGTACTTCATGGGTATTTGCTGACCATGAAAGAGGTGGCTACATTTCAATGGAGGTGGATTGATCTATGTACACCTAAGATTAAAATCTGAGTCCCTTACTCACTTTTTAAGGAAATGTTGCCCATTACTTTGCAATTTTACTGACTGAGTAAAGACCTCAGAATTTGGGCCATAATTATGAAAAATTGTTGGGGACTTTGGGAACTTTAGATGAAAAATAAAATGAATGCTCATCATCACCATCATGTATCATTGCACCTTTTTGTTCACAGTGATCTGAAGGCTGACATCTTAGACATATCTACTTTCAGCATACAGTAGGTGCCATCAAAATCTTGATTTTGTCATTGTACTATGATCACAACATAACTTGGATAAAGAATGATGCCATGACCACTGTAATTAGGGTTCCTGATAAGTGCATAAAAACCATTCATAATATAAACACAAAGGAACTTTCTGGTGTCATTAAAACACAGAGTTGCCTTATTTCATATTTTTCAGTAGAGACACTGCAAAATGAAAATATGAGAATGATGTGACTTTGGAAACATGCAAGAAGTAATCTCCACATTTGTTTTCTTTCTAAAGCTATTTCTGTTCTCCTGCATAGCTGAATGATGCCATGTTGACTAGGAAAAACTGTATAGCTGAAAGAGAAGAAAATCAGGAGCAACGAGCTTCCCCCTCCTTTGGAATGGGCTACCATCCATTATTATGAAATATATGCTAAAACCCTAAATTTACAGTGGAAGGCAGTAATCTTGTCTCTGGGGTTTCCTGGTTCCATCAGCCTTAAAAACAAAGCTTGCATGGTTTGTCATTGTCACCAGAACCCCATGATAAAATTACAGTCACCTTAAAAATTCAGCACTGGCTATACATCATTTCAGATATACTCTTACAGTGCAAAACCTATGTTTTAGAAAAGTTAAGTTTGAGATACAAACTGACAAAGACTGGAAAGTTCACAGTTAGGAATACATTTTTGTCCTTTGCCTTTAACTTATTCTACCCAAGATAGGTGGGTGGTCATGTGCACAGAAACACTGATATGCATGAATTTCACTCATCTTTACACTACAAAATCATAGAAATTAGAAAAAAGAAAGATCAGTTAGGTCATCTAGTCCATCTTCTGGACAGGGGAGAAATCTTACAATCTGTTTTTTAATGCTTTTTGCAGTGGTGTTGTAGACATTCTGGATCTAAGATATTAGCGAGACAAAGTGGGTGAGGTAATGCCTTTTTTGGGGAGGGGGTGTCAACATTCTGTTGGTGAAAAAGATGAACCTTCTAGCTACATAGAACTCTTTTCTTCTTTCTTTATCTAGTCACATTTTCAATGATCAAAGAAAAATGGAGATTTTCCCTTTTCCCTTCAATAGTGTAATAGAAATTATTCTTAATTTCTTCCTTTTTCTAATCTCTCCAGAACATGGTTACCAGAATTATCTTCCTCTCTCACTACCTTGACAATTGCTCTTTGTCCTCATTTTCAAATGGTGGTGGGTGAACCTAACGAATTTCAAGCTATTTAGGATGGGCGGGTAGAAAAGAGTCCAGGGACATTTTTTCCTGAAATGTAACAGCACTTCCTTGATTTTTATTATCAAGAAAGACTTTTTTAAAAAAATCTCAGTTCAAGGATGGCCAGTGCTCTATCTCAGGGGGAAATCAGCACTCACAACTTCCCAAGATCTAGAATGGCCAACACAGGAATCAAGTACTTGGAAAATTCTATAGTGGGCATTTATGCCACATGCAACTCAAAGGTAGACAAAGTCGAATTTGTAGGTTTTGTTGCCAGTTTACTGCAGCCTTCCCAGTAACAACAAATGATAATTGGCAATATGTTTCTTTATGGAAACCATACCATATTTTATATTCTAATCATCCTCTCTTTATTTTTTCATAGACGTGTTTTAAATTAATTCCTTTGACATTTTTTTAACAACCCTTGGGGGTGAAGAGCATTGTACTGGTTGTACAACTGTTGTTAATTGTCATATGCTGAAGGTCCACTGTCTGGCTAGCACTGAGGAAATGCAGAAGACAAGGCCCCTCTGAAAATCAAACTATATAGAGAGGACATTGTTCAAACACCAACAATACCCTGGGGACTGTGTTTTAAAATGGGCTGGAAATAACATCTCTTTGTGTGCATCAGGATCCAAGTGGAGACATTATCACATCAATCCAGAACTCAGGAGAAGGAGAGGGAGACAGAAATATCAGTCATCATGCAGAAGACGTAGTTTCTTGCCTGTGTTTGGGTCACAGAGATATATATGGATAAAACACTTCAAATAAAATAGCTCCTTCATTAAGTTTCTCCCTGATATAACATTAATCTTTTCTAGGCTCCCATCAGCTTTAAAGGCCATTATAAACACCTCCTTTGTAATCCACTCCTCTGTATCGCATAAATGTCAGAGGGCCAAATCAGGCAAAACTCCAATTAAAGTCAAAGACTTTTATGCCTGAGAAAAAAGAGAGTTAAAAACTGAATAAGAACCTCCAGATTTGGCCCTTGGAGCTTAGGTACAATTACTGAGCGAGGGTAAAACCAATAAATCGTGTGCTTGGTCAGGTACCTTTGTGGTCCATTGGGCAAAAGCTCTTGAGAAGAAAGAAGCTTAACAGGACTTTGTTCTTCTAGCTGTTCATAAAGGTAGGTAATAAATTCATGGTAATTATACCTTAAGGAGCAGTAAAGAAACACTTTTGTGCACATAAGGTCTGCAGTTATGCAGCAGTGCTATGGTGATACTGATTTAGAGAGTTAGACAATTACCTCTCTTTTGCCTCATTGAAGACAGATAAAAGACACTTGCAGCACAAAGGGCTACCCTGGTGTTGGAGGATAACTTCTGATGAGTACAATGTGTCATTAGGCTATTTCAAGAGAGCAGGTAGTAAGTTAGAGATCAAAATGAAAATCTGGCCATACAAGCCTCAGAGGAACATAGAACCTTATCCTGTAGGCTAACCTAATCAAAGCAAAAACAGGGAATATATCCCATGATCACCACGTTGTAAAGGAGGAGACTGGTAACCTTCAAATCACAATATTCTGAGAAGGAATGACTGACAATTTTCGGATAAAACTCATTAGAATTCTTTTGTCCTCCCCGGCTGGCTTGTGTTATGAAGCTGCCATCTAGGGATGTGGCTAAGCCCCTTTAAACTGCTTTCCTGGCTAACTTTCTGAACATGTCCCAGTGATCTATTCCTCCTAGACTCTTGAAGAAAGGTGGTTGAATTGTATGGACACAGGAGACAGAAGAACTCATATTCCAGAACTGGGAGTATCCTTCACAGCTTTGAAGCCTGAAAGATTGATGGATTTTTCATGGTTCAGCGATAAGAAACATTGGCTTCTGTTGGACTGGCCGTTCTTCCCTTCTCAATGTGTGAGGAGGAGTGGGTGGTTATATCACAACTTTAAAATGGATTCCCAAAAGATTTTTGAATAAGCAGTAGTTTATTTTATAAATAATCACTGCTATCAGTGGTGCTCGGCCTTAGGGTCAAATATATTCTTCCAGAAAGATCAAGGGACTGCAATCAATACAGTAATTATTTCCTGAGGCTCAGTCAGAGTCAGTCAAGCTCCTGTCCTGCTCTGGTAGAGTCTCCCACAGCCTGGCAGGGGAGCAGGAAACATAGCAGTCACAGTCTCCCACAATGCTCTCATCAGCTGGGACAGAACAGAATCTGTCTGGAGCATTACTGGTTTGCTTCAGAGCTACTTTTAGGAATCAGAAGAAAGAGGGAGCTGTCTTTACACAAACTCACTGAAGAGCTGAAATTTAGCACATCAAGGGACACAACTTACCCTCAGGTCACAGATTGGGTATCACAGCTTTATATGTGTGTACACTGTAGTGTTGTTCATGCACCACAGAAATGTGGATGTGCTTCTGTCATCAGTTTCACTTATGTTAACTCACTGAAGTTATTGGGTTTGCAGGAGTTTAAATACAGCTACAATTTGACCCAAATGCATGTAGTTCATGCTATGATCGCCTATAACTGCATCTACATTTTATTAAGAAGAACAAGTGCTTCTGTGGATATACAAAAAATCTGAAGCTATTTACTTCTTTTTATGCTCAGCTTAAAAAAAAGAAGCTTAAATCAAGGGTTTTTCAAAATTTATAGAAGGAAAAATAAAACTTGTCTCTTGCCTTGCAGGCCAGGTTTTAGTCCAACACAAATTGTCAGTGTGTTTTCATTCCATTGAAGATTTCATTCTGAAAGACCTTTGACCTGGGCTCTGTTATAATCAGAGCCATGGACTGAACTAAGGCAAGGTGACATTTTCTGAGTTTTGCTGTTGCAAAATTCTGCCCAAGATTGATATAAGATTAATACAGACTTTGATCAATTTTGCAAATTCAGCATCTTGTAATGAATTTCTGCTCTCCTGCTGAAAATTTGCAACCCAATTGTTTTTTGAAAAACAGACATCCCAGGGAACTCCAGTCAATTACTATCACATGTGGAAATGACTGCCTGTCATTTTCTCCAGAATAGGGAGTCTCATCTGAGAACACATCATTTTTTCTTTTGCCTGCTCTATTCTTGGCTTTGTTTAAACTAATTTAGACAAAATTTCACAATCAAATTTCAAAACTTCAGAATTAGTAGTTTTCACGTTTAATTATGAATCAGTTAAGTTTGAAGACATGGACTTTCTTTGTTGGCTTCTACAAATAAAAAAGAACAAAATTGGTCTGTTTTCTCATAAACAAGAGATATTTTGAACAAAATCTAAACTTTTTTCAAAATTTAGAATTTCCAAACTTTCTTAATATGAAGGTCTTCTTTTGAATCAGCAAATGGGTACATTTCAGTGTAAGAATGTTATGATGCATTAGTCGTAGTTGTAGTCGTAGTTGTCGTCATAGTAGTAGTAGTAGTCCATAATGTCTATGAGTCCAAAACAAAAGATTTCTCTATGCCATGCAACTTCCCAAAAAGTTTTGTTGAGTTCCATGAACATTTTTGTTATTTGCACATACCATAGTTAATTTTTTCTTCAACTTGAGGCTCCATTATGTTTATTAGTCTTTAGCCTGTACTCAGGTAATTGTGGAGAAGGGGGCAGAAGTAGATCTGGTGCATTGGGAGAAACATAAAGGGGTATAGCAGCACTAATCGTGGGGAGTGGGCCCAATGAGGCACTGAGGTGGATAGCAGAAGTAACAGTACCTTTGCATACAGACATGTGCAGGAGAAATGTCTCCAACATTCGCTGTGCCTAAATGATATGACCAAACTGAGTAGGGACCTAAGAACTTGGCTCTAAAGGCCAACAGTGATTATTGCTGAAGCTACTGCCATTAAAGACACTTTTGAAGTTTGTCATGAAGCTGATTGTTTTTAAACATCTCACAGATGGGAAATGGTGTTGTTGCTGGGTTTAGCCTTAGCTAGGATTTCCAGATAACAAGTGTGAAAAACTGGGGCACTTTTCTGAGGGGGAAAGGGTCTGGTGGCTTATATAAGACAAAGACAATAGTATTGGGATGCTTAGTCACTTCACTGTAAGCGTTACACTACAAGTTTGCAGGAAAGAGCCCTAAATTATCCTATACATATAATAAAAGGTTCACCCACTGGCTCACATATTAATGAATGACCATGACATTGCTTCCCTTTTCTCACTCACTGCTATCCCAGTAGAATATGCCAAATGAGTGGGGGAAACATTCAGTGAAAGACAGTGTTAGGGACAGCTGAAAATGAATATTGACCTTAATCTTTCACAGATGAAAACATTTAAAATTATGGTGAAATTCCTCAAACTCAGTTACAATTCCACTGATCAGATACTCAATGCCAATTTTGCTGTGTGTGCATTTTTGTTTGTTTGTTTTTTTGTCTATTTATTTGCACAGTTCCAAATACCAGGCTTCATTTCCATTGAATGTTTGATTTATCTAGGTTTCCCATGTTTTTCTTTTGTACATTTTCAGAAAAGAACCAGAATGCCATGTGGTACCTCCCCTAATTATGTTTCATTTTCCTACTCCATTTCTTTTAGCCGAGTCAATTTTCTTACGTAAAGATGCTTTAGGCAATGAACTTAGACACAACTTTCTTCACTTTTAAACATGCACAATGTGTTTCTAGCCTTTGTGCAAGCTGAAATCCAATGTCTTGCCAATTATTATTTGCAGATGCTGATCTTTTTACCTACAGCCAGGTAGCTCTCTGCTGTGTTTGAAGTCAAGCAACAACAGAAAAAAAAACCCCAATTGAAAAACAACCCAGACTCGACCAGTGTTCCATATAACCGAATGGTAGACTCATAAATTCCTCACTTTAATGTTTACCTACCTTAGAATGGCCCCAACTGCTACCACCCAGGGGGCTGGGTTTTCTGCTTGCCACATAGAAATCTGAAACTTGCAACAATTTTACAAACAATGGGTCCCTAACCAAGAACATATGCTCACCAGGCTTCTATGTCAGGCATTAAGTATCCTTAAGATTGGCAGGGCTGCCGGGATGAGGGCAGAGAGGGAAAAGGAGGACACTGGATGTTTTGTTTCAATGAATAAAGATAACACTGATTTTACTCCAAGTTCTCCCCTCCCTCCATTTATTTAACCTAAAACCAATATTTACTAATTGTGTCGGTCTGTGGCTATCTCATATGAAATGCTTAAGTGTTATGCCTGCATAAAAACACACACACCACTGAATAAACTTCATATCTGCCTTTATCATTGTTTACTGAATTTCTGCTCAATGCATTTTGAAGCTTTCCAGACAATTTTTCACAGTAATATGACAGGGCATTCCCTCCAGTGATTCCCTTAGCATGGGTATTGTACAGATGGAAAACAATATTTTAAACTTGTTGTCCAAACCCTCTAGCCAGTGTAAAGTTTGTTTCCTACAATATGGTCTACAGTGTTTTGTTCAGTTTAGTTTTAACTATCTCCTGTGTTTAGGGTTCTACCACTTTCCTTTGGAGATTATTCCATAATCTGTTAGCTCTAAAGATTAGGTTCTCCTAATATAATACAGCCCACATTTTCTTTGCCTGTGCTCTAGAGATGAATATATATATATATATATATATATATATATATATATATATATGGGAAGTTTTCAGTTTTAAAGAAAATTCAAGTAATCTCAAAAATTGAGGATCTTCTTCGTGTATGCGGCGGAATTTGCCTTAGTTGTCCCCTGTCAAGGATTCATCACCAGTCTGCGGGTTGGTCAATTGGTTTCCCTGATCGCATGGCATGGTCCTTTTCATTAGCGAAATACATTGCTTCCAATCTTGACAACTTCTGCTGCTACTTGATCCCCTGCTTGGAATAACAGAAACTTCTCAGGATCTTTATAGGTTGGGAAGGTTCATTATAATTTCACAATATTTCTTTGAGACTTGCTGAAGATTTATGAATTTCTCACTCTAATTCCATGATTATTTTGTATGGTCATATGTCTGTCTGACTGTGCATTTTAATATGCTATTGTTTTATTTATAAGCACAATTGAACCTTAAACTAAATCCTGGTGCAAAACCAGCCTATGCTGTAAGTTTACAAACAATGAATTCAAATACACTGAACTTCATGCAAGTTCACATTTGGGTTGTGCACAAATGGGCATATATCAAACTGTAAATTCAAATCTGAATTTGACTGAAGTTAGGTGTATTAGAATTTATGGTTTGGATCTAGGGGTTGATTTTTGACCAGCTGTATTTCAAAGCAGAAATGGGCATGAGCCAAAAGATCAGACTTGGACAACCCCCATAGTTATGTGATCCATATTTGACCTCATGTCTGCAATGAACTAATCAAAACCTCAGATAGAAACATCTTCACTCTTCCAAAAAGCTCAGACACAGACATTGTAATTCAAGCCCATAAAGGCTTGGGAACAAAATTGCCTCTTTTCCTTTTACCATATTCTTCCATAACAAAACATTTACCTAAGCCATTTTGCTCATCTTTTAAGTCCCTTTCAGAGGGATGGCTTGTTTGCAACTCCAATCTCCTTTACTATTCTTGGATTTAAATGGAGCTTTGTGAATGATAGGCAAAACATTTCTGTGAATATACATTTGAATTTGAAAATGAATTTGTGTTCAGGATCTGCAAATATCTAACACTACAATAACATTTTTCAGTGCAGTAACACTTTTCTTCAAGCACGTTTGCAAAGGACAAATTCTTTCCACCAAATGCACAAAAAGCAAAGGATTCATAGTACATTCAGTTGTACTATTAAATTCAAAATCCCCATTGTGCTGGTTAAGTATATGACTCTCAGAATCAGGGAAAGGAAATAATATTATATGACTTACTAATGTTACTAAAAGCACCATAGCGATGAGCATGGCAAAACTATATAGTTGTATATAGTCAGGCTTGCGTAATTAATGAACATGGCCAGTGCCAATTTTGAAAATTGTGAAAAAATTCCAAAATATTTTCAAAATTGGAGAACAGTTCATGAATGGAAAAATCAGAAAAAAATAACTGCTTATAATTTTCCAGTTAGCTTAATTCTGAAGTGATCAGCTCCAGTCACACCCCTAATTCTTTAATATCAGAATTTTCATCCAACTCTTATAATTGGCCAAAATGTCTAATTGGGAAAATAGGTCACATGCTTCTTATTTATTTTCTCCTCCCATCAGCTACATGGAGTTTTACCTCTGAGACTCTCCCACTGTCTTTATTGGCAAAACTTACAGTTGCCTGCTGAGCTACCAGGCCTGCTCTGTCTCTCTCTGCTTTTATTGAAAGTTTCAGACATACCTTGGCTGGAGTTCTAAGAGTGGAGCACTCTCAATAAACCTAAATCAAAGGGTCCCGTCAAATGCTTTGTAGCAGCCCTTTCAACGGGGAAAGAACGCTAAGGAAAGGGACTTGGATACAAGAAAGGGAAGGAGGATGGAAACTTTAGTGAGACAGGCGAAGTTGTAGTCTTATCTTCACCACAGTAGCCTCTTCAATGAAAACATCTGAAAAGGAAATGTGCTGAAAATAATTCTGACAGTCAGCGTAAAAGGAAACCTGCTGGCTTTCTGCTAAGCTGAAGTAGAATGCTACATGCAGTGCTTTGTACCCTGGGGACAATAATAACTTGTGTCTTTAAATCTCTGGCCAGGTGTTAAGTTTGAGATATTCTGATCCTGCCACATTTCTCTCTCACAAATACCCAGGGAATCTCACAACCACAGTAATTATATCTGAACCTTTTATCTGTGGCACTCAAAGCCCTGTAGAAACATCAGTTAACTAAACCTTACAACCCCACCCTCCCTTCCTTTCCATCATGAAGTATACTCACTAACATTGTACCCATATTACAGATGGATAAATTGAAACACAGCAGTGTGAAATGACTTGTCTAGTGGATAGTGCATTTGGGCTGGGAGTCAGGAAAGCTGGGTTCCCTTTCTAGCAGTTCCACAAATCTGCACTTATCTATGCCTCTGTTTCCCTCCCACTTTCTGTCTTGCTTTTCCATTAGACTGTAGTCTTTTCACATCTAAGTTTGTTTCTCACCATGGGTTAGTACAGTGCTGTGCACAATGGCACCATATTTTTAGTTGGGGCCTCTAGGCTTTACTGCAATCAAATACAAAGAATAACAACATGGTGAAACGAGGTTTACCGGAGCGGTCGACAATGGCTTCCCTTGTCGACCGCACTGCGTCTAAACTGCTGCACTGTGCCGGATCAGCTGATCGTTGGCACAGCGCGGCGGCCATTTTTATTTTAATGAAGTGGGGATTATTTAAATCCCCGCTTCATTGACTATGCCAAGTAAACTACTTTACATGGCTCCATCGACGGAGTCATGTAGTCTAGACAAACCCATTGTGTGAGAGTAGCAGAGACAAGACTTGTGCCCATGGATCATGATATTAAGCCCTCTTCTCTGGCCAGTAGAGAACACTTTTATATTAATCAATATTTGTGTCCAATAAGATTTTAGGAGTCTTTTGTGATAAGTACTAAAATTATGTAATACCTCATGGGTAAAAAGCCAATCAGTAAAATATTCTTGCTGGTGTCAAGTAACCACAAAATTATCTTTGAATAACAACATCTCCTAGAATTGTCTCTTGTAATTGTCTCTTGTTTAGCAACTAATATAGTTAGAATAATGTTATACTTTGCAATAACTTTCTGATGAGAGCAGTTGTTTTGTATGTAGAGGGAGAATTACAGTGCTTATGGAAATTCAAGGGTCCACACTGACTGGAATCAGGAATAGTGAAAGCAGGGGAAGCTTCTATAGAAAGTAAATTCCCCTTCCATTCCTGATAGCAACAATCTCTAGTAACATGAGTAGCCCATTAGGACTTATTGGTGAACAGTGGTTTTCACGTCACAAAATATTCATCACCACAAAGCAATAACAAAACCATTAAATTCATTATTCTGATGTCCCTGTGCTGGATGAAACCAAGAAGTGACAAGGTAGGAGGGACCAAATATGAGTAGGTTTTGTTCATATTAAGCAGTATCACCAACATTTCTCCCACACTACTTATAGAGGGGTAAGTTCATGATGACCAGTATTTTATAAGTGCTCCCCTCTGGTTTCAGAGGGACTACTTGTGAAATGAGGTGCTATTCAGCACAGGTCAAGGTATCAGATATGGGCTGACATAAGGCTTTAACTATCAGGACCTTTACATTTTGCACCACCCAAATTTCAAGCTTAATGTCAGGGATGAATGTGTGTGCTTTGGCTAAAGAAAAGACCATCCTGATGCTTGTACAAGACTTGAAATGAATCTGAATCTTTTCAGAGGTTGGAAAACATTTTCGACACTAATACATTTCATTCATTCATTCATTCATTCATTCATCCATATTGTGCTATTATGTTCTTCCTTATTAGATAACCTTGTGATTAGCGCCTTGGACTGAGGTACTGTTCAATTTCTGCTTTTGCCACAGACTTATTGTGTAACCACAGACAAGTCACTTAATTCCTCTGTGCTTAGTGTCCCATCTCTAGCATGGAAGTAATGCTACTTCCTTTCACTTACCCAACATTTGACTTATGTATTTGCAGGTAAAGCTCTTTGAGCAGGGACTGTCTCTTACTATGTGTTTTATACTCCATCTTTTTGCCCTTTTCTCTATAGTATGGATGAATACTACAAAATGTTGTCTGTGAATATATCTTGTAAATAAGTGCTGAGTAGACACTCCCAATTTCAAAATAAGCTACGCAATTGATGTAATTCAAACAGAGCACTCTTCCCCCAACTTCCTTTACTCCTCATACAATGAGGATTACAGGAGTTGGAATAAAAAGTCCTCCAGCTTGACAGTATTTCAACATTATTTCGAAATAAATGCCTGCAGTATAGACCCAGACTAAGTTATTTCGAAATAACGCTAGTTATAACACTAGAAATAATGTTGACGTGTAAACATGCCCATGATGCCACATATAGTTTCTCCTTGTCTGTAGGGACTACTAAACCACATTCAGCACCATTTCAATTAACTTATTTCAAGTTAAGCCCTACTGTGTAGATGCACCCCATATCAGTTAACACAACTTTTGGCAAGTATGCACTGACATAGAAAAATATTTTAATATGTAGCTAGCCTAAATGGGTGTGAAGATAGCTACACTGATGACACATAAAATTCCAGGATATATTCACAGACAACATTTTGTAGTATTCATCCATACTATAGAGAAAAGGGCAAAAAGATGGAGTCAAATGGAAATGATGACTGGAAAGAGGAACCATAGGCTGCTCTGATTTTTTTTTCTGACATCTCAGGCTGAATGTGGGATAATAGAAAAGAGATGTCTGAAGTGATGAGAGAGAGAGCGAGAGAGAGTGAGAGAGAGTTTCCATCTCCTTGCCATCATGAGCAATTTACAATGTTTACCCAAATCAGCCTATTGGAATTTGAAGGGAATACCAAAAAGAATTGAAACCACTCAAATGCTCGAACTGCCAAACATGATCATCCTTGGCTCACAGTTGTCATAGATAAATATGTTAAGCCAGTCTTTAGGTCTCGGGGTTGGTCTCCCATAGGAGGATGGGCTCATTTCTATGCTGTGAATGCATAGTTTTACTTGGATCTGCAGATTGTAGCCTGGCTAATCGGTAGAGCTTGCATCAAAAAAACTGCTTGCCGGCCTGATATTAATAATCATTCATTTGCCCATATAGTTTTTATGAGCTTTAAGAACTAAAGTATTAATCAGACTTTGAAATTATACCCTTGTCTATGTTGCTCTGATTTTTCCTTATTTGATTTTCACTTTCTGATCACTTACCCATTCAGGGGACTAGATAAAAAAGAGCATTTTTTAATGTTTCTAAAAATTATTGTTATGATTAGTTATCATTTGTCTAGCATCAGAAAATATGCATAATGAGTACCAGAAAATTTAAAAAATATGTAAGGCTCTTCTCACACCAATTTTATATTATCTGCATGTCTTCAGTGGAGGTAAAAGGACATAGGAACTGCTGTACTGGATCAGACAGGTGCTCTATTGGATACAAACATTCTCACAAGATATTTCAAACAATGACTGCTTCCAGAAGCCTTGTCTTCACTATAAAAATCCAAAACAAAATAATTATTTTATTAAAACATCCTCAAAATTTGAAGGAAATGTATTTTTGTTTAACTTCTGCAGCCTTTACTCAATTTTGACAGCATTACCCATAGGACTGATTCCCTGAGTTTTAATGGTACACTCTGCAAAGCATGACAGTATCTCAGCTTGTATTCTGCCTAGTCTTCAGTGCTCCAAACCATTCAATCTTTCATCTCTTCTTTTTCCCTTCCATTGTTCTAAATATGCTTAATGTGCACAGCAACTTTCCATTTCCTTAGGGCATTTGGAGAAAAGTAGCTGTATCCACAGAGATTTTTTCTTAGTTTCCAATTATTTGAAATATGCTTATGAAGCTCTAGCTATCTGTCTGATTTTTACATTTGTTTGCCATATTGTAGCTGTGTCAATTCCAGGGCATTAAAGGCTCAAGGAGGTTGGACCAACTTCTTCTGGTGAGAGAGACTAGCTTTCTAGCTACACAGAGCTCTTCCTCAGGTCTGGGAAAGGAACTCAAAATGTGACAGCTAAATACGAGATGGAGCAGATAGATTAGCATAAATAGTACATATTCTAAGGGAATAGTTTAGCATACATAGTTCATACATATTTTAAGGGACCATTCAAGAAGACGTGACCTATTCACACCTCTGTAGTCATAGGACAAAAACGGGGTCTTAGTGCGTAATAAGCCATTATTTCAGATTTTTAGTGTCTAGGAAAGTTATGAATTTAAGCTCCCAAGCTCACCTTTTGAAAGTGTTATAGGGGAATCTTGGTGCGTCAGCTGCACATGGTTCATCAGGGTTTTGCTGCTGGTGGAACATATGACAGTTTGTCTACTTGTGCGTCTGCAGGCATGGAGCCCCACAGCTCCCAGTTGCCACACTTCACCATTCCAGGCCTGTGATGCTTAAGTAAACAAATTGTCTCATGGCCCACCAGAGGGAAACCCTGATGAACTGTGTGTGGCTCATGGGTGTGAGAGTCACATCCAGCCTTATAGGATGAGGACTCATGGTAGAAAACTGTTCACCCAGAATTAACCAGGGTCTTTTCTCTTTTATCATTTTCTTGTGTGAGTTCATCTGAAAGCGCAGTAATTGTCTGGTTCCACCCACAGAGTAGTGATTGGGGCATTTACTGCAATGGTTGAGGCATACCACATGTTGTCATAGAGATGTTAAGACCCAGGTATCTCAAAAGTTAGGTAGTGTGGGGGATGCTGATCAGTGTAGCAGTGAGATAGATGCAAAATCTGTAGGCATGTTATTGTGGCAAGGTCTGGTGCTGCTTTCAGACACTGGGTTTATGTCTTGTTAAAACAATATATAAACTACTAACCTCCTTTTTTCCTATCACTACAGTGATGTTAATGGGCCACTTCACTTTGACTGTTCCTTTTAAATATGCTCTATCTACTCATGTCTGGTTTTGAATTGAGCTTTCACATTCTCAGTTCCTTTCCCAGACCTGGAGAAAAGGTCTGCATAGCTTCAAAGCTCATCTCTCTCACTAACTGAAGTTGGCTCAGTAAGACATAATAGCTCACCCACTAGGTCTTTCCTATTTTTAAATTATTATCTAGCCTTCAGACAATCCAGGATGTATTGCTAAGGACCTTTTCAGTTGAATACTGTGCATAAGTTCAGTTTCAATGAACATCCAGAAGCTAGGAGACTTTTCTGGCTTATCTATTACAGTCAGGAACATCTCAACCACTTTAATTTGGTTTTTGAATCAATAAGGAGGATCTACATTTGATTTCTTCTATAGCATAGATTTGTTTCCAAAACTCCTTATCAGGATTGACAATCCTGGCTGCCATCTTCCATGACCAGTATGATTTCGATTCTCTCAAATGGATGGGAAGAACACAGTGAAACAGGAATGATAACTCTTCAGGGTGGAATTGCTTTGAAGAAGGGACAGAAGGAGTACATGTCAAAGAGAGTGAACAAGGTTAGCCAGAACCAGCTCATGAAACTCTCTGGGATCCATGTTTTCTTCTGAGATTTGAAAATCATGTTTCATGTTTTCTCATTATCTCTATACTCTGACTTCTGATTGTGACTGGAAACAAAGAGCCGGATTCAAAGCTCCGGATTCAAAGAGCCGGATTCAAAGCTCATTGAAGCCAATGGAAAAACTCCCACTGTCTCTTCGGATTAAACCTTATGGACCTAATTTTAACCATCATTTTGGGGTGCTTTGAACTGAACCCTAGAGTTTCTGAGTGTGGCTCATCAATAAGTAAGAGTCCACTTAATTCCAAGAGAATATGAGCCAGTGCAACCTTGCTTCTGATCAATGTCTCAACTGACTTGTGATTACCGACAACACCAGTTATGCATGGAATTTCACCATAGAAACAGCATTTAAACACAGGAGATGATTGGTGGTTTTGCTGCAGATCACACCTCTAATTATCCCAGGTACAATTTCAGATTCACTAGAATAGTGTTTCCCAATATTTTTTTTTGCTTGACAAATTTTACCCTGGCAACCCTAGGGGTTCATTGAAATTCTTTCAAGCTGAAAAGGGTTCCATGGTCAAATAAAATTGGGAAACACTGCACTAGAACCATTTCCTGAGTTGTTTTCCCTTTCAGCATGTAGCTGTTATCTCTTTTAATGTTAAAAAATTGGCATTCTGAAACGAGTTGGGTGGGTGTGTGTGTTATTTGAGGAAAAAAATTCCAAGTTTCTTTTCATTCTAATTGGTCAGGTAAATCGCTTGCTCAGATTTATATCCACCTGTCATGAATGAACATGGTCAAAGGGCTCGTTTTTCTTTCTTTTTTGGAATGGTTCCATCTTTTTTCATTTTTGTAACTATAGGATTTTCCTATTTTCCCCCTTCATATTATTTAATGTCCACTAACTGTTTGTATCTCTTGCAAGTCCAAGTTTCTCACATATAAACCCCATCAATGTATAGATGTAATGCAAGTGATTCGGTGCATGTTACAGTTCCTACTGAGTTAGCATTACTCTCATAAGGTACTAGTCTGATACCACAGTTCATTGTACTGCTAAAGATGTCCACTTTGAGACTGGCTGCAAAAATGAGATCCTGATCAGTTATGGGTATGAAAGATAGCAGGACATATGTTGCAATTTCAAGGGTGTTAACCCTAGTGTTGTGTCCAAATTCCATCTCTGGTAATTCTTATATTTAAAACCTATGTTGCATTGTTCCTCATTTCTTTTTTGAAAAAATGTTGCAGTGTGCAGCTGTCATGTTCCATTCTCACCATCCAGAGGTGACTCATATTAGGTGATGTGAAGCAAAGAAAGAGGGAATTGCATAAACTTTGGAAGGATGTCAAGCTGGAAGTGGCACTGCCGAGGGGAGCACTCATTCTTTCTGGCATGTTTTATAGAACTCCAATCTCCATATTATTTTGGTGCTGAACACAACAGGAGTGCATGCAACGACAAATGATGCGCTAGCTTAATTCCACTGAAGTCAAGGCTGTTATGCTGGGAGAGAATTTGGCCCACATCTGCATGGGAATAAAACAATTGGAAAAGGAGAGAAGTTAAAATGTTTCCCTTCCTGTTCCTTAATTTGTTGTCTTGAGCTTCCTTCTCATGACTCCCTCCAGCAGAAGTATAGGTCTCCCCTCATTATAAGAAAATGGTTTTGACTAACAACATGAAACAGCTGGTGATGTTTTGGTTCATGATTCTTGCTGTGTCCACAGAAGTGTTTCTTTCCACAGCACTTTCTTAGGCGCTCTTTTTGATGAAGCTATGATACTGTCGTTTGCCAGAGTAAAGGGAAAATAGCCTGGCAGCTAGTATGTAGATTTGTTACACCTTATCTTGATATTTAAAAGCAACCAGGGTCATGTTCTACCTCATATGGGAAAAAGTCAGTTGGCCAGATATTATTGTGTAAGAGGGAATAAAGGATTCTTTGTATACTTTTTATGAGAAAGTTCACAGTTGTAATGTCTGATCATTTTCCCAGTGTCCAACAAGACAGTTACAGCCCAACAGAGATGACATAATAAAGAGACCTGGTGATAGTTAGTCTGAAGAGTTCTTCAGGGAGAAACTGGATACAGCTCATGGCTGGAGTTAGAGTTAAGGTGAATATTAAACAGTGCTTCATGAACAACATAACTGTTATTCAATAACTATTAACAATACATAGTGAAAGGTGAAACTAGGTGCAGAAGATCTCAAGGCTTAAATATTAACAACAAACAGCTTGTCAACACTCCTCCGAGTTACATATAGTTGTTGCTACATTACAAATATGTAAGACAGATACTATTATGCTCATTTTACAGGTGGCTAAACAGAGGCACACTGAATTTAAGTGATTTTGCCCTGCACAAAGAATCAGTGGCAGTCAGAAATAGAACCCAGGAGTCCTGATGCTCAGTGCACTGCTCTCCTTATTTCAATATAATCCCTTCTGCCCTGTCCACAATTAATTACCATCTGTTTCTTGTTCAGAATTCCCGAGCTGGTGGTAAACTAAGAGTTAAAAACATAGAGGCTACAGTGCAGCCTACCAGCAAATTTTGCTGGGCTGCTGCCAAACTGATGGGATCCCATCTGCTTTTTAGAGACATGTTGCATCAAACTCAGGTGCTGCCTTAATGACCTGACACATCTATTTATGGAGATGTTTACGAATATATTACTGTTCTAATTATATCAGTATGCATTAACCCACTTTAATTGACCCCTTCGTATTAAACATTTATCTTAATACACCCTTCTCTGTTGATTTTTAAGCAATAACATACGTAAGTTTAGACTCCCGTGGACTCAGCAGGCCAAGGCCTGGGGTGAAACTTAAGTGGGTCTAAATACACAACAGTAAGTGAGCATGAGTCTAGGAAAGTTTGCTGCAACTGAAATCTGTTTATGACGGGACATCAGGAAGCCAGTTAGTTCCCTTATTTTCCTTCCAGCCTAGGTCTAACCTGAAGCCTGCTTTAAGCTGTGCCCACTAATAGGAATCCCAAAGGTATCATCTACTATCTGAGAATCGATGTAGAACAGCAACAATCTGACTGCCCCCCTCCCTCCCCCTTGTATGTTCCCTGTACAGGGATGAACAGGAAGGGGTATTGGCACAGCTGTTTGCCAGCTGAGACGTCCCCCACACTATGGCAAATCTGACATTCCATTGGACAGCAGCCACTCAGCACCACTGGAGACAGAATCTGCCCCTGAGTCACTAACTTAGGCTAAGGGAATGAAACTGGGTCTAAACTGGTGTAAGTTAGATGATGAGGTGACAGGAAGAAGATTAGATATGCAATGCTCTCTCTCTCTCTCTCTCCTGGCCATAGTATTGTGGCAGAGTTGCTGTGCTAGCTGTTCTGTGTGTATGGTATATCCTAGATATTCCCAGTGGAATATGTTTTTTTTTCCATAGGTGGAAGACCAAGCTCTCAGGAAGCTGGCTCAGGAAGACAAATGTGTTTTGTAGTCAACAACTTTGGAGTTAGCACTTCAAATTAAATAAATAATCAAATCTACAAACCTAGAAAGTGGCAGCCAGCACAAGGGTTTTCTGAGGGACATATGAGTATCTCAAGAGACATATACACATTGGTAGGCAACGGTGGAGCTGCATATTGTAAAATGGGGCAGAAAAACAACAAAGAAGGCTTTTTTAAACATGATCCAACAGAGCTGGTTCGCTCCTTTCTCAAGAGAACTCAGTCATTCCTACAGTACCCTTTTGACTTCTAGAAAGCAGAGTAGCCTTTCAAGGTAGGCCAAGTTACTAAGAAGAGATTGAGACTGTGTGGAATAGTGTCATTTGAGGCAAACACACCTTAATTCAAATCCAGCTACCCTAGTTTCAACTCACCTGTAGTCATGTTTGATATCTCTTCCATGATGCACTCAGACCTTTAACCTCCCAGCTACAGAATAAGTCGTTTTTCTTGCCAAGATAATCCATAGATTAGCTTGTAATGTAAACCATCTGGTTCACATGTTGTAGTGTTTAACATCTTTCTTTTTCTTTTTGTTAAGGAAATTTGTAAAATTTAACAAATGCCTTTGAAGAGAGAATAAATATATGTAAATAAAGAAGCAGGGCTGCAAAGAAGAAAAAAAGCCAGATTCACTCAGATGTCAAACATTTTAGAGCAATGATACAAGCTTTGATGGAACATAATAGTTGGAATAAGTTTAACTGCAGGCAAAGTAATCACCACTGAAATGTAAGCAGCCTTGATTGCTACCAAGTGACCAATGATTTTGGATGCTTCCACTTTTGGGTGTCCTACCTGAGGCACCTGACAGAGGCTTGATTTTTAGAAGGTATGTATGAACACTTTTCTTTCTTTCTTTCTTTCTTTCTTTCTTTCTTTCTTTCTTTCTTTCTTTCTTTCTTTTCTTTCTTTCTTTCTGTTGAGTTGAGCACTCAAAACTGAAAGCACCAAAATTTACTAGTCATTTTGAAAACCATGTTCAACATTTGTCATTGTTTATCTGTGGAAATGCATAGAGCATAAATATGACAACAATTAGAGCTGACCGGAGGACAATTCAATTTCACAGTAACTTTCTGAGGTTTAAAAATTTGATTGTGTGGTGTACACATGCATGTGTGTCTCACTGTACATCAGTTCTGAGATCTAGGGAACTGCCTTGAGATGTAGGAGTTCCAGATTCAGGTCCTGATGTGACTTGATTTGAAGTAGAATTCTTCATCCCAAATCACTCTAGATCAGGCAAAACAGGGGCATGAACATAGATGGGTTTCCTCCACCGGACAGTATGGAACTGGAATCTCTCTCTCTCTCTCTCACTCACACACACACACACACAAAATAACAAATATATTTCTGATTGATTGTCATAATGATGTATCTGATGTTTTAATGGAGGCTAATGTTACCTCAGAATAAAGTGAAATAGTAACAGCATCAACAATCCTGTTCCAGCAATAAAAAGAAACAATGTGACCAGAGAATGCTTTTGGGAGAGTAAAGTCTAATTGCCAGAAGCTGGGAATATGCAACAGGGGACGGATCAGTTGATGATTACCGGTTCTGTTCATTCCCCCGGGGAACGTGGCATTGGCCACAAGGGTGCTACTTCAAGAGAGGGGGTGATGGGCTACAGTCACATGTACTGGTATGCTATTTGCTCATCTTCCCCTTCAGGGATTGAGAGGAAAGTATTCAGCTTCCATCACTTACTCTTCTTCTCCCTCCCCTCTGCAGCCGGGAATGCGAGGAATGAATGTGAGCTGTGTACTTTCCCCTCACTCTCTGATAGTGAGGGGAAGGGGAAGAAGAGCAAGCAGCATCCAAGTATGTGTGATTATAGCCCCACCTCCACCTTCCCGAAATGGCTCCCTTGATTGGCTACTGTCAGAGGACAGGATACTAAGCTAGATGGACATTTGATCTGACCCAGGATGGCTGTTTTTATGTTCTTATGTTCTCAATAATTAGATCAGGAGACATCAGAATCCCTGGGTTCCATATTCCTGATTCTGCCTAGATTAGTATAGTAGCTAATTGATATCTATATTTATGCATATATAAAATAAATAAATTATGCTTACCTACTCCACAGGTATATTGGGAGGCCTAATTCATTGATGTTTGTAAAGTGTTTGGCTATCCCTGAAGGAAAGGTAGTACATAAATGTACAGTGTTACTAATTATTACTATGAATAACTAAACTAAATTGCTCCTTTAACTGCATTTGCCTTGTTTACACTTGGGCTGGTAGGAGAGATTAGCCACTTGTGCTTGTATATCTGTGCTAACTCTCTCTTCTTGAGCTAGCTTCTAAAATAGGAGTGTGTTCATGGGGGTATGAATGGCTGCTCAGACTAACTGCCCTGACTACAATCCCATGCAACCTTCTGGATACAATCTTGGGTGGCTAACCCAAGCTGCTGCCTATATCACCACGGACATACTGATATTTTTGGGCACCAACTAGAGCAGGACTAATGTGGGTACATCTACATGAGCTGTGATTCGAACCTCCCTGCTCAAATGTAGATATATGCTTAGAAGCCTCAAAATTAGTAATGGAACAGACTTATTAGGTAACCTGTTCCCTCTCCCCATTTTACAATGATGGATTTTTCAAACTCTTTCTAGCACACATTATTGCCTTGCGGTACATGCATTCTCCTACTAGAGGAGGCTTTCAGTAGACACTTACTATGTGCTTTCAAAATAGCAACTCTAACTAATCTCTCTTTAGGAGGAAAGGGATGGGGAATTATAAAAATTGTGTTTTAGGCCTCACAGGGTCAATAAGCTTTCATGCAGTATGCCAGTGATTGTCTTGTCCCACTGACATTTTAATTAAGAGAAACACTTTGAGATTCCCCCTTACCCTTTTTTCTCTCCTCTCTGCAGTTTTTTTTAAGTGTTGTTGTTGTTGATGATGACGATGACGATGATGATGATGATGTGAGAGAGAGAGAGAGAGAGAGAGAGAGAATGATTGTGTCTGTTGAGTTCATATAATATTGTAAACAGACAGACAAATTAGCTTCCAGAGGAGTCAGTAAGAAAGGACAGCTGTAAAACATAGAAATATAAAGTCATTGCTATCTTAATAGGGTTTAGTAGCTGCTAGGAAATAGAGCATGAGAAAAAGGCCCTGCTTTGTGGAGAAGATGAAGTCAGTCCTTTATTATCCCAAACTCCAGTCTCAAAATGTTTGCAGTTTCAAATTTGCCATTCCTGCCTACTGCACCCAATTAAAAATAATATCACTTCACTGCTGTTTTAGTATGAATGTTTCCCAAAGCTCAGTGTTCTTTCCACCATTTCTCCTGGGAGGAGGAATGCATCACAGTTTTTGGGGAAGAGGGCAAACATCTCCAGGATGAGAGGGCCTCCTTTCCTACCCTGTTCTTTCTGGTGACTACCATCCATTTAGAAGAGAGAGAAGTGACCGTGTGTGACACTTTCTACCTTCCTTAAAGGTCTCAGGTAAGCTGGGCCCCTGGAAGTCCTGCAGCTGAATTCTACTTCTGCTCAACTCCTCGCAATTATATAAACAAATGGCCACCTTAAGACTGTGAAAGTTGTTTTCTCCCAGTTTAAAGACACAGCTACCAGACTCGGAGAGGCTCATAGAACAGACAGAACCCACAATGTAGAAGCACTGCTTGGAAGTAACTAAATTTCTGCCTTTCTGAGTCCAAATGTCATTAGATAGATGATATCTAAATGTTTTCAACCTAGACTATCATGCTTCTGATACAAAATTCCTGATGTTTTTAAACAGTAGCTGTTTCCTAGAATTAAATTATAACATGTACTCATACTATCTAATGGTAGAAACGAATTATATCAAACCAGATATCTCTGACCTACAACTTCCCTTTACCTCCACCCATTAGTGATTTAGGATTGCAAGCATTTTATCTTCTAAACATCTTGCAGACTAGGACAAGGATGATCTGGACCATGTGGGATCTCCACACAACCGACCGGCTCGTCATTTAGGGATTCTTACCTCCTTCCCTGCCATTCCTTACGGAACTGAGGCACTCTGCTCTTCCAGAATAACCATTGCTCACTTGGAATATTATCACCAGATTTTCTAAGGAAAGACATGCTGCCAGAGGCCAACAAGATGAAATTGATAAAATGAATGCACAGGAAAAAAAATTACATGAAAAACAGAGCACTGCATGATTATAGGTTGAAACTCCCTAATCCGGACTTCCCTTGTCTGGCAACATCACTGGTCTGGCATCATCTGTGAGAGCACTCGTGGGAATAAGCCACTGGACTGGTACCACAAGAATTGCCAAATTAGGGGGCCAAGATGGAGCACTGGGGGCAGCAGAGTAACTGGGAGGAACTCAGAGCCCCCGGTCTCTGGGGGAAGAGGAGAACAGAGCTCTCTGTCCCCGGGGGAGGGCAGCAGCATAGCTGCCAGAGGGGAGTATGGAGTCCCCTGGGCGGCAGCAGGACTGCTTGATGGAGTCTGCTAGGTGGCAGCAAATCTGCTCTGTACAGCACAAAATCCCAGGAGGCAGCAGGGTGCTGGGGGGAGTGTTCAGACACTAGATAGTAGTTGAGCCCCGGGCAGCAGCAGAGCCCTAGGGGAAAAAACAAAGCCACAAGCAGGAGAACAGAGCCCCAGGCAGCAATGAAACTACTACTGGGAGAGGAGAGCTCCAGACTGCAGTGGAATTCTGGGCCACTGAGGAGAGAGAGGAGACCCAGGCTGCAGCAAAGCCCCAGGAGTAGGGGGAGGAGAGCTTTCCCCTTCACTATGGAGAGAGCAGAGCCCTGATGGCAGTGGAGCTGCCTGCGGAAAAGCAGAGTCCATGGGTGTCCAGGGGAAAAGCAGAGCCCCTTCCACTTTGACCTCCACTGGTCCAGCAAATTCCCTGTTTCGGGACTACTCAGGTTCCAAGGGTGCTGGGTGAAGGAGGTGCAACCTGTACTTTCCTTTCCAAATTTTGTAGGCCTTATTTTTCACATGTACCCCCACTTGAAGGACTGACTACATATCAAATCACTACTCCTGTAAGATCTGCTTTTGACTGTAATGAATAGTAAGACATGCTTAAAAGTGTTAGATGGACAGTTATGCCACATGTGACATAACCTGATTTCACCATTGTGATAACATGATTTAAATAAATATAAATGCAATAAAGGCTATATGCTTAACAGAATACCATATGTTTGGTTATAAACTACCCACACCATGCACATATCAAAAAGTAACCCTACCATACGAGTGATCTGGAATTTTTCTGGGTACTTTAGGATCTCCAGTTCCAAAAGAAATTTTATGTCCCTGCAGATACCAGAAGCTTCAGGGGCTGGACAAAAGGTCTCTTTCAACTTTCATATCATCTTTAGCCTTTCATGCACCAGCTGTGAAAATCAATTAGCCCTGGTGGAAACTGAGCTGCTGCATGTTCTCAGTAATGAAAAATACCAACTGCACACTAGTAATTTTCTCTGTCTTCAGCAAGATGGATGGGTCCTTTGAATCTCTCTCACTCTCTCTGCTCCACAGAATTGCTTCTCTACTTATGTTTTGAAAGTTAACAGGCGTGCCAGATAGATTAGCACAAGAGATTCTTCAGAGAAGCAAGAAAGCTATAGCATAGCACATCAGTGACATTAGTGATTCTCCAAGGCTAGTATGCAGTCAGTACTCCAGGCAAACACTATCACTAAGTGAAAGAGCTGAAGTTCACCTCACTCCTTGATTGCAAAGCCCAGTCATTTCTTAGGAATGACCAGAAGAAACTGTCTTCAACCAGAAGTCTCCTGCTTCTTTCACTAGGCTAAGAAAAATGGGATAGCATCTTTGGAATTGTTAACATTAGGAAATAGACGTGCAATGTATGAGGGAGAAAGACAGCAGAAATGATAGCACATGAGTATATTTTAAATATCAAATTACAAACCTAAATACCTGAGTAGTGCAACTGAGTGAGTTGCAGTATTTAGTGATTTCTTTTGCTCTTTCCTGGTCTTTCTTTTACTCAGAGGACAGAGTGGTGCCACAATTTGTGAACAAGGCAGTATAATGCATGAATGAGATTTACCTCTCTGTCATTTAAATATTGTTAACATTCAAGAAAATGTAATAGTTCAATTTTAAATGCCTCCAAAAGGAGTTTCAAGGGATAGCCGAAGTAGTCTGACCAGAAAAAACTCCAGTCATCTGAAGAAGTGGGTTGGGTCCACAAAAGCTCATGATACCGTCTACATGTTTTGTTAGTCTATAAAGTGCTACCAGACCTTTTGTTGTTTTTTCCAAAAGGAGTGTTTATTTCCCACTAGAGATACTTTTTAGCTTGCCTAAGAAATGTCTACTAATCTTTAGAGCATCAATAGACCACAAAAGTTGTTTATTTATTTATTTTGCTTAAGATACATGGGGTTATATTAATGAGAATTTTTTTTTTCTTGTTTCTTTTAGAGAGTCAAATCTTGGCATATTTCTCAGCTGTTATGTAGCCCTTACTTGGACTTCAGGGGCATTTGGCTGAGTACAAACTGAAATACCATTTTCTTCCAACTATTCAGATCTCAATAAATAGAAGATTTGGAGGGAGTTTTAATTTTATAAGCTATCTTTTTAATAAAAGTATTTCAAACTTCTTCAGCAATTCAAGGCTGATTTCTTACTACAAGGTTTTAACATGATACAGAATTGTGTAAAACTACAACAATCCGGAGAAAATCTGTAACATATAGCAAGAGGTATTAGACCAGAATAGTTTAATCCATTAATTGTATTCTTTATGGTCCCATTCTTGCAAACACCTGTGCACTTGTATTGTGGTGCTCATTGAAGTCAATGGAAATAAAGTTAAGTGTCTTCATGACCAGGAACTATGTTTATCAAGTCAAAGTCCTCTTAGATGTACAGGAAATCTCTGTGGTATTCCTTCAAATAATCTTTAATGAAATGAATGCACAAAGAGAAAAACACTTAAGAAACTAGGTAGGGTCTTCAGGATGTGGAGAAAAGAAAATAAATGGGCACAAGTGGTAAAAAGATTTGTGCAATCAGAAAATAACACAGCTAGAGTGTCATAGCCCTTATTAAGTTGGGCATCGCCTAAAGGAGGTAAATTCCCATCTTGCTCAGTACTGCTCAGATTGTGACTCCAGGTGTGAGAGGAGAGCAGGGGATAATTACCTGGTTCTCCTGACTGCCAATACAATGGATGGGGATTGGGCAGAATGGAGTTAGGAAGAGATTACTACTCATGGTCAAGGGGGCTGGCAGAGCACACAGTGGGGCAATAAATTACCCATTAAAATGGGTGAAGTAAGTCATTCTTTTGCTAAAGTATATGTGGTGGAGAGCAAGGGAGGAGTCATGTCAGAGTGATGTTTGGGACTTTAGTCTGCTCTTGGAATGTGCAGCTACTATCCCACCCGGAAGATTGTGGGGTTACAATCTAGTCCTCAGTAGCTCAGTAAAAAACATCCAAAGCTTGCAGTCTACAGATGATACATCTAGGAGTAATATTGGGAGATATTGGGCAATGAGAGTGACTATACTGTGCAAGATTTTCCCTTGGGAAGTCTCATCATTTTTATAAATATATGACAATTTAATATGAAACAATGCAGAATGAAAAATACAGAACCCAGAATCATCCTATACTGGCTGCAGAATAGCAAATATAATCTGACAGGTTTTAAACTTCTATAAATGAGTTGAAAACATCATGAGAAGAAGCTGTTTTGCATGACTGCCAGTAGCACTGATTTACACTATTGTAAATGAGGAGTAACTCCACAGAAGTCAGTATAGTTACACCAAGGTAAATGAAAGGAGAATCAGGCCCACAATAGCCCATTTTGTGGTAATTTCACTTATGGCCCAAGTCAGAAAATTATAGGAGTGTGAAAATGTGATAATTCGTTTATTACTGTATAAAATAAATTGGTGCGTTCTTTGTGTTCTCACCTGGCATATTTTGCTTCTGTTAATCTTGACAAACTAAAACAAACCTGAACAAAACATCACAGTCTATGAGGAATGGTGTGGTTTATTCAAACAATTCTAGATTTATTTGAAGTAGACATCAAGAAAAAGTTTTAGAGACTTATACATTACATAGTGATTCTTCTACAGGTAGGTTAAACATTACATTTTTTATTTGGTGCCTAGATATTATATTGATCAGTGAATTAGATATAACAAATATTAGATTAGTTAGAAGGTTAAAGTAAAGTCTGTTAATATTCATTGGATCAGATGCTATTTTTCCTTGTTGAGAGAGAGAGATGTTCATAGTGTCACTTTTTCAAATGATGTGCAAGAGCACAAATGGGTAAACCCTTGCTGCTCCTGCAGTGTACATCAGGAACTGAAGCTTCACTAGATATAGGAACTACTGACTTTCTTAAATACTGGGGGTATGTCTACACAGCAAAGTTATTTTGAAATAACAGCCGTTATTTCAAAATAACTTTACCAGCGTCTATACAGCCAAACTGCTATTTTGAAATTAATTTGAAATAACGGAGCGCTTATTTCGAATTTGGTAAACCTCATTCCACAAGGAATAACACCAAATTCAAAATAGCTATATCGAAATAAGCGCTCTGTAGACGCTTATTTCGAAATAGGGGGCCTCCAGCCCTTCCCAGGGTGCCCTGGTGGCCACTCTGGGCACAACCAAGAAAACTCCTCACACTCCCCCCGTCCCTGGAGCCCTTAAAGGGGTAGACTCTGGCCACAATGTCTGTGCCAGCTCCAAGCCTGCCGGCCCAGAGCCAGCAGTTGCTGCACCTGACCCAGTGGCCCCAGCATGAGCCAGGCAGCCAGTGCCAGCCCACCCTCCACTGCTCCCCAGGACCAGTCTGCCAGCTCCCAGAAGCCTGCCAGGGGCAGGAAAAGGTGGGCACCTGCCTGGTCCAGTGCGGAGAACAGGGACCTAATTCAGGTTTGGGGAGATGCCTCCAACATCCATGATCTCCACACTAAACGGAGGAACGCAACCGTCTACAAGCAGATGGCTGCCAGCCTGGCCACCAAAGGCCACATGTGAACCCAGGAGCAGGTTCGCATGAAAATAAAGGTGCTGCGGAAGGCGTATGCCAGGTCCACAGGGGGCAGCTCCCAAATAGGGGCAGACCCAGACCCCTGCCCTTATTTTGATGCCGTGGACTGCATCCTGGGGGGCAGGACAGTCAGTGCCCCCCATGTGGTCATCGACCCTGGGGCAGAGCTTGCTGCCTCCTGCTACTCCAGCCCCTGCTGCCTCCCCAGCTACCGCTCCTCCTCCCACTCCTTCTCCCCCTCTTTCTTCTTCCTCCCCACCCTCCCCAAACCCCCAGGGGCACCGAGGCCCCTGCACCCGCGGTGCTGGGAGACAGTTGGGCCGGTGAGACCCCCAACCCTGAGCCCTGAGCTTCTCCTCCCCCTTCTTCCCCTTGCCTCCCCCTGCCAGCTCCCTCCTCCCAAGTTTCCCCCTTCCCTCTCCCACCCTCCTTTCTCCCCTCTCCCATCTTCTTTCCCCAGTATCACCTCAGTTTCATTGCCCCCCCACCCCAGTTTTGTTCAATAAAGAGGCTTTATTATAATGAACACGTGTCTTTTATTGTACAGCAGGAAGGGGGGTTAGGGAGGGGTAAGTGGAAGGACGTGAAGGAGGAATGAGGCACAAGCCCCCAGTGGGGCACACCTGGGTGACTGTTAGGGTGTGTCTAGACTACATGGCTCCGTCGACGGAGCCATGTAGATTAGGGTTGTAGGCAAAGGGAAATGAAGCGGTGATTTAAATAATCGCTGCTTCATTTAAATTACAATGGCTGCCGCTCTGTGCCGATCAGCTGTTTGGCGGCTCAGTGCTGTAGTCTGGATGCTCCGCGGTCGACGTCAAAGGCATTTGTCAACTTCCCCAGTATGCTTCGTGGGATGAGGTTTACTGGGGAGGTCAACAAATGCCTTTGATGTCGACCGTGGAGCGTCCAGACTACAGCGCTGAGCCGCCAAACAGCTGATCGGCACAGCGCGGCAGCCATTTTAATTTAAATGAAGCTGCGATTATTTAAATCGCCGCTTCATTTCCCTTTGCCGAGTAAACAAATCTACATGGCTCCATCGACGGAGCCATGTAGTGTAGACATACCCTTACTGTCTGCAGAACGTGCTGCCAGGCTCGCAGCAACACGTCCAGGAGAAGCACCAGAGTGCCCAGAGGCGGCTCCAGCTCCATGATGCAGAGAGCTGTGGTGTCTGGAGTGAGGGCAACCAGAGCATGCAGAGAAAAAAATGCTTTGCTGTCCCTCAGCGAGGTAGGCAAGCAAGCAGGGAAACCTTAGAACCGGCTGTCCGGGGTGGTCCCTTTAAGCACAGGTCTCAGATAGCCTCAGGCAGCAGCCACACAAGGTAACTCCTGACCTGATGCCTTGCCAGAACCGGTTCCAGCTGGCCTTAAATGCGATTCAGCAACCTATCTGTGTGGATGCGCTATTTCGAAATAGCAAAACTCTATTTTGAAATGCATTTTGTGTCTAGTGTAGACATACCCTGGAAGAGTTAAGTTCCAGAAGAACTCCATGGAGATGCAAGGCCCTGACATACCATTGAGCTGTGTCTTCTATGACCTCCACCTGTCCTACTGCATTTGGGCATGTGGGCCATAAGGATGCAAAACTTGGCTGGTAGATCCATGAAACTATGGATCAACTGGCTAGGCATTCTGAATCTATGAATGCAGGTGAGAATGCAGTTGCTACAGAGTCATCTGCATTCCCACATACTGTAGTGAGTAATAAGGGCATGTCTACACTGCACGGAAGATCGACACTGTTGCGGTCAATCTTCCAGGGTTTTGATTTAACGGGCGTAGTACAGACCCACTAGATTGAACTCAAAGGGCACCTCCATTGGCACCAGTACTCCTGCTCCTCATGAGTAAGGGGAGGTGATAGGAGCTCTTGCTCCCATCAGCCTCCCGCTTTGTGGACAGCACAGAAACTCAATTTAAGATACGTAGACTCCAGTTACACAATTTATATAGTTGTACAGGTTGAACCTCTCTTAACCAGGACTCTCTGGTTCAGCAACATCCCTGGTCTGGATGTTCAGAACCAGAGAGTCCTGTGGAGGGCTGGTGGCTGGGAGCCCTGAAGCAGGGCTGCAGCCCAGTGGCAACACTGCGAGGGTGGAGGGGGACGGGAAGCAGCAGGGCTTCCCTGTGGGGCTGGGAGCCTGACCATACAGCTGCCTTGCAGCAGGGCCAGGAACCTAGGAGTGGGACTGCCTGGCGGCATAGAAAAGAGCCTGGCAGTCCCACTACCACTCAGCAGAGTTGCCTGGTGAGGCCAGGAGGCAGCAGGGCTACCCAGCAAGGCTGAAGTACAAGTAGGGCTGTGCGTGCAGCAGTGGGGCTGCTATGGTGGACCCAAGAGCCCTGCATGTGGAGGGACTAGCAGCTGAGGAGTGGGCGACTGGGAGTCTAGCAGTCAGGCCATGACTGGGAGGACCGGTGGCAGGGGTTAGGGCTGAAATGACTTTCCTTGATCTGGCAAAGTCCCTCATCCGGGACTGGTTAGGTCCCGAAGGTTCCTGACCAGGGAGGTCCAACTTGCAGTTGCGTATCTTACTTAGACCTTCCCATGTAGTGTAGACCAGGCCTAAGAGTGATGTACATGAAAGGCCCATTGATGTTTCATGGCTTGGAAGTAAGTTTCCAATCACACCTTACCAAACCTTTGCAGAAATCTTTTTTGTATTGCTCATTAATTTGGGCTGCTCTCAGAGAACAGAATTTCTCCCAAGGTCCATGAAGGTAACAAAAAGTATTCAAATATTTCAGTAGACAGAACAGTGTGAAATTTGGATAATGAAACTGAAAATTAGTGAAATTCATTCATTTTGGGGCTTTATTATGAAACCAATACTTGGATAGCATGCACCAAAACATCGTATGATTGTCATGAATTTTGGGATGAGTTTCTAGAGAACTTGAAGGCCAATTTATGGTTTGGGGTGGAAGTTTAGTTATTTCTAATGGCTTTTCTTCTGCATCTTGGTTTCAATTTTTGGATGCTTAAGCCCAAAAAATGTATTAAACCCATGTGATGCACTCTCAAATGAAGTGAAACAATATTTATATGAACTTTTGATACCTGAACCAGCTGATTTCTAAACAGATGTGAAGCAATCTAGAACTGAGAAAATCCAATTGTTATAATTATTTGTTACTGATCTTTGCCAAAAAAGTTCCTTTAGTGCCTTGGAATACAAATAGGAGGCTATACAGTGGGATTTGCAAAAGACCTAAGAAATCTAGGTCCCCAGTACCACTGACTTTTAACAAGATTTGAGCACCTAAATTCCTTAAAAGACTTTGAAAATTAAAGCCATTGTCCAATTACATTCAGTCTACTTACAAACATGGCATAACAAAAGATAAAGTTCTGGGAAGAAGGACAAAGGATTGCATTAGGAATATTCATTTTCATAGAAAAGATTAGTCCAGTGGAGCAATACCTTTTTACTGGGCCAGACCTTCTCCTAACATAATTCCTTTGACCTAAATAGAGTTGTAGCAGCACAGAATCTGGCCCCACCTTTTTATTATTTATTGAAATTTCATTACTTTTATATATAACTAGAGGATTTACCCGGTGCCACTTGGGTCCTTAATTTATATATACCTCTGGTATCCTGAAATAACTTTGATGTGTAGACATACCCTGCATGAGCTAGATTTGAACCAGTGAAATATAGAAGGAAGATTTTCTGTGCCCTTGGTGAATTACCCCATCCTCATACCCAAGATCCCATCAAGTACCCTAATCGCACCATGGTTAAGGAGTCTCCTGTCAACCTAAATGATTAAACTGTAGATATAAGGAAGCCAATACTAAAATATTCACATTATTAAATATAACTATTCATCTGCAAACTTGGACCTACATGTTTAGTGAAAGGTTATTTCATCCCTTTAAACTGTAGCTTCTTACTCTGTCATTGGACGAGTAATAGATCATGGAAAAAAAACATGTTGATACCCATACTGGAGACAAGTGCAATATAAATCACCTGTCATTCTAGGAAGAGAAGCAGTTCATTGAAATTTTACCCTGTGCATGCACCAAAGTATGAGAACCTCAATATACTATAAAATAATCAGTGCAGCTAGAAGAAAAAGTAAGGGGTATTAATATCTTTTTCCCACCCACCCCAATGTTTTTTTTGTTCCCAAATAACATTCACAGAAAGGCGACCCTAACAAACTTCTAGGAATCTACTCTAAATACTTACTCTAAACATGCCTTCTTCTAATGCAACAATTGTAACTTTAAAATAAATATACAGACCACAATGAAAACAAATCAAAACAAACAGATAGATTTTAACTCTCTTAAGCTCCGAGAAAATTCCAAGCCATACCCAGATTTACATCCAGATCTGAACTTTGAAATTTCTGCTATCTGTAAAAAGTGACCAAACAAAACCTGAGACCAGAACTTTCCACCTTCCACACCAGAATCATTGCACTAGGGAAGTTTGAACATTATGGTTTGGATCATATGTAATAAAATCTGCTAACAAGAATGGAGAAATTCACAATAATGTAGTGACTACAAACCCAGGGTATGTCTACACTACAGTGTTATTTCAAAATAGCTTATTTCAAAATAATGCGTCTACACACAAAATGCATTTCGAAATAGCATTTTGCTATTTTGAAATAGTGCGTCCCCACTGGATGGACTCTGAATTGCATTTAAATCTGGCCGGAACCAGTTCCAGCAGGGCACCAGGTCAAGACTTACTGTGTGGGACTGCTGCTTGAGGTCTGTGCTTAAAGGGACACACCCACCCCCCCTGGACAGCCAGTTCTCAGGTTTCCCTGCTTGCTTGTCTACCTTGATGAGGGACAGCAAAGCATTTTGTCTCTGCATTCTTTGGTTGCCTTCACTCGGGACACCACAGCACTCTGCAACAAGGAGCTAGAGCTGCCCCTGGGCACTCTGGTGCTTCTTGTGGATGCATTGGTGCGAGCCTGGCTGCACTTTCTTCAGGCTGCCATTCCGGAGGTCCTTTGAGGGGCTGCCAGTATCCAGGAGGCCCTGCGGGAGAGCTGCCACCCTGAGGAGCACTAAGAGCCTCCTTGGTCTGCCCCACTGGGGGCTTGTGCCTCATTCCTCCCTCAAGTCCTTCCACTTACCCCTCCCTAACCCCCCTTCCTGATGTCAAATAAAATACACGTATTTTCATGAACACAAACTCTCTTTATTTAACAAAACTGGGGGGGAGGGAATGAACTCTGGTGAGACTGGGGAAAGGAGGCGGGAGAGGGGAGAAGAGAGGGTGGAGAGGGGAGGGGAAACCTGGGAGGAGGGAGCTGGAAGGGGAAGCAAGGGGAAGAAGGGGAAGGGAAAGCTCAGGGCTCAGGGTTGGGAGTCTCGCCGGACCAACTTGATTTTCATGTGAACCTGCTCCTGGGCATGTGGCCTTTGGTGGCCAGGCTGGCAGCTATCCTTCCATAGACGGCCACGTTCCCCCGTCTAGTGTGGAGATCATGGACGTTGGGGGCATCCCCCCCAAACCTGAATAAGGTCCATGATCTCCACCCTGTACCAGGAAGGCGCCCGCCTTCTCCGAGCCCTGGCAGGCTCCTGGGAGCTGGCAAACTACTCCTGGGGAGCGGTGGAGGGCTGGCTGCCAGTGGCTTGCTGGCTCATGTTTTGGGGCCACTCGGTCAGGGTCAGTGACTGCTGGCTCTGGGCTGGCAGGCTTGGAGCTGGCACAGGCACTGTGGCCAGAGTCAACCCCTTAAAGGGCTCCAGGGAGAGGGGGAGGGAGAGAAGTGTTCTTGGTTGAGGCTGGAGTGGCCATCTGGGAAAGCTGGAGGCCCCCTATTTTGAAATAAGTGTCTACACAGCACTTATTTCAAAATAGCTGTTTCGAATTTGGTGTTATTCCTTGTAGAATGAGGTTTACCAAATTCGAAATAAGCTCTCCGCTATTTCAAATTAATTTCGAAATAGCGGTTGGCTTGTGTAGATGCTAGGAAATGTATTTCAAAATAACTTTGCTGTGTAGACATACCCCTACAGCTAACAAGATGGAGATGTAATGTAAGGGGTAGAGGACTGCTGCTTATCCTCCTAATACAAGATGTACTCATTGTCTTAACTCTCATAAAATGTTGCTAAGGGAATGTGACTTTGACATACCACCACACCCTCTCCGTGTGTGTATCTGGGATCCTAATAAGTGTACTAATGCTAAATTTTTAATTTATTATCACAGCATCTGTGTAATGTTTCCTATGTACCAAAATATCTGACCTCGACTGAGGGTACGTCTAGACTACAGGCTTTTGTCGACAGAGGCTTTGTCGACAGATACTGTCAACAAAGCCTCTGTTGAAAAAGAGCATCTAGACTGCATTATGCAGATCGAAAAAGTGATCCACTTTGTCGACAAAGAACGTCCAGATTGCTGGATGGTCTGTCAACAAAAGAAGGCACCCGGAAGTGCTTCTGGCAGGTCACAGGGGCAGCCTTAAAGTCCAGGCGCTGCTGCATGCTCTTTGCAGAGATGCTCTTTACTCCTTCAGTGAGGAGTAACGGCAGTTCGAATTAGGAGCTTTAATTCGAACTACCTAGTCCGTGCCACGTGTAGCCGCGGGCAGGTAGTTTGAACTATGGGGCATTTAAAAATGGCGGCGCCCGGGAACATGCAAATAAAGCCCGGGATATTTAAATCCTGGGCTTCATTTGCAAGTTCGAATTCCTACATTAGCCACCCTAGTTCGAACTAGGGTGGCAGTGTAGACATACCCTTACACTGCAAGAAGGGGGGTTGTTCTCTTTTTAATCCTCTGTGTTTATCTTAATGTGAAGTATGCTGTCAAATTTGTACTGGAATTCAAAAGTTGAAAGTTAAAACCAGCTCCCAAGTAGGAGTACACAAAGGGTGTACTAGTAAATCAGTAAAATTAGGCTGATTTACACCAGCTGGCTCAAGGTGTCTGCATTGACATTTCTCAAGTGAAGGGTGAAGATTTCACCGGACAGCCTTGCAAATGATAATCAATGGGGAGTGCAGTCACTTAACACACTAGGCTTTCACAGTGGGAGATTTGAGCTCAATCCTATCATGCCATAAATAAAGTGAATCTGGTGGGGTTTTTTCAACTTAATTACTATATTAGCCCATCAGGAAAAATCTCAAGGACTAATTGAGATGTGTGCTTGTCTTGGCTCTGAAATGGAATAAAATTAGAATGTTTAATAACAAAATTGATGTACACAACATAGGGTGGAAGAAACTTGGGACCACTGTTATAAAACACTCATTTTTTTGAAACCAAACAAGAGAAGGAACAGACACTTTCTTGTTCTGAGCTTTGCTTTTGCCAACTTCTATGTATGTATTCACATTAAGAACAGAAAAATCTTTTGAACATTTCTTCATTTTCTACATCATTAATCACATGTTTACCATCTGTGTCTGGCAATAGACTTAAACCTGAACTAAGGTTTATCTTGCTTCTAATATGTTTTAAAATGGCTTCTTATCCTATTCGCCATTAATACTTCACTGCTTTGTAAGACTGTTGTAAGCTCCAGTTTCTAGCCAAACCATAAATATCAAAAGAAAAACTTCTTTCAGGATCCTTCTGCTCTTCTATTCTAGTCCCAGTCAGAAATAGGACATTCCAAACACTCCTTGAAAATTGAGGAGAAAAAAGCTACGCAAACTTTTTCAAACTTCTCTTAGAGCTAGTCTTGCCATTAGGGAACTGCACTGGGATTCAGAAAATCTGGATTCAATTTGTGGATCTACTGTTGACTTCTTGAGTAACTTAGAACAATTCATATTGGATCTACTCCTAGTCCAGGTGAAATCAATGGCAAACATTTATAGACTGCTGTGGAAGAAGATTAGACTCTTAATCTTTTCAAGCTTCATTTCCTTATGTGGAAAAATGGAGATAAATAGTACTTGTCTGGAGTGAGCAAAGTCCTATTATCTCCATTTGTTGTGAGGTTAAATCCATATACCCATGGGAAATGTTGAGATACTATGGTGATAGTGGACATACAAGCATCTAGAACAACTAATTTTTAAAATTTTTCTCAAATAAGTGAAAGTAATTTCATTGCAAAAATATATTTTTCCACTTTTGGTGATGTGATATATCGAGATGGGTCATTACCATCATTCCAAAAGCTAGATTATTTGCATCAGAAATGTTGAATCACAGAGCTTGAGAGATGCTATTTAAAATTTAAAGAATTGATCAAATGGAATTTACATTTTTTATCATATTTCTGCTGAATAAATAAATTCAACATCATTTTAACTTTTCTTACAATATTATTTTTCTTTTATACTTCAGTATTTGCTTCCCTCCTCCCCTGCTCTCCTCCTCCCTACTACATTTAGGTTATGAGATTTGTTGGAATGGATAACTATTACAGTAATGTTTCCACCCTAATTTAGCTCTCTCAAGGGCAAGATACATGGAACAGACAATATCATTCTTATGCGGTCTGGCCAAATTTCAGGAGAATGCATTAACTTCCAAAGCTAACTATCTCCACAAGTAAGCAGTCTTACTTAATAACAAGCATAGTGACATTAATTCATTGATTTTGTGTTATGGTACCCAACAGTAGGTGAATAATAGATTTTTTATCCTTTTTATTTTCTTTTTCACAGTTCAACATTTATTTCATTCCAAGTGGTAATATCTGTCAAAGCAGTAACTTTGCTAAAATAACTTCAGAATATTTCCAGGGCTTTTTTTCCCCCCCAAAGAAGTGTCAGACTTTGGAAATATTTGATAGAATGACTACAGGGTTTTGCCTTTTAAAAACATTGCTTATAATGCATTTCCTTTGACTTTTGTTCTTGGCTCACTTAGTTTGTTTAACAAATGAAAGGAATTAAGAAATGATGTGAATATTTAAAACTATATATGTTTTTGTGTGTGTGTGTGTGTGTGTGTGTGTGTGTGTGTGTGTGAGTGAGAGAGAGAGAGAGAGAGAGAGAGAGATCCCAAAGTAGACAAAACTTCATAGACAAAATGGTACAGGGATGTAATCACATAATGCTAATTATCTATGGTACTGTAAGGAGCTAGTGATAGGTTTCTGTGAATCAATGTAAATTTGAATCTAAAATTATGTCCCTTGGGGAGAGGTGCAGGCAAGAGGTACGCATAGTATGCATTCTTCCCATAACTCTATGGGCAAAAAAAAAAAAAAATCCATATCCCATGTGAATTTTATTCACTTGCATTATAGCTCATGATGATCAGTGCAATATTCCAATAAGGCAAAATGCCCTCCATGAACAGTTTATGTCTCACTTTAATTTGAATGTCAGATTGACCAAACTAACCCAGTTACAGGAGCCTTAAAGTGAAACAGAAGATCCTAAACTGCTGGTTCAATCACCCTCCAATACATTTTTCCAAGGTGTTAATGTCACTATCGTACATTTTGTCTATAGTCAGGTGAATAGCTGCAGATATCATCAGAGTGGTGGATCACTACCATTTATGGAAAAAGACTTTATTTGGAAGACTACACTATTGAATAGGTGCTTCATGATTCCTTGTCTGAACTACTGAAATAGAGAGAAGACAACACTGTAAAACCCGAAGACAGCTTCTAGCTTAAAAGAGAAAAAAATCCCAAGATGTTTTTATTATAAACATTTTCAGCAATTCCTTTGTGGCGACATAATATAATTCATAACTATATCAGCTATGCTTATGGGGAAAAGATTAATCATGTAAGAGTGTACCTTGACAAAAAATACATCTTTTCAGTGGATATTTTTGCATTATTTTTGGATGAGGATGTTATCTGTCAGGAAGATGAATCTGTGATAATAATCATATTTTTGTGTGTGAAATCATCATCTAGTGAGCAATGCTACATAAGGATTTATGATATCATCTTTTTCACAAAAGAGGTGAATATCAATCTAATGAGGAACCTACAATAAACTGTCAAATGGCAATCCTTTGGAGAAGATATAAACTTTCCTATTTTGGCAGATAAGCCAACCTTTAACTGATTGGAGATAGGAACAAACATTCTTCTTGGACAAATTATTCCATCTTTCTTGGAAGCAGCTAGAATGATCATTGTTGAAGGTGGAGTCCTGGACTACATGGACCATTGTTTTGATCCAGTATGAAAATTCCTAAGCTCTTAACCTAAGAATGGGAATGGAAAAAATATATGTACATGTTAGTGATGGGAAAATCTCAAAGGAGTCATTTTGGATGCATATCTCAACTTCCTGCCTCTTCAAACTTCAGATTAAATTTTCTGAAGACCATCCTATTTAATGATATTTCCACTACTGATATAAGGATGAACAGCTATTCTAAAGAAAGAAATAGAATCTTTTAAAAGTTAACTAACGTCTTCAAAAAAGTTTCAATTCACATTTGTTTCCAGTTTAAAATGAAGGTTAGGGGTCAGTGAAAAAGTTTGTGTTTCTAATTGAATATGAATTAGCTCACCAATCCCAACTTCATTCATGGGGGTTCAGAACCCAAAGCATCTTAGAAATGTCAAATTGTTATTAATTGTTAATGGAATTCTACTCATATATGGTGATGTAATGCTGAAAGGAGACAATATGGCATCCGCTACATCAGCAATTTAAAGACACTAGAGCGTAACATTAATGTTTTCAATCAGCAAGAAGCTGAGGCTTATATCTTTGTTTACAGAGGGGGATAATAAATTGCAGATATTCTAACATTGTTTGCTTTTTAAACTGTCTTTTTAGTGATCTGTTTCTGATAATACGATCAGTTTCTTGATAATGTTAAGGACATCAGCAATGAAAACTGCACATTACAACTGCATTTCTGGTGCTGTTTTTACTGAAAGCTCAAGGTTCAAAGAGCCACGGACACCCAGCTTGATAAAAGACAGAAGAATGTTGTTGTATGTCTGGCTTAGATTTCTTATTCTTCATTATGAAATTGCACAGCTTCAGTAACAATGTAATGATCATGCTGAACAAACAGAGCTCATGTACAGGACACCACTGCAGTGTCATGTTTTATTCTCTTAAATGAATTAAGTGTGGCAAATGAATTCTCAAGATCTGAATGTATAGATAAAGATTCCCATCCACTATTGACAAAAGGTTGTTTCGATTTCTCCCTCCTCATCTTTTATAAGTGTGATTTTACACGTATACATGGAGTAGTCCAGAAGAAATTAACAAATTTTCATATATTCCCAAAATAAATGGAAGATTGACTTAATCTTATGAAAATATATTCACTGTGGCAATTTTCCTGCCTCGCTGTTAATTAAATCATGCAAGAGCACTAATTACTATTCTCATAAGAACCTCATAATGTGTGTCATGCATTCAGCCAAAAAAATGCAAGAAAGAAATCATAGAAGTTAGAAATAGAAAAGATTTATTAGATCTTCCAGTCAGCCTCCCGGCTAGAACAGGATTGTTGCCTCCGGGACATAACTCATGCTTTCTCCCGTGATGCCCCCCCATGTTTGGGAGAAACTCACTGTAAACAGCTGCAAAGTTGCTTCATTACCTTCCTTTAACTCCTTGCTTTAAAATTCTCCATTACTGTGATTCCTATTAGAAATTCTTACCAACAGTTTGTCAGCTGATGAACTAAAACAACTGCCTATTGTGATGACCAAGTCTGCCTCTCTGTTTCCTTATATGTTTAAAATTCTCAGAGGGGTAGCTATGTTAGTCTCTAAGGTGCTGCAGAACATTTGTTGTTATTTTATTTATTTTTTTCAGTTAGAGACTAACAAAAATGTAGGTGGTATCATGAGCTTTCAAGAAGTCAGTTGTTCCCACAAAAGCTCCTGGTACCATCTACATTTTTTTTTAGTCTCTCAGGGTATGTCTATACTTGCCCCCTAGTTCAAAGTAGGGAGGCAAATGAAGCATACCAAAGTTGCAAATCAAGCCTGGGATTTAAATATCCCGTGCTTGATTTGTATGTTCCTGGCTGGTCGCCATTTTAGAAATTCACTAGCCCGGAGTAACTGCCCGCGTCTACACACGGCAGTGAAACGGGAGTCCGATTTAAAGCCCCTAATTTGAAGTAGCAGGTAAACATAGGCATGTGCACAGGGTGTGCCAGGTGTGCCCAGGCACACCCTAATGTCTCGGGCCGGCTAGCGGCTGCTGGAGGAGAAGAGGGATTTGTGACAGGGCACCGCAGACCCTCACTTTAAATTCCCCGCGGCCATCAACAGGGCACTGCGGGCAGAGAGAGCGCATGCGCGGCGTGCTCAAACGCCGCACAAGAGGTGAGAGAGGAGACATCTGAGCGTGGCGTGACGTCACAGCCCGGGACTTTCAAACCACGCGGCCCAGCTCCAGAAGGAGCTGGGGCCTGACTACAAACGCTGGCCAGCCCAAGCCATTTTTGCGCCCCGGGCCCAGCAGCACTGCCCTTTGTGCACCCAGGGGCACCCCCGCCCGGCTGGCAGCACCGCGCAGCCCCCCCGAGGTGCCCCGGGGATTACCCTGCTTGGCCTGGCAGCACCGCGTGGCCCCCCTGAGGTGCCCCGGGGATGCCTCCGCCCGGCCCGGCAGCACCGCGCGGCCCCCCTGAGGTGCCCCGGAGGTGCCCCCGCCCAGCCCAGCAGCACCGTGCGGTGCCCCGGGGGCACCCGGCTGGCCTGTAGCTTGGGCCAGCTCTGACTCCAGCCCCAAGAATTGGAAGGCAGAAGCTGAAGGTAAGGGAGGTGAGGGGAGGGCAGGGGGGAAAAATAAGAGGAAGGGGTGGGAGAGGAAGGGGCTTGTACTGAGTGGAGGGGGGCAGGTCAGGAGAAGAAAGGGGAAAGCACCAAGAGACAGGGTAGAGGAGAGGCAAATGCCAGGGGCCAAGTGGAGACAATGAGGAAAAGGGCAGGAGGATGTGTCAGTGGGAGGGGACAGGGTGATGCTGGGAGAGGAGAGAGTAAGGGCATTGGTGGTTAGAGGGGGGAGAGGGAGGTGCTGGGAGGCTTGAAAGGAGGGGTGGGCATGAGAAAGGTGGGGATGGAACAAGGCACGTGTGAGGGCACAGGGGCATGAGGGGAACGGGGCAGAGGGTGGTGAGGGGGTGGGCATCAGGAAAAAGAGGGCAAAGGGAGCAAGGGCAGTGAGGGAAGGGGAGGCACCAGGAGGGTGCAGGGGGTAAGGAAGGTGCAGGTGCCAGGGGATTCTGGGGTGAAGCAGAAGGGCAGATACCTGCAGGGGAGGGACCAGCACCAGAGGAGAGAGGCAGGGCAGGTGTGTAGAGGGAGGTGTTAGGAGAGGGGATGAGGAGGGTAGCTCACATGATCAGAGTGGGGCTACTGGAGGAGTGGGTACAGGGGGAGTGAAGGGCTGGTGGAGGGGGCAGGTCGCAGGAGGGCTGAGGGCAGTGAGAAGGGCAGGAGTCAGGACAGCAGAGGAGGGTGAGGGGTTGGGGGGCAGCAGGCACCGGGGAGCTGATGGAGCAAGGGGAGGAGACATGGCAGCGGAGGGAAAAGGTAGAGGTTTATGAGATATTTATTAATAACTTGGGTGCCACAGTGGCACATGCAAACAAGCCACATGAACTCAGTACTGGTGCACAACACAAAATTCATTCTGCTCATGGGAGGAAACTCTTAGAGGAACATTTCCCCAGCCTCTCCGCTCACACACATTGGGGTAATGCAACTGCAGGATAGTTGCATGAGGGGAGTTTGGGGGCAAACTAATCCCTATTGGTAGGAGGATGGTGGGAAAAGTCCTTGGGGGGGGGGTCACATGACACCTTTTACTTCTGGTCATGTGTCCATCTTGCCAGGAGAGTATTACCTCCAGAGGTGTGGCCAATGGGAGTCAGGGGGCGTGGTTAACAGGGTCAGGGGTGTGGCTAATGGGGGTCAAAGTACATTTTAAAAAAATTCTTTGGGTGCACACCCTAATGAAATGTCCTGCGCACGCCTATGCTGGTAAACCACATTGTGGAAGATTTTTTGTCAGAGATATTCATCTTTACTTCCTCAGTGACTATCCATAATAATTATTCTTTTATTACCAGCTTCTCCGAGTGACCATCCGCCCTTGCTCCTTTGTTGATTACATGAAAACAGAGTGAATTTCCATTGCCAAATACAATGCTTTGAATGTAACAATCTTTTTACATTTCCAAGGTTTCACTCTGATGTGAAAACAATCCTTCATTAGTTTTCATTAAGTCTACTTAGCAAGGAAATCATCACTTTAATGCTAAACACACTTTTTTGACCTAAGGTTAATTAGATATAGGGATATACAGAATGCAAATCAATAAATGAAGACAATATCAGTCATATGTCTTTTGGACTAAAATAACATTCAAGTGAATTGGCCTACCATTCTCACCTGATTTGTTGTTTTAGTGACACATTTCCATCAGCTGCATTTGCTTGGCTCGTCTTACATTTACATTGTAATCTCTTTGGATACATCTACACAGCAGTGTTATTTCGGAATAACTGATGTTATTCCAAAATAACATAGTCCGCATCTACACTACAAGCAGTTATTTTGACATAATGTCAAAATAATGGTGAGTGGAGGACTTCTTATTCTGACTCCTGTAACCCTCATTATACAAGGAGTAAGGGAAGTTGGAGGAAGAGTGCTCTTTCTTGGACTTCGTGCTGTGTAGACAGAACCAGAAATAAACATAAGCTATTTCAACTTAAGCTACACTGTTGACATAGCTCAAGTTGCGTAACTTATTTTGGCTTTAGCCCTGCTGTGTAGACATTCCCTTTGGGTGGAGTCAATCTTATTATTTATATTTGTTCAGAATCTAGAACAGTGGGGTTCACATCCATGACTGCGGCTTCTAGTATAATAATAATAATAATAATAATAATAATAATAATAAACATAGCACCAGTTTAAACTGAATTTCTTCGTGTACCAATGTTCTCCAAGAGCCCCATAATGTAGCCCATGCTGCCCATACTACATGAGTAGTCTCTCTGAAATCACTAGTGTGAGCAGGGCTCCCATAAGTGTTCTGAGCCTTTCAAGACACATCCTGTGAACATTATTATCTCTTTTCAGAAAACAAATTTACAAATAGGATTCCATTAGAGCATGTGGAATGTAATTCTCTGATTTAAAAGCGAATTTGATGTTTCTTGGATATGAAACATTTTCCAAACTACTGTGTAAATGAACATAGGACTTGCACAGGGATTGGCTGAGAGATGTGTGAATTGCTTTTCAAACTCTCTCTTCGCAGGTACTTTTAAAGGGGCAGTGTGAAAAATTTGGAGATGTCACTGGTTGAGCTAAATAAATAACCAAGCTGGAACCACTCTGAGTTAAAGTTTGAGAGTCCAAACATTCAAATATTTTCAACAATTATTTTTAATTGTCACACAGTTCAAATACCACAAGTATGGCTGGTTTTGGTAATTCCATTCTGGGAAGAAGCAAGAAGGACCAGACATCTCATTTTCACAAAGTATTTTTGTCCCAAGGGCTGATCTTATGAGCATCTATTGAGAGTATCAAAGCCTCCTGGAAACTAAGAGTAGCTTAAAGTACTCCGCTCCCCCTCCCCCCCCACACAAACACAAGTCCCTGTTTTATAGATCCAATAGTATAGCTATGTGCAATCAAAGTGCTCATCTGAAATTAACCTTTAGACCTTTTAGGTTCCCCAATGCCACCTGCTAAGCAGAATTCAAAGATTTGATTATACCAGAAATTATAGATTCATGTTTAAATTGCTAGGGTCCCAAAATATACTCCTGCTGTCTCTGTAAAATTCACCCTATCCAGACAGCTTATGCACTGTGTATGTCCCATTTAAGAATTTTATATTTATATTTATATTTATGAGGAACAGTACTATTGAAAAATCTTGATGTTAGAACAGATACAGCATAAATGATAAGGCATATTAGCATCTAGGAAGTAAAGTTAAACACGGTTACAAAGCATTCTCTGAGATCAGAATTTTGGTTGTCAGCTGTCATTAAATCAACCTATTCTTTCCCCCTCTTTACATTGTCTATTATCAGCCGTCATCATCATCAGTCAGTGTTTAACACACAGAAAAGAGTTGGAAGCAAATTTACACTTGGAAGTATTGCAGTATTGGAGGTGGAAGCCTCATCAAATCTTCAGTTTCCTTTTTTTTTCCGGTCAGTTTCACCCAAAATGTTATCAAAGACAAAGAAAAAAAGTATGGGTTTTTTGTGTCATTGTGAAGGAGGCTAAGAAAGACCAAGTATATAAACTGCAAAACCTGCCCAAACAATGTAACACCTCCTCAGTGGATAAAAATATGTTCTGACAGTTATTTACTATATTGCCAATAAAGACATTAATAAAATAAAGGGTGATTCTATTCATTTCAGACTATTAAAAAGGAAATAAAAACTCTCTAGTTTTCAATCAGATCCTTCCATCTTTGCAATTTTAATCACAAATGAATTAATTTAATTATGAATACTCAGACCCCTGGAGTGCAGGTCTTTGTTTTGTGATTATTTATTAACCTCCAATTTATACTGACCTTCATCTAAAGTTACTTCTGTAACTATTTTCCCTTTTGGAGGAGAAAATATCAAGGAACTTAGATGATTCATTTCACAGGGCATTTGTCAAATGTTTTTTTTCCAGAGTTTCAGTTCATCTGGGTGTACTGCCCTCAAAACAACCAGACTGAGGTTTGAATGAAATCAAACCCTTAAAACAAAACAAAACAACAAAACAAAACAAAAACAGGGCAAACCACAGACAAAAAAATTGCATGGGTCTCACTTGAAACCAAACAGCCACACTAAAACTACCTTGAGTTATAAAGTTATGCTTCAGCATAACCTGAAAAACAGTATTCACCCAGCTTCTTATATAAAAAACCCCTTTGTTTAATTTTTGCTGTTAAAGTAAAACTAAACACATTTGCACTCCTCTGTGATTGCAGACCAGCCAATGGGAAGTAATCCTATTGACTGACAATTCTCAAGTTAAGCTGTCAGGGATATGTTTTTAAAGGTATTTTGGTAACTAGTTCAGTGCTGAAGGGATCAATACTAATATATTAATATGGTATTTCTACTAAGGAGCTTTCACCTCAAAAAGAAGAAAATTGTTTAATGTGGTCAAAAGAGCATAACTGGGAGGAATTATAAAATGAAATTATGAAGCATAGGTCAAGGCACCTGAGTGTTAGAGATCATAGTATGGGCAGTGGTGCCCAGTTGTTAGAGTAGGAGTTGATAGTAACAGAAACTCAAAGCCAGAGTCAGAAGTTAGGAATCTGAGCCAAAAGCCAGAAAACTGTTAGTTGGACTGGGGCAAGGCTAGAGCCACAGCAAAAGCAGGATTGATAGCAAGCAGGCATATGAGCTATCACAGCCATGGCCAAAGGCTTTGCACATCCATTGAACTGCTGCTGGGGTTAACATCTTGCTGATGATTCTACCAATCAATCAGGTGGTACAGCCAATCAAGTAGTCAGCTGAACTCATTAGGTTGCCCAATGGCTGATTGTGTTGGAGGCCCTCATTTGTGACACAGTGGGGCATCCTGCTGTGATTACTGCCCTATCCTTTTTCCACTCCTGCAGTATAGGTATTTTGAACCATGTAGTCAGGATACTGCATGTCTGTTTGGAGGATCAAGAAAGATAATTTTTCCTACTGGGCCAAATTGTCAGGGATCCCCCAAACAGACATGCAGTATCAATATCAAGTAATTGTTTATATGGCGGGAGGCCTGTAACCCCACACTGGAATTACCCTTTACATGGCAGTCATGAAGGTGCTTCCCAGCATGGGTAGCCAGACATCTGAGCTCTGCTCAAGCGAATGTGCAAAAAATAGTAGCGAGCCCCATGTGGATTGAGCCATACTGGGGGTCAGGCAGGATTGGACGTGGCTAAGCCAACTCAACCACACTGATATCCAAGTGTACATTTTATAACTAATAAATCTACAGCTGGCTGCTTAAATGCATCCCTGTGTCTGTCTGTCATTCACCCATATGTCCAGATCAGTTTCTGAATAATGGACAGTGCATTAGTCTCCCAAGGGGAAACTGCATGCCCTGAATCATTTGAAATTTGACCAAATCCTGGAAGATTAATTTTAAGTGGGACTGCGTGAAAAACATTTTATAATGCGACCAAATTCTGTAGTATGCACCCATAAATTCTGTGGCACCGTTAATGTATTCTATCTTTGTGAATATCTATCTTTCAACCCAAGAACCCCCCAGACATCCATACAGCTATGACACACACTTGAAGAGACTCATAGATATAAAATTCACAGATGCTTATTTTTAGCAAAGATTATTTTCAGTGATGAGTTTTGTTTTGTGTTTTTGTGGCATATTCCAGATGTTCCAGTTCCATGGGAAGTTATAATGTTGTCTGGGTGTTCTGGCAGAACCTCTTGTCTTCCATGTATGCTGGGGAAGTAAAGAAATAGGAGCCAGCTTTTTTGGCTCTCCAGGCCTGGGCTTCTGCACTGTTTGTGAAACAACACTGCTTGCTAGTCTACCTTGCTGAGTCCCACTCCCACTCCCTGTCTACAAACTGGACTCCAACATTGGCTCCCTTGCCCCTGGGATCTGGCTGCATGCTAGAGTAAAGGTAGCATGTATAGTAATTCACCTAAGTCCCTCTCTACTGAAAGATGCAGAAGAAGATGTAGCTGCAGGCAGGTCCCATTTGGATAGGTAGGAGGGAAAAGTCAGGTGTTTGCTATGGCAAAATGGCAAATTCAATGTTAAAAAGGCTGAACACCATAGCAGCTTGAAAAACCAAGATCCTTGTGATCCTGTGAGGTCTACAGGATTCTGAGTGAGACGACATTTGGCATGCCAGGAATATGGCTGGACCTTTCTTTGTCTCTTAAGACCAGATCCCCAAGGAAGTGACTATATATGAGTGTATGTGTGAGAAATGGTACAAAATATCACCTTAACATTGTATTTTTGCTATCGTTTTATGTGGCTTGAAGTCCCCCCCCCCCATGTTTATTCATTGTGCTGAGTATAAAAGTGGTTAAAGCTTTACTTTGCCCTTAGTGTGAGTGTCTTTCTTGGGCATACTAGAGTTCACATGTAGGGTATGTCTACACTTCATTCCTCTCTCTCTCTCTCGAGAGGAATGAAGTGTAGACATACCCATAGATACTAAACTTAAAAACTTCAGCTTCAGAGGGGTAGCTGAGTTAGTCTGTAACTGGAAAAGCTTAAAAAACAACAATGAATAGTCTTGCAGCACCTTAAAGACTAACAAAACATGTAGATGGTATCGTGAGCTTTCGTGAGCACAACTCACTTCTTCAGATGAATGGTGTTATTAAAGGTCCCGTTTAAAAATAAATAGGGATGGGGGGAGAGAAGGAAAAAAAGGGAAAGAAATAGTCAATTAGGGTATGTCTAGACTACAGGCTTTTGTTGACAGAGGCTTTGTCGACAGACACTGTCGACAAAGCCTCTGTCAACAAAGAGCGTCTAGACTACAGCCAGTTCTGTCGACAAAGCAAGCCACTTTTTTGACAGAGAGTCTAGATGCTTTCTTTTGAAAAAGCACAGTGTGGATGCAATAGTGCCTTTTGTCAACAGAACTCTGTCAACAAAAGGCATTATTCCTTGTAGAATGAGGTTTACCGCTGTTGACAAAACTGCCGCGTTCTGTCGACTTACTGTTGACAGAACTCGGCGGTAGTGTAGACTCAGGTATAGTTTTGTCGACAAAAGTCTACTACTTTTGTCGACAAAACCCTGTAGTCTAGACACACCCTTAGAGTCTCCATGCTGCATGAAGCTGATAGAGAAGTTGCAAATTGTTCTTAAGTATTCATTGTTTGGTTTTTTATGTCATTAGGATGTGGAATGTAGTGGGCCATCCAGCCAATGTCTTTATTCATACCTATGTGATAGGAATCAAACCTGTAAATGAAGTTAAGTTCCAAGGTTTCCCTGTGTATTTGGCTTGTGGAATTGGCCTGAAACAGTGCAGTGACTTTTAGATCCATTAGTGAGTGCCCAGGCAAGTTAACATGTTCCCCAACAGGTTCCTGTGTGTTACATTTTCAGATATCTGATTTGTGTCCATTAATTCTTTCCCATAGAGACTATCCAGTTTGGCCTATATATGGCAGAGGGTCACTGCTGGCATTTGATAACATGGATCACATTAGTGGATGTGGAGTTAAATGAGCTCTGATGTGGTAGCTGATGTGGTTAGATCCTGTGATGATATTGCTGGTATAGAAGTGTGGACAGAGTTGGCATCGGGGCTGATTGCAGGGGTGCGTTCCTGAATGAGTATGATGGAGGTGTGCTGCGTGGTTACTGGAAAGAATTTGTTTGAGGTTAGAGGGTTGTCTGTAAGCAAGGATTGGCCTGTCTTCCAAGGCCTGAGAGAGTGAAGGGTCATTTTCCAGGATAGGTTGTAGATTGTTGATAATGCGTTGGAGGGGCTTAAGTTGTGGGCTATAGATGATGACAAGTGGTGTGATTCTGTTGTGCCTGATTCTGGGACTAGAACCCTGTGATCCCCCAGCTCATGAGGGGATCTCATTAATCAGAGGATCTCATGAGGGGATCTTATTAATCAGAATTAATGAGAAATCAAAAACCGCTAAAGAATTGAGCAACAGACTCACCCGTTTTATGCAAAAATTTAGCTGTATTTTTTTCTGTCCTGGGGCTGCTTGCATTCATTGCAAGTCAGCACCACTGGGCTACCCCTGATATGGAGTGGAGAAATTGGCCCCGTCTTCAGCTAGAGCAGGTTCAGGAGAGTCCAACAGTGCTTTAACCCTAATTTGCACACTACATAGTTATTATTGTGTAAACTTCAGCCATAAAGGCATGTCAGTCAAGTGCTGATGGATTAGACCCTAACTGTTATGGCTGAGAGCGTTCATTCTCACATCTCATTTCTTGCTCTATACATATCATATTTTTAGCTGAAAGAATGAACCATCTATCCTTATCTGGAGAGGCACTGAATATCTGCAACTCTCACTCCGTTTTAATGGGAAGTTATGATAGGCTGAGGCTGAAATAGCTCCAAAGAGCTGAAAACACAGCTCAGGATGGCCACAGTCCATCCTTTTCCCTGCAATGCATGTAGCAGGCAGAGAATGGCTTAAGAACCACTGTGCCTTCTCTGGACCGCCATAAATTAGCTATATAGGGCTTAGCGCCAGTTTGCTCCAGCACTGCAGAGCAAAATGGCCAGAACAGAGAATCTGACAAAGTAAGTGAACTCATTTTGGCCTCTTTCATACTTCTCATGTGCTTGCTTCTCAGAAACATTTGAACAATCCACTTTTACATGACCTTACATTAAATCTGCCTTGGTGTAACTGACAGGAGAATTTGACTACACAGAACATTTGAAAGGGAAAGAATAGGCTAATAAAAGCTGCTCAGTTTTTAGAGCAGTCTGCTTCTCACCCCTCGGTGGGTAAGAACAATTTGCTGCCAAACTACTTAGAATGCTCTCATTGTTGCATTTCTTATAATTTTGTACATTTCCTGATTCAGGTGGATTCATTTCTCTTTCATGAGATCAATCCATTAAGCTTCCTCCTTTTTGGCACTTACTCATGTTCTGTGCTCTGTAAAACAATCTATTTATGTGATCGCGGAGTTGTCTCCCTGGGGCTTATGATCTCATATTGTCGGCACAGAGATCTCTGCTGGGCGCAGTTGTTTTTCATGTTTTCATTTCTCTTAATTTGCCTTTGTGATTTCACAGCAATCAAATATGCTTTTTTTCTGGACTAGTTGAGTTTATTTTGCATTTGCATTTCATGGATGCATAGACAACCTAACAAAGGAAGGAAACAAACTGAAGACAGAATAAATTATATTTACCTAGGAGAACAGCTCAGAACTATTACAGAAATATGAAAAGTAACCTTATTTTTCAGCTGTCACATGAACAAAACTCAAACCAAAACTTACAGCACAATAAAAACAATTATTTATTTCCCTTTTTATTTGTTTGTTTCCCCTTTTGTTCCTTGCTTTAACTAGACATGGAAGTGCTGAGATACAGCTGGGGAAATTTTCTTGTACTATTTACTGTGCAATTGGAAGAAGAAAGAACAGCTGGAAGTGTCAAGAAGGAAGCTGGTCTTATGAAATTCCCAATCCAATTTTGCAGTTCAACATGGTTCAGACAGTTTGGGTAAGGAATGCATAAACATCCAACCTCTGAAATTCAGATCATTGGCCCATCTTACTCAAATTCTCAGCCCATTTATTCACATCCACATGGGTCACATAATTTCAATAAGGAAACCAGATGATTGGGCCAACTTATTCAGTACCTGAACTTCAATAGTGGCGATGGATGATAAAACAAATACTGTATTTAATTGTGTCAGTTGTGATCCTATCAGAACTGAACCTCCATAATATTTGTAGATTATCACTGCAGAAAGGAAGAATCTTCTTTATAATGCAGCAAATTAATAAGATTTGTTTGTTAGTATTCACTGTGAAAAAGTGTTGTTTGAATTTGTGAAATTTTGCCTAAGCTCCTAGCAAACACTAAACTTGAGTATTTGTGCAAAGGCAGACATTTGCACAAAAAGCAAGTTAGATATTTCTACAGGAAAATCAGCTTCTGTGTCAAAAAGACTCTTAACTTACAGCAAAAGCTCGAGACAAGAAGAAAAATATCTCCTTTTTGTGAACTTTGGAGATAAGCAAAGGTTAGTATTTAATTATTTATTCATTCATTTACTTTACCATTTTTTTCTCACATTCAGAATGTTTTGTCCTTATTATAGACACATGGTCTCTAGTCTATATCCCTGACCACCGATTTTCAACCAGGGGTACACATACACCTAGGAGTACAGATGTATCTAGTTATCTCGATATTTGCCTAAATTTACAAAGGGCTTAATTAAAAAAAAGCGCTAGCAAAGTCCATCCACTCTAAAATTTCATAGGGAGAATTACTTTTTATACTGTTAAATATATGATACATTATAAAATAAATCAATTGGATTATAAGTCTTGTACTTACAAGACTTATATTCCAGTTGATTTATTTTATAATAACTTGTACTTACAAGATTTATATTCCAATTGATTTATTTTATAATTAGATGGTAAAAATGAGAAAATAAACAATTTTTCAATGGAAATGTGCTGTGACACCTATATTTTATGTCTGAAGTGTTCCTTAAGTGAGGTGAAACTTTGGGTACACAAGACAAATCCTGAAAGTGGTACAGTAGTTTGGAAAAGTAGAGAGCCACTTGCCTAGACATTGTAGGGCATGTGCATTCTGTACATTTATTAGTGCTTTGTCCAGTCTAAATTTTTAGATATTGTATAGTGGAGTGTCCCCCTCATAAACTGATTTTCCACAGTCTAATACACCTCAGTTAGAAAATTGTTCCTGATATTAAGTCTTTTTTTCCCCTCTCTTAATTTCATCCCATCACTCCTAATTATGGCCCATTCTGCCACTCTAAATAATTTTTTTTACCTCCTTGGTGTTTATAGCCTTCAAATACTTGCAAAATGTTACCATATCCTTCAAGTCTTGTACTCTGGCCAAGCTATATATACACAAAAGCCTATCCCCAGCTGGTGTAGAGTGGCATTGCCACATTGACTTACAGTAAATACACCACCAGAAGAAATGAGTCATGGTATTTAGTTCTCATAGGGCTCTATTATTCCTGGACTATACCAATTTATGTCATGGCAGAAAGTTCATCTGTGGGGGAGGTTGTTGCAGAGTAAAGAATACACAACTTGACCTCTGCTGGGAGGCCTTGGTTACCTAAACTCCAAAAGAGTGCGGTACTGACAAGGGCAGAAGCATAAATCATCCTCTTGGAGCCCCAACATCAGTTTAAATCAACCTTGCCCAGCATCCCACTGGGAGATACAGACTCTGGCTGCTGTATACCAGGACTAAAGCTCTCCAGGATGCAGTGGCCTCAGAATCTCAGGTCACTGCAATTTGCATTTTCTTGAAAAAGGAATCCCTGTAGTCAATCCTTCCAGCAATTCTTTTCTCAAAATTCCCTGCAGTCTATGCATGTAGATTTGGTAATGAAAGTCCCAGAATTAGAGTATGTCAGTAGAGGTTGAACCAGAGCCACAGAGGGAAAGGCTCTTATCTCTGCTCCATCACAAGCTTGTACAGCCTCAGAACTGCATTGGTCCTGTTCACCAACAAATTGCACGGTCTCTGAGCCACTCCTAGGTCTCTTTCATCATTATTACTTTCCAGATTTCTCCTTGCTGTTAAGCCATGTCTGATGTACCACAGATGTATGAGGGACAAACCCCTAGACTGGAAAATTCATTTTTTGCCCTATTTCTCCTTACAGAATGTTTTCTGTCTTCCACATGCTACAGAGTCTGCCAGCAATAAATGATGCATAGGTATAACAAAAAATGATGTAATAAACATTTCTGAAATCATCAATCTATTCTCGTTACTAACAAGCTCAGGCCATTTTGTGGATAAATATTTCAATACTCTAGACCACAGTATTACTGATCTTAACCATTTACTAGAGCATACTAAACCTTAAAGATCTGAGTAAAAGCCCGATACAGATATTAAGAATTCTGTTTGGTACTAATAGCATTTTTCCCTTCTTGTAACATAATAACATAGTGCTTTGTCTATTTAACAGATTGCACCTTCTGGAATTCTCATTGAGGCACGTGGTGTTTGTTTGTCTGCCTTCTCCCTGGTGCTACACTTCCAGGGTAGTGTTTTCTCAGATTATTCCTTTTTAAACACTGGCACAGATAGAACAAAATCATATTTCTTTCTATGATGCTTTTTACAACTCAACTGCTTGACTAAGGAAAATGCCAAAAATGTGATAAACTAACGTGTTTGGGGTCTGTCAGCAAGTCATACTATCTCTCTCCTCATCTGACTCAGTTCCTCATCTGCAGAATGGGATTTATATTCCCTACTTAATAGCTGTGTTCTGAGGGGAATTTGCTAATGTTTGTGAACTTCTTGGGTATGGAGACCATATGACCAAATGACAAAATAGACTGATTTGGACCCAGAGTTGTTCAAGTGTACATAAGTGAGGTTGAAGTGTAGGTCCTTTAGGCATCTAAATTCCTGAGTTGTGGGAACAATTAGATACTTTGAACCTGCATATTCATAGATGCCAAGGATATTTGGATTTTGGATTGGAAAAAAATCCAGAGATACTGAATGAAAAATGTGGGGCTAGGTTTTAAAATTGTCTATGTTTGGGGATATTTTAGTACATATCTCCTGGTTCAAGGTCATCCCTAAATATGATTAGAGTTGTTTTGGATATTTTCAATTAAATGTATTTTCATAGACTTATGCTTTTTGGTTGAAAAATACATTTATTTTGGAAACATATTGATTACAACTAATTTTTGACCAGAAGGTGTCAGGAGTCCAGATACTGAGAGAGAGAAAGGGGGGAGGGGCACACTATGTTGATCAAAAATTGACATTTGAAACCTCAAAAAAATATGAGGACCTAATTCACTGCCTGCATAAATTGGTGTAGCCTCATTGACATTAACTGAATTTTAACCATTTACATCAAGAGATTATTTAGTCTTTAGTATGATAATGATCCAAATGCCACTGATGTCAATAGACTTTGGACAAGGCATAAGTCAGTAACAGACTTGCAAAAAAAATTGTTTTCATGTCCAAGTGACCAATCTGTTAATACTCCTAACACATTTCACGCCAAAGAAACAAATAAGGACAATTTTGGCTCTTGGCTTTCACTGTTTCATTCTTGCATGAATCACAGGTGTTCCATTGCTTTCAAATACTTGTGGTCAGAACATATTTTCAGGGTAGATGGAATTAAGGCTTTCCTGCTATTGGAAGTACAAAACGTATAATTAACATTCCTTCTATAATGCAATGGATAGCAAGGATTTATTTTTCTGGTAAGGTGTGAAATTATAAATTACAATGTTTTTAAAAGCTAAATGTAAAGATACTTTCTTGTCTCTGTGTGATAGTAAGGATATTCTTTATGCTTTCACTATTTTAAGATCAGAAACAAAAAGTCTTTTTAGTGTAATTGCAAATTTCTCGTACATACTTGTGGTATTAAGATTTTGACAGAGTTTCAAGCCATAAGTCACTGCAAAAACAAATAGACTGGCCATGTTTCTTTAGTATAAATATGGGGAAATTCCAATTGTCATTATACATTCCTAGCATGTTTGATAGTGCATGGTGCTGGAAAGCATGTTGACACAATGCTGCCTAGTGCATTGCAAAGCCCCTCTTCTTCACTGTGCTTTCAAAGATTTATGCCAATACTTTTGACATTAATCTGAAGAGGTCAAACTGCCTAATGTATCGAAACAATATAGCTCTCTTTTAGCTCCATTTTAGGCCACTTCTCAGAGCAGATGGTAAATCAAATATGGAAAAAACAGAGCTTCTATTTTTCAGTGAGACATTCCTGGAGTCTTTAAGGCTAGCTGTGAGAAAATGAGATAGAAATATAGATAATATTTGAGATAGCATGGGGATAGTCCACTAAAAGCTTTATAACACTTCACTATGGCAGTTATAATCATACAGCACTAGATTTGAGAGAACTAATAGAAACATTCTTTTTTTTTTGCCTTTTGTTCTGTCCCTTCATTGTCTGTGGACATCTCATAATTTCCATTTTTAAAAATCAACCCATCAACATTTTACCCGAACCTATGGAAACTGATTGAAAATGTATGTGCTATGAGTATTTCTTCCATTTTTTGAGATTCAGTTAGCTCTTTTGAATGGATACACAGGTCACATGTCACATTTATGTAGTCTGATTGGCAAAGGTGTCTAGTGCAAATATATACAACAATGAACTGAAAATAATTTTCCACAGATGTTCTATGGTATTCCCTGCCAGTGTAGTGCTTTTGACAGTACCTTATCATCAGGAAACATTCTCTTTTTATTTTAGTTGGCTTTTCTTCGAAAAGTTATGCTTCCAATTCCATGGCTTTCCTTTAAAATAAAATGACTTCCTGTAAAACTGCAATGATCAATCTGAGGTGCTAACTAAGGGATATACATGATGTACAATAAATTAACAGTTGAGGACTTAGTAGCTATCAGAGTTAATGTATGGCCATGTTAAGAAAGAATTGATCCAACAGGGGTGATCCATTAGGTTATATAACTTCAGAGAACAAAATTTATAGGTAAGTAGTTTTGCTTTACCTACCTTGCATGACTATAGTAAGGCTTAATTAATGCATATTTAAACAGCACTCTCAGGTCCTCAGAGGGAAAAGGGCTATCTAGTAATTTGCTACAATTCTATGCAATTTACACAGTGATTTCTTTCTGAGGAGTCAAATGTGCTTTACAAGGTCATTGAGTATTATTGTCCCATATATTGAGTATGGCAGAGACAATAAATAGCAATACTTTCCTTATATATAGTGTGTTTGCATCCAGTATCCCCATTTAACAGATGAGGAAACTGAGCTAAAGGCAAACAAATGACTTGGCCAAGGTCACACAGTAAATCAATGGTGGAGCCAGCTTTTGAATCCCAGTCTCTGGACTCGGTAATCTTATATAACCATTCATCAATGCCACCTGCCATGCAATGTATTATTTTTATAAGAACTTAAGTTAGAAAAGGTACAGATACATAGAACTGCAATAATGTCAAAGAAATAAATGAGCTGAGAGTGGGAAGGGAGTTCTAAAACTAGAAGAGCACAGGGCATGTGATAGGCATTAATTACAGTCTGATGAGAATATGACAGGGATGGATAGTAATAGCAGAAGAGACAATCAGCAGCATGTTATTACAACCTTTGTACTGCAGCTTATTTTATTCTGTTATTCTTATGACTTCCCTCAGCTGCCCATCTTTTCTGTCTCTTAGTGTTGTTTCAGGGTTGATGGGAGTGGTGGATTGATTGCCTTCTCCAGGGTGGTTGCCATCACTCTAACATAGAACAAAACCCCCAAAATGTCAAAATAAAAATGGAGACAGAAAAATCACTAAGTAAGAATTAGATGGTAGGGATATGAGTATTTTGTAATGACTTAGCAATAAAAAAAGTTCTTGGCAGATTTATTCTCTAGGGGTACGTCTAGACTGCGATGCTCTTTCGGGATACCGGAAGCATCCCGAAATAGCAATGCCACGTCTTTAAAAGCGCCCACTATTTCCTGAAATAGCAGGAGAGCTATTCTGGTGTCCCTATAACCCTTGTTCCACGAGGGTTAAGGGATTTGTTGGAATAGTGCCTTATTTTGAAATTTGGCACTGTGTGGACTGTGCCAAATTTCAAAATAAGCTCTTTTGATTTAGACTCAGAATAGCATAGCACAGATTGCGTAGCTTATTCCAACAGAAGGGTGTTGTCTTGATGCACCCTAGGATATAGTGCATTCTCTAGAATTCCCTAGTGTAGATGAAGGATGTTTGGGGAAGGGGGCATGGGAACTGATTTTGGACACCTAGTTTCAATTCTCTGCTCTGCCTACAGTCTTTCTGAGTGGACCCAAGCAAATCATTTTGTCTCATTGTGCATCATTTTTTATGAATGGGTCTCAGCTTTACAAATATGTAAGGACAAATACATTAAAGGTTTTGAGATGCTCAGATATTTTGGTAAAAGTAGTCATCAAGTCAATAATTACCCATATTCAGAATATGCGTCTGCGTAGGGCACCTGAAAATTTGGGGCACCACTGGGTCTTAATGTCCACGCCTCCACCTCTTCCTGTCCCTACTCTGTGGTTCTGCTTCCTCTGGAAAGTATCTACTGAATTTAAAAGTGAAAAAGCTTGCCAGACCTATTCACAGAACAGTAAACCTGTGGAAGAGCCACTCAAATGGTAAGGAAGCTATTTAACTGACAGTGTATACCTGGGGTAGGCAAATGCCTGTTTCTGAATTTACTGTGTTAGTCGTCAGGACCTTAGTTCAAAATTTATTTTAAAAATACTAGGGGTGTCATGACCATGAGGGATGGCCAGCAGCCTGGGGACTAAGGGGTTAACTGTACCTAGCCAGGTAGCAGTCAGCCAATAGGAATGCAGGTAGGAATTTCAAACTGGCACAAAGGAATTTTTGTTTTTTTCCTCCTTTGCCCCTGGGCAGTTGACTCTCCAGATACTGAGGGGGACAGGCAACATGTCTCTCTCCAAGAAAAGACTCTTCACTATCTGTAAATACGGTAAAGTTTAGATAAATCCATTAGGTTTTATTGTTTTATGGTTGGGAATGGGAATTTGATGTCTCTGCATTTAAAAATGGGTTTTCCTCTGCTTTGTAACTAAGTTTTTGGCCCATGGGAGTCCCCATGAGTATATTAATTGGTGACTTTTCCATCTAGTCATTATGCTTGTAACAGGAGTATTGTGGTGATAATAAAAGTTCTTTCTTTTTTATTAACCCGGTATTTGTTAATTGTTGTGTCCTGATTTTACTATAGGGTTGAGATTTCCCAAGTGATCTCTTCCCTGGTTTTCTTACCATTACTTGGGTGGTGGCAGTAGATTTTTATCGCAAAAATCTAGGTTTTTAAGATTTTGGGGGGAAGTTTTATACCAAAGCCTGGAAAAATAAGGTTTTGGGTTACTTTTGGGGGCCCCCACTTCTGCATTCATCGTGCCAGAGTGGGGAATTAGCCTTGACAAGGGAGCTGCACCCCTTGCTTGCTATGCTCACCAACCCCCCTCTTTCTGGGGTTAGGCAGCCCTGGCTCTCACTCCAGGCTCCGGGGAGGGCCAGGCCAAGGTGTAGCAGCCCTGGCCAACCCTGACTCTACCCTGCCCACCACCAGCCGTGGGGCAGGGCAGAGGTTGGGCCAGCCCCAGCTCTCCCCCACAGCCACCGAGCAGGGCCAAGTCCCAGCCGTACCCCCTTTCCCGGCCCCCCAGCCTTGCCAGACCCAACTATCTCCTTCCAGGCAACAGGGGAATGGGCTGGGCCACAGCCTGGCCATGGCAGGCCCTGCTTTCTCCCCACTGGGCCGCTGGGGTGTTGGGCTGGTCTGAGGCCATGCCAACCATGTCTCTTCCTGCATACCTTCCCCCCACCTCAGCAGCCCTATCTTTCTCCCCTTGGCTGCTGGGGGCTGTTGGTGTGGGGTCTTGGTCAAGGGTGTGTGTGAGAGGGCTGGGAATGGGGGGGGGCTTGCAGTTCCTGGCCCCCCCACGAGGGGGGATGGCACACAGCTTCCTCCCCCCCTCTCCACAAGGGGGAAGGGATGAAGCCATGTGGCTCCAGATCTCCAGAATGATGATGTCACTCTGTCATCCCACAGGAAACTTTTTTTACATAAGAGAGAGATTCTGTTAGTGTGTTGCCAAAGATTATAAAATCATCTCTAAAAAAAAATCATCATTTCCCCCCCCCCTTCCCACGGGCTGCCATTCAGCAAAGGGGAATCAGTTTAATAGTACTGCATAGAGCTCCATAATTCCTAAGGATGGCCCTGATAGTCATGTATGTATCTTAGGTAGATAGCAGCTCTAGCCCATGAGAAAATAAAAGTTATACCACATTTCAGGCCTTTAGGAACCATAACCCTTTAAATTACTGTCTGGTCTCCACATAACTTTCATTCAAATTACCAAAGAAAACTCATAATACAGTGTGAAAAGACAGAAGACGTTCTGCTTTCTTAAGAAAAACAAATTGAACCCAGTGCTTCCTGAACACATTTTATCTTTCTTTGTGTGCTGATCACAGTGCCACTAAAGGTCAATAAATGGAGACAACAGGAAGAGGCAATGTCACAATCTTTCTCTGAAAATACTACAAAATTTTCTTTTAAGTAAGTGTATGTGTCCAAAGGAAGCAATGGCAGTGATGGGGTACATCCAGGAATTTCCAGGTGGACAGATACCAATATACGTGCCCCTGACAAATATGCTGCTTCATCATTTTACACTGGAAAGAATGTCATATCTTGTATGCATACTAGTGTAAAATTAAAGAGATCAAAGAGTAAGTCAGAAAATATCTTTCACTGAAAATATTTAGAGGCGCTTGAAGAGGAGTTGCAACTTCAGCTGTAAAGATTAGTTTTTTATTGTTCACTAACTAATCCATCTTTCATTAAATTTTAAAGCACCTCTACTCTATTAATAGAATTAATTTGCTTAACAATTTAGAGAGGAAATTGTTTTCTCAGAATTGTTTTATGTCTTTCCTTTCTAAAGTTCAGATGAAAAAAGTCACTAGCATTCTGACGACTTCCATGTTTCCTGATCATTGGTGGCTGTCAAAAGGCTCATAGCGCTTTTCGTATTAGTTGTTGGTGTTGATCCTATTTGCTTGATCCAATTGCAATTTGAATAACTGCTATCCTTTAAAAAAATCCTACACAGTAACCTCTGAGTGTATAAAACTACCTCAAGGCCTCTGAGCTGGCTCTGCTCCTGGTTTAGGGGGCATTGCATGCATTCTAGGGAGAGTAGCAGCTAGAGAGGAAGTGCGGCTAGAGTGCATTTGCACTTTTTGCCAGCCCTGTTTCCAAGGGAGTTTACGACAGAGCAGTGCTGAGGTCTAGACCTATATTTGTCATTGCCTTGAGTGCAAGCATGGAAGTAACTGAAAATTAAGCCCACAGTCTTCACTTCCTGTCATGAGCTTTGTTAAGCGTTACTGTGAGCTGCCAATTTGGCTGGATTGTATTTGTAGTAGATGAGATGGCCCATACCAGTATCTGAAGTTTGTAAATCAGTAGATTTGTAAGTTTGTAAAGTGCCTTAAGAATTTTAGGTATGGGTCATCCAGTCCAAACATATGTTCATTCTAATTTTTCCTCCACCTTGATAAGATTACTACCTTGGGGGTGAAAAGTGATTTAGTCTCTAGTCTCCTCCTCTAAGATTATCCTCTTAGAGGTTGGGATGAGAAGCAGAGGAAGCAGAGAGAGAGAGAGAGAGAGAGAGGCTTATGCTGTGTTTTGTCATAGACTCAGAACAGCAGCACAATATGTTTAAAGCCATGCCAACATGCCCTCCTGGGAATAAAGTACAATGGCGTTAAACGTTGCCAGTGGAAACTTCATTCTTGGCATGTTTTACAAGCAACTGTCTTCTAAAGCTGCTAAAAATAATCCTATAAGTCTGCTGGTCTGGATTTCCTTTGATTAAAGACATGCATTGTAAAGAGAAGTACAATAAGACCAAGTCAGATCATTGCAGATTTCAGATCCAGCTGCTGATTTGTTTTGGAGTGAAATATATATAAATATATAAATACTGTAGTGTATGTCATATGTCCCAAGAAAATTAGCTCCTTGATAATGCTTTCTGTCTTTCTCTATCTTGTCAGGTTCTCTTTGAGCCCTGATTTGTCAGACATACAATCTCTCTCACTCTTGTTTTTAGGCCAGATCCACATTTCTTTATCCTCCTTGATAACTGGCTCTGTCTGTGTTATCCCCTATCTCTGTCAGCTCTCAGGTTCCTATCTCTCACTGTCCCCCACAGAGATGCCATCTCCTATTATAGTCAGATTTCAAGAGACAGCATGTCCTTCTGTCTCTATTTAAGAGGGGGAAATACTGTATTTATTTTTCTTTACACCTATAGTTTATAAAGACCATTCAGAGGTTTATTTGGCATACACATGCAAACCTTCAGAGTTTTATCTAAGTCGTTACAAACCAGAAAGTCCTTTAATCCAGGAAGGCTTAGGAGAACAGACTTTTTTCATGGGGTTGGCAGCACTTATAGTTTTGGTTAAGGTTTGAAATAACACAAGTCAATTTTTGGAATTTTTCTGATTCCACTCTTATCCTCAACCAAGGAGTGCTAGTCACACGCAGATACTTCATGAAAAATGCCATAAAGAAAAATCTTCAAAAGTTCAGATCTATTCAGCATCTTGTCAGTTGTTGTGTCTCCCTTTTGTCCATACCTTGTAGGTTGTTGGTATTCTTTTCCTCTGACTCCATTATGCCAGTTCTTCAAATTACTGAGCTTTTATTTCTTGAGATTCTTCAAGAAATGGCATGAAAATGGAAATTGTCAAGTGACTTGTTTGGCTCCTGCTGTCCATGATGCACAGCTTTTTCAGCTCTTGCACAGGATTTACCTGAAATGAGATACCTCAGTGCTGAAAGTCTCTGTTAAATTTCTGTCTATAGATGATAAATCTGTGGACACCATGCAGCCTGGGCTATAGAGGTATTCACGAAAAATTTCAGAAGTCTGGTTTTACTAATCATCATTATTCCATAAAAATGTCAACCTCTTCCCTACCCTTGATCCCATATGCACTTGATCCCAATCTTCTTCCTTTCATCAAATGAGGCCCTGGATAAGTTTGTCCTTTTGCCCTGGAACAAGGCACCCAAGTTCGGGGATAAGTTGCAATAAGGCAGAGAGAGAAGCCTGCATTGTGTCTGTACCTTTTCTAACCTCAAACTGGCATCCAGCCTGATAGATTAAAACCAGCGAGTGAACTTCTGATCTCTTAATTTCTGAAATGGGGAAGGAATGTGAAACTCCCTCCTTTGAGCCCGGTTTTCATTTTTAACTGCTCATTTTTAATTTTCAAATGAGCTTTCCCATCCCTACGTCATTCAGAATTCCAGATTATGAGACTATATTCAGGAAACCAGGTGTGGAAAAAAAATCATACGCGCCTCAGAGTGTCAGCTGTCTGTCTATGAAATAGTGAGAGATCATGTACTGATCCTGAAGGTGGGCATGCTAACTAGTCTGGATCAAAGCGGACATATGATTCAGATAAGTAAACTTCCTTTGAAATTTCAAATGATCTCAACTATTGTGTTCATCACCTTTAATCTTCTATTGCTGATGATAGTCTGTCAATGGATAAATGTGATTTATTTCATTTTATTTTCATTTACTTTATTTCTTTTCTTCATAGCAAAAGAATGTGCTTCCCATCAGAGAATTCAAAACCTTCTTTGTAGAGTTTCTTTGTGATTTACATTTTGTGTTCCTTCCCATAGAAGCTTTACCCACTCTTAATCTAATTGTCAAACATGCTGAAGGACAGCCACAACTGGTGTAGCAGGAGTCAAAACAGTGCATGAGTGTGAGAGTGTGTGTGTGAGTATTCTGTTAAAGCAATACAGGTTTGACCATTATTTTGACAATGTAACCAGTTTGATCTAGCAAAATCAAATCCATTTTACATGGGCTAAAGACAGATCTCCTGAAACAAAAGGAGACTCAGCTGCTACAGACAGACAGTGTTTATCTTGAAATAATATCTGGCTAGAGATGAGGCCAAAGCAGCTTTTAACATGATTTGCTCTTGAAGTTTTCACACATTTCCCCCTTTAAATCCTCCACTTGTATATGTGTTTAATCTTATTTGGCTCACTTTAGATCTATGGAGTCCAGAGATGATGATGAAGTAGGACTGCCTTGAATATAGTAATATTTATATAGTTTCTATGAAAACCTAGCCAGTGGTAGACATTGGACTCAATTCTCCCTTGTGTTGCCCTTAGCACTGGTCAAAAATCAAACAGCAGCAGTTCTTGAAAATATTCATGAAATGTGTCTCTCCTGTTTGTTGTTGTTGAAATTTCAGGTGTAAAAACAATAGCAAAAACAGAGTGCAGTATATTTTGGATGGTGTTATGCCCAAATTATTCTGTACTTGGGGTGTGTCTAGACTACAGGGTTTTTTGGAAAAAAGTGGCCTTTTTTTCTAAAAAGCTTCCCCTGTGTCTAGACTGCTGCCTCATTCTTTCGAAAGTAAATTGAAAGAACGTGGCAGTTTTTTCGACCACGAAATCCTCGTTTTATGAGGAAGAACACCTTTTTTCGAAAGTGCTCTTTGGAAAAAAGGTGCTATGTAATGCAAACTGTGCTTTTTCGAAAGAGGCTTGCAGTCTAGACATAGACTTGTAGTGCAGCATCTACAGTGCTGATGTAACCCATGTTTGAGGTCCACCACTGCAGGAAGAATGTGAGCAAATTGGAGAAAGTCCCATGGAGATCAATGAAAATTATTAGGGGCAGGGGCACATAATTTAAGAGAAGAAGTTGATGGAACTGGGCGTATTTAGTCTGCAGAAGAGAAGAATGAGAGGGGATTTGATAGCAGCCTTCACTTATCTGTAGGGGGAGTTCAAATGAGAATGGAGCTAGGCTATTCTCACTGGTGGCAGATGACAGAACAAGGAGCAATTGTCTCAAGTTGCAGTGGAGGAGGTTTATGTTGGATATTAGGAAAAACTATTTCTCTAGGTGGGTGGTAAAGCACTTCAATGGATTTCCTAGGGAGGTGGTAAAATCTCCATCCTTAGAGGTTTATAAGGACTGGCTGGAATGATTTAGTTGCGGTTGGTCCTGCTTTGAGAAAGGGGTTGGACTAGATGACCTCCTGAGGTCAGTACCAACCCTAATCTTCTATGATTCTATGTGGCTAATAAGGAGACGTCTCTTTGTGTGTACATCTACACAGCGGAGCTATTTTGGGATACTATCGGAATCCCGAATAGCTACCACGCGTATTTTGAACATGCCCACTATTTCGAGATAGGTCTCGAAACAGCAGACATGCTATTTCAGCATCCCTGTAACTCTCATTCCATGAGCATTAAGGGATATCTCGAAATAGCAATTATTTCAAAATTTGGCGGTGTGTAGACATGCCAAATTTTGAAATACGCTATTTCGAAATTCAATTGAAGTATGATATGCAATTTGCACAGTGCAAATTGGCGCATCTTATTTCAAGTTTAGGGTGTTGTGTAGACACACCCTAAGAGATCAATGGGTGGAAAGTAGTGAGTGGAACCAAAAGAATTGAGCCTGGGAGGGGGTCATTATTGCTAGGCCTATTTAGCACTTCACATCCAGAAGCTTCTGGAATTGGGTGTTATAGTTTTGAATCTGCTCTAGTAGGTTGTCTGTTGCTTCTGGATACAGACTTCATGAGGGCAAATACCATGGTCAGAGCAGTGGCTTTGCAGGTAGCTATGTGTCCTGCTTGAGGGAGGGGGAGACTCTGAGCATAGGAGTAGGCAGCAGCATGTTTTCCCCTAACTCTGAAACATTTTGCAACAGGTTAATGATATTGTTAAACCTCTAACAAGGAAGCATGGGCAATGTTAATTATAGCAATGGGAAATTGGAGGGGGAAAATAATGTCTTCCATTTTAATTGTATGATTTCAACGTTATTTTAATTTTACCTTACTGTTTTAGTTAAATTGTCTCAAATAGAATGATTCATCAACTTTTCTTTAAACAGGGGAAAGAGTCACTGATATTTTGCTATTCTCAGTTTTGCATTTTCTTGTAACAAGTTTTAAAAATAAATCTATGCAGTTAACCAGGGGGGCAATAGATTTGCTGAGCACCCGGCAAGGTGGGGAGGACTGGTTCCCTACTCCTGGAAGGGGTGAGGTCTCAGGTGGAAGGAGAAGGGTGCTACCTGGTATGGGCCACCCAGGGCTCCAGCGGCAATTAAAAGGGCCTGGGGCAACTGCTCTGGGAGCCTTGTGCCCTTTTCAATTGCCAGGCCCCAGGGAAGCTATTCCTTTTGTCTCCCCTCCCCCTCCATGTGGGTGGGTCTGCACTTTACTGAACTTACTGGCTAACAGTGATTTTGGTACAGGAAGGGCCAGTCTGCATGGACTTCCTACAAGTAAGTGGAGGGAAGATGTTGTCTCAGACACAGTATATTGTGTAGATGTGGTGATCCAAACCTTGAACTAATACTTAGCTGAACTCACCCTGGGCTTTTGGAAACTTCTCACTATGAGGACTGAAATGTTCAGATCTTAATTTGGTTTTGTTTTTCATGTTTATGTATGACTGTGCATTATAAAATGTCTGTGGTGTAAAATTAAATTATTTGTTTTCTATGTAATTCTTTAATTAATTTTTTTTTAGTTCTATTTGGGAGTTGAATGTTGAATGATTCATCTTGTGCTATCCTTGCTGAAATCCTTAAGAGACTGAACTCCGCATCTCCAGCTACTTTTCCATGGGAGTTGTTGTTTTCTAGGTTCTAGAGAAGGGCAATGAAGTTAACTCTAGCCTATGAAAAGGTTAAACTGACTTCACACACACAACATACAATTAAATCCTCTGGAACAAACTCTTATTTTACTGTAGTTTTTAATGTTGATTGGAGTTACTCATGATTTACACCCATATAAATGATGTACAAATTAGGCTCAGCAATGCTGAGTTGCAAGGATTTAGCACCTCTTAATTTCAGTACCTAATTCACTAACAAATCTCTGGTAATATCTTAATCTGCCCTCATGAAGCCACTTACTGCCCCATAATAACAGAGAGGGGCCTTTTTAGGTTTGGCACACATCATACCTGCTTGCTCAGGATCAAGGCACTCAGGATCAAGGGATATATCATTTCCAGAGGGACTGATAAAAACTGCAGGCATTACAGTAAGCTAATATAAAGTGTTTTATGTACATGACTTTCTAATTTGAAAAATAACGTGTTTGAATTTAGATTTTAAGATCAGTGGGTGATTTACAGTACTAAAAGTTGAATTTCAAAAAAAGAAGGTGAGGTAGATTGAAAATGGAGAATTGTGTGATAAACCAAGGTGAAAGGAAAGATTTGTAAAGGAAGCATATAAAGGAAAACGGCGAGACTGTATAGTTTCAAATTTCAAGCAGGCATTGCAGGGCATGAGGGCAGATTATGAGAAGAGATTGATAAAACTGGGACTTTTCAGCTTAGAAAAGAGGAGACTAATGGGGGATATGATAGTGATTGATAAAATCATGATTAGTATGGAGAAAGTAAATAAGGAAATGTTATTTACTCCTCATAATAGAAGAAGTAGGAGTTACCAAATGAAATTAATAGGCAGCAAACAAACAAAAGGAAGTATTTTGTTACACAACTCAGTAAATCTGTAGAAAACTTTGTAATTGGATGTTGTGAAGGACAAGATAATGAGAGGGTAAAAAAAAAAGAATTAGATAAGTTCATGGAGGATAGGTCCATCAATGACTATTATTTAGGATGGACAGAGATGCAAGACCGTGCTCACTTTGACAGAAGTTAGGAATGGGCGACAAAGAATGAATCACTTAGGTGTTTTGTTTATTTCCTCTGAAGCATTTAGCATTGACCAGAAAATAAGATACTGGGCTACATAGCCTATTGGCCTGACACAATATAGCCATTCTTATATTCTTACATACTGATATCAAGTAACTCATTCAACTTCTCTTTATTAAGCTAAATAAACTGCGTTTCTTGAGTCTACCACTATCTAGCATGTTTCCTAATCCTTTAATCATTCTTGGGCTCTTGTCTGAATGCTCTTCAACTTATCAACATCCTTGAATTGTGGCCATCAGAGCTAGACACAGTATTCCAGCAGAGGAGAGCCAGAGAGGTAAAATAACCTTCCTACTAGTACTCAAGAGTCCCATCCTTATTCATGTAACACAAGGTCACATTAGCTCTTTTGGCCAGAGTATTACACTGGAAGTTCACATTTTTCTGATTCTCCACCCTGACCCTCTAATTTTTTTCATAGTTACTGCTTCCTAGGATAGAATCTCCAGTCCTATAAGTATAGCCTACATTCTTTGTTCCTAGATGTATACTTCTGTATTTAGCTGTATTAAAGCACATATGTAGGCAGGAAGCATGTCCCTAGTCTATTTGCCATAAAATGGGATGGCTCATTTGAGGATTGCCTGTTCTGTTCATTCTCTTGGCATTAGCCTCTGATAGAGGACAGGATTCTGGACTGGGTGGACCTTTGGTCTGACCTAATACATGTCTATTCTTAAGTTCTTATTGTTTGCTTGTGCCCTATTTACCAAGCAATCCATATCACTCTGAATCAATGAACTGTGCTCTTTATTTTTTACCACTCCCACAATTTTTGTGTCATCTGCAAACTTAATCCGTGATGATTGAATGCATTCTTCCAGGTCATTGATAAAAATGTTCAATAGCATAGGGCCAAGGACTGATCCCTGAGGGCCTTTGCTGGAAGTACATCTATAACTACCTAACTGATAGCTCAAAATGTTGTTTTTGTACAGTTTAAATATTGCACATTAAATTGATTATCATTCTATTTTTTTCATTAAACTATTGGTGGTATTAAGTCACAACATTTGCTTTCTTCTTGAATTTTCCTAGTGCTTCAAGCCTTATTGAAAATCAAGCTCATTAGCCACCTCTGATACAAATCTTGGATTCATGTTATTTGGACTTTCTAATTTTTGTAGAAGATTCTGTTTTCTTTTCCAGAAATATTAATGGAATTGAAAGAGTGTTATCATCACCATATGATGAGACTATATAATTTTTCCCTCCAAATGCAGAACAGAACTATTGATTCAACACTTCTGAATTTTTGGCATTATTATTTTGCACTTTCATCTAGTATTGGACCAATACCATAGTTAGGATTCTTTTTGCTCCTACAGGTTGGACCTCCCTGGTACAGCACCCTCAGGACCTGAGTCATCCTGGACCAGGGAGTTGCTGGACCAGGGGAGGTCAGTGCTCCCCTGCTGGCTGCCACGCTCCTGGCTTCTCCCTAAGGATCTCAAAGCTGGGGCTCCTCAGCCTGCCGCTGCCCCCATAACACTGACCCAGTGAAGACTGCCTGCCCTGCTGCCACCTGCTGTCACTGGAGTTCCCAGGGGTTCCCCATTGGTTCCCCAGACAGGGACACCCAGCCACCGCCAGTCCTGTTCGGCCACTATTTGCCCTGCTACCTTCAGGGGTTCCTTGGGGTCTCCTAGCCCCACCTTTCCCACTGCTGTGACCTGGCTCTGCTGCTGGCGGATTTCAAGGGTTCCCCTGGCTAGGGCTGCCAAGCCAGTGGTTTGTACAGAGCTGTTCCTTGTTTTGATTTGTACCAAATTCTCCCTAAGTAGCAGAGTCTTATAGGGAGCTCTATACAAACCACTGGCTTTGCTGCCACCGCTGGGACTCCCCGACTGCCACCTGGCCCTACAGCTGGGTTTTCCCAGCCAGGGCTCTTGGGCAGCTGCATGGCCCTGCTGTCACTGGGGAGTTTCTAGGGTTCCCTGACCGGGGCTGCTCGGCTGCCACTGGCTCCATTGCCAGGGGCTCTCCAGACACTTGATCCCACTGATGTCAGGGGTTTTCCAGCCTTGGTGGAGGCTCCCTGATGCTGCCTGGCTCTGCTGATGTTTTGGTTCCCCTGCCTAGCTGCTGCTGACCCAACTGGGACTCCGGAGTCCTCACGTTGTCCTGGGGCTCTTTGGTCCAGCAACATCCCTGGCCTTGCCGGAACACAGATGTTGCCTGATAAGAGAGTCCAGAATTTGGGAAGTTCAATCTGTAATATAGTAAAAGAAATACCTCCTTATTGTTTTTAACTCTGCAGACCATAGATTTCCTTTGGTGTATTTAGGAATTCTAGAAAATTAATAAGGGAAGCCAAACAGCTGATAGATATATATTACTATCAACTGCCCCTCTTTTTTGCATTTTATGTTATTAACTAGCTGACTTACCTGGCATTGCCTGGGTCTTTCAGGGAAGGGGGCTGGCAGTGGGGGGGCGGGGTTCAGGACTCAAAGCAGGGCTTTGGGGATGTGGATGGGGGAGTACAGGAGGCTGGGGGCCAGGAGGATGCAAAAGTGAGGGTTGGGGGTGAGGAGGAGATGAGGGTGGGGATTCTCATCCAACACGGCCCTTTTCACTCCCCCCAACTCCCTCCCAGCCATAAGGGGCATTTTCTTTTACCCCAGTCCTCCCCCCTACTCTACTCTGCACTGATTAGGTCTCAATTGGAATATTGTATCCAGTTCTAGGCACCACATTTCAAGAAAGATGTGGAGAAATTGGAGAAGGTCCAGAGAAGAGCAACAAGAATGATTAAAGGTCTAGAAAACCTATGAGGAAAGACTGAAAAAACTGGGTTTCTTTAGTTTAGAAAAGCGAAGACTGGGGCGGGGGGAGGCAGGACATCATAGAAGTTTTCAAGTATCTAAAAGGGTATTACAAGGAGGCGGGAGAAAAATTGTTGGCCTCTGAGGATAGGGCAAGAAGCAATGGGCTTAAATTGCAGCAAGGGAGGTTTAGGTTGATCATTAGGAAAAACTACCTAACTATCAGGGTGGCTAAACACTGGGAAAAAAATGCCTAGAGGGGTTGAAGAATCTCCAGCACTGGAGATATTTAAGAGCAGGTTAGACAGAGACCTGTCAGGGATGATCTAGACAGTGCTTGGTCCTGTTGTGAGGGCAGGGGACTAAAGTTGATGACCTCTTGAGGTCCCTTCCAGTTATAGGATTCTATGAGTCTATGAAAAGCCAGGAAGGGGTGAAAGGATTTGGGGCAGGATGGCTACTTATTCAATATGCTGGAAAGCAAGATGGCAGAGCCCCAGCCCTGCTGGCCTCTCCCTTGGTGGCAAAGCTGCCACCAGTGGACAATCTGCAGGATAGCTCTTCCCTGTGGGGTCACTGCTCCTGTGATCACTCTCATATCGTGTCTCTCTGAACAGTCCAGCCCCTCCATTTCATGTTTTGGAAAACTGTCCCTTTTCCATCGCTTCCAGTTGCCCTGGCACAACCAGACCCTGGCCTTGCTTTAAGTTAGGAAAAGAGGGGGCTGCATACCAAATGTGGTAGCCCTTGCTCTTACCATTTAGCAGGAGTTCTTGAACAAATGGATTTTCAGACAGACACAGAGACGGACTGACACAATCTAACATATATTTTACACTTCATTTTTACACTTCTCTTCTTTGAACTAAGGTTTTTTCACCAGCATGGCCTTCTTTCTTGATTGTGGGGTTGTGGTTTTTGTGCATCTAGTAAGGTGCTTTAAATTATTCCTGTCTTTTTTGATTAAATTCTTCCTAGTAGATGATTTGGTTCATTTTGTAATAAAACAGGAAACCAGGCAAGTTTTGAAGTTTTGTGATCTAATCTGTTTTAGAACTTTGTTATGAGACTCTCTCTCTCTCATATCTTCATACAGCACATGGTGCCATCAGGGAAAGGAAAACCTATTAGTAACACAAATGATTACTTTGATACCCATTGCTTGTGGAAGACAATGCTGACTCAAACAGGGGGCAGCTTGATTTTTCTTTTTCTAATGCCAGAAGCTGGTTAGAACTAGAAACTTGCTGACAACTCCTGATCACTCCATTTTGGCAATGACTCCAGAAAAAAAGAATGGATCCTTCATCTAATTTCTCAACTGGACTTGTCCAATCAGCTGTTTGGCATCCCACAAATCTTAAGATAAACTCCTTGCACGCTGGTAAAATTTCACTCCCTGTGCTTTATGATGGAAAATGATCATGCTACTGAAGGTGCTAGATTTATGTCACAGTAATTATTATAAACCAGAGGCTCTCCAACTAGATCAAGACCCCAAAGTGTGTCATGACCCCTTTTAATGGGGCTGACAGGGTTGCCTTATACTTTCTGGGGACTCAGGCTTAAGCCCTGGGTGGCATAGACTAGGTTAGAGGCCCACTGCCTGCAGTTGAAGTCCTTGGGCTTTGGCTTTGCTCCTTCCCTGAACTGGCTTTAGTTTTGCCCCCCACTTCCTACCTAGGACTTGGACAGGAAGGACTTGGACAGGCTCAGGCTTCAATCTCACCTGGGATCATGTAGTAATTTTTGTTGTCAGAAGAGGGACACAGCACAGTGAAGTTTGAGAACTCCGGTATACTAACCCAATCCATTAGCTGTTCTCACGAGACATAAAAAATAAACTTTTTTTGCAAGCTCTGAATATGATCTCACTAGGCATGTGAGGGCTAAATTCTCAGTTCTGCCGGAAGAAGGCTCGGCATAGCTGGGAGGGGTGGAGATCGAAAGTTAATCCTGGCTGAGGTAGCAAAATTGGTCTTAGGTTCCTCTAACTTCTACCAAATTGTAATAGCTCCCTGTGGGCCTTTATACCAGTGATTATTACTGGAAAATGCTGTATTCCACCTCCATTTGCTTTGAATCCCAGCACTCCCTCTCTTTTGCAAAGCCTACCCACAAAACCAGGTGGGGAAAGTTTAGATCCAGCTGTACTGGTTTTCCATTAATCAAAAATCTATCTCGTGTGTGTGTGGGGAGAGGAGGTGGGTACTCAAAGTTCTTTTGCACCGTTCTGGCAGCACAAATGTTACTTTACATGGGCCAGGATCTGGCTTCTGGTGCACTCATGACTGAGTAATTGAGGTGTCATGTGTACATACTTCTTTTTGTATCTTCTCTGTAAAATGGGTTTGAAGGAGATTGGAAGGGAGCAGCAAAATGTTATGGCATTTTCAAGATGTGCCTATGACTTACTAGCTTCATGGTCCATCCTCTTCCCTCCTCTCTTCTTCCCCTTAGTTTTGTTTGTTTAAGACCCTCACCGATTGTGTCATGTTGAATTTAGATTGCACATTGTACACAGCAGGGACATGTCTTGTTTTTTGTTTTGAGGTATCAAGCATACTGAGAGGGCCAATTCCTTAGGTGGTGTAAATCAGCATTGCGCCATTGAGTTCACTGCTCTGGTTTGTAGTATCTATATTGCTTTATGTATACTGTTTGGATATCTTCTGTGATGTCTGCATTAGTTTAACAGACATATATACTTTTCATTTTTTTAATTATAGAAGAGGTCATTAAGGTTATAGTCTTGAGAACATACAGAAAGAAACATAGAAATAGTTCCTAAGCTCATAAATGTTCTGAATTATATACCTTGTCCTTAGTGTAAAAAATTACCTTCAGGTCATTCTAGCTCTTTTATCAGAATAAATAACCATAATCATCTACTCTCTTGTGCAGCCAGCTCATGACATAATGGTGTCAGAGGTGGCACTGACTATGCACACTGAATTTCCAGCACAGTGACCCAACTTTGTGTCTACTGCTGCCAAGCAAAGTGCCATAGAGATTTGCCAGAAAAGGCCTATTCTAGAGAGCTATTAAGTACTAATGTAGAGAGGAAAATAGAGCAAGAGCTTAGTACACCCATCTTTCTACCCTACGGAACCAAGTTCAAAGCTTTAGGTTATAATTGAAAAAGCATGTGACTCCCTTGGATTCAGGTGCACTGCTAGAGCTGCTCAGACCAGAGTTGCAATAGCACAGTTTGTTGCAATTAAGGCCCAAAGTAAGTGAGGTTCAAAAGCCCACAGGAGAAGCTTGCATACCCCATGTCCATTCTGTACATGCATATTGCAAAGATCATGGGTCATTTGCATGAGAACAATACCTAACCTCAAAGTACTAGATATAAAAGATAGCCCCGTGGAAAAAATCCTGTAATTATGGCACTGGACTGGGATTCAGGAGCCCTGGGTTTAATTTTCTGAACCTGCTGAAGACTTGCTGTATGTGACTATGGGCAAGTTTCTTAATCTCTCAGTGCCTCATTTCTCCATCTGTAAAATGGAGGGGGGATGGAGAGTACTTCTACAGATCTGTGGTTCTGAGTTCAGTTATGGCCTCTAACTCCATGAGTCTATGAAATCTATGAAATATGGACCATTATATATATTCACAAAGACACTTTGAAAAGGATGAAGGCAGACAGTGTGTTGTTATATAGTGAAGTTAACAAGGGCATATATTATTATACTTCCTTTAAAACAGTTCTAACCCTTTCTTTAAAAACTCAACCCTTATTCATTTTGTGAATGATTAATTATCCTCGCTGTTAAAAAAAGTATCTCATTTCCATTCTGCATTTCTTTAGCTTCAGCTTTCCACCGTGGATCCTATTTTATGTTTGTCTGCTTGTCTGAAGAGCACATTATCAAATATTTGGTCCCCACAGAAGTAGAGAGAGGAAGTAATCCCTTAACCTCCTTACGATAAACCAAATAAAATGAGCTCCTTAATCATTTTCATGGTTATTTTTGGAACCCTATCCAATATTTCAACATCCCTCTTAAATTGTGGACGTAATATTCCAGTAGTGTTTGCATTGGTGCCAAATACAGAGCTACTATGACCTTTCTATGCCTTCTCGATATTTCCCTGTTAATAAATCCCAGTATCACATTAGCTGTTTTGGCCACAGCACTACACTAGAATATAAGAACATAAGAATGGCCATACTGGGTCATTGCAAAGGTCCATCTAGCCCAGTATCCTGTCTTCTGACACTGGGCAATGCCAGGTGCCCCACAATGAATGAATAGAACAGGTACTCATCAAGTGATTCCTCCCCCGTCACCTATTCCCCGATTAGGACAAACAGAGGCTAGGGACACCGTTCCCACCCATCCCAGCCATTGATGGACTAGTCCTCCATGAATCTATCTAGTTCTTTTTTGAAGCCTGTTAAAGTCCTGGTCTTCACAATATTCTCTGGGGGTATGTCTACACTACAGCACTAATTCGAACTACCTTAATTCGAATTAGTTAATTCAAACTAAGCTAATTCAAATTAGTGCATCTAGACCTAAAAACTAATTCGAATTAGCATTTTACTAATTCAAAATAGCATGTCCACACTGAGTGGACCCTGAACCGAAGTTAAGGCTGGCCGGAACCAGCATAGCAGGGCATCAGGTTAGGACTTAGAGTGTGGAGCTGCTGCCTCAGGCTAGCCGAGGGCTGTGCTTAAAGGGACCCGACCCCCACCCCGGACAGACAGTTCTCAGGGTTCCCCACTTGCTTGTCTAACTCGATGAGGGACGGCAAAGCAGTCCTGTCTTGGAATGCTCTGAGTGCCCACACTCAGCACATCACAGCACTCGGCCATCAGCCCAGCTACACTTGCTGCAGGCTGCCATCTGGGGGTGTCGGGGGGCTGTCAGAATCCAGGAAGCCCTGCAGGAGAGCTTCCACCCCGAGGAGCCTGCAGAGCCACCCCAGTCCTCCCCATCGGGGGCTCGTGCCCCATTCCTCCCACACCTCCTTCCACTTACCCCTCCCTAGCCCCCCTTCCTGATGTAAAAAATAAAGGACACGTGTGTTCAAAAATAGAAACTCTCTTTATTTAACAAAACTTGGGAGAGTAACCTCTGGGGAGACTGGGAAAAGGAGGTGGAGAGGGAAGAGAGAGGGTGGGAGAGGGGAGGGGGAAACCTGGGAGGAGGGAGCTGGAAGGAGAAGCCAGGGGAAGAAGGAGGAGGGGAAGTATAAAACTATGGTACTCCATATCTTCAGTACTGTGTACAGATGTGGTCTCCTCACCTCAAAAAAGATATTTTGGCCTTGGAAAGGGTTCAGAAAAGGGCAACTAAAATGATTAGGAGTTTGGAACAGGTCCCATATGAAGAGAGGCTAAAGAAACTGGGACTTTTCAGCTTAGAAAAGAGGAGACTGAGGTGGAATGATAGAGGTGTATAAAATCATGAGTGGTGTGGAGAGGGCGAATAAAGAAAAGTTCTTCATTAGTTCCCATAATATAAGGACTAGAGGACACCAAATGAAATTAATGGGCAGCAGGTTAAATATAATAAGCGAAAGTTCTTCTTCACACAGCACATAGTCAACCTGTGGAACTCCTTGCCACAGGAGGCTGTGAAGGCTAGAACTATAACAGAGTTTAAAGAGAAGTTAGATAAATTAATGGAGGTTGAGTCCATGGAGTGCTATTAGCCAGGGGGTAGGAATGGTGTCCCTGGCCTCTGTTTGGGGAAGGCTGGAGATGGATGGCACGAGACAAATGGCTTGGTCATTGTCTTCGGTCCAACCCCTCCGGGGTACCTGGTGCTGGCCACTGTCGGCAGACAGGCTCCTGGGCTAGATGGACCTTTGGTCTGACCCAGCACGGCCATTCTTATGTTCTAAGCTCAGGGCTCAGGGTTGGGGGTCTCACTGGACCAACTTGATTTTCATGCAAACCTGCTCCTGGGTTCGCATGTGGCCTTTGGTAGCCAGGCTGGCAGCTATCCTGCCCTAGACGGCCGCTTTCCTGTGCCTAGTGCGGAGATTGTGGACGTTGGAGGCCTCCCCCCAAACCTCGATGAGGTCCACGATCTCCGCACTAGACCAGGCGGGTGCCCGCCTCTTGCGGCCCCGGGCAGGCTCCTGTGAGCCGCCAGCCTGGTCCTGGGAAGAGGCGGAGGGCTGGGTGGCAGTGGGTGGCTGGCTCATGCTGTGCCAGGTGCAGGGTCTGCTTGCTGGGTGCTGGCAGGTTTGCAACTGGCACAAGCACTGTAGCCAGACCGAGCCCCTTTAAGGGCTCCGGGGCCGGGAGGGGGGCAGAAGAGTTTCCCTGGTTTGGCCCAGAGTGGCCACCAGGGCAACCTGGGAAGGGCTAGTTTCCAACTAGTTCGAATTAAGTGGCTACACAGCCCTTAATTGAACTATTTAATTCGAACTAGGCGTTAGTCCTCGTAGAATGAGGTTTACCTAGTTCAAATTAAGTGCTCCGCTAGTTCGATTTAAATTCGAACTAGAGGTTTGTATGTGTTTCCCCTATTAAAGTTAATTCGAACTAATGGCTGTTAGTTCGAATTAACTTTGTAGTGTAGACATACCCTGGGTAAGGAGTTCCACAGGTTGACTGTGTGTTATGTGAAGAAATATTTCCTTTTCTTTGTTTTAAACCTGCTATCTTTTAAGCTCATGTTCAGCTCATTATCTGCAATGACTACCAGATCTTTTTCACAGCCATTGCTTCCCAGGATAGAGCTCCCCATCCTATAAGTATGGCTTATGTTCTTAGATTTATAACTTTACATTTGGTTGTATTTAAACAAATTTTGTTTGCTTGTGCCCAGACTAAGAAAGCAATCCAGATTGCTCTGCATAAATTTCTTGTTCACTTCCTTATTTTAAACTTGCCCAATCTGCAAACTTTATCAGTGATAATTTTGTTTTCTTACAGATCATTGATAAAAAGGATGCATAGCATAGATCCAAGACTGATCCTTGTGAAACCTGAGGAAACGTTTCTGCTTGTTGATGATTTTCTGTTTATAATTATACTTTGAAGCCCTTCTTCAAGTCCTGAAGAATAATTCTGTGTGGCTTGAAAGACTGTCTCTTTGAACAACAAAATATCTTGTTGGCTCTTCCAGCTCTATGGTTCTATGATTCTATGATCTTACATTACCCACCTTGTTTTTCTAGTAGCCTGGGATTTTCTTGGGTGGCTTTATCTACACTGCATATATTGTGAGAACCATCAGTTATCCAGCTTTTAGACCATTTAATGTGTACCTGATTGATTTTCTCTCATTCTTGTTTAAATATCATCTGGTACAAAGCCAAAAGCGTTACAAATAGCTAAATATATTTAATCAACATGGTTACCTTTATCAACCAAACTTGTAATTTCATACAAAAACCAGAGATCAAATCCATTTGACAGTGTCTATTTTCCACAAACCCTTGCTGACTAACATGAAATTATATTATCCCTCTTTAATCATTTATTAATCAGGTCTCATATCACCCTCTCCGTTATCTTATCTTGGATTGATAATCATCCAAACTTTAAGATTTGTGTCCGATTGAACCTTCCGAAGTTCCTCATATTGCTAATTTGATAATGAAAAGAAAAGAAAAACCCAAAGAGCAGTGAGAGATGTTGCTTGATTTCCTTCCCTGAATAAAAGTGCAGATTCATAATTAGTTTTAAGTACCTGGAGATAGAAACAGAAAGCTATTAATCTGGCTTCAGGAGAATAGTCATTCCCCCTAATTAGTAATAATTGACTCAGAATTACCTAATCAAAACTTCTAAGCTAATCAGGTTTTTAACTTATGTTAAACAAAACCTAAACAAGACAGAAATTTAAACTTGTCTTCTTGAAGCCTTCTGAAGTCAATGGGAGCTATGTACTGATGTCAATTGGCCCCTGGATCAAGCTATTGTCTCCCGGAAAGTAATCAGCCAAATTAATCTCTGGTGTCAATACTCTTAAGTCACTTACTTGAAGTGATGCTATGATGTGGATTTAGCCTTTGTATAAATGTCATGTATCTGATCTGCAGCACTCAAGACTATGAGAAGAATTTATGGCAGCTAATATAATGATAGAATGTTCCTGTTCACAGCCACCTCTGCCTAATGCTAGAAACCATTGGAATGCTAAGTGTTTGAGTTCTGTTTGATTGTTTTTCTCTTCACATGGTGTATTCCTTCATAGCCAGTTGTGTGGATTCAAATAGGAGGGCTTAATGTGTTGTACAGAAAATATTGAAGTATCATGCTTTTCAGGAGAGAAAACATAGCACTGTCATTAACAGAATGAACATAGCTCATTCTGCATCTGCTCAGGCTTCTGGAAGCATCAGTCACTCCCACTCTAGTAATTCAGTATTTATTCCTACAGCTAGCATGGAAACAGTACACCCCAAATCCAAGCTATCTATATTCCCTATTCTCTAACTACTATTGTAAATGATGATAGAAGGGATCTCCATAGTGCACAATTCTATACAACACAGGAAATGGTAACCTTCTGATAACTCCCTGAATCATGGCTTTCCTACCATGATTAGTGAATCTGCACAATTTTATTTATGTTCAGGTATGGGTTGAACCTCTCTAGTCCAGAACTTTTTGGTCTGGAAACATCCGTGGTCCAGAATAATTTTTGTTAGCCGAATGTCCACTTCTCCTGGGTGTGGCCAAGTTTCCTGCAGTTCCAGTTTGTGTAGAGCCACCAGTCCTAGCTCTCAGTGTTCTGTGCTGTTATTGAGCTCTAATTTATCCCTAAATGTCCTCTAACAGCCCAGTAAGCAGTGGAAATGTTGGTAATGCTGCTAGACAGTATTGACTTCCCAAGGTCTGGAAAATTCTCTGGTTTGGAACTGGTCAGGTCTTGAGGTTGCCAGACTAGAGAGGTTCAACCTGTACTTACATGACCATAGATGGGATGGGCAAAATTAAATAATAGTTAAATTAATTAATCTTAGAAGGAACACCAAAAATAATTCTCCAATTAATCACAATTGTCTTTAATAAGGGAAAATCTGTGTTAAAACATGCAGAAGGCTACTATTATTACACTACAAGCCATTCTCTTGTACTTAGTGACCACATTTGTAGTCTGAGAACAAAACTGCGCAAATGTGGCTCGCTTACACCTAAATACTATGTCTTTTGTTTGTTTGTCTGCATTGAGTTTGTGAGCTTCTGGCTTGAAGACAGGGATTGTGCATTTTCTCTATTTGGCAAATGCAGTGAATGCCTTGAGCACTTATGTAAATAAATCAAGACATTATTATTATAGCTTAGTTATTAAGGAATGTCATTTAGAATATTTCATTTATCAACATGATGTGCTGGACTTTAGCCACACAGTTCCCATTGGTACTCATAGAGAATGATGCACACATATCAGAAGGCATTTTTATAGTTATATACCCGTTCAATGCCCATGGGGGAAAAGGTGTGAATATAAGAATAGGGACCAAATGTTTGTAATTGCTGATGATGACCTTCTACTCACTTTAACCTCAGGCAAGTCATTTGACCTCTTTTGTGGCTCAGACACTCAAGCTAGGAAATTGGGATCAAAAGAAAACAGGTCCTCACTGAAAACCAGATGCTGTCAGAGGTGAACTTCCCTGGGAGAATAAACTAAACATAAAATCTGACTGTAAAACATTTGCTTGGGGGAGGAAAAAAAGAGAAAGAAAATCATATCTAGGCTGTCAGCTTGGATGCCAAGTTTCAGCCTGACGAGACTGAAAGTAACCAAGGCATAACCCCAGTGCCCCATCAAATAGTGTTTGTAATGGCAAGAGTATGTGAGCAGGATTAACCTTTAACTAGGTGTATTCATTCATATGAAAAAAGCTTGTGTAAACATTCTGAATCCTTCAGGTGCTGCCAGCAAAGATGCATCTCCATGGCTGGTACTTATGTAGCTAATGAATAAAATTGGCGAAGTTGGAGGTTTGGGGCTGGAGAAGTATTTCAATGTTCTAGGTTTCCTGTGGCTGATAGTAATATATATGACTTAGCAGGGTGGACCCTGATCTTGAGATCTGGTTGACAAATACTTAGGAAGGAGGCTTTAAACTTCCTTTTAGTTCTCAGATTTAGGTATTTTTTTGGTCCCAACCTGGAACAAATTAGAACATCTCAAAAGTTGTTCTAACTGAATGAGCTGCTCTCTGTGCCAAGGCCCATTTCAGAACCCAGGGATCTCCAGGGCATAAGGGAGCATTAACCAAGCCAATTTCCCATAGTCACACTTACTGCATTTCCTCCATTATCTGAACCTCCCCGAACACTGGGTTGATTTTTCAGTGACAATGGGGATGGTAGGTTTCAGCCAACTTTGCATCTGTAAACCAAAAATCAGCTCAATTTTTTTCAGGGAGGACAGAATCCTAAGAGACTGGATTTAATAGATGAAATCCCATCCCTTGAATGGAGGAGAAGAAAGAGTTTTGGAATAGTAATAACTTTAATTTTCAAACTTTGTCCTGAGATGGGGAAAAAAGGTGGGTTTTTTTGTTTGTTTTATGTGAAAATTGACAGGATATTCTTTTGGATGTCAAGATCAAAGATTAAAATATAAGCTTATTCCCTATCTATTTTATTGCTGTTATTATTTATTATTTGCATTGTTGTATGCTGATTAGGCGCTCCAGTTATGGAACAGAAATCCAGAATAAAAAGTATGATCCATGTCCCAAATAGCTGACAATCTAAGTAAATCTGTATGTTTCAAATATGTACACAATGTATAGTTACTTTGCCATTAAATATGCCAGGTATATACTTACTATACTGTTGCATCCTAAGAGAACACTAAGGTATATCCAGATAGAATGTACCTGCCACACTGTTAAATGTACCAGGTGTATTCAGACAATATTGCTGTTCATGTAATACACAAGCATAACAAGTACAATGCTGATATAATGCTGAAAGGTTATGTCAGGGAACACCCCTGGGGCTGGAAATAAACACGGCAGTGTTTTCTCTTTTCTGTTTTCTCTTTGTTTGGCACATCACAAAATGAAAGGGCCAACAGCATTGAAATAGTCTTAGATAAAGGCACTGGAGCTTTAGGAACATGGTATAACAAAAGTTGTACTGGTATCACACACTCACTAGTGGCAGTGCAAGATGAATTTCACTGTACATAGCACCTTTCAAACTCAGATGATCACTTCCAACTTTCCAGGGAAACATTTTCATTCTTTTTAACCTCTTTTCAAAATAGAGCCATCAGATGAGTAAGTCAACATGATTAGCCATCTTCCAATCATGCTAGGACCAGAAGCTATTGAAGATAGTCTAGAGGGGCTGGGGTCCTGAAAAAAAGCAAGCAGACAGCATAAATGGAGAGTGATTGCCAGGAAGCAGGACCAACAGCCACTGCAGCCCCAGGAAAAGGTGGGGGAGGGGTGACAGCTCCGTGGCAGAAGGGGTGGAGCTGGGGGAAGCCAACCTCAAGTGCCGCCCGGACCACAGCGTGAGCTTTCCCCAGTCCTCAGAGCTGTGTGGAACAATGGAGTGGCACTCCGATAGTGATTCAAAGGGGACCAGGGCTCCTGCCACTGCTACAGTAGTGGTGGCAGCCAGGAACCCCCAACCCCTTTGAATGGCTGGGCCCTGGGGCAACTGCTTCCTTTTCCCTCTCCTGTCAGCAGGTGTGGTGCCAGGAGTCCTGGAGTAAAATTCTAGCTGCATTGAAAACAATGGGCTTTTTGCCATTGATTTCACGGAGACCAGGAATTTATTGCTGACTTCTATTCTTGACTATGTTACTGATGTGCTAAGAAATGCTGGGCAAGTCAACTTAATTCCTCAGTGCCTCAGTTTATCCATCTGTAAAAACAACAAAAATGTAAATACAATAATTAAGGTGCTTTAAAATCCTTGGAGGAAAGATTCTAAATACTGTAATGACATAATAGTATTATTACAAGATGACTTTGTATGTGTTCCTCTTGGCACTGAGAGTTCTGCAGTCTTTACCTTTGAAACTTAAAGAGCTTAGGTAGAATAGTGAAGGGCACCACTGGACAATCAAAAGGAATTAAATATATACAAGAGACTAGCAGATGTATCATCAACATAATGGCAGGTCTAAAAGGACAATCATTTAGTACTTCTGGATCATTGATAAGTATGAGTCCAAGTTCTGGTGGGGACCTTTTGCCCAAAAATGCCTGGCTCAGAAGTGACAATGGGAAAGTACTTTTAAATAACCAAGTGCAGTTACATCACATTTAGAAGGCAGGTTAAGTTTACCATCCACATTGATTATATTGCATGTATATGATCTATCTTAAGGTTCTAACTCAAAACCATTCCTACTGTAAAACCCACTGTCTTCAACAGAACTTATATCAGCTTTGAAGTTGCCACTAGATGTTCAGAATCAGTGCAGTAAACAGGAAAAAGGTTCTCTAAAAGATAGCAAGTTAATTTGTGTGCAGAAGGATGGATAATAGACATCTGGCTCAGCAGGAGTGAACAGCAGCAGCAGCAGCATGAGCAGCAAATTTTGTTATTATTAGCAATTCAAATTCAGGGATCAGATTGGTGTTCTTTTTGAATCATTCATCAGGGTTCGCTCTGAGGCTAAAACTTTCTCTGTGGAAGTTCTAATAATTTTCAGTCAAAACAGCATTTTTTGTCTCTGTAGAGTGAGGGGAAGAAAAAAATAGAAAGAAAATATCAAAGGATATTGTCCAAGAGTATTAAGATTTTTGATGTTTAAACTATAATTGTAGAATTATTTACAATCTAAAAATTCAATGCAGTCCCAAGTCTAATAGAAAATTCTAAAATTACTTTCTTTCAGCCATTTCTTGAGCTTTAATGTGGTTGTGAAGATTTAGTGATGTGCACACTTGGAAGACTCAATGGCTTTTCATCTTTGCTAATAAGACACCAGCAACCATCCTGTTAGGAACTTTTATTCTGTGCTTACTTACACAGACTTAACTCAACTGGGTACTACTGCTTTTGCAAGAATGTTTCATTAATCTTCCCTAAGAAAGCCAAATCCAGGTCATGGTCTCACAGTTATAGTCATGAAGCAGTCCTACATTTGAGATATTTATATTTGCAATTTAAGTTTAACATTGGGTGCTCCACTTCCTCTTCAGAGACCACGTGTATTCATTCATCCACCAACTCTTCTATGTAAAGTCATTGCTAAAGAATAGTCTTTACTCACATTATTGATTATTTTTTTCTAGTAACATCCATGGTATGATAGGAACTTTTGAATATAAGAGAAGACATCCTCTGGCATGCAAAACTTGCATTCTTGAAACAAAAACTAAAACAAAAATAAAAAAAGATAATAATAAATGGTTACATCATACAAGAAAGTGGCTGAGTTGGTAAAAAATTAAGGAACATAGGGAACATGATGTTTATAGAATCATAGAATCCTAGGGCTGAAAGAGACCTCAGGTGTTCATCGAGTCCAACCCTTTGCCCAAAGCAGGACCAACCCCAACTAAATAATCCCAGCCAGGGCTTTGTCAAGCCGGGACTTAAAAACCTGAAGGAATGGAGATTCCACCACCTCCCTAGGTAACCCATTCCAGTGCTTCACCACTCTCCTAATAGTTTTTCCTAATATCCAACCTAGACCTCCCCCACTGTAACTTGAGACCATTGCTCCTTGTTCTGCCATCTGTCACTACTGAGAACAATCTCTCTCATCCTCTTTGGAACCTCCCTTCAGGAAGTTGAAAGCTACTATCAAATCCCCCCTCACTCTTCTCTTCTGGAGACTAAATAAGACCAAATGTTTTGATAACACAATAAACTTTGATTCTTTTGGGCCAGATTTTATCTCCTTTGCTCTGGATAGTGTCTTGTTACCTCTATAGGCACCAAATGCCCTTCTACTAGTGGTGTGCTCAATTCCCTTTTTGCCCCCGCTCTACCCCTCCCTCCAAACCTGCGCACTTCCTCTTCCTGTCCCTGTTCCATCCATACCATTCCTTCCCCCAAGCACCTGCCCTGCCTGTTCTCTGCCTCCTCCCTGTTCCTCCCCCACCCTCCCACATCATCCCAAACATGGTAAAACAGCTGTTTGTGGTAGGCAGGAATGCTGAGAGGGAGTGGGAAGAGTTGATCAGCAGTGTCGCTAGCAGGTGAGAGGCAGTGTGGGGAGCTTGACTGCCACTAGCTGCTGAGCAACCACTAATTTTTCCCCACGAGAGTGCCAGCCCCAGAGCACCCATGCAGTTAGCACCTATGGCTTCCTTAATAGTTCCATTTTAATGAACTGAGCTGCTCACAGAAGCCTGGTCATGCACTTATTAAAATCAGCGTCAATGCTCCTATTGACTTCAATTGTGTAAAATCAGCCAGAGTGAGTAAAAGAAGCTGAATTTGACACTTTGTAAATGTAGAACATTCCACTTACTTTATACTGCCCTGGGTTTTCAGTTTCTGATCTAGTTCAAATTTTTGTATTGACAAGGAAAACATGGAATGCCTGGCTGTCCACAGACTCAAGCAAACCACACTGCATCAGTTTACATTTGATTCACAGTTTGAAGGTTTTCTTCATAATCATAAAGATTGGGGGATCAATTGGGAAAAAAATCTTAGATCATGGAACACAATTATGATGCAATTTTAAAATAATCTGCCATTATGCATCAATTTACATGGCCACATAATTATAATATATAAAGTACCCTGACCCTAATATAGAAATAAAACAGTACCTGAGCTATTTAGGAATTGGCAAATCCATCTGTTCCTCATCTAAATGGAACTGTTCTTGAATTAATCTCACATCCTGCATCTTAGCCACTTTAGCATTCTGAACTGCCACTGGTTACAAATACTTATTTTGAGGCTTTTCATAATTCAGCTCCATTCATGCATAGCTTCACATTATTACAAATCAGAAATATTTGCTTTCCAGTCACTGTATATCTGTATGCATATGGTATTCAGTTCAACTCCACTCAGACATATCGTCCAATACTGCTGATTTTAACTCATCTCAGATTATACCTTCCAAAATAGTTAAATATTTCATGCTCTGTGATCCTGCCAGGTTCATTATAACTGAAGTCCACATTTTGCTATCTAGCAAGCTATAGTTAGTGGTGACTGATTTTCTCCTAATGTAGGAGACCTGATCTCCTGTTTAAATGATACAAAGCCAGGTATTCTTCAGGTCAAAAATCCTCCATATATAGTGATTCTTAGTGCAACTCAAGAAGAGGTAGGAGATGACAATGTGGGTTTGTGGATTGGCCTACCTCTGGGTAGAAATCTTGGTTTAGGGGTTTTAACATTTTTTCATTTGAGGAGGCCCACAAATTTCAAATGGAGGTGCAGCCCCTTTGGAAATCTTGCATATAGTCTGAGGACCCCCAGGGCTCCACAGACCAAAGGTTCAACATCACGGTTTAGGTTGTAAGAAAAAATGGGTCTGCTGGATTGGATACTAGGTCTAATCACCACATGTGTTCACTTCAAAAAACAGTCACGTAATCTGGCACACTTTCAACAAGATTAGCAGTCTGTGCCCAGGAGAGGCCCAGGCAGACTGAAATAACAAGGAAGTGTTATGGGTCAGGAATGAAGTATATTGGCAGTTGACATATGAGCTCATAATGCCATGTTATTTGGCATTTATTCTGAAAAATGAATTTGATCAGTCATTTCATAATGCACCATGCGGTGCAATAAATTCAATATGCACATAAGCAATGAAACTACACTAGGCTTGTAGATATGCCACTCATTCAGTATATTAATTAATAATCCCACATTATTTTTGATTATCATTTATTTTAATTTACAAAAATGAAATAAATCAGAATATTCTTAGAATTTATCTCATGTTCTGTGGGTCTCTTCTGTTTAATTTTTAATCTCCAAAGATAATGTTTTGTGGAGGATACTATACCCCACTTGTGCCCCAGAGGTGATACACAATAAGCACTAAGCAGGAAGGTAGGCATCGTCTAATCTCCCAGTCACTATATTCAATTTCTCCTTTAATCTGCATCTGACTTACATAAAATAACCTCATTTACATAAAATATCCAACCTAAGCCTTCACCCCAAACTTTCAAATAAAACCCAAACTGAACTTTCTATGAAGTTAAAAAAATGTTAACTTAAGCAACTGACCTTTGGAAGCTTATTAAAAGCAAACGTGTGACTTCATACAAGTCATTACTGACATGAACAGAACTATTCACTGTCATTAAATGTTGACAGATGTTTGGCCGTGTGTGTGTGTGTGTGTGCGTTTCCTTGATGTACTGTCTCTGCTCTGCCCCACCTCTGTGCAGAAAGCAGACACAGAAGACCTTGAATGAACGTCTTAAAGACCACAAGGTCTGTTAAGGTACAAAGGCATCCTGCCAGGTTTATTACAAGGATCCTAACACATGTATGCCTGTGATAATGGATTCAGCTCAGTCAGTGATGGGACTTCCTACTGCTCCCTAGGCTGGCCAAAAATACTCCTCTTTATACCCTGATATAAACAAATTACATACTATAACCCTGGCCTTATCTTTTAGGAGGGGTCAATGCATTTCTGTTATCCTTGGAGAATGCTTTGTACCATTGTTGATCTTGGGATGTTCTGGTACATCTTGATGTTGGGTGGTATAGGCATGAGTACTCTGTGACTAGCATTTCTTAGGAATATGTATTTCTGCATTAGCAGCCCTATTCTTTCCAGATTCTGTAAGCAAGTCCTGCTTCATATAAGGCCTCTGATGCTATGGCTTATTCTCAGGCTCCCTTCTTATTACCTTCACATAAGCAAAAATTTCTTGCATGACTAAATGTGTGCATGACCAGACACTATTGCAGTATGTAATGTTGTGCAGCCATTCTGTGGGTCTCTTCCTGTTACCCTTATCACCTAAGAAGTCCCTCTGCAGTCAGGGGAATCCCAATAGAGAAATCACAGAAAGAAATTGTCTTTTTTATATGGCTTCTAGTAAATGGTGGATGTCACTAAAAAAATGAATGTGTAATGATTTGTGCTTTATACCTTTACTAAAGTACTGCATTTTGCATTATAAGAATGGAAAATATGATTGTCATTTTGGCTTTTGAGGGCTATCATTGTCAATAATTACCAATAGCATTCTCTGGCATTTGCGAGCCACATGTTTTATATTATAATTCGCTTTTTCAGACACTCATGACCACTCGCTGGAAAACAAACAAAAAATCCCTTGAGGCTAAAGCTTTCTATGTTTGGGGCTAGATATTTCATTGATGTAAACAGGTGTAACACTACTAATTTCAATAGAGCTATGTCCATTTGTACCAATAAAGATCTGACTCTTTCATTCTCTGAGTTAAAGTTGATTTTATAGGGAGATGTGCACTCGTGCATATGTGTGTAGATGATTTTTTTTTAACTTCAGGAATTGTATTCCATTTTTTTGAGTTCAGGAGGGCTGAAAAAAATCAATTTTTTTCTTACATTGTACAGGATCATAGAACATTTTTTTCTCCCAGGCTTGACTATTACAAAAATGGTTGAAGTTTGAAACTGTGGAGGTAAGGAGGCGTAGATTAAAAATAAAAATGTCATAAATGTTTAGAAAACCAGGCTCAGTGGAAATCTGATGAGATTTTTAGGTGCGTTATGAATTCCCTACGCCCTATGAACATCTCATAGGGAACATGAAAAACTGCACATTTTCTGCCCTTTGTCTGACAGGCACAGAGACTGCTGCGTTTAAACTACTGCTTGGATCATTTGCATGCTAGAGATTGTAACTGCCTCTCTGAAACTCACCCAGCAAAGTGCTTCAAAAATTGCTTTCACATCAGGCACAAGAGAAAATAGTGAGCGAAAAAAAATGGATCTATAATCTTAGAGTCTCTCTGCATTTTTGCGGGCTTCTGTAAATTCTACATTTTCTTAACAATATTACATGTATACATTGTTGAAGTGCAAATGCACACTGATACACTTTACCCAGCCTTCCAGAAAACTATCTCCAACCAAAGAACAGCAGCACAAAAGGTGGGATGAAACCTTTCTTCGGCTCACATAATCCCTAAATGGAAGCATTTAAATGTTGAATGCTTTTAAGATTATACACTGCCAAAATATATCTTTCTCTTGCTCTCTCACTTTGCCCTTGTCTTGATTTAAAAAAGTGAAAATTTAGATCAGGTTTCTGTTACATGATCTAGCTAAACTTCAGTCAAACTTGACCAGTTTTCCTAAGCTGGATGCAAGGTAGTACTTTAAGCTTGATTCCAACACATCAGGTTCAAGCTAAAATAAAATATGTTTCCTAGCATGCATCTTCACAGGAAAGTGATTTATATTTATGTTGGGTTTAATTCTCAAACTCAATATAAACTCAGCCTTTATCTTAGTCAAGGCAAGGCCTTTCTTCCCTCACCACTCACTTTTAGCTGAAGGGGGAAGAAATGGAAATGTAATTTAATAAAGTACAACATAAAACCAAGTTAGTGCAATGTAGCTAGATTAACGTTGCAAAAGGAGCCACATAACTCCTGTGTTTACTGACTCATTACAATTTTAAATTTCCAGTATTAATATGTCACCAAAAAAGGGGTAAGGGCATCAAGTTCATAATGCTTCATTCCTGCAGTGGTATCTGTGCAGGTGCATCCTTGTGGGTCCTCAGATGATTTTCTACACTTAAAATAAAATAAACACAAAAATCCTTCAGCAGCGTAAAGCCCAAAGGCCTGATGCCTATTTTCAATCTTCAGCAGTAAATGTTAGACTTACTGCAAAGAAAGATGTATTTTTTCTCAAATTTAACATTAGTTTATGGCTTCAGTCAATCAACCATCTTTTCCCAGTTCTTTATAGTAACTACTTCAAAAGCAGACATTTATTCTTAATACAAAATAAATGCAAACTCCAAAAGAAAATCAGAAACAACTGTGTTAATGGGAAATAATAAAATATACTATAAAATATTTTCTTCCTTAATTTCTTTATTGGAGACTTGTATGGTATCACAAAGACAAAAAATAATAAGCTTGTTTCTTCATCATAATGAGTATTAACTTTACTGAACAATATCCTCATTGACTTCAATGGGACTACTTCAAATGTAAAGTACTATTCCATTTTACTTAAAAAACCCCACAACTTAGATCTTTTTTAAAAACAACATATTAACAGAAAGTATACTCCCAACTCCCTGTGTAAACTCATCCATCAAGAAAGTGACCCTTCTTAAACTGACATACTAGAAACACTCAATGGTGGTCATTGTAACCTTGAAATAATCCTAGATGTTGAATGTTATCACATTCTGTTTATAAAAAAAATTCAATTATTATTCAAATAAAAAATAATTTTCAGCTCCATATTTTCACCAAGAGATGGCACTAACATTTTGTACATTAATTTATTAATAAGTAGACCTAGTTGAATTTTTCAAGAATTTTATGTCTTGACACATGGCCATGATGTATATGTGTGTACATGTACATGCACTTTTCAAACATTATTTGAATTGGTCTTTTTTTTTTTCTTTCAAATATCAATCAAAAAAAGTAAAAGTAAGATGTGACTGAATTTTCATGAATTTGCAGCAGGAGAAAACAGGAGATTCATATTTGTTGGGAATAAAAAATATATAGTTATTCCTTTGTCATTTTGAACAAGGCCCTATGCATCATTTAAGCCCTCCTTAAACTCTTTATGATGATCACAATGGGCTAAATGGGGCAAAGGGATTTGCACAAGACCACTTCTCTCAAGTGAATTTATTTTTAATGTGGATGATAAATACATCAAAAATTGGGGCCTCAAGCTCCACCCCAACCCTGAATGTCTACACTGCAATTAAAGAGCCCCTGATCCTGAGCCCAAGTCAGATGGCATGGGCCAGTTAGAGTTGTCTATTTGCAGTGTAGATATACCCTTTGTGATCACCTTGTTTTTAATCAGCAAGCCATAGGAAACTACTGAGCTATCAATCAAATTAGTTATGTGGGGTTAAAAAGGAAGTTTGGATGGAGCTGCTTTTAACTTTAAGAAGCTCAGAAATTCTCTTGTGTTCATAAATCTTTCACTGCTGCGTTTGTTTTGCTGTTGAAATTCCTGGAGTTTTCATTTCCATCAATGCTTCCGTGTATGACAGGTGGTGTTTGGGATGAAAATGACTACATACTGTATAGGAAAGTAGGTGGATGGGTGATGAGAGAAGGAGAGAGAATAGAATTCTTAATAGTTTTTTAAAACTTCCTTACATTGATCTAGGGTTTCAAATACAGGATTTGGCAAGACAAACATAAAATTCAGGCAACAAATACATCCAGAGAGATACAGTGACAATTAGTCAAACTCAGTCATAAGCATGTTTTCTAGGACCTATCTTAAAGAACATTTGTGGCAGAGCATGACTGCAGCCCCAGTACTTCAGAAGATCAAGCCCTAACTCAGGCTATGTCTACAGTACAGGCTTCTTGCGCAAGAAGCTTTTTGCAGAAGAGATCTTCAGCAAAAACTTCTTGTGCAAGAGCACGTCCACACTGCAAAAGCTCATCGAAAAAGTGATGAGCTTTTGTGCAAGAGGGCATCCAGACTGCATGGATGCTCTCTCGAAAGGAAACTCTGATTGCTATTTACAGAATGGCCACCAGGGCACCTGTGCTTTTTTTGATTGCCTCTTTTTGTGCAAAACCCCACTGTTCCCTGTCCACACATACCTTTTTGTGCAAGAACTCTTGTGCAAAAAGGTGTATTCTTCATAGAAGGAGGAATACCTACACCAGAAAAACCCCTCTGTTCTTTCATTTTACTTGCACAAAAACACACTTGAGGTGTGGACGCTCTGCGAGTTTTTGCAGAGATATGGCTAGTTTTGCACAAAAACTCTGTAGTGTAAACTTAGCCTAAATGAGTGGGACTTTACCTATGCAACGGAGTAAAAAGAGAGCCCCATTGCACCCACATACATGAGCTACCTGGAGAGGGGTGCTGGACAACTTGTGAGGAGTCTGGAATAGATAAAGATCTAGAAATGGTCTTAATTTATTTACATTAAGTAGTAATTCTGAAGGTTTTTGAATATGTGTTTACTGTTTTTATTTTTGTTAATTGATCTATCAATTATTCAGTATTGTCAACTTCAGCTGTTCCAGAATCATGAGGCAGACCTCCAAATCATGAGAGATCATTAACATCATTATTTTTATTAAAAAATTATACATTCTGGCTTCTATTTTTAGCCTTGTGCTTCTTAAACCTTTGGGGTGAACTGGAGGTCTATCCACAAGCTTTTCTCCATAGCTCTGAGTGCTAGAAACGAAATGTAGCATCAAGGGTATCTGAAGGAATGAGGCAAAACCACATTACCTAAAAATCCAATAATGGAGTCAGGGTCCTTGGACCACAGTCTCTGATTCTCAGAGAGCTGTGATAGGCAGCAGCACCCACTGAAAAAGAAAACACTTCGTTTCATTTCCAATTCCCCCACATTTGTCTCTCAAATCACAACCACCTGCAACCCATGTAAGGGGGGAAAAGGAGCCCATTAGATTCCCTTAAGAATGAAAGATGGAATTCAGATGTACTCAGGTGATTGCAGCAGCCTAAGCTTTTAGAAGAAAATTATGTACTGATAAGTAATTGCTGGAGCAACATCTATGGAATGTAGAGCGAGGAGCACAGATTGCAGATTGGAAAAGATAGGAGAAGGCCCAGGAAGCCAAACTATGCACACAGGACTCCAATACCACATGTAGCTGTGGCATGTTTTTCAATAGTTTTCTCAATAAAGGGTCTGTTTAGTTTTATAAGTGCAGTTTTCTTATTTTATTACCTAGCACCTGGTATATGAAATATTTGTGGTAACATACAAATAGCTGGCAATACTGATTATGCAACCAGAGAAATGGAAATTGCTCTTATAAAAAAAAGGGAGACACTTTATTTTATGACTATATCAACAACAACAACAACAATAACAATAATCTTTCTAATCTTTATAGGGTTGAAGATGTCACCCAAACACACACAGAAGTTTCAGACACCATTTATTGAAATAAAATCTTTTTTACTTCTGAACTAGTGTCATGATTTTTGATTGCTTAAAGTTGATAGTTACATGAACACATTTTCAAAATATATCTAAATATCCTGTGGATTATTTTGCAAATGTGCTAAAGGCAGTGAGGAAATTGGGGAAAACTGGTGAAACATACTTTTACCCTTTAAATAAAGAAAGTGATAAGCTGGAAGGAAAATACAGCAACAATAAAAAGGGAACAACCATCTATAACTTTTTATTCAGTCTAAGTTTTTGTCAAACAGCATTTCTCCTAAAGGACAGTTAGATATTAGTACATATATAGACATTACTTTAACCAAAGTAAAAGAGAGAATTAGCTTTCTTTAAAACCCTGCAAAATAATTTGGAAAAAGGTTTAGGCCTGAAATCAGATGTATTGATATAAATATGGATGTACCTTTAAATAACATGAGAAAAGTAATAATGCAACATAAGCTAAAATTATTTTGTGACATACTTCAGAGCCAAAGCCTATTATTTAAGCACTTTGCGCATAATGTAAGTTTTATCACTTGATATTGTTTTGCTAAGTACATTTATAGCAATTGTTATAGGCTGGTTCCTACAGTGCCAAAAACTAATCACAAAAATCTGAATTTAGCATTTACGAGTTGGTAAAATTAAAAATCAGTTATGCCTTGGATGGATATAAGGGGTGACATGTAGCTATGCACCCTATGAGGGGCCATGGGAAGAAATTCTGATGAGAGAGACACAATTTCTTCTCTGCGCTCCCCAAGCTGTTATATGTAAGGAGAGAGTACCTTTTTAGGTGCTGACCAGTAGCAAATTGTCATCCTTCCCTATGCATCCCCCATGCACCCCTCACTTTTACATACACATTGGTCTGATCTAATAGTTGGAAAGAGGCCAGTGAAAAACATTCTTAGCTGAAATGGTACTCAGATCTATTCATAGATATCCACAGTTTAGTCATGGATTGTCTCATTATTTTATACTGGTACTTAATAGTGGGTACACAACATGCTTGAAATATACTACCAATATCTTCAGAGTACTAACACCATTGCTTAAGCTCACACCCACCCAAGCACCACTTCTACTGACATTTGTACTGGAGCACAGAAGAATAGTATTCCCTGTAAGAACATGCAACATCAAGGCCCTATAGTAATATTTATATTGTTTTACTCTCCAATGTATGCAGAGTAAATAGCAAAAACAAACAGAAGGTCAAAGTATGCATGAGGGAAGCGTTGATGGTTAGCCATAGTATGCCGTTGCAAAATATAAGTGCCCTCTAATAACTCAAGGACAAAGTGCTTTAAAAATTTAAACTATATAATTATACACAAAATCATTAAAAAGAACATTGCAGATGTTTCAGAAAATGCACAGTTTAGGGTGAAATGCACCATATGTTTTTCAATACCTAGTCACAACAGGCTGCATTAAGAAAGCTATTAAGGTGGTTCCCCATTGTGCCTACGCTTTGGAGGACATATGTTACTTTTCAGCCTTTACTAACATATCCTTTCATTCATTTTTTTCTCTAGCCACCTTAAGCATTCTTTGAATGTGGCCTTTTTTGTTTCCAATGATATATAAGCAATTTTTTTTAAGATTCTTTTCCCCCTTAATAAAGATTGGTTGATGCTTCATGAAATTTGGCAATCCACGCCACTCCATTATCTGGGAAAAAGTTAATAGAAAATTGTGAGTGTTGTTTCAGTAGGTGAGTTGTATATGGAACCAGGCTTTTTCAGCTACAGGATGGAAACAAAATGGAAATAGAAACAAGATATCAGCCAAGAGGACTTCTTCAATAATGAACTGTGAGAGAGAAGCTATCATTTGCAGTTAAGCGAATATTTGTCTTTTTATGGCATGTATACAAGACTGACGACGCATTAGAAGCTTTATGGCAATCAAATGCCTAAGTCTCTGAGAAAAATGTATACTTCACTGCACTGAAATCCAATCCTTTTTCTATCTCTCTCTGGTACAAATATGTTCAAGCACCAGAGCATCTCACAATCTTTAATGTATTGATTTTCACAACCGGACTGTGACATAGGGATCACCACTATTTCCAATGTATAGATGGGAAACCAAGGCACAAAGAAGTAAAAGGACTTGCCCAATCTCATTGAAAAAGCTTGTGATGGGGCAGGTAACTGAACTAAGATTTTGTAAGTTCCAGGTTTGTCCCCTAACTAGTGAACCAGCCTTCCTCTTTTAATAGATGTACATAGAAAACTGGTTTGATTTCAAGCTTTACAGTATTCCTTAGCAAGCTGGATGTTGGTGTCCACAGTGAAGGAGAGATCTCCTCATAAAAGCAATATTTGTTTTCCTTTTTATGATCTAGCTATGAAAGGACTCAGATGTTTACAAATGAATTTGCTCCTATACCCTTAGGGCACTGTTTTTATGGGACTCGAGTAAGTTTTGTCTTGTTTACAGCTGGGTGAATTCTTTCAGGAAAACAGTTTACTCGTTGAAAAATTCAGTTTTGTTCAACCCAAACTTATTTGTGAATTTGGTGGAGGATTGGTGAAGAAGTATAGACTACGGTGCCTTCAGTCAGCTGTTGACAATCAGCCTGTGTGTCTTCATTTCATCTGATTCACATGGTGCAGCTGAGGGCAATATGCTGTGTCTCACTGGGTCGAGGGCAAGGATAGAGGCTGACTTCCTAGGACTTAATCCAGGTAAAATGGAGGGAAGCAACATGAAGATTTAGTAAATAATATTTCAAGTAAGATGACTTACAGTTTGAAAAGTCTTGTTCCATCTCTCTAGTTATTGTTATCAAGCAGCAGAAGTGGCCAAAACTGCAGGCTTCAAGCATATCTGGCAAGAAGATAGCAACCATTTGTTTCAAATATAGACTTCTACTACTATAATCCCTAGTTTTTTTCACTTCCTTATTAGATTACTGTAATATCAGTTACTCAGGTCTGCAACTTGATCCCATTCAGAAATGAAGCTGATGCAAAACGCAACAATATGTTTTGCAAGTGTTCTACGGCATGTGTCGCATGCATTGCCACCATAATCATTACAAGTGATGGCACTTTTGATCTCAAAAGTTTCTGGCACTCTGAACTGAGCCAAAGTTGTAACCTACTAATAAAGAGAACAGATCAGAAAACTTCAAAATGTTTACAAAAATGTTAATTAAAATTAATTTAGACAAAACAGTCCACATTTATTAAAATGTTTCAGTTTTTTCCATGAAATGTGTCATTTCAAGTTTTGAGGAAGCTGAAGAGCTGATCAATAATTTTTGAAATGTTTATTTATTTATTTTTTAAAAGTTTAGGTGAAAACACAGAAGAATATCTTACAATGATCTCTATGAATATGTCTACACTACATGCTTATTTCGGAATAAGCTATTTTGAAATAGCTTATTTCAAAATAGAGCATCTACACAGAATATACCCATCAAAATAGCTCTGAGCTATTTTGAAGTAGAGTGTCCACACTCATTGGGTGTTGAATCGCATGTAAGGCCACCTAGAAAACTTCAAGCAGGGCATCAGGACAGCAGTCACTTCCCATAGCTGCTGCCTGAGGCTATCTGAGGCTCATGGTTAAAGGTACCACCATGTACAGTCATGTCTCAGGCTCCTCTCCTTTGCATACCTGCTTGAGGGACAACAAAACCTTTTCTCTGCCTGCTGTGGTTGCCCTTGTGAACATTACAGCACTCCTGCCATGCAGTCGGATCTGCCTCTGAACAGTCACCAGTTCTTCCATCTCATGCTGGACCTCCTGTCGCAGTTTCCACAGGCTGCCCCTGTGTCCCTGTAGGAAGAGGACCCCCAGCTCATTGTGGGGCACCTCCTCTCCTCTCTCTATGTGCTACTCATGCAGCATGACTCCACCTACCCTCCCCTACACACCGTGCACCCCCACTTCTAGCGATCAGACAGCAGTTCCGAGTGGTGGGACCGGATCATCATGGAGTGGTGGGACAACCAGCAGTGGCTCCAGAATTTCCACATGAGGAAAGATACCTTCATGGAGTTGTCTGAATGGCTTGCCCCTGCCCTCACGCAATGGGACATCCACATGCGACCCTCCTTCCTCCTCCAGAAAAAGGTAGCCACTGCCATCTGGAAGCTCATCATGCTGGACAGCTACCTATCCATTGAGAACCATTCGGCATGGGGAACCATCGTGGCTGTGCTCATGCAGGTATGGCTTTCTCGTACTATTGTTCCAGTGGTATGGTGAACTGCTGCAATGGAGAACCCTGGGCAAGGGGGGGTGGGGGGCGGGTGCAAGTCCTTTTCCCAGGAGGTTTTTCAGTCCCGCCTTCTCAAAGCCCTGCAGGAGGATGGGTTAAGTTGGGATTGCTCCTGGTGTGTGGGAGCAATTGGGGAGTGATTGGGCTCAAGAACCCCCCCAAAGGTTCTAGCAACCCTGTGATTCTCTGTGTGTCTCCTTCTATGGGTGGTGAAGGAGGTAGTCAACACTGTTGTCTGTGCATGGTCATCAACCTGGGCAATGTGGACCCCATCATCGCAGGCTTTGCTGCCATGGGCTTCCCCAACTATGGGGGGAGAGCTAATGATGGCACCAATATCCCCATCAGGGCCCCTGACCATTGGGCTTCTGAATACATTAACCGCATGGGGTACTTTTCCATGGTCCTTCAGGACCTTGTGGACCACTGTGGCCAGTTCACAGACATCAATGTCAGGTGGTCGGGGAAGGTGCATGATACCTGCATCTTCAGGAAGTCCAACCTGTTCCAGAAGCTGCATTCTTGCACTTTCCTCCCCGACCACACCAGTAGGGTCGGGGATGTGGACATACCAATGTGCATTGTAGGGGACGTAGCCTACCCTCTGCTCCCCTGGCTAATGAATCCCTAAATCGGACACCTTGACCAAAGCAAGGAACACTTCAATGGCAGGCTCAGCAGGGCCCGCATTGCTGTGGAAGGTGCCCTTAGTCATCTGAAAGGGAGGTTCTGTTGCCTCCTCACCTGGCTGGACTTGGGGGACATTCTAGTCGCTGAAGTGGTGGCTGTGTGCTGTGTCCTTCACAACCTTTGTCAATATAAAAGGGAGATGTTCCTGCCACGATGGGGGCCAAGAGGCCAAGCAGCTCGTCAGGGCCTTTGAGCAGCTGCACATGTGTGCCATGGGGCAGGCCCATCAAGGTATCCTGGAGGCCATGAGGGAGAGTTTCAGCCAGAGCCAGCTGTGAGACTCTCCCCTGGGCCTCCACACAAGGGGCCTTTGCAGTGGCCCACTTTACCTTTCCTCCCCCACCCCTCGCTTCCCCTGCCCTACTTCCCCGGCCCCCCTGCATACACAATAAACCACACTTTCTGTTTTTGAAAGAATAAAGTGGTTTTGTTTATTTGGGGTAAATGTTACCGGGGAGGGACTGGGAAAGAACCTGGGAGGGGGAGGGAGGTAGAAGTGGGAGAAGGAGGAGGGAGGAGAGGATCAGGGATGGGGCTGCGACTGGTGCCTGCCTCAGGTGGTCCTACCACCTCTTGTGCAGGGCCCTCAGTGGCCACTGGGGGTGGGAGCTAGGAGGAGAAGGCAGTGGGGCAGGAACCGGAGTGGCCATCAGGCGGTTGAGGGAGAGGGTGAAAGCTGTGTATATGCTCCGGCCCTGCTGCAGAAGCTCCTTCCAGGTGTTCCAGCATAGTTCTAGGTCTGTCTCCAGTCTGCAGTACTGCCGTTCCAGGGACGCTGCAGGGCATGCAGGCAGGCGATGTGCTCCTGCTGTAGGTCTTCCTGGGCTCGCCTTTGCCTGCGGGTCACATGGGGTTGGGAGGATGGTGCAGGAGATGTGGCTCATGCCCCACTTGTAGCTGATATAGTTGTGGAGAACAAAGAGAAGGGAAATCATCCCAGGAGACACTGTGCATGAGGCCAGCCCTCATCTCTGAGCTGCCGAAAGGGGTCAGATGAAGGGGATGTGCTTCCATCAAGGCCATCTGAGGCCTAGACAGAAGGCCCTTGGGGACAAGCAGGTATGGGAGGCAACAGGGCAGCTGGACTTCCCTCCATGTTATGCACATATTGGGTCCAGCAGTGGTGGCATCCCACACAGAGAGAGGACTTGTATCCCTACCCAGTGGAGGAGAGGAGAGCAGGGTGTTGGGGGGAGGTGTGTGTGAACAGCAGACACTGTTTGTTGGAGAGGTTCCCCTCCACTTCCTTCCCCTCCCAGCAGGCTCCCCTGGCAGGGGCTCGGTGTCCTCCACCTCACCGTGCAGTCCCCAAGAATGGATGCTGCCCCGAGAGTACAGGCATGCCCTTGTGCCATGTGCGGCACTGCTGTGTGTGTGTGTGTGTGTGTGTGTGTGTGTGTCTTCATGTCCCCAGCCTCTTTATAGTGGTGGCTTGTGGTGGGAGGGTGTCCCACCCCAGTGTTGGGAGTATCACCCAGTGTTGGGAGTAAAGCAGGCCTCTCCAGACACCCTGTGAGCAAGAGCACAAGGGTCTCCTGTTGCAGCCTCCTGGGGCCGTGCATCCTGGACTGGTGCTCCATGTGCACAGGCTGCTGCATGATCCCCAGGCCGAGAAGGCCAAGCAAGGAGCATGCAGCAGCCCCTTGCTGCCTGCCACCTCCAAGCAAAGTCATGGCACTCACCTGATGGACATTCCCCAGCTTCAGACGAAGCCTGGGAAACATCCTGGGAAGGGGGTACCGGCTCCAGGACAAGCATGACGTCCTGGCTGGCAGGCATTGAGATGATGCTGACGGCATCCAGCTCCTCCTCCTGCTCCTCCTCCTCACTGGCTCTACCCTTGGGAGGGCAATGACTGGAATCTCCAGCCCAAATTCACAACGGGAGGTGGGGGGAAGGGACTGACCCTCCCCCCCCCCCAAGGATGCAGTGGAGCTGGTCATAATAAGGGCAGGTCTGCAGTGCCACCCTGGAGTGGGAGCTGCCCTCCCTAGCCTTGCCGTAGGTCTGCCTGAGCTCCTTGATCTTCATGCACACCTGCTCCTGGGTGTGCATGTGGCCCTTTGTGGCCTAGGCTCTCAGCCATCAGGCCATAGACATCCACATTCTTATTCCTGGTGTGGAGATTCTGGAGGTTTGCCTCCTCTCCCCAGATCTCAGTGAGGTCCAGGATCCCCACACATGACCAGGAAGGTGTACATCTCTTTCAGCCCTGGTTAGGGTCCTGGAAGCTGGCTGCCTGCTCGGCTGCAGCCATGGAAGGCTTGGACGGAGCACAGGGGTCTCTCATGGCAGCAGGGACAGCTGTGATGTCTGCTGCTATGTGGCACAGGGCCTGTGTTGTGCCACAAGCCCTTTCCCCTGTGGCTGCAGCTTTAAGGGCTGCAGGGGAAGGGGAACTATAGAGTTCCGATGAGTGTGAACCGAGTGGCCAGCAGGACACCTGTGGGAAGCCCTGGAGGCCACTTATTTTGAAATAATTCCAGCTGCCCTATCTACACAAGCCCTATTTTGAAGTAGCTGCATAGACGAGCCCTATTTGCTGTGCGCTTGTGCAGCCACTCAGCAGAGATTCAAATACCTTCCAGATGGTTAGCAGAGTGTCCAGAGTTAGATTTGTTTGTTTCTACTGCTGATGCACATTCGCCCATGTCTTAGTGCGTGTACAAAAATGTATTCCACACATGGATGGGAGGGAACATTGATCTCTTCTTATTTTTCAAGATGCTGTCATAAGACTGTGAAAACATAGCAGGCCATATAATTGCAAACCATTTGTGGCATTTTATGTCTGTGTCATCTCTTGTCTCCAGCCTCTGAGATGAATGTATGTTTCCTTTCTTCTTCAGTCTCTGCTCCTTACTTTTAAGATTTATATGCCCAAAAGAGTGAGAAGAAACATTCCACCCATCACTGATCCTCTTCTAAGCTTAGGAATCACATTGTGTACTTCATCCTGAGCATCAGAGACTGTATGTACAAAGTCAGAGCTGGGAACACATTAAGAGATAACTTTATTCCTCTGACTCAATAAGATATAAGACCAGATCTATAATAGATCACTTTAATATTGTATTAAAGGAAGAAGACAAATAGATTTAGAGGGAGAAAAAGGGTACAATAAGACCTTAAAATGCATTAACAAGAGGGAACAATCCCAAAATATATAGACTGTAGCCTGTTTCTGAAGTTGAAGAACAATCAGGTTTGAATGAACAGAAGTTTCTGTGGAATCTTCTGCTAATGAAGAATAAGCTAAAAATTGTATTTATCTAGAACCCTTTGCAAAAGAATCAGAGGACATTCCACAGTTAAGCTATATTGACTTCAGATGAATTACTCCAGCTTTGCACATGAATGTATCTTGAACAGAATTTAACCCACTATATTTAGGATCAGAAGGATTAGATTTTTTTTGTAAATGTCAGTAAATATCGATTTCTCTATACACACACACAAGCAAATAAAAAAGTATTTCCAGAAATACTCAAAGGGCTGCGTCTAGACTGGCATGATTTTCCGCAAATGCTTTTAATGGAAAAGTTTTTCCGTTAAAAGCATTTATGCGAAAGAGCGTTTAGATTAGCACGCGGATGCTTTGCGCAAAAGCACTTTTTGCGGAAAAGCATCCGTGCCAATCTAGACGCGTTTTATAAGAAGAAAGCCCCGATCGCCGTTTTCGCCATCGGGGTTTTTTTGCGCAAAACAGTCCTCCCTTGTCTACACTGGCCCTCTTGTGCAAATACATTTGTGCAAGAGGGCTTATCCCTGAGTGGGAGCATCATAGTATTTGCGCAAGAACACTGATAATCTTACATTAGATCGTCAGTGTTCTTGCGCAAATTCAAGCGGCCGGTGTAGACAGCTGGCAAGTTTTTCCGCAAAAGCGGCCGCTTTTGTGGAAAAACTTGCCAGTCTAGACGTAGCCAAACTATACAGAGAACCATAGTAAGAAAAATGCTGTTTGAGATGTTGGAGTTTGACTTATTTAGTTTTATATATTTGGAATGTGATGTTGAGAATTAGTGTTTTAATGGTAATAAGTCCAACTTTTTTCATCTCAATGTCTAATGTAATTAAATAATTATAGTCTGATCCTCCAATTATCTGACTATGTAATTTCCCAAATAGTGAAAATTTAAATGACAAAAATTTTGAAAAATCACAGAAGAAACATTATTATCTGTCAGAGTTATGAAAAACAAACAAACATTGATTTCTGCCAAGTCTATGTATGGGGAGCAGGGTCCCCTAGACATCAGAATATTTATTCCAAGTTGAGTTGGCAAATTACAGTAAATATTAGATCCATAGATAGCATACGCCAGTTTATTTCATATCCTTTACTGCTGCCAGAAACTGAGCAATGATTTGAGAAGTGTATTCAAAGTACTCACTTTGATATTGGGCACTTATATCCAAGCATCATTTGTGCATAGTAGGGATACTGGATGAATTATTATTGCCAGTCTTAAGAAATTAAATAGCCAGGTCCAGAGGGTCCATAGTGACAAGATGGAAATATAAGACCCTTCCGACATATGATTAATTAACTGAGCTATTCACAATAACTATAATGGGGTAAAAAATGCATTCACATAAAGGAACAAATACATTGGGAAATTGTGTACAGTCAGCCTAACTGATACCTGGAACAAATTATAAAAACAATCAGTTCCTAAGCACCTCAGGCATACTTGGGTGACAAAGCAATGGGCAAAATGAATTTGTCAAGAAAAAATCATAGAAAATCAAACTAATTTCCTTCTTTGGTGGGGTCACAGGCATAGTTTATAGGGAGGAAACAGTAGACTTGATTCATCTTAGTTTTAGTAAAGCTTTTGACACTGATCCCCCAACATTCTCATAAACAAACTAGAGAAATATGGTCTGGATCAAATTAATGTAACTTGGGAGCATAACTGCTTGAGGACAGTTCTCAAACAATAGTTGCCACTGGTTTGCTGTCAAATGTTGAGGATATATCATTTTGGGCCCCTCAGGAATCTGGTACTATTCAATATTTTTCATTAATGACTTGGATAAAATGGGTGAGAGTATGCTTACATAATTTGAGACTGACACCACCTGGGAGAGGTTGCAAACACTTTGTAGAATAGGATTAGGATTCAAAATGACCTCAATAAAATGTTTTGAAATCCACAAGAATAAAGACAAGTGGAAAGTACTACGCTTAGGAATGAAAAATCCAATTCACATGTATAAAATGGGAAGTAACTGGCAAGGCAGAAAGGATCTGGGGAGCATAGTGGATCACACTATGAGCCAACAATGTGATACGGTTACAAAAAAGGCTAATATTCTGAAGGCTGTTAGCAGAAGTGTCCTATGTAAGATACAAGAGATAACTGGCCTGCTCTATTCATGTCTTGTAATGACGCAGCTAGAGTACTGTGTCCACTTTGGAGAGATACATTTTAGGAAAAATGTAAAAAAAAAAAAATTGAAGAGAGATCAGACGAGAGCAACAAAAAATGATAAAGGTTTAGAAAGCTCAAATTAAGAGGAAAGATTAAAATAGGGAAAGAACTAGCTGGTATATACAGCAGCAAGGGATATTTAGTTTCTATATTAGGAAAACATTTTCAAACTCTAAAGATAGTTAAGTTTCAAAATAGTTTACAATGGAGATTGTGGAGTCTCCATATCTAGATGTTTTAATAAACATGTTAGAAAAACACCTGTCAGGGATGGTTTAGGCATATTTTCTTATGACTCAGTGCAGGAGGATGGACTATATGAGCTCTGTGATGGGGTGTACTGTGGCTTTATCAGCACACTGGGAAGCAGCTCCAAGGAGTCATCTGTGACTGCACCCCATTGCAACCTCTAAAGCTCCCTTCCAGGCTAAATGTCTTTATTCCTGTGACAGATATATGCTCACACATAAAAGATTCTGTATTACTGCAGAATTTCCCAGAGTTTTTAAAGATGAGCTTAGCTTCCTGAAAAATGAATGCAATAAACACTCCTATCCTGCATCTCCTCATTCAGTTTTTTTGGCCAGCTCATCTTTATTTATGCATCTTCCATGCCCCTCCTGGCTTATTCTTTTGGCACAACCAACACATTAGGAAACCATGTGACTTGTTGGACCCCACAGTAGGGCTGTGGAAACAATAGAGCCATTGCACCAGAAAGCCTGCATGCCACCAAAAGAGTATTAATTGTCTCTACAATGAGTGACAGAGGAGGACTCATGGAAGGGCTACAGAGTCTATGATGATATGGAAACAGTTGTTCTAATACCTAAGGAAAATGTAGTGGAGGAGCTGCATTCCCAAAGGCTGGAGCTGCAGAAGCAGGCAATTTGGGGAATTAGATGTATGCCACACAATCCCTACTCCTTGTTGTGCACTTAAAGCCCTACTTCTTGGGCTTTCTGTGAGGTGAAATGAATTGCCCTTGTAAAATAGAACTGTTTAATTTATCCTCTTTTGGAGACCGAGACACATTATTCTGTAAGTCAAGGACGTTTTTGCAAAACCTTCCCAAAGTTTACTCTTCTTTGTATGAAAACAAACAAAAAGATGAGATCTTAGGTTTTGTTTGTTAGAGTCTGTAACGAGCCATTGTTGTGCTTTGTGTATATGCTTGCACTCAGTTCCTTTGACTTACAGTTTATTCCTGTCTTGCTGTGTTATGTATGCTGACCTCACTATTCAGAACTAAATAAAAGCTGCTTTTGAAAGAAAAAGGGCAGATACAACTCCCAGCTACATGGGGGGTGCATCCTGAACAACTCACTTATTTTAGTGGATTTACTTTGGATTTATACCAGTATGTGTGAGAGTACAATTTAGCACAACATCTTTAGACGGATGGGGGGGGGGAGTAAAAATATCCTTCAGTTCTCATATAAACTATTTGTTGATGATGAAATGAATCTTTCTTACACATAACCCATATGAGTTCCTTCTCATTCTCCAGAGGATCTGTGAATTTCTTGTTACATTTTTGTATTTAAATTCATTGCTATGTTGGAAACAACATTCTTGAGAGCCCCCATAGAGCAGAATGAAGCTCCATAAAATGCAAACACTATTCACCAGGCTCAGCAACTCCTTCATCATAGCTGAGTTTCAAAAAAGAAATATCTATATCTAACACATGTATAACTAACTAAAACACTTCCAAAGAGGCAGAGAACCTTCTGTCACAGAGAAAAAGCCCTTATTATTTCTAACACTGTGCTCTGGCAGGAGACAAATATCACAAGGGCTGGCAATTAGGTTAAGAGACTAAAGTGATTCCCAGAGATGTCACAGACATGGGAATGAAACAGCCTCCAAATGAAATCTGCAAAACTAATCTGAAAATTAAATAATAGCCAGAGACTAAATAAATAAATACATAAAGAACCTGTATCTAAGCTGTCAATATAATCATGGTCTCCTTTTTCCACATTATGGTCCCCTTATTTATGGGATTACTTATTAGAAATGAGTTCACATCAAGTGGGAATAATTACTGAGATTAAATAGGCTAGGGTGATTCTTCCTTTAGGACATAGAACCATAGAACACTGGAACTGGAAGGGACCTTGAGAGGTCATCGAGTTCAATCCCCTGCCTTCACAGCAGGACCCAGTACCATCTAGACCATCCCTGATAGATGTCTATCTAACCTGCTCTTAAATATCTCCAGAGGTGGAGATTCCACAACCTCCCTAGGCAATTTATTCCAGTGTTTACACCCTGACAGGAAGGTTTTTCTAATGTCCCAGCCTAAACTTCCCTTGCTGCAGTTTAAGCCCATTGCTTCTTGTCCTGTCCTCAGAGGCCAAGGAGAACTTTTTTTCTCCCTTTTTCTTGTGACACCCTTTTAGATACCTGAAGACTGCTATCATGTCCCCTCTCAGTCTTCTCCTTTCCAAACTAAACAAGCCTAATTCTTTCAGTCTTCCATCATAGGTCATGTTCTCTAGACCTTTAATTATTCTTGTTGCTCTTCTCTGGGCCTTCTCCAATTTCTCCACATCTTTCTTGAAATGTGGTGCCCAGAACTGGACACAATACTCCAATTGAGGCCTGATCAGTGCAAAGTAGAGCGGAAGAATGGCTTCTTGTGTCATGTTCACAACACTCCTGTTAATGCAAAGGACATGTGGGCAAGTTAAACTAAACACAAAAACACACTAAGATTTCATATTTTGCAGCAGACTGACATTGTCATCTCCATTTTGTACTTATGTATACGGGACCCCTGATCCAGACTTGCAAAAGCAGCTTTAAAACCATCCAAGATTTCCCCTACTAATGGTTATCTTTATTGGTGTAGAGCTGTTGCAGGAGTTCCTATACCTCTCTCTCCTAGACCGTAAGTATTGGAGAAACTTAAAGGGTACACATCCCAAGTTTCCCTATACTCTTGACTATCCTTCTCTGCAAGTACAACTCACACCTTGCTCCCTTGTCTGCCCTAAACTGGGCCACAGGCAGCATGAAATGACCTGGAACAGCATAGAGACTCTCATAATTTATTCCAGTCTTTTAGGCTGTGATTTCCACAGGATCTTAAAGAAGTTAGGTTCCAAAATCATGTTGTAAATCAATGAGATTTGGGCACCTAATTCCTGAAGGCTCCTTTGTAAATCTCAGCCTTAATGTTAACTTTGTTGCTAAAACAACAAGGAGGGTTAAAGAAACAGATTTCAACTCCTGTCTCCTGTATTTAAAGAGAGCTGCCACTCTCTGCAACATGCACATTTCCAATAACAGTACAATAGGACATACGTTTTATGATGGCTGAAGTATAACGCCCCCCCCTTTTTAATTAAAAGCAAAGTTGAATCATATACATTACTGTAGCCCGCAGGAGAAATTTTCTATTAGCCAATGAGCACTAGCTCGTGAGAGTGATTTTTACCACAGACATGATTCTTTCCTCTAACCCTTCCTTTCATGCATATTTTTAGACTGGCTGCAAGAAACCTACATTATTCCCATCTCTGAGGGCCTTTTTTTGAATCTCCTCTATTTTCGTGTTTCTTTTCTCCTTCTTTTAGTGTATTGCTTCTTTGGTGGCTTTACTCAAAGCAGGACTAAAGAGCAGCAATAAGAAAGCAAGAATCCTTCGCAGTGGTGCACATATTTGTTTAATGGTGCAAGATCACACTAATTCCCTTGCCAGGGTTTTTATCTTCCTTTAGGGGACAACAATTCCAGAGGCTTAACTATGTCTGGTCTGTTGAAAGTTGAATCACACTGCAGATGGCCGTGACTGTGCTTTCTTCACTTCACAGACAGCCCCATTAAATCAAACCACAGTCTCCTAGCACTTGACAAAAGCAACATGTTCCAAGAAAGTAACCTTTGCTTTGAAGGAAGTAGTGAGATTTGGGTGGTAGCTGCTTTGTTTCTTTTCTGTACATGGATCTGAGAGATTTCTTCCTGCAAGAAATATAAAGAGCAACACTTGGACAAGACAGTGAATAACAGTAAATTTTGGCTCATAGCTTTGCCTTTTGTACACATTTGACTTTTGCCTTTTAATCCTGCAACTAAGTGCTTTTTGATTTCCCATCTGTTGATGTAACCTCATCATTGAATTGTAAAACAAAATATTTATAGCATTCTAGCTAATTATCCCTCAATTAGACACGAGAAAGGGGTTAGGATCCATCTTGCAGCCCTTATGTGAATAGTCCTTTTGGTACCTATGGGAATGTCTACATTTCAATAAAAGACTGGTGGCACAGCCACGGATGACCTGGATCAGCTGCCTCAGGCTCATGGGACTTGGCTTGTGGGGCTATAGAATTGAAGTTCAAATTTTTAGGACCAGGTGGCATCCCAGCTTTTATGATCCTATCATAGGGAAGGGTCTGAGAGCCTGAGCCTGAACATCTACACTGCTGTTTATAGCCCTGTCCCCCTGATGAATGAACCTCAGTGCCATGGGGTTTTTATCACAGTAAAGACATACCCAAAAGAACTGTGTTGTAGAGTTACGCAGCTGAGGTAAATCATTCTACCTCCTTTGACATCAATGGACCTGCCCCAGTAGTTACATCAGCTAGAGATATTACCCTTGGTTTTTATCCTTTATGTATATACTGAAGATAGGCCTGAACTTTCTTGCACTGAAGTTAACAACAGAACGCTCTTCAGCTTCACTGAGGGCAGAATGGGTCCTATATGCATTTGGCCTGTCTGTGGAAGAGAAGTAAATTATGCTATTGAATCCAAAGACCTGACAGGACAGAAGCTTCATAGACAGGGTTGGGGAGATTCCTCCTTTTGAAGATTTTAATTCAAGACTCAATGACTTTCTGGAAGATATTGTTTTTGATCCAAGCAATCAAAAAGTTTTTGGAGTCTAGCAAATTATTTCTGTTAGAAGGAGAAACTCTTGTTGGAATCAGGTATTTCTGTGTTGCAATCCTATTAATTTATAAAGAATATCAGAAGACCTGTGCCCTTGATTACAAGAAGCACTAAACAACAGGAGACAGTTTCTTTACTTCTAAGCCTCTTTCAACCAACACGTTACCCAAAAACTCTCCATGCCTTACCTTTCTTCTCAGGGTCATGCTAACAGGGCTTCTCTGGCTGTGTATGGGGCTTCTTTGGGCCTTCTTGGTGTTCTATGTATTTCTGATGCTTCTGTCTCACACACAAACACACAAAGCTCCATCAGCATCTTAGCCTCTGCATTTGCAATGTCAATTTCTAGGGAAACTCTCTGGGCAATATAGTTCAGCTTCTATCATGTGCCTTGTCATGTGCCTATATTTTGGATGGTTGCTCCTATTATTTCAGTTAGGCATCTGATTCCATAAAGGAGCTTCATGCAATCCTCTCACATAACAGTATCATTCAATCAAACACAAATTATAGGTCTGAGGGCTGGAGTAATTGGGTGAATTACACACCCTATGTTATATAGGAGGTCAGGCTTGATAATCTCAGGGTCCCCTCCAGTCTTAACATCTATTAATCTGTGAATAGTTCTCCCAAAGTAATTTAGTCCTTCCCTGCAATATATGGAGTCTAAGGAATGATCCAATTATGTTAACTATGCAATGTTTTTGTGATGTGTAAAAAGTACCCAAAAGGGAGTAAGTGGCTGAAATAAAATTAGTGTAATATTATAACCTAAGTGTTATTTGAAGCCACTTTTGCAAAAGTGAATAACTAGTCCTTTAACTCATTGCCTCATTAACCTCTCTGGAAGAAGTACTATTATAGTATATAATGTTATTTAAAACTAACCTATAAATGTTAAAATTATACACATTTGAAACATTATGTGACCTACTCACTGCCAGATCCTCATACCTTCCTACAATGTTGGACCAAGGTAACTCCTTTCCCTCTGGATGTCATGCATGGTCTTTTTGTTTGTTCAATTTATTGAATGGGCATCTTGACTGACTAATTGGTTGATTTTGGACTCAGTGCTATGAGGAGCTGAGAGCTTCTCCTGTGAATGGCCATCAACGCCCAAAGTAAAATTTTACTGCATTCAGCACATTATAGTATTGGACAGACAGTATTAAAAATGATTAAGGTAGGGACAAGATAGCTGAATAATGGGTTGCTAAATACCATTCATTAGAAAGATCAATGGGATTAATAAGGATTCTTTTTGTGGACTCTCCTGGGTGTCATCTTAAAATAATACCAGTATAGAACTTTGCACTAAACTTTATTTAGATTTTACTAGCTTTTATTACAGTTGCTAGGTGAAACGAGACAGATTATCAAGTTGTACCTTAAATGGAAATTCTCACACATGGAGAAAAATGAAGCTAAACACAAATAGCAGATAAACCATTTTGTATTATTCATGTCTAACTCTGTCAGGATACACAAGCTGTCTAAATTAATACTTGCATAGTCCCCTTCACCCAAGTTCTTTGTATGTATTTAATGTATTTATTCTCATAACACCCCTCTAAGATATCAAAAGGGGAAGTTCTGGTGAAGCAGAAGGTCTGCCAAGCCCTAGGGTCTCACTCTAACTCTTGGATAAAATACAAGTCCATGTAGATAGAAAGGAGGGATGTCCATTTCAGGAAGATACAGGCACTCTGGACTCTAACATTTCAAATTAAAACTCTGGTTAAAACAATGTCCTAGCTACTAATTCACATGTAATAGTTAATTAATTTATAACTGCATTGAGGGAATGGAAATTGCAGGACTATAGCATTTTCACCATCTTTTCCTCCTCAGCTATTGTTATAACTTTGTTTTCCTGATACAACATTTAGTTAATTATTTGAGCTACTGTGTGTGGGGGGATGTGTGTATTGGTGTGTATAGAAGAAAGTCTGACATCAGGTCTTTATTTTCTATATGTCTCTATATTATGAGAAGACCCTTTTGTCTGGAGAAATAATGCCAATTTACTCCAGCTGGGAGGAGCTCGCCTTATGTAAATTTCTGTGACTATCCCCAGGCTATATTAAGGGGAAGCAGGGGATGAACACAACTCCCCCCTCTATTCAAAACAAACACCTGCCCTTACTCTTCTTGATTTGGATAAGTATCACTGTTACACAAGTCCCACACCTGCTGGATGCTGCAGATATTGTTGTTTCTATTTCAATCCACTTCAACCACTGGATATGTCCGCATGCATGCTCTCTCTCTCTCTCTCTCTCTCTCTCTCTCTCTGGAGATTTCTCAAACATTCTATAATTGGCCAACCTCAAACAGTTTGGAGGTACACTCCATTAAAGTCCCTTAGGGATTATCAATTTTCATGTAACCATGTTTACGGCAATAACTCTGAAGGTTTAAATTTCCGAATCTTTTTGTTCTAGTAATCATTTCAAGCTGGAACACTCTCATGATCAGGCTTTCTTGAAAGATTTCTAATATTTTCCCCTTGGGTTGAATGGTCCATGAAAACAATTTTCTCGCTGTATTTATATCAGTGTTATTTCTAATTCCAGCCAAATGCAGCTAGGTGAATATGAAATGTCTTTAAATGTATTCAGTTCCCTATCCCATATTTTCTCTCTAACTAGGGGCATGCATGCACACACTCATTGTGTAAGGATCCCTTATATGAGAATGGTAGTAGACTAGAGAAATAGTCTGTTTCTACAAAAATAAAACGAAGTTCTTACATCAAAAACCAAGTTGAGTTTATTTTTCATCATTGACCTCCTCTGCATTCTGACCAATCAATAGTCTTTGCTGAAAATTACTGAATAACATTATATAACTGCTATTGTTTTAATGAAAATAATCTACACCAAACACTTTTTTTTTTCTACTGTGCCCTCACAAGCGGATCAAGGAAAATCCAGAATTGAAAACTGCACTTGTCTTCCATCCTGGACCAGTGACAGTTTTAAGGTCTTCTGTCTTGTGAAATATCAGCATTAGAAAAGGAAGCAATATCACATAGGGAAAAAGGAAGTCACGCTGTCTAATGAGCATTTGTTTCTAGCCCTTCCTTGCTTCTTGCCAGAATTCACCTTTATAATTGTGACATAGGTGATTTTTAAAAGCATATTTTAGGACTTATTTAGAGGTTCTGAAAATGAGGGCTACTTTTTGTGTCACTAAAATGCCATCACTTGTACATAAGACAACTTGCATTAGAAACAAAGGTATTTACACATAGTACCAGTTATATATTTAAAACTGTAATGATTAAATTTTATGGTAATTTAGAGCATACAGTGAAGAATTTGGACCAGAAGGTATTCTAAAATATCCTGCTTCTATTATGTATGCTATAAACGTGAGACCATGTGGTGTGATGTGGGCCTATTTGGGTACTCCAGATTTGTAAATTACATCTATAATCATATATCTAAAATAAGGCTCTGACATTGCACTGCTTAGCAAGCAAACAGGCTGCTGCACCTGGTGGAAGACTGTGGATTTCAGAGAGGCTCTGAGCAGGCTCTGAACACAGAGCATTGCAGGAAATTGGCTGTGGTGGTCTAATCTGCAGTAGTGCTAAGTGTTTCATATATTATTCCTAGATAATAATAACATAGCTGGGCTTTTTATTAAAAAAAGGGCTTTTGCAACCACAGTTGAGCATTCAAGCCATGTGCATGCACGGTGACATCCTGATGCTTCCAAATTCTTCCCTCCTGCAAACTGCATTCACTGCACCAAGTCCTATGCAGTTCTCTCTCTCTCTCTCTCTCTCTCTCTCTATCTAGGCCCCTTTTCTGCTGTAGGGCTATGTGCATCTTAATTGACCAAACTGGAGAATGCTGATAAGATGAAGGTGCACTGGCCCTGCACCATCTTAAAGATTCAGTGTTACAGTGTCAAGACTGTTCCTTGCTCTGACACTTTGAGTGCAGAAGGCCCACAAGAGACCGTAAACTACCCTGCCACTAAAGGCTTATGTTTAAAAAAAACTCCCAACATCCCTCACTGTGGGTGGTATGCTGCCACCACTCAAATGTAATAACTCCTTGAGAGCCAGGAAGATGCACTTATGGTACATCTACACAGTAGCAGGTATCTTGAAATAAGCTACACAATTTGAGCTACACAAATTGCGTAGTTTATTTCAAAATAACTTTTTTCAAAATTTGGCACTGTCTACACAACACTAATTTCGAAATAAATCACTATTCCGGTGTCTTCCTTAATCCTCATGCAACAAGGTTTACACGCAGCCGGAATAAGAAGCATGTTATTTTAAACGTATTTTGAAATATTAGGCATGCTGTTAAGATGTGCAGAACACTATTTTGTGATAACATCCATTTTCCTGAAATAGTGCCTCTGTGTAGACATACCCTTAAAAATTTCCCACAGGAAGATAATCTGCTAGTTGGATTTGCAGTAGCCTCTCTCAAATTCATGGGCAGAACACCTATAGCACCTCCAAGCTGTTTACCACAACATAAAAAAGGCAGGGCTGACAGTTAAGGCTAGAAAGTGTCAAATAGGCTCAAGTAGGGTGACTTACCTTAGACACCAGATGGGTCAAGAACTATCAACCCTCTACAGGCTGAAGTAGAGGCTATCCCAGATTGGCCTGTCCCTAAATTAAAAAACAAACAAACAAACAAACAGGTCCAATCATGCCTAAGCTTGCCAGGATATTATAGACAATTTCTACTGCACAGCACTCAGGACTTTGTTAGAAGCTCCTGAAATGTGTTGTATATAAAATCAAAGTGGCTGATTCACTTTCCCATGAGAGTTTCCCAGATTCAGCTAGTTAAAACTGTACTGCAGTCTGAGTCACTTTATTCCATGAATGTGGGGATGTAACTTCCATGATTAATTATATTTTCTCCTAGACTTCCAAGAATAAATCACAGCCAGTATGGATCAGCCTGCCCAGCACCATCTGTGATTTGTGGTGTGTGTGAGATGAATGGGAAGGTTACTGCCCTTTTCTAGACATCCCAGCCATTAAGTTAATTAAATTGCCTGTAAAGGGTTAAGCCCAGAAACAGTCAGTATCCAGGAAGTGTTTGCAGGCAGCCAGGAGAGCCAATGGGAAGAGAGTGAGAGATCTGAACAAAAAAATAGGTTCTGCCTGCTACAGTTCTTTTTGAGAGTTCAGAGCAAGAGCTGGTAGAGAAATTAATTGAGCCAGGAATAAGACATGCATTTTCCTCTAATAGCCACGTCTCAGAAAAAACAACAACAAAAAACCCCAAACCACCTAAACTTTGGAACGACAAAGATGTAAGTAGAACAGGGAATGTTCAATTAGATGTGGTCCAGTTATTTTCTTTAATTTCTAGTTTGTGAACTCTGTGCTGAACCTATGTAACTATAACTTTTACACTGAATCCCAGGGAACCAATTCTCTGTGCTTTCAATATGCCTTTCTTCAGTTGCTCTGTAACAGCTGGAAATGAAGTATGCTTTACCAAATATATCTTCTTTGTTTTTGTTAACAAAATCACCTTTTTAAGACTATGGTCTGATTTCTGTGTCCTAGAAGAGAGGAGCTTCTGTGTGCATGTGACTGAGACTAAAGGTCAGCAATTAAGAAATTACAGTTTGTAATTTCCTGAGGAGGGCTAAAGAGCTTGGGGGATAGCCAATAGGAAGAAATTTGCAAGTGTGTCTTCCTGGCTCTCAAGGGTTTTTTTTTTTTTCAGTTGCGTGGTAGCAGTGTACCACCCAACATTAGGGAATCTGTGATCTTGGAGAGGTTTTATTTTTATTTTATTTTTTTAAACAGAAGCCATTAGTAGCAAGGTAGTTTAAGATATCATGTGGGCAGGCCCCCACCTTTTGCACTTGAAGTATCAGAATGGGGAACAGCTTTGACACCCTGTGGCATCACCCTGCGCTCAAGCAGAATCAAGTATACCTAGGCCATCCCTCAAATGTGTATTTTACCTCTTCTTAAAATTCTCCGCGGACAGGGATTTCACAGCATTCTTAGATAAGCAGTTACAATGCTTAAATATCATTATACACAGAATTCTTTTATTATACAAATTGAATCTCTTTGCTTTAGACTAAGCCAATTATTTCTTGTTCTACCTTGATAGACTTGAAGAACAATTGGTCACCGTTCTCTTTATAACCTTTTACATATTTGAAGTCTGTTATCATGTATCTGCTTCATCCTTTTCTTCCCTAGACTAAATATGCATAATTCTTTCAACCTGTCCTCATAGATCAGCTTTTGGAAACTTCTTATCATTTTTGTTGCTCTCTGCTAGACTCTTCAATTTGATCTCATCTTTCCTACCATGTGATGTCCCAAACAGCTATGAGTAGAACAGGACAGTTATCTTTCATGTCTTGCATAATGACACTCCTGTTAATAGACCCCAGAATAATAATAGCCTTTTCACAATTTCATCATATTGTCTGCTCATGTTCAATTTATGATCTACTAAAACCCACAGATCTTTCTCTGCAGTACTGCTGCCTAGTCAGTTATTCCTTAGTGTGTGCTTGTGCATTGGATTTTTTTCCTTCATATTTGTAGTAGCTTCCACTTGTTTACTTAAATTTCACCTAGTTTATTTTGGACAAGTTCTCCAATTTATTAACGTTATTATGAAGTCTAATCGTGTCCTCCAAACTGTTTGCTACCCCTCCTATCTTGGTGTCATCCTCAAATTTTATAAGCATAATCTCCACCTCTTCATCTGAGTCATTAATAAAAATATTAAACAGCATGAGACCCAAAACAGACACCACTGTATATCACTAGATACGTTCTTCCACCCTGATAGTGAACCAGTGATAACTACCTTCACTTGATTATCTACCCACCTTATAGTAACTTCATCTAGATCATATTTCCCTAGGTCTGTTTTAAATGAGAATGACAGGTGGGGCAGTGTCAAAAGCCTAATTAATGCTAAGATATATCACACCTACTGCTTCCACAAACTCTATTAGGCAGGTTACCCCACCAAAGAAGGAAATTAGTTTGTTTATCATAGTCTTTTCTTGACAAATCCATATTAACCTTTACTTATCATTATTTATCAAACTTGTTGAACTAATTAGTTTGTTTAATACAGTATTTTTCAGGGTACTGAATTTAGATTAACTGGACTATATTTCAGTTAACAGTATTTTTTAATAAAGCATAAAAAACCCATCTGTGAATGATCTAACATAGTCAAAGGCATACTGTCTGACACCTTAATGTTCTATCCCTTTCCCTCATATATGAGATTCAGCTTAAAGAAAGCACCAACTTTTCCATATTTTTTTAGAACCGGAAGTATTTTTGGTTCACTATCTACTTTTTGCAGCTGTGATGCTCCTTATATCATCTTGAGTTAGAACAATTACTTTATTCTATAAAGAGATAAAAAGGATCAGTGACACAGTGGTATCCTGGCCATAAAAATGACTCAGGGACACAGAACTGTACTTTCAATAAAATAGGTAGTAAATGAGAAATGCTGAAGTATCATTCTAAGAGTTTTCCAAACAGAACATGAGGGACAGAGATAAACTTCAGGTTGAATCCCAGTGTTCCAAAGCAGTCAACTCAAGTGGGAACTGAATCTTTCTCTCTTTCTCTCAGATGGTTTTCTCAATCTTTGTCAAGGCCAGGTTTTATTGTTAACCCTCTTTCTTGTCGTTACTGCTTCCTATATCTGCATTTTAACTCAGAAATTCTTGCAGGGAAAAAAAAAGGGTGCAGAAGAAGGGAAAAAATGTGTCATATCATTGAGGGAGAGAATATACAGGAAACATCTGCAAAACTACTAATTAGACATCAAATCTGGCTAGGATTATAATGTATGGTGACAAGTTTAACAACATGAATTATTAGTCAACATTACTCACTATGCTGCTACAGTAGACGTAGAGTCTCCATGGCTGTGGTGCCTATTTATTGGCTACCCAGCCTAGTCTGCAGCTGTGCTGAAGGTTAGTTATATTGAGACTTGTTTGTGCAGCAGCATGAGGAAATACAATGAATGATAAAGTTCATGACCAGAAGGAATTTAAAGTCCAAGAGCTAAACTGTAGCTGTCAATCACTGTCTTGAAATGGGGCAGTGCTAAGACACAAAAGCATAGGTGGGCCTGAGGAAAAAAATACCCCTATGGCAACTACAATGCTTCCAAGAGTGCAAAGAGAAAATAAACACTTCAATGTCTTTTGAAAGGATGCAAACTCTCTGACACCATGGGCAAGCCCTCCTGACAAGTAAGTATGTTAGGGAATATGAAATTGAGAGAGCCTAAACCATCCAACTCCTTGTCCCTCCTCACCCTGTTCTGGGTTTCTAGCACAACTGCTAGGGCCTTGGATCCTAGGGCCTTGACCTTAAAGTGTTTAATTATCAGAATGTTGGCTGGGGCCTAAACATGGTCAGGAGAGCCCTGAAGGCTCTTCAGATGTCTTTTCCCCTCTCCCAACTTGTATTCCAAATACAAGGTTTGGCACAGTCTGGTCTTAATTACAGTGGGGTGAAATTACTAGTCGATTAACTTTAATAGAGGATCCTAGTAACACAGAGAGCAGTGATGTCTGCACAGAGATGGAAAAATGATGTGATAGGAATATAATGAAGGTTACTTTACCAATGCCTCTCAGGAAGCAATTTTTGTTTTATTTATTTTGGCTTCTAGGCAAGGAGTAAGGCAAGGGTACAAACAGGCTTATCACAGATGGTAGGAGAAAGCATCTGTTTTCAGAAATATAATTTCAGCCACATTACAAAGGCATATTATCTGCATATATATGAGGCCTCTAAATTGTAAGGTAATTATAGAGTTTGACGTTAATTTGTACCTTTTTATGACATTGATTGTGGCTTTGTGGTTTCCCTGATTCTTTTGGACAAATCTCTTACATTTAAAAGCTGCCTCTGTGATAGTCACATGTTTTGGATTCACTGTGCATTGTGCTCTGTCTATAAAGCATCAGAAGATGATTATTAACATATTCTAAAATGATTACTTGATTGAAATGAACAGTCAGTAAAAATAGCAGCCTGACATGAAACTGTTACCTGGGACTTATAAAATGTGTATATAGGAGCTGAGAGAGCTGCGAACAGGAGTATATGAAGAACCATGAGAGCAAGTTATGGTTGCTCAAAGGGCTACCCCATCTGAAAGGCCAAAATTAAACTGGATGATATTGCAGGATGAACATGATAGTAGAGAAAGCCACCAACAAAATGTTTTACTCATATGGTAGATTATTTTATTACAGGTTGTCAAAACACTTTACTAATATTAAGTTCATCTTAGTCATGTGGTGCAGTAATTTGCTTCACAAGGAATCTCAGTTAAGACAGTGGGACTAACTGTGCAGTATGATGATACTCAGTTGGAGCATGGCCCTGATTAATTAAGTCTCTCATATCACATAAGGATGATAAGAATGATCATCACGCTATTATAGAGTTGGATACATTGAGGAATAGAGGAAGTATGTGACTGATGTCCAAGGTCACGCACTACAAAAGCAGAGTACAGAATTGAAGCCAAGGCCAGTAGACACTGTTTTCTCCATAATATCTCACCTTAAACTACCCAAAGCCAAGTTATCTTGTTATCTCCAAGTTCTCTGCTCCAACATACCTACTTTAGATTTTCTGTAGTGCACACCAAGCATATTGTGAATACAATCAATCTGCATGATGAGGTTCCCAATGAATATAAGGCTCTTCTCCTTTCTTGATCTAAAGAACATTATGACTTGAGAATAATCTTTCTACTGATCATCACACTGATTGCATAAATACATGTTTTATAAAGAGCTGATTCTCACACTGCTCCCTGAAGGTGGCCTGGTAGGATACTTTGTGAAATCTGGGGACTGTTTAGAGACCTAAATTCTATACACACATCAAATTAACATTCATCCACTTTCCCCTTCCATCACTTGGCCTCTTTCTTCTCCTTTGTTTGATCTTCGGTTGTCTCTCTTTCAGGATTAAAATAGAAATATGATGATATTTAAGATGACTGAAGAGACATATTTTCAGTCAAGTAAAGAAAGATCAGTCGCTGTCATTGGCAGCTATTAATGTGGATCATTTGTAAAACTGTTTAAAGGGCACCATTAGATAGCATAGGAACTAAAGTTAGATAATATAAAACAAAGGAGTTTAGAAAACTTACTAACAATAGAAATTATTTCCAAGGATCACATTGCTACATTTTTGTGATGGTTTATAACCTGTGTAATCCCATTGACTTCAATAAGGTGTACAGCACAGGGTAAAAGTAATTAATGCAATATTTGTCCTTAAAACTTACAAGAACTATCATTCTTGGGACAAACAGATTCTTTCCTCTTTCTAATGCCTCGTCACTTGAATCATGTAGCCTTTTGGATTTCTGTTGTCTTTTGCTCTCCTTTTTTTATTTTTGGATTTTTATTTATGCATTTGAATTTGGCTGGAGTGTTTATGTCTCCTATTTAAAATAAGTTACATAAACCTGACTCTATATATGTATTTTACATAGTTCCACATCTAGAAATGAGTAACTTGGGACATAGCTGCAGAGTGGGGAACTGTGTCCTGGAAAACAAGAGTATTGTGTCCCTTTTTGGGCACCATATTTTAAGAAAGACGTGGAGAAATTGGAGAGCATTTAGAGAAGAACAACAAAAATGATTAAAGATCTATAAAACATGACCTATAAGGGAAGATGGAAAGAACTGGGTTTATTTACTTTGGAAAAGAGAAAATGGAGAGGGGACATGACAGCAGTTTTCAAACATCTAAAAGGGTGTTACAAGGAGGAGAGAGAAAAAAATATTCTTGACCTCTGATGATAGGACAAAAAGCCATGAGCTTAAACTACAGCAAGGGAGATTTAGGTTAGACATTAGGAAAAAATTCTTAACTCTCAGGTGGTTAAGCACTGGAATAAATTGCCTGGGGAAGAGGGGTTCTGGAATCTCCATCACTGGAGATATTTCAGAGCAGGTTAGATGAACATCTATCAGGGATGATCTAGATGGTACTTGGTCCTGCCATGAGGGCAGTGAACTGGACTTCATGATTGCTCGAGGCCCCTTCCAGTTTTAATATTCTCTGATTCTTGAATGGTGAAAAGAAGAGATTTTTTTTTTAGTCCAGAAATTTTTTTTGAATATATGATTTTAATCCTGACAGGAACTCTGTAATTCATTCCCTTTAGCTTTTAGTAGAAACAAATACGTGGAAAAAAGAGAAGCAGATCCTCCAACTTTGTCTTATCAGCATTACCTTACTTTAAACTTCAAGTGACCAGCCATGCAACATCCTCATGCAATGTACAGTTCCAGGGCAATTAAAGGTGAGCTTTAAGCCACTGTTGACCTGTGCTCTCCATGGTTTACCTTTACCTCAGTATTTCACCTGGAATATGAAATGATGTTTCCAGGTTGGCTAGAGTTATACAGTGTTTTACTGTACATGAGAAAAGATTACCTCAAATTATAGACATCCCAGGTAATTACATGCAACAGGAATGCCATAAAATTCCTTGTGACTTCCTTACTTACTGACTTATATATCTGTATTCCAGGAGGAACCATAGACCTTCACCACTGACTTCCATCTTTGGTGGTCTCTTATTGAAGTCTTACCTTCTTCCCATGTCATTTGGATGGCTTTCAAATATACATTTCCGAGTTGCCTTTGGTCTACCTTATTGCCTCTTGCCCTGAGGTTACCAGTTGAACTCCTGTTGTTCTAGTTACATATGTTCTAGCCATCTCCATTTTTGCTTCACAGTTTCATGTCCTAATAGCTTCTGCTTTATCTCATCCAAAGCTCTTCACATGTGATTATTTTTAGCCATCTGATTATAAGGATTGTTGTCTAAGGCAGCTGCTTATAAAAACCTGGAGTTTGGATAGCAGGATCTTAACAAGTCTTCAGTTTTGGTGCCATACAGTAAGGCAGACTTCTGTCTGATCACCTTCTGATAGGCTAATGATATGGAGAAGCCCACACTAGAATGCCATTGAGGTGATTATAACTCTTCCATTTCTCTCTAATGATACTGTGAATACACTAAACATTTCTTATCTTCAGAACCAATGAACACAATCTGTGTCTATCAATATATTAGGAAAAATGTAACTATTAGCCCATATTGTGTTTGCATATTTATTATTGACTAGCCAATTAGCCCGTCATAAGACAGGATTTTAAGGTCTTCTCTCCTGAGCTCTCTCGCTCCATCTCTCTCGCTCTCTCTCCTCCTACTGCCTCCCCCTCTCTCTCTCAGCTCTCCTCCGCCTCCTGCCTCTCTCTCCGTCTCTTTCTTTCTCTTCTCCCCCTCCTGCCTCTCACTCTCCCTTTATCTTCTCCTCCTCCTCCTGCCTCTCTCTCCCCTCCTGCCTCTCTCTCCCCTCCGTCTCTCCCTGCCCCCTTCTCCTTCCCCTCCCCCGCCGTGGCTGGCTCAGCCGGGCTGCTGTGAGGAAGGGGGGTGGGTGGTGATGTACACGGCCAGGGAGCGGGGCCATGTATGTCACCGCCCCACCTTCCCTTCCCCTCCCGCTGCGGGAGAGCCCAAACAGCCCCTTGTGCTGCTGGCTCCCCCAGCAGCCTGGCTGAGGGGCGCAGCACTCAGCTGAGCGCCACAGCGGAAGGGGAAGGGGGGGCGGTGATGTACATGGCCACGCCCCCTGGCCATGTACGTCAGCGCCCCACTCCTTCCCCTCCCACCGGGGCCCAGCTGAGCGGCGCTCGTGCTGCACCACTCAGCTGAGCCTGGCCAGCGGAAGTGGTGGGACACGACGTACACGGCCGGGGGTGTGGCCGTGTACGTCAGCATTGCAGACTCACAGATACTGGGCTACTATATATATGATGTTAAATGTATATAATAGATAAGTAAAACAGGTCTTTCTGTTGAGCTTTCTAGTTAGCTGTCTATATATCTATTGGTGCTGGCAGGTTGAGACACCTTGACATGATTGTTGTACACATTTGCACATCTAAAATTATAGAACAATATTTCAATGTAATATATCAATATTCAGGCCAATATTTTCAAATGTGGGGGCTTACTGTTAGGTATCTAAAGCTATAAAGTCCAAGTGGAGTCTTTCAATTTCCCCTTTCTTCTTGGAGTCCTTATGTTCTGCTGGTGATTTGTTTACACTGGTTTCCTATTTAAAATAAAAACAGAAAACTCTCCTGCTTCAGAAGAGATGAAATGGTAATGGTTTATCCCTTTATTTAGGTAACTAAATAAGTTATCTGATTGTCAGAGAGCCTAAGTAATTACCGCAGCCTTCAATAAGAGTTTTAGGTGCTTAGCACTTTTGGAAATGAGGTCAGGTTGATTGTTCATAAATAATGGATTTTTTAATTTGATCACTAACCCATGGTCTACCCAAAAGTTTGTCATCACTCCTCCAATTTTACAGATACTATAGATAGAATAGAATAAAATACCAGATCTCAACACCCCCAAATCTTTGCATTTTTGTCCTCTTCCTTTATAATAAGCTAAAATCTCCCATTAGGGATGGCCCTAAATTGTGATGTCTTCATAATTCTGATCCTGATCTGATTTTTGTGCCTTGAGTCTACCTCCCAACATAAAGGCCTAGTAATAAGTCACTTAAAATCAATAGAAAACCTCCAATTGCCTTCAGTTGTAAAGAATATGGGCCTTTTTTTTAACCTTTCTGTCCAACTGGTTGAACTGAGAAACCCACTTTTCCGGTAGCCTAGCCTCAGAGCAGAAACTGTTTTGATTTCATGAACAAATCTATATTCACTCATAGCAAGGAAATGGGAATGAACACTTCATTTGTTCTCTTATTGATTAGGTATGAAAAAAACAGCTGGGTTAGCAAAGTAATTGATCTGATCACTGAAAGCGTATAGTTCATTATGTAGGTCAGTAAAGACAGGGATATTCTAACTCATTCTGTTTGATTTAGGTATCATTTTTGTAACACTAAGTGGCAATGAGCAGTAAAAGGGGTTTGTAATAGGAAGAGTTATAGAGACAGTTGTTATCTCCTCTGGCAGCACTTCCCAAACATTGGCACACTGAGGATCACTATTTGTCACTCAGATTTTGCCACTGTTCTTGGACCATTCATCTCTGTCATGTGTTGGTCTTGACTATGAGAATTGGGCTTGTTTAGTTTAGAAATGAGAAGACTGAGAGGGGACATGATAATAGTTTTCAAGTATCTAAAAAGGTGTTACAAAGAGGAGGGAGAAAAATTGTTCTCCTTGGCCTCTGATGAGAGGACAAGAAGCAACAGGCTTAAATTGCAGCAAGGGAGGTTTAGGTTGGACATTATGAAAAACTTCCTGTCAGAATGGTTAAACACTGGAATAAATTGCCTAGGGAGGCTGTGGAATCTCCATCACTGGAGATATTTAAGATCAGGTTGGATAGACACCTATCACGGATTATCTGGACAGGGCTTGGTCCTGCCGTGAGATCAGGGGACTGGAGTCAATGGTCTGTTGAGGTCCCTTCCAGTTCTAGTATTCTATGATTCTATGTAGCCCATAGCTGTAGGTATTTGCTAGGTAACATGTAGTCATAAGTTAAAGCAATGAAGCAATGAACCTACAGGGCTGAGGCTGGTATGACAATAGCTTAGATAAACATGACACAAGGCCCCAAAGATTTAGCACAAACAGTTAACAAGGAGCACCCTTAAATCTTATGATATCACAAGACAGAATGCTGTAACGACAAAACTGCTGACACAGGTTACCACAAGATGATAGTTTATACCAGCTCAGAATATTGTAAGTTGGATATATCAGCAGATGTCTGACCACAAGAGTTCCTAAGGTGAAAGGAGAAGTGCACCCCAGCATTAGTAGGTGAGGAAATACAAATAAGGAAAAGAGGAAATAAAAGCCCTACTAGAGTGCATTATGTACAGTGGCATCAGTCTAACAGTAGTTCCCAAATTTTTTGGCATCATGCCCCCTTTTTGATTTTTGAGAAACCCTCACATACACACACACCACAAAACTTGTTGAGCAAAAAAAAAAAAAAAATGGAACTGATCAGGGCCGAAAAACAAAAATAGCAGAACAACTTGCGGGGGATTGATGGAAGGGGTGAGGGGGCTGGGTTGCCTCATGCCCCCCCTGGAATTTCTTCATGCCCCCCAGTTTGGGAACCCATGGTCTAATGCATTAGCACAGTTGTATCCTGGCCTGCATGACTTAGGAGATGTAATTCTGGGGAAAAGCAAGGATCACTGGTGATGAGGATTATGGTGAGTCTGATGATGAAGGATGATAATTAACACTTTGGGGTCTCTTTTGCAAGAGATGGTATAAGAATATGGATGCTTAGACACATATTCTGTATGTATGATCATTGTCTACTTTCCTTGATTTGAGTGTTTGTGACTTTATTGTCCGTGTTTATAAAACTATTGTCAATTCAGAAGGTTTAACCTAAATGTGAGCATTTCAATAGTGTGCATCGGGATTTTCAACTGACCAGTAATTCTGATAAAATTGGGCCTGATTTTGGGACAATAACCCACCAAATCTCAGTGTGAGAATAGGGAGTTCTTAAGTAATCAATACTCAGTCAGTAGATTAGGCAACAACTCCAATCCCTGCCGCAGTCAGTACTAAATGGTGACCTTGATGCTCACAATCTGTGCTAAACCCTAGTGTCTCATTACCATTTATCTCTAATTAAATAAAATAAGAAGGGGAAAGTTTACACATCAGAGAAAGTTTCCTGACACTGAGATCTATTAGGCTACACCAAGGTAGAAGACTCAGAGATTCAGACTTATGAAAGCAGGCTGGACAAAGTGCTACTAGAGAACATCCCCTGTAGGGTTGTTGAAGAGAGAAATGACCTAAAAAGTTAGAGGACTGGAGGCCCAAGTGTCGACCCTACGCTCGATCAGAGAGGATGAAGACTTCCTCAATAGAAGGCAGCGTTTTATCCTGCAAGCACGGCAGGCAGAAGAGCCAGAGAGGGCAGTACGGGACCAGGAAGAGAACTGGCAGCATGTAACTTCTAGAAGGGGAAAAAGGCCAGCACGGGAATCCCCCCAATGCTATAGAGGTAAGTAATCACTTTCAGTCTCTCTACGCGGGCTTTGCAGTGGTGAATGCTTTGGAAGAGACCTCACAAGGAAGAAACCACAAGGGAACACCATCTACTGGAAGGCATAGTATGCATAGTCCTAGCGATGGGTGTTCCACGACCACCCCCCCCAAAAGAAGACGACGGGTGGTGGTGGTCGGGGACTCCCCTCCTAAGAGGGACTGAGGCATCCATCTGCCATCCAGACCTGGAATCTCAAGAGGTGTGCTGCTTACCAGGAGCTTGAATTCAGGATGTGACTGAGAGTCTTACAAAACTGATCAAACCTTCGGATCGCTACCCCTTCCTGCTTCTCCACGTGGGAACTAACGATACGGCCAAGAACGACCTGGAGTGGGTTACTGCAGATTATGTAGCGCTGGGAAGAAGGATCCAAGAATTCGGAGCGCAAGTGGTGTTCTCGTCCATCCTCCCTGTTGAAGGGAAAGGACTGGGCAGGGATCGTCGAACTGAGGAAGTAAATGCGTGGTTGCGCAGGTGGTGTCGCAGAGAAGGCTTTGGTTTCTTCGACCATGGGACTCTGTTCTGGGCACAAGGATTGTTAGGAAGAGATGGGATCCACCTAACCAAGAGAGGAAGGAGCATCTCCACGGGCAGGCTTGCAAACCTAGTGAGGAGGGCTTTAAACTAGGTTCATTGGGGGACGGTGACCAAAACCCAGAGGGGAGTGGGAAAGTTGGATACCGGGAAGAAATTCAAAGAGGAACAAGCAAGAAAGGAGGACCCCTGATTTGAATGGAGAAGATAGGGTGATCAACTGGTTATCTGAGATGTTTGTACACTAATGTGAGAAGCCTAGGCAACAAACAGGGAGAACTGGAGGCCCTGGCCCAGTCCAAGAAATATGATTTAATTGGGATAACAGAGACTTGGTGGGATGACTCACGTGACTGGAGCTCTGTCATGGAAGGGTATAGACTGTTCAGGAAGAACAGGCAGGGGAGAAAAGGAGGAGGAGTTGCACTATACGTAATAGAGCACTATGATTGCTCTGAACTCCAGTATATAGAGGGAGAAAAACCTGTTGAGAATCTATGGGTTAAGTTTAGAGGTGCAAACAACAGCAGTGATGTTGTGGTTGGTGTCTACTACAGGCCACTGAATCAGGTGGATGAGGTAGATGAGGCTTTCTTTGGACAACTGAGAGAAGCTTCCAGATTGCAGGCTCTGGTTCTCGTGGGGGACTATAATCACCCTGACATCTGTTGGGAAACCAATATGGCAGTACACAGGAAATCCAAGAAGTTTTTGGAGAATGTTGGGGATAACTTCTTGGTACAAGTGCTGAAGGATACAACCAGGGGCCGTGCGCAGCTTGACCTTCTGCTCACAAACAGGGAGGAACTAATAGGGGAAGCAGAGGTGGGTGACAACCTGGGAAGCAGTGATCATGAGATGGTAGATTTCAGGATCCTGACCAAAGGAAGAAAAGAAAGTAGTAAAATACACACCTTGGACTTCAGAAAAGCAGATTTTGACTCCCTCAGACACCTGATGGGCAGAATCCCCTGGGATGCTAACATGAAGGGGAAAGGAGTCCAGGACAGCTGGCAGTATTTTAAAGAAGCCTTATTGAAGGCACAGAAAGAAACTATCCCGATGTGTAGCATGAGAGGCAAACATGGTAGGAGACCGGATTGGCTTACGGGGGAAATCCTTGGTGAACTTAAGCACAAAAAGGATGCTTACAAAAAGTGGAAACTTGGACAAATGACCAGGGAGGGGTTTAAATGTATAGCTCGAGAATGCTGGGGGGTTATCAGGAAGGCGAAAGCGCAACTGGAATTGCGAATGGCAAAGGATGTGAAGGATAACAAGAAAGGTTTCTACAGGCATGTTAACAAGAAGAAGGTGATCAGAGAGGGTGTGGGGCCCCTACTGGATGAAGGAGGTAACCTAGTGACAGATGATGTGGGGAAAGCTGAAGTACTCAGTGCTTTCTTTGCCTCTGTATTCACGGACAAGTTCGGCTCTCGGACTAATGCGCTAAGTGACGCAAGATGGGATGAAGATGGACAGCCTGTGGTAGGTAAAGAACAGGTTAGGAACTATTTAGAAAAGCTAAACATACACAAATCCATGGGTCCAGACTTAATGCATCCGAGGGTACTGAGGGAGTTGGCAAATGTAACTGAGGAGCCTTTGGCCATTATCTTTGAAAAATCGTGAGATCAGGAGAGATCCCGGATGATTGGAAAAAGGCAAATGTAGTGCCCATCTTCAAAAAAGGGAAGAAGGACGATCCAGGGAACTATAGGCCGGTCAGTCTTACCTCGGTTCCTGGAAAAATCATGGAAGGGATCCTTAAAGAATCTATTTTGAGGCACTTGGAAGAGAGGAAAGTGATTAGGAATAGTCAGCATGGATTCACAAAGGGCAAGTCGTGCTTGACCAATCTGATTAGCTTCTATGATGAGATAACTGGCTCTGTGGACATGGGAAAGTCAGTGGATGTGATATACCTTGACTTTAGCAAGGCTTTTGATACGGTCTCCCACAATATTAAGGGAATGTGGATTGGATAAATGGATGGTAAGATGGATAGAAAGATGGATAGAAGGCTGGGCCCAGCGGGTATTGATCAACGGCTCAATGTCAGGATGGCGGTCGGTTTCTAGCGGAGTGCCCCAAGGTTTGGTTCTAGGACCGGTTTTGTTCAATATCTTCATTAATGACCTGGATGAGGGGATGGATTGCACCCTCAGCAAGTTTGCGGATGACACTAAGCTAGGGGGAGAGGTAGATACGCTTGAGGGCAGAGACAGGGTCCAGAGTGACTTATACAAATTGGAGGATTGGGCCACAAGAAATCTGATGAGGTTCAACAAGGACAAGTGCAGAGTCCTGCACTTGGGACGGAAGAATCCCAAGCATCGTTACAGGCTGTGGACCAACCAGTTAAGTAGTAGTTTTGCAGAAAAGGACCTGGGGGTTACAGTGGATGAGAAGCTGGATATGAGTCAACAGTGTGCCCTTGTAGCCAAGAAGGCTAATGGCATATTAGGTTGCATTAAGAGGAGCATTGCCAGCAGATCCAGAGATGTCATTATTCCCCTTTATTTGGCTCTGGTGAGGCCACATCTGGAGTATCGTGTCCAGTTCTGGACCCCCCCCCACACACACTACAAAAAGGATGTGGACGCATTGGAGAGGGTCCAGCAGAGGGCAACCAAAATGATTAGGGGGCTGGAGCATATGACCTACAAGGAGAGGCTGAGGGAGTTGGGTCTGTTTAGTCTGCAGAAGCAAAGAGCGAGGGGGGATTTGATAGCAGCCTTCAACTTCCTGAAGGGAGGTTCCAAAGAGGCTGGAGAAAGGCTGTTCTCAGTAGTGACAGATGGCAGAACAAGGAGCAATGGTCTCAAGTTGTGGTGGGGGAGGTCCAGGTTGGATATTAGGAAAAACTATTTCACTAGGAGAGTGGTGAAGCACTGGAATGGGTTACCTAGGGAAGTAGTGGAGTCTCCATCCCTAGCGGTGTTTATGTCTCGGCTTGACAAAGCCCTGGCTGGGTTGATTTAATTGGGATTGGTCCTGCCTAGAGCAGGGGGCTGTACTTGATGACCTTCTGAGGTCTTTTCCAGCTCTATGGTTCTATGATTCTATGATTCTATGTTGGAAGCTTGCTAGGAAATCTTTATAGCAGAGGATAACAGAAGTCTGTGTTAAATTTAACCTGAAAACTGTAAGAGTGGCCTAGACGAGAGCATTCAAATAATGTACAAAAGAAAGGTTAGCTTCTTTAAGAATAATGTTATCTTGCATCATTATGTGCCTTTAATTTCCCATAACTTCTGAACTTGTATATTATATATAATTAAATTACTGATGTTTGAACAGTGCCATACTTCATTATTATGTATTTTATTCTGACATGCTATTAAACATCTGCAGTGCTAAACACAGATAAGAGTATGGCATACATTGGAAAAAAAACAACATAATGAAATGAGGTTGCGCAACCCAAGCTGGGTGGGGAATTATGTCAGGTTTAATAATGTTAAGTAGAGGGAAGGGTGAAAAAGGAGCAGGTAACTAAATCTGCCAAGATTTATGTTCAGATGTTCTGAACATTATTTATTTTAAGAAAAGGGCAAGCATTTTTCTTTGATTTGTATGGGTTTGGAAATTTTATGCCATCTGCTGAGAATATGGACTTTCCAGTTGCTTCACTATGATAGTGTTGCTCAGGTGAAAAAAACCCCAATATTTTCAATATGAGTATCTAAATTAGGCAACTGGACCATTATTATGCACTTTAACAAGAAGATTTACTACAGTAGGATCTTTTCCATTTTCAGTGTAAGATTTTAGGAACTGTTTGATGCCTAATAAAATGTTACTGGACATTGTATACCCTGCATTAAATTAAGGGCCCTGTCTTCTTATCCGTCTGCTCCCACCCACGGAAAATCAAGGAATCTTTTTTTCTGCTAGAGGAAAATTAGCTGATATTTAACAAGCATGAAGATTAAACAAAGCTTTGATGATTCAGTTTTTCATTATCATTTAGACAACCCTTTGATCTTAGCCAATGTGTGATCACTCATATACATTGTCAACTCCTCATTTTCCACAGATACACTCCACCTGTTTCATAGGGATCTTCATTATCTTTGATGTGAAGCTGTTTCTAATATGTCCAGGGTCTACAATACAAACATCTACACAGGTGGCTCTCCAGGACAGTCCAGTAATTAAAGGTGATCAATAAATGGCAGCTCAACTGTCATCTAATAGCCTTTGGCTCTCATGAAGCACTCATTTCAGGAAAGGAAAAATACACAAATACTATTGAAAACACACATTTCACATTGAAGTACTCAAAATTTAACCTTTATGATCTAGGCCTGACTAGGACAAATCAGATTCATCAAATCTGTTTCTAAAGTAAGTTGTTTCAGAGTATGAAGCGTGGTTAGAGGACTCCAGGGAAAATAGCAGCTAAAAAGTAAATTAAAAATCAGGTGTTGCTTTAAACTCTTTTAAATTTTTTTGACATGTTCCCTGAGGGGAAGACCTTTTCAAAGTATGATGTGAAGTTTTAAGTGGAGTGAATCCCATTGACTTTGATGAGAGTTGAAATTTGATGGATTGAACCTTGCACAAAGGTTTGAAAATACACCTATTTAAATTCATTATGTTCACTTATGTGATCTGCTCTTTTGCTCACTTTGATGTCTTTATGTCAGACATGAGGCACATGAGGACAGATTTCTTCTGATTTTAAGCAGCGGCTGCCATGGATGCAGAGATGACTCGGGAAAGTAGAGCAATCAGACTAAGGGTCACAAGCAGTAAGGTTCTTCTAGAAGTGTATATCAAAATTACCTTCTCCTCATTTTAAAAGCATTAAAGTATGTCATAACTATGCTTCTGCCTATTTTCTTCCCCCATTACATATCTGGCCTCTTCCTGCTTTTTAGGCTCTCTTTGTTGCTCTATGTGACATTGTCACTTATTCCAAGAACAGCTTCTCAATTACTTACCAAGTTTTGTTTCTACCTTTGATACCCATGAAGTCCTCATTACCATAACTGAGCTACTCACACTTTTTATTTTGTATTTATTCACACAATGCTCCTGTGAGGTAGGGAGGTACCTTTCATAGAACCTAGGTACAGAAAATCTAAGGTGCTCAGGATCACACACCACGTCCATTTTGGAGCAAGCACCTGAATACAGGTCACACACGTTCCAGGCTAGCATATTATTCTAACAGTTAGACATTCCTTCCTCTCACTCTTCAAGTGACTGATCCAAAGTCCATTGAAGTCAATGGAAAGACTCGCATGAGACATTGACCAAAACCCCTAGACACTTCTGAAAAATACTGCTCAAATTTACAGAGCTAAGGTGGAGTGTCTGAACATTTCTGTGTGGGATCATAGAAGGGAAACCATTTATTTAGATAATTAGAAACAGTCAGGATCTGTAACACGGTAAATACAAGCACACTCAATGTAATTTCACATTAGTTCTTAGTTTTGAATAAGGAATAGGTTGGTAGCTTGAATACATGTAACCAATATTCCAAATCAGGACAACATTTAGCGCGAGTTGTCCAGTAGTTATCTTAGCATGATAATATACTGTTGGAGCACTGTGGAGGCTGGATGGACTTTGTGTCTCCATCAATATCTTGACCAGTTAACAGCAATCTCCACAGAGGCCTGCTTCTACCACTTCATGCTGGTAACAAGCCTGAGTTTGAAAATGAGCTGTGAATGTAGAATCTTGGTGTCTTATACCTCAACAAATTCCATAAATTCAATTTTCCTGCATAAGAAGCTGATATAAAGCCCATTGAGGAGAATGAAAAGGACTGAACTTCAATGGATTTTGGCTCAGCCCCTTCATTATGTGTAAAAATATTTTCTCCTTAATTCAGAATCAAGATTGTGCGTGTGTATATGTCTGAGTGTGTATTGTGACAGGGTCAAGATAGATGGCTACTGGAGAGTATATTAGCCAAGTATATTAGCCCCAGATTAAATAAATCTCCTTTCCCTAGGTAAAGTAAAAAGAGCTAATCCAGAACAGCAAGGGATGTTCCATAATCAATTAAGGCAGACAGGCCAACTGAGACAATCAATTAAGATAGACAAGCCAACTGAGATACCTGAAGTCAATCAGGAACTTTCTAGAATCAATTAGGAGACATGGAGTTAATTAGGATGTTTCCAGAATCAAGTGAGGCAGGCTAATCTGGACCATTGGAGACAATGAAGAACCAGATGAGACTGGTTAAAAGGAGCTCCTCTTCTGTTAGCTCACGACATGTAAGGAGCTGGGAAGAGAAAGTGCTGTGGAAGGTTTGGGGGAACACTTGCAAGCAAGTAGTAGGAGAAAGAGCCTGCAGTAAGAAAGGTGCTGGGGAGGGTCATGAGGAAGTGGCCCAGGAAATTATAGCTGTCACACTAGTGATTCTGGAGACATTGCAGGCAGCTGCTATTATAGGGTCCCTGGGCTGCAAACTGGAATAGAAGGCAAGCCCAGGTTTCCCCCATCCTAAACTCCGTATTCAACACAGGGAAAGGACTAATTATTGTAAAGGGGACTATCCTGTCTCAAATCATTTGGAGGGGCAACAGAGACTATGGAGTTTGGTCTCTTCTCTTTTACCTGTGCTGCCCAATGATGAGGGTACTTCAATCAAATGATAAGGTTGTGCCCTAGAGAAAATGTCTAAACTGAAACAAAAGGAAAAACTATGTAGCACTTACTTCGTGGCCCACGAAAGCTCATCACCTATTAAACCATCTTGTTAGTCATTAAAGTGCTACATAGTTTTTCCTTTTGTTTTAGCAAGATCAGACTAACACGGCTACCTCTCTATTACTATCTAAACTGAGGGCTGCTGTGAACCTCTGAGGTAGACAGAGGAAGAGCTTTGTCACTATATACATATATATATATATATATATTAATGCTATCTTATGAATAAGTCCTTCTAATTTTCAGTATTAGTAATTATACTGTTTAATCACAATGTTTTAATTGGAATTCCAGTTTTGTCTTGAAGTGGCTTCTTGACATGACTATATCTGTAATAATACAGATGCACAAGTTCATCACAGAAGAAGGAGTAGCAGCATAGTGGAGAGCACCAGCCATTTAAGCACCCTATTATGTAGATCCAGCTTTAGCAGAGCTAAGCGACATGGTTCTGAAAACACTAGTGGCTACCTGGAGCCTTGTTATTATCATTGGTTATTCATATCATGACAGTGTCTAGAATCCACAATCATGAGCTAGGACCATTGTTCTACACTCTGTACAAGCCAGTGGTGTTGCCAGATGGGGACACTTGGTTGGGTGGGCCATGATGGGGTCTGGATGAGGGGGCCAGGAGTGATTGGGCCACCTGCCCCCCAACCATCCTTGGGATGGGAATGGACATGCTGGCCAGGGGACCCCAGGCCACAGGGACACACCTGGAGAACAGAATCCACATGCAGGGTCTTACCCTTTTCCACCCACTGGCTTGGCATTCCAGTCCAGTGGAGTGGAGTGGGGTAAGCCCCTGAACCCCACTCCCCAGTTGGAATACAGGATATGCTGGTGGAGTGGGGCAAGCATGCAACCCCGCTCCTGGCTGGAGCATGGAGCAGGCCGGAAGAGCAGGACAAGCACTGTGGCACTAGGAGATTGGTGAGGGGCTGGAGGGGTGGGGGTGGGTGCCAAGTGGGTGGGCCATGGTGCACTCATGTTCACCTGTGGCTATGCCTCTGGTACAAACACAATAGGAACATAATGTCCCTGCCTCAAAGTTTACAACATAAGGATAAGACAAGTGGATATCACCAGACCTTGTCTATGCTTTGCACTTTGCCTGGATATGAAATTACATTAAAGACTTTATCAAGACACTGTTTCTTGATAAAATTAGAGACTTTTAGGCATGCAATTTGTGTGAAGTTCTTATTCTATCTGGAAACCTCCAGGATTTAGCACAAACTATAGAAACTACAGTCAACAGTTTAAAATGAATGGACTGGAACAGAGATAAGCCTGCACTTCTGAGATGCCCCTGGTAATTAACTGCTGAATACTATAACATGTTCAATTCTGGCAGACAAGTTTTAATTTTGTTTAAAATATTCTCTTCAAGGGTAATGTGTCAAAGCTTAGCACTTGCTACTGGATCTGGCTCAACTGGCTCCCTTCCAGCCAAAACCCAGCTTTGTAATCATTTGGGATGTCATGCATGAGAAGGAGTTATGTAGCTCAAGATGAAATATAATCTATAATTCTAGGACTGGTCAGAATGTTGATTTAGGAGGAAATGTTGAAATATTTGATTCATCTTTGACTGTGGGAGCAGCAATGCAGTTCCAGTTTCCTTGTTAATAAAATGCAAGAATCAGCTGGACAGCTTGTTTTAAGGAGAATTCATCTCTCTTCCTCTCTCTCAGCATTTTCTCTCTAGCAGCGCTCACCACAGTGGTATCTAAGTGCTAACCATATTCTTCGGCTGTGGCCAAAGCAATCAGAGTGTTTTGCTGCGTTTCCTGACATGTAAATATGTAAAGGTTTGGCTCATTTACAGCAACCAAAAACATGTAATATAAACTGAAAGATATACGTATTTTAAGAGGTGCTTTGCATATCATTATGAGTGACCATATTGTTCTGGCCTGAGATGAATTGGAGGTTCAGAAGGCAAAGTTACTGTGTTGGAAGATTTTTCTCTCTATTGGTACAATATGTTTTTAACATAATTTCTGAAGCAACCATGATACTTAGGGAAAGGCACTTTTTAATAAACATAAATGAAACGAGAAAAAATAGGTCTTGCCATATTGTGCTTGTGTTATCCTGATAAAGAACTGCCTTATGATTAAAGCTAGGATATTCAGAAGATTATGAAAATATTGAAGACAAAAATTAGAAAACTTTAGCCACTCACATATGCAGAACAAAGATTTAGCTCTACTTTGCAACAGCAGTTATGAGATTTCATATTGGGAACGAAATAACTTGCGCAAAAATTTCATTTTCTTCCTTTAACATAAAGGATTCATTTTTGCATTATGCAGAAAGGCTCTTCTTGGCTTGTCTTTAATCCAAATCTTATTAATGCAGGAAATTCAGAGTCTTGATATCAATTTATCAAAACTACCAAGCCATAATATTCACCATTATCAATGGAATACTACACAAAACTGTTATGTGTTTATTTTCAACAAGTATCCATGGTTGTCTGGATCTACTAATGACCTGGATCCACTAGTGACCTGAAACACAAGATTTCCCATTATTTTCCTCATTTACACTTTCTAAAGTACTGTATAGTAGCAATTTTTCTGAGTGTTGATTATCTTCTTGGAGAAACACATGTAAGTATGAATATATTCATTGTAGCTATTATTCTATAAGGGGTAAATCCAACTCCTTCCTTTGTAGGAATTAATTGGTGTGATCCATTGTCTAAAGGATATGGCAGTTGGACAGGAACTGGTGAGGAGCAGAGCTGGATGATCCATCACAGTATCAGTTCTCCTATCTTTCTGCCCCACCCCGAAGAAGCCTGAAGACCATCAGAATGAAGTAATCTTGTAGCAGCTATGCAGCTATCTTACAACCTAGTTAAAAGATTGTTCCCACATCCATGCCATGTATCTGCCAATTACCTTGGCACTGGGTTCATAGGTCTGTCCCGCTATACAGAGTTCATGATCTCATGCACGTGTATATTTTTTAGAATGTAAGGCTCTGACTGCAAATACAGCAGACCACCTGGTGCAGTTAAATATAGACACACTCTGCATCTAGGCACTAAAATATGTACACAAGCAATTTGTTTAGACTTTGAACAAGGATATGCAAATCTCAAGGAGTTTGGAAGTCTGAATATATTTAGATGCCCTAGAAAGTATATCAGAATATCTGAATATACTAAAACATTTGGGTCTAGAAGTCAGGAGGGAACTTAACAAAAGCAGGATTTCTGGTCAGATTTATTAGTGAAAATAGCAACAATAAATAGCAAATATCTAGAGATTTGAAATAGTGGCAAGTTGTCATCATTTTATTTGGGACAAATTCACATCAAGCCACTTGTTTTAATGGAGAAGCATGCAAAAGCATAAAGAATAACCTTTACTTAGGCTACATCTAGACTACAAGCCTCTTTCAAAAGAGAGCGTCTAGACTGCAACCATTTCTTTCGAAAAAGTGAGTCTGGATGCTCTCTTTTGAAAAAGCCCTATTTGCAGTCAAGAATGCCTTTTTTCAAAAGAGCACTTTTGAAAAAAGGTGTTCTTCCTCATAAAATGAGGTTTACCATGGTCGAAAAAACCACCACGTTCTTTCAATTTAATTTCGAAAGAACGTGGCGGCAGTCTAGATGAAGGGGAAGTTTTTTGGAAAAAAGGCCACTTTTTTCAAAAAAACGCTGTAGTCTAGACACACCCTTAGTGTTTTGGGCCCAAATGGAAAAGGCATATTAGACAACTTTGATTTTTTTTTTATCCTGAGCATGTCATGCAGAGAAAAGTTTCCTCATTACAGATTCTTATAGTTATATAACAACATTCTACCCAGATTGTGCAAACAGATGAAACAATATTTTTTGGTAACCTATTTTACTGGGGGAAATGGTACAAGGAGGTGGAAATGAATGTGAACAGGGCACTAGGATAAGTACTCATATCCTATTGTCACAAACAAAGCTGAGAATGGGAAATTAAGAACTCAGACATCAATCTTCTTTTCAACATCACAATTTGGTGCATCTTTCTCATAATCAAAGAGATTTCCCAGGTCAAAAATCAACAACAAAAACAAAATGAGTCTCCATTCCAGGGGATAATTTACCACCAGAAAAGGAAACAGACAAAAAACTTGCTAGGAAACCTATACCTGACACAACAAGATACTGTTGTTGCTAGAAAATACAGGGAGGAAGAAATAGTGCAATTAACTCTGTTTATTCCTACAGGCCTGGCTCCAAGATCCAGAATTTTTTTAGTCCCATGATACCCCATCCATTGCTCATGATCATTTTTCCTTTACTGCCTTACCACTGATTAGCATATTACTTTGCATTTATACAGTGGTTGCCACTAGAACTTTCTCTCCATTTTACTCCCAGAAACGCATCTCAAACTAGTAGCCACAGGAGTATGCCAGTGATAAAATAGAGGGAACCTAATGGGTGGGTATATCTGAAGAATTCTGTTTTTTTCATGGCTATGACTTTTCGTTGTAATTTTTTACCCTGACACACTAAAGACCTTCTTGTAAATTTCAGTAGAGAGTCTCAAAAGCCTTTCTAAACAAAGGGACATGATATCCAGAGTCTCCTTTATTCCATTGTGCCTTTCTCCTGATGCTCTGAGCCCTCTATTACCTTGTTGCAGTACATTGTCAAATCATGGTCATAATAGCTGCAGTATTTCCCTGAGCCAGACTTTTCTCATGCAATTTCAAGCTTAATTTAACTCATCTTACAAAGAAAGATAGTAGAACAATGTCACATTCCACAGCAAAACACAGGAGTGAGTCAAACACATGTTTTCTGACCATATGTTTTGCAAAGAAAATACTCTGTGGCCCCACGGCCCAGATTTTAACTACAGATCATGCCATACAGCTTTAATTAGGCTGTGACTGATGAGTTACATTTTATTTTATCTTTCTCCACCCCACTTAAGGTATCCCTAGCAGTGATGAATTGATCTTACTGGTAGACACTAGATGTTCCTTATTGGGTTTATCCCTATATTTCATTAAGATGCTGTTTGCTTCTCCAGATTTCTTCTCTTTTCCTTTAGATTTCAGATCCATACCCGCTCATTTACAACTTCAGGGAGCATGTCTGCCTTGTACCATGGGTTATTACAAAAGCAGGGATCAATATCCCTGGGACCTTACCGCTGAATTGCAGACACAAAGTCCAAAGACACAAATGCCAGACCTTTCAATGGATGATTCTTTATTTACAGAGTTCTTTCTGGCACTGGTGCTGATAAAGAAATGAGTCACAAACAAGCCACATACCTTCTCACCCATTTCCAACTAGTTGTCTAAGGAGTTTTCCTAAAGACGATGCTTACCTCTAGCAGAATAGGTTTAATAGTAAATGGCCAAGACCTCTGTAAGACAGGGAAGCCCAGCTTTCAGACTTGGGTGATGAAACTAGAAATCCAAAATCCCATATTTAAAAGCTCAAATGAATATTTAAGTGGACAAATGTCTAATTTGCAGACCTATGTTACTAAGTAGCTAAATATAGTATTCCCATAATACACATTTCCATAGTAGGAGAAAATCTGGAGGAATTAGCCCAAATGTTTAGATGAATAAAATAAAATACACTTCAAAAGCTAATTTTCAGGGAGAAAGCAGCTTGAAATTAGAAGATGTGGAAACTGAAATGACATGTCTTGAGACACACCTCATGTCTACATAATATTGATTTTAAAAGACGCCATTTATTCTAGCCCCTAGCTTTCTTGCTTTGAGCCGACATTACCTATAAATTTGGAACTTTCAGAATCACAGGTTGGAAAAACATCTGCTGTTGATGGGAAGTGGTTCCCCCCTAAACCCTCATTTTCTTCTGTTTTCAGTGAGCAAGTAAAACCTGTGTTCCTCCTGAGGGAGTCTCCTGGCCCAGCACAGGAATGAAATGCAATATGTATAAGCACAAGGTAAAAATGAGCAGGGAGAGCACAGGACTCTGAACTTGACTATGAGAGTGCAGCTTGAATCTTCATCAGGCTTTGCCTGGAGTGTGGCATAAGAGGGGAATACACAGCAAAGCAATTCATTGGTGTGATGAGGATGATGCTTAAACCAATTTCTCCTCAGGTATGTCCATTCTCCACTCCCTTTCTTATCTTATTTATTTGTGAGTGAAGGAGTGGTCTCCAATCTTTTGGTGGTAATGTGGGGGGGAGGCGGAAGTGGCAGCATGGACTCCCTGCTGCGGAGTGGGGTCGCTGAGCCTTGAGCTGCGGCCCACCTCCAGGGCAGCCAGACCACACTTTGAAAACCACTGCCTTAAATCTATTCTCTTTCAAAATTTGTTCCAAACCCTACATGCTACTGAGGGCCAACTAACAAGCCTATAATTTCCTAGATTGTTTTGCTTCACTTTCTTAAAAATAGATACTATATTGGAATTCCTCTTGATATAGGGTATGAACTCTGAATTTATATATTCATTGAAAATTCTGGCTATTTTGGTTTCCTGTGCCAGAAGTCAAGTAGGCAGAACCAGCTCCCTGAAAACCTATGCGGGGAATTCCAGCATGTACAGAAATGGGGTATATGTTGTGAAGAGGAGGAGAAGACAGACTACACAGGAGATGCATAGCAGGTGCTGGAGGCTCAGGTATATGAGTCCTTAGACTCCTTATAATTGGTTGGATGCCCAAGGGATAAACCCATTTGGTGGGCTTTGCAATTTCTACAGTCCACGATAGTACCCTTTAAATAATAAAGAAATGGCCTGGAAGCTTTGCCTCATAAAAGTGATGATGCAGGAAGTATGTAAACCCTTGCAAAAACAAGCCTGATGTATATCAAGTAGGAGCTGTGAAGGGGCCCTGTTGCATCTTCTGCTTGAATACCCATGGGCTCAGAAATTCTGGGCAGGGTTAATAAAAATATTCATGAACAAAAGAGGGACCAATAGTGAAGGGGATTTTTCAGATCTGGCATATAAATCATAGGTAGAGGAAACCTTCTATCTAGGCAATGTAATTGCATGTACATCCTCTGGAAGGTGAATGTTTCAGAAGAACATCCTGATTTGGGCTTCCCTGGAAGAGTTGGTGCAGACAATCTGGAAGAAGCTGTAGTCGCTGAGGTGTACAGAAAGAAATCACTGCCCAGAGAAGAAAAGGAAATGGAAGAGGAACGTAATATTTTAATATTGTTGAGTCTGGTCTCTCCTTTGAGACCTGGGGAGAAGGCAGTTCTATTGACCCAGAGACCTGTGGGAGCATGTTGAGGGAAAATGGGTTAAGGAGTAATACTATGTCAGGGAGTGATTTTATTTGTGATATGGTGGGAATTAGAAAGAGATTATAGTATAGAGTGAGCACTTCACAGAGAGATGGAGTACTTATTATTGGGCTGAACAAAGGCAACTAGTTGTGGTGGACATCTACTTTGGATGTGGAGAATCTTCAATGCTATGGTTCTCCTGCCAAGGGAATTGCAGAGGATGAAAGAGAAGGGCAGATTGTGTTCTCTTGCATCAGTTTTGGTCTCTGTTTTTGACATATATTTTTGATGTTTCTGTTTTTGTCGTGTTATCCAGACTTTATTGTTACAGTGGTTAGTGTTTAATAAAAGATCTCAAAGGGTCAGCTCCTCTCTGATACTGACAGTGCAGAGGGATAATCCTAGCACATAGTCTTTGTGCTTATGCACAGGCTCCATTTGCATTTGCGTTGTTGATGTATAGTAAACTTTACACTCCAGGGTATGCTGTGCAAGAATGTGCAGTATAAAAAGCTTAGCAGTCACCTCCAAAATGTACTCCATCCCCTTCTAGCAACCTCTTTACCATTATTGTGAGCACAATGGTGCTGTTCATGTTGAGTAAGATCACTGTGGTCTTGGATGTGAATTTGGTTGATTACCCAGGGAGTATTTACAGTGCCTTGTCAGAATGCTTATTAAAGAGGTTGGAACACAACTTTAAAAGAAATGAGATGAATACTTCTGAGTTTCCCCCATCTCCATAACACAGTTCCTCTAGATTCCCATTAAAGGAGGGCCACAGGTGAATCAACGATAGGGTTGTATTTAAGAGGGAGGGTGGCAAGGTGTACATTGTGATGAAGTGCTTTTAACATTTCACAATTCAACATAATTGGATTCTAATAGAAATCTTTTCAGTCAAGAGTCCTGTCAAAGAATTTCATTTCACTTACATCTCCATTCAAAAGGCAAGTTTTATTCCAAATGATATCCCTGGGGATAATTAAATGATATACTGGCAATTTTGGAGTCCAACAAGGTGGCCATGGTAACTGCACTTATACATTCTTTGCATATAATATTTAGTTGAAGAAGCTGTTAGTTGAGTTTGCACATACACATGCACACAAATAACTGAATGGTGTTTTTTGTCTTTTTAAATTAAATAATATTACAAGTGACTTCTATGTAAGAACTGATGACCTGATCTATGTGAATCAGAGTTGCAATTAATCCATTGCTTCCTAAGCAACTTCACAGTGATCATCTAGTCACCATCCTAGTCCATTTGAAGTCCATGTGGGAAATTAGGAAAGAATTGGCATCCTCATGCTCCAAAATCACAATCCCCTACCAACTGAGCTTAAGGTAAACCACCTTTAGTTATTAGTCACTACACAGAAGATCAATGCTGCCGTGTTTGATCTTCCGGGGTTTGATTTAGTGGGTCTGGTGAAGACCCTCTCATTTGAATGGAGAGGGTGCTCCCATTAGCACCATTAGTCCTGCTCCTCACAGGAGTAAAGGAAGCTGATGGGAGCATTTGCTCCTGCTGACCATCTTCTGTGTGGATGATGATTTAAGATATGTAGACTCCAGCCACATAATTAATGCAGCTAGAGTTGTGTATCTTATGTGCAGAGCGCAATTCGTGTACCTTTTTCTGATAAAGCCCCATAGTGTAGACATAGTCTCAAGCTTGCACAGAGAGGGTAGGGCTTTGAGAAAGGTGAATTTCCCTAATAGAAGGAAACAGAATGAGGCTTTGTCTATACTAGCAATGTTGTCAGCAAAATGTTTTTCGGTCACACCCCTGACTTGCATAAGTTTAGCCAACAAAAGTACTGGTGTGGACAGTGCTATAGCTCTCCCTCCAGCATAGAGCAGCTCTACAGCAGACCTCACAGCACTGCAGGTGCCACTGCACAGCAATGCCGCTGTAAGGTCTGTAGTGTAGACACAGGCCAAGGAACATATTTGGAAGGAAAATTGAGACCAGGCTGGGTCATAAGCACTCCTGGACTTGCTGTAAGAATGTAAGTTAGGTGTGTTCTGTGCCTGTAACTCAAGAGGGAAGCTTGTCTAACCTGGCTTTCAATGAAATGTAAAATGTAATAAGTAGGTAACCACACATTTTATAATATTTGTACTGTTATTTTTCTCTAGTATGATGTCCCATTTACGACATAAACCTACGTGTTTAAAAAATTGTTTGTCATTACCACCGGTCCCATGCTCCCAAAGGGAAGAAATACATGTGCCCAATTTATTAAAGCTTCAGAGGGTGGTACCCACGAAAGCTCATGATACTATTTACATGTTTTGTTAGTCTTTAAGGTGCTGCTAGACTATTCGTTGTTTTTTAAGCTTTTCCAGTTTATTGTACTCATTCTACCAGTTCCACCCTATTAGAAAGTGTATAATAAACCAGCATTAGAGGGAATGGGCAGGTAGCCAAAAAGGAAATGAGTGGCTCTCTTGTTTTGGTTTGTTTGTTAATAACTGCAGGAAGTGGGAATCTACAGAACCATTGTAGACATCTATGTGTGACTGAAAAAAGGACTAATACCTTAGAAGCTGCTGTATGTGTATTTACAACGTGACATGTAGCAACAAAATGGATCTGAACAAGAAAGAAAGAAAGAAAGAAAGAACCTGGGAAGTCATCTTTAGGTCAGGTCTACAAACCCTTACAAATGCAGGTGAATAATTGCAAACTTTGGGACTATTTCACCATGTAATCTGCAACACCAGACTTGGGAAAAAAATACTGTGAAATCTAATTTTTTCACTGCTGATGATACTTCTGATGACAGTAAGAAGGAAGCTATTGCATCCATTAGTGTAGAGGCCAAGACATACAGTTTAAAGAAAAACCTGTTAACTACTGATTAATTAATTCCGGGTCAAGAAAAGCTGAGGAAACAGTAGGGAAATTCATGACAGCACTGAGCAAGTTCTTTCAAGATTGTAGTTATGGTGTGAGCCTGACACAAACCTCTGAGACAGATTATTTGGTGGCATTGATGATGACAAAATGCTGAGGATATTATTGTCTAAACCACAGTTAACATTTGAAACAGCTCTAAACTTGGCCTAGGCTATGGAGTCTGCAAGTAAAACTGAACATGGTTTAAAAACACAAGCCAAAGAAGCCTGGGGAGGTGGAAATAGTATACAGGAAACACACAGTATTGGGGCTACAGGGAACTAGTATTATTTACCTGTTATGTTTTCTAAATGGGCTGAAGCAATAATATCAATGTTGTAGCCAGGTGACTCCACATGTATATGTGGTGACCATACGTTGACTGTAAACAGAGTCTCACAACTAGAAAAATGCCTAATTCTGGAAATTAAGAATGTGTTTGCAGTGTTTGTAGGAGGGCTTTTTCACCAAGTTTGATGTGAGCCATATCTACCAATGGAATGTTCTGGAAGAAAATTCCAAGCAGTATATCACTGTCTCTACGTGCAAAGGACTGTTTGAATATAATCAGTTGTCTTTTGATGTGTGCTCAGTCCCTGTTCTTTTCCAAAGAAAAATAGAGGACTTGATTCAGGGAATTCTAGAGGTGGCACTCTATCTGGATGTTATATTAATTATAGGCACCACAGACACAGAATATCTACAACACTTAGCAAAAGTGCTCAACAGGTTATAGGAAGCTGGCCTGCTATTGAGAGTAAGGTGCAAGCCTGTTCTATTTATTGAGAGGCTCAAAAAGCTCCTATACTGTGACTCTGCTCCATCTTTGGGAGTGGCCAGATAAGACCTAGAGGAGAGTACATATTGATTATACTGGACCATTTCTGGGGAAAATGTTTTCAGTACTGTTGGATAAACATACCAAATGGGAGACATCCGCTAGCGAAGTCACCAGAAAAAAACTAAGGATTAGAGTTAGTATCCCTGGTTTACTTGAAAGGCACGTATCAAATAACAGAAGTCCTTTCATTAGCATGGAATTCCAAAAGGTTATGAAGCAAAACATCTGACATGTTGCATTAGCACCTTACCATTCAGCACTCAATCATATAAAGAGGTTATTAAAATATCTTGAAGTACTGTAGATATGAAAGCATCTCATTACCTGTTTTAATTGTCAGGTAACACTGCAGTCAGTCACAGGCCTGTTCCTCATAGATATTAATGGAGGGAAACTAATGTTAAGGTGAGACGTATGCATTCATACCTAATGGGGAAGAATAGCACCAAAACAGAGGAAGCAAAAGCAGCAACATAACAAACACGTGAAAGAACATAGTTTTGCTGTTAGTGAAGCTTTCTATTTTAAAACCATTGGTTCTGGTCCCAGCTGGACACCAGGTATCACATTCAAGATATTACAGGACCAGTCTCCTACATGGTAATTCTGGGAGATGGCAGGATTGTACACAGAGATGTGGATCATTTGAGAGAAAGGACTATGTTAACCATTGGAGATGTTAATATAGAAGCAATGGAATTGCCGCTGGAGAATCCCCATTTAAGTTATTCTTTAAAGTATCACAGGACTCTTTGTTGTTTTTAAGGCACTGGGGAATGTCTAGACTACAGGGTTTTTGGAAAAAAGTAGCCTTTTTCCAAAAAAACTTCCCCTTCATCTAGACTGCCGCCACGTTCTTTTGAAATTAAATCGAAAGAACGCAGTGGGTTTTTTGACCACGGTAAACCTCATTTTACGAAGAAGAACACCTTTTTCGAAAGTACTCTTTCGAAAAAAGGCATTCTTGATTTCAAACAGGACTTTTCTGAAAGAGAGCATCCAGACTGCCAGAGTCCTCTCTTTTGAAAAAAGTGGCTCGCTTTTTCGAAAGTACTGCCTGTAGTCTAGACGCTGTCTTTCGAAAGAGGCTTTTTCGAAAGTATCTTTTGAAAGAGGCTTGTAGTCTCGACATACCCTAAGAGTGGCTGAGCCAGTGATTCAACCTGGAGGTTCTTTCTCTAACCCCTAACCAACACAACTCATTGTTTTACAAATATATTAACAATGAGTTCATTGGGAAAATCATTAGATGCCCAGCAATAGTTCACTAGCAGCTTAGATATTATGATCTACTTATAAAGAAAGAAGGAATTAATGGCAGCCAGGAGTTTGAGACTACTCTTGACTGTTTTCAAAACCTGTCAGGAATTGACACATTTCCATCTGAGATGGGAGGGACTGAAGGGACCTTGGTTATGCCACAACCTCCTTTTTTAAAGGGAAGATATCCAGCCCATCATCTCAAACATTTAAAACTATCTTTTTAGAAGTATTTCTTGACTATTACTTGGTAATAATACTGCCCAAATGTCACATATTCTTCATAAAGCAAGCCGTAAAAAACAGTACTTTGCTAATTATCTAAAAGCTCCTTAATCTAACAGGAGGCAAGTGGTGCTTATAAATGGCTGTTCTAGTTTATATATAAATGCACACACATGCACATATGAACACAGTACAGCACAGTACAGAGTTTATCCATCACAGGAACAGCTGGCCATTTTTAATCACTACAGTCTCAGCTCCATTTATATAAATTCTCTGTTTTGTCTATGTTGTTTGGATCTGATGAATTTAATTTACTTGTGATGATGAATTGATTAATCAATGTTTTGGTTACTGCAGCCTCTCTCTTTTTATTTCCCCCCATTTTTAATTGTATCTCCATGGAATAATCAAAGCACAGTAGCAATAATCCATCACTTACCTCACATTTCAAATGTGTTTATCAGTGATAAAAAATGAATTGTGCTTTTTAGAATATTTCCTCATTTCACTGCTCCATTGGTTCCTCAGGTCATGTTTCCTGATATGATTGTAAGTATGAATGTTAATTGCAGAGTAGCACTGAGAACATAAGAATGGCCATACTGGGTCAGACCAAAGGTCCATCCAGCCCAGTACCCTGTCTGTCAACAGTGGCCAATGCCAGGTGTCCTAGAGGGAGTGAATCAAACAGGTAATGATCAAGCGATCTCTCTCCTGCCATCTTTATTCTTTACTATTGTTTCAACGAATTTGCCCGGTACTGACATTAGACTTACCGGTCTGTAATTGCCAGGATCGCCTCTAGAGCCCTTTTTAAATATTGGTGTTATATTAGCTATCTTCCAGTCCTTGGGTACAGAAGCTGATTTCAAGGATAGGTTACAAACCATAGTTAATAGTTCCACAATTTCCCATTTGAGTTCTTTCAGAACTCTTGGATGAATGCCATCTGGTCCCAGTGACTTGTTACTGTTAAGTTTATCAATTAATTCCAAAACCTCCTCTAATGACACTTCAATCTGTGTCAAGTCCTCAGATTTGTCACCTATAAAGGACGGGTCAGGTTTGGGAATCTCTCTAACATCCTCGGCCATGAAGACTGAAGCAAAGAATTCATTTAGTTTCTCCACAATGACTTTATCATCTTTAAATGCTCCTTTTGTATCTCGATCGTCCAGGGGCCCCATTGTTTTTTAATTTGGGGTATTCTACTATGTTATTTAAGGTGGGCCTCTATTATGGTGTCTTTGAAAAGTGTCCATGCAGCTTGCAGGTATTTTACTTTAGTCACTGTACCTTTTCATTTCTGTTTAACTAACCTCCTCATTTTTGCATAGTTCCCCTTTTTGAAATTAAATGCCGCAGTGTTGGGCTGTTGAGGTGTTCTTCCCACCACAGGAATGTTAAATGTTATTACGTTATGGTCACTATTTCCAAGTGGTCCTGTTATAGTTTCCTCTTGGACCAGATCCTGTGCGTCATTAAGGACTAAATCAAAAATTGCCTCTCCCCTTGTGGGTTCCTGTACCAGCTGCTCCAAGAAGCAGTTGTTTAAGGTATCAAGAAATTTAGTCTCTGCATCTCGTCCTGAAGTGACATGTATCCAGTCAATATGGGGATAGTTGAGCTCCCCCCCAGTATTATTGAGTTCTTTATTTTGATAGCCTCTCTAATCTCCCTTAGCTAATCTCCCTTAGAACATAAGAACATAGAACATAGAACGGCCGTACCGGGTCAGACCAAAGGTCCATCTAGCCCAGTAGCCTGTCTGCCGACAGTGGCCAGCACCAGGTGCCCCAGGGGAGGGTGGACCGTAGACAATGATCAAGCGCTTTGTCTCCTGCCATCCCTCTCCAGCCTCTGTCAAACAGAGGCCAAGGACACCATTTTATCCCCTGGCTAATAGCCTTTTATGGACCTAACCTCCATGAAATTATCTAGCTTCTCTTTAAACTCTGTTATAGTCCTAGCCTTCACAGCCTCCTCCGGCAAGGAGTTCCACATGCTGACTACACGCTGTGTGAAGAAGAACTTTCTTTTATTAGTTTTAAACCTGCTACCCATTAATTTCATTTGGTGTCCTCTAGTTCTTCTATTTAGGAACTAATAAATAACTTTTCTTTATCCCTCTCCACACCACTCATGATTTTATACACCTCTATCATATCCCCTCAGTCTCCTCTTTTCTAAACTGAAAAGTCCCAGTCGCTTTAACCTCTCCTCATATGGGACCCGTTCCAAACCCCTAATCATTTTAGTTGCCCTTTTCTGAACCCTTTCCAAGGCCAAAATATCTTTTTGAGGTGAGAGACCACATCTGTACACAGTATTCAAGATGTGGGCGTACCATAGTTTTATACAGGGGCAGTAAGATATTCCGGGTCTTATTTTCTATCCCTTTCTTAATAATACCTAGCATCCTATTTGCCTTTTTGACCGCGCTGCACACTGTGTGGAAGTTTTCAGAGAACTGTCCACGATAACTCCAAGATCTCTTTCCTGATTTGTCGTAGCTAAATTAGCCCCATCATACTGTACGTATAGTTGGGGTTATTTTTCCCAATGTGCATTACTTTACACTTCTCACATTAAATTTCATTTGCCATTTTGTTGCCCAATCACTCAGTTTGGTGAGATCTTCTTGGAGTCCCTTACAGTCTGCTTCTGTCTTGACTATCCTAAACAGTTTGGTATCATCCATAAACTTTACCACCTCACTGCTTACCCCTTTCTCCAGATCATTTATGAATAAGTTGAACAGGATTGGTCCTAGGACTGACCCTTGGGGACACCACTAGTTACCCCTCTCCACTCTGAAAATTTACCATTTATTCCTACCCTTTGTTTCCTGTCTTTTAACCAGTTCTCAATCCAAGAAAGGACCTTCCTCTTATCCCATGGCCATGTAATTTACACAAGAGCCTTTGGTGAGGACCTTGTCAAAGGCTTTCTGGAAATCTAAGTATACTATATCTACTGGATCCCCTTGTCCGCATGTTTGTTAACCCCTTCAAAGAACTCTAATAGATTAGTAAGACAGGATTTCCCTTTACAGAACCCATGTTGACTTTTGTCCAACAAATTATGTTCTTCTACATGCTTCACAATTTTATTCTTTACTATTGTTTCGACTAATTTGCCCGGTACTGAAGTTAGACTTACCGGTCTGTAATTGCCCGGATCGCCTCTAGAGCCCTTTTTAAATATTGGTGTCACGTTGGCTACCTTCCAGTCATTAGGTACGGAAGCCGATTTAAGGGATAGGTTACAAACCACAGATAATAGTTCAGCAATTTCCCATTTGAGTTCTTTTAGAACCCTTGGATGAATGCCATCCGGTCCCGGAGATTTGTTAACATTAAGTTTTTCTATTTGTTCCAAAACCTCCTCTAATGACACTTCAATCCGGGACAGTTCCTCAGATTCATTACCCACAAAGGACGGTGCAGATTTGGGAATCTCCCCAACATCCTCAGCCGTGAAGACTGAAGCAAAGAAATCATTTAGTTTCTCCGCAATGGCTTTATCGTCCTTGATTGCGCCTTTTATAGTTCGATCGTCTAGGGGACCCACAGGTTTTTTAGCAGGCTTCCTGCTTCTAATGTACTTAAAAACATTTTGTTATTTCTTTTTGAGTTTTTGGCTAGCTGTTCCTCAAAATCTTTTTGCTTTTCTTATTACATTTTTACACTTGATTTGACAGTGTTTATGTTCCTTTCTATTTATCTCACTAGGATTGGACTTCCACTTCTTAAAAGATGCCTTTTGTCCCTCACTGCTTCTTTTACATGGTGGTTAAGCCACGGTGACTCTTTTTAGGTCTCTTGCTATGTTTTTAATTTGGGGTATACATTTAAGTTGGGCCTCTATTATGGTGTCTTTAAAAGTTTCCATGCAGCTTGCAGGATTTGGCTCTAGTCACTGTGCCTTTTAATTTCTGTTTAACTAACCTCCTCATTTTTGTGTAATTCCCTTTTGAAATTAAATGCCAGGGTGCTGGTCTGCTGAGGTGTTCTTCCCACCACAGGAATGTTGAATGTTATTATATTATGGTCACTATTCCCAAGCGGTCCTGTAACGGTTATTTCCTGGACCTGATCCTGCGCTCCACTCAGGACTAAATCGAGAATTGCCTCTCCTTGTGGGTTCCTGCACTAGCTGCTCCAAGAAGCAGTCATTTAAGCCATTGAGAAATTTTATCTCCGCTTCTCTTCCTGAGGTGACATGTATCCAGTCAATATGGGGGTAATTAAAATCCCCATTATTATAGAGTTCTTTGTTTTGGTAGCCTCTCTAATCTCCCTCAGCATTTCAATGTCAGTATCCCTGTCCTGGTCAGGTGGTCGGTAATATATCCCTACTGCTAATTTCTTATTTTTGGAGCATGGAATTACTATCCATAGCGATTCTATTGAACATGTTGATTCATTTAATATTTTTATTTCATTTGATTCTACATTATCTTTCACATACAGTGCCACTCCGCCACCCACCCGGCCTGCTCTATCCTTTCGATACATTTTATATCCCGGTATGATTGTGTCCCACAGATTTTCCTCATTCCACCAGGTTTCAGTGATGCCTATTATGTCAATCTCCTCATTTAATACTAGGTACTCTAGTTCACCCATCTTATTAGTCAGACTCTAGCATTTGTGTAGAAGCACTTTAAAAATTTGCCACTGCTTATTTGTCTGCCCTTCCTGATGCATTGGATTCCTTTGTACGCGGTTGTTTGTCTGCTCTGGCCCATGGTTTGCCCTCTCCCCTCCTCTCTTTCTGACTACAGCTTAGAGAATCTCTATCAATGGATTCTCCTCTAAGAGAAGTCTCCCTCCGATTTACGTGCATCTCCACACCAATCGGCTTTCCCCCATCTCTCAGTTTAAAAACTGCTCTACGGCCTTTTTAATGTTTAGTGCCAGCAGTCTGGTTCCACCCTGGTTTAGGTGGAGCCCATCCTTCCTGTATAGGCTCCCCCTCTCCCAAAAGTGTCCCCAGTTCCTAATAAATCCAAACCCCTCTTCCCTACACCATCGTCTCATCCACGCATTGAGATTCTGAATCTCTGCCTGCCTACCTGGCCCTGCGCGTGGAACTGGAAGCATTTCCGAGAACGCCACCATAGAGGTCCTGGATTTCAGTCTCTTTCCTAGCAGCCTAAATTTGGCCTCCAGGACATCTCTCCTACCCTTCCCTACGTCATTGGTACCTACATGTACCACGACCACCGGCTCCTCCCAGCACTACACATAAGTCTATCTAGATGCCTCGAGAGATCCGCAACCTTCGCACCAGGCAGGCAAGTGACCATACGGTTCTCCCGGTCATCACAAACCCAACTATCTATGTTTCTAACGATCGAATCACCCACTACTAACACCTGCCTCTTCCGAACTGGCATTCCCTCCCCCTCAGAGGTATCCTCAGTGCGAGAGGATACCGCAACATCCTCTGGGAGGAGGGTCCCAACTACGGGATGGTTTCCCTCTGCTCCCATTGAATGCTCTGTTCCCTTGAGACTTTCATCCTCCTTAAGAGCACTGGGGCTCTCAGACTGGAGGTGGGACAGTACTACAGTGTCCCAGAAAGTCTCATCCACAAATCTCTCTACCTCCCTTAGCTCCTTCAGTTCAGCCACCCTGGCCTCCAAAGCCCCAACTCGGTCTCTGAGGGTCAGGAGCTCCTTGCAACGGGTGCACACATACGCCACCCGCCCACAGGGCAGGTAATCATACATGTTACACTCAGCGCAATAAACAGGATAGCCCCACTCTGCTGCTGGGCTTCTGTCTCCATTTTCTAATGAACAAGTTTAAGTATAAACTGGGATTCTTTTAAACCTCTGGAATATAGATTACGATAAGAGTTATGTTTTAAAGAAGGCCAGAAGTCACTAGTGCCCTCTAACCTCCCCTCTAACCTCCTCTCCAAACTCCTGTTAGCAATTCCTGTTAAGCTCCTGGTCGCTGAGTCACAGGCTTATATAGCTCTGGTAGCCCCTCCCCTGACTGAGGCTTAGCCAATTAACAGAGGCTTCTAGATTTCAAACCTTTTAGAAGCTCCTTCAAGCAAACAAACAATCAAACCAACCAACCAACCAGATAAACACAAGCTCAGCACACAGCAAATAACTCCCCACACACAAACACACACTCCAGACAGCCACTTACCACAAGGGTCCTGTTTTACTCCTCTTTCACCTGGAGAACTCCTCTCCAAACTCCCTGTTAGCAATTCCTGTTCGCAAGCTCCCTGGTCGCTGAGTCACAGGCTTATATAGCTCTGGTAGCCCCTCCCCCTGACTGAGGCTTAGCCAATTAACAGATTAACTGACTGAGGCTTAGCCAATTAGCCAATTAACTGACTGAGGCTTAGCCAATTAGCATTTCATAGTCACTATTACTGTCCTGGTCGATAATAGATCACTACTGTTATATTCTTATTAGAGCAGGAAATTACTATCCATAGCGATTCTATGGAACATGTTGATTCATTTAAGATTTTTACTTCATTTGATTCTAAATTTTCTTTCACATATAGTGCCACTCCCCCACCTGCACGACTTGTTCTGTCCTTCTGATATATTTTGTACCCCGGAATGATTGCGACCCATTGATTGTCCTCACTCCACCAGGTTTCTGTGATGCCCATTATATCAGTATCCTCCTTTGGCACAAGGCACTCTAGTTCACCCATCTTATTTTTTAGACTTCTAGCATTTGTGTACAAGCACTTTAAAAACTTGTCACTGTTTATATGTCTGCCCTTTTCTGATGTGTCAGATTCTTTTTTATGTGAATGTTTTCCGTCTGATCTGGCCCATACTTTATCCTCTTCCATCCTCTCATCCTGACTAAAACCTAGAGAATCTCTATCAATAGACTCTCCTCTAAGAGATGTCTCTGTCTGATCTATCCTCTCCTCCTGACTAAAACCTAGAGAATCTCTGTCAGTAGACTCTCCTCTAAGAGATGTCTCTGTCCGATCCACGTGCTCCTCTGCACCAATCAGCTTTCCCCCCTCTCTTAGTTTAAAAACTGCTGTGACCTTTTTAATGTTAAGTGCCAGCTGTCTGGATCCACTTTGGTTTAGGTGGAGCCCATCCTTCCTGTGGGCGGGTGGCGTATGTGTGCACCCGTTGCAAGGAGCTCCTGACCCTCAGAGACCGAGTTGGGGCTTTGGAGGCCAGGGTGGCTGAACTGAAGGAGCTAAGGGAGGTAGAGAGATTTGTGGATGAGACTTTCTGGGACACTGTAGTACTGTCCCACCTCCAGTCTGAGAGCCCCAGTGCTCTTAAGGAGGATGAAAGTCTCAGGGAACAGAGCATTCAATGGGAGCAGAGGAAACCATCCCGTAGTTGGGACCCTCCTCCCAGAGGATGTTGGTATCCTCGCACTGAGGATACCTCTGAGGGGAGGAATGCCAGTTCGGAAGAGGCAGGTGTTAGTAGTGGGTGATTCGATCGTTAGAAACATAGATAGTTGGGTTTGTGATGACCGGGAGAACCGTATGGTCACTTGCCTGCCTGGTGCGAAGGTTGCGGATCTCTCGAGGCATCTAGATAGACTTATGTGTAGTGCTGGGAGGAGCCGGTGGTCGTGGTACATGTAGGTACCAATGACGTAGGGAAGGGTAGGAGAGATGTCCTGGAGGCCAAATTTAGGCTGCTAGGAAAGAGACTGAAATCCAGGACCTCTATGGTGGCGTTCTCGGAAATGCTTCCAGTTCCACGCGCAGGGCCAGGTAGGCAGGCAGAGATTCAGAATCTCAATGCGTGGATGAGACGATGGTGTAGGGAAGAGGGTTTGGATTTATTAGGAACTGGGGACACTTTTGGGAGAGGGAGCCTATACAGGAAGGATGGGCTCCACCTAAACCAGGGTGGAACCAGACTGCTGGCACTAAACATTAAAAGGCCGTAGAGCAGTTTTTAAACTGAGAGATGGGGAAAGCCGATTGGTGTGGAGATGCACGTAAATCGGAGGGAGACTTCTCTTAGAGGAGAATCCATTGATAGAGATTCTCTAAGCTGTAGTCAGAAAGAGAGGAGGGAGAGGGCAAACCATGGGCCAGAGCAGACAAACAACCGCGTACAAAGGAATCCAATGCATCAGGGAAGGGCAGACAAATAAGCAGTGGCAAATTTTTAAAGTGCTTCTACACAAATGCTAGAGTCTGACTAATAAGATGGGTGAACTAGAGTACCTAGTATTAAATGAGGAGATTGACATAATAGGCATCACTGAAACCTGGTGGAATGAGGAAAATCTGTGGGACACAATCATACCGGGATATAAAATGTATCGAAAGGATAGAGCAGGCCAGGTGGGTGGCAGAGTGGCACTGTATGTGAAAGATAATGTAGAATCAAATGAAATAAAAATATTAAATGAATCAACATGTTCAATAGAATCGCTATGGATAGTAATTCCATGCTCCAAAAATAAGAAATTAGCAGTAGGGATATATTACCGACCACCTGACCAGGACAGGGATACTGACATTGAAATGCTGAGGGAGATTAGAGAGGCTACCAAAACAAAGAACTCTATAATAATGGGGATTTTAATTACCCCCATATTGACTGGATACATGTCACCTCAGGAAGAGAAGCGGAGATAAAATTTCTCAATGGCTTAAATGACTGCTTCTTGGAGCAGCTAGTGCAGGAACCCACAAGGAGAGGCAATTCTCGATTTAGTCCTGAGTGGAGCGCAGGATCAGGTCAGGAAATAACCGTTACAGGACCGCTTGGGAATAGTGACCATAATATAATAACATTCAACATTCCTGTGGTGGGAAGAACACCTCAGCAGACCAGCACCCTGGCATTTAATTTCAAAGGGGAATTACACAAAAATGAGGAGGTTAGTTAAACAGAAATTAAAGGCACAGTGACTAGAGCCAAATCCTGCAAGCTGCATGGAAACTTTTAAAGACACCATAATAGAGGCCCAACTTAAATGTATACCCCAAATTAAAAACATAGCAAGAGACCTAAAAAGAGTCACCGTGGCTTAACCACCATGTAAAAGAAGCAGTGAGGACAAAAGGCATCTTTTAAGAAGTGGAAGTCCAATCCTAGTGAGATAAATAGAAAGGAACATAAACACTGTCAAATCAAGTGTAAAATGTAATAAGAAAAGCAAAAAGATTTTGAGGAACAGCTAGCCAAAACTCAAAAAGAAATAACAAAATGTTTTTTAAGTACATTAGAAGCAGGAAGCCTGCTAAAAACCTGTGGGTCCCTAGACGATCGAACTATAAAAGGCGAATCAAGGACGATAAAGCCATTGAGAAACTAAATGATTTCTTTGCTTCAGTCTTCACGGCTGAGGATGTTGGGGAGATTCCCAAATCTGCACCGTCCTTTGTGGGTAATGAATCTGAGGAACTGTCCCGGATTGAAGTGTCATTAGAGGAGGTTTTGGAACAAATAGAAAACTTAATGTTAACAAATCTCCGGGACCGGATGGCATTCATCCAAGGGTTCTAAAAGAACTCAAATGGGAAATTGCTGAACTATTATCTGTGGTTTGTAACCTATCCCTTAAATCGGCTTCCGTACCTAATGACTGGAAGGTAGCCAACGTGACACCAATATTTAAAAAGGGCTCTAGAGGCGATCCGGCAATTACAGACCGGTAAGTCTAACTTCAGTACCGGCAAATTAGTCAAACAATAGTAAAGAATAAAATTGTGAAGCATGTAGAAGAACATAATTTGTTGGACAAAAGTCAACATGGGTTCTGTAAAGGGAAATCCTGTCTTACTAATCTATTAGAGTTCTTTGAAGGGGTTAACAAACATGCGGACAAGGGGGATCCAGTAGATATAGTATACTTAGATTTCCAGAAAGTTTTTGACAAGGTCCTCACCAAAGGCTCTTGTGTAAATTACATGGCCATGGGATAAGAGGGAAGGTCCTTTCTTGGATTGAGAACTGGTTAAAAGACAGGAAACAAAGGGTAGGAATAAATGGTAAATTTTCAGAGTGGAGAGGGGTAACTAGTGGTGTCCCCAAGGGTCAGTCCTAGGACCAATCCTGTTCAACTTATTCATAAATGATCTGGAGAAAGGGGTAAGCAGTGAGGTGGTAAAGTTTATGGATGATACCAAACTGTTTAGGATAGTCAAGACAGAAGCAGACTGTAAGGGACTCCAAGAAGATCTCACCAAACTGAGTGATTGGGCAACAAAATGGCAAATGAAATTTAATGTGGAGAAGTGTAAAGTAATGCACATTGGGAAAAATAACCCCAACTATACATACAGTATGATGGGGGCTAATTTGGCTACGACAAATCAGGAAAGAGATCTTGGAGTTATCGTGGACAGTTCTCTGAAAACTTCCACACATGCAGCGCGGTCAAAAAGGCAAATAGGATGCTAGGTATTATTAAGAAAGGGATAGAAAATAAGACCCGAATATCTTACTGCCCTGTATAAAACTATGGTACGCCCACATCTTGAATACTGTGTACAGATGTGGTCTCTCACCTCAAAAAGATATTTTGGCCTTGGAAAGGGTTCAGAAAAGGGCAACTAAAATGATTAGGGGTTTGGAACGGGTCCCATATGAGGAGAGGTTAAAGCGACTGGGACTTTTCAGTTTAGAAAAGAGGAGACTGAGGGGGATATGATAGAGGTGTATAAAATCATGAGTGGTGTGGAGAGGGCCGATAAAGAAAAGTTATTTATTAGTTCCTAAATAGAAGAACTAGAGGACACCAAATGAAATTAATGGGTAGCAGGTTTAAAACTAATAAAAGAAAGTTCTTCTTCACACAGCGTGTAGTCAGCATGTGGAACTCCTTGCCAGAGGAGGCTGTGAAGGCTAGGACTATAACAGAGTTTAAAGAGAAGCTAGATAATTTCATGGAGGTTAGGTCCATAAAAGGCTATTAGCCAGGGGATAAAATGGTGTCCTTGGCCTCTGTTTGACAGAGGCTGGAGAGGGATGGCAGGAGACAAAGCGCTTGATCATTGTCTACGGTCCACCCTCCCTGGGGCACCTGGTGCTGGCCACTGTCGGCAGACAGGCTACTGGGCTAGATGGACCTTTGGTCTGACCCGCTACGGCCGTTCTATGTTCTATGTTCTTATGTTCTGTATAGCTCCCCCTCTCCCAAAAGTTTCCCCAGTTCCTTATAAAGCTAAACCCCTCTTCCCTACACCATCGTCTCATCCACGCATTGAGACTCTGAAGCTCTGCCTGCCTACCTGGCCCTGCGCGTGGATGTGGAAGCATTTCTGAGAATGTCACCATAGAGGTCCTGGATTTCAGTCTCTTTCCTAGCAGTCTAAATTTGGCCTCCAGGATGTCTCTGCTACCCTTCCCTATGTCATTGGTACCTACATGTACCACGACCACCGGCTCCTCTCCAGCACTACACATAAGTCTATCTAGATGCCTCGAGAGATCCACAACCTTCACACCAGGCAGGCAAGTCACCATACGGTTCTCTCGGTCATCTACCAGCTATCTACATTTCTAATGATTGAATCTCCCATTACTAACATCTGCCTTTTCCTACTGACTGGAGTTCCTTCCCCCGGAGAGGTAACTTCAGTGCAAGAGGATACCCCAACATCTGGAAGGAGGGTCCCAACTATGGGAAGGTTTCCCTCTGCTCCCGTTGACTGCTCTTCTTCCCTGAGCCTTTCATCCTCCTTAACAGCACAGGGGCTGTCTGACCAGAGGTGGGACAATTCTACAGTGTCCTGGAAAGCCTCATCTACGTACCTCTCTGCCTCCCTCAGCTCCTCCAGTTCAGCTACCCTGGCCTCCAAAGCCCGTACGCGGTCTCTGAGGGCCAGGAACAACTTGCACTGAATGCAGACATACATGCTACACTGAGTGCAATAAACAGGATAGCCCCCACTCTGCTGCTGGGCTTCTGCCTGAATTCTCTCCTTCAGCTACCTAGGTTATTGATAGGGTTTCTAGTTAAATCAGGAAGTTTTGATTAAAACCTTTTAACTAAACTATAAAGAATGGCAAGTGTACCTTGGCCCTTCCAAACACCCTCTCAAAACTCCCTGTTTGCTGCCCCTCTTTGCAAAGCTCCCTGGTCACTGACTCACTGCTTTATAAAGCCCTGACCTTCCTGATAGCCCCACCCCTGACTAAGGCTCAGCCAATTAACAGAGACTTCTAGATTTCAAACTTTAGAAGCTCACAGCTTCCAACTGCTGGCTACAGCACACGCTCCTTCAAACAAACAAACCAAACAAACAGAGGCTCAGCACACAGCATGTAACCCCCAAACACACAAACACACACTACAGACAGCCACTTACCTCAAGGGTCCCGTATTTGCTTCTCCTTTACCTGGAGATCTCCCTCTCAAAACTCCCTGTTTGCTGCCCCTGTTTGCAAAGCAGAATAATCAACAGTAATAGAAAATGTGGTTGTAACATCATTATCTATTACATGCTAAGCAGTATCTGGGCATAGCTGTGAGACTAAGATCATCCCAAAGTCTTGCAGGAAATAGTGATGTTAACTCAGTAAATGTGGCACTTTCTTCCAAATCATTGGAGGACTGAACAAATGCTTCAACCATTCAGGAGGGCCACACTAGTTTAGCTTTACGGATACCCTCCTTTTATAATAGTATAGATATCTGATAGCTTCAGAATCTTTACTGTATTTCCCTTCAGAAACACTTCTGTAAGGTAGAGTGCTATTTGTGCTATCTTATTAATGGAAAACTAAGTGTGTGTCTAGACAGTGGCACTATTTCGGGATAATTTTGGTATCCCGAAATAGCTATTCCACATCTTTTAAATAAGCCTGTTATTTCAAAAGCTATTTCAAAATAAGCAGTTTGCTATTCCAATGTCCCTGTAAACCTTGTTCCATGAGGATTAAGGGACATTTTGGAATAATGCTCTATTTTGAAATTAGGCACTGTTTAGACAGTGCCAAATTTATAAATAAGCTATTTCAAAATACATTTGAAATAAGCTATGCAATTTGCGTAGCTCAAATTGCATAGATTATTTCGAGCTATAGGTGCAGTATAGACGCACACTAAGACTCAGCTAGATTAACTCACTCAGCCAAAGGCACAAAGTAAGAACAGGGACTGGAACCCACATCTCCTAAATCTCATGCTAATACCATAACGTTCAAGCCATCCCAACAAACCATTTTGACATTTTTTAAACTTTTTTCAATTTGGTAAATTCAACATAATGGACCCTTTTCTGCAAATTATTTCAGTATTGATGAATTTCCAGTTAGAAAATTCATGACCATCTTTATTAAGGATCTCAGTAATGGGCTTTTTATCCTCCTTTATAAGGCTTCCCTGCTGTCTAAGCAATGAATTTGAATGTGAACACGAGATACTAGAGAAAGGTTGCTTAGCAGAGAAATGCTTGTTTGTTTGTTTTTTCTGGCCATCAGAGATTACTATGTGTTCTAGGATGGCTCAGCAACAAACCAACCTATTCATGGGTCACCTCAAAGAAAGATGTCTTGAAAATGAACCATGAAATCAATTATTTATCTGAGATGTTTCGATGATATTTTAATTCCTTGGACAGACAATAAAAACTCCCTCAGATTTCTACCACATCTTCAAACACCATTAGCCATCCAGCCATCAAATTGTTTCTAGAACACTCCTATGGCAGCATCCACTTTCTAGACACCAAGGTCAGTTTCAGCAATGGAAACCTACAGACAACTATAGACAAGAAAGGCACTGATCACCACACATATTTTCCCAGATCCAGTAACCACCCAAGCACATTTAGGGTACATCTACAAAGCAGGACTAAAGTCAAATTAAGCTACGCAACTTCAGCTACATCAGTTTCATAGCTTAAGTTGAAATAGCTTAACTTGGCTTTTGACACTGTCTACACAGCAGAAGGTCAAAGGAAGAACATTCTTCCTTTGACTTCCCTTACTCCTCATGAAATGAGGGTTACCATGAATCAGATTAAGAAGTCCACCAGCTATACATTATTTCAAAATAAAGGCTTGTAGTGTAGACGTGCAGGATTGTAGTGCAGTCATCAGTTATTTCAAAATAATACTGCTATGTAGACATACCCTAAGAAATCTGTTATTTAGGGCCAAGCTCTCAGGTAGCACAGTGGCTGTGTCTACATTTTCTGAAAGGATGCTATCGAGACAATGTAATGCCGGTATTTAAATTTTCCCCGCATTTGCATGAACATACTGTTGCGCGCTCGGGCTTTGACGAAAGCGCCAGTCGACATCGTTTGCGAAATAAAGCCTTTTTCCGAAGATCCCTTATTCCTGATTTTAAGGGGAATAAGGGATCTTCCGAAAAGGCTTTATTTTCCGCAAGAGTCAGTGACTGGCGCTTTTTCCATCAAAGCCCCGAGCCGAAAAAGCGCAGATAAATTATGCAAATGCCGCGGGAAAATTTAAATCCTCGCGGCATTTGCAATTCCGACTTGTCTCATTAGCATCCCTTTTCCGGAAAAGGGTGCCAATGTAGACACAGCCACTATGTTTTGAGGAGAAAAACAAGGATATACACTTTGTAACACTTAAATGCCTTCACTAAACAAAGACACTTCACCAGATAGAATGAGCCACTCAAATACTTCAAGAATATTCAATACAGGGGGAAAAAACCCACATTTCCACCACACACCTGTAATTGTCACCGGCAACCTTAGACTGAAATCCATATGGGATATAATTAAACAATTACAATTGATGCTGTATAGGGACCATATCCTGAAAGAATTCTTTTCCGAACCCCCTTTTCTGACCTTCAAACAATACTCCCATCTATGAATGTTAAATTTAGTTTAATCAACTAATCGATTAGTTGATTTTTTTCCATTGACTAGTCGAAAAGCAGGGGAACCTGAGTGGGGGTAGCTCCTGACCCAAGAGCTAACCCCGCTGTGTCTCTGCCTTTTAATTGTATTAAGACCTTGTTGGTTCTTAATACATTTTAAAAGCTGGTGCACAGCAGGGGGGACCCGGTGTGAGTCGGGAATCAGCTATCCCAGCTCGCTCTGAGTCCCTCCTGGTGCACTTTAGCCATTTAAATGTATTAAGAGCCATCTTTAGGTAGGAATCAGCTGTCCCAGGTCGCACCGGGAGATTTTTAAATGTATTAGGGGGCAGCAGGCTCTTAATACATTTTAAAAGCAGAGGTGCAGCGTTTGGGACTGGGCGCGAGCCAGGAATCAGCTGATTCCCAACTCGCGACCAATCACCGCTATCCCCAGCACCGGCTCCTATTCTCCCTGCATTCCTGCCTCTGGTAGAGGTAGCAAAGGCAGGGGAAGTGACTAGTTGAGGGACTAGTCGCTTACATCCCTACTCCCATCAGTGGTGTTGGATCAATTTATGGGTGAGGATGCTGAGATGCGCCTCTTGCCTTATCCCATCCACACCCCTCATTGCCCCAGGAATGGGGACAATATTCAAGGCCATGGAGCCTGCAGGGAAGCCCTTAGTGGCTGGGACCCCAGTGCTGATAGTGGACCTTGCGGGGCCACAAGCCAAGACCTGCAGAGACAGGGACTCCCAGAGGGGGTCCCAAAGACTGGGATGGGTGGCTGGGACCCCCAGAGGAAGTGGAGCTGATGGCTGGGACCCTGGTATGGGGTTCAAAATCTGAGGGGTGCTGCAGCACTCCTCCCTGTACTTCTACTTCCCACACTGATGACCCCCAACATCACTAAGATCATCATCAGAACCAAGCTCTCCACAGACAAGGACCCACCAACTCAAAATAGCACCAGACCCTGCCATAACAACATATGCAAAAACTGCAGCTATTTCCCCTGCTACAGTAATCAATACCCTTCAAAACACACCTTTCAAGATGCCTGTGTCCAAAGTATGTGGTGTAGATCATCCAATGCAATAAGTACCCTAGTAATAACTATATGAGAGAAACGAGACTATCACTGCACTCTGTAAGGCAATCACATAGAAAAGTAACAAGAAAATGAGCATCCTATCCCTCATGAGTGAACACTTTCCTTAAAATCATCAGTTGGTATCTAAACTCTGGGTCCTCATCCACAAAAGAAACCTGCACAACCCCTTAAAAAGATAACCCTGGGAAGTTACATTCATAACTTTGTTAGGCAGTAAAAATCATGGATTTAATAAAAACACTAGATTTATGGGTCCTTACAATAATCTATAGCCCACTCACTCTCATTTGTTCTCCTTTGTCCATTCAGTTCCTGCCATCCGGTATGGAAGGAGCTGAATGATTATGTGTAAAGCCCAGTTATCTGTAATATAAGCAAACAAGGGAATGGACCTGCTAAACTTACCATTACTGAATATCCAGCCAGCAAAGGACAGTTGCTTTCTCTGCACAAAGTACTGATTCTCTATGTTCAATTATAGGAAGGAATAATTAAGGAATAACTGCTTCCTATTATGTGCACTTAAGTAGGATTTGGATCAATAAAGGGCACTAAGCATTGTCCAAACTAAAGAGCATATAAGCTTATCATGGCTATTGTATGCTAGGAAGGGGGTCAGCCTTGCCTCTCAGACACACATAGCAGATTTAATCTTGCAGGGATGGGAGAACCAGTTTGGACCAATATAGGACTCCCCTCAGCCATTGATCAAAAAAATAGATTGGCAATTTGCCTCATTACTTTTAATAATTTATGCTTATGTGGTTTCTTGTCTTAGCTGGAACTGAAACAGAAGCCATGGAAAACCTCAGGTAAGTTTGTTCTTTTGCTCTTGTTCTTGGATGCAATCTGAAAAAAAAGAAATAATGGACTAAAGGGTTCTAGTCAAATTTCTTTGAATCTCCAAGTGTTTGGTTTCAGCTCCATTTACAAATGAAAGTTTGGTTCAAACCAATTCACACATTTATAGTCATGAGAATAAGGGCAGACAGACTCACCGTAAGTTGTGTGTTATTACTTCAAACTACCAGAGTACGTGTAGGATGGGATAGAAAACAAAGTAAAGTGAGGGCACCAGTTCTGGAAGTGATGATTAGAACAACAGACTACACTCAGTCCCTACTTTGCAAGTAATTCAGAGACCTTCCCAAATATGGGGGTTAAACTTATTCGCCTGTGATTAATTTATCCCGAATGGTCCCCTGTTGGGAAACAGATTGAGCCACATCCTGGCTCTTGAACTATATAAAAACAAAATAGAGAAAGCAGGAAAGTTACTGGATCTGCCCCCTTTTACTAAGAACTATATCTGAATGCATGACGTGGTCCCTGTCCCAAATTGCTGCATGTGATCTAATTGTGGAGATGGCATAACAGATGAGAATAACAAACAGCAGAGGCAGATGAGATAAATAAAAACCATGAGTACAGCAGTCATTCCTCACCTTCTTTCAGTGGAGCCTGCTACTCTAGGATGAACAAGCAGATGTGCGCTCTTTGCACAAATTCCCTGGTACAGCTGCTCACATTTTTTTTCTGTTCAGTTTTTCACTCAAGCTATATTTTCTATTCCCCATTCCTTCTTGTCTTTTCCCTCTTTTTTTTTCTTATTTTCACCTTTTCTCCTGACTGCTCTTCTCTCTCCACCTAATTCCCCCATTCTCTCTAGTAGTTCTGCTGCTGCTGATGGTGATGATGATGGGAGATTGTGTGTCAGTGCGACCCAAAGCTGAGCTGAGTACCACAGGAGCAGAGTGGAGAAGCATAGGCTGGTGGACTATTGCCTTATGCTGCTGCACTGTGTATATGATCTATTCTCATAATCATCTGTGTTAAGGGACTGCAATGGAAAGAAAGGGAAAAGAAGAGTGAGATTTTTTTTCATACACAGCAGCAGATATGCAGCATGTGTAGGCAATGGATTTGGGGTCTTGCCATTTTGTATATCCCAGAACTTCCCTGAACTTCTCTACATTGAAGTCTGATGTTCTCATCAGGAGTCGTTCCCCCCCCCCCCATATTGAAAAAACAATATGTGGGTTTAGTAATAAGCTCACATGAATTCATTTCAATTGTTCCAGCACACTTATATATGTGTAAAAAGAAGATTATGAACAGCTGCCATGTTATGTTTATACTGTAAACACCCATCCTTGTTTTAATTTATTCAGAAGCCAGACTCTTCAGTAGTTCACAGATGTCCCTAACTATCAGTCATCTTTCCAGAGGCTAAGCATTTGTTTACGTAACTATGGCTTCATTTGAAAGGACTATAAGTATATAACACAAGAGATCTACAACAGGCTACAAGGAAATGCTATGGGCTTTTAGACTACTCAGATGGCAACATAACAGAACCAGGATACTGGGAGTACTGAGACACCCACTGGTTTGCAGTGGTTTTCCTGATATACAGGGTTTACAGATTGGTTAAATAACTCAGCACTCCCACATGAAAAATGTGTCAGCACCTCTGGCTAGTAATACACAGAGCCTCAGTCCACAAAAATTAGGTTTCACAAGTGAAGTCTCTGTCTGACATTTGTGCTGGTAATTTTAGTTCACTGACCTCCCAAAGAAGTTTTCTGAAACAATAACAAAAGTATCTTGAATAGGCTAATGTTGCTGCTATTTAATGATTGATGATCATTTACTGATCAAAATAAGTTTTATTGGCATTCTCACAAATGCCAAAACCATAAAGCTTCTTTAACAACACTGAAAACAAATGACCAACCAATACAATAATTGTTGCAATATCAGAGCTGTGATCATTGGTGACTTTAGCATTGTGAGTCATTATCCTTGCCTAAACCGGGGGTGGGAGGGAGAAGTAATGTCTATTAAAATTTAGTTAAGGGATTGCCTTATGGGTAAAAGCAGGAAAATAATTGATTTCTCAGTTTGGTCAGCAAACTGCAAAATCATAATAAATATTTACTTTGGTTATGAAAATATTTGTCATTGGTCCGCTTCTGAAAACATGTGTCTGAATGCATATGTTCGACCCAGTAGGTTGTAGGCTATTTTGAAGAAAGATGCTCTCAGATTCTGCTGCTGATGCTGCTTTACTTTTTTATAACTAGCTAAATATTCATTGGACCAGAGTAAAACAGATTCTAAAGCTGTTGATTAAGGGATTCACCTGGAACGCAGGAGGTGTAGATTCAAATCCATCATCTGCATTCTAAAAATGTAAAAGATTTTGGAGGTAAAAATATATTAAAGTAGGAATTGCAAGGTTTGGCACCCACCATATCTAAAGTTTTTCATTTTGGTTGGGGAGAGGGAGTTCTCTCAATAGTGCCACCCAGGTCCTAGTATCAGAGGAGACTGCTGTGATTTCTAGGAACTAATCCTGCATTATATGGAAGTCAGTAGGAAATTTCATCACTCACATCAAGGAAAATACAAATCACTAATACAACATTGTCTGACCTTGTTTTCAGTGAAGTCAGTGGGATTTATTTCCTCCCATTGGTTTCAATAAGACCAGAACTGTGCTCAATATGTTGCACCAAACAGTGGAAATAACGGTAGCCAACACTGTAGGAGGGAGCTAAACTAGCCTGAAGAAGCAGCATTTTCAGTCTAAACAAAGAACAAGGACTCAGAAATAAGGTAATGATCCTATCTCTGCCACTGACTTGCTCAGGACTTTATGGCTGCGTCTAGACTGGCATGATTTTCTGCAAATGCTTTTAACGGAAAAGTTTTTCTGTTAAAAGCATTTGCGGAAAAGAGTGTCTAGATTACGGTGCCTTTGCGCAAAAGTGCTTTTGCGCAAAAGCATCCATGGCCAGTCTAGACGCGATTTTGCACAAGAAAGCCCCGATCGCCATTTTCACCATCGGGCCTTTTTTGCACAAAACAGTCCTCCCCTGTCTACGCTGGCCCTCTTGCGCAAATATATTTGTGCAAGAGGGCTTATCCCTGAGTGGGAGCATCATAGTATTTGTGCAAGAACACTGACAATCTTACATTAGATCATCAGTGTTCTTGCGCAAATTCAAGCGGCCAGTGTAGACAGCTGGCAAGTTTTTACGCAAAAGCAGCCGCTTTTGCGCAAAAACTTGCCAGTCTAGACGCACCATATGTGTCTAAATGAATTCCATGTTCTGACACCTTTACTCATTCTTATTATACAAGTAGGTAGAACTTTTTGTGGGAAAAAATTGTACTCACCAGGAAGGAGGGCACTCAAATCTGGCCCCTTTGTGTCTCAGTTTTGACATCTGCACCAGTGTGTAAATAATACATATCTATCTAATTAATACCAGTTTTGCCCATGACATTAATAGGAACCTTATTAATAATAATCCCTTTACATAGTATCACATCAGGGAAAGTAAAGCAAATACATCGAGTGCTGAGATGAATTTCAGATACTGAATTTTGTAGTATGCATAATCAGTTAATTTGAGAGTCAACTAGATATTCACAAACTGAAAAAAAACCCCTACATTGCTAATTTATATGTCTAAATTGTATTTATTTCTCCAAGTCTAAGACCAGACAGACCTACAGTTTGAGCCAAGTGTCATTCACATCAGAGACCAAACAGGTCTGGAAGAAAATCCTTGTTCCTTTACTAACCTCGAGACATAAATGATCTTGCCACACGAAAAATGAGTAGAATAAAACATTCTGGGACAGATTCCAATCTCAGATATACTGTACCAGTGTAAATCCAAAGTAAATCAAGCCAGTGCAGTTACTGCAGATTTACACAGGAATAAATGAGCTAAAATAAATGACTTACTATGTACTTTTCTAGGATAAAAGAGATGTCACTTTCCCTACTGGCACCCAGCATTCATAGAACAGGGGATTAATTGTGTGAAACAGAAAATCCTCAATATCTTTAAAAAAAAAAATCTGTAATTTCAGTTTGAAATGACAGCAAAGCCAAAATGCTGATGCCCAGTTCAAGTATGTAAAATTTTTTTGTAAAGGACACTTGGCATTGACCAAGGCTTTGTCAGAATCATGGAGTCAGAGTTTCTGACCTGATCATCTAGTCTTATCTCCTAAATATCACAGGTCACCAATATCAGTCAGTATCCATAGACTAATGCTAACAATCAAAATTAGACCAAAGTATTATAGCCCACAGGTGACTAGATTTATATGTGCCAGAGGCAGAGATTAGGTGATCTCAATTATTCTAAAAGGTGCTAATTGACAACAAACAAAAAGGCACCCTGGGGAATTCAAATTTTACAAATAGTTTTGCTGGGACTCAGACTTATACAACACGAATCACATTAGTACCAGTATGTGTTCATTATATTGGTTTTTTATATTCTTTTGCAGGCAGGAGGGAGAGAAAAATTAAAACAAAAAACAGCAAGAAGTCCTGAAATTTGTCAGCCTTTTTAATGCAAAATTTTGTGAACCATTCAAGCAAATGTATCAAATCAAGGAGCTGTATGTTAGCAAATGCAAGAAGGTTTTCCTTGTTTGTTTTGGAAAAGGCCTGACAGCAGAATTATTTTAAATGAATCAGAAAAAGTAATGCCTTGTATCTCAAACAAAGAGGCTTTGACATGCAGATCATTTGTTTGCACATGAGGGGGTTGATAAAAAGAGGGGGGTATAACGCTAGAAAACACACTGCGTATATACAGCATGTATTAGTATTACAAAAAACAGCAAGGAGGCTGAGAAGTCCACCCAGTATAAGAAACTTAAAAGAAATTATTATTAAAGTCATGATCATGCAAAATTAACTTCATACATAATTTTCCTGTTGATTTCAGTGGAATTATTCACATGTGCACAGGTTTTTTTTTCTATTGATTTACAGCACACTAGTCATATTCTTATTTATTTATATATAAATGCCAAGCATTTATATAAATATATATAAATGCCAAGCAACCAGTCTTCAGGATCCTGATGCTTGTCCCCTAGTTCTACCTCAGTTTGCCTCATGAGAATAGCACACTGCAAAACACTGACCATTTGTAATGGATTTCATGGGTGTATTGGTTAATATGGCCTTGATAATATTTTATTCTGTCACTAACATAGCTTTTGTTAGTCATTTGAACATTGTGCCATCTAACTGGGCAGTGCCAACATAGGTACCCATTATTCACCTACTATTCATTATGCTCCATCTTTCCTTGCAAGTTCATGTTCTGCTCACTTTTCTTCTATTCACGGGTCTTTTTTTCATACTGGATATTACTATACAACATAAGTAGCACCATGCATGGTCACTAGGACCAACTGTGGAGTAATGTACTGTGTGTTCAACATGGATAAGAACATCTGAACCTATTCCATGAGGATTTCTCCTGGAATCTTATTACATGGCCATTTTTGTTAATTTTTAATGTAGTTTTTTTCCATTTATAGCAACTAAAACAATACAACCCTTGTGTAACTATAAAAAACATAGTGCAAAATATATTTACCCACAAATCAGAACCTCTCAGCATTACTGTTCAGTGGCAACTGAAAAAGAAAAATCTTGATTTTCTCACAGCCCAGGCATTAGTCCAGCATTTAGAACCTTAATTTCAACAAAAGAAAACGTAATTTATTTATTTGTTTGTTTGTTTAAAAATTCAGTTAAATCCAGTGAATTTCTACTAAAGCTAAAACAAACAAACAAATAAATAAATAAATAAAACATTAAAAGCCCTTGAGTTGGACTTCCTGTCATAAAACATTTCATACTTAATTAAGCAACTGAAGATGAGAACAGATAGTTTAAGGGACCCAGCAAGATGTTTGGCTGCAGGTATCAAACAGGAAAAAAGTCCAAGTTCCTGAGGAAAGATGTACGTACTTACTCCTGGCTTGGAACTGTTTTCCTCCATTTATCAAGAGGAAAGAAAATGGATATTGATAGATTAGCAAAAGCATTATTCCAGATGGTCCTTTAAAAAAAGAGATGAAGGAAGCTTTTCCTATATTATTGGATTTTAAGTGGACAGCAGAAAATTGTGGAAGAACTACCCTCCTTTCATGACAAAATGGAGAGAAAAAATGCTGAAATATTATCAGATTTGTTTCAAGAGTAGAGGTCTTCAGATCACAAAAGCTTTCCAAAGAGGTGGGGAAAGTTTATTAACATCAGTGGATGATGTCTCTCATCAGTCCTGACTTTGATGCAATTTGGACTAAGTAAAGACTGAGTGAAAACTGGGTGACACTCTCAGGATCTGGCCCATTATTACTTTACACTCCTCCAGGGCCTTTTAAGAACCAATTAATCATTTGTCATAAATGTCCTGGAAGGTAGGCAATAGAGGGTTTTTTTTTTTTTTTTATCAGCGGTCTAAAGTTGGAGGATGACATTCTATGCTATGCCTCTAAGGGCACATATACACTGCAAGGCAAAAGTCAAGTTAAGATATGCAACTTCAGCTACGTCAATTGTGTAGCTGAAGTCAAAATAGCTTCATTCGGCTTTTGGCACTGTCTACACAGCAGGAAGTCAAAGGAAGAACACTCTTCCCTTGACTTCACTTACTCCTCGTGAAATGAGGGTTAAAGAAGCTGGAGTAAGAAGTCCGCCAACTCAAAATTATTTCAAAATAATGGCTTGCTGTGGAGACGTTACTTTGTTATTTGGAAAGAATGTCAGTTATTTCAAAATAATGCTGCAGTGTAGACATACCCTAAGAGGCTTTAGTCAACTTTGCACCCTCTCCATCTTGGACTGCCAGGGGGCTGGAGTGTAACTTAAACACCTCTGGAGGCCTGCCTCAGTTATGGTGACTTTCACAGAATGCCCTACAGATGGCACCACTGTGAAGAATCTTGTTCTGCAGGCTGTAGTCTCTTTTCCCATACAGCCTCCTACTTGCACCCTGCTCCCCACATGTACCTTATTCGGGGGCCTATGATGGGGTCTTTGGTAGACAGCCTCACTGCTGTCTTTGACAGTGCCTGTGACCTAAGGTATTCTTCTCGCACTCAAAACTGGAGCTTTTTTAACTTTTCTATTAGGCTAATCTGTTTTGGGTTTTTTTTACTCATTCTGAAGGGGGCAGAGAGGAGGTGAGGATCTCATTCAGAGAAATCAGGCTAAGTAATTTAGTCAATGTTAGTGTCAAAGTCAGGATTCATGATTAGAATCAATGAGGCAAAGTGATACATGAACGAGCAGCAGAAGCTTCCAGCTGATAGTTCTTTCAAGGTTTACCTTGACCAGTTAACTCATTAAAGCTATAGCTGTCTTTCTCACATTAAGTTTTTAACATATGTTCCCTATGATTTGTAATACATACACCTTTATTCATAGTGTATGGCCAAGAGTAAAGGGCACGATCATGGTGTCTAGTAGAAGGGAAATGTATTTGCAAAACCTGTGCATTTAAGTCCTTACACTATCATCATTCTGGTTCTAGTTGTTCCACATCAGTGGCAGGTATTGGCCTAGTGTTACTCAATTCCCACCTTCTGTTTGGTCATATTCCATCCAAGGTTTGTGAAAGCTACAGAGGAGATATACAGTTGCTCACAGCACTAATAGCTTACAATGCATGACAATAAATGACTTAGAGCTGAGATGGATTGGAAACATGACATGTTGTATGTCAATTACTCAGATACCTTCTGTTCTGGAAGGTCATGCCCCCAGATTCTTAGGTTTCATCTTCTATATATTTTTCAGAGGTGACAGAGGCAGCTAGCTGGTTAGAGGCAGACACTTTCTGTGTAGCCACTAGGCACCTTTCTCTTTGTGAAACCCCTCACTATTCCACTGTTCCTAGGTTTGCTATATTTTTTGTTTCTTTTTTGTGTCAGACAGAGAAAAGGGTCATTTGAACCACCTTCTTTTTCTCATCCCAAAGAGTCTCAACGGACATGGGGAGCAGTCAAGTGTCACTATTTGTTCCTGTTCATGGCTTGTTCCTCCAGTAAGCCCGGACAGGTTATGTCTCTGAGTATGAACTTCCAACATCTAAGTAGTACTCATCTTCTGGGTCTGACTGATTTTGATTAAGTTTTCATTACTTTCTTTGGCATCTTACAGTGTCCCCACCCAGTCTCAAACTGTGACTCAAGAGCATATAGATGTATCATCCATGCAATGGTTGAAGGTAGCATGTCTTGGGGAATCCAGAAAGATTGTACTAACATGACAAAATAAGGCATTGTGTACCCAGGCTATGTCTAGACTGCAGGCTTCTTTCGGAAGAAGCTTTTCCAGAAGAGAGTGTACACACTGCAAAATTGCATCGAAAAAGCCATCTGCTTTTTCGAAAGATAGTGTCCACAGTGAATGGACACTACCTTGCATTCAAGCTGTGACTACGATGGACAGAGCGGCCACCAGGGCACCTGTGCTTTTTCCTCTTTCCTCTTCTGTCAAAAGAACTCCCTCTTCCCCATCCACACACACTTTTTTCTGAAAGAGCTCTTTTGGAAAAAGTCGTCTTCCTCATAGAATGAGGACTACCAATGTCAGAAAAAACCCTCTATTCTTTCAATTTTCTTTTGAAAGAACACAATTCCAGTGTGGACATGACGTTTTTTCAGAACAACAGCCATTTTTCTGAAAAAAACTCTGTAGTGTAGACATACCCACAACTGATCAAAGAAAAGAAAAACTCCAATTTCAGTCAGGTGCAGACAGAGCTTGCTCAGCCTGCTTAGAAAAGTCTATCTCGGAAAAGGAAATCTCTGATTTCATATCTTAGCAGTCCAAGCTCATTAGCCTTGGAAGTCAAAAGGCTGAGATTGGAATCTCTGATACCTCTACTTAGCCAGAGGCAGATGACATGGAATTCCAGGAAGCTGGAGGGTGGACTAACCTAACATGCTATTACATCTGAAACTTATATTTTTTATAGAAACAGAGCAGCAACCCAGACTTACTTGCATGGATTTCAGTTCAGACCATCAAACTTACCAAATGTTAAACCACACATCACCAATACATTCCCATCCTTTTTCTGCCTTCAATGACAGATTGGTTTTCAATATTGCCAAAGCTGTCCCTTCTGTCTACTGAAACGCTGCAGCATGGATTGGTGTAGCATTTGCTAACCACTCAGGAGTAAAGTGGATTATAGAAAAGGCAATTCCCCATTTGTTCAATATGAGTCTTTTTCAGGCATCTAAAAATATCCAGTTCATATTGGGCACGCTCATGTACTTAGCATAGACCTTCATCCCACACAATGCAATGAGACTTGTTGGCGGGATGGCCAACTCAAGTATTGACAAAGTGTAGAAAAAGATAAAACTGCTCAAGAGTCTGTTAGGTTTTGGTATGGCTCGCCATGTATTGGGTTATGCATTACATGTGGGAATTGATATCCTTTGTCTATTTGTCATTACTATCCATTTCTGATGGGATGGCAGATTGCTATGTATGGCAACACCCTTTTTGTCTGTACTTCTGTGGCCCCATTACCCTTGTTTCTGAATGCCTCACTATCTTTAATGTATTTATCCTCAAAGCTAAAGAAGTTATCACTGTTACAGATAGTAACTGAGGAACAGAGAGACGAAGTAACTTGCCAAAGCCCACACAGAAAATCTGTGACTGAACAGCCAACTGAACATGGGCATCCTGAATCATAGACTATCACTCTAATTACCTAGGCCATCCTTCCTCTTTAGACCAGCTCCTCCAATTCTACCATTTCTCTCTTTTCTCCCAGGGTCAATCATATTTTTTACTCATTGGATTTTGGTTAGGCTTCATTTATAATTCCTGGTAGTTTGAGGAAACATCCTTCTAATACTTTCCTGTATTTGGGACACTGTAATAGAAAGTAGACATCTTTCCCAATCTCTCTTCTTGTCACACTTACTATAGAGCCGTACCGCTCTAAATTTTGATTTGGTTCTGTGCCTTCCAATTTACACCTCTAGCTTGTGGTCACTGGTTCTGTATTTGGCAAGAGTTTGACTTAGTTTTGCATGTATACTGTGACTAAGCAGTCTGCTAATGATGGTTCTAATGGTACAGTTGTACTTATTGCTATTTTTATATGTTCCTCATAGTTACTCATTGGGGTATTAGGTGCTGGTCTAGAATCTTTACCACCTCTTAGTTGTCATTGTTTTCTGTCCTGGCCATATATGTGAGTTCAGTGATTTGTGCTTTTATTTCAATCTAATCTAGTCTCTCTAGTATTTTGGTGTGGGAGGTATGTTTTTTATGGTTGAGGTGGTATTAGAAGTTGAATTTTTGTGTATGTGTGGTTTTTTTTTAGCAGAATGGATAATCCTATTTCATCTCCACAGCTGTTGTTGTCATTCCTATATACATGGATTATGTGTTTGATCCAGGCATTTTATTGGGGTTTTATTCCTTTTAGTATAATCATTTGTAAAATCATTCCTCTATAGTCATATTATCATTAATCATCCCACTAGCACAGACATTCCCATTTTGCATTATACCATCTTATTAACATATGTGCTCTCATGCTAATTACATGCATGAACCTATCCTTATGAGTAGCAGTGAAAGTTTTCTCTTCCAGCTCTTTTTCTATCCCCAGTGTGTTTCACCATTTACTAAGAGTGACTAATATTAGAGGTTAGAAGACATTCTCTTTATCCCATTCAGGTTTTGGCTTTTTTATTGAGAGGTTGCCACTGGGGATGCCAAATGTAATTGGTCTTGTTTTGCTTTTATTTGGGCACAGATCTGCTATGGGCTGGGATAAAGCCAATAGCTAATTTCAGATAGCAGCGCCTTTTGGTTATTATTCTCAGTGATAACATTTTAAAAGATACCCCATTATCTCTGCCTCTCATTATGTATTACTGTGAATGTTTTCTTAAGAAGTGTTTGGTAAATGCCCTAATAACAGTAAATCAAAGTGATGCCAAACATAAGTAGATATACTATTAAACAGTCATTAATTTAATATGTTCCTATGCTTTGGGTGTGAATATCTCCTAGAATATTAAATATTTAATTTTTCACTGTAATATATTTGAAGAACAGGGGTGGTTGAATTTTGCCTTTGGATGTTCACACACAACTTTTTTTTCTTTTCTGGGATTTGAGTACACATCTGAGGGTAGAATTTGCATCCTAATTTTTATGTTGTATCTCATTGGTCATTTTATTTCAGTGACATATGGTCATCGTTTGTCTAGGAGAATCAGAAGAGCTCTGAAATTTACATGAATTCTTGAAGAGTTAATACATCGTGGAAGGACATATGAGCCTATATCTGGAGAACAATTCAGAGTTGTGCACAGAGGTATCTTAGACTGTTAAAAACACAGAAGGCCATCTGGACACCAGTAAAAGTTGCATTTATAATTTTGAGTCATTGCAGCACTTCTTATTTGCTCTCCTAAATTTAAGAGATGAAGAGTAAAGTCTTTGTTTAGATCAATTTTATTATAAACCTTTTATGATCCTCTCTGGGATAAATGTCATGCCTATATATATTCAATCCAATGACCATATCACTATTCGAGACTGAAAATAATTTCACATCCCTCTCTCACAGATTGCATATTACTGAAAAGCCTAACTTTCCCCTCATTATCTCTGGCCTTCCTCTTGATTGGTACTCCTTTCTTTTCATGTGCCTATATATTTATACCTGCCTCTGGAATTTCCACCACATGCATCTGATGAAGTGGGTCTTTGCCCATGAAAGCTATTGTTCCAATAAATCTGTTAGTCTATAAGGTGCCATAGGGACTTCTCTTTACTTTTGCCCTCTGAATCTACTGCTAGGCATTATAATTTTAATGATTTGATATATAGGCCTGATAAACTAGAAATGAATAAATATTTGTCTCTGTTATAAATATATATTGATGAAATCAGTGCATTAAAAATTTAAAATGAAGACTATGGTCACTTCACACCTCAGACTTTTGGTTCACTCTGGAGCACCAAGATATCTCGAGAAAGACATTTACTAGGGGTTAAGTGGTTCAAACACACACGTTGATCATCAGAGCCCTGGGTACATGGAACTCCAACAACAAATGACTACTTTGGTTATGCGGTATGGTCAATGATATGCCTGGAAGATGTGGCAACTCATGATGATGGATGACATCAGGTGATTAGCGGACATCTATTTTCAGAACATAGCACCGAACATCGTCAATACCAGGAGAGATAATCTGGAGTACCATTTAGAAGTGAAGACAGGAAAATAACTGAAATACTGTCTGATGGATTGTATTTACTGAGAAGCAAACTTTCTTAAATTCTCAATTACTGAGGGACAATCTACACTCATTTCTATATGTGCTTTCCACCAGCAATTCTTATTATAACTTTTTATGAATGATGTACCTGAATATTAGGATTCAAATATTTTATTTGTATTGTTAAATGTATTAACCTTAAATTGGCATATTGCATATTATGTATTTTATTACTTTTAAACCAAACTTTGTACTTTTGTGTAATTTAAGAAACTCTTTACTTAACCTGCATATTTGATCATTTTAACATTAGTTTTAATATCCAAAATAGACTGTAATTTGACATAGCATTGCATGTAAAGCACAAATTATATGCATATACATAATGCATATATGTTGTTCATACTACATTATTGAGTTGCATTATCATCTAGAGCAGGGGTTTTCAAACTTTGGGTTGTGACTTATAAGTGTAAGCTGATGCCTGGCCACGAGATGCTTTGTTTACCTAAGCGTCCACAGGTAAGCCATTCCTGGACAATGGGAGCTACAAGAAGTAGTGGCCCAGCCCGCATCAGTTCTCACAGCTCCCATTTGCTGGGAACGGTGAACCACAGTCACTGGGAGCTGCAAGGGACTGTACCTGTGGATGCTCAGGTAAATAAAGCATCTTGTGACCAGCTAGAGGCTTACTCTTACAGGCTGTGGCCCAAAGTTTGAAAACCCCTGATCTAGAGCCCTCAGCTGAGATCCACTCCTTCTTGTATTAGGCATTATGAAAAGGAACATAAAGAGAGATAGTCTCTTCTCCAAAGACTCTACAACTTAATTACACAAGACGTATAAATAATGGACAGGGAAACAGAAGCTCAGAGAAATGAAGTGACTTGTCCAAGAGTATGTAACACGCTAGAGGAAAACTGGGAACATGACCCACAGACCTTGAATGTGAATCCTGTGCACAGTTCAGTGTACTACATGGGGTCCCTGGCTGCTGGAGTAGAGGTGGCTTTAGATTCCAGTGGCCTTTAGATCAAGCCCAGGTATTAGTAGTACATAACATCACAATGGAACTTAGATGTGTGAAATAAATAAAGCCTTGGCTCCAACTTTCCCCAAATGCTGACAGAGCAGTTGGGTGCCCATGCTGTGGGGAAGGATTCCTCACCTATAGAATGATGTCATAAATTACTGTGCCCACCATATCAATCAAGAATGCTTCTACCTCAGAGGTAGCAAAGCTTCACCTTGCCCCCAGAACAAGTTGCCTCCCACTAGTGACAATCTAGCCCACAATTATTACTAGTAACACAATCTCACTTCTGATCTCACTCCTCAACAACCTTTTCCTTTCCATATTTCTCTTCCACTCCATTCCTTTCTTATTTCTTTCTTAACATCCCACAGGTATTTACAGCATCCTCCAACCAATTCTCTCCCATGACATATCCTTCAAATCCAGTGAAGCCTATTGAGAAGTTTTTGTTCATATGTATGTGAGAAAGGAAACATTCAGGTTTTTTTCGAAAAGGATGCTAATGAGACACAGCGCACTGCAAATGCTGGGATTTAAATATCCCCGCGGTATTTGATTTACATGGCTGCCACTTTTTCGCTGCTTTGCCGGCAAAAGCGCCAGTCTAGACGGATCTTGCGGAAATAAACCCTTTTCCGCAAGATCTCTTATGCCTACTTGAAAGTAGGAATAGGGTTTATTTTCCGCAAGATCCTAGACTGGCGCTGCCGGCAAAGCCTCGAGCCGGAAAAAAGCGGCAGTTATGTAATGCAAATACCGCGGGATATTTAAATCCCCGCGGATTTAGAATTGCGCTGTGTCTCATTAGCATCCCTTTTCCGAAAAAGGGTGCCAATGTAGACACAGCCTCAGACTAATGTTAATAGCAGAGTTGGTCACAAAAGATGTTTGACTAATGGTACGAATATTTTTGGCAAATTCATGCTCATGTTATTCATGGATTCACATACTATTTATTTTTTGCAAGGATTACAACATTTACTTGGTTTATTCAGGGAAATATTTATTAATCCCAAAAGTTTCATGAATGAATCTTTGTCCAAAAATTCACACTCAAAAGTTTGTTAATTGTTATTTCCTTTTCTTCTGTTTAAACTAAGTGATCAGCCAGTGATCATAAACAATGGCATGTCATAAAAATAGTCAGGATGAATAATCAATGTATAATCCATAGTCTGAAGATTATTTGTGTCACCTAATTTGCCAATATAGTACGTAAAATGATTCATACATGTGTAGAAATTACAATGAGCTTAGATATTATTTGACAATAATGAAAATACCATATTTGTCAAAACTGTTTATAATTTTTAAGAATTGTACCAGCTCAGATTAATATAATGATAGTTCTTGGACACATTATGGTTCAATAGATGATATTAAACTATAGACAATGGATTTCAGGAAGGCAGATTTTGGTAAGCTCAGAGAGCTGTTAGGTAAGGTCCCATGGGAATTGAGACTGAGGGGAAAAACAACCGAGGAGAGTTGGTAGTTCTTCAAAGGGTCATTGTTAAGGGCCCAAAAGCAAGCTATTCTGATGTGTCAGAAAGATAGAAAATACGGCAAAAGACCGCCTTGGCTTAACCACGAGATCTTGCATGATCTAAAAATAAAAAAGGAGTCATATAAAAATGGAAAGTAGGACAAATTACAAAGGATGAATATAGGCAAACAGCACAGGAATGCAGGGCAAGATTAGAAAGCCAAAGGCACAGAATGAGCTCAAACTAGCTACGGGAATAAAGGGAAACAAGAAGACTTTTTATAAATACATTAGAAGCAAGAGGAAGACCAAGGAGAGGGTAGGCCCACTGGTCAGTGAGGAGGGAGAAACAGTAACAGGAAACTTGGAAATGGCAGAGATGCTCAATGACTTCTTTGTTTCGGTCTTCACCGAGAAGTCTGTAGGAATGCCTAACATAGCGAATGCTAGTGGGAAGGGGGTAGTTTTAGAAGGTAAAATAAAAGAAGTCAAAAATCACCTAGAAAAGTTAGATGCCTGCAAGTCACCAGGGCCTGATGAAATGCATCCTAGAATACTCAAGGAGCTGATAGAGGAGGTATCTGAGCCTCTAGCTATCATCTTTGGAAAATCATGGGAGACAGGAGAGATTCCAGAAGACTGGAAAAGGGCAAATATAGTGCCCATTTATAAAAAGGGAAATAAGAACAACCCAGGAAACTACAGACCAGTTAGTTTAACTTCTGTGCCAGGAAGATAATGGAGTAAGTAATTAAGGAAATCATCTGTAAACACTTGGAATGTGGCAAGGTGATAGGGAACAGCCAGCATGGATTTGTAAAGAACAAATCATGTCAAACCAATCTGATAGCTTTCTTTAATAGGATAACGAGTCTTGTGGATAAGGGAGAAGCGGTGGATGTGGTATACCTAGACTTTAGTAAGGCATTTGATATGGTCTCGCATGATATTCTTATCAATAAACTAGGTAAATACAACTTAGATGGGGCTACTATAAGGTGGGTGCATAACTGGCTGGATAACCGTACTCAGAGAGTAGTTATTAATGGTTCACAATCCTGCTGGAAAGGCATAACAAGTGGGGTTCCGCAGGGGTCTGTTTTGGGACCAGCTCTGTTCAATATCTTCATCAACGATTTAGATATTGGTATAGAAAGTACGCTTATGAAGTTTGCAGATGATACCAAGCTGGGAAGGGTTGTGACTAATCTGGAGGATAGGGTAATAATTCAAAATGACCTGGACAAATTGGAGAAATGGTCTGAGGTAAATAGGATGAAGTTTAATAAAGACAAATGCAAAGTGCTCCACTTAGGAAGGAGCAATCAGTTTCATACGTACAGAATGGGAAGCGACTGTCTGGGAAGGAGTATGGCAGAAAGGGATCTAGGGGTTATAGTGGACCACAAGTTGAATATGAGTCAGCAGTGTGATGCTGTTGCAAAGAAAGCAAACATGATTCTGGGATGCATTAACAGGTGTGTTGTGAGCAAGACACGAGAAGTCATTCTTCCGCTCTACTCTGTGCTGGTTAGGCCTCAGTTGGAGTATTGTGTCCAGTTCTGGGCACCGCATTCCAAGAAAGATGTGGAGAAATTGGAGAGGGTCCAGAGAAGAGCAACGAGAATGATTAAAGGTCTAGAGAACATGACCTATGAGGGAAGACTGAAGGAATTGGGTTTGTTTAGTTTAGAAAAGAGAAGATTGAGGGGGGACATGATAGCAGTTTTTAGATATCTAAAAGGGTGTCATAAGGAACAGGGAGAAAACTTGTTCATCTTGGCCTCTGAGGATAGAACAAGAAGCAATGGGCTTAAACTGCAGCAAGGGAGGTTTAGGTTGGACATTAGGAAAAGTTCCTAACTGTCAGGGTAGTCAGACACTGGAATAAATTGCCCAGGGAGGTTGTGGAATCTCCATCTGTGGAGATATTTAAGAGTAGGTTAGATAAATGTCTGTCAGGGATGGTCTAGACAGTATTTGGTCCTGCCATGAGGGCAGGGGACTGGACTCGATGACCTCTCGAGGTCTCTTCCAGTCCTAGTATTCTATGATTCTATGATTGATTAATATTAACATTTTCCACACTGACGTCAACTGAAGTTTGCTATTGATTTCAAGCTTTCACTCATGTTATTTAGTCTAAGTCTACAGAAGCCTTCTACACAGATAGTAATTTGCTTCATCTACATACAACAGCATTTCCTATCACAGACTATGTACCACAGCATTTCCTACTATAGCATTTCCTATCACAGAAATCTAGACCACTCTGATAAGTCAGAATGAATGAACTGGTGCATGTAAAATAAGAAACAATCAAAACCGTTCAGATTCCAAAAAGTTTTCTTTTTCATTTTAAAATCTGGTGGCATCTCTTCACGCTCAATCTCTGACTAGGATCAGATATCAAAGTGCTGCAGAAAAGTTAAGTTCTATTCCCAGTGTTACCAGACCCTGGAAATACCGGACTTTTCATGGAAAATATTTTTCCTGGGATTTTTGCAACCTGGTTATTAGACTACTGTATTTAAGAGAAATTCAGACATGTACCCAGGTTGAACCTTACGGCCTTCTAGGCTTAATTCATTGCTGCTAATAAATCTTAATTAGTTGCCTGCAATGCCTTTTTCTGTGGTCTTGGTTAGCAAATGTTCAATTATAACCTTAGTTATGGCCTTGCACCACATCTGAAGGAGGTTGGATGATGCAGATTTCACTGAGTCATTCCTCTCCTATCTTTATTAGGAGGTGAGCCACATACCAACAGGGAACTGCTAACAGCCATAAAGAAAATCTGAAGAAAATGCTTGCTGGCAGAAACCACTAAATTCATGAAATCCAGGGAAAAAAATCACAGTTATTTAGAAGAATAATGATAGGGCCTCTGGACTGGGAAATGAGACACTATTTAGTTAGCATACTAGCGAGAATAACATACTCTTTGATTTTACATTTTCAGAGGAAAACAACACTCTGTGGTGTGTGAAATATATGGGAGGTCTTTTTTTAATTATTGGGAAAATTGGTGCCCCTGACTAATGACGAACAGCACTCAGCTTGATCTAAGAATTGTAAATGGTGATGCTGTTCAAGCTTCTCCCATATGCTTCTCTGAGTTTTACTTGACCTTTCTCTATATATTTTAGAAATGTGCATCTATCTGTGTGTCTGTCTGCGAGTCTGTTCACGAACTCCTCCTAAATAGTAAGAGCTGGGGCCATCAAATTTGGTATGCAGCTTCCTCTTCTCCTAACCTACAGCAAGGTCTGGGATTGGCTGTGTCAGGACAACCAGAAGGCCTGGGAAAGGGACAGTTTTCCATAACATGGAAAGGGAGGAGCTGCTATTCAGAGGGATGCGATATGAGTGTGGGTCAGTGAACCCCCCAGGGGATAGCTATCCTGCTGAGTGTCCACTGGGGACAGCCATACCACCAAGGGAGTGGCCTTCAGGACTGGTGCTTTGCTATCTTGCCTGGCAGCACACCAGTAAGAAGGCCCCTCCCCAAATCCTTTCTCCCCCTTCTGGCCCTTGGACAGAGCAGGGGAAGGAAGGCCCCTGTCAGCCAGGGAGAGAATTGGGGGGGGGGAGAGAAAATGCCCCTGATGTCTGGGACGGGGAGATTGGGGAAAAGAAAATACCCCTGACAGCCAGGACCCCCCTGCCCTGAGCCCCTCCTTACCTCCAGCCCTCACTCTTGCACAAATCCCCACTCCCTGCACTCCACCCCCATTCTCACATACAAACCCACCTTCAACCTCCTGCACTCCCCCCACCACACACACACACACATCTACAAGGCCCTGTCCTGATTCCCACACTCATCACACAGCCAACCCCCTGTCCTGAAGGACCTGGGCAATGCCGAGTAAGTCTGCTAGTTATATCATATGGTGTCCCTGAAATTCCAGTCCTGGGCCACTGCCCTGCCCTGTCCTGCCAATGTACCACCTGTCCTGGTTGGAGAATTTTCCTGCTATAGCAGCTTGCTTCCCTGAACAGGGAATCCCAATTGTGCCAAATGATATGGTAGCTTTATAATACTGTTTAAGGATTTTATTTTTCATGTAGGAGTTGGTTCACATGAACATTAAATATATGCCAGCAGCAAGTGAAAGTCCCCACCCCTCCCACCCTTCTTTTCCTAACCAGGCCCTCCCCTCTCTTTGGAGATAGGGTACCAAAGATATTCAATAATATTCTGTAATTATAATAATAATTATTTATACATGAAGTAAGTTAGTTTACACTATGAAGTGCACAATGTTCTGAAGCAATGGTCTGTGAAATTAGAGTCCCAAACAAGGGGCTAAAACATAGGAAGTGTTTTGATTATTATTATTATTAGAGCAATATATATACTTATGTATTACAGCCTATTATTAATTTATCTAAGAAGTTAGAAATGGTTTAAGATATGTTTATTAATTAAGCCTCAAAACACCCATGTGAAAAGGTAAAGATGCACAGGATTCATAGATTAATTGAATTTAAAGCTGGAAGGGATTATTAAATCATCTAGTTTGAGCTCTGGTATGTAACAGACCATTACATTTAATTCAGTTCCCTCTCTGCTGAACTCACTGATCTGTGTTCAACTGAAGTTGAACTGTCGGGCCCAATGGGTAGTGATCAATGGCTCGATGTCAAGTTGGCGGTCGGTTTCTAGCGGAGTGCCCCAAAGATCAGTTCTTGGACCAGTTTTGTTCAACATCTTTATTAATGACCTGGATGAGGGGATGGATTGCACCCTCAGCAAGTTTGCATATGACACTAAGCTAGAGGGAGAGGTAGATTTGCTGGAAGGCAGGGATAGGGTCCAGAGTGACCTAGACAGATTAGAGGATTGGGCCAAAAGAAATCTGATGAGGTTCAACAAGGAGAAGTGTAGAGTCCTGCACTTGGGACGGAAGAATCCTAAGCATTGTTACAGGCTGGGGACTGAATGGCTAAGTAGAAGTTCTGCAGAAAAGGACCTGGGGATTACAGTGGATGAGAAGCTGGATATGAGTCAACAGTGTGCCCTTGTAGCCAAGAAGGCTAATGGCATATTAGGGTGCATTAGGAGGAGCATTGGCAGCAGATCCACAGAAGTGATTATTCCCCTTTATTCAGCTTGGGTGAGGCCACATCTGGAGTATTGTGTCCAGTTCTGGGCCCCCCACTATAGAAACGATGTGGACACATTGGAGAGGGTCCAGCGGAGGGCGACCAAAATGATTCGGGGGCTGGAGCGCATGACCTATGAGGAGAGACTGAGGGATTTGGGTTTGTTTAGTCTGCAGAAGAGAAGAGTGAGGGGGGATTTGATAGCAGCCTTCAACTTCCTGAAGGGAGGTTCCAAAGAGGATAGAGGAAGGCTGTTCACAGTAGTGACGGATGGCAGAACAAGGAGCAATGGTCTCAAGTTACAGTGGGGGAGGTCTAGATTGGATATTAGGAAAAACTATTTCACTAGGAGGGTGTTAAAGCACTGGAATGGGTTATCTAGGGAGGTGGTGGAATCTCCATCCCTAGAGGTTTTTAAGGCTCGGCTTGACAAAGCCCTGGCTGGGTTGATCTAGTTGGAATTGGTCCTGCCTTGAGCAGGGGGCTGGACTTGATGACCTCCTGAGGTCTCTTCCAGCTCTATGATTCTATGATTCTATGAAGTGATCTTCCACACAAAAATCCGGTTTTGATATGGTGATATCAAGAGAGAGAGAATCCACTAAGCTTTCATTTATTTATTTTTGGTAGTGTGTTCCAATGGTTGCCCACTCTTACTGTTAAATATTTATTTTAACTGTTAAGCTTATTATACCCATTTTATAAATGGCTAAAGTGAGGCACAGAGTGGGGTTGTACTAATTTGGATGGAACATATGAGCCCAAAAAGTCAAACATATTAACATAATCGTGTCACTGTCCAACATTAAACAGGTTTGATCAGATCTCAGGATATGGCAGATGGAGATTTTAGCCTTCTTAGTACTAGAACAAACACACCATTAAAAATCCTTTTAAGCATTTGTTAAAGATACAGAAAAAAAAGGAAAAGAAATTAAAGCATTTGAAATGTGAAGTGTTAATAAATGTTTTCATTTTTAACACCTCTTGTTCCCTTTCCCTTTTGCTGGAGAGAGTCTTTACAAAACAAATAAACAAGAGTGTATGGAGTTTTTTGTTTGTTTATTTAACAATCTCTTGGGCTTTGTCTACACTGCAGGATTTTTGCGCAAGAAGCCTTTTGCGGAAGAGTTCTTGCGCAAAAACGTATTGCGCAAAAGTGCATCCAGACCTCAAAGCGCATCCCAAAAGCGATGTACGTTTGCACAAGAGAGCATCCACACTGCATGGACACTCTTGCACAAGAAAGCTCTGATGGCCATTCTGTGAATGGCCATCAGAGCACCTGTGCTTTTTCCAATAGGGGTTTCTTGCGCAGAAACCCCTCCGGAGCGTCAAAGAACTGTAACGCAAAAAGGAGTTATTCCTCGTGGGGAGAAGAATAACTCTACTGGCAAAAGTTCTGTCAATTTTCTGTTCTGTCAATTTTCTTGCACAAAAATGTGCTTGAAGTATGGACACTCCACCGGTTTTTGCGCAAAAACCGTGTAGTGTAGACATAGCCTTGGAGGGTATCAAAGGTGATCATAGTCATTTTGGGGCGGGGGGGGGAGTGAATTTGGTTGCGATGGGCTGGAGTTAGTTGTTACTGCTACTGTTTTTAAAGTCTGATCTCATTTCCTAAAAAGATAAAAAAAAGACACACAAAAGGGAAGAGAAAATATTAGTGGAGTCAGAAAATGCAGCTTCTGTCACTGACACTGACTTTCAGTTGCAACATCACTGCTGGAAAAACATAGGCACAGCATACTGTCTCATCAACCACACTGAGACCTGACCAACTTTCCACACATCAGGCTGTTTAAGACATTGCTTTTATATAACAGGTCATTGGGACACTTTAGGAATTTTCACTCCCTTTTTTTATAGTTGAGCTTACAATTAAGTTAAATTTGTAGGCCCAGTTATCACAATAGAGGGCACATGGTAAATGAGTGGAAAATATGGGAATAGAACCTGAATATTATGTCTCCCAGCTTCTTGCTTTGAACTCTAATCTATCCTATTTCTTCAAGTACAGAAGTTCAGTAGGTCAGATTGTGCTCTCAGTTACACTGGATCTACACCAAAAGCAGAATTTGGGTCAATATATATCAACTAGACAATTTACCCAGCTTTGCTTGGCCCCAGCCTTCTCTCACCACAGCAGCTTGGGGCCAAATGAGAAACACCTCTCTAGGACCACTGTAGCTTCAGCTGGCACAGCTGAGGGAGGGCATGTCCCCCCGGATGGGACAGGTCCATGTTAGTCTGCCCCATGTGCTCCCTTGGCAGAGTGAGGAATGGAGCACACTGTGCACTTTCCCCTCACTCCCTGAATAAAGGGAACCGCCAGCAATGTTCCCATATGAATTGGGGACAGAGGGCTGAAGCCCCACCCACTGTAAAGGGCACGTGAGGGGTGGGAAGCTCAGGGATGGGGCAGTCCTAGACATGGGGAGCACACTCCCAGCAAGCCCTGATCCCTTGCCTGTTGATTCTGTCTCTTTTCTGTTTGGTTTTATGAGAAGCAATCCCATTCCTGGCATATCCCATTTTCATGGCACAACCAAACCCTTACATTGCTTTTAGTTATGATAAGAGGAAGCTGTACACCAAATTTGGTTGTTCCTGATCTTACCGTTTAGGAGGAGTTCTTGAAGAAAAAAACCACACAAACAGACAGATGGACAAACTTTCTCAAATATATGATAGATAGAAAGATTCAAAATGATAACTTAAATTATTGAGAAGGATGCCAAAAATGGCTTTCTTCCCTAATAGACTCAATCTCATTAGACAGGAGCACATACTTAATCGTGATGACATGCATTTCCTTACATCACATGAGAGAATTTGCCTGCCACTACTGGTGTGGTTTGAACCATCACAAATTTCATTGATGTCTCAGTTTACTGTGATTTTGTTCTTTTCCATGTGGGCAACCCGAAAGTTGCTGTGGTACTTAGATGGAATATGAACCGCATGGTGCATGGTAACTTTCTTGGAAATGAAAACATCTCGGATATTAGCTGACTAAAAGTCCTCATTCAAAAGCTTCAGAGACTTGCTTTTGGTAAAATGCTGGAGCTGTGCTAAGATTTCAACAGTGGGGGTATGTCTAGGCTGCATCCCTCTGTTGGCAGAGGGATGCAGAATAGGCAGGTCGACATTGCAAATGAGGCAGGGATTTAAATATCCTGTGCCTAATTTGCATAAAAATGGCTGTCGTGTTTTGCCGACTCAGCACTTTGTCGGCAAAAAGTGGCAGTCTAGAGGGGAATCTGTCGAGAAAGAAAGCCTTTTTTGACAGATCCTGTAAACCTCCTTGCAGGAGGCATAAAGGATCTGTTGAAAAAGGCTTTCTTTCTCAACAGATCACCTTCTAGACTGCCACTTTTTGCTGACTAAGTGCTGAGTCCGCAAAATGCGGTGGCCATTTTTATGCAAATTAGGCGCAAGATATTTAAATCCCGGCCTCATTTGCAATGTCGACCTGCCTAATCTGCATCCCTCTGCCGACAGAGGGATGCAGTCTAGACATACCCTAAGTGATGAGGTGACGTTCTTAGTACATTTGACAACAAAATCTAAGCCAGCCATTAAATTGGAGGAATTTTTTTCTTCCAGTGGCCACCTGGACATTAGTATTAAGCCAATTTAGAGCTATTGTATAACTCACTGCTGATTAATATTTTGGAAGATTAAATAATCAGCATTCCAAATGATTAATTAATCATAAAGGGACAAGTAAGAAATGGTATATTTTAGCCACATTTTATCACAGCCTGGAGACCAAGTCTGTCCTCAGAGTTCTCATAACAGAAATTAAGTGACTATTAGCCGTAAATCAATGCCAGCAGTCATTTAACATTTGACCTTTACAGCTAGATAGATTTTCCTTAAAGAAAATAAAGAGATGTTATTGAGACCTCATCCAGGCAGTTCGTTTACTGTTAAGTGTATCTTCACATGGAAGCATTTTCAAATCAAGTCCCTGCATTCAACAAAACCACCAATGATATTCACATTTGTCCAAACTACCAGACAAAAGAATAAATACTTAGAATGTAGTATATATTTGGAAGTTGGAAAGAGACTGACTCAGTCATAGAAAGAGATGAAATACATATGTTCAGGTTACCACATAATCAGGGCTAATGACAGTGGAGGCAAAGAAGGTAGCTGCCCCAGGGCCTGGAGATTTGAAAGGACCCAGGGCTCCTGGCCACTGCTACTGCTGGAGTGGCAGCAGCTGAAGTCCCAGGCCAATTAAGTTACTGCTGGTACTTAAATTGCAGTCTGAACTGGGCAGTGCTAAAGGGCTAGCTGAAGGAGGTTAGCTCCTGGCCCTTCCATCTAAAGGTCTGCCCCTCGAGGAGCTTCTAGTCACCTTCCACCCCCAGCACCTAGCCCCAGGGCCCAGTGCAGTGTGTCTGCAGCACTGCATAGAATGAACCAAATTTTCCCAGTATGAGCATATACAACTCCTGCTGAAGTCAGTAGACCAGATCCTCACCTATTGTGATTTCATTGGGACTATGCTGATTTATTTATAGCAGCTACAGATATAGCCAATATGTATGTGTGAGAAGAAAAAATTCTGTGGGTCAAATTGAACCAGTATAGCCTGTTTTGTTTGTTTGAACTTTAAAAATCAATGGGCCAGATAGTACTTTGAGGAATAACAATGTAAAATAGGAGTTCCTTATTTGAAATAAATGAATTTACGTCAGGGTCATGCTAGAGTAAATGAGATCAGAATATGACCTGCTGTATTCGTAGTCTCCAAATATGTAATACAAATTATTTTACTTGCCTCTCCTAAGAATGAGTTCAGTCTGTTTGTTCTTTTTATAATGTAACTAAAAGAAATGTAGTATAAAGCCAAAGAAAACCTGGAAAGACCTCCTGTCTGTAATCATATTTTCCCACATTAATATGTTAATATCTCCACATTTCCAGTGATTAATCATATACAGTAACTCAACTACCTTGCCAGAGGTTTTAGATTAAACATATCGGTGGTGTGTCATTAATTTTGTTGATAGGAGGGTCTGTATAAAAAGAAAATATTCAGGACACCCACATGCTTGACTAGGATGCTACTGTGCAAACAGTTCTTTTTACCATTTCCGATTTGCCACACAGAAATGTGCAAAACAGTTTTCAGCACTAGGACAAATTCATATTCTTGCTCTTCTGTGTATAGATTGGAAGGGTGATGCAAAGAGAAACAGGCTTACAGAGCTGAAGTGACCAAGAAGGAATGTTCTGATGCGTTCTAGGAGGAAAATACTAGGTAGCGGGTTTTCATCTGGTGATGAAAGGAACAACATGTGCTTCTTGCATTACTTCCTGTAAGGTTGATTACATTCCCAACCTGGCTTTTTATGACAAGCTCTATTATGGAAATTTACTCCCAGATTATCATATCGACCTGATGCCTTGGAGTCCTCTAAGACTCCTCAGTGGAGCTGCAGTCTCAAATAACTACATCTGTGAAAAAAGTACTTCTTCCACCCAAGTTTGTTTAAAAGACTATGCCCCATCTGATTAAATGGTGATGTTCTATGTTGCTCAATGCCTTTGTGACATTGAGCAACACAGATTATTGCAATTCATTATACCTGCATGCCAGCTATCTCGTTACTCTCCTTGGAACTTGGAGATAGGAAAGTTCTGATAATATGGGTATATGTGTGATTGGTGGAGAAAATTACTAAAGAGTTGACTACTTGGAGTCTGAATTGGAAGTACAATGTCTGCCAATGGCCAGCTCTCTAAACAATTCAAGTCCAGAATTGGTAAAGCCAGTGGACCATTTTCCTATTTCTCAAACAAACATATGGATGAATAAGAAGATATATCTACATTCGAAAATGAGATTGTACAACATAATGGTGTGCCTCAGAAATGTGTCAGATGGTGGAAATACACAAAATGAAGATGAATGTATTCCACTAACATTATTTAAAAAGAATTTTGGGAATCCATTGGAGAGCTCATGTAACCACTATGGAAAAACTACATTGCATGGGATGATCAGCAAACTGTGGACAAAATAATTAGAGATGACTATGATAGTTTGGCTATGTCATCAGAAGACAGTGGCAGAAGCACAAAGCATATCTTAGCCTGGATTTCACCTGAACAGAAGAGAAGGACTGGAGGCTGAAGAATGACTTGTCATGGAGACAATTTATGATAGAATCAAACTTCTTGCTCTGGACAGAAATCAGTGTGAAAAATGGGTTGCCTCATGTGGCACTGGACACAGGAGATTCTAAGCCTATTAAATCTAGCATGTTGCACAACGCTGTGTCATTGTGTCCTTGCACTTCTCTGTCTCTTTTATAATACTTATATCATAATTTATTTAGGACCAGTGATTCTCTTCTCTATTTGTATACTGATATTGACAATATTTAGGGTTTATAGTTCATAACCTAATATTCATATTCATAATCTAATATTCATATTAATCAATATGCTGGCAAAATAATACCTCTTAGAGTTCTTTAAAGGGGTTAACAAACATGTGGACAAGGGGGATCCAGGAGATATAGTGTACTTAGATTTTCAGAAAGCCTTTGACAAGGTCCCTCACCAAAGGCTCTTGTATAAAGGGAAGAGGGAAGAGGGAAGGTCCTTTCATGGATTGAGAACTGGTTAAAAGACAGGAAGCAAAGGGTAGGAATAAATGGTAAATTTTCAGAATGGAGAGGGGTAACTAGTGGTGTCCCCCAAGGGTCAATCCTGGGACCAATCCTGTTCAACTTATTCATAAATGATCTGGAGAAAAGGGCAAGCAGTGAGGTAGTAAAGTTTGCGGATGATATTAAACTATTTAAGATAGTCAAGACAGAAGCAGACTGTGAATAACTTCAAAAAGATCTCACCAAACTGAGTGATTGGGCAACAAAATGGCAAATGAAATTTAATGTGGATAAGTGTAAAGTAATGCACGTTGGAAAAAATAACCCCAACTATACATACAGTATGATGGGGGCTAATTTGGCTACGACAAATCAGGAAAGAGATCTTGGAATTATCATGGATAGTTCTCTGAAAACTTCCACACAGTGTGCAGCGGCGGTCAAAAAAGGCAAATAGGATGCTAGGAATTATTAAGAAAGGGATAGAAAATAAGACACAGAATAACTTACTGCCCCTGTATAAAACTATGGCATGCCCACATCTTGAATACTGTGTACAGATGTGGTCTCCTCACCTCAAAAAAGATATTTTGGCCTGAGAAAGGGTTCAGAAAAGGGCAACTAAAATGATTAGGGGTTTGGAATGGGTCCCATATGAAGAGAGGTTAAAGCGACTGACACTTTTCAGTTTAGAATAGAGGAGACAGAGGGTATGTCTACACTAGCCCCCTAGTTCGAACTAGGGTGGCTAATGTAGGCATTCAAACTTGCAAATGAAGTCCGGGATTTAAATATCCCGGGCTTCATTTGCATATTCAGAGCGCCATTTTTAAATCCTTAGTTCGAACTGACTGCGGCGGCTACGCGGCGGCAGTCAGAAGTTAATCGAACTAAGCCCTTAGTTCAGATTAACTGTCATTGCAGGAGGAGTAACAGTTAATCCGAACTAAGGACTTAGTTTGGATTAAACTTCTGACTGCCGCGTGTAGCCGCGGGTAGTCAGTTCGAACTAAGAGGATTTAAAAATGGCGCTCGGGAACATGCAAATGAAGCCCGGGATATTTAAATCCCGGGCTTCATTTGCAAGTTCGAATGCCTACATTAGCCACCCTAGTTCGAACTAGGGGGTTAGTGTAGACATACCCTAAGGGGGGATATGATAGAGGTATATAAAATCATGAGTGGTGTGGAGAGGGTGAATAAAGAAAAGTTATTTATTAGTTCCCATAATAGAAGAACTAGAGGACACCAAATGAAGTTAATGGGTAGCAGGTTTAAAACTAATAAAAGACAGTCAGCCTGTGGAACTCCTTGCCAGAGAAGGCTGTGAAGGCTAGGACTATAACAGAGTTTAAAGAGAAGCTAGATAATTTCATGGAGGTTAGGTCCATAAAAGGCTATTAGCCAGGGGATAGAAATGGTGTCCCTGGCCTCTGTTTATCAGAGGCTGGGAGAAGGATGGCAGGAGACAAATCGCTTGATCATTATCTTTGGTCCACCCCCTCTGGGGCACCTGGTGCTGGCCACTGTCAGCAGACAGGCTACTGGGCTAGATGGACCTTTGGTCTGACCCAGCAAGGCCATTCTTATGTTCTTATGTTCTCTTGTCATTGGTCTATGGGCATTTTAAAATACTGTCTGGAATGGAGGGATCAGATGGTAAAAGTTAATCAGTTCAAGTCCTGACCTGGTCTAAATCTAGCTTGGACCTGCAGTGACCAATATCATTGAACCAAGTTATTCTGATGGACTGTGTGAAATTTCTTAGCATTCTTAGACATGTTCCTACTGGAAATTTGTCCATGTCATAAGCACTGCCTCTGTGTCATTAAATTAACTGGTACATTCTGCATAAATGAAGCTGAACAACCCACAAAGACAGACCTCCCAGCTCATGATAAAGGTAGTCTCCAAATATAAGACTGAGGCTCATTGATGGTTCTGTGTGAGAACTCACATTTCTGCTGTCCATGCTACACACATTCAGTGGCTAAACCAACCTCTTTATCCTCCAGATCTGTCCACCTCACACTTTTCAACAATGTCAAAAGTTGCTTTATAGTCTGTTCTAATGAAGTCCATACATATCAGTATTGCCAGGATCAGAATTAGGAGCATTATTATTGTAGCTATAACAATGGCCTATCCAAACCAAATGCATTAGAATAAGAAGTGGTGGATTATGAAGCCAAAATATCTCATCCCAGTGCTTTTGTTTGTTCCTCTGGAAATGTCAAAGGTGCCGTTTCCATTTTTTTCTGACACTGTAGATGATTGTAAATAATTTTTTCTACCCCTGTGTATCTGTTCTTAGTTTAGTTATCTTTGTGATCTGGGGTTTTATTTTAGCTTGTCTTTTCTTTCTTTCTTTCCCATTGTTCTCCATCTACAAGGCCATCTGTTCACTTGGCAGATGCATGTGAGTTCTGTAATTGTTGTCATTCTTAGCATAGTGCAAACCATGCACAATTCAAAGGATGAGGCGTACTACATTCTCGAGTCGGCCAAATGTGTATTGTTGTTGAAATTACTTGTCACAACATCAACAGGAACAATATTTGATTTTCTGAAAGTTGAGCACATACATCTGTGTTGCCAAGATCACAATGTTAGAATTTTATTAAACCATTAACTATTCAGCACCTCACACAGCTATTTGCCTACTTTATCTGATCTAAGGTAAGGGATTTCTTCCTTTTGTAATCTCAGGATTAAATTGTCCAAAGGTCATTGGGAGTGAATTTAGTTCTTGTGAAAGATGTCAGAGGAATAGTCTGTAAGAATGAATTCCTCTCTATAAACACAGGTGACATAAAGGCAAGCTTTCCTCATGCCATTCCTAACCATTCTGTCGCAACATGGTTCAGCTGAGTGGAAAGGCAGCTAAGGAGCTACGATTGAATGTTCCTTATTCAGAATGAGAATTGTCTTGTAAAGGAAACTGATGGAAACTGGGAATTAAGAAAAGCCTGTAAAATTTTCCATTGAAATCAATATTTTTAAAGCATTTGTGAAAATATTATCTCAAGAAATCTCTGTAGGACAGCCATTCATGATATAAAGGAGTTCTTTTCAGAATTGTTTTGTTCGAAGAAGACAATGAATGGGTGCCATATCACTTAACATTTGGGACAAAGAACTTCCCCCTGAATATTTTCCCTCTGAACCTAAATAATGTTGCTCAACACAGCAAAATTTGAGGCTAGCTTTCCAAAGGATTTTTTTTTTATAATATAACTACTCGAACCTATGCCTCCTCCTGTTCTACCAAAGAAAATACATATGAAAATTGTTTAATCACTTTAGTCATTTTCTAAACACGGGGGCTGTGTCTACACTGGCACCCTTTTTCGGAAAAGGGATGCTAATGAGACACAGCACAATTGCAAATCCGCGGGGATTTAAATATCCCCAGCGGCATTTTATGAACAAACTGCCGCTTTTTCGGCTCGGGGTTTTGCGGAGAAAAGCGCCAGTCTAAACGCGATCTTGCGGAAAATAAACCCTTTTCCGCAAGATCTCTTATTCCTACTTTCAAGGAGGAATAAGAGATCTTGCGGAAAAGGGTTTATTTTCCACAAGATCGCGTTTAGACTGGCGCTTTTCTCCGAAAACCCCAGCCGAAAAAGCGGCAGTTATGTTCATAAAATGCCGCTGGGGATATTTAAATCCCACGCGGATTTGCAATTGCGCTGTGTCTCATTAGCATCCCTTTTCCGAAAAAGGGTGCCAGTGTAGACACAGCCATGCTGTTTAATAAAGGTTGATTTTCTGTAATTGTCCTCTGACTTCAAAGATCAGTGCCTGAAATTTAAACCAAATAAGAACTGTAGACACACATTCAAATCACAGATATCTTACATTACATTGACCAGAATCATATTGTGCTTATTAGGGATGGGTGAACTGGTCCAGTTAAAATACTAATTGACCTAGAAAGAAAAGAAAGAAAGAAAGAAAGAAAGAAAGAAAGAAAGAAAGAAAGAAAGAAAGAAAGAAAGAAAGAAAGAAAGAAAGAAAGAAAGAAAGAAAGAAAGAATAATTTTCTCTGCTATCTCTGTACATCTTTATTCTAACAGCCAACATACAGAGAAAAGTTATGCTGGTGACATTTCTGGCATTGCAAGAATGACAAAACACCAAAAATTGTATAAGAACGCAACTTCCAGTCCCATTTTGTGGATTCAGGATATTTTGATAATTTGGAAAAGACTTCACATTTTTGACTGTGCATGATTCACAGCATACCTTCAGATATTCACAGTCAGTAGCTTTTATCTGTCTTTTTGAAGACCGAAGAAAAGTAAATGATTGTCAGTTAAACATGTCATTTTACCTCTCTGTTCCTCAATTTTCCATCTCTATAATGGGAATAATAATGTTTCCCTTCTTTTTAGAAAAGCTTTGAAGTCTATGTATGAAGGAAACCACATAATAATCACAATGTGTTTTGAGTAATAACTTTTAGTAAACCAACTTCTCTTTTTGAGAGAGACGAGCTGCATAGCTATACTGAGCTCTTCTTCAGAAAGGTAAGACCCACAGCTAAATACAAAGTGGAAAATTTGTTTTTCATAGATAGGTATCTTACTCTAAGATGGGGTGGGGAACCTTTTGGGCGTTTAGGGCCACTGACCCACATAAAAATCTGTTGGGGGCCATACACAAGTGAAAACAAACAAACAAAACCCTAAACTACAACCCTCACTGACCTGGCCCTCAAGTGTGATGGAGGGGAAAAAAACCCTCACAGATGTGCACCGCAACTGAGAAGAAACAAAAAAAAGAGGCTCTCTTTACTCCCCTCAAGCTTCAGCTTCGGGAGGTGTGTGGGAGGAGGGGGTCAGGTGCCAAGGCTCAGGGCTTGTCCCTAGGGCTGGAGTATCTCTAGTGGGGACCTGGGCCTCCCACCTAGCCTCTGGGGTGGGGCCAAAAATGAGGAGTTCAGCTTGTGGGTGGAGGCTGCTGGGGAGTGGGGTACAGGATGTGGGCAGCAGATCAGGTGCAGGAGCAGGGTGGAGATGCAGAGTCTGGGTGAAAGGGGGATTGGGGCGCCTACCTGACACAGTTTCTGGGTGTGTGTGCAAGTGGCTTTATGCAGAGCTGCAAACTGCAGGGAAATTTAAAACAAACTTGAGATACAAAAGCAAAATATGTAGTCATATCATAAGGAGATGTAAAAAGAAAATCCTTTCTGTGACTGTAATATTGTCTAATTCATTATTCCTCTTAAAAACAAAACAATGCAGGAGTGCAAATGATAATTTTGATGATTACAACGTATGGGTATAATCCCCAAGGAAATATTCTAATCTGGGCTACATCTGTACTACACAGTAAATTGACTTAAGCTATGAAACTCCAGCATTGTGAATAATGTAATTGGAGTCGATGTACCTTAGGTCAACTACCTGTGGTGTCTATACCACACAGGATTGATTGGAGACACTCTCCCATTAACTTACCTTACTATTCTCATCTGGGGCAGAATACCAGGGTGGACTGGAGAACAATCTGTGGTTGATTTGGTGGGTCTTTACCAGACCCACTAAATTATCCATTGGTACATCCATCTCCACTCCATTCATCACAGCTATAGTATAAATATAGCCTTAGACATGGTCCTTGCTGATTAAATAACTGCTAAGTTAGCTATGCTTTTTCAGGGTCTGGTCCAAAACCTACTGAACTCAGTTGAAACATTTCCATTGATTTTGGTGGTCTTGGGATCAGCTCCTTAGTGAATATCTGATTACTTATATATTCAACCCTTAGGGATCTAGAAACTGATCTAATACATTCTTTTTATTTCCAGATTTTTTTTACGGATCTGACCAGTGAATAAATATTTGATCCCACTCTGACATGAGGAACATCATCCATCTTGTTAGATGTATAAACCATCTCCTACAGTGGATTGGAGTTTATATCATACATAGATTTAAATAGTCTAACCTGATAAAAACTGATCATCACAAAAGTAGAATTTTGGAGACTTTCTAGTCTTAATTTCCATTACTGGCTCACTATGGACAAGTAACTGAAACAGCGCTCTGCTTTATTTTATCCATCTGCAGCTTGGGTAAAATAATACTTCCTTACCTCACAGGGGTATCTTGGGTTTATAGATTGCTTGGAGACATTTGGATGGCAGCTGCTATAGGAAGGCAAACAATTATTTTTAAATTTATATGAAATGTAATTGATACATTTAAACTATTTAAATCCTTACACAATGTGAAAATCATATTCACTGATGATAATGACAGCATGTACTTTAAACACAAGTGAAATGTTGGCTGAGGAAGGGGGTAACTGTGCAGGAGTTGCACTTTTTTACATCCAGGCTGATTTTTTACTCACACATTTTGATGGGCTTCCTTTGTTTTAACCAACCAGCAGCCACAGGACTGGCAGGGACCTATTAACCCTTTACAGGCTCTGTAATGTACCATCTACCTCATGGCTGCGTCTAGACTGGCATGATTTTGCACAAATACTTGTAACTGAAAAGTTTTTCTGTTAAAAGTATTTGCGCAAAAGCAGCGTCTAGATTGGCACGGATGCTTTTGCGCAAAAGCATCCTTGGCCAATCTAGACGCACTTTTGTGCAAAAAAAGCCCCGATCGCCATTTTCGCCATCGGGCTTTTTTAAAACAATTCTGGGTTGTACACTGGCCCTCTTGCGCAAAAGCATTTGCGCAAGAGGGCTTTTGCCCGAGTGGGAGCGTCATTGTATTTGCGCAAGAAGCACTGATTTTGTACATTACAAAGTCAGTGCTCTTGTGCAAATTCAAGCGGCCAGTGTAGACAGCTGGCAAGTTTTAACCAACCAGCCAGTTTTAACCAACTTGCCAGTCTAGACGCAGCCCATTTGTTTAATCTAGTCTATATTATAAAAATTGCTTATTATACATAAAAGATCAAATGAGGCAAGTCATTCAGAGAACATATCCATTCTATTCAGTCATGACACTTTCTTCTGGCCTTACTGCAAATGGTAATATAATCAGAAAATCTATATGCAAATCCAAATAAGGATACTTCTGTCTCCAATGAAAGCAGGCATGTTTAACATTAAATAGTGAAATGTGATAAGGGATAGTAAATTACTGGGTGTGAGTGCACATGCTGTGAGACTTCCAGAAAGTGGCATGGCAAGTGAATGCAACTGTTGCCAGACATCAATCTCTCTACGTAGCTACATTGTAATATAATGGCCACCTGGTGCTACCCTATTAGTTAAGCAAGCTCAGAGACAGAGAAAAAGTAGTTCCTGTTTGTATTCCATCCACTCTTTCAGAATAACACTGTAGCTCAAGCACCAGATGCTGTGTTTGAGAATCCAGGTCAGGGTGTGAAAATTCATTTGACTGCCTCTTCCATAGACAACAAAAACTGTTGTTAAAAGCTTCTGGGGTGGAAATAGAGCATTTCTCTTATTAAAAGTTTTGTTTGATCAAAAACTTGTTATTAAGTGTTTCCATGAAAGTTTAGCTTTAACATACACATACCAACACAGAGAAAGGGATCTAAATCCTCACATTGCTGCTTATTGATCTTTGCAGGAACACATCTGCAGATGAATGACAGGCAATTTATACTCATGTCTCTATTAAAAGACACAAATCCATAAACAAAAATAACCTTATTATGGATCATCAAGAAGGCAGACTTTAGCGAATTCAGGGAGCTGGAAGGCAGGAGGATCCCATGGGAAGCAACTCTAAGGGGAAGAAGTTTAAGAGATTTGACCATTTTTTAAAGAGACAGTATTCAGGCACAACTGTAAACTATCCCAGTAAGAAATATGGTAAGAGATCACCCTGGCATAAACATGATATCTTCAACAACTTGAAACTCAAAAAAAGTCATACCAAAAGTGAAAAGTAGGCCATATATGTGTGTATATATATATATGTACACACTCACTCACACACTCACTGCATCTGCTGGTTTCTGGTGGATTTGTCTCTGGGCCAAACCTAGTGATTTCAGTTTCTCAGTGATTTCGGCTCTTGGCCCAAAGCACAGTCCAGCCACAAGAAATTCCAGTACCCACTGGAGTAAATTTAAATAATAAAAGAGACTCCTTAGTGGCTCTATTTAGCTCTCTCATTGAAATAGTGGGGAGAAACAGGTTGACAAGGTATTACAGCTCACACCTGGAGAGCATGTGACTCAGAGTCCTGCCCTCTCCAGTGTAACCTCATAGGGCTCTGGAAGAGGAACATCTGTCCATCCAAATTTATTTACACTGAGACTATGTCTACACTGCCATTTTTTTGTGACAGAAGATATGCAAATCACACTCCCATTTGCATCTGTCAGAAACTCCCCCCCCCCCTTTGCTCAAGATCCCTTATTCTTCAAAAAATGAGGTTTACAAGATCTTGCGCAAAAGGGTTTTTTTCCCCAACAAATGGCCCTGTCTACACAAGGCTTTTTAGCCACAAAACCTCTTCCACAAAAAGGATCAGCAGAAGATATGCAAATGAGAGCACTATTTGCATATCTTCTGCACCAAAAAAAGGCCGTGTAGACGTAGCCTGACAGTTTCTCTCTCCTTTGTGCCAGTTTAAGCACAGATTTTCTTCTTTTGTGTTCCTGCAATAATTACAGACATTGCAATTAGTGTTAACAGTTTCTGACCCAACACCAACCAAGCTGATTACAATGAGCAAAACACTATTCCATCAGCTGAATATCTAACATATCTAAGCAAAGCAGGGGCAAACTTTATTTACATAGACACACCCAGGGTTTCTTTCCCATTCTAGCTAGCTGTAATGGAAGCATTCATTCAGACCCTGCTTACAGAAGCAAGAGGAAGACCAAGAACAGGATAAGTCATTATTCAGTGAGGAGGGAAAGACAACAACAGATAATGCAGAATCACATTAAGTGTTAAAAGCCTTTTTTCTGTCAGTTTTCACCAAAAAGGTTAACAGTAATTGGACAAACGACAGTGAACATCAGCATAAATAGGATAGGATCTAATATAGAGAAAGAACATGGTAAACAAGTCTTTAAACAAGTTTGATGTCTCCCAGTCAGCAGAACATGATGAAATACATCCTGGAGTACTTAAAAATGTCTGAAGAGATCACTGAGCCATTAGCTACAACCTTTGAGAACTTGTGGACCACAGGAGAGATTCTAGAAGACTGAAAAAGAGCAAATATATGCCAATCTATAAAAAGGGGAATAACAATGCAAGAAATTATGGAGTGGTCATTTTAATGTTGGTGCCAAGAAAAATAATGAAACAACACATTTATAAGCATTAAAAGATTATTATACATTAATAAATAATAACCATCATTGATTTGCCAAAATCAAATCATATCAAACCAACTTAATATTATTTTAATGGGGTAACAAGCTTTGTGGATTTGCAAGAAGCAGTACAAATGATATATTTGATGTTAGCAAAGTTTTTGCTACTTTCTCACATAACCTTCTCAGAATCAAACTAGAGAAATCTAACTTAAATTAATCTAAAATACAGAGTGAACAACTGATTAGAAAAGCATATCCAGACAGTAGCTATCAGTGATTTGCAGTCAAGCTGGAGGGCTATATCAAATAAGACCCAGTGATCTTTCTTTCCTTCCTTCTATTTCTAGTATTATTCAATATTTCCCTAAATATTTTGGATAATGGCACACACTACATACTTACATAAGGGGACTGTTAGCCCCTTACTAAAACTCAGTGGGAATTTTTGGTTGGCTAGCTCCCAGTATTAAAAGGGGAAGGGTCCATGAGAAACTAGGGCCCTGAGACTGATAGTCCCCAGGGACAATTGCAGGAGGCCAACACTCCAGGTCAGCCTGATTGACAGGTCGGACAGAGCCAGAGACACACACAGCCCAAAGAGAGCAAGCTGTGTTGAGAGGCAGACCTGCAGTGACAGAACCAGAGACACACACAGACCAAGGAGTGCAAGCTGTTCTGAGAGGCAGACCTGCAGTGACCAGAGAACCAAAGGGGTCAGAGAAGCAACTCAAGGAGCTAGAGGCTGGCAAAGCACCATAGTCTGCAGCTGGGTGTGATGAGTAGCTGAGACCAGCAAAGGGCGGGAGGGTGGGAGGCTCTGGGCAGGGAGACACCACCATCCAAGAGGCCATGCAGGCCAGACTTGGAGAGGGATTGTAACTCCAACAGAGAGAAGGGTCCTGCCACCTAGAGCCTGAAGTTATGTGGTCACTGCCAGAGCAAGCATGTCCAACCTGCAGCTCCCCCCCCTGCAGCACAGCCAGGGCCTGAGCGAGAGCCCTGGGACTTATGAGGAACAGACTGTGAACTGTCCTTACACTCAGCAGACTGCTGTTTGTGATGTCCTCATGCCACAAAGCAGGGCTATGTGTTCTCTTTTAAGCTTTCTCATTTTTCCTTATTCTTTTCTTTTAAATCAGTTGCTGTTTAATAAATTGTAAAGGCGACAAGGAGTCCTGTGGCACCTTATAGACTAACGAATGTATTGGAGCATAAGCTTTCGTGGGCAAAGACCAACTTTGTCAGATGCATGAAGTGGAAATTTCCAGAGGCAGGTATAAATATGCAGGCTATAGATAAGGAGGTTAATTCAGTCAGGGAGGGTGAGGTCCACTTCTAGCAGCTGATGTGGAGGTGTGAACACCAAGAGAGGAGAAACTGCTTTTGTACTTGGCTAGCCATTCACAGTCTTTGTTTAATCCTAAACTGATGGTGTCAAATTTGCAGATGAACTGTAGCTCAGCAGTTTCTCTTGGAAGTCTGGTCTTGAAGTTTTTTTGCTGCAGGGTGGCTACCTTTAAATCTGCTACTGTGTGTCCAGGGAGATTGAAGTGTTCTCCTACAGGTTTTTGTATATTGCCATTCCTAATTAAAATTGATCTTGACATACTGGAGAAATGATCTCAAATAAATAGAATGAAATTAATTAAGAGCAAATGCAAAGTACTACACTTAGGAAAGAATATTCAACTGCACAAATACAAAATGGGAAATGGCTACCCCGAAAAGAGTAATGCAGAAAAGGATGAAACAAAAAACAGGACTATGTAGCACTTTAAAGACTAACAAGATCGTTTATTAGGTGATGAGCTTTCGTGGGCCAGACCCACTTCCTCAGATCAAATAGCGGAAGAAAATTGGCATGACCATATATGCCAAAGGATACAATCAAAAAAATGAACACATATGAAAAGGACAAATCAAATTTCAGAACAGAGGGGAAGTGTGGGGGGGAGTAAATGTCTGTGAGCTAATGATATTAGAGGTGATAATTGGGGAAGCTATCTTTGTAATGGGTAAGATAATTAGCGTCTTTGTTGAGACCTAGGTGTAAAGTGTCAAATTTAAGCATGAATGACAGTTCAGAGGATTCAAGTATCAGAGGGGTAGCCGTGTTAGTCTGAATCTGCAAAAGCGGCGAGGAGTCCTGTGGCACCTTATAGACTAACCGAAGTGTTGGAGCATAAGCTTTCGTGGGCAAAAACCCACTTCGTCAGATGCATGTGTTCAGAGGATTCTCTTTCAAGTCTGGTGTTAAAATGTCTTTGAAGCAGGATGCAGGTAGTTAAGTCCTTGAGACAATGCCCTTTCTGGTTGAAATGGCAAGAAACTGTTTTTTCTTTAAAAGCGGCGAGGAGTCCTGTGGCACCTTACAGACTAACTGAAGTGTTGGAGCATAAGCTTTAGTGGGCAAAGACCCACTTCGTTAGATGCATGTAGTGGAAATTTCCAGAGGCAGGTATAAATATGCAGGCCAGAATCAGGCTAGAGATGACGAGGAGGATCCAATCAGGGAGGATGAGGCCACTTCTAGTAGCTGATCTGGAGGTGTGAATAGCAAGAGAGGAGAAGCTGCTTTTGTAGTTAACTAGCCATTCACAGTCTTTGTTTAATCCTGAGCTGATTGTGTCAAACTTGAAGATGAACTGTAGCTCAGCAGTTTCTCTTTGAAGTCTGGTCTTGAGGTTTTTTTTGCTGCAGGATGGCTACCTTTAGATCTGCAATTGTGTGTCCAGGGAGATTGAAGTGTTCCCCTACAGGTTTTTGTATATTGCCATTCCTAATATCTGATTTGTGTCCATTTATTCTTTTACGTAGGGACTGTCCAGTTTGGCCGATGTATATAGCAGAGGGGCATTGTTGGCACATGATATTACGTTAGGAGATGTGCAGGAGAATGAACCAGTGATGGTATGGCTGATCTGGTTAGGTCCTGTGATGGTGTTGCTGGTGTATATATGTGGGCAGAGTTGGCACCGAGGTTTGTTGCATGGATTGGTTCCTGAGTTAGACTTATTATGGTTTGGTGTATAGTTGCTGGTGAGAATATGCTTCAGGTTGGCGGGTTGTCTGTGGGCGAGGACTGTCCTGCCTCCCAAGGCCTGTGAAAGTGAGGGATCATTGTCCAGGATGGGTTGTAGGTCACTAATGATGTTTTTTCTTTGTGATCCTGTCTAATATCTGCTTTGTGTGCATGATTCTTTGGCGAAGTGTCTGAGACGTTTGTCCAATGTACGTAGCAGACGGACACTGTCGGCACATGATAGCATAAATTATATTTCTGGATGAGCAGGAATATGTGTTCTTGATCTTATAACTGAATTGGTTAGGTCCAATAATGGTATCAGCAGAGTGAATATGTGGACAAAGCTGGCAACGGGGTTTGTTGCAAGGGAAAGTTCCAGGGTTGGTATTAGTGTGGTATGTCCTGTGGTTGTTGGTAAGAATCATCTTGAGGTTAGGTGGTTGTCTATAGGAGACTATGGGTCTGTCTCCCAGAGCCTCTCAGAGTTTAGTATCCTGTTCCAGTATAGGTTGTAGTTTATTGATAATGTGTTGGATGGGTTTAAGTTGGGGGGCTGTAGGTGATGACAAGTGGTGTTCTATTGTTGGTTTTCTTGGGTCTGTCTTGAAGTAGATGGTTTCTGGGTATTCGTCTTGCTCTTTCAATTTGTTTTTTTATTTCTCTGGGTGGGTAGTTGAGGTTTATAAATGCTTGGTAGAGATCCTGAAGTTTCTGGTCTCTGTCAGTGGGATTATAGCACATGCGGTTGTATCGAAGGGCTTGGCTATAGACAATGGATCGTATGGTGTGTTCTGGATGGGAGCTGGAAGCATGTAGGTAACTGTATGAGTCGGTGGGTTTTCTGTAGATAGTGGTGTCTAATTTACCATTGGTGATTTGTCCTGTGGTATCCAGGAAATGGATCTCTCATGTAGAATGATCCAGGCTGAGATTGATGGTGGGGTGTAGGTTGTTAAAATCTCTGTGGAATGTCTCCAGTGTTTCTTGGCCATGGGTCCAGATCATAAAGATGTCATCGATGTAGCATAAGTAGAGAAGGGGTAAGAGGGGACGGGATCTGAGGAAATGTTGTTCTAAGTCAGCCATAAAGATATTAGCGTACTGTGGGGCCATGCACGTACCCATGGCTGTGCCACTGATCTGGAGGTATAAGTTGTCCTCAAACTGGAAATAATTGTGGGTGAGAACAAAATTACATAGGTCTGCTGTCAGATTGGCAGTGGTATCCTCTGGGATAGTGTTTCTAATTGCTTGTAACCCGTCTTCATGTGGGATGTTGGTGTATAGAGCTTCTACATCCATGGTAGCAAGGATGCTGTTATCGGGGAGGTTATTGATGTTTTGTGGTTTTCTTAGGAAGTCAGTAGTATCTCGGAGATAGCTGGGAATGTTGGTTGCGTAGGATTTGAGAAGAGATTCTACATAGCTGGATAAACCAGTAGTGAGCGTGCCGATACCTGAGATGATGGGACGTCCGGGGTGTCCAGGTTTATGGATTTTGGGAAGCAGATAGAACAATCCTGGTCGGGGTTCAGAAGGTGTTTCTGTGTGGATTTGGTCCCGAGTAGATGTAGGGAGGTCTTTAAGGAGACAGTGTAGTTTCTTTTGGTATTCCGAGGTGGGATCAGAGGAGAGGTTTGTAAAATGTGGTGTTGGGGAGTTGTCTGGTTGCCTCCTGGTTATAGTCGGCCTTATTCATCATGACCACAGCACCCTCTTTGTCAGCTGGTTTGATTATAATGTCCGGGTTGTTTTTGAGACTCTGGATAGCATAGTGTTCAGCGCAGCTGAGATTATGTGTCGCTTGTTGTCGTTCGGTTAAAGTGGATCCCACAGTAAATGTGAATCAGTAGAGAAACAGTGCTGAAAAAAAGTTAAAAAAATCATTCTGGGATTTATAAGTAGGGCAGTTGGAAGCAAGACATAAGAAGTAATTTTTCCAATTTACTCCATGCTGATAAGACATCAGCAAGGCTACTGTGACCAGTTCTGGGCACTACATTTTGGGAAAGATGTCAACAAATTGGAGAAAGTCCAGGAGAGAGCAACAAAAAAGAATAGAGATCTAGAAAATATGACATATGAGAAAAGAAGTTTGTTTAGTATGAACAAGAGGCGCCTGAGAGGAGACATAATAACAGTAATCAACTATGTAAAAAGTTGTTATGAAGCTCCAGGTGATTCTTCTCCACAACCTTGAATGACAGGACAAGAATCAATGGACTTAAATTGAAGCAAAGAAGATTTATGTTAGGGCATGTCTACACTTACAGGACCACAGTGGCACAGCTTACTGGCATAACTGTGATTCTACAGCAGATGTGGTGAAAATTCTCTATGCCAGCATGGGGAGCTCTGCTGTTGATGTAAAAAAACCCACCACTGACAATGGCATAAACTGTGTCAGCAGAAGAAGCTCTCCTGCCAACTTAAGGTTGTGCACACGAGTGCTTATGTTAGTGTAACTTATTCACTCGGGTGGTTGGGGAGAGGGTGGAATAGTCACACCCTGAGTGACATACGTTTTTCCAACAAAGGCAGTAGTGAAGACATAGGTTTAGACATTAGGAAATGTTTCCTAAATCTCAGGACAGTTAAGCACTGGAACTATTACATGGAATCTCCATCACTGGAGATATTTAAGTTCAGGTTCAACAAAAACCTGTCAGTATTTGTCTAGTTAACACTTAGTCCTCCCTCAGTGCAGAGGACTGGATTAGATGGTATGTAAAGGTCCCTTCCTGTACTACACACAGATCATCAGGTGAAATCACTTTCTTTGTTCTTGTCATTGCCTGGGGATATATGAGAATTAGAAATTGGCCCAAGTGACAGTGGTTGCAGATATGGCTGAATTGCAGAGTGGTCTTTGGGGAATTAGCAATAAAGTATCCAATAATATTTAAGAGCAATATTTACTGAGCGGAGCAACTTCAGCTCTCACTAATGTCAATGGAAGTTGAGGGCACAGAGCAACAACAAAGACACACTAAACACGCGTCAGTATTACGCCCTACATTAGGCTGAGGTAAAAATCACAACTGGTGGGTGTTAATTTGAAGCTTTTTTCAATCAGTTTATTTAAACAATAAAATATGCAATTTTCAAATGGAAATTTTGCAAGAATGGGTTCCACTGCTCCTACCCTCACCCCTAAGCTATTCAGTGCCACAAATCAGGGAAAACTCATGCAGACTTTGTGAACCCATAAAATTCATTCGTATCAAATTCTAAATGTCAGAACTGTCCTCATTTCATCTTGACCATTTTTCATATCCCTGTTCAACAGTAACCCTATGAACTTGTTACATGTAAAAGTGTGCATTCATTGTTGGATATCCATTGTTAAAGATTCCATAAAAGTTCTTTAAAATGGTTGGCTATATTTGTGAGATGGAGGAAGGCACACACAATAATATTTAATTATTTTAATCAATGTACAGGAAAGCCTTGATGATTCTCACTAATGATAGAAATTTTAGGAATGACTGAATATTGAGTATTAGCAAGTAATTTAACCAACATAGGAATAATAATTAAAAGCAAAACCCTAAGCATAATGCCAATTATAATTTAGTTTTCACTACACATAAAACTTCACAAGGCCATAGGAAAAGATTTGTAGTGTGAAATCTTGTTAAAATGAGACTGATATTAAATGTTTCTTAAGAACTGTGATGAGGCCATTTTCATGTGTGCAAGTTATAAAGTGCATAGATTAGTGATGTGCAAAGTGATGATGTTCTACAGTATATGCCTTCTACAATGTTCATCACCCATGATGGGCTAATAATCCACATATATCCATCAAATGAGAAAGTAGAATCAATGTAATAGCAAATTGTGTGATAGAGATTCTATGTCCTTCAAATGCTCCAGATCAAAACTTGGTCTATGAATTTATATTCAGGGAAAGATGACTAAATAACCACTACCAAGTGAGGTTATGAAAACACTCTCTTTGGCCCAGTGCTAATTGTAAGATGCATATTTGACTGTTATTTGATATTGAAAGTGACAGTAAACATTATGGATCCATTCTGGAAGACCCAACTGTAACGGGTGAGGAACCAAACTAGAAAATGAAGCAAAAGATCCTTCCAGTTAAAGTTCATGCCCTAACTAAAAGAAAAGAATAAAACACAATGCACCACGAGGATGACATGTTCTGTAACTTAGTGAATAAAGAATCTCAATCTGTCTGGATGGCTATACTATATTATAAACCATAGCAGTGGATGTGAACTATATAGCATAAGGTCTTTCCCTTCCAGGAGAATGGGATGCAACTAACTTAGGTCACAGTGAACAGAATCAGATGGCTTCAATTAAATCCCAGATGCTCACAAAACTACCATATATTTCAACCAGTTTCATTAAAGAAAGTTAAAAAGTAGGGTTGCAGCATTTATGGAGCCATGTAGAGAAATGTGCACAGCACCTGCCTGCATTTTCTGTTTTCTAATTGTATGAAAGCGACAATAAAATCAGAAAATACTAAAGATGGTATGCTTATGGCAACTGAACATTTCTTCTGAAAGCTCCATTCTAATCTCATTGGCTAAAATGTGTGTGTGTGTGTGGGGGTCCTTCTCATGGAGTAGCCAGTGTTTTGTTTGCTTGGGATATCTAAAATTAAAATAAAGGGAACCTAATTTGTGGTGAAGGTACCAAAATGGAAACTGGGTTCTTCTGTTAGTCCAGTAAATAAGGATAATGCTGATAACAGCAGCAGAAGCAGCCCTGTCCTCATGTAGTCCAAGAGCTATCACCATAGTGACAAGGGCTGTTCAGTCTTCATAACTAATTAGCCTGTTTGCTGAGACTAATGTGGTTGACAAATACTACCATCTGCTAATGTTTGTTTGTTTGTTTGAATGTGGGGGGAAAACCTATGAACTGGACTGAGACCACTGAAAAGTCATGAGGGGGCAGTGACCTTCAGTTATTCCAACTTGAAACAGATTCAAACTAGTAAAGTAGAGATGAAAGGTTCTGTACTTGATCTCTTTTCCATTCCCCAAGACAACCTATCACCATGCACCACCTTTTTTTATAACAGTGACTTACCAGTGAAAACTTGCTTGATTAGTCCTTTAACAATTTCAAGGAAAAAACAGATGATGACTCATTCAAAGAAGGCAAGAGGAAATTAGAACGAGTGCTACAGAATTCTCATTGTTTGACAAGAGTGGAGGAATTGATAATTAGGCTAGTCTGAATTTAAACCAGTGTTTGTGAGAACAGAATCTGACCCAAAGAGTAGATAGATAGACAGACAGGTAGATTTAAAATATATGACAGATCTAGAATCACTGTTAAATGAGACTAAGCCTCATTGACTTTCACTTAAGTGCTTTTCAAAAATGTTATCCACACCAAATTATTTCTTTAAAGCACTTAGAATTTCATTATCCATATTTGTTTGTGCTATCGTCAGTGTAGTTTTAAAGGCTCTGATAGGTATGAATATTTTCTCACTGGCTGCTTTTTCCAGGGGAGATTATCTGCCTTATAAAATAACCTGAATCACAGTCTGATTTTTCAGAGATGTTGAGCACTCAAACTTCCTGCTGAAGTTGTGGGAACTCAACACCTGCAGAAATCAGGTCCCCATTGTGTCACAGCAGGAGTAGCATACCTAGACTTATAAGCTAACAAATAAAACATCAGTCATTTATGCAAGGTTATCCAAACCCACATAAAACAGCCGATCAATAATTCTTTAAATGTTTACTGGGTGTTTGCAGGTTGAACATTCTGATGAAATATGTTAACTTTGGTAGCCACTGCCAAGCTGTATAAGTAATAGTTCTCTATGAGCTGAACACCTGTTCTTCACGCAGCAGATGATGCTTTGCTATAAATTGATCCAGTATTCTAAAATAGGACTGTGTTGCAGTTAGCGGTAAATAAAAGCAGGCACTAAAAAGAACTAAAGACTAAAATCAATAATAGTTAAAAGTTAATTAATTGTCTTGTTTGGAAAACACCCAGAATGTTGTACATCATAACACAAAAAATTAAATAAAGACATTATGCTAGATTAACATAAATGTTAAAAATGTTAGCATTAGATTTTGCTCTGCATGGAGGCACAGTGGAAAGAATGGAACCAGGATCTTTGCTCATCTCACACTCACTCTACAAAGGCCTGTTGCAACTGCAGATGCTAGACTGTATTTATGTGGCCCTGGGGAGTACAATCTACCCCAAATCTAGCAGAGAATGTTAGCATGGATGCAGGAATAAACTATAAACTATAACACAGTTTAAAGAGAAGCTAGATAAATTCATGGAGGTTAGGTCCATAAAAGGCTATTAGCCAGGGGGTAGGAATGATGTCCCTGGCCTCTGTTTGTCAGAGGCTGGAGACAGATGGCACGAGACAAATGGCTTGATCATTGTCTTCGGTCCACCCCCTCCGGGGAACCTGGCGCTGGCCACTGTCGGCAGACAGGCTACTGGGCTAGATGGACCTTCGGTCTGACCCAGTACGGCCATTCTTATGTTCTTATGTAGGAATATGGCCCCTTCCCCACTCTACACTGGAATATAGCTTCTCCAGGCTTCCCAAGGACAGTAAATGCACCATTCAGTTGTACAGCTCAGCATACATTGTTCCCCTCCACCCCACCTCAACATGGGGCAGGATATTGCAAAAACAGCAACATGATTCTGGGATGCGTTAACAGGAGTATTGTAAGCAGGACATGAGAAGTAATTCTGTTCTGTGCTGATTAAGCCTCCACTGGAGTATTGTGTTCAGTTCTGGGTACCACATTTCAGGAAAAATGTGGAGAAATTGGAAAAGATCCAAAAAAGAGAAGCAAGAATGATTAAAGGTCTAGAAAACATGACCTCTGAGAGACAACTGAAATAACTGTGTTTTTTTACCTTAGAAAAGAGAAGACTGAGAGGGGACATTATAACACCTTTCAAGTACCTAAAAGGATGTTACAAGAAGGAGGGAGAAAAGATGTTCTCCTTGACCTCTGATGATAGGACAAGAAGCAATAGGCTTAAATTGCAGCAAGGGAGGTTTATGTTGGACATTAGGAAAAACTTCCTCACTATCAGAGTAGGGAAAAAGTGCCTAAGGAAGTTGTGGAATCTCCATCATTGGAGATATTTAATAGCAGGTTAGATAAACATCTGTCAGGGTGATATAAATGTTGCTTGGTCCTGCTGCTGTGAGGGCAGGGGACTGGACCTGATGACCTCTCGAGGTCCCTTCTAGTATTATTATTCTAAGACTCGATGATTCTATGATTAATCATTCCCATCTGGCCATGAGCAAATAAAACCCAACAAAGAGTTAACATGAAGTTAAAGAGGGTGGAGGTAGGGAAATTGAAAAGGAGGAAAAATAAGTGGTGGTTATAAATTGTAGGGGAACAGGATTTGAAAACAGTGGGTGGTGATTAATCACACATACCCATTAGGGTGAGGATTAAGGAGGAGACCACCATAGTAAGGCCCTTACCATTCCAGCTATAACAATTTAGAATACAAATCAAAGACCAATCTGCCTGTTTACAAGTAGCCAATATAGAGAGAACATGGAAGATGTAATGTGCTCATCTCTGCTAAAGGCTGCAAGCAAACATGATGCTTCATTCCAAACAAGCTGCCATTGACCGAGAAGTACTTCTGAAGATTCTATAGAGGGAGAATTTCAATATTGAGCCCTCAGGATCATTTCTGTGGGAAGCCAATTAGCCCTTCACACTATAAGGCCCTTACAAGTAGAGATGGGAAAATAATAGGAAACAATCATTCATAGATATGTGGGCTCTTTTTTTTATTTTTACACCATGAAATTTGTACATATTAATGCAGTTTACCAAGCACATAAAGCTTAGATGAATTGAGGGACTGATTGAGGGGGAAAACTATTCTGTGAATAGTATATTCAAAGCTATTGTTAATTTTTTGAAATAAATTATTCATCAAATATTATTCAAACATCTCAATTCACAGGGTAAATAAAAAACCTAGTGTAGACTGGAAAAAATATACACCTGAAAATAAATCTTTCAATCCTTGTCTGGCATATGGAAAGAGTAGAATAATCACAAGTGGCATACTGATGAGCACTTGCTAATTTCCAAGGAGTCCTCTAGAGAAGCACAACCCGTTGTCCTTGATGCTTTGATTCCTGAAAGTCAAGATCTTTGATATACAAATATCTTTCACCAGTGGTAATTATAAATCTTATAATCACTGGAACATATTTTGCTTACCCCCACTCAGCATCAGCAGCATTGTTTGGGAGTAGTTGGAAAAAGAATTTGTTCCACAATGTGTAGATTTCCTTCATTACATTCACTGAATAAAGTATTAAATTGCTAATATTTATATATTAAAAAAAATCCCTCACACATTTTCGAAGCACTTCTAGGTTGTTGTTCATTGAACTATGAAAGCCTTTTATCACACGTATGTGTGACTAAAATGCTTTCTTGAAAGCTTAGGAGCTGGAAACAAATATACAATGGCTTGTTCTCTGAAAGTCATGTGCTTCCTAGCAATAACATTGCCATCATCAGTAGATAACACATTACATCAATTGGCTCTATTAGTTTTGGTAAATATAACTGATTGTGTTTTTGAGTCTGCAGTAAGATAAATTGCAATGCATCCACTGTTATATATCTATGTATAAGAAATTACTAGAGCCCCCATGGGCTTGAGGCAAAAATCATGCTAAAAAAACCACTTGTTATTAGAATAATATAGAATGCAATCCTTTTATTCCCCAAACTCCAGCTAAATGAATATAAATTATGCCCTCCAAGATTACACAGCCTGAAATTCTATTCCTATGCAGCATCTAAACTCTTCAGAAATGGAATTTATAAACTCCATTGAGCTAAAGCTAAGAAGCTGTGGGATCGTGGAGATCTGAATTCCACCTGAACATAGTTTCAGCTCTTGGTGTCTTTGCAATTTTAGAAAGAACAAACAACTTATGATTATACAAAGTCTCAGTTTTATCAAGGTTTTAGATGCCCCCCAAGAGTTTCATAAATGTTGGGCTCACCTGTAAATGGTATTTACCTATTACTATTAATTATATTATGGCAGCAACTTGAGGTTTCAGTTGAGATCAGGTTTCTATTGTTCAGGGCACTGAACAAGCATCTAGTGAGAGAAACTATCTCAAAAAAGCTTACAGTGTAATTAGACAAAAGAGAAAAGGGGTGGGAGGGAAAATGGAGATGTAATGTGACTTTCACAGCAGATTAGTGGCAGGAGCCAGGAATAGCTCAGGAATAAGTCTCCTGAGTACCGGCCCACATGGCCTTCATGCTACCTGTCTTACTAATGGGTCTTTTTTTTTTTTTCAGAAACTAAATGACTTTCCTCTCTGACTACTATCTCCACTGCATGGGAACAGAGTCCCCTTCAAAAACAATACAGGCCGAATTAAATGATATATGTGGCAAAGATTACCATCTCTTTTTCTGTCATACAATACACTGTATATTATATGACAAACATTCGTGCAATGGTATCAATAGGGAAACCAGGATCCAGAATTGCATGAAAGAACTAAAGTAGTCGCAGGTTAGACAGACCTTTGCTTAATTCTATTTTACAGCACTTACGGCCAGAGTATAGCTGGCTTTTCTGCATGTTCACAAAGGAAGAAGAGAACACAGGGAGTCAGGCTCCTGGACCTCTGTGCAGCTGGGAAATAGTAGGGGGAGGGGAGTCTTTGAGTTCAGTGGTTGCTCCTTCTCTGCACCCCATTATCTTAACACAACTCAAAGCAGAAGGGCCAACAGATATGACGGGGCCCTGGGAAAGGTTAGGGGGTCCAGCTCTGCATTCCTGGAAGGTGCATGACCTTGGGTGGAAGGAGTGAAGCTGAGCACAGCTGGCCTGCAGCACTGCTTGCAGTGTGCTGCTCCCAGCCCCCCAGAGCCACCCAGCACATGCCATGAGGTGCTCCAGAAACAATTTAAAGGGCCCAGGACTCTGGCCACCAGTTCTCCTGTGATAGCAGTGGCAGTCACCAGCAGCTCCAGGGCCTTTTAAAGTGCTGGGCCTTGGGGCATCTGCCTCCTTTGCCTCCTTGTTGGTGGGCCTGCCCCAAAGGGACTAATAACACATAGTTATTATATAGCACATTGCAAAATAGGTAGGATCAGTATCCCTCTTTTACAGATGGGGAAACTGAGGCACAAGACAATGATGTGACTTACCCAAGGTCACCCTACAAACCAGTAGGTACCCATGGTGGAATGAAAGCCAGATCCCTTGAATCCCAGCCTAGTGCTCTAGCCACTAGAAACAGGTAGGGACATTTCTCTATGCCACCTTGTGATAAGTATACAAAGTTCACACTGGGCCAACCAGTGACGACATCCCTACGGACCTGGTCAGATGAAGGCAAATCCCTGTATAGAGAAACAGTTGTGCCTGGTCTATCAGAAACCTACTCAGCCAGTATGCTATGGAGTTTAGTTTCCTTCTTTTGTGCAGGATGCATAGAAATTAAATATTCCTTTCTGCCTGATATCAGAAGAGATACTTCCTTCTGTAGGGAAGAGGATTTGGACTATCTCTGCTTGCTAACATAGGCCAAAGTTCAAATATTGCCAGTCATTCACAGAATCCTACTATAAGGGTGGGCAGGTAATACAGCTTGAAAGGTACAGTGGATTACTCTTAATACCAGCCAGTAAATTGCTGCTGAGTTTTGTTTAAGATACTGAAGTTTATCCAGATCATCTTCTCCTCTATATAAGCTCCTGTAGACTGGCATCAGAAGTCATGACTAGCTGAGCAGGTCCCACTATTCAATGGCCACCGGTAAAACTATAAAATCTTGTCCAACAAACTGACTGGAGAACTATTAGAATTTCTACTGTGGTGAAGTTAGATAGTGGAAACAATAGGAAGAAAGTCTTTCAGGGAGGGTGATGAGGTATACAAATGTCACACTCGGCAATTAAGGGTTCAGGAATTGCTCTGGGCTCAGCCAGCTCCACTACACCTGGAGAAAATCCTCCAGCTACAGGTGGATTTAAAAGGCAGGGGAGCAGCTCATTTGGTGGGAGAGCAGGGAAGAGAGCAGACCTGCAGTTCAGGAGAGGTAGAATCTCTCCCCAAAAGTCCCTCCTGGAAGTCGAGAACCTGCTACAGAGACTTCCTGAGAGGGAAGCATTCCCCTCTCCCCCTAATATGGACTTTAAGTTTTGTTAATTTCCTTTCACTTTGTTTGGACTGCCCTAGCCAGGGGAACCCTACTACAGAAGGAGGCCGTTACTGCCTGTGCAAGAAAGAGCACTGCCCTGCTATATGCAGTCCCCAGAAGGTGGGTTATGGGGAGTGGATACCCTTTGTGCCTTCGAATCCTTGCTGGCAACTTTAGGACAATTGCAGGGGACTGATAGGAAGTGGCCCAGGGAAAGCAGCCTTATTACTGATAGCCCCCAAGAGGGCCCAGCATCAGAGCCTCATGAAGTGCGAGGGTCTGAGCTCCCCTACCAATAATTCCCCTGCAAGTCATGGGTGTAAGCCCTACCAACAAACCACCAAGTTAGGAACATCCCTGTGCACTGGGCACCATAGCTCTCTGCGTGGGAGTTAAGTTGCACCCTCTGAAGAGGTGCAGTAGAGTACATTCTCTTTCTACAGGAACATTACATGTTCGTGAATCCTGAAAGTGTCACTGGAAACATTCTGTGTGCCATTTCTTGTTTGCTGTTCAAAAACACTGGCACTGCTTCATAACTGTCCTACACTTATGCACATCCACCCCTCAGATCTGTCAGATCTTGTATTTAAAGAATGCCATTCTATATCCAACTATATCCAACTATTACCATAATTATTATTAATTTATTTATATTTATCATAACATCTAGGAGCCCATTCTGCTAGGCACTGTACAAAAAAGACAATCCCAACCCAAAGGAGCTTGCAATCTAAATAGGTAGCTTTCTAGATATCACACTGATGTATTTATTGGACTTGCCTAGGTTATCTGTGAAATAGTTGTCCCACCCACTACCACACAAATTACTTGTCAGCTGAGATACATTTGCAAGGGTGCCCATAAGTCTCCACATGTCCAAGATATACATTTTCCTGCCTTCCTGGTCTCTCTTACATATTCAACATAAACTTTAGTTTGGAACCTATTCACTATAATAAAAAAGACAGCTTCATTAATTCATTACATTCTGTTTGGCATTCAGTGCCAGTACTTTAATTGGCTGTGGGTGGTCTACCATAATTCTGTTTCAGTTGTCAAAAGACAAATCTTTGGAGCTAAATTCCTCCAACCTAAAAGACAATAAATAGATAGATATAGACACATGCCAATTAGGAAAACAAATATATGCTTGATGATTCCAAACACTGGAAGAGAAAATAAAAGCAGCTAGTCTAGCAAAAAAGGGCCACCTAGCTAGAACTGAAGCTTCAGGCATTCTTATTTCCTTCCTTTTTCTTAATCACTTTGCTGAAGATTTTGTTAACAAAGGCTTTATTTGGATTCATTTGCAATTTCTTTGATCTCCTTGATCAATCGGGTTTGCAGACTATTTTTTTCCTATTGCCATGTTGTTTATGGATGTTGAATTTAAAATGAGCCTAATTCCCCTGCAAATACTTAGAAACTAATTGGAATGGCAGTAGCCAAATGCCAGCAATCATGGGACATTAGAAAACTGTAAAAGTCTGCCAGATCGTGGTTCCACAAGAATAATCAGTAAATAAGTAACTCATTCCATTTGGAACCCTAGAACATGTAGATTGAATATTTAGTATCCAAACTTTAATTTCAGAATCTGACCAATCATTTCCATCCCAAATGCTTTTCCCAAAGCAGCAAAGTTTCTTCCCTACATATCTGGAATGAAATTTTCATTATGGAAATAACTTGTCACCAGAGGCAGATTGCCTTGATAATTGTGTCTAAACCAAAAGTAATGAAAAAGGACCAGTCCACTCAATCACTATACTGTTGTGATGTCTGGTGTGTGTATTGCCTTCTTACTTCCTCTTCCTGCTTTGTTTCCTGGTTCCTGCTCTCTGAACCTAGAGCTTGTCTTCATGTAGAGCACTACAAAGGTGCAGCTGTGCTATGGTAGTTCTTTAGTGAAGATACTACTATATCTTTGAGAGAGCTTCATCCATCAGTAAAAGTAATTCACCTCCCCAAGAGGTGATAGCCATGTCAGTGGGAGATGTTCTCCTGTTGACATCATGCTGTCTAAAACAGGGGTTAGGTTAGTATAACTAAGTTGCTCAGGGAGCTGGATTTTTGACACCCCAAGTGATGTAGTTATACCAATATAGGTATTTAATGTAGACCTGGCCTCTGCAGTCCAGGTCCTGTTTAAAAATACATAATTGTGCAGAATGTGCCGTGACAGCAGCTATGCAGGGCCCTCTGATAAATACCTGCTGTTCAGACTGTTATTGCATTTTGTTCATACTGTTGCTGACCTAGTCAGTACACATGATTATTGTATGTTTTCACTGAGAACCTACCTGCAAGCCTTGTTTCATTTTGTGTGTGTGTGTATCACTATTCTGGGATGCATCAGAGCGTGACATTAGGGAGACAAATGCTTCTGTTTTTCAATCCATGCTGCTGTGCACATTCTTCAGCTGTTAACTGGCAATACTTTAGTCAGAATTTTTAGAACTATGTACAGATCTGATGCTGCTACATTAGCAGCTGAACTGCTAATGCTATAACATTGATATTTATGAGGGACTCCAGGAGCTCAAATCCTCTTTTGATGTAGCTGTGTAGCTACTCAATTAGTATTTCCTGATTGGAGATTCTGTTCGGTTAAGAAGGAAAGATTTTTTTTGAAGCTCACCAGCAGCCCAACAAAAGAACTTATGATTTAGTATGTGTTTTGTATGGCTGGCACAGAATTATGAGTACTGAGAACAATATGATCATGCTCAGGATTATTTTTGTGATTGGTGTAGCAAACGGCCACCTGAGGCTACGTCTACGCTGGCATGATTTTGCTCAAGAACTCTTTTGCGGAAGAGTTCTTGTGCAAAAACTCTTCCAGAAGAGAGCGTCTACACTGGCATGCGCCTTTGCACAAGAGATGTGCTTTTGCGCAAGAGCATCCTTGCCAGTGTAGACGCTTTCTTGTGCAAGAAAGCTCTGATGGCCATTTTAACAATAGGGCTTTCTTGCGCAAGTAATTCATGTTGCCTGTCTACACTGGCCTCTTGCGCAAGAACAATTGCTCAAGAGGGCTTATTCCTGAGCGGGAGCATCATAGTTCTTGCGCAAGAAGCCCTGATTTCATACATTAGAACGTCAGTGTTCTTGTGCAAGAACTCGCGGCCAGTGTAGACAGGCAGCAAGTTTTGGCGCAAAAGCGGCCGCTTTTGCGCAACATCGTGCCAATGTAGACACAGCCTCTGAGTGAATGGTTAACTGTGGAAAATGCTAGAATGCTAACTTTTGAGGCTGCAGTTGCTAACAGTGAGGCATTTATGAAGGCTAGTGGTGAGAGGGTTCTGTTCCTCAGATTATGCTACTTTGGTGTCTATGCTTAAACCATCCGTTGCTTCTCCTACTTTCAATGGGAGCTGTGAGAATCCATACCTGCAAACACTCAGGTAAATAAAGCATCTGGTGGCCTGCAAGGGGTTAACCCAGGCACACCGTTTCCTGCCCACAGGCCACTTAATGCTCACCCCTTTTCTTGGGGAACACTTCTCTACGCATATAGCAAATAATGAAGTCACATGTTCCAGTTATTCTCCTATCTGGAGATATACATTCTTAACATAGCTTTTACAATTCCATTAAATCTTTCCTTATGTCCATTATTTTCTGTATGATAGGTTACAAGCTTTATATGCTTTACTCCACATAACTGCCATACATTTTTAAAGACCATAGACAAAATTTGCACCATATTCTGGTGAGATTTCTCTGGGAAAACCTACTCTACTAAAAATGGTAAATAAAGCTGTAGCCACTGTTTCTGTTTCAATATTAGACAAGACTGGCTTTACGGTTCCCAGAAGGCAGAATTCACCACCAGTAGTGTTCCTGGAAAATTCACTGAGAGGTCCCACAATATCTACAGGAACTCTAACAAACATCTATTTAATAACAGACAAAAATTGCAATGATGCTTTGCAGGGTCCCTTTAATCTCTTATGTTTCTAACATACATTACAACTCTTTGTAGATCACCGTGATCTACTGTCTCAGACATGTCAGGCCAATAGAAAGTCTGTTTCAGTCCTCCACAGGTTTTTTCCACTCCTAATCATCCAGTAACTAGACAATCATGAGCTACTGGGAGGAAATCTCTCCTGTTTCTCTCAAGTACCACTACCTGCTTGCAAACCTTACCAGAGCACCTCTTTTTCTTTTATAGGAGCCTCCCCATACAACAAATCTTCCTCTTAAAAAACACAAACAAACAAAAACAAAACAACAACAAAAACCTCTACCTTTTCCTTGCCTGGCTGGGGTATCATTCTGAGCTGCAAGACTGTCTTGGTACAGAAAAAGGTCAGCTTGTCGAGCAGCCACAAACTCATTTTGATTTTTTTTTTTTTTTGTAACTCCAAGGCAGACTGTGGCACAACAGAAGAATTTTCAAATTCCTCCACAGAAGGTACGCTGTTATTGAGGGCCTTTCCCTTCCCTTTGCAGCCTTTTCTGCTGACCACAGACAAAGTAGGTATCCCTACTTTTAAAGTATCAGCAAGCAGCAAAATATTAATGACTACAGTAATCCTTAAAATCCTTCTGGACTTTAGCCAAGGGCACAGTCACAGAAATTTCAGCCAAAGCTAAAATACTTCTACTTTTCTCCGGATCTCTGTTCTCAAGGTGGGTGAAGATTAGAGGAGTAGCAAGAATGTTATGCGCCCGGGGGCAAAGGCAAAATTTGCACCCCTTCCCCCGCTGTGCAGCAGGGCCTCAAACCTGGCGCACGGCTGAACCCAACCCTGGCACGTGGCTGAGCCCGATCCTGGGAGGAGGGTGGAGGGAGCTTGTACCGCATCTTCCCCAACCCGCTCCAGTTTGGGGCTGGGCTCCCGCATGCACTAACCCGCCGGTAGAGATTGAGGAGGGTTGGGCTGGGGAAGGTGGAGAAGTGGGGAGGAGGCTCCAGCTGGTAGCAGCGGGTGGAGGAGGAACAGGCGAGCCGAGGGATGACAGGGGGAGTGGAAGGGGACTAAATTGGCACTCCCCCTAGCGTGGCGCCTGTGGACAACTGTCCCCCCCACCCCTCCTTGCTACTCCACTGGTACAGATTGTGAGATGACTAAATGTTGAGCAGTTGTATGCTCTGCTTTACTTTAGAGTAAGAAGCTTTAAAATCTGGACTCCCTTGAGGCTTTTAAACAAAGTTGGGGATAGATTTCTCATCCTGGGAAACAAGATAATTTTGCACCCCTGGGATTTGTGCCCAGCATGAGCTTTTGATTCAATATATTCATCAGCAGTTTCAGCTGCCTTCAAAACTGTGGAAGGATTTTTGTCACAGATGGCCACTTCATTAGTAATGGTTCACAATAACTGGTTTTGTGCCATCAGATCAAACAGTTTGTCACAGCTTTCAACCCCTGCCCCTACTACTCATTTTTTAAATATACACACCATATGCATATATTCCACATGAGTGACATTGGCAAACATTTTAAGATTTCTATACTTGAATAGGACTCAGAGATGATCTTAAGTCTTATCAATCCGTTTTCTTCAAATCTCTTGTATCTCATAGCATCACCCATATCCATAACATTAAAAAACATCTGCTTTCTGAATCAACCTGGCCATGATGATAGGTAGCCGCTTAGCCTTTGGAATCTTATGGATCCCACATGATCTCTCAGAGATGGACAGCATGACAATCTCAATGCAATCAGTCTCTTAATACAGTAGGCAGGTTCTCTGCCACCCCCTACTACTTAGAGGGGATGCACTCACAGTCTGTGGCTACTGTTTGTGCTGCTTTGGGAATTGGAACAGAACTGAGATTCCATCTGTTTTTCATATGCTCTTTTTTCAGCTTCTAGTTGTTCAATGCACCTTTGCATAAGATTCCCTCTCAATTTCAGTGGTGCCTTTGCATATTTGGTAGGCTCTTTCCTCAGCTGCCTCAGTTTGTTTCTTCTTGTTCCTGATTTCCACCATCAGTATCTGATGCTCACATTCTTTTTTTGGCTCCAGTAGTTTCACTAATTGGGCCAGTTCCCCTGCAGTGATTTCTATGGCATGTGAGTTTCAGACGTGTTTAGACCCTACTCTTTGTTCAAAGTCTATGAGCAAAGCTCTCAGTTCTTTATCTGAGCTTTCCTCTTAAAAGATAATTGCCTTTGCTTGAGGTCATAGAATCATAGGGCAGAAGAGACTTCAGGGAATCAAGTCCAAACCCCTTTTAGAAGCAGGACCAATCCCAACTAAATCATCCCAGCTAGGGCTTTGTCAAGCCAGAACTTAAAAACTTCTAGGGATGGAGATTCCACCACCTCCCTAGGTAACCCATTCCAGTGCTTCACCCCCCTCCTCATGAAATAGTTTCCTAATATCCAACCTAGACCTCTCTCTGCTGAAACTTGAGACCATTGCTCCTCGTTTTGTCAATTGTCACCACTGAGAACAGTTTCTTTCCATCCTCTTTGGAACCCCCCTTCAAGTACTTGAAGGCTGCTATCAAATCCCCCCTCACTCTTCTCTTCTGTAGACTTAATAAGCACAAATCTCTCAGCCTCTCCCCATAAGTCATGTGCTTCAACCTCCTAATCATTTTTATTCCTCCACTGGACTCTCTCCAATTTGTCCACATCTTCTCTATGATGAGGGGCCCAGAATTGGACACAGTACTCCATATGTGGCCTCGCCACTGGCAAATAAAGGGGAACAATCTTTTATTCCAAGACCCTCACAGGACTGTGATTCACTCATTGTGACTACTCGTTAACCTTAAAAATTCTCAATATCAAATTTAAACTTTTAAACAGTATGGGTTTATGATCTATAAACTTAATTGAGTTGTGATATGTGAATCCTGCCAAGACTACGGCAATTGTCACGCTTTCTTGTGGCTCACAACCATGAGTGCTTGCCTCAGGTGAGACTGTCAAAAACTGATGGTGTGTTATAGAATTAGATTTCACCAAGCCAAGAACAAATGTGAACTCCCGGATCATTATAACAATCTTACCAGTGAGTCATACTCCCCTTGGACTCCCCAGTCTATGTTGCCACTCAGACAAATTAGATTTAGCGATAAGTGGTCACTTACACCAAAAATCACACCACATCAGGATGCTTCCAGTCCCAAGAGATCAGTCACTTACCTCAGATCAATTGGCATTCTAGCTCTTATACCAAAGACAACACCTGTAACCAATAAATTACGAAAAGGTTTATTAACTAGGGAAAAAGGAAAAATGAGTTATTTACAGGCTAAAACAAGCAAAGATAGACCCACAAATGAGTTATCTAAAGCCTAAGACTGACAGGGTTGTAATGATCTGTGGATTCAACAAGTCTTTCAAAGAGGACTAAAGCAGCAGCCCCTGGGAACCTTTGGCTTCTGTTTAGAGTCTCTGACCCTTCATTGTTCAAACAGAGCAAAAGATGGACACTTTTCCTGTGATTTCTTTAATTTTCTTTATTCAACTTCCAAGCCTGCAAGATGAGCTTACTCAAACATACTATTTCCCCAATGCAATAGGGCTATTAACCAATCCTTTGTACTGTAATAACCCTTGATGGCACATGATTGGCCAGGGAGGCAGGAGATGATTCCCATACTTGAGTTCACAAGTTCAGAGCAAACATTTTGAAAGTTATAAAGGAAAATGTACTAATTTTCTTAAAGCATGACATACAGACATTGCAAGGCACATTAATACATGAAATAATTTATAAGCATTTCATAGACTCTAAACTCTAAATATGTATTCATCCTATAAGAACATATTTTCAGCAAAATTAACATACAGGTGACCTGGTCTGGTCTCTAGCTATGAGGCTGTCAATTCTTAGCTACTGTCTTGCCTGGGGCAAGATTTGGCATCTAAGCTGTTAGCATCACATCCTATGCTATGGAAATGAATGATATCCTGCGGAAATGCACGCAGGTCATGGGTGCTGAAGTTGACATTCTTCCCTTTGGGTTAGTTCACAATCTGGACATGTGCATGTTTACGGTGATTGTACAAGTTTGGAATTTGTATGCCTTGCAGACAATTGGTGAAGTTGTATGTTCTTTGCTCTATGAAGACATAGCCTTGTCTCAATGTTTTATGTTGTTAAAGATGCAGCTGTGAATTATTTGTCAATGTTTTTGTACCACCTGGGCCTGAAGCTTGGTATTATTCATGAACTCAGACAAGACTTTCAGATGACAACGAGCATAGAAGGGCATACTTAATATATCGTTCAGAGACACCATAATTTATTTATCAGTATTCTGTCAATAGGATACACATACTCTCTGCTTGGAAAGTCAAATCCTTTGTACTACCTTCATGTCATGTACTTCTGCACATGTAGACAAGATACAGTCAGAACGGAAGCTTGTGAAAGGTAATGACAGCATTCAGGAAGTGGACTGCCCTAAGGATAGGTAGAGCCCTAAGTGGATACAAATTTGTCTTCATGGATGCAGCTATCCATGGACATAAATTGGCATCCACAGAGTTGTAAGACTGCCCCAGGAATTACAGTGGCAAAAGGAGCAGAACATGGAGCTACCACTCCCTGGCTGTGTCTAGACTACACCTCTCTGTCGACAGAGAGATGTAGATTAGGTACGTCGAAATTGCTAATGAAGCAGGGATTTAAATATCCTGCGCTTCATTAGCATAAACATGGCCACCGCTTTTTTTTTAAACAAAGCTTTTTAAAAAAAACCCGGCATTCTAAACACGGATCTGTCGAAAATAAACACTTTTTCAACAGATCCTGTAAACCTCATTTTTTTTAGGTTAAATCCCTGCTTCATTAGCAATTTTGATGTGCTTGATTTGCATCCCTCTGTCAACAGAGGGATGCAGTCTAGGCGTAGCCCCAGGAGCCCACATCTCACACTGGCAGCTCCTCTGGTGAAGCCGTACTGCCCCCAGCCTCACCCACTGGGCTGGGCACCAGGCTCACTATCACGCCAATGGACAGTAGATTCAAATCATGCAAGGGTGTAGGACTGGGGCCATGTCAGAGGAACTGCCAGCATGGAGCCCTGGCTCCTGGGAGTAGCGGCCCCACATTCTGCTGCTTTTGCCACTGTGGTTCCCAGGACAGCTGTTCAATTTCACAAATAATGATTTATAGCCATGGATAGCCACATCTGTGGGTATAAATCTGTCTGTGTAGGACTCTACAGATTGTAGGTAACCCATGGTGATCCTATACAAGAAGAATTAGGTTATCTGACTGTGGAGAGATTTTAGGACAGTTAATACATATGTGAAACATGAGCAGTTTCAACAGACAACTTTCAAAGAGAAGACTTGTGGGTAAGTGGATCCTGGATGGATTTTCTCTGTGTTGGTAAACCGATCCCGTTATCAGCAAATACCTCTGGCTGAAAGTTTACACCTGTTATTGACTTTCAGCATGCCATTTGGGAGGTAATGCTATCAAGAAATCTCCTTTGGTTTAGTCTCTGCTCCTGAGGTATTTCAGGCTGGTCTCTTATTTCCTGGAAAATGTCCAGGGTACATGTTGCTAGCTGGATAACATTCTGTTATTCTGCTATGACATAATGCTATTCTGGACCAGATGCTACAATAAGGTGGCATGATATTGAATTTAGAATGTACCGTTTTGCAAATGATGCAGTAGAGGTTTTATGGATTTATCTGTCATCTGGCTTTTTCAGCTGAGCTTTTGGGGAGAATGGAAGGACATTGTGAAGACTGGGTTCACCATTCTACTACCAGAACTCAATGTTTGGTTTCTTGTGTAAAGCTATGCACACCAGCATTGTGTGTATGTAGCTACCCAGGGCCTGCTGCTACATAGCTGCTGTTCAGAATGTTGCCAGGTTTTGTTCACAGTTATTACATGTTTTTTACTGAATACCTATCTACATATCTCACTTAGGCTACTTCTACACTGCAGTGCTATTTCAGGATACCGGAGACATCCCATAATAGCTATGCCGCGTCTTTTGAGCTCGCTCATTATTTTGAAATATAACAGGCTCACTATTCCGACGTCCTTGTAAATCTCATTCCACAATGAGGAAGGGACGTTTCAGAATAGTGATTTATTTTGAAATAAGTGCTGTGTAGACAATGCCAAATTTTGAAATAAGCTATTTCAAAATTGACTCGAAATAAGCTATGTAATTTGCATAGCTTAAATTGCATAACTTATTTTGAGCTGCAAGTGTATGTGCAGTGTATGTGTTTGTTTGAACTACTATTCTGGAATGTATCAAGAGTTTTGATTGCTATTGAACATATTACTGCATTGCTTTGCTGCTGCTTTCTTGTATCTAAGACTGCTTTACTGTGCCCCTTTAAATGTGTTGTTTTATGTAATAATGAATGATCATCTGGGCAAAAGAAAGCAGATGATGTTCAATAGGATAGTCTTGTAGTTTCTTTACAAGAACTTATCAGTTAGAGCTTTTCTACACTGGGACATCCAGGAAAATTAATCTAAATGAACTAACAGTGTGCATTTGAAGCAGATTAGTTAAATCATATTAAACCCTTGTATGAACACCTTCATTCAGAATTCCAGTGGCCTTTAATTTGGTTTTGCTTGAGTCCCTTCCTCACAGAAATTGTATATGTCTTAACTAATCCGCTGCAAATGCATACCTTTAGTTAATTTGGATTAGCTTTCCTGGATATCATGCTGACAATTCTACACTGAAGACATGATGCAAGCTCTATTGTCAGTGCTCTCTTTCAAAAGCATCCCATTTATTTTGGAATTAAAAGAAAGACTTGGTGGAATTCCTACATGCTTGAATGATAATTTCTCCTTTACTTCAAAATTAATGGACACACAGCCAGATACACATGCAACCAAGAAAAGCATCAGCTCCCTGCCTAAAGAACTACAACAGACCTCCTGAATTATCATTACTAGCAAGCAGAAAACATTATCTTAAAAGAAACTGAGGCCAAGGGACCAAGCCCTTCAGATACACAATACGCACTATTACCAACCCAGCCCATGACCTTGCAGATAACAAATTTGGGCTCTGAGAGAGCATGGAAGCATTAGCTGAATTGCATCAGCTACTGCAGTAGAATACCAATATAAATATAGTCTCAGAGTTACCCTGGTTCTTAACCATTTAAGGATATATAGGTGGACATTACACCTCCAACTGCATCCAGAAAGAGCTGGAGGCCAGCACAGATCCTGCATTGTAGCTGTAATGTGCTCTGTGGGATGTTTTCAAGAGATAAGCCTCTTCATTCTGCATTAGTAAATTACCAGATGGCCCATTAATAATATAATGGCAAAGCATTGTCTCAAACCATGAATATGAGGTGGCTTGAGAGCTAATCCTTATCTAGTGTAAAGTAAATGTGAATTAAATAGCTCAACATCAATTTACATCTGCTAAGAATTTGACCCTTGGGGTGTTTGTGACATTCAAGGCTACAAGTGCAACTTCTGCAGCAGTCTGAACACAATGTGATTTTATTCAAAGCCTTAACTTCACAGTACTGTGTATTTCCCCTAGGCAGTTGGTTTAGGGGAGCAGAGCCTAATAGAGCTACCAGACTGGAATGTTAGTCAATGCACTATGATGGATGTGTACTCTCAGCCATTTGACCTCCTCCCTTTTTTCTCCTGATGTAAACATGATGTCCTTTATCTTACTATGAATTATTGCTTGTTTTTTCCCCCCCTATGTAGCTTCAAAAAACTGAAGGACACATTTGCCTCAAGAGAAGCAACATGGAATTGTATCTGGAAAGATAGAAGATACTTAGCCTCAGCCATAAATCTTATAAATGTTTTTTCTGGAAATCATAATAAATGTCCCCAGCTGTTCACAGGTCATAGGAGGTTATCTGCAGTTAGTTTTTTTTTTAAATATTAACTTGCAAATATGTTGATAGCTCTATATTTAAAAAGTACTTCAACTGTACTAAGCCAATTAAGTCAATCTTTTGTGAGTCTGTAGCTTTTAAAGCATTTCTGTGTTACATTTAATGGTTGATAGAAAGAAGGATATCATTATATCACTCCATGTTGTTGGGTGTTGATTGGAGTGGGCTTTCCATTTTCCTCCTGAAATTTTACAAGTTGCAGTTTTATGACTTCTAACTCACATCTCTCAATACCACAAAGCCTGCTAATTTCATAGGCTCTAAACTGTTTGGCTAGATAAATTTGTGGTTCAAAATCACAGCATATGCATTGACAGTTGAGGCCTAGTGAAGAAATGGACATTTCAGATGTCTTGAAAGAAGAAGGACAGGCTCATCAGGGTAGAGCTGATCAAGAACTTTGGGGTGACACTTTTTTTCAGAAAAGGCCACTTTGTTAACACCAATTTTTATTTTCTGGTAACTTATGAGTTTCAATTAAACTTTCATTAGCAAAGTTTTTTTTCAGGTCCAGGTGAGAACCCCATGCTAGATTAACCAATAGGCTGGTGGTAGTCAGTGTACCTGTGGGATACAGGAGACCCAGATTCAAGTCCATGCTCAACCTGATTCAGACCTTTAGAAGTCTCAATTTCATACTGATGCAGAACAGCAAAAAGTTTTGAAATCTCAACAAGTGTTACTGTTTCAAAAAACCATTTCCCTCCCAGCTCTACTTCTGGATCATATATTCCAGACCTATGTAGAAATGCTGGAGTTTCTTGACTCTGTTACAGTGGTCACCAACCAGTAGATTGGGATCTACTGGTAGATCTTGGAGCCTCTGAGAGGTGATTCTGATTAGTTTGGCCAAGAGGTTATCAAGCGCAGCACTTCAGCTGCCCCTTCCCCCACTGCTGCACATCTCTTGCCCTTTGCTTTGGAGCTGCCCACCCCTCACGAGCCTCCTCCTTGCTGGCCAGGGCAGGGCAGAAAAGGGAGAAGACAGGGCTTTGATGTTAGGGTGCCCCCTCCCACCCAGTATTCTATCTCCACAGAATGGATGGGTGGGGCACAAGGCTTGGGATGGAGGGAATTTGCTGGCTGCTTTTGAGAGTGATACAGAGCCAGGGCAGGGGTGAGTCTCCCTTAGCCCCAATGCACCACCACCCAGGAGCCACCTGAGGTAGGCAGTGACCAGCTGGAGCCAGAATCCCAAACCCCTGCCTCAGTCATGAACCCCCTCCTGCAACCCAAGCCCCTGCCCTAGCCCTGGGCCCCTGGGGTCCAAACTCCCTTACAGAGACTTATACTGAACCCTCTCCTGCACTCTCTTATACTGAACTTATACTGAACCCACCTCCAACTCTCCGCCCCAGGCTCAGCTCAGAACCCCTCTCACACTCCAAATCCCTTAGCAAAGACCAGAGGCTGTAACCCAACCCTCTGCCCCATCTGGTGAAAGGGAGAAAGAATGGGGAGGGAAGATGGAGAGACCAGGGCTAGGGCCTCAGAGAAGGGGCATGAAGGAGGCGAGACAAGGATATTTGGGTCTGAGGTAGATCCTGGATTGCACTTAAATTCAGGCTTTAAATAGAGCAGGGGTGGGCAATACTTTTCCCGGGGGAGAGGGGGTCATTTAATGAATGTACATACATAGTCATAGGATACATAGGAGTCTGACTAATAAGATGGGTGAACTAGAGTACCTAGTATTAAATGAGGAGATTGACATAATAGGCATCACTGAAACCTGGTGGAATGAGGAAAATCTGTGGGACACAATCATACCGGGATATAAAATATATCGAAAGGATAGAGCAGGCCGGGTGTGTGGCGGAGTGGCACTGTATGTGAAAGATAATGTAGAATCAAATGAAATAAAAATATTAAATGAATCAACATGTTCAATAGAATCGCTATGGATAGTAATTCCATGCTCCAAAAATAAGAAATTAGCAGTAGGGATATATCCACCTGACCAGGACAGGGATACTGACATTGAAATGCTGAGGGAGATTAGAGAGGCTACCAAAATAAAGAACTCTATAATAATGGGGGATTTTAATTACCCCCATATTGACTGGATACATGTCACCTCAGGAAGAGAAGCAGAGATAAAATTTCTCAATGGCTTAAATGACTGCTTCTTGGAGCAGCTGGTGCAGGAACCCACAAGGGGAGAGGAAATTCTCGATTTAGTCCTGAGTGGAGCGCAGGATCAGGTCCAGGAAATAACCGTTACAGGACCGCTTGGGAATAGTGACCATAATATAATAACATTCAACATTCCTGTGGTGGGAAGAACACCTCAGCAGATCAGCACCCTGGCATTTAATTTCAAAAGAATTACACAAAAATGAGGAGGTTAGTTAAACAGAAATTAAAAGGCACAGTGACTAGAGCCAAATCCCTGCAAGCTGCATGGAAACTTTTAAAGACACCATAATAGAGGCCCAACTTAAATGTATACCCCAAATTAAAAAACATAGCAGAGACCTAAAAGAGTCACTGTGGCTTAACCACCATGTAAAAGAAGCAGTGAGGGACAAAAGGCATCTTTTAAGAAGTGGAAGTCAATCCTAGTGAGATAAATAGAAAGGAACATAAACACTGTCAAATCAAGTGTAAAAATGTAATAAGAAAAGCAAAAAGATTTTGAGGAACAGCTAGCCAAAAACTCAAAAGAAATAACAAAATGTTTTTAAGTACATTAGAAGCAGGAAGCCTGCTAAAAACCTGTGGGTCCCCTAGGCGATCGAACTATAAAAGGCGCAATCAAGGACGATAAAGCCATTGCGGAGAAACTAAATGATTTTTTGCTTCAGTCTTCACGGCTGAGGACGTTGGGAGATTCCCAAATCTGCACCGTCCTTTGTGGGTAATGAATCTGAGGAACTGTCCCGGATTGAAGAGTCATTAGAGGAGGTTTTGGAACAAATAGAAAAACTTAATGTTAACAAATCTCCGGGACCGGATGGCATTCATCCAAGGGTTCTAAAAGAACTCAAATGGGAAATTGCTGAACTATTATCTGTGGTTTGTAACCTAGCCCTTAAATCGGCTTCCGTACCTAATGACTGGAAGGTAGCCAACGTGACACCAATATTTAAAAAGGGCTCTAGAGGCGATCCAGGCAATTACAGACCGGTAAGTCTAACTTCAGTATCTGGCAAATTAGTCGAAACAATAGTAAAGAATAAATTGTGAAGCATGTAGAAGAACATAATTTGTTGGACAAAAGTCAACATGGTTTCTGTAAAGGGAAATCCTGTCTTACTAATCTATTAGAGTTCTTTGAAGGGTTAACAAACATGCGGACAAGGGGATCCAGTAGATATAGTATACTTAGATTTCCAGAAAGCCTTTGACAAGGTCCCTCACCAAAGGTTCTTGTGTAAATTACATGGCCATGGGATAAGAGGAAGGTCCTTTCTTGGATTGAGAACTGGTTAAAAGACAGGAAACAAAGGGTAGGAATAAATGGTAAATTTTCAGAATGGAGAGGGTAACTAGTGGTGTCCCCAAGGGTCAGTCCTAGGACCAATCCTGTTCAACTTATTCATAAATGATCTGGAGAAAGGGGTAAGCAGTGAGGTGGTAAAGTTTGCGGATGATACCAAACTGTTTAGGATAGTCAAGACAGAAGCAGACTGAGGACTCCAAGAAGATCTCACCAAACTGAGTGATTGGGCAACAAAATGGCAAATGAAATTTAATGTGGATAAGTGTAAAGTAATGCACATCGGGAAAAATAACCCCAACTATATGTACAGTATGATGGGGGCTAGTTTGGCTACGACAAATCAGGAAAGAGATCTTGGAGTTATCGTGGACAGTTCTCTGAAAACTTCCACACAGTGTGCAGCGGCGGTCAAAAAGGCAAATAGGATGCTAGGAATTATTAAGAAAGGGATAGAAAATAAGACCTAGAATATCTTACTGCCACTGTATAAAACTATGGTATGCCCACATCTTGAATACTGTGTACAGATGTGGTCTCCTCACCTCAAAAAAGATATTTTGGCCTTGGAAAGGGTTCAGAAAAGGGCAACTAAAATGATTAGGGGTTTGGAACGGGTCCCATATGAGGAGAGGGTAAAGCGACTGTGACTTTTCAGTTTAGAAAAGAGGAGACTGAGGGGGGATATGATAGAGGTGTATAAAATCATGAGTGGTGTGGAGAGGGCCGATAAAGAAAAGTTATTTATTAGTTCCCTAAATAGAACTAATAAATAGAACTAATAAATAGAACTGGAGGACACCAAATGAAATTAATGGGTAGCAGGTTTAAAACTAATAAAAGAAAGTTCTTCTTCACACAGCGTGTAGTCAGCCTGTGGAACTCCTTGCCAGAGAAGGCTGTGAAGGCTGGGACTATAACAGAGTTTAAAGAGAAGCTAGATAATTTCATGGAGGTTAGGTCCATAAAAGGCTATTAGCCAGGGGATAAAATGGTGTCCTTGGCCTCTGTTTGTCAGAGGCTGGAGAGGGGATGGCAGGAGGCAAATCGCTTGATCATTGTCTTCGGTCCACCCCCCCTCTGGGGCAGCTGGTGCTGGCCACTGTTGGCAGACAGGATACTGGGCTAGATGGACCTTTGGTCTGACCCGGTACGGCCGTTCTTATGTTCTTATGTCATGGGCCAGCTCCACTCCCAAAAGGGGTGGGGTCTAGAGCGGAAGGGTTGGATGGTTGGGGACTAGCTTTCTCCTAGAGTTGTCTGAAGCTAGAGGCTTTGAATTAAAAACACAGGGGATTGTGGCTCCCAGCCCTGCTGCTACCCTGTTGCCTGGCAGCTGTCTGGGATTGCTGCGGCTATTTAAAAGGCCCCAGGTCACAGCCAGGCAACACAGCAGTGGCAGGGCCATGAGTCCTTTAAATTGCTGCTTTTTAAAGGACTCTCAGCTCCAGGTCCCTCTGCTACCATGTTGCCTGGGAGCTGACTGGGTTGCTGTGGCTATTTAAAGGGCTCGTGGATCAGTTGGGACCAGGAGTTGTAAGACATTTAAATAGGATCCTACTGCCTGAAAATTCGGAGGCATGGGTAGCAGGGTATAAATAGAAAGCGGCCAGATGCAGTCTGCCAGCCAGGTCAAAGCGTTAGACGGACTGGATCCGGCCACCAAGTTGAATCTTACCCATCCATGACAAAGAGTATTTTATTGAACAATCACTGAGGTTATGTCTACACTACAGAGTTTTTTCGGAAAAACAGCCATTTTCTAAAAAAAACTTCACTTACGTCCACACTGCAATCATGTTCTTTCGGAAAACAAAATAGAAAGAAGAGAGGGGTTTTTCCGACATTGGTAAACCTCTTTCTACGAGAAAGAAGTCTTTTTCTGAAAGAGCTCTTTCGGAAAAAGGTGTGTGTGGACAGGGAAGGAGTTCTTTCGACAGAAGAGGAAAGAGGAAAAAGCACAGGTGTCCTGGTGGCCACTCCATCCATAGTAATCACAGCATAAATGCAAGATAGCATCCACACTGAATGGTCGCTATCTTTCGAAAAAGCAGATCACTTCTTCTATGCGCTTTGGCAGTGCGGACGCTTTCTTTCGGAAGACGTTTTTTTGGAAGATCTCTTCCAGAAAAGCTTCTTCCAAAAGAAACCTGCAGTCTAGATGTATCCTGAGTGTCAATAATTCAGCACTCAGTATCAGAGGGGTAGCCGTGTTAGCCTGAATCTGCATAAACAACGAGAAGTCCTGTAGCACCTCATAGACTAACAGATTTATTGGAGCATAAGCTTTCATGGACAAAAACCCACTTCATCAGATGCATGTACTCTGGATAGTTATTCGTAGCTGACCTCACACGTAAAAGGCATTGTTTCAGTTTTAACCCTTGATTTGTCTATTGTTACTCCTCAACCTGTTTAGAATACAATTCCTTCCCCTTTCATTACTCCTTCTGAGATAGAATAATGTCCTGCATGTTATCTCCTAGTTGCTACACTACATCTCAAGTTTATGTAGTATCAACCACCATAGATACTAGTTGCTAACATAAGCCTGGCCTACACTAGACCAGGCAGGTCGGCTTAAGGTACACCATCCAGCTACGCAAAATGTATAGCTGGATTTGGCTTACCTTAAGCCTAGCTGCCGCAGTATCTACCCTGTGGGAAGCCAATGGGAGCACCTGCTTTCATCTGCTTCCCTTACTTAACACAGACTGAGGAATACCAGAGGCCAGCAGGAGCTGCCCTCATCATTCAATTTGGGGGTCTACATTAGATCTGCTAAATTGAATGCTAGATTGACCTTTGGAGGGGCGATCTTCTCAATAGACACGTCCTTATTGCTGGCTGCTTTCCCTATCACTTACAAATTAATCAGACTCCTTTAAGAAAACATGGCCTCTGTCCTTGTTTCTTTAATAAATAATAGTTGTTTGCACTTATATGAAGCTTCAATACAATGGCCTCTGCATGGGTTTTGTCTCTTTACATTTCCAGTACCTATTCATCACTGTATTATGAAGTGTTGCATCAAATCACTCAAGGTTATTATCTCCCTTCGTTGACACAAACCATTGCAAATATTTAACAAAAAGCATCCTTTTAAACTTGTCAGATAAGTCACTAAGGGTATGTCTACACTACAAAGTTAATAACAGCAGTTATTTCGAATTAACTTTAATAGCGTCTACACAGGCAAACTGCTATTTCCAAATAAATTAGAAATAGTGGAGCCCTTATTTCGAATTTAGTAAACCTCATTCTACGAGGAGTAACACCAAATTTGAAATAGCTATTTCGAATTAAGCACTGTGTAGACACTTAAGTCGAAATAGGGGGCCTCCAGCCCTTCCCAGGGAGCCCTGGTGACCACTCTGGGCACAACCAGGAAAACTTACTCTTCTCTCCCCCAGCCCCGGAGCCATTAAAGGGGTAGACCCTGGCCACAGTGCCTGTGCCAGCTCCAAGCCTGACAGCCCAGAGCCAGCAGTGGCCACCGGAGCCCCTGACCCAGTGGCCCCAAAACATGAGCCAGCAAGCCACTGGCAGCCAGTCCTCCACCGCTCCCCAGGAGCAGTCTGCCAGCTCCCAGGAGCCTGACAGGGGCTGGAGAAGGCGGGCGCCTTCCTTGTCCAGGGTGGAGATCATGGACCTTATTCAGGTTTGGGGGGGATGCCCCCAACTTCCATGATCTCCACACTAGATGGAGGAATGCAGCCGTCTATGGCAGGATAGCTGCCAGCCTTGCCACCAAAGGCCAAATGCGAACCCAGGAGCAGATTAGCATGAAAGTCAAGTTGGTATGGAGAGACCTCCAACCCTGAGCCCTGAGCTTCCCCTGCCCCTTCTTCTCCTTGCTTCCCCCTTCCAGCTCCCTCCTCCCAGGTTTCCCCCTCCCCTCTTCCACCCTCTCTCTTCCCCTCTCCCACCTCCTTTTCCCAGTCTCCCCAGAGGTTCATCCCCCCCCAGTTTTATTCAATAAACCCAGTTTCTATTTTTGAACATACGTGTCTTTTATTTGACATCAGGAAGGGGGGCTAGGGAGGGGTAAGTGGAAGGACGTGAGGGAGGAATGGGGCACGAGGCCCTGGTGGGGAGGACTGGGGTGGCTCTGAGGGCTCCTCGAGGTGGACGCTCTCCTGCAGGGCCTCCTGGATCCTGACAGCCCCCCGATGGACCCCCCAGATGGCAGCCTGCAGCAAATGCAGCCGGGCTGATGGCAACGACCCCACGAGATGCACCGGCGTGCCCAGGGGCAGCTCTGGCTCCATGTGGTCAAGTGCTGTGGTGTCCCGAGTGTGGGCACTCAGGGCACTCCAAGACAGGACTGCTTTGCTGTCCCTCGTCGAGGTAGACAAGCAAGCGGGGAACCCTGAGAACTCTCTGTCCAGGGTGGGGGTAGGGTCCCTTTAAGCACTGAGCTCAGTTAGCCTCAGGCAGCAGCCCCACACACTAAGTCCTAACCTGATGCCCTGCCGGCACTGGTTCCGGCCAGTCTTACCTTCGGTTCAGGGTCCACTCAGTGTGGACGTGCTATTTCAAAATAGCAAAACGCTATTTTGAAATAGTTTTTGTGTATAGATGCATTATTTCGAATTAGCTTAATTCGAATTAACTATTTCGAATTATGTTAACTAGAAATAGTGCTGTAGTGTAGACATGCCCTAAGAAAGCCTATATTCCTAAACTATTAGGAATGAAAATATCAGAAACCAGATACCAAACACCAATACCAAATTCCCAGATAAAGTGAGCAGGTATTTCATGGTCAAGGCCCAGCACAATGTTCTGGGCCAGACTATTCCAAGCATTTTTCACTGATATGCTGTATATTTATGTTTTCTCTGTTGCAGAGGAGTCATCAGAATCTGCTCCATGACATAAGGAAGACAGCAGCACCTATCCTGAAATACACAAACCACCTCTAACTGAGTGTGTGAACATATTTAATTGATGTATGTCAGGTATCTGAGATTAGATTTGGTGCCAGATGTAGAAGCCTTCATTAGATGGCTTTTGTTACTTCTAGATGAACCTCAAAGTAATTTCATTAGAATTGTGTAACCTGAGAATTGTTCCAGGAGATATACCAGAGTTCCAGAATATTAGTTCTGTAAACATATCTCAGGCCACAGTTCCCACTATTTGATGTTAGAGTTCTGATGTATGGTATGGACCTATTGTTGTTAAACATGTTTCAGTTATGCTCCTGTAGTGCCTAGGTCTTGCACCCAGCCTTACTCTAAGGGTATGTCTACACTAGCCCCCCGAGTTCGAACTAGGGAGGCTAATGTAGGCATTCGAAGTTGCAAATGAAGCCCGGGATTTAAATATCCCAGGCTTTATTTGCATCTTCCCGTCCAGGAGCCATTTTTAAATCCCCCTAGTCTGAACTAACTGCCCGCGGCTACACGCAGCAGTCAAACATTAACTCGAACTAAGTCCTTAGTTTGAATTAACTGTTACTCCTCCTGCAATGAGGTATAAAGACTTAGTTCGGATTAACTTCTGACTGCCGCGTGTAGCCGCGGGCAGTCAGTTCGAACTAAGGTGATTTAAAAATGGCGCCCGCCCGGGAACATGCAAATGAAGCCCGGGATATTTAAATCCCAGGCTTCATTTGCAAGTTCGAGTGCCTACATTAGCCACCCTAGTTCGAACTAGGGGGGCTAGTGTAGACATATCCTAACTGAGTACAGGTTGAATCTCTCTAGTCCAGCATTCTCTGGTCTCACAATATCTGTGGTCCAGCATTATTTCAGTTAGCTGGAGGTTCACTTATTATGGGTGCGGCCAAGTCTCCTGTGGTACCATAAAGTTTGTTTATAGCCACCAATCCTGGCTCTCAGTGTTCTGTGCAGTTATTTTGCTCTATTTTATCCCTAAATGTCTTTTAAGAGCCCAGAAAGCAGTGGAAGTGTTGGTGATGCTGACCTCCCATTGTTCAGCAAATTCTCTGGTTTGGCATTGGTAAGGTCCCAAGGATGCCAGACTAGAGAGGTTCATCCTGTAGTATCTTAGGGTATGTCTACAATACAGACAAGTTCAAAGCTACCGCTGTTGATTATCCAGGGTTTGAACTGAGAGGGGTACTCCAGTCAATGCTAGTAGTCCTGCTTCCATGAGAAGTAAGGGAAGTCAAAGGAATTAGGTTACTTGTCTGGGTTAAAATTCCTGCTTTCTTGATAGCCAGAAACAACATCCTGGATCTGAGAAACCTTCCTGATGGAAGTTTAATTGAAAAAGATGAAGTACTACAAAAAAATTGTTTCAAGAAAGTAGCATTTTGATGACAAAAAGATTTTCTCAAAAAGTTCCTCAATAGCTGTAACCTGGAGATCAGGGTCTTCTTGTGCTATGTACCGCAGATACACAAATAAAAAAATATGTTCTTATAGAATCTGTACATACAATAAAAAAAAAAACCAAGGGATAATACAAACAAGTAGAAAAAAAATCTTGCCAATTAGGTTGGCAAAAGAAAATTTAGGGTCTAATTCTGATCTCAAACCACTTTCATATTATTAGTATGACTTCATTAATTTTAATAAAATTACTCCTTCTTGCCCATTGTAACCCTATTTACTGACATCCAGATTGTATAGAAAAATCATAACATTATTTTTTTTCTTTTCTTGTCTTCCAGGTGCACTAAATGATTTTCCATGAGTGACATGAACTTCCTGTGAAATACCTACACTGACATCATTGTTAAAAGAAAAGCAAACGGATAAAAGGGAAAATCCAGTTTTTCTGCATATTTGTCTTGAAAGGAGCTTAAATAAATAGCTTTGTTGGTACCTATCAACTCTACAATGTGTAAGCAGACACAGTAGAAATGAATATTTGTGTATACAGAACACTGAAATCACAAATTCCCAGCCTCAGTTAGTAAGTACATGAATGGCCTAATTATCTTTCCACTGATACAAAAAGTTTAATAGAAGAGGCACACAGGAAAATGAAAGTGAAAATCCAGAAGCAATTATTAGACTTTATCTTCATCTTCCCAAATTGTAGACTGTTCTACATTGCATTTCCTTTCATCAATACGTAACATGTATATTTTGCAAGGATTGTACATACACAAACCAATCATTTTTGCATCTATCGTGCACCACAAAACACATAAAATAAAATAAATTGGCTTTACTTTAATCTGTGCTCTTAATTCACAAATACCAGGCAACTCTTACAATCTACAGAATGGTAAAAAACTCAGAACATTTAAGTAATTTACATATATACTTTCAGTTACACTTTTATAATCTATGCAATACAATTATCAAGGAACTGCTATAGATAATTTCCCCATAATTTTCTTCCTCCTACATTATGCATTATAATCACTTTCATCTTCCATACCATGTGTGCTGGCATCTTTCTGCTCCCCCTCCATGCTGGGCAGAGAGAAAAACTAGAATATATTAAATATAGTGCAAAACTGGCTTTCATTTTGTGGTTAAGGCTTTTTATTGCAAAGAAAATAGATTTGCAAGTGTGAATTTCAAACTTATGATTTGATTTAGCCTCAAAAATTTAGGCCCGAATTCTTATCTTCAACCATAGGCTAGAACCCAGACAGATTCAGTATTAGACAGAAGCATATATGGATGGAGAGTGAAGTTCCACTCCCAGGTAGGAGCATATTCATGGAATCAGGTCCTCCACTCCCACTTCTATGCCTGTTTGTAGATGCTCCGTTCCCTCCTGATACTATGTACTGCTGTTTGATTGCCCCTCACACTTTTTAGCTCCACCTCACACAGAGGATAAGCAACCCCTTGTGCAGTTCTCCAATGACCATACAGGGAAACCTCACTTATTAATCCTACTGCCTGGGGAGCTGTTATGCCAGTGGAATGGAGTTAGATTTGCTCGTGAATTTTGCTCCAGTGTAGACAGAGTATATTCCACTAATAGGGAGGCAATGTATTCCAGTGGATGCAACACCAGACTGGGATTCAAGAGTCATAAATTTAATAAACTCCTGAGTAGGGTTGCCATATCTGAGATACTAAAATACCTGGAACATCTGGAATGATCCACCAAAGCACAGAGTTGGCAGTATCTGTTGACTAACTTAACTGACTAACTTAACTGATAGCTACTTCAGAAAAGGGATGAGTCTCTGAGAAAACATGGACAGGTGACAACCCCAACTTTGCCAATACTTTGCTAGGTGACCTTTGGCAAGTCACTTCCTTTCCAGTTCTTCCATTTCCCCATTTGTAAAATTACTTTTAAGCATCTATCAATGAAAAAGAGTTAAGAATTCTTATTAATGAAGTTACTCTAGATTTATATCAAAATAGTAAAACAGAATTTGACACTATACTATCTACTTGAGACTTATGGCCAGCATGAGTTATGACAGCCAGAGAAATGCACCCATACCTGGATATTTTTTCATTGACCATATATTGCATTTTCTGTATAAGCACTGATTGAGTCTATGGAAAATTATAGTAAAATGTGACCTGTGGGAAAAGTGCTTCCTTGGATTATAGCATATAATATTTTTATCCAAGAGCAGTATTCTTCTCCTCCTCTCCCAGTCATTGCCCCAAAAGCCATTCAATAGTTGTCTTTTGTTCCTAGCCTTTTGAAATTGCTGCTCCCATTTTGAGCCCTTTGTATTTATTGTCAACAGATTCCTCCTTTGAAATAACCAGTGGACTGGACTACTGAGCTTGTGCTGAAGCCAGATTCTTTGCTGTAGGCTCACTTTTCATTTGATCAGGTTGGTTCTGTGTCTTTATTGCAATTGTTTATAATGAGTTTATTGTATAGAGCTAAGATGGCTTTACACATTCATTGATTAGTTGAGGGAATATTGGCTGTTTTCCTTATAGTCCCACGCCATCTTCAAGCTCCAAACCCTTGCTTGAGCTATCAGGAGATTATACCTCTCTCCCAGTGGAAAGAGCAGCTTTTGGAGCCACAAGGAGACTTTGAGGCCCTTTCTATCAGCAAGGGGAAATTTTATTAAGGCAACTCTGGGACCACTCAGAAGCAATTGCCTTCCAGAGGAGGTTAATGTTTCTGGAATGTAGAGCTGGATCCTTTTCTGCCACACTCCTTCTCCACAAAGACATTGGCTCCTGTTTTCTGCACCTGGAAGGATGGATTAGATTTCCTGCAAAATAAGTGGCATGTACAGAATATATGATTGTGTGGTATAATGGCATAATTCATTGCTATGTTGCTCTTTCTGAGTAACATTGCCATCCCAACTCTCTTGAGAAAACCCCTATATTGCATCATAACATTGTACCTTTCCTACCTATCATCCACACTGATAGGGAAGCAGAAGCACAGGCATAAGGGAAAAGTAGATACAGAGATATGAAATAAATATCAGCAGCCAAATTCCTTTCATGAAAAGCACACAGTAAATGGCAACATTGTGCAGTTTGAAAGGGTCCATTGCATCCCAGTTTAGCAATGTTCATTGACTATAGAGGAAGAAGGAATTTCAAAAGATTATATTGTTTCAGAGGATGAACGGAGGATTCAAGAAAATCCAACAAAGGAATGTTCTATATAGCTGGCTTTGTTATTGTATCTAGGGAATAAACCTGTTTGGTTTGGAAAAACATATTGCTGCAGACTCAGTCTCTCTTCCTTCTCCATCATATGCACTGTTAGAAGTGACCAGGATATCCTTTATGATGTACATTCCTCACTGAAGAGCAGTGTTCACCACCCATGTGCCTCAAAAAATGTGGTATTTTTATTACTGTCATTTATTCAGATTAGAAATCATGATCCCTGAAAGCAAAGTGACAGTGAATTATGTTTTTATGCTTCTGCAATTAATCCTACATCAGTTCAAACTTCCAATAATCCTTTTACAGTATCAGACACTGAGACCTTTGCTCCATTGCTTAGCCACCTGCAAACCAACAGATTCTGTATATGTCAAGGTTGAAAAAGGATACCAGACTAAATGGACAATCGGTCTACTCCAATATGGGACATTTCTGTGTTCCTGATACTCTGCCAAATGCATTTGCCTTTGTGCCTGAGGAAGTTCAAGAGTGCATGATATTTTCAGACAGCACAACAGACAACCTACTGATTCCCCATGATGGATTTTAAAAGATTTTTAAAAGGAAGCTAGCATGCAATTGTACATGAAGAAGTGTCAGATATGGAACAGAGCTGCTGAAGAATAAGTGCAGTGGGTTACCTTCACCTCCTGTGAGCACTCCTGGTGTAGTGTGTGTGCCTGCACACCTTCTGGTTTTGCAGGTTCTTCAATGACACAGACCTCTGGCCAAGTCACAAGCAGTCTATTAAAACAAAATGAACCCCCTCTGGGGTAAAAGCATCCTTCTGCTCTCAGTTCCCTCTGTAATGTCTCCCTCTTTTTGTCCCTGCTCTGAAATACACTGGTGCTCTGGGCACCTTACTTGCGGGCAATGTCTTCATCCTCTCAGGGCCTTTCTGGTTCCTGCCCTTCAGCTGGGTCACTATAATTCAGTTCTCTGCAGGGGTGAAAGTAGATTCTGAGACTCATGGATGTGCCCTGAACCAGGCCCAGGGCCCTAGAGGGGAAGGGGCTGGTGTAGAATCTTCTCAGCCTGTCCTTCATAGACTTCAGCTGGGAGCTCTGGGGATGTAGCAGTGTAACCCAGTATCCTTGGCCAAAATTTGAAGGACCCAGATTTCTGGTAGCTACCACAGTGGCTGGGAGCCCCTGGCCTTTTAAAATCATTGTCAGAGCTGTCTCTAGGGGGCTGTAGGATCTAAGAAACACCCCCTACCACCACCACCACACACATTTTGTCCTAGACACTGCACCTAGTCCTGCTCTGCCCCATACCACTCCTTCCCTCAACCCCCCAGAGCGATGCAGTCTGGGGGTTGGATGGGGGCCCTGATGCCAACAGCAATGGTCACTCCCCCAGCACCTGCTGAGAGCAAGCAGAGCGACTCTGTCCCAGCCACATTGCTCTATGTCCCACCACCAGTGAGTGCAGGGCAAGACCCACCTCTTCCCCAACATCCCTGCCCAAGCAATGCAGCTGGGGAACAGAGTAGGCTTGGAGCAGATCTCTCTGCATACCACTGGTGAATGTGAGGGCAGTCCCAACCCCTGCTTCCAACACCAGGTCCCGCCCCCCAGCCTTCAGGCCCAATGCACCCCCAATGCACTGGGCACTGGGACAAATTAGGGCTTTAAAAGGGGGATTTAACCTCGCTGCCCTGGGCAAAGGGGATAATGCTGTCAGACCCTACCAGCAATGTGACCAACGGGGAACAGGGGACAAAAAGTTGGCCATGTGTGGGCCAGTCCAGCAGCTGGTTCTTACCAGAGCAACACACCAGCCCACTTTCATCCCTGGTTCCCTGCTCTGGGATGCTTCACTGTCTAGGCCATTTACCCAACCCAGTGGCAAAAAGGGCATGGGGAAGGGGGGCATGGCCTCACCCTGTACTCTGGGTACGAGCCCAGTGACACTATAGATAGCTGCTGTCTGCAGCATCTCTTTAAATAACTGCCTTGCTGCTATAATTCACTGGATCACTTCCCCATGGCCCCAGCACCTTCTTCACCCTTACCTCAAGGTCCTGTCTCAGCAGAGTCCTAGTAGCCAGCTGTCCTCCAGCTCCAGCAAAGAACTGCTCCTGTCCTGCCCCTGCAACTACTCTTATACTGCGTTGATGTCCCCTGATTGGCTGCTTCCCACACAGCTGCTAGAAGCTGCTCAGAGGAACTCTCTATAGCACTTATTTTCTGGGGCAGGTTATGGAAGGACCACAAGGCTTCCAGCAGGAGGCTTTAGGGTCTAGTCCACCCCATCACAGTAAGATTCAGTTACCCATGTACGTATACATAGAGTTGAGATTGAGAGCTAGTTCTCTTGCTGGTTTCTAAATAGTTCCACTTCATCTCTAGTGTGATGTCTAATCACAGGGGCAAAAATCTATTCCCCTGACTTTGGATGCTAGACCTGATGCAGAATGAATTTAATGTAATCCAGTGGGGAAAGAAAAAGTCTCCTTTAAACTTGTATAGCCTTGGGCCTGTAATAGGTTCTGCAGCCCCTGCATGTGTGTTTTGCATGGACAGTGGTTAGTGGATTTATATCACAGAAGCCTTACTGCTCCCTACCTCCAAATTTTTCCACAGTTCTGGGTTTGAAGAAAGGCAGGACTCCCAGGGTGTGTCTAGACTACATGGCTCTGTCGACGGAGCCATGTAAAGTAGTTTAACTGACATAGTCAATGAAGAGGGATTTAAATAATCTCCGCTTCATTAAAATAAAAATGGCCGCTGCACTGTGCCGACAATCAGCTGATCCGGCACAGCGTGGCAGTCTAGACGTGGATTGGTTGACAAGGGAAGCCTTTGTCGACCGCTCCTTTATGCCTCATGAAACAAGGTTTACAGGAGCAGTCAACAAAGGCTTCTCTTGTCGACCGATCCGCGTCTAGACTGCTGCGCTGTGCCGGATCAGCTGATTGTCTGCACATCACGGCGGCCATTTTTATTTTAATGAAGCGGGGATTATTTAAATCCCCGCTTCATTGACTATGTCGGGTAAGCTACTTTACATGGCTCTGTTGACGGAGCCATGTAGTCTAGACACACCCCCACAGTTCCTACAACACCCACATCATTTATAGAGCTGGTAAGAATTACAGTGCCTAAGGCAATGAATGTGTGGACTAGTCACTGGGCTGGGATTCAGGAGATTCATATATCATAAGACAAGAAGGGATCTTTGTGATCGTGTAGTCTAACCATATGACAGAAGCCAGAGGACTTATTTGAATTAATTTTTGTTTGAACTACAGCAGGAGTTCTCAAACTGAGGGTCAGGACCCCTCAAAGGATTGCAAATGTATTATATGGGGGGAGGATCACAAGCTGGCAGCCTCCACCCTGAACCCCGGTTTGCATTTAGCATTATAATGGTGTTAAATATATAAAAAAGCATTTTAATTAAAAAGGGGAGTCACACTCAAAGGCTTGCTATTAGAAAGGGATCACAAGTACACAAAGTTTGAGAATCACTGAACTATAGCTTACCTTTTAGGCAGAAAAAAAAATCTAATATCTCCAGAGACAGATAATTTACTATACCCCTTGGTACAGTGTTTCAGTGTTCAATTACTATCCCTGTTAAAAATCTACATCTTAGTTCCACTCTAAATGTATATAGTTTTAACTTCCAGCCCTTGGATCTTGTTAATATACTTTCTGTCTGCTAGATTAAAGAGTCCTTTATTATCAATTGTTTGTTCCCCATGTAGGTATTTTAGACTTATAATCTTCCCTTTGTTGAAATAAAGAGATACAGCTCCATGAGTTTATCACTATACAACTTTTCTTTAATACTTTTATCATTCTTGCCACTCATCTCTGAACCATATTTGTCAATATGCTTGAATTTTGGACACCAGAACTGAAAACTGTATTCCAGCAGTGCTTGTGTCAATACCCAAAGTAAGCAATCCCCAGACAGAGCCTGCACCCCAAACCCACTCATGCACTCCAAACCCCTGCCCCAACCCTGCTCCTGAACTCAAAACCCCTTGACTCCAGGCTGGAGCCTCCTCACACATCCTGAACCCCTCAGTTCTGGCCCCACCCCAGATCCTAAGAGAAGCTCTGAGCCTCTGCATCCCTGTTCTCCCATTGTTCTCCTAAACTGTGACCGATTTTCTTCTATGGGTCAATGGCCCCAGATAGGAAAAAAGGTTCCCCATTCCTGGTTTAAACAGTGTATACATACTGTTCTAGTCTTTCCAAATTTTATGCACTTAATAAATACCTACAGCAGCATAGAAAAGTCCAACAATCTCTTATCTACAGAGAGGGGGACTACTGTGTCATATTTCAGCTTGATCACATCTACTGTCTTATTTAATTGACCTTTCCCCAGACTGTCAGAGATGAGGGAATTTTTAAATAATTGAAAACTCTTCTTTTTCCATAGACAAAAAGGGTATTTTCCTACACAGGTGGGACTCTCGTTCTATTCCACTATCTTTTTTTAGTAACCCTTCTTATATACTAATTAGCAATAAGTTAAAAGACTATGTAAACCTGTAACTACTGTTAAAACTGAGCATTAACCTCCGTATAATTTCCCTGTAAGTTTCTCAGACTTTCAGTGTACTACCCTCCATGTTCTGGTCTCTGAAAGGAGCTCTGGTGAAATGCACTGTTCTTTTATACAGCTTACCCAAAGCCCTTCTATTCTCTCTTGTTAGCCTTCTAAGCACTCAAACTAAATGAGAACAGGTTCTTCTTGTTTGTGACTGAAAAAAAAAGACCCACCACATTCCCTACATTTAAAAAAAATAGAAACTCTTCTCTTTCTGCATACAAAAATTGGTAAACACAGATTTTCAATCTTAAATGGTACATATTTTAGATTAAGCAAAAAAAAGGTACATATTTTAGGAAAGCAAAAAAGAACAAAAGTAAGGCCTTTACTTGAAACTATAATGTTTTCCTTCTCTACATCAGAGTATAGCATATCTAAGAAAATAATGCTATCCTTGCACACAGGCAGTGGGTTTTCTTTGTTGTTTCTTTAGAAATTTAAAGTTATGGAACACCAAAAATAAACATATGAATTTCAAGCTTTTTAAATTTTAAACTTTAAACTGCATGATAGGAATATTTTTAGATCGAAGTGTTAAATACGTTATACCTCTTCCATATTCAGTCTCCCTCAACTGCATTGCCACTCCCCAAACCAATTTTAATTTAAACAAAAGCTTCTTTGTCCTGAGCCTTGCCCACCTGCACAATTCTACTTCAGTTCCCAGTTTAATAAATAATGCAAATAATGGTAAATTAATATGGCAATTAAGAGCCCATTGTTATTTGGTAATGGGTTGCTTTTGTTTAAACCTTGTATTAATAGCAGAACCACCATGCTGCAGCTGTGAGGAAGGATTTATGCTTCCAGGACCAGTAGCAAAAGTATTTTGCTTCCCCTCCCCGCTCCCAACTGCATAATCTTATCCAGATCCATATTCATCTATGCCCCAGTTTGTATGTGCAAGGTGCTTGTGACCTCTGGGGAATGGCCCCACTGTGTTTCATTAATACTTCATGGAATATTGGGATGTACAGCACAGTGACAAGGTTCTCCAGCTGTACATTCCTAGGATAATCATCAGCAGACTGGTGTATTCTACTTGCACATACCTAGAATGTTTGACAGCACATTAGGGGCATCCTGTCTTAACATACTGAGAGATGTAGCAGCACATTGTTTCTGTTTTGCTTGTATGCATCCGGAGAAATCAGCATCACAGCAGATGTATGCAGCCTGGATATGCAGCATATGAACCATTTGCTAGCAGCCATGTTCTATGTGGATGCCCTTGGCACACTCTGAAGCACAGATGACATGTTCTACTTGGATGTACCGTGAATGCTCAGCAGTACAACAGGATCATACTACCTGGGTCTACATCAGAGATGGGGAACTTGCAGCCCACAGGCCAGATGAGGTTCTTCGAGGTTAGCTGCTAGCCAGGACTCCCATCGCTCCCAGTGGCTGTTTGTCATTCCCAGCCAATGGAAGCTGCAGGAAGTGTCATAGGTCAGGACACCACTTCCGGCAGCTCCCATAGGCCAGGGACTGTGAACTGCGGTCACTGGAAACTGCAAATAGCTGTGCCTGTGGATGCTCAGGTAAACAAACTGTCTGGCAGTCTGCCAGCAGCTAACTTTCATGAATCATGTCTGGCCCATGGGTCCGAGGTTCTCCACCCCCGGTCTACATGGATCATGTGGCCACAAAAAAGTCCATATCTCCCCAGTGTTTCTTCCACACTGATGGCTAGCTTCTTTATGCCAGTCTTCACTTACTGCTCCAGACCACTTCCAGCAAAGAGCTGAGTTTCAACCAAGTGGGATTTTTAAGAGAAAAAAGAACAAGGGGGGTTAGTGTGGCTAGCTTACAGAGCTCAGTAACTATTATGAACAGCTTCTTGCAACTCCATTAAAGACTACTATTGATTTTTTTTCCTTCCCCACATTTCGTTTAAAATAGAAAAAAAGAAGGAAGGACAGCTCTCAATAGAGGTTTTTTTTTATTTCCACTTTGTTAAAACCTGAAGCCCTAGCAACACTGTCAGGAAGTACAGTATCAGGCAATGCATATATTATCATGGAAAACATGCTGAGAGTGACACTGCAATCCAGCTAACAGGAAATTCACCTAATGGATTTTCTATTTAGCTATACCTTGTGGGCAAGCAAAAATCCTACAATGATTTTCTATCCAGTAATTCTTTCCATTAGTTATTTAGGGAACATTTTTCAAAGTGGCCTGGGAGCCACCATTTTCTGAACACTAGGAGCCCAAGGGCTCGCTAACTCCGAAAAATCGACAGGAATAGCTATCCTACAATAGTTCTCCATGTGTACACCCACCACTCACATGGGAGAACAATTATTCCAGAATAAATAAACTCCATGCCAGAGCTCTGTTCCACAAGATATAAATTATACAGGAATAGCTCAATATTCTCCACATATATAAACCCTAACTTCCATGGAAAGTCAATAAGTACAGGTTGAACATCTCTAATCCAGCACCCTTGGGACCTGATGGGTGCCAAACCAGAGAATTTGCTGGACCACGAAAGGTCAATTTTGTCTAATAGCATTACCAACACTTCCACTGTTTACTTGGTTCTCAGAGGACATTTAGGGGTAAATTAGAGCTAAATAACAGCACAGAACATCGAGAGCCAGGATTGGTGGCTATAAACAAACTTTATGGGGCTGTGCGAAACTTGGTTCCCCCACTGAAAAGTGGACATCTGGCTAATTAAAATCATGCCAGACCACAGATTTTGCTGCACCAGGGAATGCTGAACTAGAGAGGTTCAATCTATAGAGAGCCATACATGGACCCATATGACTACCCACTGATGTGCATATCCATGGATAAAAATCAATATCTGCAAATCCACAGAGCCCTGCTCCTGGGAGATGCTACAGCCAAAGGAGATGAGTATGGTGGCACCACTCTCAGGAGCCAGTGCCTTGTGCTGGCAGCTCCTCCTGGCCATGCAGCTATACCACCTCAGGCAGGGCTGTACGGCCCCAGACAGGAGATGTGGCTGAGGGTGGTGCTGGGGGCAGTACAGCTGCATGGCTAGGAGAAGCTGCTATGCCAGCAAAATAAAACTAGTTTGAGGAGCAGCACAGAACTTTTTGTAATGGAGTTTGAGCGATACAGTGTCAGTGTAGACACTGCACTTGGTTATGGCTCCCTAACTGGCCTCTGCAATGCTCATTTTACCTGCTCTGTTCAGCAGTTTGAACTCAACTGCCCTGAAAGTACACAGGTATGCACCTCATCCCCATTTAAAGGCCTGGCAATGTTTGAAATTCTGTTAGCTCAGAATGCACAGTTCCAACAGTAGCTTCCCAGCTGACCACGCCAGCTTTCTGCAGCATACAGTCTCCCCCGTGAAGCATTCCAGTGCTGTTGAATCTCTGGGGAGGGGCGCCTGGGCAACAAAGATCAATGAGCAGTGGGGGGCAAATGCATCCATGTGCTAGCCAAGGGAGAGCAAGGAAGAGGCATGTGAATCATGGCTGTGAGTGTATTCACAATGCTGTGTCTGTTCAGTTGCAAAAGGAACACAAAAGATGTGCCCTTGAGGATCCACTCTCCCAGAGGAAAGGGGCACTCCAGTCAGATAAAGCAGCAAACCAGGAGAAGTAAGGCGGGTATGTTTTGTGAAGTACTGCAGTCACTGGATGCAGCACACAGTGGCCTGGAGGGAGACAATTAATGAAAGACAAAGGCTTAACAGCCTGGAAAGGACGCAGGGGCAGGAATGGATGATAAAGCACCTGCTTGCCCAGCAAAGCTGACATTCCTCATTGCCACTGCAGAACTCTGGTCCATGCCCTCCACAAACTCCCCCGTTTCATTCCTCACATGTTACCAGTTCCCCACAGTACCTGTACACTTCACGTCTAAGGGCTGGAGCAGTGTTCCCACTAATTTTTTTCCCATTCACATGCAGAATACATTTTGTTCTGTACATGAAGCATGTGCGGATGTGCACCACCAGCAGAAACACCTGCTGCCAGAAGTGGGCTCTTCTAATCAGCCTCACCTAAGAGCTCAGCTTACAGGAAACACTGAACTAGAGTTACACACAGTTGTAAAGGAGTCTGTTCTTTGTCAGGTCCCTTATTAAACAAAAACTGATTTGTCTTGTTATTACACTTTGAAATGAGCCTTCCTTTGTGACATACACACATTGGTCAGTACTAAGATTGAAATACATGGGTGCGATACGTAGGAATGTGTGCTTAGTACAATTCACATTCAGAAAGCAAGCACTTCAGAGTTCATTCAAGATGACAAGTAAACATTGCCTAGAGTAATGCATCACATGAAGATGCATTACTGGGCACTTGCTAACCTGGCTGTTGAAGAAGTCCTAGCTGTTGTATAGGTTTCCAGCACAAGACTTCATGAAGTCACAAGGGCAGGGTGGGTTCCCCAAAGATTACTATGGGCATTTTCACATTCCACTATTGCAATCTTCTGGTGTGGAAAGCAAGTCTCAGCACACAGCTTTCTACATAGTCCCATGTGCCAAAAGATAAATGCATCATGCCCTCTCTCTGACCAACCCACACTGATGTCTCTGAAATGGTCCCTGTGATCCTCCAGCACCCATAAGACCAAAGTAGTTCTTTGGGTTGACATACTCCATCACAAGATGAATGGGGGAATCAAATGGGGATATGCATTCCATCTATCAGCCCACTGCAGTTAGAGAATCACATTGCATCAACGCATGAATTACTTTCTCCACATTTCTGAGTTATTGTCCTTTGTAGCAGGGCGTGATTAATCGCCCTGCACACTTGCATTCCCACAGTCCTCACAGTGGATTTTCCAACTTCAAACTGATTTGTGACTAACCAGTACCAGTCAGTAGTGTCAGCTTCCACACAGCAATTGCCACTGGCTTTTCCACAGTGAGGGCAGCTCTCAATCTGGTGTCCTTACACCACACTGTTGGGGTGAGCTCCACGTATAGTTCCAGTAAGGTGGGTCTGTACATCCAAAAGTTCTGTAGCCACTGCTTCAGGATATGATCCCACCACGCATTGCTTGTGTCCCAAGCCCAGTACCCATGGTCCACCAGGACAAGCTATACCATGAATGCCGTCAGCAACCTCACATTTGTTTCCATGGCAAACAGCACGGCAAGCATCACTGATTCACTCTCTGGTTTGTAGCTCATGAAATACTGCAGGACCAGCTATATTGTGTTTATAAAAGACTGGTCAGCAGCTTAGGATCCATGCTGTCAGGAAGAGATGCAGGGTACAGTTTCAAGGGCTGTTGAAAAATGGCACAAAATGAAGTAGGAAGCCCATAGAATGAGGGGATGGAAATAACTCCATAAGGATATGGCAAGTCCCCTTGAAGCATCACAATCTGTTCCCAGGGCTCCCAGTGGTAGAGGATGATGAGTTCCACAGTGGGATACCTACCCATGTTACAACCCTCTCTCTGTTGATGCCAGAGTAATGACTGTGGACAGACTTTCCTGACCCAAGGAATGTTGAGTGGACATGCACAACCAATGTTATTAAAGCGACTTATGATCATTGACTTACCTGAGGGCTCTCATGTCGACACTGGTACTCCAACAGGTTGTTGGAGTACCAGTGTCGACATGAGAGTCCTCAGAGATTGATTTATTGTGTCTAAGCAGACACAATAAATCAATGGCCAGTGGATCAATCAATCACTCCTGTGTTGATCCCCTGTGTAGCGGATATAAGTCCTAATTTTGATAGGAATTGAGCACCTGCAACTTTCATTGACATCAATGGGAGCTGTGCTCCGTCAGGACCTCTGAAATCAGACCCTGTGGATTTGTGGTTGCTGATGGCCCACAAAAGAAAACAACCAGACCTTTAAAAGGGCTAAGCACATACCTCTAACTCCAATGATATCCCAGCTTTACTGACAGGAGCGTGCTGTGGGGAAAGCAGTATCATGGCTTCGTGCTTAAACACAACATAGACACACCCCTGGAAAAAAGCAAGGATTACATTATATATTGGGTTCTATTCCCTCTCAAGCTCTCAGCTCGTCTGTCGCTCCTTACATTGCAATCACTACAATTTTCATGGTTTTTTAAAATGTGGAAACTTTTGAAACAAACTTTTTCTCATTTTTGAAACAAAACAAAATGAAGAACTCCCTCCCCAGAACCCCCCCCCCACACACACACACACAACTGCTTTAACTAGCTCTAGTTTGCATTCTAGAGTCAGTTACAGAACATGGAATTAGAAATCAATACAAACAGGTTTCCTTGTTAAATTTTGCTTCCAGTCAGTCCAGACATGCCCACAGAAGAGAACTATCTTTTCAGCAGTAATGAGACACTTCAGTTTTCACTCCGAAATGGAACCAAACTACATTTGCAAAAGGGAGCTGATTTTTTTTCCTCTCCAAAATGTGTTTGCTTTGAGGTTTGTCCTGGTATTCAGTTCAGTCCTTAATTCAATACAATTGATTTATACTTTTAAAATAAGCCAATAATCAACCACAACTAAAGAGCTGAGAAAAACTATCCAAGAAAGAAGAAAGTTAATGACCCAGCAACAGTTAACAATGAAAAGAATTAGCACCTCGGTAGAGAGCTTTTGTAGCATATGTTTATCCTACTAATTCTTTACCAATGCCATCAACAGCATGGAACTTGTGTTACTTGAAGAGCTGAGGGTGATGAAAACAGCACTTTCCTGTCCCTGTGACTATATTATTAGAAACAAAGTGCTTTGTACAGAAAAACGAGGTCCTTTTAACTAGTCTGAATCCATTTTGTGATTGCATGAGAGAGAGAATAGGAGCTGTAAACAATCTCACAAACCATGAACAAATGTTCTGTCTACAAGTAGTTCAGATGGCAAGATCCTCTATATAATAAAGGTCAATTTTTTTTGTTCTATGGCACATAAAAAAGCACAGAGTTTTGAGCAAATTCATGGCTGTATCATTTTAGTCTCCAAATCTGAAAATTGCAAGCCTGTTAATTTCAAAGCCTATATTTGGCAGTGGTCATTTTTAACTGCCTCTTCCCAGTGGTGTGGGCAATGCTGGAAGATGGAAGTGAATGAGGGGGAAGGAAGTGGTTTTCTGCTAGAAATGGTGACCATGATTTTGGAAGTCAGAGAAGGGTACAGTACAGATTGGAACATGAGTCTTGATGCTGGTGCCTCTATTCAGTAGCTTTCATTAAATCAAGCAGTAAGTGGCAATTACTGAGATTCAATAAGTACATTCAGTCTTTGACATCCCTCCTCCCCCTTCCGAATGCTGCTTTTATATTCCATTTGTCTTGTAACACCTGATGGCTTTGTCACATGAAGCAACTATTACATCTGATTACTGCACACAATGAGGAATGATCAAGTAAGTGTTGACTCAGTTCTTTCCTGGCAGTCTGAGACATTCAAAGCTCTAAATTTTGCATGTGTGTTTGCATGCATATCAGTGTCTCTGCATGCACACACATGTGCACATACATGTGTCTGAGCATGTATGTGTGTGGAGCACATTTTTTGGTTTAGGACTGACCCATTGTATTTTCATGTGCACCCACAGCTACTATTATAAGAATACTCTATTCTAAACAATTAATAACTGTCCAGCTGCAAGATGAATATTCATAATATATATTCATAATTTATATTATACTTCTTATCTGAAAGCACTTTACACACTATATACAGGCACTGCCTTACCTCCCTCAAATATTACAGGAGATTGGACTAGATGATCATAATGGTTCCTTCTGCCCTTGGAATCAATAAAACTATACAACCACTTCTACAGTGAAAATTGCAGTTGTTAAAAGCACATTGCAACACTATAGAAGAGATTACAAAAGGAAGTGAAGAAGAATATAGTACCTGATTGAAACTGAACAAAGAATTTTAGGCAGTGAAAATGTAAAGTTAGCAAACTTGAATTTGTCCTGGACAACAGGGTTAACGCTACTATTTTTATTAATAGTGTCATGAGATCCTTGATAGACATGCATGATTAGCACTTGAGTATTATAGCTTAGCAGAGAAGCCATTGCATTTGAGACATCAATTTAGTAATTACACCTTCTAATTCTACTAGTTCATCATTTCAACTTTCTGTACCACCCTGTTTTTTTTTCTTGCAGGTTCCAATCACAAACACAAAATTTAATCCAACTTGGTTTACCACTCCTATTTGGAGCATACAGCTGCAGTTTACACTATATCCTGTGATTAACGTATCTACCTTTTAAACTAATATACACAATGACTGTTAGCCATTTCTCTCTCATTTGGGGAGGGTGGGTTAGTCCCTGATAAAGCAGTCCTTCCATCACTGACATCTGCTGCCTTCTGATGCTACAAAACATAAATTACTTCTGATTAGTCTGAATGCGCTACCTGTAATGTCACCATTTCTGAAGCACAACAGCACTTCTTTTCAATCACTATCACTTACCTGCTACTGGATGTTCACCTACCTTCTTGCTTTACGTATGGAGGTGGTTAAAAAATGTCCAAGAAAATATTTTTTCTTGTTTTTCAGTAACTTACTTCACAGGTTGAACCTCTTTAGTCTGGCACTCCCTGGTCCAACAATATCCATTATCTGGCATGATTTTAGTTAGCTGGATATGCACTTACCATGGGTATGGCTAAGTTTCCCACAGTCCCATAAGTTTGTTTAAAACTACCAGTCCTGGCTCTCAGTGTGTGCTTCTATTTAGCTCTAATTTACCCCTAAATGTCTTCTAACATCCCAGTAAGCAGTGGACATATTGGTAACACTGCTAGAAAATATTGATCTGATGTGGTCTGGCAAATTCTCTGATTTGGCACAATTCAGGTCCTGTGGGTGCCAGACTAGAGAGATTCAACCTATAATTTTATAAAAATGTGTATGGAAAATTATCATACTCTTTCATTTGACTTTATTATATTATAATATAATCAAGAATCAGGTAGAAAGAAAATATTTTTGAATATTTTCTTTCATGACGAATTCTGAGATTTCTATTTTTACCCAAATTTGGAACAAGAAATTTCAAAATCTTAGAATTTTTCGCAGATTGGACTTTTGTGTTTTGACCAGTTCTAAATTCAGATTCCTGAGCTTTATTTGTCAGGGTGTATGGAGGAGGGGAAAACATCACTTAAATCTTGTGTAGCTTTCAAGAGATAGTGAAAAAGCTATGTGCTTTAAATCTAAGGTAAGGTGTCAGTGGGCATGGGATTTTTCCAGAATCTCTTCTTTATATCTATGTGGGAACTGTTTTTGAAATTCCCTACTAAGCCAAATCATCCTATACAATTTCTTGGAGAATCTTTCGTAGGTGGCTTAACTGTTTTCTTATTTACATGGAATTAAGTCATGATTGCTAGAATTTTCTGATATGGAGTGATATTCCTGACAGATCTATAATTTATATGAGGTTTTTTTTTAATTTGGGCACCAAGCAAGGCTCATTTATTCCTAACTACATGATCTGTGATCTGTAACACTGTGGTACCTCACTCACCTCTGTCTTTCAAGGGTGGCTGGTATTGCAGTGCCCAAGCATAAACTTGAAATGGCTCAGTGGAGGGAATCACTATAATATTGAAATTTTAGCTAGTGCCAGACAAGGCTTGGGAAAATGTCAGTTATTAATGGGTAAAAAGCTGAAATCAGTGGAGAAAGAAAAAAAGGTTGTACAGAATATTAAATCAATGCCAGGTAGCTATTGCTGCAGTTTGCTCACTCATTTACTGAAGGTGAGCAACCCCAATATTAGATACATGCATCTTTTACTATGGTAGTTGTTAAACCTCTACACACGTGGTTTTAATTATAAATGAGTATTTGAAAGGAAAGCTCTTGTTAAATCTAAGCAGGATGCTTAGAAAAGATTTTATTCTTTAAAAAAAAAATAAACGTGCTTGACTGACAGTTCTTTAGCCACAGAAAAGAAATTGAGAGGAGAGGCAGTTCGGGTTTCTCTAACACAGCACTCTCTCTTAATGTGTCTCAAAGTTTGTTCTACCCAGATCATTTCAAGGAGTGAGAGAGTAATTTAATTCATGATCACTTGAGCTCAGTGGAAAATAGTTTTCCCATCCTGTGAGAATTGTGGAGATTTTAAATACATTTCCCATTCCAAATTGGGATGAAAAGTCAAAATCTCTCTCTCTCTCTCTCTCTCTCTCTTTGTTTCAATTCAGAAAGGAAACTCTGATTTGGTCAATCAAATCATTTTATTTTAATAATTAATATTTTATCTTTTTATTTATGTGTTCCAATATATTTATTATATATCAATGTAATTTTAAAAAATGAAAAGTTGTTTAAATGGAACATTTTCATTTAGAAAATATCAAAATGTCAATTTGATTTTTTTAAACATTTTTCAAAGCAGGAAACTCATAAAAGCATAAAAACTTTCTTGTTAACAGTTTAGGTTTCAACAAATCAACATTTTCAGATGAAAAAACATTTTGTCAAAAAATTCCTAACATGCTTTGCTGATCACATAATCTGTTGTTTTTCTAGGAGGAATGCTAACTACTAAACACTCATTGAGGCCTCTCAGCCCATTTCTGCAGCACAGTAATATTGAGTAGCACTTACTCAAGTAAATAGTTCCATTGACTTCAGTGTGCTAGACCATGATTTTAGCACTGTCCTAAGCAATGAGTAGTACATAAGTTGCACTAACCTGGGATAAGCCCCTGGAGGCATTGTGTGACTGAGAAACTTTCAGTTCCTCCGCTGCTTCCTCTTTGTGCCTGGCTAACTTGGGGTCTGAGGTAGCTTATGAACCAATTTATATCACCTCCTGTGATTCCCTGTCCATACATATCCACTTCCCATCTACCTGTTCTGTGGTCAGTAAGCAGAGAAGCAGAGCTTACTGATTCCTAAATGCCTGCATCCAATGTCCATGTAGGCCACAGGAGTACATCTACACTGCAACACTATTTCAAAATAACTAGCACTATTCCAAAATAACTTAGTCCATGTCTACACAACAGGCAGTTAATACTGACAAGCTGGAGGACTTCTTAATCTGACTTCTGTAATCCTCATTGTACGAGGAATAAGGAAAGTCGGAGGAAGAGTGCTCTATTTCAAAATAAGTGCTGTGTAGATGCTCCCTATTTCAAAATAAGCTATTTTGAAATAAGATACGCAATTGACGTAGCTCAATTTGCATAGTTTATTTCGAGTTAAGCCCTGAAGTGTAGATGTACCCAAAGAGGAGTAAAGAGTCTTGTACTCTCACGCATGGACACGTAATCCAAATTAAAAACAAAACAAAACAAATCTTTGTGAGTACAAGATTCTTTGGTCTTTAGGGTCTGAGTCTTCAACTTAATCAATGTGACTAGTTGTGCAGTAAGATATTATTTAAAAATGAGTAAGGGTGGGCAGAATCTAGTGCTTAGAGTACTGGAGGAAAAAATATTTTAATACTAAGGTATTGAAAAGTTAAGTCTTTTCTTACTCGATATTTTTGCGAATGGATTTTGGCAAAATGACATCTAAAAAGAGAATAAACAACTTTTTCTGTTTTAAGTTGTGAGGTCAAACTCCTTACAAACTTGTTTAAGTTTTTATTTTATTTTTCTTAAAAGCACGTCAAGTTACTGTTGAGCAGGGTTTTTGTTTTGTTTTGGGCAGCTTTTAATCAGTTCATAAACAATATTAAGGGCACATATACACAGCAAGGCTAAACTCAAAATAAGCTACGCAACTTGAGCTATGCTACTTGCTTAGCTTAAGTCAAAATAGCTTATTTCAATTTTTGGTGCTGTCTACACAGCAGTTATTTCAAAATAGAGCACTCTTCCCCCAACTTTCCTTACTACTCACATGATGAGGTTATTTTAAAATAACAGGTTTGCTGTGTGGATGCGCATTATATTATTATGTAGACATACACTAATACAGCTTCTAATTTTTACATAGTATTAGCAGCAACAACACAAAATGAAACAAAATACAGTACAAACTCTTTGGTTATTTCAGACATTCAATCTTTTTTCCCACTTTTAAAATGTGCTGCATTGAATGAGTCAGAAACAGGGTTTGATCTCCTGTTCACACTGCAGATTTAGCTTAATGCAAGACAGTTTATATTGACTAACTCTATTGGTCTAATCAGTTTATATTGACTACATAGGATGTAAAGGAAAATCCTATGAGAAAGATTGACACTGCCACAGTCAATCTTCCAGGCTGTGTCTATACTGGCATGATTTTCCGGAAATGCTTTTAACGGAAAAGTTTTCCGTTAAAAGCATTTTCGGAAAAGAGCGTCTAGATTGGCACAGACGCTTTTCCGCAAAAGCACTTTTTGCGGAAAAGCGTCCGTGCCAATCTAGACGCTGTTATAAAAAAGCTCCGATCGCCATTTTTGCGATCGGGCTTTTTTATGGAAAACAAATCTCAGCTGTCTACACTGGCCCTTTGCAAAGTTTTGCGCAAAGGGACTTTTGCCCGAATGGGAGCAGCATAGTATTTCCAAAAAGCACTGATTTCTTACAGTAGGAAGTCAGTGCTTTTGCAGAAATTCAAGCGGCCAGTGTAGACAGCTAGCAAGTTTTTCCGCAAAAGCGGCTGATTTTGCGGAAAAACTTGCCAGTCTAGACATAGCCCCAGGGTTCAATTTAGTGGGTGTCAGAAGACGCACAAAATCAAACTCAGACAGCATGCCCATCAGCACCAGTACTCCTGCTCCTCATGAGGAGTAAGGGAAACCAATGGGAGTGTTTGCTCCCATTGACCTCTCGCTGTGTGGACATGGATTTAAGATACATCGACTCCAGAAATTAACATAGCTTAAGTTGTATATCTTAGGTCAAAATTCCACTCCAGTGTAGACCAGGCCTCAACATCTATTCTAAATTATGACTCCCAAGCTACATCTAGACTACAATGTTTTCTCGGAAAAGGGTATGCAAATTGTGCTCCGCAATTTGCGTACCTTTTTCCGATTGTTTTTTCGGAAGAGGCTTATCTGAAATTTGGCCCATCTACTTTGGGCCAAATTTCAGAAAAAACCTCCTCTTTTGGAAGAGCCCTTCTTCTTCATGGAAGGAAGACAGGGCTTCTGAAAGAGTGCATTTGGTCTTCCACACACACACAAAAGTGGAAGAGCAGACGTGTTCCCTGGATGCAGTGGAGTTTTTCCGGGATAGCAGAGGAATCCCGGAAAAACTCCATAGTCTAGACATAGCCCCACTGATGTAACTCTTTCGTTATGCTACCTCCATGAGAGCTGTAGCACTTAGGTTTATGTAGCTGAGTTGATGCAGTAACACTGTAGACACTGCATTGCTTATATCAACTGTAGCTGGCTTTCAGAGACTTTCCCACAATGCCCCATACTGACAGTTACATGAATGCAACCACTCCTAGTGAGGAGGTGCACTGCTAACACAAGAATCATAGTGAGGACATGTAAAAGATATTTAATTACTGTGGTGGTTCTACTTTAACGTAACTTAGGTTGACAACTTTATAGTGCAGACATATCCTCTGTTAAATGTTTCAACAGAAAGATCTGTCTGCAGAGAACACCTACCAAAGACTTCTGGAAGAGAGCAAGTATTTGATACCCAGACTAGCAGCAAGTGAAAGACACTTTGTGAAGACTAAGTCATGTAGCCCTATCCCCCATAGTCCAAACCTGTACTCTTTGTACATATATCATTTATACTGCAGTGAGAGCTCTAGCCAGGATGGCTAGAGTGTATAGGTAACTCAGCTCCAGCTGATGGGACAAATAGATGGCAAAGTGGTTTTTTTGTTGACATAATTACTTCATCTTCACAACAGGTGGAAGCTATTATTGCCAGGAGAGGGTCTCCCACCGGCATAACATCAGGGTGGACAGCACTCAGGCTGCTGTCACTTGGATTGCTCAGGAGGGTGTCTTATTCACACCCCTGAATGACATACGTTAGATCAATTTAAACAGTAGTGTAGACCTAGCTTGACACTTGGTGGGTCTGCCCATATTAATCAGAGCAGGGAAATCCTGGGTTCTACTCCATTGACTCATCATGTAGCCAGTAGTGGGTCCACAGTCTGTATTAATTACCTTGTTCTAATGCTAACAGCCTTTAAAAGGAATCACAAAATTCAGAGTTAATGCATCTAAAACTAGCATTACTAACCATTGCACACTTCATGATTCCCCCTGGAGGACTATAAGGTTTGTTAGGGGGCAATAAGGTACTGGCAGCTTGGGTATTTCCATGCTTGAGGAAGTATGGTATTGTGCACATAGAGAGCATTCTTTCTCAGAAGTTGTTCATATGACTGGCAACTAAGATCCACTCCATGTACTAGCTTTGCTCTTCACCACTCCCTACTTTAACCAGTTATATAGGTGTTCCTCCCCAATGATTTTCTCTCCTGCCTGGCATTTTTGTACAGATAAGGACTTATAAACTATAAATCAGTCATGTGTCACTCCACTGAATAGAGTGATCACAAACACTATCAATAATATTTCTGAAAAAGCTAATGTCATCAGTATGTTAACATAAAATCGATCAATCACTTCACAGATTCCCAGGCTAGATGAGGTCATTCTGTTCATCTAGTCTGACCTCCGGTATAACACAGGCCATAGAATTTCCCCAAAATAATTCATAGAGCAAATCTTTTATAAAAGATATCCAAACTTGATAAAAAAGTGTCAGTGATAGAGAATCCATCACAACCTTAGTAAGTTGTTCCAATGATAAATAACTCTTGTTCAGAATGTATACCTCACTTCTTGTCTGAATTTGTCTAGCTTCAATTTATAGTCAATGGTTTTTTATTGTACTGTATTTTTCTCTGCTGGACTGAGGAACCCATTATTAAATATGTGTTCCCTATATTAATATTTCATAGAATCATAGAAGATTAGGGAGGTTTTTACTGTTTCTTATAGACTTTAAGAAATCTCCCCCCCCCCCCAACTCTGATGGCCATAGATTTCTCCATGAGTTGTTGTGTTCCTTTGCTTCCTTATGATTTTTTCTATAATTCCTGGCTTCTGATTTATATTCATTACTACAAATTTCCCCTTTCTTTAATTTGTCTTCACTTCCTTTCTAAACTAGATTTTTTTAACCAATTTGGCCTTCTTTCTTGAATGTGACTTTTGGGGCATTTAGTTAGGTGGTCTATACCAATTCCCAGTTGTTATTCACATTTTTCTGATTAAATTCTTCCTCACAGTTCATTTAACTCATAATTGTTTTCAGCTTTGTGAAATTGACCTTTGTAATATATATATATATATATACCCTTCATCTAGCCTTTATTTTGTTTGTAATTATAAATGTGATCAAGTCATGATTAATTGTATTTAAGTTACCATTAATGTTTAGTTCTGTGATCAATTCCTCTTTATCTGTCAAAACTTAGCCCTTTCAGGCTGTAACAAGGCACTGTGTAATGCTTCCTGTGTTATTTAAATTTCCCATAATACCATTTAGTTTCCTTTCATTTCTAAAAATTGTTTCATTATTTGGATGAAACTCACTTTTCTTAACACAATGGGTGCGTCTAGACTGGCAAGATTTTTGCCACCTGTCTACACTAGCTGCGAGTATTTGCGCAAGAACACTGACTTTGTACTGTACAAAATCAGTGGTTCTTGAGCAAATACTCCGACTCTCCCGCTCAGGGATAAGCCCTCTTGCGCAAGAATTCTTGCGCAAGAGGGCCAGTGTAGACAGGCAAGTTAATTTCTTGAGCAAGAAAGCCCGATGGCTAAAATGGCCATCAGAGCTTTCTTGCGCAAGAGAGCATCTACACTGGCACGGATGAAAATCAATCTCACCAAATAAAAAGGTTCCTTGGATTCCAATCTATAATTCAGAATCTTACCCATGAAACATGCAATTGTCAATCTTTTAGAATCTAAAATCTAAAGGTTTATTGAAAGAAAGGCTATTTCTAGACTGCAGAGCTTTTCCGGGATACCGGAAAAGCTATGCCGTGTCCAAGGATTGCGTCTGCTTTTTTCGAACAATTACTGAAAAAGCGGACACATTTTTTTCTCCATCCCTGTAATCTTTATTGTATGAGGAAGAAGGGATGTGCTGAAAGAGGAGGTTTTTCTGAAATTTGGTTCCGTGTAGATGGGCCAAATTTCAAAAAAGCCTCTTTCAAAAGAAAAGGGGAAAAAGATACACAAATTGCAGTTTGCGTATCTTTTTCCAACTTTTTTTTTTTGCAGTCTAGACATAGCGAAAGAAAGAAAGAAAGAAAGTTAAAATTGTTAAACAAATCAGATACATACAACAATTGCAAAGTTGGCTTGTAGCACTTTCACTTTTCACTTACTGTAGGAAAAATGCTCCCCTCCCCCCCAAAAAAAACCCTTGTAATAAAAGGAGAAATAAAATCAAAACCGTGAAGATTATCTTTGGGTATTTTCATAGTTCGAACTAGGTGGCTAATGTAAACATTCTTACAAATGAAGCCGATTTAAATATCCCGGCTTTATTTGCATGTTCCAGTGCCGCCATTTTTAAATGCCCGAGTTGAACTACCTGCTCACAACGCCGCACGGACTAGGTAGTTCAAATTAAAGCTCTAATTCGAACTACCGTTAGTCCTCCTGCAATGAGGAGTAACGGTAGTTCGAATTAGGAGCTTTAATTCGAACTACTTAGTCCGTGCCGCTTGTAGCCGCGGGCAGGTAGTTCGAACTACGGGGCATTTAAAAATGGTGGCGCACGGGAACATTCAAATAAAGCCCAGGATATTTAAATCCCGGGCTTCATTTGCAAGTTCGAATGCCTACATTAGCCACCCTAGTTCGAACTAGGGTGGCAGTGTAGACATAACCTTTGATAGTTTGATCATTTATACCAATCATAGACCTTTCACCAATTATTTCAGAGATTTCATAATAAAGAGTTAAATCATTTGCCATCATTATTCTTTCAGTTTTAATAATCTAAAGGTTACACAGGCAAGGTAGTTTTTTCTTCCTTGCTGTCATCCCTGTAACAACAACATTCTTTCCAGAGTTGTCGCCAAGCGAACTGACAGTCTCGCTGGGCCTCGGGAATTTCGAGAGGACACATCCGCTCTCCCAGAAGGGGCAGGGCCTCAGGCAGAAGGGATGGGACTGGAGACAGCCATCCCTCGGTGCTATCTGTACAGTACTCACCCCCACCCTCAGCACCATCTGCAGCATGCACCTGGTGTTCTGCAACAAGACCATGTGAGGCTCCTGCAGCAATTTAAAGGGCCCAGGGATCCAGCCATCATCACTGATGCAGTAGTGGCAGTGTTGGCCTGGAGCCCCAGGAGCCTTTTGAATCACCAGTCCTGAGGGCATTTTGGCCCCCAACCCCCCATTAACAGGCATGGTTGTCATTGGTGTCAGCTTTATTCACACCCGGTTTATACTTACAACATTTTACAAGCACCACTATGTTAGTAAGGGGAATTATTTTTTTTAATTGAAAAAGTAAATGTTGGTAAAAACCCTAACATTGGCACATTTATGCCATTATAAAGTTCTTTATATTGGAAAAGCTTATTTTGGTTTGCTGAGCTGAAATAAGCACTTTTCAGTATAAGTGCATGAGTGCTAAGGTTTTTTTGCCACTTTATGCCTGCATAATTAAAACTTTTAAGTGTAGACTAGGCCTCAGATTGTAACCTCTTTGAGGCAGGGATAATTTTTTTATGTGTGTGCATACAGCGCCTAGCTCAAATGATATTCTAGTCCATGACTAGGGGATTCTCCTCACTAGCACAATGCTAATAAATACTCAATCTAATCAGCTGATGAGGCTAATAAACTAATAATGATTTGATAAGATTCTATAGAAATTGGAATTATTGTTGTTACAAGAAACCAATCATCATATAGTTAAATGCTGTGAGTGAAAATAGGCACCGCTGGCATAGTGATTAGAGTCCATGGCAGTAGTCCCATTACAGCCGTAAGAGTCTACGGGTGGCAGCACCACCTAGTGGTAAAGAGTATGGGAATCCAGACTTCCCCACGTCAATGGGTCCTGACACAGGGGCCCTCCTGTGTCCACTGCTTGCTGACCAGCTAACATCCTCCCCTGATTCTCTTCTAACAGTTCTGCTCCTCCTCTGGGCAAGTGATGACCTGTGGTTATTCCTTGCAACACAGCCCATGGCACTCTGTAGGCTGGGAGCCCCAGCATTATGCAACAGTTCTCCTGGGGACATTTTCCTGGTGTATTCCCTTTGTAGCATCAGGTGCAGGTCTGTCTCCGTCCACCTGTCATCATGTTGTCCTGCTGGGGTGAGGCAGTTGTTCCTGCACCTATATCTATCTGCCCAAAGATGCTTCAAAGATGGGAAGGAAAAATCTCAGTGCTTGCCAAATGGAAAAGGATTATATTGGAAAAGGGAAGAAAAATGTTTCAAACCTGTAACTGGATTTTACAAATAAGAGATTAAAAAAAAGAAAATATTAAAAAACACAACAAACGATATCTTGGCAACATCCTTTTAAACAAAAGAATAGCTCCAAAGTCATCAATACAGTTAAAACATGTTTGAAAAAAAATCATTTTTAAAATTACAGCATAAAGAGTTGTGCAGTTCTAATTAGTTCCAAACACAATGCATTTAAAATAGCACCAGAAAGGAGATTTCTTCTGAAAATGTAGCGGTTACTTTGACCTCAGTGCTCCAGGGACACACTTCAAAGGAATTTTGGAAATGAAATAGTTAAAAAAAAATGATCTGACATATGTGGTCATGTTTAGTTGGCATTTTTTTATTTGTGTAACACATGTACTCTGCACATCCAGGTTATTTTATTGTTAACACATGCGAATCTGAGCCAAACTCTGAACCTTCAGAGTCTCACCCATCTCAAATTAAATACTATTTCCACTGTTCCTCCCCTTCAAAAAGAAATTCTCTTCTCCCCAAAAGTCCCCAAAAAAGCACATCGAAGAGTTAAGAATGAAAGCTTCCAAAACTCCACCACAAATTGTAATCTAGTCTTCTCAGAATGTTCAAAGCTTGTCCAGCCCTTAGTACTGTAAGCAACATCTGGTGAGAGGATACACTGTACATGTTACAGACTTGTAAGATGCTAGAGTCAAAGGAAATATCTCAGATTTGATCCTGTGTGACAGGGGGTAGATCCTATGCATCATTTACTCACAAAGGGCATCAATCGTCATTCCACTATACCTCATGCAGTAAAAGCTAAAGCCCAGGAAACATACGGAAACAGTTTCAGGTGAGACATTTTTTCCTGTAATAATCTATGTTCAGAATCAAAACACTCTTCTATCCATATGACTAGCCTACATCTTCATTTGTGTTTCCCAGCACTGCAGTTAAAATGAAATATTAGTTCATTCTGAATTATATTTAGAAAGTCCCTTGTGAAACATACTGGCAGCTGTAGGATTTCTAGAACAGCGATCAAAAATCAACTCCATGGACTCTATGAGGCAAAGAAATGCAACAGCACCCTGAACTCCATGGCTAAGAAACTTTGGATGCTCTTAGAATGAGGGATTGGGTCCATAGAATTTCTGTGCACTCAGGATGTGCCCCTATATTGTGAACAATGTCTTTCTGTACAATACCAAGTTTCAGAGGGGTAGTAGTGTTATTTTGTTTCAGCAAAAATAACCAGGACTGTGTGTGTCACTGTATGTGTATTTCTATAGGAGAATGGTACTCCTTTGTATTGTGAGGAATCAAATTAATTAGGACATGAACTTTCATGGGCTGGAACTCACTTCATCTAAGGCATGAAGTGGAAACTTCAGTATGGCAGGGATACATAAGCATGCAAAGATGGGAGTGTTACATTACCATGGGAGGATCAGTGCTAACGAGGCCACTCAGGGAACATCTAAACTACATTTTTTCCGAAAGAGGATATGCACATTCCAATCTCACTTTTGAAAGAGGATCTTTTGAAAGTAAAAGTAGTCTGGATGCAGTTTTTGGGGGGAAAAAAACCCTTTTTGGAAAAAAAAATGCTTAAACCTCCTTTTTTAAGGAAGAGCAGCTTTTTCAAAAAAGGTTTTTTTTCCGAAAAAGAAAAATGCATCCAGACTACTTTCACTTTCAAAAGATCCTCTTTCAAAAGTGAGATTGGAAGAAGATAGGCAAATTCCTGTGGAATTTTCATATCCTCTTTCAAAAATTCTACGTAGTCTGGACATAGCCTCAGGGTGGATGTGGCCTGCACCCAACAGCTCATAAGAAAATGAGTATAACAAAAGAGAGAAAAACCTAAAAAACAACAAATAGTCTAGTAGCACCTTAAAGACTAACAAAACACATAGGCGATATCATGAGTTTTCATGGGCACAACCCACTTCTTCCTGACAGTTTCTCAGTCCCATAGATATGATGTACATCTGTTTGCATTTGGAAAGGAAGATGATGTCTGTTTGGATCTCTGTGAGTTTCTTTGTGTAGCTGATGGATTTCCACTCCATACAGCTGAATGCAGTGCCTTGCATATTCAAAAGCTTCAGAGGGGTAGCCAAGTTAGTCTGTAACTGGAAAAACTTAAAAAACAACAAATAGTCTAAAAATAGTCTAACACCTAAAAGACTGACTTTCGTGGTGCCCACGAAAGCTCATGATACCATCTAAATGTTCTGTTAGTCTTTAAGGCGCTACTAAGCTATGGGTTCGTCTAGACTACATGCTTTTTTCGAAAGCGATCATCTAGACGGCCATGACTTTTTCCAAAAAAGCAATCTGCTTTTTCAAAAGAGAGCACCCAGACAATCTGGATGATCACTTTCGAAAAAGCCCTGTTTGCAGTCAAGAACGCCTCTTTTCGAAAGAGCTCGAAAAAAGGCGTTCTTCCTCGTAAATTGGGGTTTACCGCTGTCAAAAAAATGCCACGTTCTTTCGATTTAATTTCGAAAGAACATGGCGGCAGTCTGGATGCAGGTGAAGTTTTTCCGAAAAAAGGCCACTTTTTTTTAAAAAAACCCTGTAGTCTAGACATAGCCTATTTGTTGTTTTTTAAGTTTTTCCTGTTACAGACTACTGTGCCCCAGTAGAGGCAAGGTATTTTTAAGATCTCTTGAGGGCTCCCACCTTCTGCACTCAGAGAGTATGTCTAGACTACATGGCTCCGTTGACGGATCCATGTAGATGAGTTTACTAGACATAGGAAAATGAAGCGACGATTTAAATAATCACCGCTACATTTACATCGAAATGGCCGCCGCGCTGTGCCGATCAGCTGTTTGGCGGCACAGCGGGGCAGTCTGGATGCGCCGCAGTCGACAAAGGAAGCCTTTGTCAAACGCTCCGGTAAACCTCATTTCACGAGGCGTAACAGAGCGGTCGACAAAGGCTTCCCTTGTCGACCGCGGCACGTCCAGACTGTCCCACTGTGCCGCCAAACAGCTGATTGGCACAGCGCAGCGGCCATTTTGATGTAAATGAAAAGGCGATTATTTAAATTGCTGCTTCATTTTCCTATGTCTAGTAAACTCATCTACATGGCTCCATCGACGGAGCCATGTAGTCTAGACATACCCATAGTGCCAGAGTGGGGAACAGCCCTGACAGACTGCCACCCAAGTATAGATACAGTTCCAAATTCTCAAGTGTATCTCAGACTCTAGCACTGAGTCACCCCAACTTTCTCGATTTGCACAGGAAAGGTGTGATTTTGCCAGAGTTGTCCCACACTGAGCTGAGCTCACATAGCATCAGATAATCCCAAACTGACCCAAAGAATGACCTTTAATTTTGAAATTTGAAATTTTACAACATTACCTGAGATAAGCATCCAGTCAGAAATCCCATTTGCAAAATTTGGATTAAAAATAGTCAAAAATACCAATAGAAGTGCCTTGCTAGTGGTATTTCACTATTTGCACAGTGTAGAACTCCCATTACAAATTCAGAAACCACACACATTTTGTCTGGTTTGTGTTTCATTACAAAATCAAAAATCAGCCTAGGTTCATCAAGCAGTTCACTGAGCCCTATGAATCTTTGAGCTAAGCCAGTTCAAATTTGAAATAAAGCTAGGGACAATATGTGGTACCTTGTCAAAAGTAAGTCAGAATCAGTTGTTTGGGCTGTATTTCTCTGTGAGATTTTGGGGTCTGATTGATCCTGAAGCTCTGAGAGGGATGTGATAGACTTGAAAAAGCAGAGATCTCTGTGAATTGCTAAAACCAAGGGTGGTCCCAGGTCTGTACACTTCTTCTGCTTCCAGTTAAAACCAAAAAGGGCAGAAGGTCACAATTTTCTATACAAATTAGCCAAACTTTCCCCAAAAGTCTGTGACAGTTGAGTTTAATTAATTCATTTCACTTCTCTTGTTCCAGCACTTGCTTTGCTTATTTCTCTAATCCTGCTTAGAAATTATTTAACATTGCAGTATAATATAAATCACATGTGCTGCCTTTGGAGGGATTATCTTGGATGCTGTGTGTATCAAACACATAGAAAGACAACTGTTGTAATATTTTCTGTGATCCAAACCTCACATCATCTTGGATGTGAAGACTTGGTCTCAGCACTGCATCTTGCCCACTTTTTTTCTTCCAGGTGAGAAACCAAATTCTATTTCTTACCATCGAAGAGTGACTGTGAATTCAGCCACTTTTTCTTTGAAATATATGTTTGACTCAGAGTTTTCAGCCCTTTGTAGCTTCCTATGATCACACACACACCCTCATTTCACACTCGTTGGGTAGGAAGTTTGGAGCCAAATGCAGCAGCTGGTTAATCCAACTTTTAAATAAAGCTCATTGCAAACATTTGCAGCCATAAATTCATCAGGTTTGATCAATGAAGGCCTTTTCCTGCATAATTTTAAGTATTCTGGACAAGTGCTGGGAATATTTCAGACTGGGGTATGGTTTCACTTAGGAATGTGTAAGGGGCAGGGCCAGAGCAGGCTCCAACGGGCAGATGGGCATGATTTAAGTTTCCCATGCAGAAAAGAGTTAAAAGTGCATTCAGAGAAAGATGAAGAGCTATGAACTGTATGTCAATGTGCTGGTTAGGGATATTTCTTTGGGGAATATACCAAATTTGTGATGTCATTCTTCATTTTACAAACAGTAATAAGTATCCCAAATAAACCCAGAAACACATCTTTGTTATTACTCATAAAAAGCTCCTTCCCTCTTTCCAAGGGATTCAATCACCTTGTTTACTTTGTAATCCCCGGAAGACAATAGCAAATGCTAATCTTTACTGGGGCTTGGTGAGGGTTTTAGGAGCCATAATTAGTCAGCAGCTGTCAAGCCTTTTCTTACCACTGCATGGAACAGCTGAACCTTTTCTGCCTCTGTTATTATTTTAAATACGTATATAAGAATGGGTTTCTTTCTGTCTGTCTCCTTTATAATCCAAATAAATAATTTGGAATCTTCCCACACAGGAAAATTCCATGATCCTTCTCATAATGTTTAATGGACTAAGAAACTAGAAGCTCAAAAAGATCAGATGATAAGCCCAGACTTTGAGGTTCTTGTAGTAGTTCAAGACAACGATACAGTAAATTCAGGATTCACTGATGTGGCATCCTGACAGGTCTCCTGCTCCGTCAGTGGTGATCAACGTTTAGCTGTGTGTGTTTTTGTAAGATCCCTCAGTATGCCAGCTCTGCGCAGGTAGTTAACATAATAAACTTCATGAGAGCTCCCAAAAACCATAGACTCAGATAGGATACAAAGGCACCCAAGTCAAGTTCATTGTTGAATGAAATACATTAATAGTTGTCGGTATCCAGACTTTCTTAAAACATATCCAGTGCTTCCTTAGTGATATGCAAATATATGGAAGAACAACATCCCTCACGATAATTTCATACTTTAATCTTCAAATCCCAGATGAAACCAGGAAGTAATGGCCACGTAAGGCCTAACTGAGCTATGGAATTTCATGGGGCCCTTCAGCACATGTGCATGCTTGAGCTAGTAGCCAGAGCTCCAATCCTTGTTCCACTTCTACTGATTCATCTTCTTCATTTGGGTCAGCCGCACCAAACATTGCATTCCTTTATTGTTCACTCTTGGAAAGTTCTGTCTTGGATCCTTCTCCTGTCTTCCCTGTCTATATAAGTTGGCCATCAGAGGTTACAGGGTAGCACAAGAAACAGCTGGAAGTTGCCAGAGCCATCTGAGGTTCTCAGAAAGGAAGTGAACTAGGACAGAATTATGACGGGGATGTTGAAGTGAAATATATATTGGGTGAAAAGGGATCACCTCATGGTACTTCCCATAAAGTGTGCAGGTATGCAGGAATTTTTAATGAGTTATTCATTGAAAAAGGGAGTGTTTTGGTTCAGTTTGGTTTGAATTCAGGATGAAGATGAAAATAATTTCTATTTTACCTGTGCAGGTTCCCTCATCCCTACTGGAAACCCCTTTTAAAACTTTCTATAACTATTGTTAGCGTGAACAGAAAATATTCCCAGCTAGTTCATCACTGGTTTACAAACTGGCTTATGAAATTTTTTTCTTAGCTCCAACAATATAATCTCAGGGTTAGGAAGGTCATGACATACCCAAGATAGTGCATGTATTGCAGACCTGGTAATACACGTATACTGGAATTCATGCTGCCATGGCTCAGTTGATAATGGTATTTCTATTTTTGTTTTCACTGTGCTCTGCAATTCTCTAGGTTGAACTTGTTCAAAAGATTCAGGAAACATTTAAGCAGAGTTTACAATTTGTTTCAATATAAAGTGGGCAGATCCGTTGACATATTTGTTTGTGTACTTTTAGCCTACACATAAGTATTGTTTGTTCAGATAAGAGCTCTGACAGCACGCAGCAATAATTATCTGCAGTACATTGACTGAGCCACTTTAGATAACTGAGATTTCACTCAAGGATCACTTGGTACATAGTTGCAAAAGATGTCTACCAATCTCATGCCAGTATCAAGACTGCATTCAATGCACAATATTTACCATTAGGAGTGGCCTTGCTTAAGGTTAAAACATCAATAGTTTAAGGCTAAAAACATCATTTCTGTATAAAGCTGATTTTTTTTTCAAAATTGCTCTAAATCTTCCTATCTACTCAGATTGTCTTGGATTGTGTTGGATTTATTTTATGGTTGTATGTTAATATAGTACTTGTGAAAGCCAAAGTATGGTCTAGCTGACCTAGTTAGTAATAGGTTTTCACTATCTCTACTTTCTTTCTGAATGTCTAATAGATTGGTAATATTGGAAGTCATCACGCAAGTCTCCACCATACATTCTGTTCAATACACTTTGGTCTTGATTTGAAATACCCTCCTCCTTCTAGCCCTTCAATCTAAGTCCATGCACTGTTCTCCCAAAATACCTAAATCTGATCTTCTACTTCCTGTGTAATGTCTTGGTGTCGTGTGGTTCGATTTATTTTAGATCCAAGGGAAACCAGTACACTCCAGGGCTACTTAACCACTTTCTTATTTATTGCAAGCTTTAAGCAGTTAATACAGTTGTTTAGGTTTGACAAGCCTTAAGCACAATTACTATACTATTTAAACCTTAAATACAATAAATTCTAAAGCAATTAATTCAGCGCAAAGCAATGCAAAAGCAATTACTAAAAGATCTACTATAAACAATAATAAAGCTTAATTCACTTACACTTCACCTGTATGATACCTACAGTGCCAAGCAGGAGGTCTTGGTTCTGTCTTTTCCCAAGCATAGGAACGCCACCACTGACGTAGCCTGTGTGGAGAGCCTAATCACTTGTAGTTACATCGAGAAGGACGTGTGGGTCAATCCTGCCCATTCCCTCCCACCCAATTTATAGCAAAGCGAGACTTGGTTGTTCTAATAATTTTTGCCAATTGATTACATATTATGTAGGATTCGTAAAACTTTCAATGCCCCTATTTGGGGTACATCCTGCTACTCAGAATGTTACTGCTATGTGCGCAGTTGACAGTTTCATGGCTGCATCTGTACTTTTTTGCTTATCAGAAACAGAAGTACCAGTAAAAGGCCGCTTGTTCTATGTTCTTGACGTGGTCGCAAACCAAGCTTAATCTTCATTGTTATGCAAAACAATTCCTGACTCTCGGGGTCTTGCCTGTATGCTTTGGCACACCAGACTTGAGACAGGCCAGAAATCCACAGTTTGGACAAGACAGAAATCACCATTTATTGCCAAGGCAGGGTAGTGCAGGCTCCCCTACACTTGGAAAGATTCTCTTCATATTCTGTACCATTTGGTTTGACCAGTTAGAGGGAACCTTCAAATCCATTCCAGATTTTACACAGAACACATCCTAAGCTGAAACAGCTTTTTTGACCAGATTAATTAATTAAGTGAATATGTTAAAAAAATAATGCAAGTCTTTCTCTATGTCCTCTCTGGTTCCTAACTCAGTGATGGAACTCAGTGAACTAATTCATGCTTTATTTAGAACTCTAGGTAGATGACATGTATTCAGCACATCCACTAGCTCTTTACCTTACTGTACTGAGTTTTGTTTTATTATCTGAAGTCTCAGAAATCTGAGATAATTCCAGTACCTTCATATCTGAGCTGTAACCATTTTGGTACTGCATCTCATTCCTGACCAACAGCCTCCCGGCTGTACAAATTCTGGACCCACCCAGCTCTATCAATGAGCCTACAATGCTTTTTCTTGCTCTGGATATACTAATAACAAAAGTAAAGAATGCCAATTGCAGTGATTTTGTGTGACGAATATATGTGGAATGAAACAGATTCACTTCCCTTCTGAACACACACAGGGTTAAATTGTGGAATAGGCTCAAGGATCATAAAAATCACAGTGGAAAGTCCTATCTACTGTGTGTTTGTTTGTTTTTCAAATAGCAGTGTGTGCTTCTCTTATTCAAATAAAAGCTCCTGGTGAGCATAGCAATAATTATCTACACCCATTGATTAAGTGCTTTGTAATTTCACACATGGATCATTAGTTTTAAATGGCATGCAGTAACCATTACTATTAATGGTTAATACTGATCAATTGTTTATTCATTATTCTGCAGCACCTAAAAGTGAAATCAGTGCCTTTTACCGGCAGAAAGACAACCTTTGCCCCAAAGAGCTTAAAATCTTCTATTACAATAAGTAAGTACTATAATTCCAATCTAAGCCCCGCGGGAAAACACTGCTTTGTTATTCAGTAACTCAGACTTTTTGCAGTGGATCCTGCTGTCTTCAAAATGTATAACTGTTAGATAGGAAGTCCCTAGGAGGGATGGGCCATAAGACAAATCAGCCTGTATGGGCCTCGCTTCGTATTTTTTATATAAGTGAAATCTGGTGTGGGGAGAGGACACCAGTGCTGGGGGAGGCGAGAAGAGAGACAATGTGGAATCTATGCTAGGGGAAAGGAGACCTCCTTGCTCTGGAAAAGGGAGGTGAAAGGGGGTTCTGGAAAAGGGGAGAGGAGCAGGGCATAAGGGCACTAGGATGCTGGCAGCCAGTGCAGCAGTGAACAACACCAGGAGCCAGTGGGGCAGGCTTGGGTTACTGTTGCTGCTACTGGAGTCTGAGACGGAGCCCCATGATGCTGAGCAAGAAAAAGAAGTACAATGCGTGCTTCCCGCCAGTCAGTGTGGGCCCAGTTCCTGCTACCAGAACCAGTGCTGATTTCACAAGGCCCCCTGCTAACCTTGTGGGACAGCCTGACCCCTGAACTCCTAACCCCACCCCATTTGGCCCAGTGCCTCTTACACCCTAACCCCACTTTCCTGGGCCATCTTATAGCACACTGAAGCGTGGGGCCCCCAAAGCACAAGGCCTGGAGCAGTCACCCCAATTCGTTATATACAAGGGATGGCTCTGGATGCTACATGTGACATGTGAGTTAGCAGGGAATAGTCGGGGGATTGGGTAAAGGAAGGCAAGGGATATCAATAAGATCTGACTATTACTCCAGCTAAGTGCTTATCTGCAAAGTTCAATTAAAAGCTGCACACCCCCCAAGCACCCAGTACTAATTAATATTCAATATTATAGATTCACTTCAGAAGATGTGAGTTTTATGAAGGGACCTGAAATAGGGGAGGAGGAGTAGCGTGGTGGAATGCTGCTCAAGGGGGAAATGCATAGCCAGCAGCATTTGAGCCAGTTGCAAGAGAGACAGACTAACAAAACATGAGTTTCAGAGGGGTAGCCAAGTTAGTCTGAAAGTCTATGTCTACACTACAAGTTCTTGCAGCAGAGAGTATGCTAATGACGGACTCATTAGCATGAGTCACAGTATCATTAGCATATTTTCTGCCTATGCTTTTTGTGCAAGGGGTTTTTGCGCAAAAAGAAGAAGTGTAGCCGCTTCCATTTTGTGCAAAAAAACCCTTTTGTGCAAGATCCTTATGCCTCTCCCGGTCATCTGAAGAAGTTGTCTGTGCCCACAAAAGCTCACGATACCATCTACATGTTTTGTTAGTCTTTAAAGTGCTACCAGACTATTTGTTGGTTTTAAGATATGGTTGTGTATGCCTTTTGCACTAGCATTGCATCGGCATTGCTAAAGTAGTCTGCCTAGAATTAACATAGGTAGGTATTTCCACAATGCATTTTATTTTATTTTATTTTATTTTATTTTATTTTATTTTATGTACTCATGCAAGGTTCTGGACTGGCAAACTTTGAGGTTAAAGCCATGTGATTATCGTCATCCATAGAGCAGGTTTGGCTTCCCTCACACAGCCTGCTTGGGAGGATAGAAAAAAGTGAGCAACACTGGAACTTGTCAGTGTAATGGAAAGGGCAATGGCAGCCAACAGCAAGTGTCAGAGTGTCTTCTATCCTGCTGCAGAATGGATCAGACCTACTTGCTGGCATAGGAGCTGACTTTCATTTTTTCTTGGTGGCTGCTCTACCCCTGCTCCTCCCCTTCCCCCAAGGCTTCACCCTTGCTCCACTTCTTCTTGCTCCCCCGCCCCAAAGCCTCCCACCCAATGCCAAACAGCTGATTTTTGGATGGTTGCTGAGTTCTGAGCAACCACTATGGTTTTTTCTCCTGTAAGTGCTCCAGCCCTGTGGAAGTCAGGCTAAATCATCTACTCCACAAATCTTTGAGAAGAGTAAAGACCGCTCCTTCCCTCAGAAGATAATTACACATGAAGTGTGTGCGTGGGAAGGAGAGCAGAGAAGAGGGGTGGGAGAAACACAAAATATTGCTTCTGCAAAATTGTGGGACCCTCTCAGAATTTGCTTTGGTAATGACACTACACTCCACCACTCTAACAAGTGGAATAATGTGACCCAGCAGAGAGCTCAACAGCCTTCCCCTCCCCACCACCACTGTAAACACGAGACTATACTTCATCGAAGTACCCCTTTCATTGGGGAATTAATTTTGTCATCTTTCATGCAGAAAATCACCACCCTTTTTTTTTCTGTTCTGATGGAAACCATCTGCATGAGACCTACACCCTTCTGTTGAGAGGGACTCTGGAAGGGCTTTGAGGTATGCTATTTATACTCCAGCATTAGGACGTAAAGGGGCTGTGAACTTGGGTGGGGGGGGGAAGGGGAGGTTGCATTCTTCCTATGTCTGACTGAATTGTGCAGATATTTGCTGGTCAGGAAGTAAAATTTGCTTTACAACTACAGGGGGAAAAAATAATTAGCCCTTGGCAGAGAAAAGGTAGAATGTGCTTGTCATGTGTTACAGAAGATGAGGGATCAATCAGTAGGTACTGTTATGTTTTCCTGAAGTAACAAATGCTCCCCCTAGTTCTTTATTGAAGTCATTATTTGTCATACAATGAGCTATTGCTGTTAGCCAAAAGGTAATAGTTTTGTATGTGTAGCAAAATAAATAGTGTTTAAAAGTTTATTATCAAACACACTGCATGCTATAATAAAAAGTGATTTATGCTCAAAATTCTATTCAGAAATGCAGAATAGTGTTAAAATGCCAAGATGTGGGTTTGTGTCAAACAAGCTAAAAGGTGGCTTTTCTTCTGATAAAGCACAGCCTAGCTATTGCAATCCACTTTTCCCTTGCTCCCTCCCACTGTAAACACATAATCAGTTCCAATTGAACTTACTTTCAAGGCTGTGTTATGCAAATCAAATGATTTAGCATGTACTGAATGAAATTCAAAACTATCTTTAGGTGCACAGGAACATGTGGAGTGTAGAACTCAGAGGAAGAGTGCAAAGGTAATTGGCTGTACCTGCTAACTAAATACTTGCATAGAAGAAAGGATGAGGGAGGGCTACAGCTCTGGCTGGGTGCTAGGGATGTTAGGAGGCTAAAAGGGATGGAGTTAAAAGCACTGGCAACTTGCAGGGAATTAGCGGATAGAAAATGGAAGACTGCCAGCACCAGTTGCAGGGGAAAGGGGGTTCAAAGAAACTAGAGGAAAGGGGTTGGTCTGGGAGAAGGGTGCGGTGAATTTCTGCTGGACACTGTCAATGCTGCTTTTGAGACATTTGTAAGATCCTGAGTGAAGAGGGATGTGGGAGCAGAAGAGAGATGGAGAGGAGTTATCACAAATTCAAGGTCTGCATTTTCAAAGACTTAAATGCACTGGGGCTTCACAGTCCAAAGCAGTGGTCCCCAAAATTTTGAATGTTTCTGCTCCCAAAGCTGAGGCTGGGAGCAGGATGCAGTCCCAGGGAGAGGACGGTCGTGGACTGGATACAGACACTGAGGCTGAGGACGCAGCTCGGGGGCAGGGTCTGGAACCAGGATTGGGGCTATAGCCAGAGGCCAAGGATAAGAGTATGGACAGAGCCACAGCCAGGCTGCAGTGGCAACTGGGCCCATAGCCAGGTATGGTTCTGCAACCAGCCTTGTCCCTAGCCTTGGCCCTGAACCAAGAATGGAGCCACTGCCAGCAGCCAAGCCTGAGGGCTGGGAGCAGAGTCATGCTGAGACTAAGGACAGGGCCAGGCATGGGGCTGGGAGCTGGGGACACAGCTGGGCTTAGGGAATGACTCGGTGGTGCTCCCTTCCTGCTGTCCCCTGGATGTTCCTCCACTCCTGCCTAGAGGAACATTCCCCACACTTTGGGGACCTCTGGCCTAATGGCATGTCCTTCTGCCATCCTGTGAACAGCTCATCAGGGATAATGATGAAGTTGGTGGTGCCCAGGACAAAGCTTGACATGCTGGCACATGAGGTATTTTCCAAGAAGAGCTTCTGGCTTTGGAATCCTTACTTACTTTGGAATCTATGCCCTGCATCCCTAAGAAAACATTGCAAGACAGAGTAGCGCACATAAGAACATAAGAATGGCCATACAGGGTCAGACCAAAGGTCCATCCAGCCCAGTATCCTGTCTGCTGACAGTGGCAAATGTCAGGTGTCCCAGAGGAAGTGAACTGAACAGGTAATGATCAAGTGATTTCTCTCCTGCCTTCCATCTCCACTCTCTGAAAAACAGAAGCTAGGGACACCATTCCTTACCTATACTGACTAATAGCCATTAATGGACTTATCCTCCATGAATGTACCTAGTTCTCTTTCAAACTCTGTTATAGTCCTAGCCTTCACAACCTCCTTAGGCAAGGAGTTCCACAGATTGACTATGTGCTGTGTGAAGAACTTCCTTTTATTTGTTTTAAACCTACCTCCCATTAATTTCATTTGGTGGCCCCTAGTTCTTATATTATGGGAACAAGTAAATAACTTTTCCTTATTCACTTTCTCCACACTACTCATGATTTTATATACCTGTATCATATCCCCCCTTAGTCTCCTCTTTTCCAAGCTGAAAAGTCCTAGTCTCTTTATTCTCTCCTCTTATGGGACCTGTTCCAAGCCCCTAATCATTTTAATTGCCCTTCTCTGAACCTTTTCTAATGCCAGTATATCTTTTTTGAGATGAGGAGACCAAATCAGTACGCTGTATTCAAGATGTGGGCGTACCATGGATTTATATAAGGGCAATACAATATTTTCCGTCTTATTCTCTATCCCTTTTTTAATGATTCCTAACATTCTATTTGCTTTTTTGACTGCCGCTGCACACTGCGTGGACGTCTTCAGAGAACTATCTACGATGACTCCAAGATCTCTTTTCTGATTAGCTGTACCTAAATTAGCCCCCATCATATTGTATGTTTAGTTGGGGTTATTTTTTCCAATGTGCATTACTTTACATTTATCCACATTAGACTTCATTTGCAATTTTGATGCCCAATCACTTAGTTTTGTAAGATCTTTTTGAAGTTCTTCACACTGCTTTGGTCTTAACTACCTTGAGCAGTTTAGTATCATCTGCAAACTTCGCCACCTCATTGTTTACCCCTTTCTCCGGATCATTTATGAATAAGTTGAATAGGATTGGTCCTAGGACTGATCCTTGGGGAACACCACTCCATTCTGAAATTTACCATTTATTCCTACCCTTTGTTTCCTGTCTTTTAACCAGTCCTCAGCCCACCAAAGGATCTTCCCTCTTATCCCATGACAACTTAATTTATGTAAGAGCCTTTGGTGAGGGACCTTGTCAAAGGCTTTCTGGAAATCTAAGTACACTGTATCTGCTGGATCCCCCTTATCCACATGTTTGTTGACCCTTTCAAAGATTAGTATGACATGATTTCCCTTTACAGAAACCATGTTGACTTTTGCCCAACAAATTATGTTCTTCTATGTGTCTGACAATTTTATTCTTTACTATTGCTTCAACTAATTTGCCCGGTACTGATGTTAGACTTATTGGTCTGTAATTGCCGGGATCGCCTCTAGAGCCCTTTTTAAATATTGGCGTAACATTAGCTATCTTCCAGTCATTGGGTACAATAGCTGATTTATAGGATATGTTACAAACCTGGAAGGCAGGACCAAGGGAAATTGTTAACAGCATTACAGTTACAGGGTGCTGCTGAAATTTATTATTTCAAACCTAGATACCAAAGTTAATTAGCTCTAGCCGGTCGGGCCTGTTATAGACTAACAAAACATGTAGATGGTATCATGAGCTTTCGTGGGCACAGCCCACTTCTTCAGATGACCTGAGTTTTTAAATATATTAAGAGCTGTTATAAAGAAGATGGTGATCAATTGTTTTCCATGTTCAGTGAAGAGGTACTGGGTTTAATTTGCAGCATAGGAGACTTGGTTAAATATTGGGAAAAAGTTTTCAAATTATAAGGGTAATTAAGCTCTGCAATCGGCTTTCAAGGGAGGTTGTGTAATCACCATCCCTGGAGGTTTTTTAAAAAATAGATTGGATCCTGTCAGGAATGGCCTATGTTTACTTGGTCCGCTTCTGTGAGGGCAGCTGGCATTGATGACCAGTTGATGTCTCTTACAGCCCTATATTATCATGGTTCTATAAGAATAGGAGAGGAGTGATATGCGAAGATGAGATGGAGACAAAGAAGGGAGTGAAACTTTCCAGCCTGTATCCATGCAACAAACATTAGAAATAGATATGAATCAGACCCTCAGAACTGAACATCCTAAACTATGAGAAGCTCTGCCCATGACTAGTGTCTAGGTGTGGCTACTGGGTGAAATGTAATGCTGAGATTTGAGCCTCTATTGGCTTTGAGGAAATTTAAATACAGGTTTATATGCTTGCATTTAAAGCCCATCCTTAGTGAAAACAGCAGCCTGGATTGTAATGTCAAAAATTCCTATGATGTATATAAAAATAAATGAAGTGGGAAGAAAAGAGAGGAGAAATAGATGAACTGATTTTTAATGAGTTGGGGAAGGAAAGGAGAACTAACAACTCAGCTACTGTGTGTAGATAGCAGTACTGCTGAGTTTCCCACACACAATAGGAAATCCCAGGATAGTTCTCTTGGTTTGTTCAGTAATTGCAAATTTTGCAAGATGCATTCATAAGCAACTAGAAGTAATTGCCAACATTAGTGACTATAGAGAATACATCTGTTTTGATCCTGATTTTGAAAATGTCACGATAAACAGAATTTCTTCATACTCAAGGCCTTTCAAGATCAGTGTCTTTGTGTGTGGGCTTTATTGCTTCTATATGTCTTTTCCCCACTATCGTGGCATCATTGCAAAAGTATCTAATAACTTAATTAATCAACCGAAGGACAATTTTCCTAGTGAACACCTAAGAAGTTTATCATCTGCATTATTATTCAACAACAACAACAATCTCATTGCCTTTATACATTAGTCAGATTTTGGAGTGGACACATTTATTTTTCTTCTTTAGAGGCAGCTCAAACTAATGAATTGGGAAATGAAGCCCTACTTTCACTGGCTCTTATTTGATTAATGAGCAATGGTTAGAGCAAGCAAATTGTGGCTACATCTGTAACTTGGAGCTGGGGGCGGGTGAGTCCCAGCTTGATTAGACATACTTGCATTAGCTCTCACTGAGCTAGCAACCTCACACTAGTAGTGTTGCCATGGTATCACTGGTAGAGACAGTGGCAGCATGGACTAGCCAGATGGACGGTTTGTGCATATATTTGGTGTGGCTATCCTATGTCTCCATTTGACACTATGCCCATGCTACTGTGGTTACACTAATGTTTCTTAGTGCATTGATTTGATGTGAACTACTGAAACTATGTCTACTCAAACAGGGAATCATATCCCCAGCTCCAAATGTAGACAAAGCCTTAACATCAGAAGTCATTGGTTTTGCTTCTAGCTCTGCTACTGATTCATTGCATTACTTTGGGCAACCTCTCAGTGGTATTTCTCAGTACTTCCACTTATGAGATCAGCTCTGTGATGGATAGAAGGAGTACTGGACAGCATCCAGTAACTAGGTGGTTAAAGTCAGTACCTAACAAGGGTATTGGCAGGGAGCCAGAAGAGCCAATAGGGATACAGTGCTGAAATTTGAATTGGATATTGATACCTGGTTTGCTCTTCCTTTGTGTCTTCTAAGTTAAGGGCTAGAGGGACCAGATGAAGTAATCAGAATTACCACGTGGAGGCCACTTGGCTCAGTCCTGGGCCCCAGTCCTGTATTTAGGCCCATAAAACCAATGCCCAGTGGCTCTCTTTAAGCCCAGGCCCTGAGTACAGGGCAGGGCAGGCACACAAACACAGTGCTAGTCTTTAGGTGGGCCCAGGCCCTAGTGTAGGGCAGGGCAGGCAAACAAACACAGTTCCAGTCTTAAAGTAAGCCCACACCCTAGTGCAGGGTGGGGCAAACAAGCAAATGCAGTTCACAGTTTAAGTAAACCCAGGCCCTGATGCTGGGCAGGGCAGGGCAGGGCAGGGCAGGCAAACAAACACAGTTCAAATGAGCCCAGGCCCTGTTGCAGGGCAGGGCAGACAAACACACAGATGACTGGCAAGAGAGGGGGAGACTGCCACCCAGTACGTGGGGTCACAGGGGGGACATGGGCCCCCCTACTTCACTGCGTCCCAGCCCAGGGCCCTAGCAGTGGCACTCTGACCCACAACATGCTGACACACTACAGTACAATGAGGTCAGCCTGACTGGTATCAACTTTCCTTGGGCCACTTCCAAACTCCCCCTTGGAATATATCTGGCTCCACGGTCCTGGCAGGTTGTTCGGGTTGTTGGAGTCTGAACCCTCTGTCAGGGTTAGAAACATTTCCTTTTCAGTGTTGGGGCCTGGCAGTCCAGGCCAGTCCTCAGCTTCAGCCAGGTCTTCAGAGGCCTCCCCACCCAGTAGCTTGGGACAGACCTCTGCTTCCTCTTGTGGCTGGAACCATACTGAGCTCTTGGGCTGGGCTTTTATACTACTCATCCCACCCCTTGGGTTCTGGGGAGTTAAACGGGAAGGATCAAGCTTGGCCCACCCAGGCTGGGAGAGGGTTTCTTCCCCCTCTGGGGAAGAAAGTGGCTACCCCTGTTCATTACACCATGCCTAAAAGAAATATTGGACATAGGAATTAACTGGGCCTTGAAGTATGGATCAGCAAGGATTGTGAGTAAAGCCAAAAGGTGTATTTAGTTGCGATCAGGGTATTTTTTTTGTTTTGTTTTGGTTGTTTGGTTAAACTTCTCTGTGTGAATCTATGCCTTCCCTCCCCCATTCACTATCTAAGAGTGTACCCAGAGATATTTTGTGTATTTTATTTTGCTTCACTCAGTTACTCTATAACACCTAGGCAAAGATTTGATTCTTGTGTCCTGAAAAGAAGCAGGAGGTCTGCCTGTGTGTATGCATGCCTCAGTCTAAGAGGTCAGCTACCAGAGCTTGCAGTTTATTTTCTCTTTGTGTTTTCAAGATCTCTTGTGGTAAAGGAGTTGGGGGTACCCCTCTGGAAGAAGTCCAGGTGCTTCCTTCCTGGGTTCAAGAAGAAAGGGTTTTTTTCCCCTTTTTGTTTCACTTGATGGTATTAGCTATCCCTCCAAAAGTTGGTGAGGCAAGGTATTTAAGGTCTCTTGTGGGCCCCCATCTTCTGCACTCGGAGTACCAGAGTGGGGAACAGTCTAGGCAAACTCACTGTATTTAGATATGAAGACATGAACTCAATTCCCTGCTCCCCCACAAACTTCCCACATGACCTTAAGTAAGTCATTACGTTACACTGCACGGTTATTTCAGGATACCCCACGTCTTCACAAGCCACACATTATTTTCGAAATAAATAACAGGTGCACTATTTCAGCATCCCAGTAATCCTCGTTCCACAAGGGTTAAAGGATGTCTCGAAATACCACGTTATTTCAAAATTTGGTGCTGTGTACACATGCCAAATTTAAAAATAGTCTATTTCGAAATTCAATCAAAATAAGATATGCAATTTGCATAGCATAAATTGCATATCTTGTTTCAAGTTTAGGGTGCTGTGTAAACACACCTTTAGTCTCTGTGCCTGTGCTGTAAATATTGTGCTGTGCTGTGATATTAATACGTCTCTACCTTACAGGAGTGTTGTGAGGGTAAATACTTTAAAAATTATGAGGTGTTCATATACTAAGGTAATGAACAGCACCGTATGCAGATAGAGCCTCAGTTTACCCTTCTGTAATATTCTACTAGTACTTCTCTATCTTCAAAACAGTTTATATTTTGTCAAAGAATTGATATTATCTTTCTGAAACGTGCCTGAATTTAGAATGATAAAAGTCAGGAACCTTGTCTTTTATTGAAATGAAGAAATGAATGTACTAGTTTTATGAATATCTGTGGCACACCTATACCTAATACATTTCTTATAAAATAATACAGCATATGAATAACAGTAATTTGTAAAGTGCTTTGAAATTATATAATTAAGGACAATACATAATTATACATAATTATTTAATAAACCCTACAAACCCATCATCCTTCTATGTATCTTTTTTCTTTTGAATATAAAGTACCTTTATCTATTTATGTGTAGGTGTTTACAGAACACTCATTCTAGGCACCCTACTCTAATTGGGCGATCAATCATCCCTTAGGAAAATCAGCATTTTAAGTAATTTGTGCATTACCCTTTTCTGCAACTCATTGCAAATCTCTAGTGTTGTGGGGAAGGATTTCTTGGCTTCCACCTCTCCCCCCAGTTTCATTTGTCTGGTTTTCAAATATTCATAGATAAACCTGGGCTGTACATTAATTTGGAATTTACACAGGAAAATAATAATGTAAGGAGGTTTATTTTCTCTTTACATTTTAAGCAAAGCAAAGGCATTGCCCACAGACGACTGATAAAAGAGAGAATTTGGTCAGGACGCTGCAGAAACCCTGGGTCTACTCTCTGCTGACTTTTCAGTTCACCACTAAATTAAATATACGTAATCTATTGGCACCTAGGAAATCCTAAGAGAGTGTCAGCATTGGCAGTTTTGCTCAAAATTAATCACAGATATATTTCACCCTCAGGCTCAAGCTCCAGGAAAAGAGAGAAACAAAGAATGGAAGAAAACAGTAAGAAAACCCAGAGTATTGCAGTATTGTCAGAAATTGTGACATAAAGCAACTCAAATCCCATAAGCAGGGACCAAAATAATTATTACCTTATAGCTGCTGATGTGCCTATGGTATTTAAAATGAATGCATGGCTTCAAGTTCAGCCATCAGCCTGGTTCTTAAAGGACAAAATCCACCTCAAAAAAACCTCCCCCCACAACTGTTGCTAACTGTTTTTGTGGCAGCCTCAACAGAGAGTTGAGAACCTATGATGGGACATTACAAGTATAATGGAAATACAGTCAGGTGACTAGACAGGTAGACATTGGTGAGAACAGTATGGTTAACCCTAAAGATGAACACAAGAAATGTGATTTTCAAACAAAAACTAAGAGTAAACTGGAGCTGGAAGTATAATTTCCAGTTCAGATAGACATACCCATGCCAGCTCAGACCAAGCTAATATGCTAAAAATAGCAGTGTTGCCTTGGCTGCACAAGAGGCAGGATGAGTTAGACACCCTGAGCACAATTGCATCTGAAACCTCGGTACATACGTGTAGCAGCTAGTTCCTCCTGCTGCCTATGCAGCCATGAGAAAATGATACTTTTAACTCAGATTGAGTTAGTACAAATATGACTCCCAAAACTGGAAATTATACCTTGACCTCCAATGTAGACATACCCTAAGAGAATGAATAGTCCTGTGCCATACTAAGTTACAGACTAACATGGTTACAGACTAACCCCTCTGAGACTTTATATTCTAAGACCATGTCTACACTATGCAGAAGATCAGTGGAGCCATGGTCAATTTTCTGGGGTTCGATTTAGCAGGTCTAGTATAGAACCAGTAAATCAAACTCAAAGGGGGACTGTAACAGGGCGGGACCGACTCGCCCCGCACTCAACCCACGGCTGCACACGCACATCTTGGGGTAAGTGGCGAGGCATGGGCCGCTTGTGCCCGATGTTCCCGGGCCGCGGCACAGCTGTACGGCACCGGCACAGGCAGGGGGGGGACGCTCCGGTGGTGGAGGCACACTGGGGAAGCCGTGACGCCCTGGGCGGTGCAGATGGATGGGGGGGCGGGGAGGAGGACGGGTGACGTCACCAGAAGGCGACCCAGGTAGAGGGATAAAAAGAGTGAGGTGGGCCCAGGTAGGGGGAGGAAGGAGGTTGGGAGAATGTAAAGGGGGGTGCAGCGGCGCTCCGACACTAGCACCAGCGGGGTAGGAAGCAGCCCAGGCCGGGGGCATTATAGGATTCGCAGGCGGGCTGGTGAGTTATGGGTGCTACCCCACCAGCAGGACAGGATGACAGTAGTGCCTGTCCTTAGGGCCCTGGACTGGGACCCGTGAGAGTGGGCGGGCCTGGGTCTCCCTACCCCGCCCCCCTGGGAAGGGGGGCAAATTGTACTGTGGATGCTATACTTGGAGCCACGGGACTGGACATTTCGGGAGAAGCGGCCCTCCCCACTCCTATTTTGTAGGGGAAATTGTGGGACCTGGGGGGGAAGGGGGGGCGGTAGGATACACTTGTACACGTGGTGGAGAATGTGGGCAGGATCCCAAAGTCCCTGAGGGAAGGGTAAGACAACTAGGGTGGTCAAAAGGGCTCTGGGCCTAAAAGGATTAGGGTCTTAGGTAAAAAAAAAAAAAAAAAGAGAGCAGAGAGAAGGCAGGGGATGGAGCCATCCAAGATGTTCGAATGGTTAGCAGAGAACCAGTGGCAACAACAATAACAACAGACCCTTCTAATTCAGCAATTCACAGTGCAGCTCCAGGAGTGGCAAAGACAACTTATGAAGGACCTGGCCGAACAGCATCAGACACAACATGAGCGATGGGTACAAGAATATGGGGCCCCGGGTCAAGGGCGGGCCCCGGCCCTGCGGGGAGATGACGAAGATCCGGGTTCCCTTGCGCAACTACCCATTCGCCTGGCTAAAATGGGTCCCGCTGATGACCCCGAGGCATTCTTGACAACATTTGAAAGGGTGGCCACCGCGGCACGGTGGCCAGAGCAACACTGGGTGACGTTACTAGCTCTGTATCTAACTGGCCCAGCCCAGTTAGCCTATCGGGGTCTAGACCCACAAGACACCCTACATTATTACAAAGTGAAAGAGCCATCCTCAATCAAATGGGGATTACGCTGGAAGCGTACAGACAGAGATTCAGGCAGGAGCTCTGGGGGCTCGGCCACAAGCGGTTGCGCAGAAGTGAAGAGAGACAGGGTGGTGGTGGTTGGATCCGGACCAATGGTTGGGGCTCAGGTGGCCGAGATGGTGATCTTAGTACAATTTTTACATATCTTGCCCGGGGAAGGCCAACGCTGGGTTCACCGCCACCACCACTCCACCTTGAAAGAGGCCGTTACAGTGATGGAGGACTACGTGATGTCGGAGTCCACCAAGGAAGGAGGGAAACCCCCGCAGGATAGTCTCCCAATGGTATCTAAGACCGAGAGACCCAACCACCCAAGAGAGGGTAGTGGAACGGTAGGAGTACAGGTACCAGGGAAGAGAGAAGGGCGGCGGTTAGCTCCTGTATGGCAAAGCCCGGCTCGAGAACCAAAGCCGGTAAGGAGGCCGCCGGGGGAAGGGAATGATCCATTTACGCTGAAGGCTCGGCCATCGTCAGGAGCTTGCTTCCAGTGTGGGCAGGAAGGACATTTTCGTAAAGACTGCCCCTACATGGATTGTACTTACAGGCAGGTGCTGGTAGGGAGTAAAGTTCCAAAGGCACGAGAAAGGGGAAGAATCCTGAGGGTAGTGAAGATAGAGGGAAAGCCCGTAACAGCCCTAGTGGACTCTGCATGCAGGCAGACATTGGTGAGGGCCAATCTGGTGGAGGCAGACAGCCACAGAGGCCCACCCCTCCTAGTGCAATGTGTGCACAGGGACGTTGAATCCTACTCTACGACATGGGTGTGCATTAGGGAGGGTAAGGAGGAAGGGTGGCGTTACGTAGCCATTGTTCCAAAACTAGCCTACCCTGCCCTCTTGGGAAGAGATTGGAGAGGATTTGCCCGAGTGATTAGAGAATGGGACGTGCAAGACAGGAAGAAGGGAGAAGAGGCCCTGGCCAGCAAGGGGACAGGTCCGATGGCAGGGCGATCGGAGATGCAGAGAGCCATCCCCTTGGCCCAGACCCGGCCAGAGGACCCAGTGCTGCGAGATGATCCAGAAGTAATGCCGCAGCCTAACAGCTAAGGCAAAGACTTTGTGCGAGAGCAGCACGAGGACCCAGTCCTGAACCAGGCATGGGAGAGCATGTAACTGGATGGAGGGCGAGAAGGCATGGACCGCCAGACCCCGGAGGGCCCCCACTTTGAGGTATGAGGTGATCTGGTCACAGAAGGGGTGGATGGTAGGGGGGTGGTGTTTCAGTTGTTAGTGCCAGGGAGATATCATCATCAGCTCCTAGAACTGGCCTATGCCAACCCCTGGGCTGGACATCTAGGTTATGAGAGGATGGCCCAATGCCTATTACAAAGGTTCTATTGGTCTGGCATTTACCGAGTGGTAAAGGATTTTTGTAACTCATGCCCCGAATGCCAGAGGACATGCCTCGGGCTCTCATGGTCCCTTTACCAGTGGTTGATGTACCCTTTGAGAGGGTCGCCTTGGATTTGGTGGGCCCTCTAGAGCGGACTTGTACAGAGTACCAATACATTATGGTGTTGATTGATTATGCAACGAGGTACCCCGAGGCCATACCCTTACAGAACACCACTGCGCCGACGATCGCATCAGAATTGGTGAAAATCTTTTCAAGGGTAGGGATTCCCCAGGAGATTCTTACCAACCAAGGGACTAATGTAACCTCTACACTGATGAAAGAGCTTTGTCGGTTGTTGCGAGTGCAAATGCTGAGAACCTCCGTGTATCACCCGCAGACTGACGGGTTAGTGGAAAGGTGTAACAGAACGCTGAAGGGGATGTTAAAGAAATTCGTGGAAGAGGACCCTAAAGAGTGGGATCAGGCCCTACCTGCCCTACTCTTGGCAGTCCGCAAGCATCCACTGTGTTCTCGCCCTTTGAACTACTCTATGGGCGACTGCCACGGGGTAGTTTAGACATTATTAAGGAGTCCTGGGAGGAGCAAGCTACCCGAGTACGGGGTTCACTGCAGTACATCCTTGAACTAAGGGAGCGATTGCGTGACATAGGCGAGTTTGCCAAAAAGAATTTTCAGGGAGCCCAAGAGAGGCAGGCGAGATACTACAATAGGGGGACACGTCTGAGAAACTTCAAATCAGGGGACAGGGTCCTCCTGTTGTTACCGGAACAGAACTCTAAGCTGTTAGCTCGGTGGCCTTCCGAAGTGGTCCGTTGCATAGGGGAGGTGGACTATGAGATACGAATGCCAGGGAAGCGAAGGTCTACTAACATCTATTTCGTAAACCTCTTGAAGGCTTGGAAAGAGAGGGAGGGCTTCCTTATCAGTCCGGTAAGCAATGAGGTAGAACTCGGGTCATGGGGAAGTGAGGACAGTATGCCAACACCTTTACAGCTAGGCCAGATCTCACAACGACTCAAAAGGAAGAGCTACCCACCTTGCTGCGAAAGTTCCCGCAAGTGTTGACAGATTAGCCGGGGCAGACGATGCTAGCATACCACCACATCACAACGGAGCCGGGCAAGAAGGTCTGTGACCCCATCAGGCCCCTGCTCCAAAGGATGTCGGACACCATATCTGAGGAGGTGCAGAAGATGTTACGGTGGGGCATGATAGGAGTCCCGTAGCGAATGGAGAAGCCCCATAGTCCTTGTCCCGAAGGCCGATGGGTCGATGAGATTCTGTATCGACTTCAGGAAAGTTAATGCGGTATCCCGGTTCGACGCTTATCCCATGCCCCGAGTCGACGAGTTGCTAGAGCGGTTGGGGGCGGCCCAGTACATCTCAACCCTGGATCTATCTAAAGAATACTGGCAGATTCCCTTAACCTCCACGTCGAAGGAGAAGACAGCCTTCTCAACACTGTTTGGATTATACCAGTTTGTGCACATGCCATTTGGCCTACATGGAGCTGCTGCGACCTTCCAGAGACTGATAGACAAGATACTCCAAAAGCATGAGCGCTATGCGGTGGCCTATATAGATGACATAGTGATCTACAGTACATCCTGGCAAGAACACCTACAATGTTTAGAAGCGGTCCTAACATCCATAAAGGAGGTGGGGCTGACAGTCAACCCCAACAAATGTCACTTCGTCGGAAATCGTGAGGTATCGTACCTAGGGTACACCGTAGGAGGGGGTAAGCTTAAACCACTAGTGGATAAAATCGGGGCCCTGAGAGACTACCCTGCCCCAACGACCAAAAGGCAGATATGCCAATTTTTGGGACTCGCCGGCTATTATCGCTGCTTTGTCTCTAACTTCGCGATGTTAGCCACCCTGTTGACGGACCTGACCCAAAACACCACCCCTAAAAAGGTGCAGTGGACCCCGGAGTGTGAACAGGCCTTTCGCGCGCTAAAGCAACAGCTGTCTCAGGCCCCCCGTTCTGGCTCAACCCGACTTTACTAAACCCTTTAGCTTACGGACTCCTCGGAGGTGGTATTGGGGGCTGTACTATCCCAGGCAGAGGGGGGAGAGGAACACCCTATCCTTTATATTAGCCGCAAGCTGTTCCCGCAAGAGCTTAAATACTCTATCATTGAAAAGGATGCATTAGCCGTAAAGTGGGCTATTGATATGCTCCGCTATTATCTTTTAGGGAGTTGTTTTCGGGTGGTGACTGACCATGCTCCACTCTGTTGGCTCCAGACGATGAAGGACTCAAATGCGCGTATAATGAGGTGGTATCTGTCTCTGTAGCCATACTGTTTTGAGATCAGCCACCAGTCCGGATGGGATCATGGTAACTCAGACTTTTTTTCAAGAAGCCTGGTGGAGGAGATGGACCAAGGGACGGACATAGGTCGGTGCTTGAAGGGGGGTGTGTGTGATGGGACGAGGTCGCCCCGCCAAGTCGAGACCGATTCACCCTGCACTCAACACGTGGCTCGGGGTAAGCGGCGAGGTGTGGGCCACTTGCGCCCGATGTTTGCAGGCCACGCCAGAGCTGTACAGCGCTGGCACAGGCGGGGGTGGGACGCTCCAGTGGCGGAGGCATGCCAGGAACGCTGTGATGCCCTGGGTGGTGCGGATGGACGGGGGGCAGGGAGGAGGACGGGTGGCGTCACCAAAAGGCGACCCAGGTAGGGGGATAAAAAGAGTGAGGTGGGCCCACGAAGGGGGAGGAGGGAGGTGGAGAGAACGTAAAGGGGGTGCAGTGGCTCTCCGATGCTAGCACCAGCGGGGTAGGAAGTAACCCAGGGCGGGGTGTTATAGGATTCGCCAGCGGGCTGGTGAGTTAAGGGTGCTACCCCACCAGCTGGACAGGACGACAGTAGTGCCTGTCCTTAGGGCCCTGGGCTGGGACCCGTGAGAGTGGGTGGGCCCGGTTCCCCCTACCCTGCCCCCCTGTCAAGGGGGACAAATTGTACTGTGGACACTATACTTGGACTGGACATTTCGGGAGAAGCGGCCCTCCCCACTCCTATTTTGTAGGGGAAACTGTGGGACCCCGGGGGAGGGGGAGGGGTAGGATACACTTGTACAGCGATCCCTGTCAGTGCCTGTACTCATGCTTTTCATGAAGAGTAAGGGAAACCAATCGGAGCATTTACTCCTGTTGACCTTTCACTGTGTGGAAGGTGTAGAAACATGATTTAAAATATGACAACTAATCTTAAGTCGACCTTCTATTGTGGTATAGACCAGGGCTAAGAGAGTAGACTCCCTAATCAGATTAAAATGTGGGGGCTTAATTTCATTAGGCTTCTCTGAATACCGAGCTCATAAAGACAGGGAGTATTCAGTAACCAAATGGACATTGAATACCAGAGATGGCCCTTCCATTTCAACACTGTGGCACATTGCTGGGGCAATGTGAGAAAAGCAAGAACTAGCCTTGCCTTTGCTGTACCTAGTCAGTGAATAAATATAGTATTTTATTCTCCATGGATGTCAATCAAGTATCTTATATGAGCACTAATTTCACACATACAAGCACAGAAAAAAGAACACCTAAGGAAAAAAAAAGAATAAAGAATGTGTCACACTTTCAAATTCTTTCTAGTCTGCAGAGCTTTTGCCAAATCTTTGGGGTAGCAATCTCTGCATACCACGTTAGTGCCTGACTTTGGAATATTGCACCTCTGGTATTTTTACTCCTTGTGGCTGACTGAACGAGGATTTTGGATGTAAATTTTCTCCAATTTGGAGGCAAATGGTTCCAGGCAGATATGCTGTACTTAAGGACTCACAGTAATCTTTTCAATGATGGGGTTTAGAAAATACTTGCAGGGTTTTTTTGTAAGGTGATCCATTTAGAAAAAAACATTGCTCTAGTTGTGTGATGGTTTATTTGGTTGCAAACATCTGCCTCTCAGTTATAATGTCTATTAATTCTTGCTATTGTGAAAGATTCTTTTTTATTTGATTCTTTTAATAAGTGGGCCAAATGATGCAGGAGATTAGTAATGGAACATGAATCCTTTCACCTGTATGACAACGTGGAACTTGGGTAGTCTGGGAAAACTGTTCTGATCTCATGCAATTCTCAATGAAATGGGATTTAGACTGGAAATTTGTTGGGGCAGAGACCCTGTGTTCCTAACTGTTTCTCCTCCTTCGCTTTGTCTACTTAGATTTTAAACTCTTTGGGGCAGTATTGTATCTCACCATGTGTTTTTACAGAATTCGGTACTAAAGAATTCCAATGCTGATGAGATTCTAGGAGTAAATAAATAATCACTAATAAAAGAGGTGACCCAATCAACTCAACCCTATTGTCACTGTCTACCCAATGTATTCTATACCACATAATTCTATGTATCCTCTCTCTGGGTACGTCTACACTAGCCCCCTAGTTTGAACTAGGGAGGCTAATGAACCTCATGGAATAAGGTTTAACAGTTAATTCAAACTAAGGGGTTTATCTCGGAATCGCGCTTCTCTGCCGCGTGTAGATGCGGGCAGTTACTTCGGGCTAGTCAGTTTCCAAAATGGCGACCGGACGGGAATATGCTAATCAAGCATGGGATATTTAAATCCTGTGCTTCATTAGCAATTTCGGTCACCCTCATTAGCCTCCCTAGTTCGAACTAGGGGGCTAGTGTAGAAGTACCCTCTGTTGTGGTTGATAAGACGGTATCAATGAAGCAGCAGACCCACTGGGAACATTTTAGGCCACATTTCTGAGTGGGTTACCTCAAAGCATTGCATGGAGAAATGGGGAAAAAAACCATTTTGCTTCCAGTTCTGATGGCTTCACGGACTGAGCAACAGAAGCTTCTGACTAAAAGTCAAAAGCATAATATTAATTAAAAGCAAACAAACCAGATGACACTGTCTGTACTTTGATTTCTTGTTTTTTGGGGGAACACGATGCAGCACTTTGAAAGACAATCAAAGAACTTCTCCAAATAATAATTTTTTTTAAAATTTGAAATCAGTGGCCAGTGACCACAATACAATGTTTAATTAGTGCCTCTATTGTAATTTGCAAACATAAAGCACTATGCAAAGTGCTACACACTCTGTAGTTAAAACCGAACAGCAGTGCTGCCATGTAGGTAATTCTGTTATTATGGGCCCAAAGTAGCCCTAAACTTGTTCCCTACTTTGGGAACATTTGCAGTGTAAAAGTTCCCTTTGTTGCGGAGGAGATCTGGGAGTTGTGTACTGCCTCCACTGGAGTCCCAGTCCAGGGTAATCATAGAGCAGATCAAAAGCAGGGCCTGAGAAAGCAGGAGAGGAAGGATATGAAAAGGGATGAGGGGTGTGTGGGTGGGTGTCACCCTGAATATGTGCCTTTGCAAAGTTCCATAGGGATGTCTTAGCGTCTGCCAGGGACTGAACCACCCTCAGAAGTTCCTGAATTGGGGATGCTCAAGCTGCCTCCCCTCTCTGCCTGCTCTGGCATCATCTCAGTGCAGGGATGCACCAGGCCTACAGGAAGTTTGTCTTGCAATTCTGAGCAAACCAATGCTTAAAATCTGAGCCTCAGTCTAAAAGTAAAGCTCATAATCAACTTGCAAATGTTAAATCTTTGTGAACATAACATATTTTAAATCAATTTACCAAATGTGCCTTTGCCCCTAAATTCAGCAATGTCCTGTTTTTACACTGCTTTGTAAGTTAACCAGAACAATTATTATTGTGATTTTACAATATGTATGCTCTGTTTTAAGAGGCTCATTAAAAATAAACAGGAGAGAGAAAGGCAACTGCCATTTAAACAAAACAAAGACATGAAAACCACAAATAAAAGGCAATTAAAATAATAATAATCACCCCAATCTTTCATCTTGCCTCTTTGTCACTGACAATGTTGATACTGACTGATTCAATTTAATTAGTGGACTTTGTCAGTTTCATTTCTTCCATTAAAGGTTTAACCTCCTGTACCTCTAACAGAGAAGAGGGATTCAATGCTTCCAAATGATTTCTGCAAATTCTGCCAAAATATCGAGTCTCTCTCCCTGAAATGGCAGCTCCATTTATCTTTCTTTGAGGTTTTATACTATCAAAGGACACCTACTGAGGTCCCAGAGATTACAAGCAGGTCTGCTTCTGGGAGGGAAAAGAATGTTAATCCCCTGTTGCAGACATACTTGACATTATAAATGGTGGTATCTCACATTCACCATCACCTGTACCTCCCACATTGTACCCCCATCCTCCCAAAATGATTCTCAAATGAACTTTGCTTTTCTGTAAATGCAGAGACTGAAGTATGAGCAATCTGGCAACTGAACTCAGCTTGTTTTCTTTCTGTCTAAATGCCAAAAGCCAATTGCTGCTCTCATTTTACATCAGTGTAAATACAAAGTGAATGAAGTGAAGTCAACAGACAGTAAGTGTAAAAGACACCAGGGTAAATGAAAACAGAATTTGTCCCAAATATCATATAACTTCTATTTATACTATCACTTTAAAAAAAAGTACTCATTCCAGGTTTGGTCACTCCCATCTTTCTCAAAATACACAGCGTATGCTTACATAAGCAGACTCCTACATTCCTATGCAGCCAAGCACTAATTCATGCGCTTCACTTTAGACATATGGATAGGATTTCTATGAGACTTAAGTGTAGGCTTAAAATTAATCATGTGCTTAAGTGCTGTGAAAAATAGAGATGGACATAAGCATGTTTTTAAAGTGTCCTGAACTGAGCCCTGTTCTCTAAACATAATTCTCCTGTCAGCAGTAAAGAGATAACAAAATCTTCTCCACCAAGAAGGGAAGATGAACACTGGAGCAGGCTTTAAAGCTTAATGAACAGGGCTAATTCAGACCAAATCACAGGCACATTTATATAAAATACTTCTTAGAGATAAAGATTTGTTAGAAACTGTGACAAGAACTTTCAAAGAGTTTGGTAGTTTGGCTGCATTAAGCACCTCAAGGTTTCAATAGTTTGGCTAAAATAGACAAATTTCTCCATTTTGTGAAGAGTTTCATACTTGGAGACAGATCCAGGTCCCACAGAAGTCAACAGAAAAACTGCTACTGACTCCAAAGGGACTTGGAAGGGCTGTTGGGCAGGAAAATAAAAAGTGCTCCTGTTTTTTTCCTCTCTGTGCTCATTTTCTGACCAGCAAGTCATGTTCTGGTGATCATAACTTTCTTGCTTTGCAATAGGTGTTCATGTACGTTCTGTGGCCTATGGGTTTGTCTATACCAGTGGTCCCCAACGTGGTGCCCGCGGGCGCCATGGCGCCCGCCGGGCCATTTCTGTGCGCCCACCGAGTGATCGGGGCTGGCCCCGCCTCCAGGCACGTGGTGCATGGGCGGTGCCGGCCCCCGGGTGCACAGCATATGGGCGGCCCCGCCCCCGGGGTGCACAGCGCAAGGGCTGTGCTGGCACCAGGCACGTGGTGTATGGGCAGTGCCGGCCCCTGGGTGAGCGGCACAGGCGTGGTGCTGGCCCCGGGTGCACAGCACAGGGACGGCACCAGCCCGGGCGCGCAGCACATAGGCGGCCCCGCCCCTGGGCGCGTGGTGCATGGGCTCTGCCGGCCCCGGGCGCGCGGCGTATGGGCGTTCCCGCCCCTGGGCATGTGGCACAGGAGCAGTGCCAGCCCCAGGCGTGCAGCGCGTGGGTGATGCCGGCTCCTGGGCGTGCAGCACAGGAGCGGCGCCGGCCCTGGGAGTGCGGCGCATGGGCGGCGCCAGCACTGGGCACGCGGTGTATGGGTGGCCCCGCCCCGGGGCGCGTGTATGACCCTGCTCCTGGGCGCGTGTGTGGCCCCGCCCCCAGGTGCCCGGTGCATGAGTGGACCCGCCCCCGGGCACCCGGCAGCCCCAAAAGGTTGGGGACCACTGGTCTATACTATGCAATTAGGTCAATTTCTTAAGGTGGACATTTTAGCATCTGATTTTACAAAGTTGAAGGTGCACATCTTCATTGGGCACATGTGGTCGATGGAGTGTGTTCCACGGTTGCCTTCAACATTTACAGTGATGAACTATGGGTAGTTATCCCACACTTCTTGCCATCCTTTTGTATTCTAGGTGAGGCTTCCGGTGCCTGATGGGATAAAAACATTTCAGCAGATGGTTCTGGGTACATGTTGTCAGCCTCTCATAATGCTTTCATTTCTTCCTTCCCTCACTACTTGAAAGCAACAGCAAATAATCATTTCATGCCTTTTCCCCCCAGCTATACATGCTATACATGGACCCTGCTCAACTGCAAACTGCTGTGGCAAGCAATGCAAACACCCCCTATGTTATGCTATGATTTCTCCAGTGCCTAGACAGGAGTTGCCGGAGCAAGGAAGAATGTGAGGAGGCCATGAAAATAAACATGAAGAAACCCATAGAGTGGAGCAATTGGTATATGCTGGCAGTAGTTGATCCTCTTGCAGTGGTGAAAGTAACTTAACATTTCTTACAGGTACTGTCCTATTGCAAACTGTGTCCCTGCCAGCTCTTTAAATAGCTCCCAGCTGGCTTTTGCCACAGCTCAGCCAGATATTGCCCGAGCTGCACAGGGCACACCATTTTCCTTTCACCTCTTTTGTGTTGACACAGTGGAATGCTGATTCTGGTCCCGTAACGATAAGCACAGACTGGTGGGACCATATAGTTAAGCAGCTATGGGATGATGACCAATGGCTGCAAAACTTTTGCATGTATAAGGCCACTTTCATAGAACTTTGTGAACTGCTTTTCCCCACCTAGAAGTGTAGCAATACCAGAATGGGACCCACTCTGACAGTTGAGAGGCCAGTGGCAATAGCCCTGTGGAAGCTTGCAATGCCAGAATGCTTATGATGAATTGGAAACCCTGTTTGGAGTAGGGAAGTCTACACTGGGGGGCGTCTGTATCCAAACAATACCCTTATGCTAGGAAGGCTAGTGACTCAGAGAGTATACCATAGTAGATGGCTTTGCCACAATGGGTTTCCTTAACTGAGGGGGATAGATGGAACACATATCTATCTTGGCATCAAAATACCTTGCCAAAGAGCACATAAATCACAAAGGGTACTTCTTGATGATGTTGTCCTAGTGGATCATAAGGGCCATTTCACTGAGATCAACATGGGATGGTCAGGAAAAGTGAATGACACACACACATCTTCAGGAACTTTGGTCTCTTCAGAAAGCTGCAAGATAGAGCTTTCTTCCCAGACTGGAAAATTACCATTGGAGATGTTGAAATGTCAATGGTTAGCCTTGGAGACCCAGCCTACTCTTTGCTCCTGTGGCTCATGAAGCCATACACAAGCAGCCTGGACAGCAGTAAGGAATAGTTCAATTACAGGCTGAGCACGTACAGAATGGTGGCAGAATGTGCCTATGGCCATTTAAAGGGATGCGTTCAGAGTTTATTGACTAGGCTAGACCTCAGCAAAAGGAGTATCCCATTGTTGCGCCTGATTGATGTGTGCTCCATAATATATGTGAAAGTAAGGGTGGGGGTCTAGGCAGATTGCCTCGCCGCTAATTGTGAGCAGCCAGTTTCCAGGGCAATAAGGAGAGTACATTGAGGAACACTGTGAATCAGTGAAGCTCTGAAAACCAGTTTCATGAATGACCAGACAGTGATGTGCCAATTATGTATGTTGTTCTTAAGGTACCCCTTGCATTATGTGTACTGGCCTATAGATTGCCCTCCTTCCCCTCTCACCCCACACACACACAGTTGACACAAGCAATAAAGTTCCTGTTGTTAAAAATTCATTATTTCTGATTAGGAAACACAGGGAACAGAGACAGAAAAGGAATTCAGGGTGCGAGCTCTTATGGGAGGGTGGAGTGGAGGGCACATGGGTACGTGGCTTATTACAGTTCCCTGTGTAGTAATCAAAGCTGTATGAATGACAGCCTTCTGTTCCAGCAGACACCACTGGGAGTTGAGTGAAAAGCTACCCATGACTTCCACCCCCCCACATATTCTAAGGTGCCTAGGAGAAGAGGTTATGGAAGTTGGTGAGGAAGGCAGGTGGTTTTTCATAGGGTACAGGGGAACTCTGAGCTCCATATGCTTTTCCTGTACTTTTGCTAGGCACCTCATCAACTCTTTTTGCTCCCTCACAAGCCTCAACATCTCATCTTATGTCTTACATTTGTTTTCCTGGTATGTGCGCCGCTCTTCTTTGGTGTGTGTGATCTGTAACATTGTTCTCCTCTGTGCATTCAGTTGTGCTCTGTCAGTGCAAGCAGATTGCATTTGCTCATTGTGACATAACAGGATTTTTTATGTGAAAATGCAGAACATTGTTGCTACCACTGTTTTGTGTTTACCCCAAATTTTGTACAAAGTGGACCAAGTGAGATGTCTGTTGAAAGCTTGTGCTTTGCTGATTCTGTTTATAGTATTCATACACATGTATGATTTTGGCATTAAAAGTTATTAGTATTGCTGTTCCAAGTATTTGCTTCTGACAAATAGCACCAGGCTTAGCTTACCTATTCTGAAAGGGTGGTTACTCAGGTAAATCAGAATACTTGAATGACAATGGATCTTAAAAACTCTCAGAGGGATACCCGTGCTAGTCTGTAACTTTAAAAAATAACGATTAGTCCTGTGGCACCTAAGGCTACGTCTACACTGCAACGCTATTTCAGGATACTGAAGTATCCCAAAATAGCTATCCCGTGTCTTAACAGCAAGCCTGTTATTTTGGGCTCGCTAGTCCAGTATCCCCACAAACCTCATGCCAGGAGGAGTAGGGGACATTTCGGAATAGCGGGTTATTTTGAAATAAGATCGAAATAAGATACACAATTTGCATAGTTCAACTTGCATATCTTATTTTGAGCTACAGTGCAGTGTTGATGCCCCCTTAGTGACTAACAAAAATGTATAGGATCATGAGCTTTCATGGGTAAAACCCCTTCAGCAGATGAGTTTCAATAGATCTTAAATATTGCTAATACACATCTGAGTAGTTTTGCTGTAAACTTGCAGTTAAACATGTACGCCATGGGTGCTTGCCTAAAAAGGACATGAACTCGTGACAAACTTTGTGTTGGGAGGTACTTTCACATAAGAAAACCCCCCCCGCCCTCCTGCGAGTAGTTTTGCTGTAAACTTGCAGTTAAACATGTACGCCATGGGTGCTTGCCTAAAAAGGACATGAACTCGTGACAAACTTTGTGTTGGGAGGTACTTTCACATAAGAAAAACAATAGAATTCCATCTACATGAGCAAGGTTATAAAAAGGGCTCTAGGGATTCCTCCATTTTGTCTTCACTACAACTCATCACCTCAGAAGCATCTTTGCTGTGAACTGGGCCTGAAAGGACTGATGACCCATCCTAACAAAAGATGCATTCCAGAGACTTATAGAACAGCCGATTATTCCATCTCAGCTAAGAGTCTGCACCAGGAACTTTGTAACTGGTGAATGTAATTTTGTTTCCTTTAACAATTGTACTCTCAACCTTTTCTTTCTTTCTTTCTTTCTTTTATTAATAAACCTTTAGCTTTTAGCTTTTAGAGGATTGGCACAGAATGCTCTTTTGGGTAAGATCTGAGGTATAAATTGATGTGGGAATGTGGCTAGTCCTTATGGGATTGGAAAAACCAGTTCGGATTTGGTGAGATTGGCTTTCATAATCTCTCATCTGTGTAAGGTGTAGAGCTGGTTGTGGCACAGGAGAAACTGGAGTGTCTGAGGAGATTGCTTATTGTGACATCTTGCTGATTGGTGTGGCAAACAGAAATGCTTTTGTGGCTACAGCCGGTCCCCGAGATGCAGACGGTCAACTTATGACTGTTCGCAGTTACGACTGAAGCTGTCGTAAATGGCAGACCCCGAGTTACGAACGCAATCCGCCCTTACAAACAGCGCGGTCGCGTGTAACTCTATGGGGTCCGACTTACGAACAAACCAAGTGACGACCAATTGCTTGGTCCGTAACCAGTTCGTAAGTCGGGAAGAGGCTGTAGTTTGGTGTGCCTTGTAGTGGAGGAACCCCAGTCTTGGGCTGTAAGTAGCCCTGTTTCTAAGCAATTTGCTCTTATTTGGCCCTCTCAGCGGTGCTCCCAGAACCTGTTATATTACACACATCAAAAATTCCATCCAGTGTCCTTTTTTTGGCCTTCTGATCAGTGATAGTTGACGTGCTGGAAGATCTGGGTGAGTGGGTAACAGACATTGTTGCAGCTGCATTGGGGAACAAAATCAATGGTAGACACACAGAAGGTTAACTGTCTTGAAATGAATGAAGCACTGTGCTGCACAAAAGGCACGTATTATGTTCAAGGCCAAAGTTATCATTTTACACACCTACCAGGCAGGTTGAAGACACAGGACAGCTGAGGGCAGCTAGACTCGGTTTGGTGGCAGGCATGGTAAGCAACAGGTTGAGTTCCTTCTCTTTTGCTTTCACTTTGAAAACATGTGTGACAGAGTGCTTGCAAAGTACAGCCCTCATGGCTATCTAGGCATCTGCATTTGCAAACAGGGGCTGCATTCATGTAAGCAGCAGTGGACCAGGTAGGTTTGTAGGGGCTAATATAGTCAGTATGTGTTTGCTACCCCCCATCTGGCTGGTAGAGGCAGCTTTTCCTTCCCACAAAGACCTGGAAGGGGGAGGGAATGAGTGGGTTTGTAGTGGCTCATGTGGTCAGCATGTGTTCACCACCTCACCACCTACATGCAAGGGGCGGGGGGACTTATTCTCAGAGATTATCCCTTCAAGCCCTTTGCAAAGAAGGCACCATATTAGGGAGCAGATGCTGACTGAATGTGGCCAGAAACCTGGAATTTATGCAGCAATACTTTGTGCTATAATTATGCCAGGTCACTCACAGCTGTCTTAGTGTAGAAAGGTCTCCTACCATGAAGAACAGAATAAGGCAGGCCTCCCCAGAAACCTTCTGAGAAGGATGAAAGAGTACCTCCATAAGAGCTTTGTAGAGATGTGCAGGAAGGATTCCCACTTCAACTCCAGACATGTTAACAAACTTTTCCACGGAGCCTCCTCTGTGTAGGCAGAGTGGCTGCCACTGTACCCCTCAGGGAAGATCAAACAGATAAAACCCAATTACATTTACCCACTGTAGCATAATTACAAATGTGAACTCACCAAAAGTTTCCTCCCCATCCTCAAGGTCTGCCAGCAATAAGTCCCCAGAGGGGATTGGTTCCAAAATTAAAAAAGATCTTGGAACCAATCTTTTTTTGATTGGCTGTCAGTGAGAACGGATCCTCCACTTGACTGCTAAGCATTCTCTTCCTCCTCCTGATCTACTATTTCTTCCTCATCATTTCCCAAGACTGCCTGAAGAGTTGCTGGGGAGGTATCCATGGACTGCTTTTTTGGGACACTAAGGGTATGTCTACACTACAGCACTAATTCGAACTAACTTAATTCGAACTAAGCTAATTCGAATTAGTGCATCTAGACCTAAAAACTAATTCGAATTAGCGTTTTGCTAATTCGAACTAGCATGTCCACATTGAGTGGACCCTGAACTGAAGTTAAGGCTGGCCGGAACCAGTGCTGGCAGGGCATCAGGTTAGGACTTAGAGTGTGGAGCTGCTGCCTCAGGCTAGCCAAGGGCTGTGCTTAAAGGGACCCGACTCCCACCCCGGACAGACAGTTCTCAGGGTTCCCCGCTTGCTTGTCTACCTCGATGACGGACAGCAAAGCAGTCCTGTCTTGGAATGCCCTGAGTGCCCACACTCGGGACACCACAGCACTCGGCCATCAGCCCGGCTGCACTTGCTGCAGGCTGCCATCCAGGGGTGTCAATTGGGGAGCTGTCAGGATCCAGGAGGCCCTGCAGGAGAGCTTCCACCCCGAGGAGCCTGCAGAGCCACCCCAGTCTCCCCATCGGGGGCTCGTGCCCCATTCCTCCCACACCTCCTTCCACTTACCCTTCCCTAGCTCCCCTTCCTGATGTAAAAAATAAAGGACACATGTTCAAAAATAGAAACTCTCTTTATTTAACAAAACTGGGGGGGGGGGCGGATTAACCTCTGGGGAGACTGGGAAAAGGAGGTGGGAGAGGGGAAGAGAGAGGGTGGGAGAGGGGAGGAAACCTGGGAGGAGGGAGCTGGAAGGGGAAGCCAGGGAAGAAGGAGGAGGGGAAGTATAAAACTATGGTGCGCCATATCTTCAGTACTGTGTACAGATGTGGTCTCCTCACCTCAAAAAAGATATTTTGGCCTTGGAAAGGGTTCAGAAAAGGGCAACTGCAATGATTAGGGGTTTGGAACAGGTCCCATATGAAGAGAGGCTAAAGAGACTGGGACTTTTCAGCTTAGAAAAGAGGAGACTGAGGGGGGATATTATAGAGGTATACAAAAGCATGAGTGGTGTGGAGAGGGTGAATAAAGAAAAGTTCTTCATTAGTTCCCATAATAGAAGGACTAGAGGACACCAAATGAAATGAATAGACAGCAGGTTTAAAACTAATAAGCGAAAGTTCTTCTTCATACAGCACATAGTCAACCTGTGAACTCCTTGCCACAGGAGGCTGTGAAGGCTAGAACTATAACAGAGTTTAAAGAGAAGTTAGATAAATTAATGGAGGTTGGGTCCATGGAGTGCTATTAGCCAGGGGGTAGGAACGGTGTCCCTGGCCTCTGTTTGTGGAAGGCTGGAGATGGATGGCACGAGACAAATGGCTTGGTTATTGTCTTCGGTCCATCCCCTCCGGGGTACCTGGTGTTGGCTGCTGTCGGCAGACAGGCTCCTGGGCTAGATGGCCCTTTGGTCTGACCCAGTACAGCCATTCTTATGTTCTTATGTTCTAAGCTCAGGGCTCAGGGTCGGGGGTCTCCCTGGTCCAACTTGATTTTCATGCAAACCTGTTCCTGGGTCCACATGTGGCCTCTGGTGGCCAGGCTGGCAGCCATGTGGCTGTAGACGGCCACGTTCCTGTGCCTAGTGCGGCGCGGTCGTGGACGTTGGAGGACTCCCCCAAACCTTGATGAGGTCCACGATCTCCTCACTAGACCAGGCAGGCGCCCACCTCTTGCGGCCCCGGGCAGGCTCCTGGGAGCCGCCAGCCTGGTCCTGGGAAGAAGCGGAGGGGCTGGGTGGCAGCGGGTGGCTGGCTCGTGCCGTGCCAGGTGCAGGGTCTGCTGGCTGGGTGCTGGCAGGCTTGCAACTGGCACAAGCACTGTAGCTAGACCGTGGCCCTTTAAGGGCTCCGGGGCTGGGATGGGGGCAGAAAAGTTTCCCTGGTTTGGCCCAGAGTGGCCACCAGGGCAAGCTGGGAAGGGCTAGCCTCCAACTAGTTCAAATTAAGTGGCTACACAGCCCTTAATTCGAACTACTTAATTTGAACTAGGCATTAGTTCTGGTAGAATGAGGTTTACCTAGTTCGAATTAAGCGCTCTGCTAGTTTGAATTAAGTTCGAACTAGCGGTTTGCATGTATAGACGCTATGAAAGTTAATTCAAACTAATGGCTGTTAATTCGAATTAACTTTGTAGTGTAGACATACCCTATTGGGTCTCCCTCCTAGAATACCACGTAGCTGCTCACAGAAGTGGTATGTATATGGCTCTGATCCAGACCTACCATTTGCTTCCTTTGTCATCTGGAGGTTCTGGTTACCTGAGTTCCTTTATTTTCACATGGCACTGCTGGGTGTCCTTGCTGTATCCTCTTTCCACCATGCCCTGTGTGATTTTGGCATTTCTTCTGCTGCTTCAGAGTTCTGCCTGCACAGATTGCTCTCTCAACAGCAATCAGATCCAGGGTCTCCTGAACACTCAATACTGAAGCTCATTTGCAACCCTGGGCATTCATGGTCATGTGTGCTGCTGAGCTCCCCATACTGGCCAAACAGGAAATTAAAATTAATAATTTCCTGGGTATTTTCCTGTGTAACTGGGAGAGCAGCAGAGTTGAAAGTGCTGGCTATAACGGTCATATTGGGGCATTGTGGGACACTTCTCAGAGTATAAGAACATTGACTTTAAGAGCACTGTGTCTGCACTATCCCAAGTCAACCGTGCAAGGTTAAATTTAGCAGTACTCCATCAATGAGTACAGAAATCAACTGTAATTGCCTTTAAAGTTGGCAGAATGGGCTTCCCGGTGGAGACCCATTGGCTTAAAATTGATTTAATGCAGCTAACTTCGACCTAAGCTCCTATTTTGATATTTTTAAAATAATAAAAAAGACATTTTTTCAGTTTGAGGTGACTTTTTCATAATTTTTTCATGTTCTATATTTATATTTTCAAAATTTTTAAAAAATCTACTTTTTTCAGTTGAAGATAACTTTTTTCACATTTTTTCCCAACAAAACTGAAGGGAAACATTTCGATTCAGTGAAACCTTTCTTCCTCCCCGTCTGATTTTTGTTTCTTGAAAATTGTCTCTATTTTGACATTCCACTCAGATCAGTATTGGAAATATTAAAAAAAAAACACCTCAAACTTTTTCCAGGATGGAAAACCATTTCTATGAGCTCTAGAACTGCTTATGAATCTAATTCTCTCCTTACTGACATTAGTGACAGGGATAACTGAAGTCAAATAAATGGAACTTTGTGTGTGTGGCCCTTGAAATCTTTTTCTATTCCTTTAAAAGAAAAGTAATTATATAAAACAAAATGCACACAAACTGTACTTCTGTTAATCAAGAAATCAGAAAAATAACTATTGATTAAATGATTTAGCAGTCCATTTGCATGATTTGCATGGACAAATAAAAGGAAGAAAAACCTCCTATAAACATCAGTCCTTTGGTGGACATTTAAGAGGTTGTTGCTACAATTTGGGGGCTTGATTCTGATCTAGCTAACATGAGGTTCACACTAGGGGAACTCCACTGACTGCTGGAGTTATGCCTAATTTAGAGCAGTGGAACTGAGGTCATATTCAAGTGACTGATGATAAAAAAAAAGTTGAGAGGTTTGCCTCTTGTGCATACAGAACTCAGCCGGCTCTCTTGAATTAACAATCTTTCTTGTGAGAGTTCTGTTTATTCTTGGGCTTGATACACAAATGCTAGGAGTACTTTTAAAGATATTTTAGGATCTCCACATCCAGCCAGAATCAGGAAATATAAAGCCATGGGAAAATATAATTTAAAACATGATTTAAAAGTAACATTCTTAAACTCCATCAAAGGTTTGGATTAGATTTGAATTTTGTACTGGTTTCTGTGCACTAATACAAAATACATAATATAGAAATATAGTGAGCTTCTTTGAAATAAGTATGTGGTCAGTGAATGTATTTGTTTATAGAATAAATCTCTCATTCACATTGTAAAGTCCCAATTTTCAAACACAGGACCTGAACTAATAAAACAATCAGGGAAATTACTTTTTTACCTCGGTGTCACTGAGATCAGAATTTGATGCATATATTCAAAATATCCTTCTGGAGCCACTGTATGGAACAGAAGACCTGTAAATAAAAATAGTTTCTATCGATAATTATTTTAATGACAGAATATTTTTCTTTAAATGACTTTTTAGTAAAGGGAACCATTTTCTCTAGACACTTGGATTTAAACTCAGTTCACTAAAGACTCAAATTGGGAATTGAACAAGTGAGTTTAGTAGATTTCTTCCTATTCCCCATTTGTCCATATTGCAAAACCATCATGGGTTGGTTTTGCACTATACTACACTGCAAAGGTAGCTTGGCTTAACTACATCACTCAGTGAAAAATGTCATGCCCTCTGTGATATAATAGAGTTGTCTTAAGCCCCTCTGTAGATGTCGCTAGGTCAATAGAAGAATATCTGTTGCCTCTCCATGAGATGGATTTACTATGGCAATGGAAGAACCCTTCTGTCATTGTAATAAGTGTCTACACTACAGGGCTACAGTGATAGTTACAGCACTACTGCTGTGCTGCTATAGCATTTCTAGTGTAGACATACCCTATGATGTAATTCAGCAATACTGGCAATTTCCACATCATAGATTCTAACAGTGAGTGCTCTAGGATATGCTATATGGGAGGCCGGGACGATAGAACAAGAATGAAATAAAATTGAGAGAATAAAAAAAGAGGATGACTGTCAAAAAGAAATTTCCTGACAATGAGAGCTATTAGGTAAGGGAATTGTGTTCCAGCAAGTAAGATCACTAAAAGAAGATTGGACAAAGAACTAAAATATACATTACAAAGAACATACAATTGGCCAGCAGAGAGACTAGGTGGTATTACATATCTTTTTATAGTTCTTTTTCATCTCTGATTTATTCAGAGATGCTTTAAGTAGCAGAGGATGTAATAATCAGGCTTAAAATACATCAGCACAACTGTGTGGGGTCTGAGGACTTGAATCAGGAAAGCATTCTGCAGGCCAGGATAGAATTGTACTGGTGTTATTATGTGGGAACAGGGATGAAACATGCCTATAGTTTGAGACTGAGATGCTTTGGTTGAGTGTTTGGAGGATCAGGTCCAGAACAGCAGAAGGACATTCTAGTCAATGAAGTATAACAATAGCAGAGAGTGGGAAGTGTGCACAATCCTTTCCTTGCACTATTGCATGCCTTCAGCTGGTGTTATGTTAGTCCTCAATTGTCAGGAACTTAAATATGACCCCATATTATATTCCATCCTTGATTTTTGTGGTACACACTCAACCTTGAGCTCATTGAAGACAATGACAAAACTCATATTGAGTTGCATGGTGCAGGATAAAAACATAAGAATGGCTATACTGGGTCAGACCAAAGGTCCATCTAGCCCAGTATCCTGTCACCCATTTCCAGCTTCTGATAAACAGAAGCTAGGGACACCTTTCCTACCCATCATGGCTAATAAGTATTGATGGATCTAACCTCCATGAATGTATCTAGTTCTTTTTTGAACCCTGTTAAAGTCCTGGTCTTCACAACATCCACTGGTAGGTTCTTGCACACAAGTAAGCATAATAGAAGATATTAAATTTCAGATATGAAGTTTATATACAGATAGAAAGAACATATATTCACAGGTATATGGTGAAATGTTGCCCTGAAAAAGAATATACATGGATACTTTGTGCAAAATGCCCAATAAGCATATGCACAGGTAATTTGCATATGCAGTAATTGGTCCACTAAAAGTTGCCATAGAGGTTTTATATACACACAAGTACATGGATATGTTTTGCACACAGCATGCTGGTGTGATTTCTTCAATACATAAAAGAGAAATTAACATAAAAAATGCTTTGCAATTTTGCCTCTTTGTCTCTTTTGGTTCATGACAAATGACTCAGGAAAAAAACCCTTGACTGTCTAATCTAAGTTGCCATCTATTCTTATCTCAAATGTCTCAAGTTTTGTTCAGCTGCATGGTAAGTGTATGGTTGAGTCATAATGTGGGGACGCAATTGTTAACATTCAGAATAAATACCTTCCTTTGTTACTTTATAGATTGGGGCATGAGTGTCTCCTAGAACATAATAGGTTGGGTGTTTATAAAAATGTATGTTCAAAGGTTTTCTTTAAACCTCCATGTCTGGCTATGTGACCAAAATGTCTGGCTTTGTGTGCAGCCCCAGAAAAATGTGTGTGTGGTGACTACTGTGGAGAAAGCAGTGGGAAATATTTTCTTTGGGAATGAATTTGAAAATTCAATTCAAATATGTCTGTACCTTTTTTCTGTCACTAACATTAAGAATGAATGCTTCAGGGGATAGTAGAGTTAGCCTGTACAGAAAAAAAACAACAAATGGTCTGGTAGCACTTTATAGACTAATAAAACATTTAGATGGTATCATGAGCTTTCGTGGGCACAGCCCACTTCTTCAGATGACCAGAGTTTAAGAATGAATGTTCAAATATCAGCCAAAAGTGAAGTTTAAATTAGGCACCCAATAGTAAAATCACAGTTCAGTTTGTAGTGTTAGCTTATAATAAAGGCATGCAGCAGCATTTCTATCCTGTGCCTGGACATACTGTGCAAACTGCAAATTCTAAAATTTAGAATCAAAGGTACATACTGAAGTTCACTTTAATTAAGTGACTTCAGTAAATAACACAACACAGCAACATTGTAGTAAATGGGACTCTACTGACCTTGACTGACTTTGGAGCATACCTATAGAGAAGTGAAAAACAAATCTTAGTTTGGTGTGTAGACTAGGAATTAGTTGTTGAAATGATTCATGAATAATATCATGGAACAATTAAATCTAGGGATTTATGCAATATATTAACAGGCAATTTTAAAATGGAGTAAAAGCAAAATAATTATATAAATTATTCATTACAAATTATTTGTTCATCTGTGTTGGGCACCTAACGGCCCCTATATTCATAGGGAGAAGCTGGGGTCTATTTGAGTTGATTGTGTTGTTAATTGCTGTGGGATCAATTTCCATAGACATAGTTTTTGTGATGGTAAATGGATGCTGACGGGCATATTTTGAATGTTATCTATTCTGAAGTCATTTTCTGGAGCACTTTGCTCAAATTCTCTTTTACATTTTCATCTCATGAGCTGGGACATTTCTACTGCAGCATTATGTAAAGCTGCAGAGTAAATGATAACTTGTTCTTTAGCTCTGCTTGCTTTTCTGATACTTTGCAGTTAGTTTTCAGATGTGGATGTAGGTTTGCTGGATGTCTGCCCTGTTTACTCTGGCACTGAAGTCATGATGGAATTGGAGGCCTTCTTACAAAGCTATTCTTCAGAGATTCAATCATTGGGGAGGATGTTTGCTTGCTTTTTATTTGTTTGTTTTGTTTTGTTTCCAATAATTCTATAAACAGAAAAGAGTTGGTCTAGTGTACGCTGTCATTTCTGTAGAAAATTAGGCCCTAATCCTGTAAGTAACCCCATGTAGAAAGACATATGTGCCTTTGTGGAGTCCCATTGAAGTCAATAAGGCTAGTATAGACACAACCTTGCAGAACTGGGGACTTTAGGTATGTCTGTACTGTAATAAAAGATCCACCTCATGTCCTAGGCTAGCCTGGGTTAGCTAAATTACAATGTAGATATTTGGATCCTGGGCCCAGAGACCCAGCAAAAACAGAGAGTCCCAGAGCCCCAGATCTGACATGAACCCAAATGTCTAGATTGCTACTTTTAACCCCACAGCCTGACTCCTGGGAGACCAAGTCAACTAACCTGGCCTCTGAGACTCTGTGGCATATTTCTTTTTTGTTTATAGCAGCGTGGACACACTCTGAGTGTCTGCTCTTGTATTTTAAGATATTATTAATGGCTCTGGATCAGAAATTGGTCTTTTTTTACAGTGGATGGATTTTGCCCTGACATTTTGTCCCTATTCCGGTGTTCTGAAACCTTTAGTCCCCATGGGTGTCAAAATAATGTAAATACTCCATCTTTCCTTCCCAGCAGGCTAAAAGCTCAGTGAAACTTTCAAAGAAGCAAATCATAGCTATGTTTATCCAAACAATACACTATAAACATACAATGAAGGAGGCTGAATTCTACTTTTCTTATCCACAAAGCAATTCCTATTGACCCTGTTGAAACCAGCTGCAAGAGATAAGGTGGGAAAGAACTGGCCTAAGCTATTTAAATATCAGCTCTGTGAGTTTCGAGGAGAAGCTGACTTCCCTTCACTGGTCTTTTACAGTAATGTTAAGTTTTATCTTCACTTTATATTCTGTAGCTCCAGACAAACTAGTACTTTGTTATTTTAATGCATCCAGTGTGTGGGCCTACCTCTGAGGTGCTCAGTTCTGTCAGACAGCAAGGTTGGCACCTTACAGGATTTAGCCAATTGGATTTAGTGGGAGTAGCAGTTGTTCAAGAGACTCTCAGCTCCTCTTAAGAGGATTCATGCTATCTCCCGCGGAAAGAGCTCCAGGAGAGGGGGTAAGGAGAATTCTCATGGAGGTTCCATGGGGAGTGGAATTTACTCTGCCTCCTTGCCATATCAAACATGTATGGATTGTGACCCCAAGACAAGTGGATACTGGAGATCTGCAGGGAGCTATCTTTGTGCTGGCTCTGGGATGCCCTATACAGTACCCTCTTCCTGTTCCTGAACTATGCAGCTCCCCTGGAGCTAGCATTGGAAAATCCTGAGCTGGTTACTTTCTTGAACTGTACTATGTGCTGAATTCCTGTAGATTTTGTAAGTCAAAGGGTGATTTCCTTTTCCTCAACTCTCTTCTTCATTGCTTTTCCCCATCCCTAGGTGCATTGGCCAGGGTAACACTGTGGTAAACAGACAAGAGGCTTATGTCCTTTTACACAGGATCGGAGGAAATCAACATGGCAAAAGATCCGCCAAGCTGATACATTTGTAGAAACAATTAGGCTCAGTGTCTAACAAAAAACATACACTCCATCTTTTATGAGAACTGAATGCAAATGAGTGGACTAGTTCAAAGATCAAGGGATGTAACAATTCAGATCCAAATACACTGTCATTATCACAGTGGAGATAATCCATGAAAGTGCCAAAAAAAACCCCATCATCCTTTTGGTGCCTGTGATTCAGTATGTAACTGACTTAGCTACTTTGAGTTCCCCTTTTGTGTCTGCGTTGATAAAGTATTCCTGGCTTTCAATGATGTCTTAAATTTACTGAGTGGTATTTTAGGATCCTCCCCACCGCCATTCTCTCCCGGCTTTGCTTTTTACTCATAGGAATCTCAGGTGGCTTTTTGACTGCATAAAGCATTGAAAGTGTCAGAGATAAAGGTGGGAATCCCTAACTAAAACACTCTCCCTGCTTCTTCCATCCCTACAAAAAACAAACAAAACACTGTTCTGTCCTTCTGAGATGAGACTGCTACAGCAATCAAGCCTAACGGTCACAAATATGTGGATGACAATGGATAATTTTGAATTCAACGGAAGGGGCTTAGCTGTCTCATCAGCTACAGTTGGAAAAAGAAATTTTTGTGTCAATGTCAGAGCGGGTTTTAGCACTTTGTAGGGGAGCCTGTGAAACAATGGTTTTGCTGTCCCCTCAGACATACTGATTTTCATATATCACAATCCCACAGCTGTTCATGGGGGTCTGCCTGGATTTTGAAGAGACTCAGCAGATGATTCTTAAACATAACTGATTCATTTTTTATTGAAATTGTATATGTGTAATGGGGTGGAGGAGATTTCAGGTTCCCCAGAGCTTCCTGCTGTCGAAGTGAAACCCATTTGCTTGTTCCTTGTTTGGTTTACATTGGTTTATATTAGCTTCCATTAGTTTACATTTCCATGGCTCTCCTTGCAACGGAAAGGGCTAGAAATTTACTGCCTCTTCCCTCCCCCCAACTTCAAGTGAAAGCTGAGATTGTCTTTCATAAGGCCCAGAGTCTGGGTCTATTAAACAGAGACTCCCACAGAGCTCCCTCTAGCTCAGATGACTTCACTTCTCCTCAGTGTGAAGTGTTTGTGAAGGTACATACATATGGATTGTGGAGGGATCATATGTGTGGGGGCAGTTTTATATTTGAATGAAGACAATTCAAATTGAAAAATGCCTCATTGTTTACATTCCATGAAGAAATGTCTGTCGGGCTCTAATGTAAACGTCAAGTGTTTAAACTGGATATATCTTAATTTCTTCTGATCGCTTGGCTTAAGTGCTTAATGCAGGTTTGGCCATTCCAGGGCCTTGAAGTGTCTCCTGGCTCTCAGATAAGTAATAAGAGAACTCATTTTGGAATTTGTGAGGCTTGCTCCAAATGAATAATATTTATGAAGCACTTTATACAAAGTGCCATATATTATCCTTAATAGCATTCTGGTAAGGATTTATTTTGCTCTAGATTATATAATCACCATATATTTGCTAATATGGGGAAAAGATTATTAAAATGTTCTGTTATGTAATCATTTTCAAGGCCTGGAAATACAGAACAGGAGCTTGTTAGGGTATAGAATGGGGATGGGAGTTTCCCTCTGGGCTATGCAGTTATGAGATATTTGTTACAACAGATAAAAATATATAGCTTTCCCCCCACTGGCAAGCACAAAGGACAAGTATGTTCACTTCTGGGTGGGCACCACATTACTGGAAAAATATGGCCAAACTGGAAGGAGTTTAGCATAGGGCAGCAACAAATTATTACAGTGTTGAAGAGGCTGATTTATAAGGAAAGATTAAAAGAGTTAAATATGTGTTAACTGGCTAATTAGTCACCAACTGACTAATGGAGGATGTGATAGCAGTTTACAAATAATTCAAAGGTGTAAACATCAAGAAGGGAGAGGGAGATTATTTAAAGGATTGTGCAAAGGCTTCTTGGAGTAGGGGAATGAAATTAAGAAGAAGAAGGAATCTGTGTTTGTACATCAAGTATGAGCCTGTGTTAGTCTGTACACCAAAACGTTTTATTCTGTGTACCAGGAGAAACTGCCAGGCAGACAGACACATTACATAATAAGGATATAGATAGAATCTACAATGGCAATGTTAAAATGACAGGAATTAACTTTTGGGGGGAAGGCAAGATGTTTGTCAGAAGGCGTCAAAGACTTTAGAACTGAACATGGCACCTACACGCTCCATCAAGATCTTTCCAATTTCCAACCAGAGTGTGGCACTTATGGTTAGGAGTATCCCCTTTTCTGCACACACTTCCTTCCCATAACTGTTGGGAGCACAGTCCACTTCCTGGTCAGTAGGATTCATAGCACTAGCTAGAGAGCTGAGCTCAAGAGGATGCCTTCAGATTTTTGGTTCTGCCTTTTCAAAAGATATAACGAATATTAAAAGATTAATCTGGTTAGCAGCTACTCCTATATTCTTTAAATTTGCTGTGACAAATGATGCTTGGGTGTATCCAGAGCTTTAATTAAACCATGATCTCTTTTAATTTTAACTATGATTTAGCCCAATTCACCTTTAGATCGTACTTGTAATATGTCATGGCAGGGGCTGTCAAATACCTTTCCATTTGAATGACTAATTGAAGCTCTTTAACCCATCACAGGGTGTTAGCAATATTTTATAATATTGTTTTTTGGTCTCTTCTTGCTCTTTCTTCTTTCTTCCTGCTGGCATTCCTGTAATGTGGGGGAAATGGATATGGATCACCTCACCTATGAAAATGTAGGACCATCTGTTAGACGCTCAACCCATCTGTTCAACTGCTCAGCTCATTTGTCATATTCATTTAAAACAACACAGTCTTTCCTAAGGCAAATATATAAATACCTAGAAAATAGGAGAATGTAAATAATTACACCGCAGCTTTGCCAGTCATTGGGAAAGAAACACCAAGCAAATGGGGTAATCGCAATGGGGTTTCTAAAATCTCACTCATTTAATTAACCTGACTGTGGATAGAGAGACTATGGATCTTGATTCTGCAAAGATAGTCTTCTTTTAACCAGTTTCTCAATGTGCATCACATGAAACATGAATCCCAACCAGTCTATCGCAGAGTAACCCTGGATAGATCTCTCAAATACCTTAACCACTTGAAAACTGCAGCTAAAGTGAGGACACATGATAACTTTCTAGTCAAACTGGCAGGCACTTCATGGGAAGAAAACAGTCAAATCATCTGGTTTTGTCCTTTGTTGCTCTGCATCAGGATACTCTGCTTTGGTCTGGCTCCATTCATCTCACATCCATTTGTCTGATATATGGCTATACTCAACCATGCATATTGTAACTGGGATGATTTGACCCACAGCAGTATTGTGGCTCCCCTTGTCAAGCATCATCACTCCTCTATGCATCCATCTTGAGGAATCTACCACCAGAATGGTTGAAAAGATCAGGAAAAACTTGACCCTGGGACTCTGACCCTACCACCACTATGCACAGACTGACCACCCAAGAGTGTGCTTGTTTTTGGGGCACCCATTGTGGGGCCTCCTGACTGACTTAGATTGACCACAGTGTGGTATGAAGTATGGTTTGCAGCTGACATGAGAAATCAATCTCTTATAACTGATCCAACCATGCATGTACCCACCTTTGATTTACCATGCTGCTCATGGGCCCTGGTAAACAGATTTCAAATGGGCCATGGCCAATGTGCAGCCAGCCTTCACATCTGGGGACCAACAACTGGATCCCACATGTACCTGTGGCCACAGATAGACAATGTCATGCGTCACTTACAAATGCCCTCAGACCATAATTGATAGCATTCTGAAGGCTCTGTTCTTCATGAGGAGGTGACTCACATTGGCTTGGCCACCTCTGCATCTGATAAGGAAGGTCCTTCCTCTAGCTTTGATGATATACTGATTTGGAGGGTGATAAACCATCAGACATTGTTGTGACAGGTTTAGTCACAGACATCCCCTTGAGATTGTTATCTGATGTGCTGAAAATACCACTGCTGGATCATAGATGTTGCTGGACTGGAGAGTCCTGGATTTAGGAGGTTTAACTTGTACTTCAGATGCTGACATTCCATCTGAACATAAGTTATATAACCTTGCTGAGCTTCAGTTTCTGTATCTACACAATGGGGTACATAACCTTAAGCAAATAACAGTCTCTGAGAAAATCACTGTGGTCTCTTGGGCAACTGTCAACAAATGTTCCTTTTTACTGACAACCCTGGTAGCAAATCAATGGAAGAGCTTGAAATAGAATTTAGATTTACTGATTCCCACTCTCATGCTGTAACCACTGGACAGTGATGTCTCCTTAGAATGTGCATGAGGACTGATACCTGTTGCAGGCACTAGGACTAATGGGGGGAGGCAACTCACAGACTGAACATCTGCACTTAAAACAGGCTGGGGGCTGATGAATCAGAAGGCCAGCCTGGTTTTGAAACATTTCCTCCAAACACAGATGTGCATAGAGGCTATTTTGCACATGAATTTGGTCAATAAATGTAATTGTGGGTTGGGAGCAGTAGGTAGGGAAGCCTGGACAACCCACACAAATAATCAATCCTTGAGAACAATGGATCACCCTCGCTGATGGGAGAACACAAACAGTTTAGCTGTTCCTAGGTGGCCCAAAGTCTTTTGAAACACAGTGCTATTAGAACAAAATCATTTACTAGGAACTTCGCTGAATTTGGCTTTTCTGGGCATTCAGTGGAAACCCTTATACCAACTGCCACTCTTATGAATATCTAAATAGAGAAAGGATCATAAAGATTTCAGGCTAGTTCACCTCTATCCACTTAGTGGCCTTCTGATCTCTCCTGTTCCTTTTCCTACTTGGTTTTCCTGCTCTTTTACAGCATTTTAGTGGATCTATAACAGTCAGTCTCTGTAAAACTTTACAATTTAATAGAACATCAATTCCATAATTTTATCTATAAATGCATGATACAGCCTGGGGAAAAAATCTATTTGTGGTACTGCTGAGTGATACTATGACATGATACTTAAGGACTTTTCAGATTAATTCTAAATTCAGTAGTAATGTATATACAAAGACAATTATTAATATTTACTAAGACTGAGCATAAATAGCCCAGAGAACGGAATTGTGGTTAGTGGTCAAAGTACAAGATTATGTGCCAGGAGATATATGGACTGTTGTTGGATGTGTCACAGATTTCGGGTTTGGTTTTACATCCACTTAAGTGAAGTAGGATTCTTCCCTTGTCTTCAGTGGGAGAAAGATTGGGTCCCTAGGGCTTCCTCTTACATGCTGCTGAGGCTGAGTGAACTCACTGAAGGGTGCTCAGAATCTTTTAGAATTATGCTCTTAATTTCTCCATTGATTATGTTCCCCATTTGTAGAGATGGAACAATAAGATGTACCCACTTAAGGGGGTGTTTTGAGATCTAAATCACATATGCTTATAAATCAGTTTAAGATCCAGAGACTGAGCCTACTAGAAAAGTGTGCAGTATTTTAATATGATGATTGTGATGGTGATGATGATCATATTTATTAGGCTACATCCAACTCCCATTTGAGGCACTGTAAAGACTCACATTGGCTTCAACAGAAGCTGGATCTGGCCTTAATGAAGACAATCCTGCAAAGTGCTGAGCACTTTCCACTCCAAGTGAAATCAGCACCCTGAGTGAGCAGGATCGGGTCCTCACTGAACTATGTTGAGACCTCAGTCAGGGGAATAAATATAATTGCAAACCAAAAAGCGATAAAATGATTAGAACATGTTAACAAACACATTAAAAAGCTGATCTAGGAAAACCTCTTGAGTGGAAACACAGAGTATATATTAAGTTGTTTCCATAAAGAACTGCAATACTGTACAAATTAAGGGAGGCAATTAAAATTAAATTGTAAGATACACAATAACTATATAATGAATAGTGGAGAAGAAGGAAAGCATTTAGTAATAATGAACAACAGCAGGAAAATTTGTAATGAGGATGATGGAGGGTTTTTGTAGAGGCAGTGCAGAGTACAGGCTAAATAAGAAAATTAACTTGCTTGGCTGAAAACAATTTTCAAGGATGTACATGGAATTAGGAAAGCTCCCTTTAATTACTATTTCAATGTCATTTGTTTTAACAAAGGGAAGCCAGTACATGATTGCAGACAACGAAAAAGGCCCAACATAGATGTGGTTTGCATTCTCCTTTTTAGAGCCTGTCTTGGAACAAACAGTGCCCTGAGCAAACTTGTATTTTGGAATTCCTGGTCCCTGTGTGCATGGTTCCCCCACCATTGTCCTGGGCCCCTGTAGGTGCCTCATTTCTCTTCCCCCTATGGGCTCCCAGTCTGCCCCCTCAGCCCAACCCCTGCAGTGTGCACCCTTTGCCCCTAAATCCCTACCACTTCCTGCACCAACTCCTGCACTCCCCTCCTACAGCACATGGAAAAACTGACCTGGATTCAGAGAGCAGCTGGAATTGCTGCTGGCCCCTGCCAAGCACTGCTCCTCTATGCTCCCCTATAGGGTTGTGGGGGAGGAGGGTTGAGGAGTGACATTTGGGCTCCCTGCATCCAGATCACTTTCCCCACCTGGGCTGCATAAGGAGAAGATAGAGGGCAGCAGTTCCTGATACTTCACAATACAGCCCAGGGGGGGCAAGTGACCTGGAGGCATGGAGAACTTTTGTTTGTTTTAAACCTGCTGCTTATTAATTTCATTTGGTGACCCCTAGTTTTTATATTATGGGAATAAGTAAGTAACTTTTCCTTATTCACTTTTTCCACACCAGACATGATTTTATAGACCTCTACCATATGCTTCCTTAATCTTCTCTTTTCTAAGCTGAAAAGTCCAAGTCGTTTTAATCTCTGTTCATATGGGATCTGTTCCAAACCCCTAATCATTTTTGTTGCCCTTTTCTGAACCTTTTCCAATGCCAATATATCTTTTTTGAGATGAGGGGACCACATCTGTACTCAGTATTCAAGATATAAGCGTACCATGGTTTTATATAGAGGCAATAAGATATTTTCTGTCTTATTCTCTATCCTTTTTTAAAATGATCCTAATACTCTATTTGCTTTTTTGAATGATACTACAAACCGAGTGGATGTTTTCAGAAAACTATCCACAATGACTCCAAGATCTCTCTCTTGAGTAGTTGTAGCTAAATTAGTCCCCATCATATTATATTTTAGTTGGGATTATTTTTCCAATGTGCATTACTTTACATTTATCAGCATTGAATTTCATTTGCCATTTCGTTGCCCAGTCTCTTAGTTGGGTGAGATCTTTTTGAAGCTCTTCTCAGTCTGCTTTGGTCTTAACTATCTTGAGCAGTTTGGTATCATCTGCAAATTTTGCCACCTCATTGTTTACCCCTTTCTCAAGATAATTAGTAAATAAATTGAAAAGGTTGGTCCCAGGACAGAATCTTGGGGGACCCCACTAGTTACCTCTCTCCACTCTGAAAACTTACCATTTATTCCTACCCATTGTAACCTATCTTTTTCCCCATTATCAGTCCATGAAAGGACCTTCCCTCTTATTCCATGACAACTTACCTTACTTAAGAGCCTTTGGTGAGATACCTTGTCAAAGGCTTCCTGGAAATCTAAGTACACTATATCTACTGGATCCCCCTTGCTCACATGTTTGTTGACCCCCCTCAAAGAACTCTAGTAGATTAGTAAAGCATGATTTCCCTTTACAGAAACCATGTTGACTTTCCCTCAACAAACTATGTTCATCTATGTGTCTGACAATTTTATTCTTTACTGTAGTTTCAACTAATTTGCCCGGTACTGACATTAGTCTTACCGGTCTGTGATTGCCAGAATCACCTCTAGAGCCCTTTAAATGTTGGTGTCACGTTAGCTATCTTCTAGTCATTAGGTACAGAAGCAATCAATTGGGAGTCTCATGCCAACCTCACATGCAGGGGAGAGAGAGGGTGGCATTGGGCCGACTCCACATAGGCAGGAGGCATTGAGGGATGTGGAGGGAGTCATTCAGGGTAGGGTAGAGAGAGCCGCAAGCTGCCCCTGTTCAGTGGGAAAATATGGTCACCATAAGCTTCATCTCTAAACTGTGTGATTGTTACTTCTCTTCTCTCCCCACTTCAGTGCCCATGGAGACACTATGCTACCCTGTGCTCAGTACACTGATGGCAATCGGAATTACAGCAGTGCCCCTTTATACCCTGCCCTCCAGTCATAGCTGTGGCTACAAAAGCCTTAACCTTTGATTGTCTGAGATTATTTGACTTGGTTTTTAACACTGTATCAGCTGTTTGGTAATACTATAGTAATGAATCTGAGTCAATGACGTGCATAGAGAGTTGTTGGTTTTGGCTGCCACATGTGGCCAGTGAGGGTGGGTGTGTAATGAAGGAGAATGAGGTTTTGAATGATCAGCAACACATTGGTGCAAAGTGGTGTGTAGATGGGGAATCTGTCACTGACAGCGCTTGTAGGCTCTCATTAGAACTATAACAGATGTCTTAAAATGATGTGACCCCAGATTTCTGAATTGCAGAGTTCACTGGCAGTGGGGGGACAGCTACACCTTGCATTGCTTAATCCCTGAGCTATTGTGCAGGTGACACCAATTTCAATCTTCCATGCAAGCTGAAATCAATACAGCACAATTTTACAAGTTAGCGTCTTTTCAAAGGCCCCTTCTGAATTGACTGAAATCACAAAGAGTGGTGAATTATGGTAATTAGCTCCTCTACCCAAGGGAAAACTCCCTGCTTGTTTCTTTCTTTCTTTCTGTCTTCCTTTCTTTTTTTTTTTTTTAATAACCAGAGTTTCTCCCAGACGACTCATAGCTTCCAGAAAGAACAGACGTGATGGAGATATGTTTGTTTCCATACAAAAGACCATGCAGGATTCAAGGAATCTGTTTTGTTAAGCAAATTCAGAAGGTCTTTTTTTCCTCTCCTAGTGAAGTAATGAAGTTTCCTCTGTGGACACACTGAATTGACAAGTGAAGACTTAGTGGAAGGCTCTTTCACCTTCTAAATAAATACACATACTGTCTGTAAAGGACGGATAAACCAATCTCTACACACTTTTTCTTGGGTATATTTTCTCAAGGAATGGTGAACAAAGCAAGTTTCTTGGCTGAAATGCATGGTGTTAAATCCCCGGGTGTGCAGTAACCAATTTGTGCTTCAATCATAGTTTACTTTGACCATAAATCTGGTTAAACCAGACCCCAAAAAGTAGACTTAGTGCCAGTAATACTGCAATGGAGTAAAGCTGAACACTATTTTAAGATTTTGTGCAGCTTCCCATCACCATAGCATTATGTACCCTGTTGCTGAGCAGAAAAAGAGGATGTGATTACAAAGCCAGAGTGTGCAAGAGATCCCCTATCCCATTCTGAAAGTGGGTAGTATTTTCTGCCCCTCATGGTAGTTCAAGGCCAGCAGAAGTTAAAGCAGTGTTTAAACTTCTCTAACACCACACAGGGGGCATGCACAGATCAGCACCATGATCAGGGAATCTGTTCCTCATTTCTCCACATGATCCCTCTGCATTTTGAACCATTTAGAACAGCATTTGTATTTCTCTCTGCCTCATGACTCCTATATCTCAGTTCATACCTCATCTGATTTTTTTTGTCTGTGATTATGCAACTTAATTGGTGATTGTTTACTAATTAAAATAAATACCAAAGCTGAATATTACAAAAAGACCTCATGGAAAAAGGAAAAAAGTTTCCATATGTTACCAACCATTTCCAGATAAATCACTACATATGCTTTTTCCTTGAATCTTGGCACATACAGTGATGTGTGCTACTACTAGCAAAGAACAGCACAGAAAGGGAACATACAGCGTTCTCTGGCATTTATATCTTCAGAAAAGATAGGCCATGCATTGCAGCAGGCTTCTCAGAGCTCTCTTAAGTACATGTGGTCAGAGTACCTTGTTAGTGGTCCCACTGGAGCGCACAGTCTAAGCAAGTTTATATATTTTCAGTACTTGGATGGAAGACCCCTAAGGAAAACCTAAAGCTCTACAGTACTGGTGCATGGTTAGACACTTGTATTCCCAATGAGTCATTTGTGCATCATTTCTGCACAGAAAACCATTCAACACATTGTACAGTTGCATGAGAGTAAGGGGACATAGCTAGTGCCTGTATATGTAGCACTTTTTTTATATGGAATAAAAAATGAAATTTAGCATGATGTTTTCTATGCTTAAAAATACCAACGACATAGCTGAAGGTGAAAAGTACATAAATGAAATAGGCCTTGTGTGGCCTTTTACAGGACTCAAACTAAAACAACTTTAAAGTTATACAGGGATGCCCTTACTCAAGCATTCAAAAACATTTTACATTGCAAATACATTCACAGAGTGTACCGGATTGACAGATCAAATAGAGAAGACTTAAGTTTAGTCTTCTGTAGACTGAAGACTGCTCAGAGAAGACTGTGCAAATTTACAAAGAACAGGCATGTCATCTATCCATCTGAAGTTTATCCCATATATGTGGTGGTAAAAAGTCCTCGCTCCAAATCATTGGGAATTGATGCATCTAAAATTTAAACTGTTAGAGGGATTTAGATTGTTCTCATAAATACTGGGAGGGCAACACTCAGACAAAGATAACATAGAAAAGATATATACAGTAGAGCCGTGTAATTAATCAGCTGAACCTTAAGATCCAGCCAATGATTCACAGAAGACACTAAAGATATATGAGAATCAGAATAATATATTGATTCATTTTGGCTAGAAATTAAAGAAGCAACATTTCTACCCATCTCCATCCATGAAATAACTACACTATCTAAGAAAAAAGATACAGTAGTCATTATGGTTTAGCATATAAGCAGGTCTAAACCAGAGATGAAGAAATGAGCTAATAGCAAGGAAAGTCTTTTGAACAATCCTTTGATCATTTAAAAACTGACCATTTATCAGATTTTTTTTAAATATCTAAAATGTTTGGATTTGTTCTGCTTGGTCCTGGAAGCAGACATGAGGAAATACAATGAGAAAAGCTTGATCATACAAAATAAAGGCAGAAGTGCCATGAATCGTCAGAGAAAGATTTTTTCACAGGAGCTTGCTTTACATAATAAAGACATTTGGATTAATATTTGGGTAAATATCTACAAACTGGATGTTTGGTCTGGTTTGAAACTTTTTCAGACTTGTCCTTCACTAGTACAAACTGATTGTAATTAGAGTAGTTTCAGATGAAAAAATGGGTATGTTGACACTGCGATTACACACCCATAATTGGCCAATGCAAGCTAACCAGGACTCACAGGGTTTGAGCTAAGGAGCTATTTTAATGTAGTGTAAACATTTGGGTGTGGTCTGTATCCTGAGCTCTGCGACCCTTCTATTTAGCAGGGTTCTAGAGTCCAGGCTCCATTCTGAGCCTGAATATTTATTAAACAGCCCCTCAGCCAAAACCCCATGAGTCTGAGTCAGCTGGCATGGGCCAGCTGGAGGTTTTTAACTGCAGTGTAGACATACCACATGAGGCTCATTTACCCTACATAATAAAGAACCAAGAACCTGGGTAAAAAAGGCATCTCAAGATTATTGCTAGAAGAGATCAGGACACCGGTGACATGGATCAAGAAATGTAGGTGACACATTTTAGCAAAAAAATGAATTCGTTATTTCTGCCAAGTTTTAAAGAATTGTGTATAATCATGAATTTTGCATGGATTGTATAATGTCAAAATAGCCAGTCAGAGTGAACAACAAAGGTTACATATTCCATAAAGAACATTAAATAGTGTGCTAGTCACCAACATAAAAATGAAAACTTATGATCATAGTAAATTAAAAGAGAAGCAAAATACATTAACAAATAAAAACAAACTAAAACGAACAAAAACCAAAAAAGAAGCCACATTCAAAACAGAACTGCAGACCACAAAGGGAAAAAAAAGTCTAAGCTATGTATAAATGAATGAAAATAGAAAAGAAAGAACCATTTTGAAACTTTCATGATTTCAAACACTCTGAAAAGTCCTCCGGTCACGTCTGTCTAAACCAGCTGTTGAACTGAGCGTGATGACGATGTACTTCCCAACCATCCTACAGAGATTTGTACAAAGTACTAAGGGACTTCTGTATTATGAGAAATGATTATACCTGGGAGGGAATTTGTCATAAACTGGATGATTTTGGAAGTGGGGTTGAAGATTCACTGCATCAACCACCTTCTTGATGGCATTTACTGATTCTAATATGCTATAAATAGAGCAGTAATTAGCCAGTAAAAATACATGTTGAATGGGCTAGTTGAAAACAGAAAAAATATTGTCTATCACAAGAGCTATATTGACGTCTCCTGCTTTCAGCTCATGAACCAATTGTTTGTGGGGTAAGAAAAGGTTTCTCTCTCCCCTACGTTTAGCATTGCAAGACTTCTCAGGTTCCTTTATGTTTCCTTTCCTCCCTGCTTCTAAAGCATCAGATATTGGCAGATACAGATAGGATTCCAGATCTGGCACAAGGTTATATGATTCATAATGGTAAATCCTACATCAAGAATATTATTATAAAAAGTCTGACTGCTGGTGAATGCCAAGTATGGAGGAATAGGGTAAAGAGAGGAGACAAACTAAAGGCAGGAAGATAAATGGGACCCAATGATAGCAATTTAACAAATAAACACCTCACAAAGGAGCTGGCCCTGGAAGTGCTGTGGAGATTAGATGTTAGGGATATTTTCCACCTTTTTAAAACTACAGAGTACAGATCAGGACTGTTCAATTGGCAAATGTTGTTATTTTGAATGACATTTGAATGATTAGGGAACTGTCTAACACATGTCAAGGCAAAGTGGTAATTACTGGTCTTTTTGTTTCAAAGTGAGGAACAGAGTCAGTCACTCGCCGAGGCTTTTTAGACCACTGTGTGTCAGCAGTCTGAAAGCACTGACTTTAATGCTGAGATTGAAGGGCACTGTTAATAAGCCGAAAAAATGTCCATAGATGGGTAAAGCAAAAGCACCAATGACTTAGAAGCATGAGATAATGTACTCTCTGCACAAACCCAAGTAATATGTTTATTAATAGGTATGAGATATGTGTTTTTTGCAGGAGATGTTACATATCCCCTAAATATTTTTGTAAGAACAGGAGCTTTACCCCAGTGTCCTGCTCAAAATCCTCCCTTTCCCTGAAGTGTCTGCTGGATAGGATGTTCTTCACTTCCTGTCCTAAACTATGTGGTATTTCTTTTTCACTTTCTGTCATTATAGTAAGCAGCAGCAGCACCACTAGCATTCAGGTTGAGACCAGCTCATTTTTAAAGCTTGCTTACTCTGAATGTTTTCAATTCCACATGCTTTATTTGGATTATCTTGAAATTGCTGTGCCTCATGGGAGTCCAGGAGAGGCTTGTGATCCAAATTTGAGCTAATTTGAGTAATGGATTCTCAAGACATAGTACCTCTAAAATATCAAGTGGCAAAATGTTATCGTTCTTGTAACTCCTCCCCCCTCCCATACACACGCTTCTGGGGTTCAAACTGTGGCTCTGTTCTTCTCAGAATTGTATCACCCTGTTGGGATTGATATCAGCTAGTGTCCAGAACCCACAGTCTCTTTAGGGTAGCAATATTTAAAGGGATTGAGGGTAAAATTCACTCTGCAATGTGTATAAGACAGGCATTCAAACTACAAAAAGCAATTTGCATATATGTACCATGACTGTGTATTAGTTGTAAACCAGATGGTACACAGCCTGCAGGCAGTATGACATCAGAATAACAGAGTAAAACTGATTCACGGATTTCAAGGCCACAAGAGATCATGGTGCTCATGTAGCCTGAGCTCTTGTATAATACAGGACATAGAACTTTCCCCAAATAAATCTTGTTTGGACTAAAGTATATCTTTGAGAAAAAAAGCAACAACTATACATACAAAATGATGGGGACTAAATTAGCTATTATCACTCAATAGAGAAAACTTGGAGTCATTGTGGATAGTTCTCTGAAACCATCCACTCAGGGTATGTCTACATTACAGATTTTTGTTTTGGAAAATCTGCCATTTTTCTGAAAAAAAACTTGAGTTACATCCACACTGCAGTTGCATTCCTTCAAAAGAAAATAGAAAGAACAGAGGGTTTTTTCTGACATTGGCAATCCTCATTCTATGATGAAGAAGCCTTTTTCCGAAAGAGCTCTTTCAGAAAAAGGCATGTGTGGACGGGGAAGAGGGAGTTCTTTTGAAAGAAGAGGAAAGAGGAAAAAGCACAGGTGCCCTGGTGGCCACTCTGTCCATAGTAATCACAGCTGAAATGTGAGATAGCGTCCAATCAATGTGAATGTTATCTTTCAAAAAAGCAGATCACTTTTTCGATGCACTTTTGCTGTGTAGATGCTCTCTTTCAAAAGAAGTTTTTCTGGAAGAGATCTGGAGGCTATCCAGTGCCAGCACTTCAGCTGCTCCTCTGAGCATGGCCATACTGCTCCTGCCCTCTACCGTGGAGCTGTCCCCAACCCCCAGGAGCCTCCTGCTTGCTGTGCAGGGCATGGGAAAAAGAGGAGAGAGTGTGCTACAGTTAGGGTGCCCCTCCCCCACCCTGTACCCCATCTCCACAGAGCAGGGGGGACAGGGGTGGAGTGAGTTTGCTGGCTGTTTTTGGGAGTGGTGCAGGACCAGGATAGGGTTGAGCCGGTCTTAGCCCCACTGCACCACCACCCAGAAGCCACCTGTGGTAAGCGGTGCCCAGCTGGTGCCTGCATTCTGAAGCCCAGCCCCAGTTCTGAACCCCTCCTGCACCTCAAACACCTGCCCCAGGCTCAGCTCAGAACCCCTCCCACACTCTAAATCCTTTAGCCCAAGATCAGCATCTGCATCCCCTCCCTCAAACCCCAATCCTCTGCCCCCAGCCTGATAAAAGTGAGTGAGGATGGTGGAGGGAGGGAGAATGGAGTGAACGGGGTGGGGCTCAGAGAAGGGGCGGGAAGGAGGCGGGGCAAGGGTATTTATATTTGAGGTAGATCTTGGATTACACTTAGAATCAAAAAGTGATCTTGTGCTTAAAAAGGTTGGTGACCACTGCCCTAGAAGTGCACATTTACACGTGGCCAAATTAAAACGGGTATTGCTTGCTTGTGCTCAGCTTACTAAGTGCTCCGTATCACTCTATATCAGGGATGGACAATAAAACAGTGGCGGAGACACAGGTAAATATCCCGGTGTATCGGATCCAGCCTGCAGGCCTGTATTTGCCCTCCTGTGCAATATATGAATGACCTGTGCTCCTCATTATTTAGCCGTCCGGCAAACTTTGTACAAATTTTATCAGCAATGACTTTATATTTTCTGTCAGGTTATTGATAAGAGTGTTAAATAGTGAAGAAGCAAGGATCAATCCCCGTGGGACTCCACTAGAAACATGATGGTTTAGAACAGAAAGCCCAGCCCCTTGATTACAGGAAGTAGGAGTTTGAATTTGATCCTCTGAAGATCTACATATTAGTGTGCCTATTTCTTACTATGCAGGACCACAATGGGTGTTTCATTGCAATATTTTACAAACTAGATACATTGAATGTTGTACCATAATGTGAACCAGACCTGAAATGACATGGAAGCTGTGACTGCATGAAAAGGATTATTGTGTTAGTGTAGGAAGTCTCTTCAAATTAGTCAAATACTGGAGCTAAGTTCTGTTACTAAGCATGGACTGTTATCTCCATCTGTAAGGGAAATGGAATGGGAAAAATATTAACACAGATAATGTGCTTATTATGGTATATAGAAAAGACAATATCTTAGGAAAAGACACAAAAACTTCCTGTAACAAGAAAGGTGCCACCTGCACAAATAGGTCTGGCTAGATATTTACTTTAGAAATATACTCAGGGGAAATATCATTAGTAAAATAAAGGAGAGATGAAAATCTCTAGTAAGCAGCAGCAGTAGGTTATATAATCACACTACATGCTCCTCACTTGAGCAATAGGACTGAACAGTGGTAGCAATGGGTCAGAAGGTCGCATGAACAATGTTAGTGAGTAAAACCAAAGAAAAGTGTATATCTGCAATACCACTCAATGTCAGAATGGTCCAAAGATTTGGTGAACACAAGGAAAGGTACCTTGGGGTGTGTCTACACGGTGCCCAGAGCTTGAAATAACCTGTGTAAATTGTGTAGCTTATTTCAAGTTAATTTTGAAATAGCTTATTTTGAAATTTGGCACTGTCTGCACAGCACTTATTTTGAAATAAATCGCTATTCCGAAACATCCCTTACTCCTCATGGAATGAGGTTTACAGGGGTATCAGAATAGCAAGCCTGTTATGTTTCAAAATAACAGGCATGCTCAAAAGATGCAGAATTCTGAAAGAGCACTGCAGTGTAGACGTAGCCATAGAGTCATAGGCTGTGTCTAGACTGGCAAGTTTTTGCGCAAAAGCGGTCGCTTTTGCGCAAAAACTTGCCATCTGTCTACACTGGCCGCTTGAATTTGCGCAAAAGCACTGACGTTCTAATGTAAGAAATCAGGGCTTCTTGTGCAAATACTTTGACGCTCCCGTTCGGGCAAAAGTCCTTTGCGCAAATGTATTTGCGCAAGAGGGCCAGTGTAGACAGCTGTGTTTTATAAAAAGCCCGATGGCTAAAACGCGGCGATCGGGCTTTCTTATAAAAAACTGTGTCTAGACTGGCATGGAAGCTTTTCAGCAAAAAGTGCTTTTGCACAAAAGCATCCGTGCCAATCTAGACACTCTTTTCTGCAAATGCTTTTAACGGAAAAACTTTTCCGTTAAAAGCATTTGCGGAAAATCATGCCAGTCTAGACGTAGCCATACAGTTTAAGGCCAGAAGGAACAATCAGATTCTAGTCTGGCCTCCTGCACTTAACAAAACTCCATCAATTATCCTGGTTTTCAGAGATTAAAGTAAATGTGCTGGTGACATCCTGGAAGCGTATGAGTCACTGACAGTCAACTTTATATATGCACTAATAAAGTTTCTGAGTGGTGAACTGATACCTTTAGATATTGTTTCTGTGAACTAATTAATTGCTGTTCCTACCGCCAATGTAGCTGTATTACAGGAATAAATGAAATTACTGTTGTTTCTATAGGCTGTAGTTGGGCTCCTTCCGAATGAAGGAGTATAAGTGGATGATATAAATAAACAGTAATGATAAAATAAACTTGATTCCATAGCAGAAGTTTTTGATCAATTTTTTAAATATTACAAATTAAAAACATGTCATTATAAACAGGGCAACAGATCCAAAGAGAGCTGGAAGTAAGATTGAAATGACTACACTCTGACCAGATTTTTAGAAGAGAGCTGAACAAGTCATGAATTTCCATCCTTCTGTTAAAAAAACAGTTGCCAGAAGTATAGTATAGAAGAATTGGGTACATGACACTGTTGGTTCACAAAACAAACAAACCCCCAAGATACTTGACTTTTTGCCACAAGTTAGGATGGAAAAACATTTTGAAATTTCAAAAACGAATAGGAAGTCCATTTCCTTCTCAGTTCTAGTCACTGGTTTACATTTTCCCTGGATTTTCCAGGTACTTTCTGCGACTCTGGTTAAGAAATTTGTGCACATAACCAAAGTGTCTTGGATTTTTATAACCATAAATACAATCATTTGCCTAATTTAGACTTTTTGTGGTTGCTGTCTTATGAAGCTACAACAGGGCCAGAATACATACAGTTGGATGTAAATGCAGGAATCCTAAGAAAAGCAATGGATACTCTCTGTTTAATGTTATGGGATTCACGTATATTTGTTTGCTAATGCAACCACAATAACACAAACCTGAAGTGTTGTATTGGATTTGACTCAATTAACTTTAGCTCGATATAGCCCATAAAGACTATCCTTTTTAAGAGTTTGAGCATAACTAGACTTTGTTGCACCCAAGAACGGCTAGACTTCACTAGAGAGCTCCTCCCTGGCCCTTCCTTAGTGCAATCCATTGTGTTTTTCTCTAAAATGACCACCCTTCTTTTCAGACTCAGCTGTACCTAAGTAGCTCCCAAATGGTACCATCTGAAATCACTCTGAACATTGGTTGTTAATTAATCAGATCATAGACGATAAGGGTTGGAAGAGATCTCAGGAGATCACCAATCCCATGCTTAGAGCAGGACCAACTGCAGTCCATGTTGTTGTTTAGCTTTGTGGTTCTTCCTCTGAGGGATACCACTGGGGAGGGTGACCATTCTTCCCTATGCCAAATATGAAACACCTGATAAATTTGCTCTGATTTAAGTGAGTTCACCAGAAGGAGTTGCAGGAGAGCAGAGCAGCGCAGTGCAACAAAGAGAAGAGAAGAGCAGCCTAGCCTAGCCTAGCCTGTGCCATGGCATCAGCCAGAGAAGCAACTGCTCTGCCCTGGCTGGCTCTGGCTTCCTGCCTCTAAACTGGCCTGAGAGTGAGGAGAGAGGAGGGGTCAGTCTGTCTCCAAGACTGCCCTGCACTTCCACTGAAGTTTAGGGGACAACAACACTAATAGCTCTGCCAGTGGGCTCAGGGGCTTCTGCTTCATAGGGTGTGCTAGGGATCAAGGATTCAGCTGACTGCTCCTGGCTTCAGTTTTGGCGGGGTGGGGATCAGGACTTCAGCTCCTGCTTTCAGTCTTGCAGGGATTTCCAAGGCTTGTGACTTCAGCCCTTGGTGGAGGGGAATGCGGGTGATCAGGGCTTCAGCTGTGGGAGAAGGGTCATGCCAAGGATAAGGGCTGCTACCAGGGGGAGTAGTGTACTTGAGGGCAGAGCTTCAATCTATGTAGTACGGAGAATCAGGGGGTGCATCACAGATCAGGGCTTCAGCATTCGGGCACTAAGAATTCAGTGTGGGAAGAGCCACAGGGGATCAAGATTTCAGTCCACAGAAGATGCCCAGGATTGTGGCTTCAATCCCATAGCCTGAAAGGGGTAGCAGACTCCCCTCCTTGGGAAACCCTGCTTTAGCTATAGTGAGGGGTGACACACCTTACCCATCTCTACCCCCTTACCCTTCTATCACACACAGGCTTCCTCTCCTACTGGCTTCCTGCCTCTGAACCCTGCCTGAGAGCGCCACCTGCTGGCCACTGCCTGTCAGCCATATACAGGAGACTTGAGGCTGTGCAGTGGGGACAGTGCTGTAGCTGAAAATATGGGACAATTCACCTGTTTTTTTAAAAAAGTCGGGAAAGCTACAAGAGGGCTTACATATGGTACTGTCCCATTAAAAATGGGATGGGCGGTCACCCTATCATTGGGCTGAGGTCTGGCCAGGCTTCTATGTTCCTTCAGGGTGGGACAAAGATCACACAGCACATCCCACAAATGTATATGTTGATTGCAACTGTCAGAAGTACAATGCTAATGTCAACCCTAAAAGTTGATGCAACTAAAATGATGGATTGGGTATCTTTCTTCTCCTACCCCAATACTTCTGTCTATACTCTGTTTGTGGGCAGACACTAGCAATCCTGAGAATGGACAAATGGAACTTCACAAAAACAAAACCAAACCCAGCGTCAGGTAACTAATACATATATTGATATATGATAAGAAGAGAAGATCAAGAATAATTGAACTGTTATGGCCATTTATGTCCTCCTTGGTCTGCTTGTTCCTCTCCTGCTGACATCAGCAAGGTGGTGTGTGCACAAAGTGTCCCTTCACTGTAATTTTCAAATGGAATCACAGACTCAATAAAACAAATGTCTCACATTTATAAATGTATTATGAAGCTTAACATCCTTAATGGCTCATGGCCCTCTGTATTTAGTCATCTGGGAAACAGTCATGTCCTCTTTTGACTTCTTGTCCCTGTTTTTCATAGCCTCATAGAAGTTATAAATGGAAAAGAGCACATTTAACTCCATACAAAAGGGTGGTGGAATAGGACCTCCCTCATAGCTTGTAGTGCCATAGTTAGGTAACTTTCCTGGGAAGAAACCCCTCAGTTCAAATCTCACCCTCCTGGCCTGATGAGAAGGGAATTTAAAAAGGGATCTGCCACCACTCAGGTGACTGCCCCTCTGTGTAGACAATTGGATATTCTTATTTGGATCTCCCTTGGTCTTTCCTGTTGACACCCTTCCACTGTGTATAAATACCTACTTGTCATTGGGATAGACAGAGAGAGAAAGAGCAAGCAAGCAACCTTGAGAAAGTCTGTATGCCTTAGAGCACATACCCAGGACACAGGGTATGTCTAGACTACAGGCTTCTTTCGAAAGAAGCTTTTTCGGAAGAGATCTTCTGACAAAACTTCTTTAGAATGAGAGTGTCCACACAACACAAGCGCATCGAAAAAGCGATCTGCTTTTCTGAAAGAGAGAGTCCACACTCATTGGACACTCTCTCGCACAAAAGGAAACCCGGAACCATTTCAACCAGGGCATTAGGTCAGCAGTTGCTTCTGGGTGCTGTTGCCTAACGCTATCTGAGACGCTTGCTTAAAGGGCCCCTCTTGGACAGCCATTTCTCAGGTTCTGCTGTGTTCTTGCCTACCTCTATGAGAGACAGCAAAGCTTTAGCAGCCCAGCTTTGTTGGACACCATAGCTGCTTTTTTTTTTTTTTTTTTTTTGCTATGGAGCCCGAGCTGCCCCGGGCATGCGATGGCCCCACACAGCCATGCTGCAGGTTCTGCAGCAGTTTGAGCAGACCGTCTTGATGATCCTGCCCCAGCTCAACTCAGAACTCATATGTGAGTCCCTCTGCCTGGATGTGGAGCAATGCCCTTGCCCCTGGCACCCCACAATCAAGAGATGATTCTGGAGGCTGGACACCAGTTCCGGATGGTGGGACGACTAGCAGTGGCTCAACGACTTCTGCCTGTGGAAGGTCACCTTCTTGGAGATGTGTGCCTGGCTCTCCCCTGCCCTACGGAGACGCAACACCCACCTGTGGCCCACCGTCCCCCTGAAAAAGCGGGTCGCTATTGCCATCTGGAAGCTCACCACCCCTGACTGATACTGGTCAGTGGGCCACCAGTTCGGCATGGGAAAGTCCACTGTCAGGGTCCTCCTTATGGAGGTAGGGCACTCTTGGGCTGCAGTCCCTGTGGGGGGGAGTCCTGGAAAAGGGGGACCATCAGCAAAGGGATGTGGGGAGTGGAGTGGGGTTGGGGAGAAGGCCCATCCCTGGGGGGGTTGTGCCATCCTGCCCTCTCACAGTCCTGATCCTGGTTGGGCAGCCTCATAGGGGATGGCTCCTGGGGTGTTTGAGGTGGGAAAGAGGAAGACGGGCACCTCCCAAGGGTTCAGGGACTCCTTCTCATTCTATGTTTTGTGTGTTTCTTTGTCTCCTTCTGTAGGTTGTGAGGGCCATCAACTCCATCCTGCTGCGCAGGGTCATCCGCCTGGGAGACCTGGACCCAATCGTGGCTGGATGTGCTGCCCTGGGCTTCCTGAACTGCAGAGGAGTGATAGGACACACATTCCAATCTGCATACCACAGAATTGAGCCACCCAGTACATTAACAGGAAGGGTTATTTCTCCATGGTGCTACGGGCCCTAGTAAACCACCATAGACAGTTTCTGGACATTTTTATCGGGTGGTCGGGCCGGGCACACAATGCCCACATATTCAGGAACTCTAGCCTCTACCACAAGCTGGAGGCTGCCACATTATTCCCCCAGTGGGACATTCGCATGGGAGATGTACAGATGTCACCGTGCATCATTGGGGATGCAGCCTACCCACTCATGCCGTGGCTCATGAAACCATACACTGGCCACCTGGACCCCACCAGGGAACAATTCAATGCACACCTCAACCGGGCCCGCATGCAGGTCGAATGTGCTTTTGGGCACCTCAAGGCCAGGTTCAGATGCCTCCTGACCTTCCTCGATGTGGGGGAGTGCAACATCCCTGAGGTAGTCACGGCATGTTGTATTCTCCACAACATTGTGACGAGCAAAGGGGAGGCCTTCCTCCCAGGGTGGGGGGGCAGAGGCCAGCTAGGAGGGAAGGGCCTTCGAACAGTTGTGGACAGTTGCCATCCGCCAGTTGGGGGAGCATGTCCGGGAGGCCCTGTGGGAGAGTTTCTCTGAAGGACCACAGTAACTCTCCCCAGGGCCTCCCCCAATGGGGGCTTGTGCCTTCCTCCTCTATACCTTTCCCTCCACAACCCCTCCCTTCCCCCTTCCCTGTACAATCAATAAAAACAACAGTTGTGAATTTAACAACAAAAACTTTGTTTATTTTTTTAACAAAAAGTAACTGGGGAGGAGGGGGGCTGAGAACCTGGTGGGGGAGTGAGGAGGGAGGCTGAGAACCTGGATGGGGGACCAAGGGGAGGGGACTGAGAACCTGGGTGAGGGAGCGAGGATGGGGGATCAGGGCTGCGAGTGGCACGTGGTGCAGCTTCAATTGCTGCCTCGGGTCCGGGGACCTTGACGAACTTGGGGTTGGGTGGGGCCTGGGACAACAGGGGGGTGGGCAGGACGGGGGGCTGGAATGAGGTCAGGTCTTTCGGGCGGCAGGTGGAGGGGGCATGGGCAGGGCAGGGGAAGCAGGAGTGGGGGGAGCGGGAGTGCCATCACTTCCCGGATGGTGGCACACATGTTTTCGCCCTGCTGCACAAGCTGGTCCCACATGTGATTGCACCACTCGGTGTCATTGTGGATCTTTTGGCTAGGGTTTGCTGCATGTCATGCAGGACTGCAACAAGCTCTCTTATGAGGTCCTCAGTGACCCTTCAGCACTTGTGGCTCCCCCGGCTTCAGGCAACTGCCTGTGATGGCATGGATCTCCCCTCAGCTATGGCTGGTCCAGCTGTGGAGGAAAAGAGGGAAAGGAAATCAGTCGTCCATGCAGACATTGTCCCTGAGGCTGTGTCTGCCTCTGTGAGCAGTGAGCAACTGTCCTTGGAGCAGGGGATGGCAATGTCCCGAGAGCAAGCCATGTGTGGGCTGTACAGCAGGCTCTGCCTTACAGGGGACCCTGGGTGCCCAGGGGACCATACTGCCCATTTCTTCCCCTATTTCCCCCATGGAGAAGCAGGCCAGGGAAGTGTCCAGCCACAGTGGGATCCCACTGAGGGAGAGGGGCCTGGAGTGGCCTGGTCTTCCCTGGGGCCCACACACACACCTGCACCTGGCCACGCTGGCCACAGGAGTGGGTGGTGCCTCTCACATGCAGGCATAGTCATGTGCTATGTGCAGCACTCCTCAGTCTGTGTGGGGTCATGCATGCGGCTTTGTGCCCAGCCTGCTTCTAGCAGTGGCTGGTGGGGAGAGAATGTCCCTCCCAGGGGTTGGACGTGTGTGGACTCGCCCCCCCCCCAGACTGTGAGCAGCATCCCATGTATGCTCCAGGGCTGGCTCCGGAGACCACGTAGTGCACACTGCCACTGCATGTGCTTGCACATGCACGGACAGCTGCACACTGTCCAGGCCGAGCATGCCGAGCGACGTTCGCACCCCCATCCTCCCTGAGTCCGCCTTCCTCTCCCTGTGTGTGTGACAAACTGAGAGCACTTACTTGATGATGCCTGGGAGATCTCCAGTGCCTGAGGTACCAGCTCCAGACTGAAGGTGACGACACTGCCAATGTCCTCCTCCTCCTGCAGCTGTTGTTCCTTATCATTGTTGTCATCCTCCTCAAGGAGCTCTGGGCTGGCAAGCACAGCTGTCTCCATCTGCAAGTCCACGAGTACGGGTGGGGAAAGGGCTTCACCACTCCCCGGGATCTGGTACAGCTCTTTGTAGTAGGGGCAAGAGTGGGGTCCTGTCCCAGAGTGAGAGCTGTGCTCCCTGGCCTGGGCGTACCCTTGCCGGAGCTCCTTCACCTTGCTCCATACTTGGTCCAAGGTGCGGTTGTGGTGTTCCCTCTGGGCCAGAGCCGTGGTCATCCGGCTGTAGATGTTGGCATTTCGCCTCTGGGAGCAGAGATCCAGCATTGTTTCCTCCTCCCCTCACAGCTCCAGGAGGGACAGGATCTCCACCCCAGACCAGGAGGGCACCCGACGTTTGGTGCCCCTGGGTGGGTCCTCAGAGCTCTGGTGCTGCTCCCTGTGCAGGCCAGGCGGTTCCGAGGGGTTTGTGGCTGTGCCATGGGTCAGCAGGCCTTTAGCACTTAGAGCCGTGCAGCCAAGATGCTGCTGCAAGGCCAGCGTCTTGCCAAAAGGCTAGTCCAGGGTGCCTGCAGCTTTAAGAGCTGGCAGGAAACAGGACTATAGAGCTGTGATTAGTGTGGACAGTGTGTCCACCAGGGTACCTGTGTTTTTTCCTGCCTCTTCCTTTGAAAAAATTCCCTCTTCTGTGAGCACGCATGCCTTTTTCCGACAGCTCTTTCAGAAAAGGTGTTCTTCTTCATAGAATGAGGTTTACCAGTGTCGGAAACCCCCCTGCGTTCTTTTGATTTTCTTTAAAAAGAATGCAATAGCAGTGTGGATGTACGTGAAGGCTTTTTGGAAAAATGGCCATTTACTCTCCCCCAACCCCAGCAGTCTAGACGCACCCAGAGATACAAGATTCAGTCCCCTTACACCAATAACTCTTTCACTATTTATCCAAAAAGGAATAGCTAAACCAGGCAAGACAGAGGAAGCAGCGGATTTGAATATCCCATACCCCAGAAGTTTGGCCACTCACTGAAGTTCAAAGCCCTTCTCCTTATCAAGCAAAAAGATTACAGGAGTTGGTGTCTCTCACATCTCAGGTGAGTGCTCTAACCCCTGAGCTAAAAGTTATGAGGGTGCTACTGTTGCTTTTAAGAAAAATGTTAGGTGCCTAACTCCAGAAGTGGATTCACAGATAACTCAAAGCAGATATAGGTGTCTCCATCCAGACTAAATTTGGTCAATGAGATCCCTGAGGTGGTGGGATATAAACATAATTTTTCTTTTGCATCTCCCATTGGTTAGGTTGTGAGGAGTTTCACCTAGCATGCTGGCTTCAGTGAATCCCATTCTTAGGTGTCTGTCTCCCTCCATTCATTGTATAAGGTGCCTGAGCATCTAATGCAGCCTTGACAAACCCAGTGGCTTTCTGTGCGCTTCATCATCACAACATTTAAGTTCCTTCATGAATCTAGTCCTAAATCACTAGAGTAATCCAGAAAGAGGTAATCAGCCTTTCATCACTAGCACTGAAAGAAGCTATTCTATGTATTTTTTATATTATTTTAAAGATTTTAAACATAATTCTTTGACAAGTCCAATAAGAAGCGACTGAAAAATTGAGACTTCTCCACCTTCCTTTTGTTTTAGCTGGGATAAGCATAAGTGAACCTCTCTGAGGCTCATAAGTTCAATTTATCCCTGGCTTTGATGACAGAAGACTGGCAGTCCAGTTAACAATCTCACAATCTCAGCTCCAAGACTATTAGTAGCTTCCTAAACTGTGGGAGCAAGAATTCTAAAATGGGGAGAAATAGCCCAGACTTCTCTTGCATCTCATTACACAATTGTTAGGATGCCTTAAAGAAATAGTCATTGAACACAAAAGAACACTCTCTTGATGCCCATATCTATTTGGGATCACCCCCTGTTCTTGAATTTCCTTTATGAAGTATCATCCTATCCTATAGAGACTGAATGGACCCTCAGCTGCTGTGAGGTTTCTTGGTGATATACTAGCCATAAATAATGAGTCTTTCCAAGGCTTGCCCACCCTTGAGAAAAGCTTAAGGTGTTTGTTAGACCAAGTTATGCACTAATAAGTATGAGTGAGAGAAAGAGAGGTGGTGGTAAAACCAGGGAAAATCATTTAAATAATTTTGTGGGAAATTTTTAAATTTTAATGAGTATTTCAAAATAAAAATGATTTAAAATGTAGACCAAATCTAAAAATAGATTGAATGAGAGAAATATTAGAGTGCTATCTCTAGAACAATGCTTTCACTTATCTAACTATACATATATAATACAATAGATGGCTCTATATACCTATCTAGATCAGAATTATACACAAATAACATATACTGTGTTCTATCAAGCAAAAGAAGTTAGCCAACCACAGAAATATCTTCTGTCCCATGTCTAATGTCAAGTCAGGTCTGAAGATACACAAATGGATCTATTTTTCTTAAATGCTCATAAAATTGTTGGTGATAAGTGCAGTAACTTTATGGTTCACAGTATGTTTTAATTGAGATTAGTGCAGTTAATAAAGCTTCATCCATAGCATCAGAGAAAACGAAGGTCAATCTACTTTGGCAACCACAAAGAGACTGCTCTAATTTTTCACATTGTGAAATCCCACTTAGCCATTTGGTACTGCATGAATATTCTGTGCATTCCTGAATCAAGTACTGCAAGGCTTAGTATTTGCCAGCAATAAATGTGATACTTTAATAGCTAGCTAAACTCAGTGATTCCAGAAGGCTGAATATCAAAGCACAACTAAGCTAATTTAGGATCTGCTTTATATCCTATTGATCTGCATTAGCTGCTGATTAGAATTGGGAGGTGTTAACACCAAGTAGGGAGAGTAATTGTTTATGTTGGTACTATGGCATTTGAGTATGTGATGAAATCAAAGACAGTGTAATTTTTTAAGTGAGTTTGTAAAAAAAGCAATAATCTTTCACTGCAAATGAGCTGATGAACCAACAGGTCTTTTCTAGCTCTAATTTTTAATAATATCTGCAAAGCAATCCGTTCAAGTTCTTTCCCAAAAATTCACAACCCTTGATATTTTTCCTTTCATTTCCTCACCAACCATGTCATCATGCTGTCAGTCACAATCACCCATGCAGCTCAATATATTCAGTGTTGTTCACCAGGGATGAATTCAGCCCTGAAACAGTCACGCCCACTCCGTACATTTAAGTGTTAATTCTAATCCCTGCTAACTTTCAGTCTATCCTGCTCAGTCTTTTGTAGAATGGTGCATGTGTATAGTCTCAATTTTAAAATCCATTGCATATACACTCTTTTCAAAGTATTGATGCATTTAGCTGTCAACAGTGAATCGTGATTCTTTTTGCTTAGAAATCCAGAAGAAAATGGAAAGAAATGAGCTCTACCAATTCAGTTCCTACCTTTGAGGAGGGCGATATCATCATCCACTTTCTCAGTGTTTACTCCTAGCCATACAGAGGAATATCAGCAAAACTACCAGGCATCTTGAGACCCTTTCTTGTGTTCCTCTCAATAGAACACATGGCACTGTGACTTATATTCATAGATTCCAAGGCCAGAAGGGAACATTGTGATAAATCTAGTCTAACCTTCTGAATAACACAGGCCATAGAACTCCCTCAAAATGATTCCTAGAGCAGATCTTTTAGCAAAAAAATACCCAAACTTGATTTATAATTGTCAGTGGTGTCAAGTTCCTCTGCCCCACTGCAAACAGGAGGTCAGAGCTTCAGAAAAATGTGAACTAACTGGCACAGGAAGTTGCTTATGGTTTAGTCAAGATTCTATTGCAAACAACTGCTAATTACATTAATACATTTGAATAAAATATAAAACTGGAAAAAAACTGGATGAAAGCAGTGTTTACTTTTCACATGAGAAGTCTGTAATTCAAATCCAAGCTATTGGTCCATAAACTGGGACTCTGATCTTATTGTCCAGTTTCATGCATTTCAGAACCAATGCACAAATCAGACACTAGACTGAAATAACATGCAGGGGGAAATTGTAGAGCTGGAGAGAATGGTAGGAAAAGGTTGCACTCTGCCTGCCTATGTTCACCATATCACATTGGTGCTATTAGTCACTCATCTTTATGAGTGCTACAAAAATTAAACAGAAAAACAATGTGTTGAAATTATAGCTGTGATGCAATAGATAATAGCTGCCTGAAAAAATAAACTTGCCAGCAGAGCCGAACTGAACAATAACAGAAATTGAAATCTGACCAGCATCTTCTTCTTTTGTCAAACTGATGCCAAAGAGCTTGCTTTTTTTCTTGGGTGGTTCCAGACAAACCCACTGAACTACACAGCAGTTGGCTTGCCTGTATATCCTCATCTAAATATAATGAGGGAGCGCTTGAAGCAACAATAGAAGACTGGAAGAGCATTCAATTTAATGAAATTAACTCTCCCTATTATGAAAAGTCAAGGGAGTTCTCCTCATGCCGCTTTGTCACATTAATAATTGGAGGGGATTGAATTTTGATCTTTCAAGAAATGTGACTTAAAATATGTTTTGGGGTGGTAAATTGCCTGTGGAGGCAAAATGAAATATTGGTTTCCTGAACTGAGAAAAGTCTTGTAGGGTGAGAACAAATTCCATATCCCCAAAATTCACCTGGCTCAGTTGCTAAGCTCAGTTCAGAACAGGCTTGGAAATAACTCCACTGCATGAAGTTTACTGCATGAGCTTTACATAAGGGCTGTGTCTACATTGGCACCCTTTTCCGGAAAAGAGATGCTAATGAGACAAGTCGGAATTGCAAATGCCGCGGGGATTTAAATTTTCCCCGCGGCATTTGCATATAACTGCCGCTTTTTCCGGCTCGGGGCTTTGTGGAAAAAGTGCCAGTCTAAAAAATAAAGCCTTTTCCGGAAGATCCCTTATTCCTCTTAAAATCAGGAATAAGGGCTCTTCCGGAAAAGGCTTTATTTTCCGCAAGAGCCGCGTCTAGACTGGCACTTTTTTCCGTCAAAGCCCGAAAAAGCGGCAGTTATACCATGCAAATGCCGCGGGAAAATTTAAATCAGCGCATTCGACTTGTCTCATTAGCATCCCTTTCGGAAAAGGGTGCCAAATTAATCATCCAACCGCTTTAGAAACACAGAAGTTGGAAAAGACTGATCTCCATCAGTGTCAGCCTCATAAATGCCATCATAAGAAATTGACCCTCAGGGATACTGAATGATATCTGGTCAGTGCCTCGGAGATGAAATCCTCCACGATCATGACCAAAATGATTTGTGAGACAGCAGGCCTGCTGATGGGAGGTAAAGGGGAAGCTTTCCCTGGCTCCAGTGATTCAAAAGGGGCCAGGGCTCCTGGCTGTGGCAGTGGCTTGGAGTCCTGGCCACGTGGTCTGGGCAATGCTCAAGGATTGGCAAGGGGAGGCTAGCCCCTAGCCCTGCCCATTCACCCTGAGGCCCTGCCTCTTCTGGGAGCATGGAGCTTGCCCCCCTTCCCACCTGGCCCAGGAAGCCAGTAATTCTGTCCTTCTCCCTCCCTCCAAGACGTCTCCTTTTTACTTCTCTGTGTTCCTGTTACTGTATTCTTCCCAGTTCCCTTGAAGTCTTTCTGAGTCCTACTCTGGGTTTTGGTTTTTGTTTTGTTTTGGTTTGGTTTTTGTTCTTCATCTGTCTGTTTATTCCATCCATCTCCACTGGGGTACTGCAGTGTGGTCTTATGGATAAAGCACTGAATTGGAACTCAGAAGACTTGGGATCCAGATCTAGGCTAGGTGACCTTAGGATTGTCATCTCACTCATCTATGTCTCAATGCCTCTATCTTTGAACTAGGGATAAAGATACTGACTTCCTTTGTAAAGTATTTAGAGATCTATGGATGAATACTATGGATCGTACTATATAAAAGCTAAGTATCATTATCATTATTGACTTACTCAGATACAGAGTCACATGAAGACAATATAGACAACATGAGTCAAACTACCACGTTGGGGGCATGGGACTGGATCAAACTACAGTGGAATCAAATGGAATGTTGCCATGGTATGGTAAAAAAAGGAGAAAAGAGACAGGCTTGTTAAATCAGGATGTCTGGTCACCCTCCAATGACAAAGATTCTCCAACAGAACTTGACTGACAACTTTGCTACTAGACTAGAAGTCAGTGCGTGTTTCCTGAGCTGTTTCGGCTCCATGGGTATAGCAGCATTGAAAACACATTTGTTTCAGGGAGGTAAGTAGACATGACTCAAAGCACAGGAAGCAGAAACACTGAATCTGAATGTACCATTTTTACATAGTCACTCCATTCCCACCACACCTATTGTTAGGCCATATAGAAAAAAATACTGTGTGTGAATACATAAGAGGTAATGAGGCAGATATTACTTTGTGCCCTTAATGTGTTGTTGTTGAGGGAATCTGGAGGGGGGTGAAATGACACCAACATTATATAGTGAATGCTTCTGCCATCTATTTCTCCAGAGGGTGATTCTCCCACTGCACAGCGTGCTATGGGAAAAATGGATTGTTAATGAATGATAAATGCTGCTTCTGTAAGGGTCATTTATAGTTGGTGATTATATTGCCACAAAGGGACTTTCTGCTGATGAATCAACAGATGCCAGCTATGAGCAGTTCATTGGTCAGCAACTGCATCAGGGTTTTTAGGCTGGGAGAGGTCAAGTCAGAAAATGGTCATTAGACATAATGGCAATGGGCTGTTCCCAGAGGTAAATATAGCTAAATGTAAACTGCTGCATAGACAAATAGGCTGTGTTTCAGAATTACAATTCACTTCTACTATTCTGGCCTGCAAAATGGAGGTATCTCCAATCTATTTTATTTATTTAATATCATACATTGTGGGATTCAATTTTTTGCTTTTAGTTTTTTACTTGTTTTTGGTGCCTGTTTTTGGTTTTATGAGTGACTTGAGGCCTTCCAGAAAAGTACCTTGTATAGATTTATTTGACAAAATAAAAGTGAGCGGAGGCCAATCATTTTGTGTAGCAATTATATAAACACAAATATTAAAACAAAACACAACATCACAAAAGTTTTTTGAAACAGTTCAGTTATTGTTTGTAAACTGTGTTCCCACAGTGAGTATAATCTCATACAACAAATCTGCTTATTCTGTATAAGGAAGCAATGAACTACACAGAGAATAAACAGTAAGTAACAATGGGAAATATCTACAGATAGGCTATTCCATTCCCTTGGTGCCCCTTGAGAAGTTCAAAGGGGATGTTAATGTGCTTACAACTGACCTACTAAGAATTCTCCCTCCACAAGGAAAATCTCAACTGACATAAAGCTGTTGGAGATGGTTCCTCTGCCAGGTTCCTCCCAGCCACCCACATATGTACTTGTAGGGAAAGAGAAAAGATCATGATGGATTAAGATGGAGTGGGGTGGATGTCCTCTCCTCTCTGACAATTCTCAGATGGTGTATAGTGAGCTCCCAAGATGAGGGTATTAGGCTGAATACCAAGTGTCTGAGTGAACCTACAGGGTTTTCCCACTTACAAGATCTGCAAAGAGAATCCGATGGTTCCAGTATGTAAGACCTACATGTACTAAATTCCTGAGATCTACCTTGTGAACATATCATTCATGTGACTATACTAGGGCTCATTTTAATTTTTCTGACTTTTTTTTTCTGGAAAAACTAAATTAGGTTAAGTTATAGGTAAGAAACCAAATGTCAGGCACCCCTGTGAACAAGTCAGAGAAGTGTTTGGAATATTCTCTTAGGGTACGTCTACACTTGCTCCCTATCTCGAGATAGGGATGCAAATGTAGCCGACCGAAATTGCTAATGAAGTGGGGATTTAAATATCCTGCGCTTCATTAGCATAGTCTCGCCAGCACGCTATTCCGATCGCCAGCTGATTCGAACTAGGAAGTGCACTCTGGGCCGCGTTAGTTCGAATGAAACCCCTTGGTTCGAACTAACGTTACTCCTCATTTTACACCCTCCACACCATGGTAGAGGCAGAATGAATGCTTGTCAAAAGCATGCACCAGAAATCAGGTTGAATATTTGAAAGCATCTGAACAACAGTCCATGATGTGTAAAACACAACATATGAACAATTTGGGATTACAAACCTTTCAGCTTTCACTTCAGCTTGTCGAATCATATTCATGTCAAATGCTGTGTGTCCTGCTGAGAAATTCATTCTGAGAAGAGATTTATAAAATAGAAATAAAATAAATAAATGAAAAATGCTGTAATGCTAGTTATACATATCGAACAGACAGAGGCAACATGGCAATACAGGAGAAAAATGCAATTTGTCCTTTTGAAACCATTTAAAACATTATAGAAAGCTATTTTCTTCACAGCTCATAGGGTAAGCAAAATAATTGTTTTTTCCAAGCAAAGCAAAAACCCTCAGCTGTTCAAATAAGCTTCCCTCTTTCACTGGCTGCCTTATCTCAGGGGCTTGGATAAACTGACATTATGGACAATTATTTCAGACATTGGCACATACAGTTTTATACTACTAAGTTTGGCACAAGAATATCAGATGGGTCCATAATACCTACACACACACATATATATATCTCCAGCAAGTTGCCAAACTGGCCATGTATGTGCATAATTATCCCATGAGCATCCAGTGCATGTTAACATGCAAAACATGGGATAATGTAATTATACGTGTGATTTGTATGCAGCTAGTTTTGAAAAAGTGGCTCTATACAATGGGTGATGCAATCTATGAACAAAGCCGTCAAAGGGGAGCAATATAAAGTTAGATTATCTGCTGGGGCAAATTGGTGTAACTTCACTCACTTCAACATAGCTGTGATAATTTACACCAGCAGAAATTTTAGCTCATACTTAAGAACATAACGCTGCATACCCAGTACTGGCTTTCCAAATGTTACTTGTGCCATTACTAAAAAAAGAATTGTATTATCTCAGTAGATTGTCTACTGAAAAACGCCACAATGATTTTGCCTATCATCTTCCTCCGATGCAAGGAACTAAATGGAGTTTCATTGTGGAATAGGAAAACTGCCTTCCTGTGTCATTCATTTAAATAGACCCCAGAATGCAGCAGCTAAATGTTAGCAACAAATGTCTGTTTGTTGATATATGGATAATATATAGATAATCTCAGTTCAATTGGTAGCAGGCCATAATGGAAAGAATACACCAAATACTATTAGCTCCCTTCACTTTCTACAAAGTTTTAAATGGTTTCAAGAGGACACATTGCATTTGGCAGTTATGGCACATTAGTCAGGGATTGAATAGGACATACAGACATGTTTAGAGGAACTGAAGAAAGCCAGGTTACAGTACTCATTGCTCCCATCAATTTAGGGAGCTTGTTCTTTGCTGTTGGGACCCTCCTGGCTGGACAACATACAGCTGGACATACACCTGCTCTAAATGTTACTAAAGGCCTCGTGTTGGGATGTGACACCGCTCAAGGATGTTGCCCAAGAGTGCTTGCACCAATACCTTTCCCAAGCATTCAGTTCACATGTAGGATCTTTAAATGACTGAAGGATCCCTCCATTTTTATTCTAGGCAAAATAAACATCTTCATGTCCTAAAGAATAGTTTATTAAACACTGTTAATCATATGGCTTAATGAACACACTGGGCACATTTCTAACATCCTCCCCTATGATTCCTCAAGGAGCCTGGATGTTAAACACAGCCAGACTTTTCGGAATTGCTTCAGCATTCTGATACTGAGAGAGATTAAAAAGTCAGCATTTTTAAGCAGAAGAATCCTGTTTGCTTTAAATGTAATCAATGGAACTAAATCTAAACCCCTCTAATGCATCTTCTTTTTTCCCATTATTTTTTCCAGAAGCTGCTTTCTGATTGCCTCAGTTTGGCACTGGTGCTACTTTTGATTTTATGTTTTCGATGTGAACATCCCTCTATTACTATATTTTGTTTCAAATGCATAGCCTATGCTAGTTTCTGAGCTTTAAAGATAACACAAAGAACTTAAGAAATAGTTGATCAAAGCTTGAGGGGATGAGAGGAAAGAGACAGTGGAAAGTAGTCTTGCAATTCAAGCCTGCCTTCCCTCATTCTATTAGAAACATCCCATGTGGCTTATGCTACTCCAGCAAACTGGAACCAGCATAGAGCGAGACGTTTAGCAAATTAAGCAAAACTTTAAGTGAAAACATGAAACAGACTGTGAGAAAGCTAACATTCAGAGGAGAGAAAAACTTGAGCCGAAGAGTACATTTTCAGAAATTCAAACATATGCTGTAACAGACCTCTATTTTTACAACCCCATTATTGAAGAATTGAGCTGCTAACTTAAGGCCAAATCTTGAGTGGCCTGTGTAGCTGCATAAAATTCAAAATACATTAGATGCAAACTTCCAGAGTACTGAGGTCAAGCAGCAGAAAGCCTGCAGGGCTTCTGCAGTCCACAGGAGTCTGTGAAGCAGAGCTTTGTAATGATTCTCCACAACTGAATGACATCAAGGGAGCTGGCACATTGGTGGTGTGGTGATTACAAAGTTTGGTTTGCTATCTTTGATTCGTCAGGCAATGGAGATTTTAGCCTGGTTGAATACTGGTATTGAAGATAAGGACTCTATCCATACCTGTGCACCTTTTGTTTGAATTTGACAGGCAATTTCTCTTTTTTCTTGATGCCTTTCACTGAGGGAATTTTGCAAAACTTGATCCCTTTTTTTCTTCTGTCTCCCTTCCTATTCAATGTAACCCTTTAGAAGAGATTGTGAGGTAAAATGAACTTCACTATCAGCAAGTAATTAAGGAATTCATCTGCAAACATCTGGAAGATAATAAGGTGATAGGTAGCAGCCAGCATGGATTTGAAAAGAACAAATCATGTCAACCCAATCTGATAGCTTTCTTTGATAGGCTATCAAAGCCTTATGGATAAGGGAGAAGCAGTTAACATGGTATACCTAAACTTTAGTAGAGCATTTGATGTGGTTTTGCATGACCTTCTAATTAATAAACTAGGGAAATACAACCTGGATGGGGCTAATATAATGTGGGTGCATAACTGTCTGGATAACTGTTCTCAGAGAGTAGTTATTAACAGTTCATAATCATACTGGAAGGGCATAACAAGTGGGGTTCTTTGGGGGGGTCTGTTTTGGGACCAGTTCCGTTCACTATCTTCATCAATGATTTAGATGATGGCATAGAGAGTACGACTATTAAGTTTGCAGATGATAAGCAAACATAAGCTATGAGGGAAGACTGAAAGAATTGGGCTTGTTCAGTTTAGAAAAGAGAAGACTGAGAGGGGACATGATAGAGGTTTTCAAGTATCTAAAAGGGTGTGACCATTAGGAAAGAGAAAATTTGTTCTTCTTGGCCTCTGATGATAGGACAAGAAGCATGGGGCTTGAATTACATCAAGGGAGGTTAAGGTTGGACATTAGGAAAAAGGTCCTAACTGTTAGGGTGATTAAACACTGGAATAAATTGCCTAGGGAGGTTGTGGAATCTCCATCATTGGAGATATTTAAGGGCAGGAATGATCTAGACAGTGCTTGGTCCTGCCATGAGGGCACGGGACTGGACTTGGTGACCTTTCAAGGTCCCTTCCAGTTCTAGTTTTCTATGATTGTATGATTCTATGAATACGTTGGCAGTATCCAACTTGGTATTTTGTATTGTATATACTGTGGCACCACTAAGGTACCACAGCCTAGAGGAGACAGACATCTGAATGAAAAGCCTCTGGCTTAAGAAAGTACAGAGGTGATATTGGTGTGAAAGGGAATCTACCTTACTGAGCTAGCTTGATTTATGACCTCACTCTATACTGATGTTATCTGGTCTCACAATGTAATGATGATGCATAGCCATGGAATCCCACTGAGTTAATCACTTCTCCTGGACAGGGAAGATTCTCAGAGGCAGGAAGATTCTCAGACACAGGAATATTTCTTTCCAGATTGAAGGTTTTCCTTTAAAATGTAAGTGGAATCTTAGGCTACGTCTATACTGCAGCCTTCTTCCGCAAAAGCTTATGTGGAGTAGAATATTGCCGCGCTTCATTTGCATAATTAATTAGCAGCCATTTTTGTGTGAGAGGCTTTTGCACAAAAAGGAGCTGTGTAGATGGCTCCTTTTTGCGCAAAACCACCCTCTTTTGCAAGAGCCGTTCTTCCTCATTTTTTCAGGAAGAACGGCTCTTGCGCAAGAGGGGGGTTTTGATCAAAAGGAACCGTCTACACAGCTCCTTTTAACATAAAAGCCTCTTCTTGCAAAAATGGCTGCTAATGTTATGCAAAGCTGTATGGTGATATTCTACTCCACGCTTCATTTGCATAAGCTTTTGCGGAGGAAGACTGCAGTATAGACGTAGCCTTAGTTTCCTTATACAAGGTAAATATGATTTTCTTCTATTGTTAAACACTTTGGGCTAGATTACAGTTGTCCTTTTGTGGGGTGAACAAAAGGTGAAGATAATTAAGGAGTCTTCTCTCTCACTTGTGCCCCTTTGGACAGTCATGTGCACAGTTCAGAGATATTGGCTGAAGTATGCCCCTCAAACAGCCACTTCTAAACACAAAGGAAAGGGGCTTTCTTATGCAGTTGTCACCTCCTCTGTCAGACAAATGCTGTAGGCCTCCACTGCTCTGTCCAGTACAATTTGGAAGAAGATGGTAATTGTGCCAGACTTGCTTTGAGGTTCTGCCTCTGCTCTGCAACATTCTCACTGGTCAATAGCTAATGATCATATTTGACTGATTCCCCAATTATCTTTCTTCTGTGTTCTCTTTCATTAAGAGATTTACACCTTGAATGGATTCTTGAAGCTCTTCTCTAAGGCTATGTCTATTCTACATCCCTCTGTCAAAAGAGGGATGTAAATTAGGCAGATCGAAAGAGGGATGTAGTTTAGACATACCCTGAGTTATAGGGTTGCTTCTATTATCCTCCATTTTCAATGCTAACTCCTCCTGATCTACTATTGTTAACTTGAATTGTAAGAAATGATGAGACAGAAAGCAGCTAATTCCTGTGCTTGGACAAAAGGGGTTTTTTGTTGTTGTTGTTTTAAACAAAGGATATAATATACAGACTTTTACCTTAACAAGTAATTTAAAATGTTGCATAATTTCAGTTAGAAATCCATGTCAGTAACCATGCAAACATCCTGCAACTCTCATGGGTCAATAGTTTAAAAGATATCCAGTGAAAATTAATGTTCAGAGGCACTAAGCTTCAGCCTGCATTACATTATATCCCATGTACTTCTGTGCAACATAAATCTTTTTGTTCTTTGTATTCTGATCCCTGGGTTTTTTTTTTCTTCATACTGGTTCTAGCTCCCCTGAGTGAAACTCTGACCTAGCAGTTTTAGAACAAGTCAGAATTCCTTGGAAAACAAACAGTTCAGGAAATACTTATATTTTTGAATGCACAAATATGACTTGCATGGCCCTGGGCAGTTGTGTCTTCCAAAATGTAATGTCACTCATACAGCAAGAAGTTATAAAATATTTTGCTGCCTTGGGTGATACCTTTATGGTAGAGTCAACTAGTGCATTGTGGAATAACAAAGAGACCTAAGGTCATATAAAATCTCCTATGAACATAGGGTTTTACAGTCTTTTAATGAACTAACCTAGAAGCAAGAAAAAAGTAGATACAATTCATCTGCAGAAGAGAAATTTCAGTAGATATACTAGCTCCCTAATAGGTACCACAAAGTGTGTTTAGGGTTGTGAGAAAAGGTTAGAAAATTACAGCAAATATCCTGAGAAATTGATCTCAAGAAAATAGGATCCCATCAACTTTTTTATTTATTGAGCAATTGTTATTTTTTTAAAAAGAGCATTGTATGTTACCTGACAACAGGGATAAAAAACAGAAGCTTGTCTATTGATGGAGAATATGAGTAGGATGAGGACAAATCCTATCCGGCAGGCTACTGATACTCTGGATGGGCACTGGGGAAATTGGCTTTCAGCTTCAGTGATTTTAGCCAAGACTGCAAAAACTCCTCCAACATTGAAGAAAACATAAGTAAAAGACTATTTGGGGGGGTGGTTTTTTGGTTTCGTTTGTTTTTTGCATATAGTATCCTATCTATCCATTTTAAAAACACATGAATCATTAATATGATCAAGCAAAGGAAAGGCTTTGTGAGTATAATTATTTTATGCTCATGCCTCTGATAAAGTAAAAAGAAAAAAAAGAAAACAAACCAGGAAAACATAAGAGAGAGAGAAAGAGAGAGAGAGAGAGAGAGTCTCAGAGAGGAAGCCGTGTTAGTCTGTACAATGGGATGCATCTGATGAAGAGGGTTTTACCCACGAAAGCTTATGCCCAAATAAATCTGTTAGTCTTTAAGGTGCCAGAAAGCAAAAGGAGATTTATTTAAAACAGACTCTCTTATTTTTGCAGAAAGGAATTTCAGCTGCTTTGTGGCTGCACTGAAGAGGTAACATTCTTTTAAAAAAATCCAAACCCCACCACTGTCTCCAGTGCAACTCCCCCCCGTCCCTCTCTTCTCATTTAAGCTGACCAGACTAGATTGGGTCATGAAGGTAGATGAGAGAGAATCCAAAAATCACCAGTGTTGAACGACCCCATGACATATTAATACTTAGTAGAGTTCTCTCCTAGTTCTCTTATCAACATTGGCATTCTGGGAGTCCCTTTGTTCTGATTACTCTGTGGATTATGTTTTATAAATTATGACAGGCACCCAATAGAAAACTAGTCAGCCAGGAAGGGCATCACCCCTTTTGGCTACAAATTTCAGATCATTTTGGCAGCATTATTATCATTTAAATCTAATCCCACATAAGGAAGAAAACTTTGTGTTTTTTCCTTCTTCCTGGAGACACTTCCAATTTATGCTTGATGTGCTAATCAAAATGGGACATTAAGGCCTCCAGATGAACACCGGATCAAATGAAGGGTACCAGTCTTGAATAACTTTAACATCACATGCCTGATTCTGTGGCTTAGCATCATTAAAAGAAAAAAGGGGGTGAGGGGAAATAAGATGACAGAAATGACGAAGACTGATCTGCTTGTATCTCTGATGGTTGAATACCTGGACAGTAGCCAGATAGGCACAGTTCAAACTGTAGCTTTATTCATTTCTCACCATAAGCAATCTGGCAGGAATGAACTGATTGCAGATGAAACCAGTTAGAGCTGACCCTTGGCTCACAGTTCCCAAGTTCCAGAGAGTTTTTTTTCCCTCTCTCTCACTTTCTTTGACAGGGTGAAGCGATTAGAAGAATTGGGAGGAATTTAAATATCAGAGCTGCCATGTGTTTGTCTCCCAGTCAAGGAGCAGATAACATAAAATTCTTTGAAGCAGCCGAAAAGTGTTGGGGGGAGGGGGGAGGGAGGAAAGGTGGGCGAAGGCCAAAACCTGGGAAATTCTCAGTCATGAACCTTATCAGCATGTGCCAGGTTTCAAGGCTGAGACATCAGGAGGAGGAATGCTATTATTACATGCAGAAAATTATCTCAGGCAACTTGAGTAACTGCTTCTTTTATCTTCCAAGGCTGAGGCTTTTGGGGCCATGTTTAATATCCTTAAACTGCTCATCCATTGTTATTATGACATTTCTTTATCTCCAAAGAGAGTTTAAAGGCTCATTAGTAAGTTCCTTGGTCTTCCATTCACACAATGACAGATGTTGGCCTGTTTTTCTTCTTATAAATATTCAACACATGATTTTTTCCCCAATACTTCTCTCCACTTCCTTGTTCAAAGGTGAGTTTGGGAAGAGCTGAGGGAATTGAAAGAGCTCTGACTCTTCAACATTTCACTGGGAACTGAAGCACCATCCACATTCATGAGCTGGCTCCTAAATGGGGATTTTATGGTTGGGAAACACCTGTAAAGAATGTCACCTAAGGAAAATGAAGGGCATCTATTAAACCTCCTTGGTGGCAACAAACTAAATCAGCTGTGCTAAGTAACATTGACTACAATTATAGGGGATGTGTGAGTGGGCATAGAGAAGTGACTAAAATGAATAAATCATTGCATGAATGACTGTGCTTTGGCAACAAAATGTATCAGCTTCTAAGTGTTCTCAATATAGCCAATGCTGAATAACCATTCACTTATGCTACTATTATTATTTATTATTTGTGTGGCAGTAGTGGCTATGAGCTTTTGTTAGGGACCAGAACTCCATCTAGATTCTGTTCAAACACACAACAAAAATATTGCCCTTTCCCCAAGGAATTGATGTATGCATGGGTACTCGTTCTAATGTCATTGTGAGACAGTGGATATCATCCTAACATCGCCTTGTGGCCAAGGATGACTCTGCTGTGCCCTGCCCCTGTTTAAACAAAATGCAACACACAGCCTTGCTCATCCTATCACAGCCCTTGGGGTTTGGTTTCTTTATTGACACCTACTTCCAAGAACCAAATGCAAAACAAATTTTCCACACACCATTAAGCTGAGTACAATCCATGTTCCCTGAAGTACCATCTCTTCTTCTTGTCTGAACAGCCAGAGAAGGTAAGGCTCAGACTGCCTTTTTTTGCCTTGTCCCAATGGAAACATAAAACCTTCTGCTCACCCCAATTCCCTTCTTTACAGGTCACTACAATAGGTCCTATCTCCCTGCAGTTCTGCTCTCTAGTCCCCTTTTAGTTCTCCTACCTATGAAATTTCTTCTGATTCTTTATTACCCATGTGCAGCTTCACCCTCCTGCTGTGGTGCAGGGAGTTGGACCTATTTCAATTACATGTGCCAGCCAACTTGTGAGAGACATCTTACATTTGGATAGAAGGTATCATTGCAAAGGATCCCAAAATCTTGGCTTCATTAAAGTCAATGTGAGTTTTGCTATTTCTTTCAGTGGTAGCAGGATTTCAAAATATGTCAAATCCTGCTCCATTTATGCACAAGAAAAATCCAATTGAATTCAATGGATCTATAAGTACGAATATGGCAAGTAGAATTGGGCCCAGTGTACAAATTATCTCAGCTGCCACTGAAATGAAGCAACCTTGTAGTGAAACATAGCTGTTCTTAAAGAGTGTACAGCAACATTATGAATAAAATAGACAGGCACATAGTGCTTCAAAGGAAGGAAAAATGAAATGCACAACTCCAAAATGGGGACTAAGTGGCTAGATTGTAGTACTGTTGAAAAGGTTCTGTGATAATAACAGATCACAAACTGAATATGAGTCAAAAGTATGATTCAGCTGAGGAAGAGGCTAATATTCTGGGATGTATTAACAGAATTGTTGAATATAAGACACAGGAGCTAATTGAGAAATACTTATCCTTGGAGGTTCCTAAGAACAAGGTGGACAAACACCTGTCAGAGATGGTTATGGTTTATTTGGTCCTTCCTCAGCCTAGTGTCCTTGACTTTATGATTACACTCAGTGGCTTCCAGCCCTACATTTCTGTTTCTATGACTGATGCTATGAAAAATGCAACACCAACAAGGATTTTCAAGTATATTTGCAAGTAAATCGAGACAATCAGGGTGTGAGTGGTGACAAGCTGTTTCAGTTTCTTAAGTAAAGATTTTTAAGAGATGGAGGTCTCTGACCCTGCTAGTGGGAGGAGCTAAGTCCTGAATAGCCCTGCTGGTATAGCAGCAGCTGTTATTAGGTATGGTAGCTTTGGAGCAAGATACAGGTGGAACAAACTGATCCTATGTGTGGATGTAGAATGAGAAAGACCCATGCAAAAGGTCAAAGGAGACCCAATAACTAAACTCCAAACTCCTGCAGCTATCAGTTGCCATATTTGTAGAACTCCAGCATGTTCCTTCATTGCAGTAAAATCTACTCTGTGTTTGCTGAGAGTTAATCCTCCCTCCCTCATGGTGGTATACTTAGCAAGGAGTCACTCTGTTTTCTCTTTCCTTTGTCATGCACTCAGTGTCTAATTCTGCCAGGAACTGGAAACACACAATCTTCATTGACCCTGGATAAAGTCCAGAGACTGTGCCAAGAAAAATATTCACAAAAGAACTACAGCACTTTCATTTGTTACTCATACTTAGAGAACACTATTGCTCATTTAAAAATAAATGACCATTTCCAATCAATATATCTTTACAATTATTTCATCACATTAGCAGCTTTTTCACTATGCTGTATTATTTCATTTTCCTGCAATCTTAACAAAGCCATTGCACTTTCTCTGCCTCTGCAACAAGAGTAAATGTGGTGGTGATAATGTGTACAATGTAAGTACAGTACAAATCTGTTAATATAGCATGGTACATTAACTGCTTTATACAAAGTTACTAAAACTTTCTCGGCTTTTCCCAGACTCAGTTTTGACCCTGTAAACCGGAGAACAACAGGATAGCAATTCGAAAGAAAATATCTAAATCTGATCCTTCTGTTGTTACTTGTTTGGACTGACATTGCTCTACTGGAGCCAGAATAAGCCCACTGCTAGTCCTTTGGAAAAGACACAATGCAAATAGAATTCAAAGTAAAACATCATCAGCTTACATTAAACTGAGTCTTATTCAACAATAGCTTATACAAAAGTTAAGATGATCTCACCCATTTTAGAAATACCTCGAATTTAGCATCTCTCCTGATATTTCTGCTCCTGGTCTCAGCCAAAAACTATAGCAGAACTGAATAAATAACGTGATGTGTAATTTGTTCAGGGAATATAACATTCTTTTCTCATCATGGAATATCTGCAAGCAGATTGCAAATTCACGATGATGATGATGATGATGACGATGATGATAATTGGAAATAATTTTCTTCCTCATTAAAAACAAGTAAAGCTTGATTTCATGAAAGGGTAGGGAACGAAAACAAAAAATGAGAGGAAGCATAACAAAAATGAATTAATTTTAAAAATTCATAATCAATTCCTGAGGGGGGGAATCAAAATTTAAGTCAGTGAATAGCAATATCTTCATCAGAAATGCTTTTATTCTAAATCTCTTGAAGGACAAAACAATGCCATGTGACTTATCTGATGAGTCGCAACCAAACAATCCATATAGAAGAGCAAATATCAGATCTACAGAATGGGATTCGATCCACAGAGGTAAAAAAATGCAAAATATTTCCTGAATATTTTTAAACAAAGAATAAATTTGAGGTAGTCCCAATATGTCTGAGACTATTCCATTAGCAGAAAAAGAGACTAAATTTCTTGTTGCAAATTATGGATCAGATTTTGACATCCTTACTCACATTTTGTAATACCTCACTTGTCTTGTCATCCCTTACTATGTTAGCAGCCCCACTGATTTCAGGGAGACAGCACAATAAGTGAGATATTACAAAATATAAATAATGACAAAATATCTGTTAGAATCTGGTCCATAATTTGCAGTAGCCAAGACATTTGCTTTTAATTATAGTTAATAAGTAATTTCTCACAGCCAGTAAGTACTCTGTATGTGCTTCTATATACATATATACATGCACCCCCTATGAAACGTTCAGTAGATTTTTTTTAAAGATGAAGCTTGATAAGTTTATAAATGGGATTATATGATAGCATTGCTACAGTAATGGAAGATTGGACTCAATGGCTAGCTTCTCCCCATAAAAACATTCAGATCAATAAAAGCTGCTAGATGACAAGCACTTTTGAAATTGGGCTATTTTGTTTCAATAGCCATATGGGAACTGAGATCATTAGAAAATCTGATCTCAATTGTGGGTGCTGATCACTTTTAAAAATCTGGGCCATGTTATTAGCAGCCCCCAACTAATGTCTGTAACTGATCTAGGACAACTACGCACTATTGCTCTGGCATGCAAAGTTGATCTAATTTCCTGTCCTGTCCCATCTCTTTTCTCCCCGTTGTCACATTGACAAGTCAATTCCATGGAATGTTAAAATCTGGAAATGTAATTGACGCAAATAGTTTCAATGTGAGACCATTGTATCCTCTGAGTGCCTCAGTGTCTGTAAAACAGTCTTCTCCTCCTGCTCTGTTCCCTGCAGAGTGCTGGAATATCCCACACCAGTTTTGTCAATGTCAGTTTTTTAATTTTTGCTGCAATGGGCATGGTAGAATTATCTCAGAGTTAGCGTAATTTTTACATTATTACTCTATGACTGCTATAGCAAAAGCACTGTGAAACCACAGGACTTCCATCACAAGGCATTCGGCAATACAATACATAGCATCATGCAGTAATGACATGTCAATTGGCAATTCCAGCAGTTCATAGGGTGATGATTGTAGTCTGGCATTGTAGTCAGAGTGAATTCATTGCTTTCAGAGAAGGCCTTCACCCTAAAACCACTCTAAGCTCAACTGCATTGAGCACACCGCAGTCAATTGTCAGTGCTCATTTTTACTTCGCTAGATTTATTTTATCTATGGTCACTGTGGGGAAATCCTTCTGCTGCATTTAGCTGTGGACCTTGGATGCAGTAATGTTTGGGCAAGATATTGGTTTCTTGATCATGGACTGGGCACTATGGGCAATTTTAGGAATAGTGCAGATAAAACTGAGTAACTACGCTGATGTACTGGCCATTCTTGCCTATCAGGGTGAGATATGTACATTACTGCATCCCTGAAGTCCTACTGCCACTCCATAGCTCCAGGAAATGAAAAAAAAATTCCCATTCCCTGACCCATAGCAGATCAGCCCATGAGCCTGTACCATTGTGGTGTGTTGTGCTATAATCTAAAAATTGGTAAAAAGGGAAACTCTGCCATTCCACTACACTTGGCAGTGAAAACTCAAAGGTTATATTATGTATAAGTGTGTGATCACTAATAAACACTGCCGCTTTATGGTAACATTGTGAAACTGATTTATAAACTAATTAAATGGATATTAAAAATAAAATTCAAGCTAATTTCAATTAGTTTAATATCTGTGCTAGATTTCTTGAAACATTTTCTGCTTTATATGATCACAGTCATATAATCCTCCCCAACCAGCCAGCACCAGATTGACACTTAATTTACTCCTCAAATATGTTTAACATAAACTCTATTTTGAATTAAAATTAAAAGACCTAATGGCCTTTGGGAGCTGGCCAACTGATCTATCTAAAGACTCTTATGACTTATAGTGACTAGTTATTAAAGTAATATGCTAAAATAAGAGTCATATAGAAGATTGTATGAATTTTTACTTGGGCAACAATGTGAATTGAATAATTATCAATGAAAGCAAAAGAAAAAAAAACCTCCAGCAATGTCATCTCCATACTACTCTAATTTACATATATAAATTTCCCTAGGTAGCATTCTATTCAGCTACAAAATTCTGTATAATAATAACATGTCAAGCAGGTCTTATATGTATAGAGAAATGTTCAAGCTCATTATACTGTGTAACATTAACATGGGGGACAGAAGAAAACTTTTTCATTAAAACAGAAGGCTCAAAATTGATTTATTTTTATTTTCTTAATAGTTTGCTATTATGACAGTAGTTTTGAACAGTTTTGAGGGGGAAATAGCTTAAGAGAGTAGGTGCTATATTTTTTTAAATGTTTGTGGCATTTGCCTCTACTTCTCTTGCTGATTAACTATTATTATTTATGTTTTGTTGTAGAGTCTAAAACATGTGTAGTGCTTTGTAGAAAAACAAATAAAAAAAGAACCACCTTGTCCTAGGAAGTATCCCCAGTTGCCCATCTCTCAACTTCTGTATCTTAGCTCTGGTCTACAATAGGATCGTATTCAAAAATAACCCTTCCCCCATTCAAATTTATAAGCAGTGTGTCCACACTACCAAGCCTGTTATTTTGAAATAACGGGCTGTGAAATTCAAATTCTATATTCCTGTTTTTCATGAGGAATAACGCTAATTCTGAACTAGTAATTTCAAAATAATGTTAGTGTGGATGCTCTGGTGCCACTAATTCAAACTTATTGGCCTCTGGGAGACCTTTCGCAGCTCCCCAGAGTGCTCCTTGGGGCTCTAAGTCAAAGGTAACTTGTCCACATTAATGAAGCCTGCCACGGACTAATTTCAATGCTTCCCCATAGTGAGGACATGCTACTTTGAATTTGTTAAATTGGGAGTTGTTAAGTCGAATTTAGTAATGTTGAAATAGTTTACTGGTGTAGACATGGTCATATACAACTAAATAGCATTTAAGTAAGCAGAGAAAATGTGAAGCGTACTGTATGTTTTCTGATGTTATACTTTTTAAATAGTTAACAGAAAGCTGAAGCATAACTCCAATGATTACCAGTGTATCATGTAAAATATACAAGTTCCTTTTGATAATTATCCTGTGTGAGTCAGACATTTACGTAAAAACCACTTTTCTTCTCACCCGGACAAATACTGAGCTTCTTGTTCAGTTTTAATCATGGCTTTACTCAAACTCCCATTGACATCAGTGGGAGCACAAAATGAGGCTGCATGAGAATACGAAGATGCAGGACTGTTTTGCTGCAGATGAGATCTAGCTAGCAAAGTGGAGAAGTGGATCTGTTGATAAGATTGTTACAACCTTCTGATTGTTTGCCTTGGTCCACACATGTCCTTTCATCCCCCTATGCCCTGATCTCTAATGGGATTGACAAAGGAGACACCTACACAGGTTCTATGACAGCTTGGGACTGCCTGACATTGGGATAATCTCCAGCTATGGATATATATATAATTTCTGCTGCTATGTAACACCTGAGTTCCTCAAAGAAGGGCTGTGAATCTGGCCAACTCATTACACTATGAGTATGTCTACACAGCAGGACTAAACTAGAATTAAGCTATGCAATTGACATAGCTGAAGTTTCACAGCTTAAGACAAAATAGCTTAAGTCACAGCAGGAAGTCAAACGAAGAACACTCTTCCTTCGACTTCCCTTACTCCTTGTAAAATGAGGGTTACCATGAGTCGGAGTAAGAAGTCCTCCAGCTCAACATTATTTCAAAATAAAGGCTTGTAATAACATAGATGTGCACTATGTTATTTCGGAATAACATCAGTTATTCCAAAATAATGCTGCTGTGTAGACATACTCTAAAAGAGTAGAGTATATTTATAGGTTTGAGCAAAGGACTAAAGTCAAGAGATCTGGGTTCTATTACAAATTCAATTACTCTGTGACAAATCACTTAATAACTCTTGGCCTGAGTTTCTCCTGTGAAGTGGGGATTATGATGATACCTACCCAACTTTGAAGTGCTTGAATAAAAAGTGCAAAGTATTAATATTGTTGAAGCATTGCTTTGCAAAGATTGACTGGGGTAGGGGGAAAATAAAGCCGTAGTATGAGGGATATTTTAGTTTTCATTCTTATTCTACTGGGACCCAGATGGCCGTCCAAAGGCATCTGACTTTTGAACTCCAAACTTCAAGTGTTTTTAGGAACTCTTTGACCTCTAATTAAAACTCTAGTCCTGAATCTTTGTTTTGTTGAAAAGAAAGAATAAATCTTCAGTTCTAACAGCCCTTCAGCTATATTTGTCATGCTAATAATATGAAACAAGGAGGGGAGAAAGAAAAATAGCTAAAGAAAGCAAACAAAGCTCATACATCTGGCCTGGTGGACGATGTCTGCTATGCTGAATTAGTATTTGGGAAATGCAGAACCAATCTGGAATCCAACAGCTCAAGATGACTGAGGTGTGAAGTGTTACAAAAAGAGTTTACTTCATCTCAGATGATATGAGGGTTGTCACCGGTCTCATCATCATTGTGATTCTGTGGGAGAAGAGATTGGCAGAAATGTGGGAGTCATGCACACATCACACCGCACAGCCCCATTCTTAAGATTGCTGCTGTGTTGTCAGCAGGCTATGTGATAAGTCAGCCATTACAGAGTCATTAATAGTGCTGCGGATCTCAGATATAGGGCTTAGGATATATGGCACTGTAGGCGTAGGAGAGAGAGAGACGGGTGTTAGAGACTTCTGACCTCTCAGTGCATCCTGATTTCACTCTAGCTGTCAACCACGGGGAATTATTTAACTTCTTTGACTCATTTCCCCATGGTAAAATGAGATTCATACTGGGGTGATGTAAGGAGGTGTTTTTTGTTAGTGTTTGTATAAGGTTTTGAAGAGGAAAAGTACTACATAGGCCTCAGCCTCTGCTTCTGAGTATAGTTATTTTGAGCTAGCCACATCATTATATCTATTAGCAAATGTTTTATTAAGAACAGACCTTTGAAAATACCCACAGTTGACCTAAATTAAAATTACTATTGGGAAGGCTCAAGAGTCCAGGGTCACTATGGATAATCACTCAGGAGCTTGGATGCTGTTCTGTATAATATCAAACTATTTGAGTTTCTTCAATCTGTCAGATTGGCTCTGATTTTTTTTAAACAAAGACAGGTTTTCTCTTGAGATTCTAAGAACCTTCTGATTTTGGCTGGGCAGTAAATGTGAAAAGAAGTTTCCCATTTTGTTATGTCTAACAAACTGAGAACTGCTATGTGAAAAATAATGAAATTAAAGCTTAATCAATTTGCTTTGGACTGCAGAAAGGTTTCATCTCAATTCTGGATCAAGTTTCAGTGCTTCATCAAAGGTTTATTTTCCCTCACCTCCTCTACTCATGCTGAATGCTTTCATTCTATATTAATATCTTATCTATCAATGTAGGTAAGGGTGGCAGAATCGGGTCCTACAGTATGCATTATTTAAAAGGTTTAGACTCCAGAGGGCAGCAAAAACTACAGCGTTCCAAGACATCCTCAATAAAATGAGGATGGCAGGTTTGTGAGGCCAAAATATATGTTGCAAAGTAGTTGCAGTTCCTCCTAGGACTCTAATAATGACTCTCTATTTGAGCAGCCCACTACTAGCATTACAATAGTTGAGTCTGTCTGTCATTGTTATCATTATAAAACCCCTACTGAATTTCCAGGGGGGAAATAATTTGGTCATAAAATTTCACATGGTGCTGAAACATGGAACCCTCCCAGGGACAAAATCTAGGTTGATGCAGTTAATGTGTTTAACTGAACTCACTTAAAGTAAGACTGGGTATACACATTTAGAAATCCCATTAAAATATGTCCAATTAAAATCAACCTATTATATAGCTTAGCCCCATAATTCCTTCCTCATTCTTATCAGCCTCTCCTCAGACCAATGCCCATTTCCTTCCTGTGATCATCAGTAGGCTCTTGGATCTCTTGCTACTTCTAGCTAACCTCCTCCTAGCCTGGCTTCCCTGTTCAGGATCCCACACCTTCCTTGGAGACCATTCTACCTCTGATGATTCCATGCTGGTGCTTGCCAGTGTGTGTGCTTGTGCGCCGTGTGAATCTAATGCCATCTGGGACAGAATGGACTGTGGTCTCCCATCTGGGAAATACTCGCATATGTGAGATGTGACTAAAACAGAAGCTCTATCCAATCAAATGCATTTAAGAGCTTCAAAAATATAGGGAACTTGCAGGTATTGCAGAAAGTTATAGAGACTCTATTAGAAGAAAAAAGAAAGGACCCATTACTAAAGTATACAGATTATGGCTGATTGAAGGGGATGAAGGGAGCCAGACAGCAATTGGTGTGGCCATAGAGAAGAAAATAGAATTGTTGGGGAGCGTGGATGAATGCGTAGGTAAATGTAAGAGAATTTAGTTCATTTGTGAATTTAGGGGAAGAAAAATGTGAGGCAAAAGTGGAAACAAAAATAACAGACTGTAAAAGATTCCCATGGTTAATTTTAAAACAGATCATAAGAACATAAGAACAGCCATACTGGGTCGGACCAAAGGTCAATCTAGCCCAGTATCTTGTCTTCTCACAGTGGCCAATGCCAGATGCCCCAAAGGGAGTGAACAGAAGAGGGAATCATCAAGTAATCGCTCTCCTGTCACCCATTCCCAGCCTCCGACAGGCTAGGGACACCATTCCTACCCATCCTGGCCAATAGCCATTGATGGACCTAGCCTCCATGAATCTATCTAGTTCTTTCTTGAACCCTGTTAAAGTCCTGGTCTTCACAACTTCCTCTGGCAAGGATTTCCACAGGCTGACCATGCAAGTTGACCATGTGAAGAACAACTTCCTTTTGTTTGTTTTAAACCTGCTTCCTATTAATTTCATTTGGTGACCTCTAGTTCTTATATTATGGCAACAAGTAAATAACTTTTCCTTATTCACTTTTTCCACACCATACATGATTTTATAGACCTCTATCATCTCCCCATTTAGTCTCCTTTTTTCTAAGCTGAAAAGTCCCAGTCTTTTTAATCTCTCTTCATATGAGACCCATTCCAAGCCTCTAATCATTTTTATTGCCCTTTTCTAATGCCAATATATCTTTTTTGAGATAAGACAACCACATCTGTATGCATTATTCAAGATGTGGGCGTATCATGGTTTTATATAGAGACAATAAGATGTTCCTTATCTTATTCTCTATCCTTTTTTTAATGATTCCTAACATTCTATTTGCTTTTTTGACTGTCACTGCACACTGAGTGTATGTTTTCAGAGAACTATCCACAATGACTCCAAGATCTCTCTCTTGAGTAGTTGTAGCTAAATTAGTCCCCATCATATTGTATGTATAATTGGGATTATTTTTTCCATTGTGCATTACTTTACATTTATCAACATTATATTTATCAACATTTCATTTGCCATTTTGTTGCCCAATCACTTAGTTTGGTGAGATCTTTTTAAAGTTATTTTTTGAAGTTCTTCATAGTCTACTTTGGTCTTAACTATCTTGAGCAGTTTAGTATCATCTTCAGATTTTGTCATCTCACTGTTTACCCCTTTCTCCAGATAATTTATAAATAAGTTGAATAGGACTGGTCCCAGTATGGACTCTTGGGGCCCACTAATTACCTCTCTCCATTCTAAAAACTTACCATTTATTCCTACCCTTTGTTTCCTTTTTTTTTTTTTTTTTACCAGTTATCAATCCATGAGAAGACTTTCCCTCTTATCCCATGACAACTTATTTTACTTAAGAGCCTTTGGTGAGGGACTTTGTCAAAGGCTTTCTGGAAATCTAAGTACACTATGTCTACTGGATACCCCTTGTTCACATGTTTGTTGGCCCCCCTCAAAGAACTCTAGTAGATTAGTAAGGCATGATTTCCCTTAACAGAAACCATATTGACTTTCCCTCAACAAATTATGTTCATCTAATAACAGCGTCTGAGAATTTTATTCTTTACTATAGTTTCAATTAATTTGCCCGGTATTGATGTTAGACTTACTGATCTGTAATTGTCAGGATAACCTCTACAGCCTTTTTAAAAATATTGGCATCATGTTAGCTATCTTCCAGTCATTAGGCACAGAAGTTGTTTTAAAGGATAGGTTACAAACCACAGTTGTTAGTTCCACAATTTCACATTTGAGTTCTTTCACAACTATTGGGTGAATGCCATCTGGTCCTGGTGACTTGTTACTGATAAATTTATTAATTTGCTCCAAAACTTCCTCTAATGACACCTCAATATGGGACAAATCCTCAGATTTGTAACCTAAAAAGAATGGCTCAGGTTTGGGAATCTTCTTAACATCCTCAGCCATGAAGGGTATGTCTAGACTGCAGGCTTCTTTTGAAAGAGAGCGTTCACACTAGAAAAACACATTAAAAAAAGTGATGCACTTTTTTGAAAGATAAGCATCCAGGCAGTCTGGACGCATCTCACATGTAAGCGTGATTGCTATGGACAGAATGGTCACCAGAGCACCTGTGATTTTTCTTCTTCCCTCTTCTTTTGAAAAAACTCCCTCTTCCCCATCCACACATGCTTTTTTCTGAAAAAGCTCTTTCAGAAAAGGCATCCTTCCTCATAGAATGAGGTTTACCAATGTCAGAAAACCCCCTGCGTTCCTTGGATTTTCTTTCGAAAGAGCACGATTGCAGTGTGGACGCAGGTGACTTTTTTTGGAAAAATGGCCATTTTTCCAAAAAAACCTTGTAGTCTAGACACACCTGAATGCTTAAGCAAAGAATTCATTTAGTTTCTCTGCAATTACTTTATCATCTTTGAGTGCTCCTTTGTCATCTCGATAGTCCAGGGTCCCCACTGGTTGTTTAGCAGGCTTCCTGCTTCTGATGTATTTAAAAAACTTTTTGCTATTACTTTTTCAGTTTTTGGCTTGCTGTTTTTCAAACGTCTTTTTGTCTTTTCTTATTATGTTTTTACACTTGATTTGACAGTTTATGTTCCTTTCTATTTTCCTCACTAGGATTTAACTTCCACTTTTCAAACAATGCCTTTTTTATCTCACACTTCTTTTATTTGGTTGGTAAGCCATGATGGCACTTTTTTGATTCTCTTACTTTGTTTTTTTAATTTGGGGTATACATTTAAGTTGGGTCTCTATTATGGTGTCTTTGAAAAATTTCCATGCAGCTTGCAGGGATTTTACTTTTGTCACTGTATCTTTTAATTTCTGTTTAACTAACCTTCTCATTTTTGTGTAGTTCCCCTTTCTGAAATTAAATGCCACGGTGTCAGGCTGCTGAGGTACTTTTCAGTACATTCAGCAGGGATGTTACATTTTATTACATTATGGTTACTATTTCCAAGCGGTTCCAAACAGGACATTAAGGTTTAAAAATCATCTGTTTAAGTTAAATACACACCTCCACAAAGTGATCAATAAACACAACATTAGAGAAATTAGAGATGCAAAGGCTTATCAGATCTTCTTGTCCACCCCATTAGTTAGTGCTGGGTTTTGTTTCTCCAGGGGTTTGTTTAATCTACTTTGGTATTACTTGAGGGATAGGGTTTCTTGCCAATCTGAAGGTTACTTCAGAGCTCAGAAAATCTTGTTACAGATTGAACCTTTCTGATCTGGAACCTCTGGGACTTGACCGGTCCCAAACCAGGGAATTTGCCAGTCCAGGGAAGCTCAATACCAGCCACTCTGCTGCTGCCATCTGTGGCACTGCTCTCCGGTGGCATCAGGGGGCCAGCACTGACAAAGCCAAGACAGAGGTTCGCTCAAGGGAAGAGGCAGCTGCATAGCTCTGTGGCTGAGACCAGGAGCATAGATCCACATCTGGCAATGTAGCCCCACAGCTGTAGGGCTGTATTCCTTACTCCATCATCAGTTACAAAGATGTACTTTTGGCACCAGCCATGGGGCTACACTTCTGGCCACTACTACCTACTGCAGGGCTCTACTGCCAGCCACAGGGCTGCACTTATGGGCCCTGGCCACAGGGGTCTGCAGCCCCCATGCCTCTGTAGCCACCATGTGCTCCCCTGCCAGTCCTTGCTCCTCTCCCTTATTCGCTGATCTCAAATGCCACAAATGAGCTATCTGCAGTTTTCTGGAAGCTCCAAGAGGGCAGGGGGAAGAGTTACCTGAATATGGGCCCCCCAGCTTTTCCACAAGCCCTGGAGCACCCATGGATGCAAGCCCAGAAATGTTACTGAGAAAAGTCCAGTTTATAGAAGTCCAAATTCTATTGGGAAATAGTGCCTAATATTCTGTCTAAATTTCCTTTTGCTAATGTAGATCCTGTTACTCCTGCCTATATCCTCCTTGAACCACAAAAAAAGCCACAAAAAGCAGCAGTCTAGACGGGGATCGGTTCGACAAGGAAAGCCTTTTCCGACCGATCCTGTAAACCTCGTTGCATGAGGCATAAGGGATCGGTTGGAAAAGGCTTTCCTTGTCGACCGATCCCCGTCTAGACTGCTGCTTTTTGCTAGCAAAGTGCCATGTTGGCAAAAAGCGGTGGCCATTTTTATTCAAATGAAGCACGGGATATTTAAATCCCCGCTTCATTTGCAATAGCAATGTGCCTAATCTACATCCCCTCTGTCAGCAGAGGGGTGTAGTTTAGATACACCCTAGATCTGATCATTCGAACCCTGGAAGATTGACTGCAGCTGCTTCAATCTTTTCTGTAGTGTAGACATGACCTTAGAGAGTAGGCTAATCTGGAGAATTTTCTGCAATTATCTGAAACTTCTGTGGACTAATCTCACCAAAATGAATGGCCCCATCATTTCATACACTTTCTGACTTCCTGGTTCTCTGAAATGTAGTCATCTCTGTTTTCTCAAGATAAACAGGTGTTGGGAGGAGAGTGTGTAGAACAGAAAGAGGGTGAAAGTGGAGGTGTTGCTTTGAGGTAGGGCTGACTCATATTTTTTTCAGACCTCATTTCCCTACCTCTTTAATAATTTTAATCAATCTCTTCCCAATTCCTTCTAACTGGCCACCAGTTTGTAATCCTTATGCTTTTTCTGGCTTCATTTATTCACCCTGCTGGGCTCAAGCCCCACAGAACATCAGCTATGCACCATCACACACTGATTACACGCCCCTGTAATGCTCAGGAACAGTGCAAAGAGAAATAAGGCTTGAGTGGAATCACTAACTCTGAATTCTGAATTCCCTGGCTTCTGCTGTGTGTAAGTTAGTCCCATAATGTTACTTTAATGTAGCTCTTGGTGTGTTAATATGATATATTCCAGCTATTACCTTTTAACATGCATAGCAGCATTTTTATGAGAGAGGGTTACCGCACAAGGTCTGAGGCATTTTAAAACACCTGCTCTGGCATTTCAAGAAATATTCCCTAGAAAGCACTGAAGTACACTTGTGATAAGCTAGTGAAGAATATGTTGCTCTCCTTCCTGATCTCCCTTGGCCAAGTAAGACATTTTCCAGAGTATTGTACTTGCATGAGAACTGGAAATCCTCTTTTTACGGAGAAAGCAAAGTATTATGCGGAATTCAAGCAAACAAGAAAACTCTTAGTAGATTTCAAGAGGATGGATGAGAAATATCATCTTCATCAGCATATGACAAAACTACACCCTCTTAAATTTCTGCTACAAATGTACTAAATAATTATGTTAATAATTATTGCCTAAGTATGGCATTTCTTAGCTGCTCCGGATCTGGGGTTTAGAGTTTGGCATTTAAGCCTGTTATGATCAAAAAGCAGAATTTTAAATAGAAAATTGAGTGGTTAAATACTAATAAAGCAAAGAAAAATAAACCTTCCTTGACTCTACCCACCTTCTCCTCAGACTATCATCTGAGGAAGCATCTTATTCCTTATGGACCTGGTTCAGCTGAAAGAACATAAGCCTTGTTTGTGTGGTACATGAATCTGGGTAGGGTCAGAGTTCCAATCTGTTTTTTTGAAAACTTTGGTTGTTTACTCCATGTGTCCATGGTTACTGGGAGAAACTTAAATCAGAGCACAGAGACACAGTAGTGAAGTCATTAAGCAATAAGCTTTATTGTTTGTGTATATAATATAGTAGTATTCATATGATGTAGGTAAAATTCCCCAAGTCCTCTCTCACATAAAACATGGGATTTTATGGGATCTCACATGGGATTGACCAAATCCTAGGGGACATATCTTCTTGAGTAGTTATGAACTCCTGGTTAGAAATCTGTCTGTACCCTGGCCTTTGCACATCCAGCTACTGAATGTGAAGCAAAACTTTCAGGCGTACAACTTACCTATAAGTCTACCAGTAATGGCCTTCCATTGCATTGTCTTATGGTTTTGCATATAGCAGCTCCACCTACAAAGACATTTTTCCCAAGTTACCTGTTAATTGCCCCCATTAGTCTTTAGGCCCACTCTAGGCTCACTCTCTGCAAAACCTTCCACTTGTCCACCCCTCATATGCATGTTTGATAAAGGTGTTCTCCTCTGGTTTTTGCCTACTTTCTTTATACAAGGCATGACCTTTGTATTTCTGTTGTATCAACTGGCCCACACTGCATTCCTTTTTCTCAGTGCACTTTGGAGCAGCACCACAGTGTTTTCATTTTTCCTTGCACTGAGTGATGTTAAAGCTATTAATTTTCCTCAGTCATTTCCTTTTTAATCATTCATCTCTGTCTCTTTCCCATCCCTTCCTGCTCCTCCTATTCTGTCCCTTCCTTCAGCTGAAACAACAAATAAGTTTAATCAAAGTTCACCATAGGAAAGGCAGGAACACAGGCACTGTCAGACTGGATCAAATGACACCTGAGTTATTTAAAAAGTCGAAATGAACAGGACAAGCCCCACTGAATGCTACAATAAAAGAAACAATCTTGCAGCAGCCAGGGACACAGACTACGTGACTTGACAGATCTTTTCCCCTTTTATAATCTTGTATCCTTCATGGGAAGGAGAAGCCCCATGAGACTGCATGAGGATCACATCGAAGTGCTTCCTTTCAGTGTTTCACTCAGCAGAGAGGAATTTTTGGGAAGCCAAAAGGATCCTTGGAGCTTTAGTCTCATGGACTCTAACCACTCTGTGCTGTTCTGTAGCTCACCTTTCCATCCCTTTTTACTAACTGCATAGTTCCCCTGGGAGCTGTGGTCACTCCTGCCATATCTGCACCTTAGTGCACCATCCTCTCATAGGGTTGCCAAATTTGTAATAACATAAAATCAAACACCCCAGTCCTGCTCCCAGTCACACCTCTGCTCTGACCCTTCTTCAAGGCCCTTCCCCCTGCGAGCACAATCCCCCTTTCTCTGTTGCTCACTTTTCCCCACTCTCACTGAGCTGGGGCTGGGACTGGTGTATAGGGCTGGGGTGTGAGAGCATGTGAGTCAGGGGTGTAGCCATGGGTGGGCTGTAGCCCACCCTCTTAGCACCCTGGGCCAACTAAGGAGGGAGGAGATCCAGATTGTCAGGTCCCAGCATTGCTTACCACACTCCCAGGAAGTGGCTGTCAGGTCCCTGTAGCATCTAGTCACAGAGAGGCTCCATGCACTTCCCTTGCGCCTGGAGGCACCACATCTGCATCTCCCATTGGTCATGCTTCCCAGCCAGTGGGAACTTTGGAGCTGGCAGTCAGGGGCAGGGGCAAGAGCAGCATGATGAGCCTCCCTGCACCAAAGGGCTTCAGGGACTAGGTAGCCACTTCCAGAAGCCATGCAGAACCTGCCTTAGCACCAGGCTAACTGCACCGCCAACTGGACTTTTAATGGTTCAGTCAGCAGTGCTCCTCCATAAAGCAGCATGGAGCCCCTGCCATGTGGAAATGCTGTAGACAATCCTTTGAGGGCCCCTGGGGAAGAAGGGGAACATGCCATAAGTCATTGCTACCTTCTGTTGAGCCTTTCAGGGTTTTTATGTGCAAGTAGTCATCTCTTTGCTCTTCTCTGCTACTCATTGTAGAGCACAACAAGGACCTGTCGATTTTGTAGTTGCACCAGTTGTGGTGCTGACATTTCCCTGGGACCTTTGGAAAACTGTCAGGCTGGCTGCAGCATTTTAACAGGTGGAAAAGTTATTCAGCCTTCCTCCAGTTTCACTCTCCAGACCCTCTTTTTCCACCTGCAGAAGCCTTTCTTCACACAGCCTACTTTATCATGTAGCAACTGGCAAATGAGAATGCTAATTAGTTTATGCATTAATTACTTTTCCATCTGTGTTCCCGATTTGGGAAGCAGGAGTGGAAATGGAAGATAATTAAGACTAACGGAGGCCTGTGACCAGCTCCCTCATCTTTCTCTCTTTCTTTCTCTCTCTGTTCCTGCCAGACATTAATGCATTAGTGAAATATGCCACTGTAATGTTCATAGACCCAATTTGTATAGCACTCTCTAGATTCTGCTGTGCCAATAAGCTGTATTGCCAGACATTCAGCATTGAGAGGGCAGCGTAACTCCCCAGCAGCCCCACATGCTAGCAGTCTGATTCATTATCAGTCTGACTTTTATCTGTTTGACTCTACCTCACTGTATAGAATGTGCTGAGTCTCAACAAGTAAATACTTTAAAGTAATCTTCCCATCTTTATTATAATTGCAAAGGGGCAATTTTGCAGTCCTATGTTGAGTCAAGTGCTCATTGACAGTTATCCTTGATGAAAAATGGCAACATTTGAACAATGTTACAGACATTTCTGAAAAGTACACAATTTAGTGGGAGACAGCTCATAAGCTTGTCCCTTCAAGGGTGCTATGTTGAAATCAGGGTGAAACAGGAAGCTAGTCAATTTTCAGAAACCCACTAGGTGCCTATTTACATCTTTAAAACCCCATGAACCTTTAAAAATCTGGCCTGTGTGAGCCTAAGTTTCATTGAAAGCCAATGGGAATTAACCACTTAACTCAAGATGTTTTTGTAAATCCCACTATACCTACCTTAATCTTCAGATATCGAAAATACCTTTGTAAAAGTGGTCCCTGGGCCCTTTTGAAAATTTTACTGTATGTCTAAGGCCCAAATCCTCAAAGGCACCTAACTCCTATTGAAATTGATTGGAACTGGGCACCTTATTATTTTTGTGGATGAGGGTCTCTCAACTTTGCAAGTGAGCTATAGGTTCATAGACACTTCTGAAATTTTTGTCCAAATCCTTCTATAGAACGTAGCAACTAACATACATTTTACATGTTTAGCGGTTCACTAGTAGCCTTTATCTGAGTCTAAAGGCTCAGGTGACTCCCAAGTTGGCTCTAAAACTCTTTTTAATGTACTGTTCCCCAGCTGGAGAAGATGGAACTCAAGCATCATGATTCTCTCATGGGCATTAGAACTGAGCTTGAACCTGCTTCTGCACTCAATTCCAATCTAACTGAAGGTATGTAAAATGACACAAGAGTGAGGTGTGCTTTTTTTTTTTTTTTGTTAACCAGTTCTCCCCTTAGAAACAGTGACTGCACTGCCATCATTGATGGATTAAACAGTGAAAAGGCATCCCTGTGTGAAACCTGCCACTCAGAGTTGGAATCTTTTACTGAGAAGTGGGGATCTCTCCAATTCACCTTTGGCAGAATTGCTCTCTGAAATATCACATCAACGAAAGGCAGAGGCCAGAGGGTTCTAGAGAAGAAAAGTGTGCTGGCCCTCAGATGTTGTGAATGACAGCTTAATTTCAGTCAGTTTCACTGGGTGCCCCAAACACTTGAAAGAAGGAATACTTTTAGGAAGTTAAACTCAGTCACAAACTTTTGCCATTTATATTCCAGGAGAATAAGTCACCTTTGCTCACCGTTTTGTATTTCAAAATGCAGAAGATATGTGTGAAATCTACTAACATTATCAGCCTTGATGGCAATGTAAGGATGTACATATGGGATAGAGGGGATTTGATATTTCATTTTCACAGGGTAAGCAAAATTCAGAAAAAGCTTTCTAGGGTTTTTTTAAGTGTGTGTGTTCATGTGCACATTCATTTAATTTAAAATATTTTAATCCCTTGCCTGGAACTGAGGAGTGCACACCATAAAAATGCCTTAAATGGCAGTAATTAACCATTATTTATTCTCAAGGGACAAAAATATGAAAATATAAATTATTATCCATATTAACCAGACCTGAGTGTATCTTTATTGAAAACCATGGAGCTGTGTGGTCTAGCATGCATAGTAACCCTTGTGGATCTACAGCTTTGGAAAGGAATAATCTTTTTGTTTATTTGTTTGTTTTGTTTTAGGGATGGTATTTTGTTTTGGTTGTCACATATGGCTACTATTCAGCCTTCCAGAAGAATAATCTCATTCTCGGGGTGCTAACTTGGGACTTTGGGGACGCAGGCTCTATTTCCCTGCTTTGCCACAGACTTCTTGTTTTATGTTAGGTGCATAATATTGTCTGTCCCTCAATTTCTCATCTGTAGAAAAGGGATCATAGTATTTATCTACTGTCACAATAATAAATCTCATCTCCATAAAAATTTGCTATCACAACATTTTCTGAAATGAGTGAAACAATATGAAATGAATCCTGTGTGAAATGACCACTTGAGGGATCAACAAAAATTAGTTTCAGAGATGGGTGGGACTACTAAATGCTAAACAAAATTGCAAATATGAGGATGCTTTAAAAATGTTTGCTTAAAACATGACTGTCTAGGGGAGATGAAATAGTGGATTTAACTCCCTGTTGCTGTTTTCTCTCTCTCCTTCTGGTGTTTGTTTTTCTTTGTGTTTTATCTGTATTTTTTCAGCTCTCTCCTGGATCTTGATGTGAGATTCAATGAACTCAATTCACCTCTGCTGTTGCTTTAGTGAAATGAGTGGGGTAACAACAGTGATGGATTTGGCTGTTTTGTAAAATGGAAATGAGCAAATATTTATTTATTAATAATTAATAGTATGTATTAATTTCATTAATGTAATCGCAGATCAAGAACAGGAATCTTATTTTGTTTGCTAGGTGCTATATAAACACAAATGATCCTCCAGTTCTCTTCAAATATCATTATAACTAAGGCCTTACACTATTAAGTACTTAGAACCTTTGCCTGTCCACTATCCCATTTCAATTCACCCAAGATACATTGTTTCTTAAAAAAAATGGCGTGAGGTGCTTACAAAGCAGAGTTCCCCTCAGACAAAACCCTTCAGGGAAGTGATTGTCTCTTTTATGCTGAATCTTCTCCCTACATTAATTATCTTTTTCAACTTTTCCATTCACTATCCCAGGTAACAAATGCAGAGTGATATATTAAATTGTATTTTAGCAGATGGCAATTACAAAATGAAAATTGATACTTTTTCATTAGAAAAACACCTTGATACTGTTTAGAAACTTCCAGATTGGGAGCTGGAACTCATGAGCCATTAAAGTCAATGGGAGAATTTCGATTGACTTCATTGTACTTTGGTTTAGTATCATAGTCCTTTATTTTTTGGCAGCCTAGCTGACTGATTATTATTTTTATTGAATCTAATGTATGTCTCAAAATCATAAAATCTACTGTGCTTTGATCCCTGTTAGGTGTTTTGTTTCATTTGTTTTCTATAAGTGAATGATTATTGCATGTGATTTTTCTTGTATTTTAGGGTATTTTAAATAGTATTTCATATTACCTTGTGTGTGATTATTTCATAAGACTTTCCTCTGTTTGCAACTTCATATGAATAAACAAATAATAATAATAAAAAAGTCTTCAACTCAAAACCTCTCCATAATCAAAGTTTTCTGCATAAAAATGATGCCTTGAATACATCAGAGGTCTAGGTTATGCCAGATGTTTACTGGTATGTCTCATTTCTCCTATATTTCAGTCTGCATGGAAAAATCATAGTCTTAATCTATTTTGCAGCACAAAAGTATTTGCATCATACATAATGATATGGGGAGTTATTTGTTAATTGGGGAAAAGACAAAAAGACTGAAAGCCTCTTTACGATATTTTGTGATAAGAAAAATTGTTGCTAGTTGTTCTGACTTCATAAAAATACAAACATAAATAAAAAGGATGTTCCTTCTGAACAACACTCAGAATTGCATATGTGAGTGTATGACATATATCTGCTGCTCTGTGGGATCAATAATTCTGCACTTCTTTACCCAGATCACCAATGTAAATGAAATAAAATGTCCTTGAAGTAGTTATAAGGGATTGTTTAATGTGACAACATGTAGGACAAAGCCAAGGCTCCCTCAATAACATCCAGAGAATATCTGAAATGGAATGCAGCATTTGTGGCCTATAATGACACGAGACTGTTTAATGCATCTAGCATGATATTCGTCACTGTGCAATGCCATAGGGAAACCAATGAGATAGATGCTTGTGTATGGCATTGTCTAACTGATCTACAAGTATCTGCTATGAAACAGCATAAAAGTTTTATAACCAATGATATGTAGGGGGAAAGCTTTCAGTCTAGAATGCATTTTGAAATCTCATCCTTTTCTATGCAACAATAAGTATAAACATTAAGAAATGCAATATTTCAATAAAGCAGTAGAAACGACCTATTTCTAACCACAGCATAAAACTCAATATTTAGTCTTTATTGCCAAAAGTTAAGGGATATAAGAATTACACTTCAAGGTTGCTGTTTTTCTGAAAATTAATTTAAATTCCATTTATTTTAGGTACCATTCAATTGCATAATTGTTCTATTTTCTTTCTCTCTATTGTTTGTAATGATTAGATCTCATTGGGGATTTTCTATTGGAATAATTGGATAATACAGTTACTGAAACAAAAAAAGTTTTCCTGAGCCAAATTTTGATTTTGCTGAACATTTTCAATGTATCTGATGGAAAGTCAAAACAATATATATTTTTAGACCTTTTTGACCTGAGGCAGAAATTTTCATTTTTTTGAATTGATCCAAAAAAACCCATAACAAGTGGGGTTCCGCTGGGGTCTGTTTTGGGACCAGTTCCATTCACTATCTTCATCAATGATTTAGATGATAGCACAGAGAGTATGACTATTAAGTTAGCAGATGATAACAAGCTGGGAGAGTTTGTAAGTGCTTGAATAGGGTCAAAATTCAAAATGATCTGGACAAACTAGAGAAATGGTCTGAGGTAAATAGGATGAATAAGGACTCCACTTAGGAAGGAACAATCAGTTTCACACACAAAATGGGCAGTGATTGTCGAGGAAGGAGTACTGCTGAAAGGTATTTAGGGGTCAGAGTGGGTCTCAAAGCTAAACATGAGTCAACAGTGTGACACTGTTGCAAAAAAAAAAAGCAAACATGATTCTGGGATGCATTAAAGGAGTGTTGTGAGCAAGACATAAGAAGTCATTCTTCCATGCTACTCTGCACTGATTAGGCCTCAGCTGGAGTACTGTGTCCTGAGCTAGGCACCACATATCAAGAAAGATGTGGAGAAATTGGAGAAGGTCCAGAGAAGAGCAACAAAAATGATGAAAGGTCTAAAAAACATGACCTATAAGGGAAGACTGAAGGAATGAGGCTTGTCTAGTTTCGAAAAGAGAAGACTGAGAGGTAACATGATAGTGGTTTACAAGTATCTAAAAGGGTGTTACAAGGGGGAGGGAGAAAAATTGTTCTCCTTGGCCTCTGAGGATAGGACAAGAAGCAACGGGCTTAAATTGTAGCAAGGGAGGTTTAGGTTGGACATTAGGGAAAACTTTCTAACTGTCAAGGTGGTTAAACACTGGAATAAATTGCCCAGGGAGGTTGTGGCATCTCCATCACTGGAGATATTTAAGAGCAAGTTGGATAGACATCTATCCGTGATGATCTACATTGTGCTTGGGCCTGCCATGAGGGCAGGGGACTGGACTTGAAGATCACTCAAGGTGCCTTCCAGTTCTAGTATTCTATAAGTCTATGATTTCATTTCTAGCCAATCAGCATTAAATTGTATTTACCTGTTGTGGTGCATTGCCTAATGGGAGTTGTGGTTCTGACCCCCCTATGTTAGATTTTCAGGCCAGATTAGGTTTTCCAGTCATATGACTCCTATGATGAACCAGTGAGCTTTGTCAAAGGGGAATCTACTGTACATTATGGGAGAAGCAATTCTCTAGGGAGCCCAGCCATAGAAGACAACAGAGAAAAACTACGACTCCCAAGAGGCAATGCACCACAATAGTAAAATGAAGGTTAATGTTAAGTGACACAAAATGAAACATTTCAATATTTATGAATCAACATTTTTATGGATATTTTGTTTTACAAATATGGTCGCATTTCAACTTTTCTTCATGATTTCGAATAAAAAACGATATTGAAATATAAAAATCTTCTGTGTCATGAAAATTCCAAATTTCTCTCCATTTTTAGTAATGATCTCTTGAAAACTGAAATCTGTTTCTTTTCTAAGTATTTTTTCCTTATATGGGCATTTGCAAATGCATCCTACTTTATTGTTGTAGGGTTAACTTTTGATCTATGCATATTCAAATTTGTGTTTGGAGAATTGCTCACCAGTTTTGAACTCCTTACAATAATTTGTTAGGGTATGTCTACTACGCTGCACCCGCAGCTCAAAATAAGCTACGCAATTTGAGCTATACAAATTGTGTAGCTTATTTCGAGTATATTTTGAAATAGCTTATTTCATAATTTGGCACTGTCATGGAACAAGGTTTACAGGGACATTGGAATAGTGAGCCCATTATATTTTGAAATAATGGGCTTGCTCAAAAGATGCAGAATAGCTATTTTGAGATACTGGAAGTATCCCAAAATAGTGCCATGATGTAACCGTAAACTTACTATAGATGTAGTTAGGAGCACAGAGATATTTATATTGATTTATTATTGTAGGGTTACTTGTCACTCCTGAGTTGTAGTCTGTGTGGTCCCATTTGTATATTTTGGGCATTGTTATGAATGTTGTACCTTGAAGCCTGGCTTGTTACTGTTAGGTAGCTTCTAAGCATTTAGACAGTTATATTGGTTTTTAGGGCCATAAACAAATGGTGAACTTCTGTCATTGTTTAACATCAGAAGTATTAAAATATTTGTCTAAAATCATCTAAAGAATCACATTGACTTTGTAAACAGATGAGAAAGAAAAAGTGTTAAATTTTGAGCCAACTAACTTTGACACTCTTTGAAATTTATTCTTGGAGACATGTTCTATATTTACTGTTTATAAGTTTAACATTTACTGATTCTTATCCAAGTTCTCATTAATCAGACTTTAAATGTTTTCTGGAAATGTAAACCATTTGGTTTTATACATTTCTCCCACAACATTCATTTGACCACCATTGTGCTGCTTAGTTTCAAAAAAAAGCAATTCTCATTGCCAAATGAGTTGATACGATAAAAAACAAATGTCTTTCACAGGAAAATGAGACTATATGTAGGCTTGGAAGCATTAGCTTTTTACTTGTAAATGTTTGTAAACATCAGTTTCATTATACATGCACAAACTGATGAAAAATATTTCCACTGGCAATAATGAACATTTACATATAAGTAAAATGAGAAAAATGCTGCTTGAGAACTTTTTAGAATTTACCTTAAGAGTATTTACTCTTTGTATTTTGACATGCGATGTTGACAAATTTTTGTTGCAATGGTTATAAAGTTGTAAGTTTTTGAATCTCTATATAAATCATTAAATAATTATTGTCTAGCCCACTATGGTCTGATGCCCCCATAATTTCCTGCAATTGTGAAAATTTAAATAGATAAACAGAGAAAATAAGTGCTTCAAAATAAACATTCATAATATCCCTCAAAAATATAAGAAAAGGAAAATTGAATGCTGCCAAGCTTGACTAGGGAAAGCTTTCAGTACACCTGACTGCTTTCTAGTGTTTAAAAAGTTTGCTGGGTATAGGCAATGAAAATGATAAGAAAGTTGAGAGCTTTAACCAACAACCTCATTTCTCAACATTGATTTAAATGCCTACACTTATCAAAGCTGGAATTTCTAGCCAGCATTATTTCGTAACCCTTCTGCTGCTGGTTGTCTGCCACACTTTCCTGTGCTGCCAGAATCTATTAACAATTTGCTTAAGGCAATAGGACTGTTGCTCAATAACATGTCAGGTGCCAATACCTGGATATATATATTCATAAGGAAGTACATCAGGGGATGTACATTCAGCATCAGGTTCAGCATCATGAAAAAGTAAATTTTTCCTGGTAGGGGCACCAGCATAGTTTGTATGTTCTATAGCTAATGCTTTCAGCAGAAAAGCAGAACACTACCTTCTACATTAACATACCCTGCATGTTCAGCAGCACCACAATTGTGTTATACATACAAACACCCATTCAGTTCAAGTGAGATCTAATCAATAGCTTTAGAGCTTGGTGCATGTATTCTATTTGTATGGGGCCATAACTTTCAGCATTATAGCAGCTGTTCTTCCTCGGTAAACCTGGAGCTTTTGACAACATCAGTAGGTGTATTCTATCTGGATGAAGACATAACATGTGGCAGCTGTTGTGTGATCATGCTCACCCTTCATTGCAAAGCTAGGGCTTGGCGAAAGCCTTATTGAGTTTTCTAGAAACTGAATTGTGCTTTGAAATTCAGGCTTGAAAGGGTATGTCTGCTACAGATCATAAAAAGATCAAATAGTTCTGTTTGGTTGTATCAGAAAAAGTTTCAGTTGATTGCTGACTATTAATTTATCCCATGGAGTGGGGAAAATTGAGAGGATTTTTCACAGCTATCATTCAGTAAGTTATGGCTCTACAAAGTTTTTGAAAGCAGCAGAAATTTAAAAGATTCCATTGAATATTTTCCTCTGCAAGTGCAATTCTGTTGGCAGTTATAAGCCACAGTATATTTTAAACTGTTTGCAAATGCATGGGAAACATTCTAAACATGTTATAAACTCAAGTTAAGAGCTCCTTCTTAAATTACCATAATTTATTATATGAAAGGTACAGTTTACTAGCACCTATCCCTGAGCTTTACTTTCTGAATGCTGAGCATTTAATATCTTCATAATTATAATATGATTATCTATAATTTTAAAATTAACAAACAATAAAGACTCTGCTGGGTTTATCAGAAGTTGGCTGGGGAGAAGTAGGTGGGAATTTGTTACTCTGTGTAACTTTGATGGGATTTTCCTTAATTCTGGCCTCCTCCCATGCCCTTCAAAATGAGAGGGAAAGGCCATCTGGCCAACAGAGCTGATAGGCTCCATGAGCTAGATTTTAAAAAACAAAAACAAAAAAGCTCAGTGGCTGATTTCAAGTGCTCAAACTTTCAAATTCTAGGGTCAGATTTTCTGAAGAGATCAGCTCTCATTTAACTAAAGATAGGAAGCAGATATTCCACAGGTGCTCAGCTCCAGCACCTCCCATTAGAATTCCCAGATTTATTATTAAAAATATGATCTTTTACTTAGGTGCTGAAAAGGGAAGTGACTTTGTTGGAAAACCTGACTCTGCTTCTGGGTGCTGAAATATTTTTAAAAATTAGTCAAATATCTAATTTCCCACAACAATAGCCATTTAAGATATGGATTTCTGACACCCCAAAGAAAAAGGCGGAGACAGAAGGATTGGCTCTGGCATTTTTGGTTCACCTCTTTATGAAGATGGAGCAGTACAGTACAGTACGTGAAGGTAGAAGAACTCTGGTAAGTACTGGTGGGAAGGCCCAAGCCCACTGTTAAAGAAGATATCTTTGGTGAGTCAGACGAAGGAACCGAGAAGTAAATAAGAAATGTGAAAAAATAGGAAATTAAACAAAGGAAAAAACTAAGGGAGGAGAGCCCATGTTCCTTGACCCTTCCCTTAGGGTATGTCTACACTTTAACCCTCTTTCGAGAGAGGGATGCAAATGAAGACATTCGAAATTGCAAATGAAGCAGAGATTTAAATATCCCATGCTTAATTTGTATATTCGCGTTATGGCGCTATTTTGAAATAGCGCTATTTCAAAATAACAGACGCTGTTAAGAAGCGGTTATTTCGAGAGAAAACTCTTTTCTCGAAATAACCCTTATTCCTCACACAATGAGGTTTACCAGTTATTTTGAGAGAAGGGTTTTCTTTTCAAATAACTGTGTCTTAACAGCGTCTGTTATTTCAAAATAGCGCCATAACGCGAATATGCAAATGAAGCACAGGATATTTAAATCCCTGCTTCATTTGCAATTTCAAATGTCTTCATTTGCATCCCTCTCTCAAAAGTGGGTACAAGTGTAGACGTATCCTTAGGGTACGTCTACACTGCATGGTTATTTCGCAATACCTCCAGTCTCCCAAAATAGCTACCTTGCATCTTAACAAGCCACACATTATTTCAAAAAGTTTTTCAAAATAACGGGCGTGCAATTTCAGTATCCTGGTAACCCTTGTTCCACGAGGGTTAAGGGATGTCTCAAAATAGTGTGTTATTTCAAATTTTGAGCTGTGTAGATGTGCCAAATTTCAAAATAGTCTATTTCAAAGTCCAATCGAAATAAGATATGCAATTTGTGTAGTGCAAATTGTGTATCTTATTTCAAGTTTAGGGTGCTGTGCAGATGCTCCCTTAATGAGCTACTTTTCCCTTTTCGACATCTCAAATGTGTCAGCACAAAGGTTTTCTATAAAGAATAAAATTCTGGCCAAGGCGGGTGTTCTTGGTCCAACTGCTGGTGAATTTATCAAGCTTCCTCTAATAGCAATGGAATAGATGAAGTGTAAATGTGATGACAAGGACTGCATCCTGATGGGATTTGAAAGGGATGCTTCAGCGAGATAGTGGAGAGGAAATGTAGCAAGCAAAATTCTTGGAGGGGAACAGATCAAAGAGAGGCTGCAAAGGGGACTGAAACACTGAGATATCCCATGGGAGATAGCACCATCTTTCCATTGTTGTCTGTTCCCCGTCCTTGAGAACCAGAATGACGAAGGGGAGGCACAGTCAATACCCTGAGGAACATGATATTCTTGTAATAATCTTGTAATTATTCTCCACAGGTCTAACAGTGAAGAGGCAAGCACAGTCCATACACACAGAAGTGGAGAGAAGTGGAAAAGAGAAAGAGAGAGTGCACAACTGGAGCCCATCAGCAAAGCCCATCAGATCCCACCCTCACAGTGTAGTGAGCCAGGGAGAAGATCAAATGAGATTCTTGAAGGTGCTAACAGCTCTGTGAGTGGTATCCTTCCTGTCTTAGCATCTATTTACTTTGATCTGCTTAGATTCAAGTACCCATTCTCCAAATACTTAATGATGCCCTGTCTCACACCCCCCCCTTCCTTTTTCATTTTTTCCTTTTTTTCTTTTTCTCCCCCCTCTCCTTCCCTTCTCCTATTTATTTCGAATTTTCACATCCCCTACTCATAACTCCAGTCATCTGAAGAAGTGGGCTGTGCCCACGAAAGCTCATGATACCATCTACATGTTCTGTTAGTCTATAAAGTGCTACCAGACCATTTGTTGTTTTTTTCTATAACAGACTAACTCGGCTATCCCCTGAAGCTTCTGTTTGTAACTCCTGCATTTTTCAGTCAGTGAGTTCTCTGGGGCAAGGTCATATAGGGGCTGCTTTGTGTAAGTGCTGAGGACATTCAAAGCTCTACCCCCGTGAGTTAGACTAACCCCATTCCTCTCCTGCATTCCAGGTTTCTTCACCAGGAAAAAACAACAAATCGCTCCCTTCCTCCGTTCCTACTAAATTCCTTCAATTCTATGCCCTAAATAGAACAGAAAGATGTTCAGTGCCCTCACCATCTTCATAGTACATACTGCAATGATCCCAATCAAATCTACTGCTTCAGGCCTTTAGCTTGTCATCTCTAGGGGTCAAAATTTGTCCCCTCATAAATGCACAATTGGCCAGGTGCAATACATTTTTGGTTGTTTTGTGTACTTTTGCTAAAGAATGAGTTATTGGCCACAGACAAACTGTTTTTAGGTGCTTATCTGGTGACTCTTGCCCACATACTCAGGATCAAACTGAGTACAAGATTTAGGGTCAGAAAGGAATTTACCCCCAGATTAGCTAGGCAAAGTCCTGCAGGTGGGAATCGCCTTCCTTTGCAGCATACAAAGGAAGATCATGGACTAATATAATCTGGAAACTTCCCATTTAAACAATAAACAATTTCCTGCACTTCCAGTTTGGCAAATGGCCATGATTACTGACTGTGGTTTGATCAAATCAAATCTATTTGGGAAGACACCAAATCAAGTTGTCCTTTTTTCTTTGATAATTCGTAAATGGGGCAGAGACAGGGTGAGTGATTTACCTCAACTCACCTAGAGAGACAATTGTAGAGCTTGGAACAGGACCCAGGAATCCTGACACTGAGGTGCACTAATCCTTTCATACTGCTAGGCTGCGTCTAGACTGGCTTTTGTGGAAAAACTTGCCAGCTGTCTACACTGGCCGCTTGAATTTGCGCAAGAACACTGACGATCTAATGTAAGTATTAATGTAAGTACTACACAAATACTATGATGCTCCCACTCAGGGATAAGCCCTCTTGCACAAATGTATTTGCGCAAGAGGGCCAGTGTAGACGGGAGGACTGTTTTGCGCAAAAAAGCCCCGATGGCGAAAATGGCGATGGGGGCTTTCTTGCGCAAAATCGCGTCTAGATTGGCACGGATGCTTTTCCGCAAAAAGTGCTTTTGCACAAAAGCATCCGTGCCAATCTAAACGCTCTTTCATAAATGCTTTTAACGGAAAAACTTTTCCGTTAAAAGCATTTGCGGAAAATCATGCCAGTCTAGACGTAGCCCTAGTGTAGTAGTGCCAGGACAAGAGGATGTTCAGGTCCCAAAGAGTAGAAGGAGAGAGAAGGCCAAACTTTGTGGGAGCAGGAGAAAGAGAAGCAGCTTTAATTGGAGCAGGAGAAGTTAGCACACTAGTTGTTCCAGTATTAGGAAGAATACAGGGATGAAAGCAGCACTGTGGAAATGAATGGGTGCAACATTCTAGAGGGGTGGGGTGAATTCTAAGATGTTGACATGTCCTGCTGTGACATGGTCCTGTCTATGCCATAAGTTGGGAGGGATAAATTATTAGGAATTTTGGAAACTCTGTGGCCATTCCCAAATCCTGGGGCTCTCATCCCTCCCCATTTCTCCCAGGTAAAAATTCTGGTGGTGTTTTCCTAACTGAACCAGGAGGAAGAGGAAAGAGTTTCTATACAATTTAAGCCATGTCTATACTACAGGCACTGTAGCAGCATAGCAGTAGTACCACAGAAGGCTGTTCCCTACAGTGACAAAGGGGTTTTACCATTGTTTTGGGGACATCCCCTCCCCAAGCAATAGTATCTAGGTCAACACAATCTCTCTGCCAATGACATAGCTGCATAGTTTCATGTAAATTTTCACAACTCTGAGCACCATAGTTATGTCAACCTAACTTTGAAGTGCATGTCCATCACCATGAGGGTAAGAAAGGATACTTGTGCCTCTTGGACAGCTCACGAGGGCTTTTGGAAGAATTCAGAGTCCATCTATCCAAAAGGCTGTCCAGCTGGAAGAGCAGCAAACTCATCCCTGCTTGAAAGGCCAGATGATCAGAAAACCATTGTGATAAGGTCAGATCCAGGCTCCCAGGGCTGCTGATGGAAGGGAAAAAGGGGCAATTACCCTAGAGCCAAGCAATTCAAGGGGGTCCTGGGCTCCTGTTGCCACTACTGCCTCAGTACCAGCGGTGGCAGCCAGACCTCTGGGCCCTTTAAATTGCTGCTGGAGTGCCATGCTATGTGCTTTGGGCAGTGCTCATGTCTGGGGAGGGTACGCCATGCTCTAAGCGCTGGCTGCCTTCAGCCCTAACTCTTCTGCCGTCGGCCCTGCCCCTTCCAGCAGCACAGAGCTGCCCTACCCTCAACCTTAACCTGGGGCCCGCAGAGGCTGTCGGTTCTGCTGCAGGCTCCCATTCCATTATACAAACAAGCTCAAGCCTAATCTGCACACACGCACCCATGCTTATCAATCTTGTTATAATAACAATATACAAATAATGAAATTTCCTACCTCCCTGTAAATGAATCTTATGTCATGTGGGAAAGTGCTGTTCCATCTCTCATCTTGCCTCTATAAACATAATAATAATTTATAAGTGCCAAATCCTTACTCAGTCAAACCATCACTGACTTTAATGGGAGTTTTAACTGAAGGACTGCTGGAACTTGGCCCTTAGACAATTCTGAGAAAATTATATACGGGAAGAGCAGTACAATAACTTTCAATTTCTCGAGCAAAATTAAACTTTGTCACTAATCCCAGAACTTTATTAAAGTGGAACTCCTACTTGCATATTCGTACGGGTAAATGTAAAGTTCACTGATATAGATAGAAAGGTAAATTTTCTTCCAGTGTCATGCTTCTTTAGTTCTGAGAATGTCAGCCTTTTGGAACAATTGAAATCCTTGGGCTGCCAAAAGATTTGTTCCATGTCATCAGCACCCAGTATTTGAATACTTGTTCCTACTAGACTTGGGCCTGATTTTGATCCCAGGCATGTTTTATGCCAGTGCAACTCCATTGACTTCAGTGGAGTTAATTGTCATTTATGCAAGGTCATTCCAGGTGTAAGTATGCTGTGGTTATTCAGGGTCAAATCTGGATCCTTTAGAGTGTAAAACTGGTCTGGAATGCTTCATACTGGAAATATGACTGTGCTCCCCTTTGCAGTAGTGAAGTACTAGTGGATGGGGAAGCAGGCCACTACCTAATATATAAAGGAGAGTGTTTGTATGTTTGTGCGCTAATAACTTGGACACTATAAGAGCTACCGCAACCAAACTTTCCATGCGATAACCTTTCATCCAGGGCAAGGTTTTAAGGGACTGTGGGAGGGAAGAGATGAGAGACTGATGCCTCTCTCTGGGGCTGCATGGATCTTGGCAGTGAGGGGAGAGGCTGTTTCCCGGGGGAAGCGGCGGTGCCAGTCACTCACTAAGGCCGGCGGAGGGACAAGGAAGCGGAGGGCAGGCTTGGGCGCTGGTGGCAGGCTCCCTTTCCCCTCCCTTCCCTTGGGCTCCTCACCTCAGTTATATCAACTGTCAACTTATATTTCAACAATGTATACTGACAAAGCGCAAGGATAGTCACTTAAAGTAGTTAGAATTGATTTGTAGTCATCTTGCTTTTCACATGGACAACTTTATGTTGCGTGTTCAAGAGCTGGAAGTGGAAAAAATTTGTACATATTTGTTATGAATAATGAAACAAAAAATATAGTTTACAATAAAGTTTTTGATGATAACATGTAAAATTGGTTGTTTTATACTTTTTTAATATATTTTCATCCCTATAGAACTCAGTGCAACTTTTCTACCATTCAAAATACGATAATGGACTACTGTTTTTCTAAATTTTGTTCCGCCACTTTCCCAAGCAACTCCGGGTAACTCCCTCTAGTTTTCTATAAATAGATTAGCATATAAACAAGTGTTTGAAATTATTTCTGGTGCACCTACATAACGAAGAGCTGAATCTGGCCCCTAGAATGAGCTCAAATGTCAGAATCATGGAAAGGAGTAACACAACACCTTGGGTTTGTAGAGTATTAGTAAGTTTCATTATATAACCCTCCAGCTACCCTAGCTGTCCTTCAAAAAGCTCATTGAGACCTATTCTGTGGCTATTAACACTAGGTGTGTCTACACAGCACCCTAAACTCGAAACAAAATTCGCAATTCGTGCTAAGCAAATTGCGTATCTTATTTCAAGTCTATTTTGAAATAGGCTATTTTGAAGTTTGGCGCATCTACACAGTGCCAAATTTTGAAATAATGCACTATTTCGAGACATCCCTTAACACTCGTGGAACAAGGGTTACTGGGATGGCAAAATAGCATGCCTGTTAGTTCAAAATATATTAGGAAATAATGGGAGGCTTGTGTAGATGTGGGGTAGCTATCTCGGGATACCTCTGGTATGATAAAATAGCCATACGCAGTGTATATGTACCCACTGTCCCCTGCAAAGCAGCTCCTAGACTATGTCTGCACTAGGGAGTTATTTCTAAGTAAGTTATTTTGAAATAATAACTCACAAAATAACTATTTCGAAATAAGCTATTCCTTTTCACAAGCAGGAGTTATTGTTTCAAAATAACAAGCACTTTATTTCAAAGTAATAGGCTTGCTAATGTGGACACTACCCTTGCTATTTCAAAATAAGGGGAGTTATTCCAAAGTACATCTACACAGCAACATTATTTAGAAATAACTAGTGTTATTTTTGAAATAACATAGTCTGAGTCTACACAGCAGGAAGTTATTTTGAAATAATGTAAAAATACTGTGAAGCTGGAGGACTTCTTACTCCAGCTCCTGTAACCCTCACTGTACAAAGAGTAAGGGAAGTCAGAGGAAGAGCGCTCTATTTCAAAATAAGTTCTATATATATGCTCCCAATTTTGAAATAGGCTATTCAACTTATTCTTACGCAATTGATGTAACTCAACTTGCATAGCTTATTTCAAGATAAGCCCTGCTGTATAGACGCAGCCTAACTTCCTAGTATAGACTTGCCCCTGAAAATATGGTCAGGATTTTATTTCCATATTGGCAGTATATTTGCTATGCCAGAATGTGCCTCAGATAGGAAGGATCTTGCCCTCCATAGGTCAATTGAGAAAACATATTTAAGAACATGGGCCAGTGGTTGAAAATGATGCCCAGCAGGAAAAAGATGGGAGACTGGGAAGCTAAAAGAAAAAAACAGAAAAGAAAATTGCCATGGGATTTAGGAGTCTCATGATAATAGACCAAATTCCTGCTACATGAGCTTAATTTCTGTGCAATGCTGAAGTTCAACTGCCAAAACTAAGCATACTCTTTCCCCCAAATAGTATTAAATTTATTTCAACAAGCTGTCCAAGCAATTCCATTTTGTTATGAACTGATGAAAATCCATCACTGGCCAATGATGGACATGACACTTCCTTCAGTCTGATTTCAGTGTGCTGTATAGCCAGCTATAGTAATCCTATTAAAATTGAGCCACATCAGTAGGATTCCTGCCTCTATTAAGGTTTGAGCTAGACCACCAACCTTACTGAAAGGTACCACCTACACACAGTGCATAAGTAACCTGTCTACCAGCAATTCAACATTAACTAAAAGCTTATCTTCCTTATAACTCTATGTGTTGTACATTTATCTTTCCTCTATAAATTAATCACCTGCTTAAACCAGTGCAAATGACAGCAGAAGACACATGGGGGTAAATAGAGTCTGTGGAACACCGTCACCACCTCTAAGGGAAGAATCCTGAAAGACCAGCTTTCTTTCAGAAATGGTTTATTAGCAGAGATGTTTGGAAACCTTTTAATGGAGAAGTGGAAGTAGTATGTCTTCCCTTCACAGAAGCTAAACCCATCCTTAGATAGCAACAGTCTTAGCTGGTGCAGGGAGCTGACCACTATATCTTCCATCATCAACTATGATTAATGTGGCCAGGGGAGCTGGCAGCCATGCCCGGCCACTGGTCTAGGGGAGCAGGGGAGAGGCCAGTTCCATACTCCTTCAGCGGAAGGGGCAGGGCCAGAGGCAACCAGCCCTCAGTGCTGCCCAGAAGATGCCACACCGGCTCCTCGCAGCCCTTAGAGTCACCCAGAGTGTGCCACCTGGAGCACCAGCAGAAATTTAAAGGGCCCAGTCCTCCCAGCCATCACTACTGAAACAGTGGCTGTTGGGAGCAATTGTGACCTTTAAAATCAGCTGTCCCCTTTAACCCCACCCCCCAATGGTGGGCCTGAAGGTGACTATCTATTAGTGAAGTATGTATAAAATTTAAAGTGTTTTACTATATTAATCTGTTTGTTGTTCTACCAACATTTGTCATGTGTTGCTAAATGTGCCTAGATGTGCACATCAGAATAATCACCAATGCATCAGGCACTAATTTGCCATGTTGTAGGTAGGGATGTGAATGGCTAACTGGTGAACTAAGCGTCCTCCTTAATGGGTGAGGCTTACCGGATCCAATTAACCAGTGGGGATTGGAGCAGCTCCCCTTCCATCATGGGCAGGTGGCTCTCAAGCCCCACAGGGGCCTGCTGAAGGCAGGGGAGTTCCAGCCAGGTGAAAAAGCCACTGTTCTCTGTGGGCCCAGCCCAAACTGCTCCAGCTGGCTGGAGCAGCCTCAGCTCACCCGCCTTGCCTTTAATCGATTAACCGGTTGAACACTATGTTTAACTGGTTAACCAATTAAACAGAATTGTACATTCCTAATTGTAGGCCAGACTATTGTACCCTTTTCAGATGTCTGAGCTGTCTTGTCTATGCCAAGTTGCACATCATTTAACTATTTGCTTACAAAATCATAGATAAAAATACAAACATGTTACAGAACATTATTACTGAAAAATTGTTTACTTTCTTATTTTTTACCATGTAATTATAAAATCAATCAATTGAATTTAAACATTGTACTTACATTTCATTTTATAGTATATAGCACACTGTGAACAAGTCATTATATGAAATTTTCCTTTGTAGTGATTTTGCTAGTGCTTTTTCTGTTGCCTGTTGCAAAACTAGGCAAATGTCTAGATGAATTGATGTATCCCCAGGGACATGTGTGCACCTGGTTGAGGATCAATCTCAATAGAAAGGTTCTTGATACCAATTGCATCATGTTCTTTTACAAAGATGGTTCCCTTCAGGTGAAGGGAAATAGACTTTTTCAGGGAGCAATTGGGAGATGTTATGGTGAAGCAAGAAAAGTGCAGGTAACTCCCACTACCCAAGATCTGAGGATAAACAAGAGATTCCATCCTTCGGATCTGTCAGTCAGACATCATTCACTAATACTAAATCATCAAATAAAATTGAAAGGAACCTAAAATGTACATTTTTTTTAATGAGCCACTAACTACTAGTGTTGGCTTTTTTCAGTCTGTGTGAATGGTAGAAAAGTTTTACTGCTCTCTGGGTAAAATGTTAGCTCATGGAGAACTTGAGACTTTGTTTAAATTGTACTGGATAGAATGTAACTAGAATAGGAATAACAATACTAACCTCATTTGGCACACGGAGAAGGCATATTTGCTAATTTTACTGACTTTCGGAAAATTAGAAATTGTTGTTCCTTTATGTTTAACTTCATTCCCTTATTTTTTGGTCTCTTACATTTAGATGTGTACTTTTCCCCCTTTAAAATTGTATTGCAGCTGTGATGTGTAAGATTCTAAGAATTTCCTGGCAGTGTCTCAGTTCAGCAAAGCATTTACACAAATGGTTAAATTGGTCCTTACACAGCAAAGTGCATTAACACAAGTGAGAATTATTTATTTACATGCTTTGATGAATAGAGGTATGCCCCTGAATCAAAAGTAGAGAGAGCGAGAACGTTCTGCCATTCCCTAGTTTTCCAGAGTTGGACTTAGCTAATTAGCATTTTAATAATAACTACACTATCCCGGGACAGTGATAAAACATTGAGACTCCATCTCACTTCATCCATCTAATTAAAGAGGCCCTCAGACTGTTCATATATTCCTTCCATTGTCTTAGACTTGTTTCTATGTGTGGAATACACATAACTATAACATTTGGTGTTGAAAGTCTTTCATTCTGGTTGCAAAAATCTTTTGTGTTTCTATATATTCTTTTCATCAGGCTATAAAAGAAAACTGTAGAATTGACACCTTGGGGATTTAAAAAAACCTCTTCATCTGACATTTGAACAGATAGTGCTTTGAGTGTGCATGTTTTTTTTCCTAGCCAAGAAAAGTTATTACTATTATCCCAAGATTTTGTACAATATAATATTATCCGATTAATATGGCATCACGAACTTGCCTTCACTCCAACTCTTTATTTTTAAATTCCCTTGAAAAAGTACATTATAGATGACTGAGATTTAGGGAACAATTCATAAAGCTTTAAAGAATAGAAAATGGGTCATCAGCCATACGTTATATGATCCTCAAACATTTGCATCAAAATTGAACCTGCTTAGTCTCTCTTCAGAAGAACTTTTCCCCCCCACACAAAAGATTCATATTTTTCTCCTAAATTCAGAGCTGTAGATTTCTCATACATCCTATCACCCCCAGCCAGCAACAGGCTTAATTAGCGCAGGGTCAGATTTGAAATGGGAATTCAATCCCAAGGAAAATATCCTTCTGCCAGATTCTCTGTTAAGGTGCATCTACCCTGAACCCACAGCTCGAAATAAGTTATGCAATTTGAGCTACGCAAATTGCATAGGTTATTTTGAGTTAATTTAGAAATAGCTGATTTCGAAATTTGGCGCTGTCTACACAGAGCCAAATTTAGAAATAAACCGCTATTCTGAAATGTCCCTTAATCCTCATGGAATGAGGTTTGCAAGGATGTCGGAATAGTGCTCGCATTATTTTGAAAGATAATGGGCACGCTGCCAAGACACGGAATAGCTATTTTGGGATACCAGATATATCCCGAAATAACGCTGCAGTATAGATGCACCCTCAGAGTCACAAATTTGTCTGAAACTGAAAATATTTGATTAAGCAAGAATAAAACATCCTTAGTAGGTTTTCACACTCATTTGCAGATACAAACATGCTAGTTAACAATATGTTATGCATCATTCATGTGACTTTATTTACCATTCATTGGGAACTGATTTTGTCACAATGTGTTTGGTAGTCTTTGTCTTCTCACTTTCCTCAGCCCACTCCCACATTCTTTAGAATATATGTAGTTCTAGACAGCAGGAGAGGGAAAGCAAACCAAACATCCTATTCGCATTTCTGTTTCCCTATGATGAAATTATATCAGAAAAGATATTATCACCAAACTAGAGCTAGGTGAATTTTTTTGACCAAAATATTTAGCAAAAATGCAATTTTTGCAACACTAAAAATTTTCCAAAGTGTGTATCAAAGCTTTAAAACTCTGAAATAACTTTCTTTTCAAAATGTCATCTACTTCTATTGAAAAAAATCAAAATATTTAAGAATGGTTGAGACTGATATGAAGTGTTTCAGTTTTGTCAAAACAAAACAAAACATTACATAGAAAGAAAGAAAGAAAGAAAGAAATTTATGTTTCAGTCCAGCCTGAAGTTTTTTTATTTACCTTTTAAAACTGTAAATGAACGAAAATCCACCCCAAATCTGTTGTGGACCCAGATCTACATCAAATACACATGTGATTAACTACCATATCTGCTACACTAGCTGTATTAAAGTACTGAAATTATTGGGCCAGACCACCATACATTTCTCATGCAGGACTCACACAGAATGAGTCTAATTTTCATTAAGTTCATAAACTATTCTCCAGAAAAAGTGGATAAAAAACTAAATTGTGTGCGTGGAATATTATTGTGCAATTGACTACATGCAGCAGAGCTGTTGTTGTAGTCAATGGTGATATTATATTCTACCTTACTTGTAAATGGTTGGTAGTGGCCTCTGTCTGACACAAATAAATAAAACAGAGAGACCACTGAGCTCTGACTTTAGAAGCAGATCCAAGGGAATGAGCCATTCCTCAAATGGCTCATTGTCATATTCTAAGAAAGAGGTTGGGTTTCTCTGACTAGAAACCAGGTGGTGATGAAAATATTTTTAAAAGAACTTGTATGCATGTCTGTATATCTATCTGTTAAACAACCATCAGTGAAGTGCCCAACGTAACAAATATGGAAAATGTTAAAGTCCGTTTCACTACTCAGACTTTGAAATGGAATGGAGTTTTCAAAATTATCAATGAAAATTTGAATAAAATATTTTTTTTTAAAATTCACTTTAAAAAGTTTTCATTTCTTCCCTCCCCCCTTTTCTTCCATTTTATTTTATTCCATTTTGACACTGAAAAGTAAAGTGATGAAAGTATAATGAGAGAACATGGAGGAGAAAAAAAAGGAAAAACAATAAACAATGTTTCTGATCTAACCCTCACAAAAAAATAACTGATAAAAATGGAAAAAGTAAAATAACTATTTTTCATATCCTACGTTTATATAAGAAAAACATTTTTCACAAAAAATCAGTTTTTACGAAGGTGCTATTTTGATTAAAACATTTTCCATTGAAAAGTTTTATTTGAGTGTAATGCTATTCATAATGTTTGAGTGTGTGTGGTTTTGAAGGAGTGACACAGTCTTCTGGTTGAGTGTGTAAGCATAGGGGTATACCTTTAAATTCAATGAGACTTTGAGGAAACCTCAGTTGAAGCCCTTAAAGCTCTGCTGGAGGTACATTGCCTTGACTAAAATACTAGGAGCCATGCTAAATTTTCTCAGCTGGAAAATGCACACTTGACATCCCAGTAGGATTTTTCCGCAACAGAGCATATCAATACTTTATCAAGTTCAGTATCACTAGCCTAATATCTAGAGAAAAGCATAAAATAAGGTCATGAGCCTAGCTAGTTTCCCTGTGCTGTGCACAGGAGGAGTGATTACTTCCTCAGGATCAGGTGATGTCCTAGTGCCTGAGATTAGATTGCCTCCATAACATATATCACAACAAACATCACTATTGCTCTCCAAAAAATCATCAGGCTCATTTTAAAAATCCATCTACAGTATATTAATTTGTCACAGGTCAGACTATTATAAAAATTAAACGTTGAACGGTTTAAAATTGTTCACCATTATTTCCCTAGTAATTTTCCTTCTATGCACAATGGAACAGATTTCCAAAGGCATTTAGATATTTAAAGATCCAAATAGGTGTGAAGAGTAAGTTACAAAGGCACCTGACCTGCTTAGATGCTTTTGAAAATCCCAGTAGGTCCTTAGCTGCATCTATAGGCGCCAAAAATCTTTGTAATCTGGCTCTTTTGTATTATTTTTTACACCATTGTTTAATAGCCATGGCATTTTGTGACTTATTAAAACTTTACCATGAGAAACGAAGAGAGACAGGCTAGCCCAGGAAGCCTTAAGGAAGGAAATCATTCCATTTCTTGAAACAAGCTAACCCATTCAACATCTTGCTGCTGTGGTTGTAGTGATTTACCAAAATGTTAATATTTGAAATGTTTGCTTAATTCCATTTTGAGTTAGTTGTAATTTACTTAAGAATCAAATCTAGTCCTGCCTAGAAATTTTCAATGAGGGCAGCATTAATCTCTTAATAAGAGATTAACAGCTGTAGACGGAAGCAGTCATCAATGTTAATTGTAAAATACTGGCCATCACATTAGTCAGAGTTAGCTGATGAAAATCTTGTCATTCAAACCAATCAGAAAAATCTACTACAAGGAGAAAGAACACAGAAAGAAATCTACATACATGGAGAAAGCAAACAGAGGGGGAATGTTAGAGGAGGAGAGATGCGATTGTAATATTGATTTTAATTATTCTGTATAATTATCTGTTTCTCTAATTGCTTACACAGATTGGATTTGTAAGAAGCAGAGCTCCATCATCCAATCTAGTCTAGTAGTTAACATCATTACTTTCAATTTAGAACATGTGGTGCTTTTAGCTAGCTAGCTTCAGGTATACAGGCTCTAGATGCTTCAGTATAGCCGTCTGACAGATAGGGAGTCAAATTCTTCCTTCACAATGGCACGGCTCTATTGAAGCTGATTTCATTGTTGCTGAGTTGCTGTCAGTGAGAGTAGAATTTGGTCCACAGACTTGAATAAGCTCAAAGGCTTCTTTCTCTGTCTAACAAGAGATATTCTCTTGCTCACTGGCTTTGTTCATTGTCTGCCTGATTTTGCAAGCAAGGCTGCAGATTTCTTTAAAGAATAGATAAAAGAGTGAAACAATTAAATTCTCAAGAAATCAATCACGATGCAGCTATAATTTCCTATGAATAATAGTTAAGCACTATTGGTATACTTGTTTGTATGCACATGCACATGCATGTGGATGCACACGCACATACTTTGAATCTACCTGAAAGTTGAAAAGACTTGGGATAAATAGCCTGCAGTACTTGCACCCACAGGAGGAAGAAATCTGCTGTGTGTGTGTGTGAAAAAATTGAGGTTTTGATATTAAAATTTGATCTTTAGTGAACACACAAAAACATTTAGTCCACACAGGTCATTTCCATTTCCATTGACTCTTTCACCATTTCTGCCCTCAGTCCTCCAGAAACACTTCCAGCTGAGCTGTATGTACCTTCACACTGATACATTTTCAAAGGCTTCCTTCTTTCACTTATGCTGTTTAATCCCTAATTCTAGTTAAATTACCCAACTAATGTGATAAATTCTATACCTTCTTCTTCCCTCCCTCTCACCCAAAAATATCATGGTAAGTGCCAGCATTGGGATTGCAGGACAGTTTCTTAATTCCACTAATCAAATTGCCATTTCTTGAACATTTATGATAAATCTGAAATTGGGGTTGGAGATAAGACTAAACATTGATTTTATTGTGGTGTGGCATTTGTGGGGGGGAAAAAAACCAAAATCAAAACATTGTTTTCCCATCCCCTGCTAACCAATACACACTTATTCTTTACACATTGCTGACAGGATTGTTTTTTCATAGCTGTACAAAGCTATATGTGTACTGTTTCTGATACCCGCATCTTCTCTCAGGCCTTGGCTACACTTACCTGCAATGCCAAATTACTCCAGGTACGCTATTTGCATAGCTGAAGTTGACATACTCATTGCGGTGTCTTGTGCAGTAAAGTAGAGGGGGACTTCACTACAGCAGATGCAATACATTGATGGCTGGTAGATTGATCGCTGCATCATTGATTCACAGTGAAGTGTAGACAAGGGCTCAAAGGCTTACATTAAGTCTTTCTTTTCCTGGGCATATGTAGCTTCTTATGAACAGAATGAGATACTGTCCAAGACATTTTGCCAAATCCCTGCTATAAGCCAATGGCAGACAATGGAGTTTCACATTTTAAATGAATTTGGACTAGTGATTTATGTGCTTATAAAAACAGCATTTGGTGGAGATTGTGACTGTGTGCTGGATTATTTCTTGCAGAAAATACTCAGACCTCCAAAATCAGGTTGTATCCAATGTTATGGATGAAGAGTCCAATCCCAAATTTTGGATCATGATTTGAACCTCAACAGAATCTGAATTGTGGATTATCTAATTTCTATTAAAAACTGAAGGCCATCTTTCCTACACTGAGAAGAGAATGTTCACAATCAATCAATCAGATACATGGAAATGACAAATCCAGGTGTAGCTATGAAAGCAGATGGGAGAGTCTTCATTCAGTTATAACAGAGGCAATTGGAAGTGTCACAGCTTGATGACTGACAGAGCCTAGTGACAGATGACACATCACCCGCTTCTGTGAACTATGCCTATGTTCCATCTCAGCCACTTCAAAGTGTTCTCCATTGGGAAAAGAAGAGAGTTAGTAGCCCTCTGATACAAACACAAGTAGGCCAGTATTTTCAGACAATCTCTGCCTTCCCCCTGTGAAATATCTGTTTTATCAGCTGCAGTGCTACTTGTGGAACATGGTTGTTTGCGGTGAGGTTATCCCTCCCCCCCCCATTCCATCTAATGAATAAGCTCATTGTTGAAAATTTAGTAGTTACACTTTTATTAACCTTGGCTGGCTGCAGAGATGAAGAAACATGTTGGCTAGTCAGAAGGGAAGTTCTTTCTCATGTGGCATCAAAATGCAAACAATTTTTCTGTGTTTTTGTCCTACTGCCAGATGAAAACAGAACCTACTCATCGTAGTCTTGTTTCTAATGGCTCAAGTTCTATGAGTAAGATGTTTGCCTGGGGGAAGCTGATTAAAGGAGATCTTAAAGCAGAATTAACATGATATGAAGTGTGGAGAGGGGGCTGGGGAAGTTATGTAAAAAAAAAAAACCCACTGTGTATCTGTAAAAATGGAGGGGGTCCTTAAAAGGGCTAATTGTGGATTATAAAATTGGGCCTGAAAACTAAGGACATCTGAACCAATGAAGTTCAGCATCTGCATCTTCACCGGGGGAGAGGGGGAGGGGCGGGCGGGGGTAGAGGGGGGGGGGAGATAAATTTTGTTAGAGAATCAAATTTTTAAGAAAGTTGTGACAATTTGGAGAAAAATAAACAAACTCATCTGGTGAGCCATCTCTCTTACTCTACTTAATGCTCTCCAACTTTGCCAGCTAGGAGAAAGTTTAACCTCTAGATCTCTCAAAAGAGAAATTAATATTTAAATTGTGATAATTTTGTTCAGCTTTATATCATCTCTCTTTTACTTGCTTCTTCTGGCTGGTATCACCTATAAAATCTGCTTATAATTATATGTAGTACCTTCAATCCTGACACACCTTTTTTTAATAAACACAGAAAATTATGTTTGCATAGTTCAGTCATCAGTGATATGCAGCCACCTCTGAAGTGGAAAGTGCTGGCTCTTTAACAGTGTACAGCAGTGCTATACAATTGTTAGGACAGGAAGGGCCCAGTCATAGGATCATAGGATGACAGGACTGGAAGGGATCACAAGAGGTTATCAAGTCCTGTCCCATCTACGCCATCCCTGACAGGTGTTTTTCTAACCTTCTCTTAAAAATCTGAGATTCCACATCCTACCTAGGCAATGTATTCCAGTGGTTAAACAACCTGACAGAAAAGTTTTCTCCTAATGTACAAACTGAATCTCCCTTGCTATAATTTAAGCCCATTGCTTCCTATGTTATCATCAGAGGCTAAGGAAAATAATTTTTCTCCTTCCTTATTGTAACAACCTTTTAGTTACTTGAAGAAGACAGATTTGTGCATGTGAAATAAAGGCTCAGAAGTAAAATGTTCTATTAAAATGTATTACATAACCTAAATGATCTATTTGAACTTGTTGATTTAAATACCTATACAGACCAAAATGTCTGGTATACATATTTTACAAATTTCAAATGTTGGGCTCGATAGTCTGTCTACCTACACAGGTTCACTCATCCATACTAATTCCTTTTCTTGTTTGTATCAAGCAATAGCTATCACTGCCATTTCCAATCATCAAGGAAAAAATTAGTAGTTTCTTTCCATTCCCATCTGTACTGTAAATATTAGCAGAGATTGTGTTACTTCCAAAAATGTGTGAGAAGAGAGTGTACTGGCTTCACTGTAAATCAGAGAGAGATGTCTATTCCTACGGATTGTCCAAGGAAGGCTTTGGGTATTAAAAAGTTAAAAACACATCTGCAGCCTTCTCACCACTGCTTTGTATGGAAACTGCTGGATTTTGAACATTGTCATTATAAAAATTCCTGGACTTGTATGCCATGCCTCTATCAATCATGCTGTGCAAATCACTCCGTCTCAGCCTACTGACTGAGCTGCGGAAGGCAGCTTTGTTTTCTAATTTTTTTTCTAGTGTGGTAGCTTGTAGAATCAAAGGTTTCCAGCCTCATTCTTGAGGGTTTGTGTCCATCTCTATCCTACAGAGTACTATTTTGCTGCCCTACCACAACATACATTAGTACAATATTCTTTTAAGCATCTTTGTTTGTTTGGCATCATACTATTAGAGATATTAACTGACACACCTTTTTTAACTGACAAAATTCTGACCTGCTTTTTAAAATACAAAACAAATCCACTCTAAAATACTTTAAATTAAAAAGGCAAAATTATATTTTGTAGTAACAGCTCAGAGGGTGTGTCTAGACTACAGGGTTTTTTGGAAAAAAGTGGCCTTTTTTCGAAAAAACTTCCCTACATCTAGACTGCTGCGCGTTCTTTCAAAGTAAATCAAAAGAACGCGGCAGTTTTTCAACATGAGAAAACCTCGTTTTACAAAGAAGACCTTTTTCCAAAGTGCTCTTTCGAAAAAAGGCGCTATGTAATGCAAACTCTGCTTTTTCAAAAGAGAGCATCCAGACTGCCTGGGTGCTCTCTTTTGAAAAGTACTGGTTGTAGTCTAGATGCTCTGAAAAAGTATCTTTCAAAAAAGCCTCTTTCGAAAGAGGCTTGCAATCTAGACATAGCCAGAATGTTTATCTTTATGTCTGTTCATCCCTCCCTCCCTCCCTCCTTCTTGGAGATTCTAAGGCTATGTCTAGACTGCAGCTCTTGTCCAGGATACCTCTGGTATCCTGGAAAAGCAATAGTGCATCCAAGGAACGCATCTGCTTTTCTGAAAAAAATTCGGAAAAGTGGATGCATTCCTTTGCCATCCCTATAAACCTTGTTGTATGAGGAAGAAGGGATGCATCAAAAGAGGAGGTTTTTCTGAAATTTGGTGCCGTGTAGACACGCCAAATTTCGGAAAAACCTCTTTCGAAAGAAAAGCGGAAAAAGATATACAAATTGCGGTTCACAATTTGTGTATCTTTTTCCGGCTTTTTTTTGTAGTGTAGATGTAGCCTATGTGAATGATGTGATAGAAAGAGCTCCTATATTTTGGGGGTTTCAGGTTGTGCTGGGAAAGATAATTTCCCTCTGGAATTACTATATATATTTCAATCAGTATTAAATCTCTCATAATTTGGTATGGATATACCAAAATTCCACTAATTTCCAAAGATAATTTGGAAAAAAACAAATCACAGTAGGCAGCGCCTATACTATGTGTTCATGCTGGCAGCGCTGTAGCTGTTCAGGTAATGTCCCCATAGTGTGGACAGGTCCTGAAATGACGCAGCTGCACAATAACAACTTAATTTTGCCAATACAACTTAACTTGGATTTGAAATAAACAAACATGAGTGAAAGAAATAGAAAGTTTCTAAAAAAATCAAGACAGGAGAAGAGCACTGAACTGCTATCCTAACTAAACCAGAATTCTTCAAGTACTCACATTTGTACAGCTCCACACAGAAAGGAGCTTTTATTTCAAAAAACATTCAGGAACCTGACAAACTACAGAGAGGTGTAGAGGTCCAGGGATGAAGGGGCTGAAGTTAGACAAATTTAGACTAGAATCAAATGAGCATTTTTAATAGTGGAGTTAATGAACCATTGGAACAACCTTCCTAGCAATGTGGTGGATGCTCCATTATTTGAAGTCTTTACATCATGCTTGCATATCTTTCTAAAAACAGAGCTCACTCAGAAGTTATGGGCTTGATGCTGGAATTACTTGGTGAAATTCAATGGTCTGTCTGTGTTATGCAGGAGGAGATCAGACTAGATGATTATAATGGTCCCTTCAGGCCTTAAATCTTAGATAGGCAAGGTGAATGCTGAAGACCCAGATTTTTCTGATTAACATTTTAAGCCTTTCTTCTCACTGGAATAGGCCTTGCATTGAGCCACTTGGGGATTATTTTATTCAGTTTACACTTGCTAATATATGCTAGCTATTTCTTCTTTTTTAAATAACCAATCATTGTACTCCTTTCTAGAACCATTTCCAGTTCTGTATGCTGCATGTGTAAAACTATAAGGAAAATACTATTGGTAAAATATGGCACTAACAAACAGTTAATAATACCAATCTGAAAAGTGACTATTTAATAGCTCCTACTTGGGAAGCAAAACCAGAATGAATAGGGATATAATCCTGCTATTCATGGCCTGCTCATGAATAGCCAATGAAGGTGATTGTAAGGGAAACTGTAAGGTGATGGCTCATGGCTGGGGCTCATCATAAGTAAATAAATATACACTGTGCATGACTCTCGCACATTCTATTTCATGGACTAGCAACATAGTGCATTTTTTCTCTCCTCTTTAATCCATGGTGACTTAAAAACAACAACCATGTACAGTAGTAACAGTAACTCATTATAACCACAGGTGATGGGTGTGAGGGACATTTGTAAAATGTGATGGAGTCTGCTATTGTTATCATAACAGCAACATAAAATGTACAGATTCACGCTATATTTTCCAATTACAAGCATGCCTCAATAATGAAATCTCCTTTGAAGCCAATGAGGAGGTAGGTCTTATAAATGGACCACACAAATATGTCTCCATGACCCTACTACCTGTGTAGAAAGAGATCTTGTCCTTAGTAGGGATAATTAAGTGTTTTGATGTTTCTTTTCTTTTTTTTAAGTGTTTCCATTTTCATATTTTAAACATTTTATTTTAAACAAAATATTTCACCCACGATAGTTTACTGATTTTCAGTGAAGTATGAACACTTGTTTTTTCTTTTTAAATGGTGGAATGAGCTCTAAAATCCATCCTACTTTCATCATTTTCCCCACATTCCCCTCAAGCGATGATAGGCTTTGTTTAATAAGAGGCATTCAAAGAAAGTCACCCTGTGAGCAGAGTCTTAGAAGGAACTGGATCAGACAAATGTTTAGTGTCTAAACAGCCACCAGTATATGCTGGAGGAATGTGTACCATCTGTTTTTCCTATACTTTTTGTTTGTAATAGCCTACTTTTCTAGGGTAATCAACTTTTTTTCATAAAGCAAATAAGATCTGTGATATCTAGCTGCAGTGTCTCTTGATCCCTCTGTCTGCTTGTTCCTCTGTCCCTGAAAGAAGAGGTTCAAGGGCATGTGGTTATTTAAATTAATAAAAGAGGGGAAAAAATCTAATGAAAATATTCCATTTTTACATTTTAATAGGAAATCTTTTTAATAAGGAAATTATCAGTCTTTATTGAACTATGGAGACATTTTCAACTAGGTATAGGAAAATAAAAGAAAACATTATTTTTAAAAATTACCTTGTAATTTACAAATATTTGGTCAAGCCTTGCTCACTTTACTCATTCATCAAATCCCACTGACTACTCATATGAATGAGGGAATCAAGATTTAGCCTCAATATTTAAAACATGAGTAGAACTAAGCCCTAGACCTGATTCTGCCAGACTTTAACCACATTTGAATCATCTTATTGAATTTAATTGGCATACTCACACATGTAAACATAGATTTATGATTTAGTCTTTGCATTATCTGGGCCTAAGCAAATGAGTATAATCAAATATTGTTTGATTGAATTTCTTACCTCAAAAAGAATTTCAGCAAAAAAACCCAGACACCTAAAATACATTAATAGGCTAATGAAAAACACTAGGTAGAATAAATCAAATGTAATTAGTTATTGGTTACTGCACAGCATAGATCAGTAAGGTTATTTTTTTCCCTTTAGATGTGTTTGAAGAGTCACTATTCCATCCCACGTTCATGTAGTTTGAAATGTGACTGTTTTAAAAGGAAAGTTCTCTTTTGATATAAAATTTTAAAATATGGCCCAAACTCGCTATCAAATCACTTGGGAAACCTGGAAGTCTGTGTGTTGTGAACAATGTTAGGTCTTGGGAAGCATGTAGTAGAAAGGGTAAAAGTCATTTCAGCTCTAGATATTTAATTGTGAAAGCCCTGGATTCAATCTTATGTCATGCTCCTTGCTGTAGTTTACTGGGGAGACAAGCTGAGCCATAGTATAGCTTTTGCGATTCACTGCAATCAGCCTTCTATAGTTGTGTGTGGCTGGGTTAGAAAACACCACTTGGCCTGATCAGCCTTTTTGTGCCTGCATAATAAAAGTGAAGACTGAATGGAGCTTGGAAAATGAATTTCATTTCATGTTAAATTGTTCAACAAGGCTCTAAGCTGCTGAGACAAAAAAAAAAAAAAAAAAAACCCTTTTCTGAAATGCTGTTGGCCAAGTCTGGTCTCTCCTGGCAATAATGCCATTGGTAAAAACTATAATAAGTAAATATACATCACTACAATGAACAATTTACAGACAAATATAATCCTCCTGGCATTTGGAAACTAGCAGAAATAAAGGCAGCAATTTGGGGATCAATGTTAAAGCGAATTTTAAAAAGGCTTAAATATGAACATTGATCACTGTTCATATGAAAGACTAAAACCACCAAATTTAAGATGACAGCAGTTAGAACAGACGGAAACTAACACATTTGATCATTAAGCATGAAAGCAGGTGTCTTTGTTTCTTTATAAATGATTTTTTTCTTCTTTCTTTTGGAATTGCAAGGTATATAAAAGAGACATGACATGACACAGCAGACAATAGATATGTTTCCTCCAAAGTTAGTTTATTTCTTCTTTAGTGGTGAATAGTTATATGGTATTGTTAATTTAGTCTTCAGTGAAGGGTGGGTTTTTTGGGTTTGTTTTGTATTACATATTTGCACCTCAGGGAGAAAGTTAAAGTTTGGGGGGGAGGGGTTGTTTGTTTGTTTATTGTTAATGACAATGCTGGTATCTGATACTTGTTATTCAAAAGAAAATAGGAACATTTCTTTCAGCACTTTAGGCAGGATCCAAAACCCACTGAAATCAATGGAATGACTCCTGGCAACATAAATGGGCTTTGGATCTGGCCCTTTCCAGTGAGTAGTTCTGAATTGTTTCTAATAGCGCTTGTCTAATAGTGCTTATTTACATACAGAGTGGCACCAATTTAATTTCAAAATCAATGCATTAAAACTGGTGCAAAAGGCAGGGTTAAACCAGTTTTGAGCTAGAAGTACTTCAATCTAATTTAAGTTGATTAGTAATGGGGCTTAGCTAAACAAACAAACAAAAAGCCTTTCTTAAAATGAATGAAGAGTGTCTGCATAGGGTAAGGGCAGTTCGTGGGCTTGCCTTCACTACGCCAGGGATCGATGCAGCAGCGACTGATCCACTGGCCATTGATGTATTGCATCTACTTAGATGCAATAAATCAACCTCTGAGAGCTGTCCCTTCCATGCTGCTACTCCACCAGGATGGGAAGAGTAGGTGGCAGTAATGGGAGAGCAGCGCCTGCTGACTTTACTGTATGCAAGACAGCACAGTAAGTATGTCAACTTCATCTACGCTATTTGCATAGCTAAAGTGATATAGATTAGCTCAACAGCGGGAGTTAGCGTAAACTAGGCCTAACAGACATACCTGAAATGTGATGGTACATAGCCATTTCACTCCCTTTGGTAGCCTAATATTTGTAAAGTCAGTGGGAGCTGTGGATTCCTCGTATCACTGAGAATCAGGCTACTTTTTAGGGGACTAATTTTAGGATATCTATGGATGTGGATATTTGTGGATATAAAGCAGATATCCACAGATTTGTAGGCCTCTAGCAATGTCATTTTTAAGAGCAACTTTAAGCAGAGCAATATTCTGGAACCATTTGTGCATTGTCTGAGTCAAATTCTTAACTCTTTCCTCCGGCAAAACTAACAGTCAGCTCAATGAGGCTGTTGAGTGAGGAAAGGTTCTGAAAGGGTTTCAGGATTTGGCCCCAGTGATATGGAAAAAATGAGACTGAAAATAAAAAGCTACAACACACAAACTTAGCTATTTTTTTACCCAGCAGTCAGAGAAGAATGTGAAATGGGTAGAATTAATAGCATGTTTGAAAGAAAACTTGAATTCTGGTTTTTTTTTCTGTTTGAGTACTTCATTGTGACACCATAAAAGGTGCCAGTGAACAAAAATGAATCTTCATAGTCAATCAATAGTTGCGTTTAATAAAAGGTATTAAAATTGTCATCTCTAATCTGTGAGGCTTGTTAACAAGACCTATGCAACATAAAATTTACCCTTTCCTGTCCAGGAACAATGAACTTCCATGATTTACTCTATTTTGCACAAGTTCATTACTTATAGCAATTATGTGATTACCTAATTAAGTTATTAGACACAAAGGTAGTTATAATGAGAGAATTGCATCCTGGGGATACAGGTCCCACTTAAAATTGAGCCATTCCTATTACAAAGATGTCTTTATTGTGTGAGCAGGCTGGAGGGGCTAGAGGAGAGTGTGTTGGGAGTGGGGAAGGAATGTATCACCTTTCTAAAAGAAAACAGGATAGAACTTCACAAGTGAGAAAACCTGACCATCAGATTTCACTCAAATTGTGTGGTTAATACAGGCTAAAGCTAATCTCTCTACATCCATCACTGGAAAAAGTTTTCTGTACAATAAAAGCTCCCTCAACCACAATTGTGGCAAACATTGAAGATGTTAATAAATGACTTAATATTTAAGGTCTACATGCCACCTAGGGAGCACAACAACTATGATATATTAATAACAATAATAATTAGTACTTGTATAGTTCTTTTCAGCAGTTTATTTCTAAAATCCAAATTCTGATAATGTAATTTCACAAGTAACTCCTATTGACTTTAATGTGTCTGCTCATGGAGTAAGAATGCTACTTAGTGTGAGTAAAGTTATTGGAATCTGGCAAAAGATACTTTACAGAGACACAAAAGTACCTTTATCCTCACAGGGATAAGGCACGGAATGCTGCCAATCAAAATTTCTTTAAGTGGCCACTCATTTGGGGGTGCATCTTTTTTTGTTCTTTTGTGTCCAGCTTCAGATACTTTCAGTCTGAATGTGAGAAGCACTGAGCACTGACAACTCCAAGTGAAGGCAATAAATGACAATGCCTACTAGCAGAAGAAATGTGGCATTATGGCTTCTCTAAACTACATTAATGCAAATTAGAAACCTTTTATTTCACACCTGAAGCATCCACATTACAGTGTTTCAGGGAAGGACTGTAGTGAACATTGCTATTCACACTTCTGTAATCCAAACAGTAAGGCAGTGACTAGCCATAGCCTGAGTCACAGAAGTGATATCATACACTTAAACATTACCATCCCATTGTACAAACCCATTTAAAGACATACAGACACATTGTAACTGCCACAAACAGCTTGCAGTCTAACGAATATTTGAGGTGGGTAGGATTTCTTTAGTGTGAAAATTATTCATACGACTAACAGCAGATGGAACTGACCCAATGTTTTTATTTCATTCTTTTACTTGACAGACAGATTCAATATCAAGATGAGCTAATGAGCACCTGTAAGTAATAAACTTAGATGGCTTTCATGGAATCCCTTCCCCCCACCCTCCCTCCCCCCCGCTTCATTTATCAAAGCTCTTTGTGTAAGAATCAGCAAAAAAGAAAGAAAGGATCCAGCTTTCTGCAAGTTAATGATATAATGTGTGTTGTTTTTTATACAAGGTGAGAACTGTGGAACCTGAAAAAAAGGGTACAATGCTAAGACACTCTTTTACCACAAGTATAGTAAGGAGCAATGGAAAGCACCTAAGAGTACGTCTATACTGCAAGCATATTTTGGAAAAAGCTATTCCTGAACATATCTTCCGGAATAGCTTATTTTAAAAAAAGAGCGTCCACACTACAGGCAAGCCTCAAAATTAGGCTCCTCTAAGATGGTCACTCTACCTCAATTTAGAGCCCCAGGAGACACTTGGGAGGAAAAACTTTAGAATGGCCCCGGTGAAGAGCTATTTCAACACAGTCACAGTGGAGCGTCAACACACGCCCTCTTCCGAAAGAGTTTTTTCGGAAGAGGCATTATTCCTCATGGAATGAGGTTTACCAACATCGGAAAAAACCCTCCATTCTTTTGATTTTCTTTTGAAATAATGCAATTGCTGTGTGGAAGCTAGTATTGTTTTTCCGGAATAATGGCCGTTATTCTGGAAAAACGATGCAATGTAGATGTAAAAAATGAGGTTGACTATTAGGGAACATTACGTACTGGTGAGACAAATAATGGTCAACTGTATTGAGTCCCAAGAAAAATGGTAGAAGCCCCATAAACTGAATTTTTTAGAACTATAAAGCACTGTAAAATATGAGGTAGGGAATAATCCTGTATTAGATTCTGAAGGATGGATTTTTATATAACCTAACAGGAATTTTCTCTGATTTCTTAATGGAGAATGGTCTGGAATTTTTAAGCACAAAGGAGCTTGTTCCCTGCAGTATTATATTTTACAGAGACCTAACCAGTAAAACACTCTTTAACTCTGCTCCTCTTGGGGAGCATGTGGGTATTTGCCAGATCACATATATAGGCCAGATATTTGCATCCAGAGAGTTGGCAAAAAAGATTTTAATTGAGCTCTAAATGAATAGTTGACCTATATGAAACATTATGCTACCGGATCTCCCAGTTCTGGTATAAAGGAGATGGCAGGGTCAGAGAGAGCGTATAGAATAGGTGGTAAAGAAGAATGCTATTGCAAACCTGAAGTATAATGTACTCTCATGATTCTGACCCAGAAGAACGATCCATAGAGTATTGCTCCATCTAGCATAAGCATTAGAAATATCTATAATTAGAGACAAATCTGAAACAAACCTAGAGCAAGAATCACAGGGGTAGCCATGTTAGAGCAGAAATAGAACCTAGAGCATAAGAACATAAGAATGGCCATACTGGGTCAGACCAAAGGTCCATCCAGCCCAGCAGAAATGTGTCTCTAGGTCTGAACTTACTGGTCAGCCCCATCTGTTAAAATAAATACATAACACTCAGTTTGGGCTTCCCCCAAAATATATTGTGGAGACAGTGGATGATTTTGCTTTCTTCTGGAGTACAGACCAGACATCATTTATTCGGCTTATTCAACCTTCTCATCAATTTTCCACATCTGCAGTCTTATGTCTATATTTCTTTCTCTGTAGTTTGACTAGTTCAGGTGTCATTTTGAATAGTCATGATCAATTCATAGAGTGAAAGATTCTACATAATGTTAATCAAATAAATGTGAATCATGGATAACTGAGAGAACCACAGATCTCTTATAGTTATTTTGTGATCAGAACATCCATCACATCCATGATTTGGTGACTTAATGGCTCAGCTTTATCCATTTACCTTGCAGTCCGAGTATTAACCGGATGCCTGGATATCATGAAAATCAGCTATGACAAAAACACAACCCTCTGTTCTTCACCTTTATTGAGGGCATCCTTGGCGTATGGAACAGTGTAAAAAACAAAACTATTTCTGTCAAGGCAAATGTCACTCAGCAATCTAGTGTGTCAGACAGAGGTGTGGAGGGCCAGGATTGACATGCTGCAGCTATTATCACTAATCCTCACCATATGCCTGCAAGGATGTAACATGTGATATGTGACAGATCAGAAGAGATGAACAGGAAAGGAAAATGGGTATTTGAATATGTGTTCTCCATCCCCCACCATCTCCCTCTCTTTCCTGTCTTTTCATAGACAGGAAGAAAGAAACTCTCAAAGAAAAAAGGCAACATATGCAGGCCTGATTCTCCTTTCACTTACATCACTGTAGCACTATTGCTCTAAATGTAGTTACACCCTCGTAAATGAGTTTGCCCTCAGGACCATTGTCTATTGTTCCATTCTAAATTGCACCTCACAATTAAGGTGGATATGGGAAATATGTACATAATCGATGAATCATTTAGGAGGGAAAACCACAAAACTATTATGAAATTACTTTTTTTGTTTGTTGTGAGATGACATGCAATAGCAGGAAGTAAAATGAAGAAGGACTATAGAGTTCAGTCTTGCAAGGTTCTAGACATTTTTTGAGGAGTAACGTTAGTCCGAACCAAGGGGTTTGGTTTTAACTAACGCATCGCAGCGCACTTTCACTTTCGAAACAGCTGTTGAGCGGAGTAACGCGCCAGCGAGATCATGCTAATGAAGTGCGGGATATTTAAATCCTCACTTCATTAGCAATTTTGGTCGCCTACATTTGCATCCCTAGTTTGAACTAGAGAGCAAGTATAGATGTACCCTGAGAGGGGACATGATAGTGATTTTCGAGTATCTAAAAGGGTATTACAAAGAGGAGGAAGAAAAATTGTTCTCCTTGGCCTCTGATGATAGGATAAGAAGCAATGGGCTTTAATTGCAGCAAGGAAGCTTTAGGTTGGACATTAGGAAAAAATTCCTAACTGTTAGGGTGGTTAATCATTGGACTAAATTGCCTGGGGGAATCTCTATCACTGGCGATACTTAAGAACAAGTTAGATAGACACCTGCCAGGGATGATCTAGACAGTGCTTGGTCCTGCCATACGGGCAGGGGACTGGACTCGATGACCTCTCGAAGTCCCTTCCAGTTCTAAGATTCTATGAATCTATGGACTCTAGCTCTGTGAACTCCTGCTCGTACTGGGCTGATAACAAGACTCACTCCCTCTGAAGCCAGGCCTACAGTAGGGCTTCATCTACGCTGCAGGGTTTTTGTGGAAGAAGCCTTTTGCTGAAGAGATCTTTTGTAAAATCTATTTGTGCAAAACCATGTCCAGACCTCAAAGCGCATTGCAAAAGCGATGTGCTTTTGTGCAAGAGAGTGTCCATACTGCATGGACACTCTTGCGCAAGAGAGCTCTGATTGCCATTCACAGAAAGGCCATCAGAGTACCTGTGCTTTTTCTGATAGGGGTTTCTTGCACAAAAACCACTCCGGAACATCCACACCTACCTTTTTGTGCAAGAGTTGTAGCGCAAAAAGGAATTATTCCTTGTGGGGAGATGAATAACTCTACCAGCAAAAACCCTCTGTTCTGTCTATATTCTTACACAAAAATGCACTTGAGGTGTGGATGCTCTGACAGTTTTTGTGCAAAAATGGCCATTTTTGTGCAAAAACCTTGTAGTGTATACATAGCCTAGGAAAGAAAGTCAACCTAAGACTAGAGTACCAGGGTTGATGGGAGTGCCATCAATGGTTAATTTAGCAGTTCTTATTAGACTCACAAAAACAAATCCCAGAAGATCAATCTCCAGTTCATCAACTGAGGGTTAAGAGTAGACTTGCCCTGAGTATCTGCCTTGTCTAAGTGGCATGCTTTGATGCTGCTGCTCTGAAAAGTTACAGGCACTCAGTGCTGCACAAAGGTTTAGCTGATGTGGGCTCCCTCTCTCTTGGGCTTCATCTACAATGAGAGATCTTCCAGCAAAAAATATGCTAATGTGGGACTGATTTGCACGAGTTGCAATATTATTAGCATATTTTCTGCCATTTCTTTTTGCGCAAAAAGAAGCAGTGTGGATGGGGTTTTTTTGTGCAAAAACCCTGTTTTGCACAAGTTCCTTATGCCACAAAGGCAGAAAACCCCTGTCCACACTGTTTCTTTTTCTGCAAAAACCCCTTGTGCAAAAAGAAACGGCAGAAAATATGCTAATGAGATCATGACTCATGCAAATTAGTCCCTCATTAGCATATTTTATTGTCGGAAGATCTCGCAGTGTAGGTGAAGCTCAGTGCTCTGCCTTGCTTCCTGATAGGATGATCTCTGCAAGAGTTATATCAGTTATTGTGTCCTATGACCTGCTACTCCTTCTGAACAATATCCCTTAGTGGCAAGGAAGCAGTCTGCCCACTGTAAGTCACTTGCAAAATGGTACCCTGAGATTCACGTCCCTTTGGTTTCTACTAGCTTTTAAAATGTGAGTCAAAGAGCTATAGTGAAAGATACCATTCCAAGAGCAGAGGAGGCAGCATGAAAAATTACAGGGGATTTGGCTTTAACTTAAACACAAAGTTTTTTGCAACTTCAATTTCAAATTGTGTTGCTTCTTACATTAATAATTTATAGCAATAAAAAGAGAGATAACAAGAGATTTGTGTCAAACAGAGGCAGATTTTTGGTCTAAAATGAATGCTGTGCCTTGTAATGAGGCACAGGCCTGGGAGGCACTCAATGGCTTACTCCCTTTTGTCCAATTAGTGAAAACAACATTGTTTCTCAGTGATAGCCCAGGTAGAAGGGATGAGGGAAGCAGGGGCTTCCAGATTACGTAGCTTATAGCAATCGGTGTACCTTCGTGTATTGGGGCCAGAAAGAACAGCCCAGTCTGGAAGGGAAATAGAGGCAAAGGGAAAAATTATTATTATTTCTTTGGTAAATAAGAGTAGTCCGTGCAAAGTAATAGGAGGAAGGGAGCAGTGAGACCAAAGTGCTTTATCTGAAAAAGAAATGGATAAAAAGGGAGTTTTGCAAAGATAAGGGCCAGATCATTAATGGCTATAACTAAACATAACTCCATAGTCATCAATGGCAATATTTTTATTTATGCCAGCTCAGGGGGTCCAACAGCTTCCACAAGCCCATGGGCAAGGTATGCGGGGTATGCACACCCTCCTTAGATTTCAATGTTTAATCAGCCTGACAGGAAGTGTTACCTAATGTCCAACATAAATCACTCTTGCTGAAATTTAAACCCATTGCATCTTGTCCTATCTTTAGAGGATAAGGAGGACATTTTTTTCTCCCTCTTCCTTGTAATAACTTTGTTTGTACTTGAAAACTGTTATCATGACCCCTCTCAGTCTTCCCTTGTAGGTCATGTTTTCTAGACTTTTAATCGTTTTATTGCTCTTCTCTGGACTTTCTCAATTTTTTCCATGTCTTTCTTGAAATGTGGTGCCCAGAACTGGACACAATACTCCAGATGAGGTCTAATCAGAGCAGAGTAGAGCAGAAAAATTACTTCTCACATCTTTCTTATAGCACTCTAGCTAAAAATTGTTTCCTTTTTTTGCAACAGTGTTATACCATGGATTCATATTTAGTTTGTGATCCACTATGATTCCCAGATCATCATCTAATGTACTCCTTCCTAGGCAGTCATTTCCTATTTTGTATGTGTGCAACTGATTGTTCCTTCCTAAATGGAGTACTTTGCATTTTGCCTCATTAAATTTGAACCACTGATAACTACTCTCTGGGAACAGTTTTCCAACCAGTTAGGCACATAGGTTGTATTTCTGTAGTTTGCTTATGAGAAGGTGTGATGGGTGGATAAGCTCCTGTGGCCCCATTAGGCTATGTCTAGACTGTACACTTCTTTCAGATGAAGCTTTTCCAGAAGAGATCTTCTGAAAAACTTCTTCTGAAAGAGCATCTAGACAGCAAAAGCACATTGAAAGAGCGATCTGCTTTTTCGAAAGATAGCATCCACACTGAATGGACGCTATCTTGCATGTAAGCTGTGATTACTATGGATGGAGTGGCCACCAGGGCACCTGTGCTTTTTCCTCTTTCCTCTTCTTCGAAAGAACTCCCTCTTCCCCGTCCACACATGCCTTTTTCCCGAAAGAGCTTTCAGAAAAAGGCTTCTTCCTTGTAGAAAGAGGATTACCAATGTCGGAAAAAACCCTCTGTTTTTTCAATTTTTTTTGAAAGAACACGATTGCTGTGTGGACGTAAGTGAAGTTTTTTTGGAAAAATGGCAGTTTTTCTGAAAAAACTCTGCAGTGTAGACATACCCTTAGAGTCCTTATAGCCTAACACACACCTTCCCGGAAAAGGGCAGTAGAAAGGTCCTCCAGTGTGCCTTGAGCAGCTGTGTGGGAAGCAGTCAATCAGAGCCCAGCAGGCTAATATAGGAAGAGAGGCAGGGACAGAGCTAGTTCAGTACTTGGCTAGAGCTGAAGGAGAGAGGATGGTGCTCCAAGCTGACTGCTGGAAAATTATAGCCCAGGGAATTATATCATCAATGCAGTTCATTTAAAGGGACACTGAGGATGGCTACTATCTATAGGGTCCCTGGGTTGGAATCCATAGTAGAGGGTGAGCCCAGGTCCCTACACCAGCCACTGGGAAAATGCCCTGGACTTTGTGGCACCCCAGAAGGGGAACTGAACTGTAGTGACCCAGGTGAATAGCTGTGGCCAGACTGAGAGGGCAATGATGTTGCTTTGAGGGAAGTAGCTCTTGGGCACCGATCTATTCTAGATCAGAGACAAACTGAAAGAGACATTACAGAGAACACAGAGAGAGAGGCCTTTGTTGGTCTTGTACCCTGAAAGAGGTTTGTTTTGCTTTTATCTCATAGACAGACTGTATATGACTTGGCTGAAGGGCTTCATCAGTAAAAGTCTCCCACAAACAGGCAGAGAGAGAGAGGGCAAACCTATGCATTTGGCCAGTGGTGCTTGCAAGAGGCGATTACAACCCTGTTACAAAAGGTCATACAAAAGAGTATCAAAAACCTTTCTAGAGTCAAGGTATACCATTTCTCCCCCTACTCCTGCCCCATCCCACAAGATTTGTTGTGCTGCCAAAGAAAACTATTAGGTTTGTTTGACATGTTTTGTTCTTGGCATAATTCAGATCCCTCCCCATCTAGTGCATCATCTCCAGCTATAGGAGATATTTGCTAATTGCAGTCGTGGAAGGCCATATGGTATTGTAGGCAATTTCATCATATCATCCCCTCCATAAAATTGTTAAGCTAAGTCTTCAAAGAATTTAGGTTTTTCCGAGTCACTACTCTCCATCACTCCTTTGATTTTTAGAGACTTTCACCTAATTTCAAACTTAAACTTGTTGACAGAAGTTTATATCCATTAGCTTTTGTACTCACATTGGCCTTTAACTTAAATTACTCCTTACCTTCCCTGGGGTCTGTCTCTCTCATGGATTTATAGATAGCAGTCATATATCCCCTCTTAGCCTTCACGTTGTTAGAGCAAATGAGCTAAGCTACACAAGTCTCATCTTGTTAGGGAGGTTCTCCATTCTTCTGATCAGCCTAGTAGTCCTCTCAGCCCTAGTTCCAATTTAAATTCATCTTTCTTAAGCATGGGAGATCGGAATTGCACACAATATTCTAAAGTAGGCCTCACCAGTACTTTGTACAATGGAACTAACATTTTCCCTATCTCTAATGCCAGGAATTTACCTAATGCAGCCCAGGATTGTGTTAGCCTTTTTTATGGCACCATCACATTGGCAGGCTCATAGTTATCTTATATTTGACCAACAATTCCAGGTAATTCTCACCTCTGTTACTTCCAATTATTAAGTCCCCATCTCACAGCAAAAATTCTGTTTGTTAGGGTATGTCTACACTGCAAAGTTAATTCGAAATAACAGCCGTTATTTTGAATTAACTTTAATAGCGTCTATACATGCAAACCGCTATTTCAAAATTAATTCGAAATAGCGGAGTGCTTATTTTGAATTTGGGAAACCTCATTCTATGAGGAGTAATGCCAAATTCGAAATAGCTATTTTGAATTAAGTGCTGTGTAGACACTTAATTTGAAATAGGGGGCCTCCAGCCCTTCCCAGGGAGCCCTGGTGGCCACTCTGGGCACAACCAGGAAAACTTACTCTCCTCTCCCCCAGCCCCGGAGCCATTAAAGGGGTAGACTCTGGCCACAGTGCCTGTGCCAGCTTCAAGCCTGCCAGCCCAGAGCCAGCAGTAGCCACCAGGGCCCCTGACCCAGTGGCTCCAAAACATAAGCCAGCAAGCCACTGGCAGCCACCCCTCCACCGCTCCCCAAGAGCAGTCTGCCAGCTCCCAGGAGCCTGACAGGGGCTGGAGAAGGCGGGCACCTTCCTGGTCCAGGATGGAGATCATGGACCTTATACAGGTTTGGGGGGGATGCCCCCAACATCCATGATCTCCGCACTAGACAGAAGAATGCAGCCGTCTATGGCAGCATAGCTGCCAGCCTGGCCACCAAAGGCCACATGCGAACCCAGGAGCAGGTTTGCATGAAAATCAAGTTGATCCGGCGAGACCCCCAACCCTGGGCCCTGAGCTTCCCTTCCCCCTTCTTCCCCTTGCTTCCCCCTTCCAGCTCCCTCCTCCAAGGTTTCCCCCTCCCCTGTCCCACCCTCTCTCTTCCCATCTCCCACCTCCTTTTCCCAGTCTCCCCAGAGATTCATTCCCTTCCCCCCCCCCAGTTTTGTTTAATAAACCCATTTTCTATTTTTGAACATACATGTCTTTTATTTGACATCAGGAAGGGAGGCTAGGGAGGGGTAAGTGGAAGGACGTGAGGAAGAAATGGGGCATGAGCCCCCGGTGGGGAGGACTGGGGTGGCTCTGAGGGCTCCTCGGGGTGGACGCTCTCCCGCAGGGCCTCCTGGATCCTGACAGCCCCTTGATGGACCCCCAGGATGGCAGCCAGCAGCAAGTGCAGCCGGGCTGATGGCAACGACCACACAAGATGCACCGGTGTGCCTGGGTCATCTCTGGCTCCATGTGGCCGAGTGCTCTGGTGTCCTGAGTGCAGGCACTCAGGGCACTCCAAGACAGGACTGCTTTGCTGTCCCTCATCGAGCTAGACAAGCAAGCGGGGAACCCTGAGAACTGTCTGTCCGGGGTGGGGGTAGGGTCCCTTTAAGCACGGAGTTCTGTTAGCCTCAGGCAGCAGCTCCACACACTAAGTCCTAACCTGATGCCCTGCCTGCACTGGTTCCGGCCAGCCTTAACTTCGGTTCAGGCTCCACTCAGTGTGGACGCGCTATTTCGAAATAACAAAACGCTATTTCGAAATAGGTTTTGTGTGTAGATGCGTTAATTCAAATTAGCTTAATTCAAATTAACTATTTCGAATTAAGTTAACTCAAATTAACGCTGTAGTGTAGACGTACCCTTAGTCTTTTTTCATACTATTAAATTGTATTCTATTTTTACTACTCTAGTTTTCAAGGTAATTCAAATAATCTTGTGTGATATTTTGGACCTCCTTACGTAGATAATACCTCCCAATTTTGTATCAATCAAAAACGTTATTGTCACTCTCTCGCTTTTTGTACAAAAGTCATTAAGCAAATAGGCAAGACTGGTCCCAAAATTAGTCCTTGAGAAGGCCACTCCAATACCTACCCTCCAACCTCTCCATTCACAATTCAGTATGATCCACTTTAATCAGTTCCTTATCCATTTTTCAATTCTCATATTAATCCTCACTAACTCCAATTTAACTAGTAATGTCCCATGTGAGACTGTAGTGGATGCTTCACTGAAATACTAAATACTACTTCTTCAGGTCACAGGATGCAAAACAGAAACACACAATACAAAGAAGTCTCTGAGGGTACGCCTACACCGGAAGTATCCCAAAATAGCTATTCTGCATCTATTGAATCAGCCCATTAAGTTGAAATAGATTTTTAAATTACAGGTGGCTTATTCTGACATCCCAGTAACCCTCATTTTATGAGGGTTAAGGGGAATTTTGGAATAGCAAGTTATTTTGAAATTTGGCGCTGTGTAGTCTGCGCCAAATTACGAATAAGCTATTTCAAAATAGCATCGAAATAAGTTATGCAATTTGCGTAGTGCAAATTGTGTAGCTTATTTCAAGCTAAGGGTGCTGTGTTGATGCACCCTGAATCTTTTGAGGGTTGCTCATCACTAATTTTAGTATTAGAATAGTAATATATCAATCAGCATTTTCCCAAAAGCGAGACCCATAGGTAAGGCTAGACTGTCATGAACCCATTGCTTAGAACATTTTCGGACAGAAGAAAGTGTGAGATGTTAGGTAGAGAAAATATAGTTTAATTTCTCTACTATTGATTCTTTAAAACAGGAAAGAGAAGTCACATTTTCACTAACTTAGTCAGAAAAGTTCTCCTCAGAGGACAATATTAATATCTATTATGTTATGTAAATGAGGGGTTAATGAACATAAAAAAATTAGCTTTCAGTTATCTTCAATAATTTAATCAATGGAATTGATTCCAGGTTTTAATCACAAGCACTCTATTTTTAAGGAAGATATTTTGGGGCTTTTAAGATTCTCAAAATCTGATAGTGTTCTAGAAATAACTCTCTTGGATTGATGCTGGGGAGATATTTAAGGGTTATGCCAAATATACTGAGAATCTTATTTTCACTTATCTTTCCTTCCTCCCCATATAATACATCACAGGTTTTAGAATGCATACAGAATAGCTGTTAGGGTTGGATTCTGCTCAGTTAGGATGCAGAATAGTATGTGTAAAATATGGTCAGCAAGTTAGGAAGTGCAAAGAGGATGGTGATCCTGCATTATCAGGAATGCAGCCCACTAACAAGTAAAGAATAAGTGAGGGGCACATACCTAAGCATCTCATTAGCTTATCTCTTCAGAAACACCCACATTCCACCACATCCCATTAGCTACTGGCATAATGATTTTATGCACACAACTGTTGTGCAGAGCAAGAGGACTTCCAGGGACCAAACCAGAGATTGTAAGCTTCTCAACTCAGGCACCTTTTTGAGTTTTTGGAAAATGCATAGCACATAGTGTGTGTTGCTTCTAACAAATAATAATATGGATTGTTTGTTCATCTTACCTAAAATATCGATTCTTCCACTAAGAAACTGTGCATAGTTCAGACTGCATTCAACACACTTGAATGTAGTGACAGATCTAGTGGATATCACATCAAGAACAAGTGACCTGTATCCTTCTCTTGAAGTCTAGTCTTCCATCAAAGCACAGTGGAATTACATACTTGCCTCCTAGCAGTTTAGGGTCAGCAGTAGGAATCCTATAAAATCAGCACCCCTGAACTTAAACAGACATATGGATCAAAGGCTGAAATGGTGCCACTCTAAAAAGTTAATGAAAGCTGGAAAGTTCAGAGGGGATAAATTATCAAGTAGTTCAAAGAAAGGAGAGGTGAGTCTCATTGCTAGACAGTAGTTTCATAATCAACAACTCTTCTCCCTTCTTAATGGACCAGAGGACTTGGATGTTTCTTACAAAAGCAATTTATCTTTACCTAAAGCAGAACGAATTCTGGATAAGTTTGAAAAAAAAAATCCAACCAACCGACAGACTTACACACACACACACACACACACACACAAAATCAAAAACCACATACCTCAGAATTTGCAACTCTGAAATGCCTCTGTAGTTCTTTCAACAGTTTTACAGCTTCTTAGCCTGTTAATTTTATGGGCTGTCTTTTAGGATTTGTCCATATATCCAGATCCTCTTGTAATATGACAGAGGGTGAACTGACACATTGGAAATGATTTTTTTGATTATAGCACTAAGAGTAAATTTGGTTTGGATTCATGAAGTCCTTTCATTTTGTGGAATGAATCTTTGATTCTCTGGGACTGAAAAGAATTGTAGAGAACAATTATTTAGAAGAAAGCAACAATCCTAGGAGCCCCAAATATCTCTGGATATAATTCTGCTCTTGGCCACATCCATAAACTGCCAATTTTGACCTATTCCAGATTTGCAGGAGTGCAATAGAAAGAAGAATTTGGCCCTCACTCACTACATATTCTGCCACATTGGCTAGAGAGCCCTAACAAATTAAAAGATATTGGAGAAGAAAAAGTTTTCTGTTTTCATCCTTACTGTGTAGAAAATGGCATTCAGAGAGTAAAGAAGAGGAGATGTAGGAGAGATATTTTATATTTTTGTTGCTCCAAAAGCTATAGCAATAACAATGCCACTAATACATATATTTATCCTCAATGTTTAGAAACTATGATTCATTCTAACTTTCCAACTGCTCAGTCATGTGGGTTTTTGTTACAGTAAGGCAAGCCCATAGCCACTCACATTTAAACCACACATTTCTTTTTTATTTCTTTTCTGGATAACAGCCCAAATCCACACAGCAGGTGCTGTCTCAGGAATGTCACCATCTAATAAAAGTACCGTAACATAACACAGAGCCAATAAAACTTTCTTCACATGGACTTTGTTTCTCCTGACAGACTGAATTCCTAATAAGAAAATGTCTACAGAATCTAAGGAAGATGAACATATATGTTTTATCATGAAGAAGGATTCTTTTCTCTTTTGTTTAGACAATGAAGTCAGATACAGGATGATATAAACTGTGCAAGAGTTTTATAGCCTTCCTCTGTCAACAAAACAGACAGGGAATGAGAAGATACAGAGCCATTAATTTCTTGGGGAGTGCAAGATTCCACTAAAGGATGGATGAGTAACTTAGTCTATGGAAGAACAATAAAATCTACTGGACTATAGAGATCAAGAATTGTTTGTTAAAGATTTTTAGATTTATGTTCTCCATAGTGGAGACAAGGTGGGTGAGCTCTCCCTATGTATCTCAAAAGCTTGTCTTTTGCACCAAGAGAAGTTGATCCTGTAAAAATATTACTTCACTCAGCTCGTCTTTCTAACTGGAATAAACACAGCAATAGCAGCATTGTAAACAACATTTTATCCATATGCATTTTGTGAATACCTGTCTCATACTTTGTATTCATCAATGTGCTGCTTTTCCCTAATATAAAGTACAGTTCACACTGCAAGGCAAATCTTGCTAATCCATGATTTAAATACCTTGGTACCTTGAAAGTCCCATACATAGAAATCTAATTGGAATACCTGCAAAGGAAGATATTTTAACTTTTAGCAAATTACATTTTAGTGGCCCTGATGCTGGAGATAAATTAGTCAGACATCACACTGAAGTGCTCAAATACAAACACAACAATATTTAAGTTGGATACATATGCAGCATCAGTACTTGCTATCTCTCTCTCTTTCTCTCTCTCTCATAGGCTGCTATTTTACAGGGATTATTCTTTTTCAAACAAACATTTTTACCCAATGCTTCCTTCTATCTATTGATTTAGCCTTGGTCTACACTAGGGAGTTATTTCAAAATAATAAGCAGAGCGTCCACACTACCAAGTAGTCCACACTACTAATCAATGGGCTGGTTATTTCAAAATCTGTACTCCTGCTTTCCTTGGGTGTGACGGGGTGGCGGAGGCTGAAGGGGTAAGCCCCACACTCCGCACTGAAGCTGCACTTAAGCCCGGTGCCGCGGCGCACAAGCGGCTCTGCAGTACCTGTTCGGCGGCTGCCACTTGCACCGGCGCTGGGATTCCCCCGGCGACTGCGCCGGAGGGCCGGGGAGCGCATGCACCAGCGTCCCAGAAGGATGGCGCCGGCTTTGAAAAGGGAGTATGCCTGCTCCCGGAGGGGAAGAGGGGGAGGCGCGGTGGCAGCATGCTCCAGAGAGCCGGGAGAAGAGACGAGACGTCTCTTTTCAAAGAGATGTGGGAGGCCGAGAGCGGAGAGGCGACGGGCACCAGAGGGAGCGGAGGCGGCCGGAGCAGCCAGACGGACAGGCCATTGGAAACGGATGACCCCGGCTCCGAGCCAACAGAGGACCACTGGTTCGATCCCAATGACGGAGCAACCCCGAGGGGAGGAATGAACGCAGGATGGGGACAAGGATAGCCCATGAGCCAGTGAGTTGCGGCATCGCCCCCTGGCTGAACAGGACATTGTTATTCCTGTTCTCAGGGTCCTGGGCTGGGACCTGGAGTGAGGGAGGGTCCAGGTTTCCCTCTCCTCGCAGAGATTAAGAGGACTCTGACAGCTATGAGGAATGGTGAGGTGGAACTGTAGGACAACCTTGGGGGGAGGGGATTGTAAGGACTAGCAAACCAAGCCTAACGGTGGGACTAAAAGACACTCGTGTGGGAAGGGGGCTGTGGGGACTAGCGAGCACCCCTCATAAGGGGAGGGGGGTTGCGAAGATGGGTAAGCAACCCCCTAACATTGGGGAATAATGATTATTTCAAAATAGTTATTTCTGGAGTTATTATTTCAAATTGAGTTATTTCAAAATTATTTCCTAGTGTAGACATGCTCTTAGAGATGGTTCGAGTTAAATGGTTAAAGTACAGAAATAAGACACTTAAGATCTAAATTATCTACTTATCTGTTGCTTTTTTAATGCAATCTCTGTCTATCTTTCTCTGGGTCCATTACCCCAAGCTTGTTTTTTTCTCCAGGACTTGCTATTAAATTTTGAGCAAATGATTTAGATTAAAATATTCTAGCTGGGTGCTAAAAATAGACATGCATTTTGTCACCTAAACAGGAGCCTGATTTTCAATGTTGCTGAGTATGATCCATTGAAGTTCATGGAGTTACTTCAGATCTTGAAATAATCTGGTATGTGCACATTGTAATGTAAAAAACATGGACAATTTACAGTGTATTGCTTTTCAAAGAGATCTCTAAGCAGTCATGTTCTTTGTCCTGTTATATAATTGCTTAGCTGCATGACATCATTAATACAGGATCTTTTGTCCAAGGATCTCAAAAACAACTCTTAAATGGTAATTAATCTTCCCAACAGCCTTGTAGAGTAGAGATAATGTTATTAATTTTAAATATGGGAGCACAGATGCCCCAGTTTAGGAAAGAAAGCTTATTTAGAACAACATATGCATATCTTTAAGCATATACTTAAGGTGACACATATACTTAAGTTCTGTAATGCAAAGACCTCTTTTGGATGTTACAGGGATCTGTGTTCTTTTAAAAAAATGTATCTGGCTATATAATTTTATTAAAAACCTCTTCTGTGGCCAGAAAGGCTAAGTTATAGCATGAAGGTCCCATGGTGAATCAACAGCCGAAACCACTGAATGGCAGAACCAAATTATTCTGAACATCTTCTAACCACTGGCCAAACTGTCTCTGTTAACAACATCCTTCTTGATAACATGGTATAAACTGAGTTCTGAGGGGAAGGGGAAATTCTAAAATATTAACTGCCTTCAGAAGCTGTTGTTTACCCTCCAAAGCATGATGCATTAATCCTAAATAATTCATACACAGGTTAATTAAAGATCATGTGACACACAAGTGGCACCTTCACTTAAACAGCTGTGTTTTCAGTTGAAATAGGAGAATCTTGATATTTATACCATCATTGCCAATGAATTTCACTTCTTTTTGAAGTGCATGTTTTCACTAACATGCAGTATTTCTTACTCTGTATTCCAATGAACAGAATTCTATGTGTAGGTGCTTCTCTATTCATTTGTTATTCCCTTGAAACAAAGAGTAAACTTAAGTAGCCCTTTCAAGAAGAACTTGAAATTGCTAAGACACTTCCATTTTTTAGTTGCTTTTTAAAATCTGTACACAGGACTTTTGCAGTGCTACCTTTAATTAAGGGAACAGTCCACGGAGTGACAGAATGCCTAAAGGAAAGATTTTACATTCAAGAGAGAGCTTTGCATTACAAGTAGCTGACAAAAGAATCCCAGTAGTCCAGGAAAATGAAGTAAGCCTGAATGAAGTAAGCCTGTGTTATGTGCATCTTTGTGTAACATGGCAAAAGAAGCTACATATGTGCAAAATATTATTCCTTATTTTCCTGGTTTTGCATATGAAACTGAAACTTAGTCATCACCATTATTTCTATTATTAGTATTTATGCAGACCTCCAGTAAGGTATCAAGACCCCATTTTGCTAGCAAGGTATATACATATAGGCTACGTCTAGACTGGCATGATTTTCCTCAAATGCTTTTAACGGAAAAGTTTTTCCGTTAAAAGCATTTGCGGAAAAGAGCGTCTAGATTGGCACGGACGCTTGCGCGAAAGCACTTTTTGTGGAAAAGCGTCCGTGCCAATCTAGACGCTTTAAAGAAAGCCCGATCGCCATTTTAGCCATCGGGGCTTTTTGCGCAAAAACAATTTTGGGTTGTCTACACTGGCCCCCTTGCGCAAAAGCATTTGCGCAAGAGGGCTTTTGCCCGAACGGAAGTGTCATTGTATTTGCTCAAGAAGCACTGATTTTGTACATTACAAAGTCAGTGCTCTTGTGCAAATTCAAGCGGCCAGTGTAGACAGCTGACAAGTTTTTCCAGTCTAGACACAGCCATAATGTAAAGATATTCCTGCTGGTATCCAATAAAAAAGTAACTAACATGGATGTGTCTTTTTCATAGTTACCAGCAGGAGCAACAAATGAATACAACAAACAGATGATGGAGTGCAAGACAAAAATGAGACAGTTCTGATTATTGAAATAATTAATGGTCACAGTTCACTAGACCCAGGGGTCTATTAAAGATGAATAGAAATAATCCTTATTAAGACAAACAATAATTGTGTATTTTAATATCCCATTCTCATTGCCTCTGAGCACTTCCGAGTCCTCACTCCCCCTCATCCCCCATTTTACAGATGGGGAACTGAGGCTGACTTGCTCAAGACATAGAAGTCTATGTTAGAAGTAGTGCTTCAATCCAAGTTTTAAGAGACTAAGGCTAGTGCCCTAATCACAGACTAATTCTTCCTCTTCCACACAGGGACATTATAAGAGTTAATTAGTTAATATCTATATAGCATTATAGATATGAATGCTTTTATCAAAGATAAATAGAACTGATGGCAGTACAAATTCTCTCCTTGTGCAACCATTAAGTGAGACTAAACAAGAAGAGGACAAAGAGAAATGTTAAGAAAATAGGGCAGAATTGAGGCAGAAGAGGATTTTAATTAAATTATATTGCCAGATACATTTTTAAAAGAACTCAGATCCCTGTTATGTGCCTAAATAAGGGCTGAATTTTCCAAAAAAGCTTCCATATGCAGTATTCTGAAATTTCTTTAATTCAACCACTTATTTTAAGCTTAAACGGTAACAGAGCTGTTTTGAAAATTTGACCTATTGTCATTAAGAAAGTATTGTTTTTTTAAAATCAGCAGCTCCATTTGATCCATAACTCTTTGTTTTGGATGTTTTAACATGTACTGTTGTAAATTACAAACTGTACTAATCTGGAATTCTCAGTGTGATTTAGAATGTGAAAAAAACTTATCAGCCCATCTTTAACCCTTTGGGGAGGTGAGGATTATTACAAATTCAGGCCTCTGTGTGTGTGAACAACCTGAGAAGACTGGCAAGTTTTTCTAGGCAAGCTCCCTGACAAGTGTCTCACTGTACTAAAAATTGATGCTGTTGTAAAATGGTTTTGGGAGGGGGTTATCAGCTTCTAGCAGGAGAAACAAAACCTTGGAATTGGCATGGTGGATTGGGGGGTAATTTCCAATTTCCTAGTGTTTACCTACTGAAATCTGGAATGTAATTGTAAAATATACGCACAGAGCAGCTGTGATCATTTAAACTGTTTGCTGGTTTTGTTTTCTTTTCCTAATGCCCATATTTAGAGTTTTGTATAAACAAAATGATTATCCCCTAGCAGTTGGGAAACCAACCTATCAGACTTTTTTTTCTCTCTCTCTTTGGTGAGTGGGGCATACTTGCAGAATTTTACGAGCTGTAACTAGGAGGTGGGGTGGGCTACATGACTATATTTCCATCTGTTCCATTGTGATTTGCCCAGATTCCATGCAGATATAGAAGAGCTGTTACATCTGACAGACCTCCCATGACTGCACTATAAACAGCAAGAAAGACCACCTGCTACACAGAAACTTATGTTACATCAAAGCAGCAAGGATGGCTCAATCCCAATTGGATAGCAGCAACACTCCTGGGCAGAGTGCTTGCCTAAGTGACTATAAATATGTATTCCCGCTTCTATGGAATTACTGAGATAGATAGATAGATAGATAGATAGATAGATAGATAGATAGATAGATAGATATTAGTAATTCCCTAGAAAAGTGTAAATATTTGAATTGAACTAAAGAAAATTAGTTCAGATTTAATGTTGGGGGTAAATTTATTATATCTTACTTTTCGGCTATTGTTTTAGCATTTAACTTTGCTTCTTAATCTTCCATCAGCCAAATGTTGTGCATCTAGGTAATCAAAAACTGAGGCAAATTACCTGCATGTTTTTCCCACGAGAGAGCAGAGTGTGTCTTTCTTTCTGTAGAGCCTTCCATCTTGAAATGCCTTCCGGCTCTCTCCTCTGGCAGACAGGTAGTAAGATTATTCACATATAAAGGCAGCGAACACAGAAAACAGAATTGTAGGACCTAAGTCATAAGACTGGAAGGAACCTCCTTGATCATCAAGACCAGATCCCTGCTATCATAAGTGTCCCCATCATATAATCCCATTCATAATCATATAAAGCTCCATCTTAAATGCAATTAGGAGGGGTTGCCCTACCTTGGTGCCCTGGGGGCAACTGCCGCTCCCTGTCCCCCTTCGCTATGCATCTGGTTGACCCCGCTCCCATTGAGAGTCTGTCCAGAACCTCACTATTTTGAGGATTAGAAATCTTCATCTAATTTCCTGCCTAAATTTATTCATATACCACTGTCTGATATATTTATTAGTGAATGTAGTGTTTGAGAAAGATGGTGGATTGAAACCTTTCAAAATTGTCTTCATTTTTCTCTGTGACCCAGGAAGGACAGCTGACCACAGTGTGAGTTTTGCCACACTGTTTCCCCTATAAAAACAACGAGCAGTCCTGTGGCACCTTACAGACTAACAAATTTATAGATCAGTTAGTCTCTAAGGTGCCACAGAGTGCTTGTTGTTGCAGACTAACAGCTACCCCTCTGAGATTGTTTCCCTTGTGTGCCTCCAAGTTCAGTTTGTTTGCTCCTTTCCAGCCCCTCTGCTGAAATCATGACAGGTGCTGGATGCGGTGGCAAATATTGTGGTGTAAACATCTTGCAACTCCACTGAAAGCACCAAATAATATCCCATGAGTCACTGATTAGATGGTAACAATTCATAATTGCTGACTACTGACCTGGGCTGGATTCACACCAGCAAGCTAGAGGTGAAAGACTCCATATGCTATTCCCAATCATTTGAGCCATCAAATTCCTCATGTTTCACACTTGGCTGGTTTAATGAATTGTTGCACTAATGAAGGTCTAGGTGAGTGGTATTTTAATTCTTTAATATACAGTAGCATGAGCTCAGCAAGCTGGGGTTAAAATCAAGAATGTGTAAACTTTAACCTGATCCATTATAAAATAGCAGTAATGTTACTAATGTTTTTCGAAATCAGAAATCTTTTACTCTTGAAGATGAATGATCTGTATCTGAAATAATAGGTTTCACAGAAACCCAGTTGAAATGACATGGAATGTAACCCCCCACTTACATTCTGCATGCTAAAATGAAATAACCCAGTGGGATAGTGCACTGGCCTTTTACCCTTGGGGCATATGGTATGTTCAAAACTTACTTAGGGCACGTCTACACTAGCCCCCCTAGATCGATCTAGGGAGGCTAATGAGGGTGACTGAAATTGCAAATGAAGCCCGGGATTTAAATATCCTGTGCTTGATTTGCATGTTCCCAGCCAGTCGCCATTTTAGAAATTGACTAGCCCGGAGTAACTGCCCGCGTCTACACGCGGCAGTGAAACAGGATTCCGATTTAAAGCCCCTAAATCGAATTAGCTGGTAAGCCTCATTGCAGGAGGAATACCAGCTAATTCGAGTTAGGACTTTAAATCGGAATCCCATTTCACTGCCGGCCGGGAACATGCAAATCAAGCGTGGGATATTTAAATCCCGGGCTTGATTTGCAATTTTGGTCGCCCTCATTAGCCTCCCTAGATCGATCTAGGGGGCTAGTGTAGATGTACCCTTAGATAAGAGAGGAAGATGAGGCTGTCATTGCTGTAGATATTACTATCTCTTCCAGATCTGTCCTTTGCATGATATTGAATCTCTCACTTGGGGGTCACAAAGCATTTCACAAACAGTGGGGGGATCTTGTTGTGCTCTTTACTCTAGTATAACTATTGACTCCAAATTTACAATAGTGTAAATGAGGTCAGGATCAGGTATTTCACCACATAAAACTTAATATGTAGCTTTATACATACATATTTTACAGGTGACAAATTGAGGACTGCAATAATGGAAGTAAAGAACTACTTTCTGCTCTCATTTGAATGAATGTCTTTCTGGAGCATCTGCTCTGAGCTTTCTGGTGTTATTCTGAATTTTCCTTCACATACAAAAATCAGAATTAGGCCCAGAGAATTCAGACACAAACTCCTACGACTATGTAAAACTTTTCACAAACAGTTCATTTTAGTTACATTAAAATGATTTTAAAGTTATCAATTCTTCCTTTTTTTAATCAATTGAAGCACACAAAACACATGGGCAGGTGAGCAAAAATCAACTTCAGAAGTGTTCCTAGAACTTAGTGAAACTGGAAGATACCCCAAACCTGCTACCCTCAGCTTTGGCTCCCTGTCAGGGATAAAGGAAAGTATCACACTCTTTGATTAGATTTTTACTGATAAATTCTTGAAATTACTCATAACAGCAGCTTTTGGGGAAATTTGAATTCTGGGAAAATTTGATAACGACAGTCAGCAGGAATAGTTCTAAAGAGGAAAGATATAGGAGAGTAGAGGGAATCTAGGAATGTAAAACATTTTGGAGCTTTGGCTACAAAACTGACCTGTAAAAAACCTCTAAGTCTAAAGGACTTGCTTTTTTTCCCTCCGAGGCAGACCTCAAGTAATGAAATTGTTCAAAATGCCAAATGCTTTCTTGATCTATTTACTTTTCTAACAGGCATTTCACTCAGAAGAAAAACATTTGTAAATTAAAACCTTCTTCCTTAAAGTTGAGTTTTATAGAGTTTCACATAACCCTTTTTTTCCTTTTAATTATCCTCCTGCTCTTCCTCAGGTCTGAAGAAAGTAACCAGAATGTCTGAGCTAAATACAAGGTGAGGCAGATTGTTAAGCATAAGGGGTTCACACATGCTATAGGAGACCACTTAAAATGAAGTGTTCAATTAAGGATTAGTAGGCAATAGGGTGTGATAGAAATTGTTGCAATGAGCTGTAAAATCAGTATCTCTGTGAAATCCATGTTTTTCAGGCCAAGTCTACACTATAAATTTACAGTGGTATAATTACATTCACTCAGAGGTGTGAAAAATCCACACCCCTGAGCAATGCTGTTATACTGGTATAGAAAATGCTTTCTCAGCACAAGGGCTTCTTCAGTCTCTATAACTACCATCTCTTGTAGAGGCACATTAACTACACCACTGGGAGAAGCTGTCCTGTCATGTAGTAACATCTCCTGAAGTGTCAAACTACAGGCATGTCTACACTTCTGTCTGAAGAGTAGACATGCCTGTAGCATCCCACAGACTTGTTCCCAGACTTGTCTTTTCAAGTTGATATACAGGTTTCTTCATTTGAGGTTTTGATAATATTCAGGGACTATGGGTACATCTACACTTGCCCCCCTAGTTCGAACTAGGGAGGCAAATGAAGGCAACCGAAGTTGCTAATGCAGTATGAGGAGGAGTACCAGTTAATTCGAGTTAAGGGGTTTTTCTCGGAGTACCGCGTCTAAACGCGGCAAGTTAAATCGGGCTAGTCAATTTCCAAAATGGCGACCGGCCGCGACTATGCTAATCAAGTGCGGGATATTTAAATCCCACGCTTCATTACCAACTTCGGTCGCCTTCATTTGCCTCCCTAGTTCGAACTAGGGGGCAAGTGTAGACGTACCCTGAAAGATTAGATATGGAGCCATCACTTGGTGAATAGTATCCACCCATGAGCAAGAGGGAATTTTTCTTTTTTATCATTTTGCTTTGTGAATTCAGTTGAGAAAAAAAAAGACACATTCAAAACATCTTGGACTTAACAGAAACACTGGTTTTATGGTTCATTACAACAGTTTGTAACAAACCCTTCTTCCTGGTAACCCTTAACCATACACTTCATTTCAAGTGCAGCATGTGTCAACCCCTTACGCTGAATAAGCTGTCCCTCCATGTATTTAAGCTCAGCCATTTTGATTATATTCTCTATAGCTGATTTGGAATAGCTCTGTGAAGTTTGAAAGTTTGTCCCTTCCACCAATAGAAGTTAGTCTACTAAAAGATATTATCAAACATCTACCTCCTCTCTAGCACATCCTGGGACCAACATAACTACTCCACTGAAAATTGTCAGGTCAAAAGTGCCACTAAATTTTGCTGGACTTGATTCCATTCAATTTAATTCTCAGCATAACTTTTTATATCAAAATGATTACAAGTATGCAATGTGTGTGTTTAAACAATATAGGATTACTCAGAATCATTCTCTATTTCCATTTGAATATTAAAGGCAAATTGGCTACTTCAGTAAGAGCATTTTCATAAAATGTTTGTGCCTTTCTTTCTTTTTTTTAAACAATATGTGTTGTCTTTCTAGTTAATTTATAGTTGTTGCAAACTGACTCTTAAAATTGTCTCAGAAACAAGTGTGTAGTGTGGTGTGTTTCCCTTGGCCTTGTAGTCCCAATTAAACATGATAAAAATCCATGTGTCAAAGAATGGCTTGAACAAATACCACCTAAAAGTCCTTGAGGAAATGTCGAAGAGTCTACATAATATGGTGAATGGGGCACCAAGTCTTCTCCTGTGTGATCATGTTTCAAGTTACAATAAACTTTATATGCTTGTTAATTAAATAGTTTTTGGTCTCTGAGCTCAGACCACATGTCATTTCCAACTTTTGGCACAACTTTTATTCTGCTCTGGAAATACCTAACAAATGAGCTAGGGTCTCATGAGTGAGTTGCCTTTCCCCAAGAAAAAAAACAAGAGAACCTTGGGTCTAATTCTTACCACATACTAATGTAAATCAGAAGTAATTCCATCTAAATCAGTGGATCCAGGCTTTTAGATGATGTAAATTGACACAAATCCCTCTGAATCAATATCATCTCCGTTTTCCAACATAGTTTGAGCTAAGTGTGTTGCTGAAGGTACTCCCTTTTTGTGTGAGACCTAAAGCTGATTTCCTGATCATTTCTGGTCATGAAAGAACACATAGCCTTTTCAGAAGAGTAGGGGTGTTAAACACAGCTTCATGGCCAAATTCCAGAATATGTAATTACAGTCTGTCCAGCTAACCTTTCTTCTGAAATTCTAAATGGATCTGGCTTTCCGTTTCTCTTCCTGTCTTAAACTATTGCAAAGTGTTTCTGTGCACTCATAAAGCGTGGTAGGATGTCAGTGTTGGGTGAAATGATATTACCCTATGTGTATTCAGTAAAGTGCTTTTGGATTCCTTGGGATTACTGATGCTGCATAAATATGTGACAAAGTTTTTTCACTACTTTTGAAAAATTCATTGGCACTGTAAGTCAATTCTTGTCTATATTATGGTCTCTCAGCACCTTAAAACAAGTTAAGGAAGGAATTAGAAAAACTCATGGCCATTTAGCCACATCTTGTGCACACCAATCTGCTATTTAACAAAGAGAAAGACAAGCACATTTGAAAATGTTCAAACATGCATAATTCTGGTCAATGAATAGAGATGTCTGAAGTTCTGTATTAATCACTGACTCAATGCTTGCAGACAGCAGTATGTGTGCATAATAGATAACCAGCCTCCTTTTCAAACACCCCTTAAACATTAAACTTAATAGACATTAACTACTATGTGCAACAAAATGCTCACTCTACCTTTTGAATAATAGATTTTCTCTCTGCATCACCAGTGTTTCCCAAAGGGTAAAAATTATCAGTTTTTCTGTTACCTTGCTACCATTTATAGAAAATACAGGCATTCAGAGAAATGTAAATAGTACAGTGTTTAGACACAAACCTTTAGAGCCTGTTTGTTTAATCACAAAAAGACCAAGAACAACTCTTTCTAACTATCAGCAATCACCAATTTCAGAAGGAAATCTCCACACCAATATAAGATTCCTCCATGTACCTAAACTGACACTGAAAGGTACATTATAAATAAAATATTGTTGTGTTATTTTAAACATCCATTTTGCAGATTTCATGGAAGGCATTTAATTCCTGATCATTCAAAGAACTGAGGCACTTCTGATATTGACTAGAAACATCTGCTGAACTACAACATTCTAAAACAGTGTCTCCAGACTCAACTTTGTAAGTGAGGAATGTGCTTATTATAACAGAGCTCTTGTTAACACCAACACTGGGTACTATACTTCATGCTGAAGGTGAAGTCTGTGACTCTGACATGCTGATTCGCTCTACAGGGACATTATAGATACTGTAGTAGCCTGTCAGCAACATAAAGTGCAAACCACGTCCCCATTGCTAAGTGACAGAATGGGGTCCCATTTTTGGAAACAAAACAAAAACATCAGATAATTTAGGAGAAAAAAGAAAGAAAGAAAGAGACAGACAGACAGACAGACAAACAAACAAACAAACAAAGACTGACTTTCTCCTCAGTAGATTAGTAGATTTGGTTAAATATGTCATCAATGAATAAAAGTTGACTAAGAACTAGCATTAGGTAATTAGACTGAAATGCTTAACTGATCGGAGTTGAGCCCCTTTTCCTGTTCATTATTCTCAAAGGCTATGTCTACACTGGCGGGTTCTTGCGCAAGAGTTCTAGTGCAAGAACTCTTGCACAAGAACACGTCCACACTGCCATGTGCTTTTGCGCAAGAGCATCCATGGCAGTGTGGACACTCTCTTGCGCAAGAAAGCTCTGATGGCCATTTTAGCCATAGGGCTTTCTTGCACAAGAAACCCCTGCCACCCATCCACACGCCTTCTTGCGCAAGAGGGCTTAAACTTGTTAGAAAAGAGCATAGCTCTTGCACAAGAAGTCCTGTCTTCTGACACCGTACTGTAAATATTCTTGCACAAGAGTGGGTGGGCAGTGTGGACAGCTGTTCTTGCACAAGAGCCCGCCAGTGTAGACATAGCCAAAGGGTGCATCTACACAGCACTCTTAACTCAAAATAGCTTATTTTGAAATTTGGCACGTCTACACAGACAATGCTATATAACGCACTATTTCGAGCCATCCCTTATCCCTCGTGCAACAAGGTTTACTGGGATGGCAAAATAGCATGCCCGTTATTTTGAAAAATATTTTGAAATAACAGGCGGCTTGTGTAGACACATGCTACATACCCAAAGAGCTTAAAAATAGAAAATTCTGAATTACAAGTAAAAGTTAGGTTGCAATAGCAATGCTAGTCAGGGGTGTGAAAAATCCCCACACGTATCCAGCAAAGCTATGTTGATCTAATGTGAACAACCTACTCTAGACATACTTATCACAATAGAAGAATGCCCATTGATATTGCTATCATCGTTTAGGGAAATGGTGTTCTTACACTGAGGGCACGTCTATGCTGCGAGGTAAAGTCGAACCTAATATGGTTCTTACTATCTGATTTTGTGAAGTCGAAGGTCCATGTTCTCACTATGGGGAAGAATTGAATGTAGTTTGAAGTAGCACGTCCCCATTGACTGCCTACCATTGACTCAGAAAGCGATGAACCATGGGTAGCTTTGCATTCTGAGCTATGCTCATGGTGCCCACTGGGACCAAAATTGTGCAGATATGGGTTCATGTTGGCAATGTCCCATAATGCACTTGTCTAATCCCTTCCCCTTGCATGAGTTAAAGGTCAGGCAATGTGCTCATACCTTTTTGTGACCTGGTTGCCTGCCCAGCTGCCTTAGCAATGCGAGCATGGAGCCCACTTTGCAACAAGCCATTGTGATGGTAACAAGTGTTCTGATGTGTCTAATGGCACACTACTTCAACAGCATGTGTATGTTGCTCCGGCAGGAAGAGTACAAGAATGAACCTCGGCGTGGCATGGAGGCCCTGATGCTAACACAGCCACCAGTCAATGCCTGGACATAGTGCAATGCCAAGCTCAGACTGGTGGAGTTGCATTGTGATGCAGAAATGGGACAATCAGCTATGGCTGCAGAACTTCCGAATGCACAAGGCCATGTTCTTGGAACTTTGTGAATGGCTTGCACCTGCAATGAGGCGCCAGAATACCTCATGAGATCCCCTATGACCATGGAGAAAGTTTGTGGCAATTGCCCTATGGAAGCATGCAACATCAGACAGCTACCATTCAGTGGGGACTCAGTATGGAGTGGGGAAATTGACAGTGTTATACAAGTAGTGAAGGTGATCAATACCATTCTGCTACACAGGCTTGTGACCCTGGGAAATATTGTATACCATGGCTTTGCTGTGATGAAGTTCCCTAACTGTGGTGAGGTGATAAACGGAATACACTTCCTCTTCTTGGCCCTGATCACCTTGCCATGGAGTACATAAACCACAAGGGGTACTTCTCCATGGTGCTGCAGGTCTTGATGGATCACAAAGGCCATTTCACAGATTTATTCAAACTCATCACAGTGTTACCAAAATTGGTCGAAGTCATGTTAATGTGTGACGTGGTGTGCTGCTCACTCTGAATGTGCTTACAATGATGGGCACTCGGGAAATGCAATTCAACTTTTTGTGCTCACCTGGGCCTGGTCTAACCTAGGGAGTTATTTCAAACTAACACCCCTTCTTTCAAAATAACAAGCAGAGCATCCACACTACCAAGCCCATTATTTCAAAATAATGGGCTGGCTAATTTGAAATAATAATTCCTGTTTCCATGAGGAATAACGCTAATTTAGAAATAGTTATTAGGAATAGTCCAGTACCTCTATTTCAAAATAATTACTCTCCAGAGTCACTCAAACTAATTACTCTCCAGTGCTTCCTGGGACTCTAAATTGAGGTAACATGTAAACATTAACGGAGCCTGCCTCAGACTAATTTCAAGATTTATTATTCCAAAATAAGCTATTTCAAAATAATTTCCTAGTGTAGACATGCCCTTGGAGAGCAGTAGACACACAAGTTCTGACCAGAGCGGTCAGAGTGGGGAACTGCAGGATGTCTCCCGGAGGCCAATAACCTCAACTTTTGCCCAACACTGCATCTACATTACTGTAAACTTAACCTTGCAAGGTCAGGAATAGCGTTACTACTCGAGAAAAGCAGGAGTACTGAAATTGACTTCAATGGCCCCTAAAGTTGATGCAACAGGCTTGGTAGTGTGGACGCATCACTTAGAAAATTGACCATATGCGGCTAAATTCAATGTAAAGTTTTAGTGTGGACCAGGCCTGACGGAAGAATTCCTTCCATCGGTGTAGACTGCTTGCACTATGAGGTTATGCCAGGATAGCTAAACTAACATAGTTATGCTGGCATAGTCTCTGTAGTGCAGATACAACCTATGGGCTTGTCTTCACTACAGCATTAGTACACTGCAGTTACTCTACTCTGTTAGGTTGGCTAGGACAACTCAAATGAGAGTGGAGTGAGAGTAACTCTACTGCTGAACAACATATGAGCTATACAGAATGACTGGATTTTGGATGAGCAATTCCAGCTGCTTCATTCCCCTGCATTATTATGTCCAACATCAGGAAAACCCCAACTTAAACACACATTCTCTGTGACAGGGCAGCGAGCTCAAATTTAAAGCTCCACTTAACTCAGTCTGGAGATTTCTGTGTGTTGGTTGTGGTCAGGTTACTAGGAAAAGTTGTCTTACACTTTTGGCTAACAATACAAACAATTAGACAAATAGGTAGATATTTTAATATTGATCTCAGGTTGTAAATTTGAACACAGCATAAATCCCTCAACTAGAACATCTCAGTTTTTTTTTTTTTTTTTTTTTGTAAAGCTACATCTCTATCATGATGAATCAGCAAACAGATATGAACCCAGAAGATTAGAAATCAGTGTTAATAAGAGCATTGGAGTATGCATATTTGAACACTGGTGAATTTCAGATCCAGCTGTGAACTTCTTTTCAGGATCTAACTCTAATACAGACAATGAAAAAGTCCAGGACTGGACCAGTGACATACCTCATGAAATAACAATTTCATCTTATTTCTGGCCCCACAAGAAGTAAGGAGCAGCAGATCTGTCCCAAGGGGTGCAGTTCTTACAAAAATTTCTGTGGCAAGTGATATGGATGCTCCAGATACACATCAGATCAGATCAGAACTGTGAGAACAGTGTATCTGTTGCCTCTCTATTTGTGATATTGCATTGGTGGGCAAATCACGGTGACTAAGAGCAGCACTATTCAAGTATGTTTTCCATTTTTAGGAAGAGCTGGAAGGAGTGAGTAGTGAGGGCCAGCTAAGGACAAACAGGGAAGATTTTTAAAGAACCTGACTCCTCCAAAGTAATTCTTGTTCTCCTATAAGAACATGTAAGACTGACACTGAATCAAGCTACTACATTTTGAGAGCTTATCCACACTGAATTAAAGAAAAATGAAAATTGTGGGGTTCAATCATCAGTAATATCTACTGTGTATAACAGAAGCTGGACTCAGACAGCTTCTGTGAATATATATCATAAAGATTCTTAGAAACAGCCCTAGGTCAGGATGCTTTCTATCAGCTAAAAGAAGCTTTACAAAAAACTTTCTATTTTTTTTCCCGAAAACTGCACATAGCTGATCCGAATTTCTCATTCCTCTTGCCTAAGCCTTTATCATTTTATCTTTCAAAGCAAAAACTTCCATTTTCTCTGCACAATTTTCTTCCTCTGTTTCCTTTTATTGCAAAAGTAAACCTGGTATGAAACCAAGGCATTTTTTTTTCTTGTTAGGATGATTGGGGTTGGTTTAATTGGTTTTTTTTTTATTTATAAGAAACCTTTATCATCATATCAGAGCATCATCATTAATCATGGTCTTTTTCTTGCAGCAATATAGTCTACAGTGGTGGCCTTTTTTTTTATTAAGGATAGGAAAAGCCTTTAGTTTTTCAGTGAAAGTACATTCACTTCACTGTTGAACATTTCACATTTCAGTAGATTTCAGAATCCTCTTCAATACAAATATATATATATTTGTGCATGCGTGCACACACACATACACAGATAGAGAGAGAGAAGACAGTCACTATTGAATTTCAAACAAAGGTTATTTTTTTCAGAAGCACACAATTTTAACAATGTTCAGCACATTTAGGCCCTGATTTTGAAAACATCTAAGAAAATACACTACTTAACATGCTGGAGTGGTTCCCCTTAAAACCAATGGAAACTACTGAGGTTCATAAACTTAATCATTCATGTGAGTGTTTGCAGGATTGGAGCCTTACAACTGAAGCTTTTCCCTGATCCTGATTTTTGGTTTTTCTTGTGAAATTAAAGGTTATTAGTTTCTTCTTTAAGTAAAAAGGTAAAAGCAATATTACCTCTGGATCCACTAAAATGTTGACTCTGTACATTCACAGAGTTAAAATTAACTTTGGAAAACATTCATATTTGGGTACATTTTCAGATCTGGAGCTACATCTACAGTGAGGAGATATTTCAGGATACCAGAAGTATCCTGAAATAGCTATTCTGCATCTTAAGAGCAAGCTCATTATATCGAAATATAATGGGCTTGCTATTCTGACATCCCTGTAAACCTCATTGCACGAGGGATAAAAGACCTTTCAGAATAGTGCTTTATTTTGAAATTTGGCAGCACCAAATTTCGAAACAAGCTATTTCAAAATAACATCGAAATAAGCTACGCAATTTGCGTAGCACAAATGGCATAATTTATTTTGAGGTAAGGGTGCTGTGTAGACGCACTCTGGGTGAGCAATCATATATCCAAACACACATGCACACTCATAGAAAAAGCTCCTAAGACTAAATCAGGCAACATTGATACCATTTTAACATTTTGTATTCTCTAATTTTCTGATTCTCTAATTTTGCTGATTTTCTTATGTACATGTAATTTTTATTGTGTCAGTTAAATATATCACATATTGCCCTTCTAGAACAGTTCCCATGCATAGATCTCAAAGCACCTGAGCAAGCATTAGAGCATTAAACCTCATAATACTTCTATAAAATAGGTATGTATCAGTATATCTATTTTACAATGGTTAAGTAAATTATCTATGGTAGGGTTACACAGTATATTATTGGCAGAGATTGGAATGCAACCATAGCGTTGCTTAAATGACAGGTTTTCTTGTTATACTATGCAGTTGAATTCCTTTCAAAAGAATATTAAATATATTTGTTGCATGACTGGTAGAAAAACAGATGGTTAAGTGCCAAAATAAAGAAGAGTCTTTCTGTTCAGTTATCCTTGCCATGTCAAGAAGAAAAATATATATATTTTTTGCATCAATGAACTGTTCAATATGGTTAACAACATCAGTAAATCCATTTCCTCCAAACCCTGGGAGCTATTATAAAGGCAGATTGTTAAAAATGTCACATTTGCTTGCTCTATGCTTAAAAAGAAGATGCACTGTATTCAACACCACAACCACAATGTCTAGAAAATGGAAAGAGACTATAACTTTCAACCATCCAAAGCCTCACTAAAGGTATTTGCTGGGGTGGGGCTGAATTTTGGGCAATAGCTGGGGCTGGGTTTCATATATTTGAAGCAATTTACCCCTGAGAGAGGTGGGCAAATTTTCAAAATTAGCTGCATAAAATTACATATGATGAGTAACTGAAAATATGTGCAAAGAAATATTAGACTATAACTAGCCAACTGAACAAGCTAATATGTGCTTTGCACATGCAATTCGGTCATTGAGATTTGTGCAAACATGCGTGAGAGCATGACTTTGAATATCTGGCCCTAAAGGCTGGTAACAAATCAGTTTTACAAGCTAATGGCAGAGATGTTCACCGATCAGTTACTCTCATCACGGTATAATGTAATTCAGGCTTAATGTGGGTTACATCATTCATATAGTTAAAATTACACATCCAGACTAGATCGTTGAAGTGCTACATAGGATCAGCCCTCTGATATGAATGTGAGAACAGGACACTTAAAAAGAACACAGAGATGACTCAGAGCATTTGAGTTTTGGTGTTGAGGAAGAATGTTAAAAAATAGCTGGATAGCCAAAACTATGAATGATGAGGTGATGAAAAGGATGAATTTAATAAGTGTACAGGTAAGAGAATAAAATTTTTCTGTGGACACATTGCTCGCCAATTGCAGAATGACTACAGCTTTCATACTATTAGGCAAGATCATAGGCAAACTAGGAAGAGGAAGAAAGACATCCAATTATGTTGGAAACATTGCTAGAGGGACTAGTAACCAACCATAGAAAAATGGAAGTTTAACTCTTTGAAACTGTGAAAGATGAAATGTGCAGGTTGACAATCTCCATATTGGAGATGTCATGTGAAGAAGAATCATTCATATAAACTCTTTCCTAAAATACTTTTATGCATACGTATATAGTAGGTGTGCAAGGACATTGTGTCATGAATTTACAAAATCATTCCTTAAAAATTATGTTGATGTGGACGCATTTGAGAAACTGAAATAAAGAAATAACAATAATACAAGGCATGTAGATAGCTACTTTTTATCACAGGTTCTTAAAAAATACTACAAAGTATTATTGTCTCCTTTTTGCAGTTGGGGAAACCGAGTTAAAGAAAAGAAAATGGGTTTGCCAAAAAGCAAGCCTACCAGATTCAGAATAAAGACTAAGATCGCTTGACTCACAGACCATAGCACTGTTGTTAAGTCAGTAACGGGGACAGAGATGAATCAAGGGAAAAAAGAGACATTTTCAAATTAGACTGTACAAGAGGATGGGAGTCAATGATGCAGAGAGTTACAGGAAGGTTGTTCCAAATCAAAGGAGCTGTAGTGTAGGAGTAGGAAGCTCTTGGCTTAACTGTGGAAAGACTATGTTAAGGGACAGAAAAGGCAGTGTGTGGAGGGATCAGGTCAGTGAGCCGAGAAAAATAAGGTCATACTTCTCTCATCCATTAAGGACTAATTAGCCTATGTTGTGTGTTGTTAATGTTTTTGGGTGATTAGGTTTGCCTTCAGAGCAGCTTGCTCTTTTCTGGACTCTGAGAGAGAAGTAAGCTATTGGCACACACTACTTTTATTCTTGTACAAGACACCTCACGGAATGTTTTATTTAAGTGAAACACTTTAAAATATAAAAAAGCAACTCAGTTCAAATGGTAATGTTGTAGCCTCCCTGTTGAGAACTGTGGTGTCTGGAAAGAAATGAGATCAGTTCAAACATTTGTGAGAGTTTACTTATTTTTCTTTTTTACTTTTGGATTTAAATTTTGAGTCAATTTATGCTCAGTAAGTTAAAGACTAATAAGAGCATATAGACTAATAGGTGACATAAAAATTGCTCTGTATACCTGCAAACCCATCTCAATCCTCACCTGCTGTGGTCCACCACAGTTCTACTGATCTAGTTTCATCCTAACTTGTGGCATCCTCTGCTATCATATTCCCATGCATCCCCACACAGTTCCAGTTTTGGTCTTGATTTTGAAACATCCTTCTTCTACAGCAGTCCTCATCTGTATGGCTCTGCTGCTGCATCTCAGCTACTATTTAAGTTCTGGGTCCTACAACAATAGAGAGTGGCCTACTCAGATCATTGCTTTACCTGAAACCCTTTGCCTTCCCTGAGAGAGTTCAATCCTGGTTTACTATAAAATCTGCCCATTGTGCTTCTCTGACAGGTTCCCTCTAGGGAGCCACCACTTCTGAGCCCTCTGACCAGCAGCCCTGGAATAGTTTTTGGCATGAGGATGATGAACTGAACTGCTGAACTCCCTTGACCTTGTCCATGCCTCTCACTGTCCCTTAGCGTGGGGGCCAGCAGCTGTAACCTCACATGTGAAGCTGGTGGCTGGGACCTCAGGCCAGCGGCAGAGCCCCTGGGACTGGTTGCCAACCAAGGCCCTGGGTAGGTAGCAGAGTCCCTGGGTTTGGGGCCAGTGGCCGAGCAGGACCCAAAACCAAATGGGACCCAGGGCCAGTGGCTGAGTCAGAACCAGGTTCAGCATTAGAACCCCTGGGCAGCAACAGGACCAGCTGCTCGGACTCCAGGTGGCAGGGGTCTGGAGATGGTGGCTAGAACCCTGAGTTGCAGGGGCATGGGGCTGGGATTTCCTAAACCTGGGGGTGCTTTTGCACCCATTCTACCACTACCATCCAGACTTATGCCTCTGACTCATCAGCCTGGGCTTCCTTTCAGCACTGTGCTGCTTTGACACGCTATGGAACAATCCCAGTCCTACACTCCCATCAGCTTTTGCACGGTCAGGACATCTACAACTGCTGCAGTTTCATGCTGGCTTTGGCCAGCCACTTCATGAACCAAAAATAGGGAAAGTGCAGCCAAAATCATGCCCAGCCTATGTCTTCAGAGCTGCACCATCCTGCCCTGATTGAAACAACAATCAATATGAATTCATTACCCCTCCTGCAATGTTCAGAAGAATATTCCACAAGCCTGCGTTAAACCAAGCTGAGATTTTTTTTCCACAGACACATCCATCAAAGGCACGCTGTTTTAGATTAAAACATAAAACAAGTTTATTACCTATAGAAGATAGATGGTAAATAATTAAAAGTGATAGCAAACAGATTAAAACAGATTTCCTAGTAAATAAACAAAACCACAAACTGAGCCTAAATTACTAGAAAGACTGGATGTGAATTAGCAAATGCTTACTATAGCTAATCATACTATCAGCACACCAGGTTTCCATACATGGACTAGAAATCCTTTTAGCCTAGTACCAACACTTCCCACAGTTTAGTCTTTGTTCTTTAGGGATACGTTTAAACTACATGGCTCCGTCGAACGAGCCATGTAGATTAGTTTACTCGAAAAAGGGAAATGAAGTGGCGATTTAAATAATCGCTGCTTCATTTAAATCAAAATGGCCACCACGCTGTGCCGATCAGCTGTTTGTCGGCACAGCGGCAGTCTAGACGGGATCTGCTGACCCCAGAACCCTTCGCCGGCAGATCCTGTAAGCCTTGTTTCACGAGGCATAAAGGATCTGCCGCGGCGGTTCTGGGGTCGGCAGATCCTCGTCTAGACTGCCGCTGTGCCGACAAACAGCTGATCGGCACAGCGTGGTGGCCATTTTGATTTAAATGAAGCAGCGATTATTTAAATCGCCATTTCATTTCCCTTTGTCGTCCTGCCTCATCTACATGGCTCTGTTGACGGAGCCATGTAGTCTAGACACACCCTAGGTGTTTCCAGGATTGTCCTTGTGTGGGGTGAAAGGTCCCTCAATGATATCAGACACCATACATCTTTAACATATGATGGAAATCCGTTTCCAGCCCCATTTGTGGAAAAATGCAGATACCGAAAATGAAGATCAGTGCCATATAATCTGGTCACATGTCCTAGAATGCCCTACTGAGTCGATTTCTCCACATCTTTCTTGAAATGTGGTGCCCACAGCTGGACACAATACTCCAACTGATGCCTAATCAGCGCAGAGTAGAGTGGAAGAATTACTTTGGATGTCTTGCTCACAACACTTCTGTTAATGAATTCTGTTTACTATTTTTGCAACAGTGTCTCACTGTTAATTCATATTTAGCTTGTGGTCCACTATGACCCCTAGATCCCTTTCAGCAGTACTCCTTGCTAGACAATCGCTTCCCATTCTGTATGTGTGAAACTGATTGTTCCTTCCTAAGTGGAGTACTTTGCATTTGTCCTTATTAAACTTCATTCTATTTGCCTCAGACCATTTCTCCAGTTTGTCCAGATAATTTTGAATTATGACTCTATCCTCCAAAGCACTTGCAACCCCTCCCAGTTTGGTATCTTCTGCAAACTTAATAAGCGAACTCTCTATGCCAATATCTAAATTGCTGATGAAGATATTGAACAGAACTTGTCCCAGAACAGACCCCTGTGGAACCCCACTTGTTATGCCCTTCCGGTTAGAGCTGAGTGAGTTTGCTCTCTCCCCCTTCTCTGCACCTGCCCCCGGCACACACACACAGACACTACCCTCAGCCTTCACTCAGTGGTAATTTTTTGAAAATACCTCTATTTCTGATTTTGCTCAGGGCTAGGATGCGTTAACCCTTCCTCCCTAGTGTTTTGCTTTGAGAAGTGAACAACTTTCCAAAATGGTTGTCGGCTGTGCTCTGAGAACTCAAAAGGACATTCTACATTTGGGCATGCAACTCTGAGGGATCTGAAAATCCAGCTACCCTATAAAGGATAAAAGTTGTCAGGAATCCAAAACTACCAAATGCCGGACTCAATTCAGACATTATACCAGTTCCAGATGTGGAAGTGCACTCTGCACTCATTAAGAGATGGTTTGGCATAAAGGTCTTTTTCCAGTGATATTGTTTAGGTTATGATTGTATAACAATACTTTAAACTCCGCTACCTACACACCCATGGCCACAAATATTATGCGTGTGTCTATTTCAATTTAATATCTATTTGTCTGTCTTCAAGTATTGATTTCATACACATTTTTAAAAAAGTCCATCTAATATTGTCAAACTGTTTTTATAGGGTCTGCTTTAACTATCTGCACTTATACATGCACATTAGAGTTTTATTGTCAATGTCTGTGATTTGTTAAACTTAAATCATGTGCTCATTTTATGCTGACCATTCGTTGCATCAGCAGCAGCAGTGTGAATTACCTAACTCACCATCATAAAGTCTACTTGCATTCTATACAGCAGAAGTTATAGTATTACTTATAAGTTAACACACACCTGAGGTTTAGAATCAAAAACAGAACACCGTTTAGGACAATTGCCAAATGAAAACTCATGAATACTGGTTCAGAAACAACAAGAGAAATAGCATTGTATAGTATTAATGAAAAAAAAAACTGTCTGTAAGGTTTCCCTGTTGTTTGAAATCTTTGTGGCTAACAAGGGTTAGGGTTTTGTTGTAAAAAGGAGCCAGTTACCAGTTTAATATGTCTGTTTTGCTCTGTATACAATGTCTACATCCTGTTTGATCAAAATACTGTGAGTGTTCTAGAGGGGCTGTTCTGAGGTTTGCTTTCTTTACATAAAGTTTAGAAAAATGTTATATCAAATAATGAAATATACACAATATAACAAAATCAAATGTAGCTGAACAATTTCTGTGATATTCAGACAACCTGGCACTACTACAAACTCTTTAGCAATATATTTTTCAACATTATTTAAAGATATGTCATTGGGATGAGACATCTAGATGGTGACCATAGGCAGTGATTAAAAATAGCACGTGCTTTTTTTTTAATAAGAGTAGGAGTATTGGATCTGGTGCCTGAGTCATTCTGTTCTCTGGATAATTATATTCTGGATAACCTTTACTGGATAGGGTGTATTCAAAACTATTATGTAATGATATGTGCTATGAAATAACTGCTCTCCTCTAGCAGTGGCTGCATTTCAATGGTAGGGGAAAAAGTTCCCTCTATATTCAGTTTGGGAACTTCTGGGTGAAAGACATTGTGCAAACGCAAATTCATGCTTACCCAGACACATTATGTCATATACAAACACAGTAATCACTGCCATTGTATTGGCACCCAAACAATGAGAAAATGGTGGCTCCAGCTTTCTTTATAATATGAATTTTATTTGACTTAAGTAAATAATGGGGAAAGACATCAAGACAATCTTTCCTCCCAGTCAAAGCAAATTTCAGTTTGACAATGTACATAATAAATTGGTATTCATTTTCCATGAATCTTCAAATGATTCAGATTTATTTGCATGGATACTGACAAAAATATATTTTACTCCCCAATGTCAAGGAAAATGAAGTTTCCTCTTTTTATTAGAGGGGAATATTGCAGTGCTGGCTAGTTACACAAGACATCCAAGCAGGGAATAGAAATAATATAGAGTCAAACACTCTGCTGTGGCACCACAAATAAAAGCAAAATAGTTTCAACACTGAAATCTGCTATGTGCTGTGGGTGAAAGTGTACAGAACTGAAGTAGAAGATATCGGACCCCATCCTTCCTACTTATGGGAATTTTGTCGGCGCCTAAGCAGGATCAGGCCTAACAATTAGGATAAGGATACATTTGCTGTCTGGATCTAAAGAATAGGAAAGAATCCCCTTTTAGTGGTATAGTTTGGCCTTACCCAGGAACAGTTGTAGAATCCTAATACAGTGAAAGCTTTATTATCTGGCACTCTGTTAAGTGGAAAACTGTTAACCAGCATTGCCCCCAGCTGTAATATTGCCATGTCTTCAGGTGCACAAGTCTGACTCCTGCTTGTCCAGTCGGCCAGTGTGGGGCTTCGGACAGTTGGTGTTGCCAGCTGACATCATCAGCAGGTGCCTCCTTCCCCCTCAGCCTGCCTTGAGCTGCCAGGAGCCGGATCTACTGCTAGGTGGCAGGGCCAGAGAAATAAGCTTTGTTATCCTGCACATTCAATTAACTGGCAACCCCCATTCCCCAGGAGTGCTGGATAACAAAGCTTTCACTGTATTTCATTTGTTGTGCAGGAAACAAGTACTATTTCATAGGAATTCATTTTTATTCAAAGGAATTCAACTTGCTCGGCAGGAAATACCTTATGGGATAGGTTGAAAGTCTCAGCCTGGGGGTGTCAAAAAGTAGCCATCATTGGAATGAAAACTGTCGGTTGTTTACTCAACAATTTAGAACAGGAAGCAAAGGACAAATGTCTGTCCAGATTAAACTGTAGGATATTGTTTTCTGCCTTGGCTATTGCTGCATAGTAAATCAAAGAAGCCAGAATCATTTCCCAAATTTTTAATCATGCTCAGACCCTCAGAGAGAAACAGTACTACACCAAGAATGATGAAATACAGAAAAGGAATTAACAATAACAGAAATGTAGCTAAACATTACATTCAAACAAAACAATAGGCAGAAAGTTTGGACAGTATGTAGTCTATCTTGAACGTACTTAACAACATACAGAAAAAGTCCCAACATGTCTGGACATTGTTAGATGTGGGACGTTTAAACTAAGCTAGTTTCCACTTTCTGTAGTCCAGTTGTTTCCTGTTGGGTTTTTTTTCCCCCTCTCTGAGGACCTAAACCTCAAAGAACCTGAATACCTACAACAGCCAGGTTAACCAAATGGTAACTGCCTTCAGTAAAGCAGATTCTGCAGTATATGGAGCACATCCTGAGCAGTGCTGGAAACTCTTTGTTCCCTTTGGCCTTGGTGATAATTCAGGACAATCATCTTGCTACAGGAGTCAGATTGTGGATAAGGGCTAGACATAAACTACACAAGGACATCAGGACTTGATCCAATGGGAGAAGAATGAGCTCTGTACATATCCTCTTTGTGTTATGGATCATTCTTCTGGTGCCTTATTGTAATCTCCAAGAGGGCCCATTTCTCATTTTAGAGATGAGAGTGTGATGATGCCTACTTCCCTTTTCTTGTTTGGGGTGTTAAGAACCAGCTTCCTTTGTTTCTTTAATCAACATCACCAGGAGATATCAAAACATAACCTCTTCACCTTTTCAATAGGTAGCACAACAGCAGTCGAGGATAAGCATTTGCAGACATGCTGTAAACAGCCTTCCATTCAAGGAATGAGGAATGAATGTCTTGATGGATGCTCTCTTTTCCCTAACTGCACTGAACTTATGCGTACCAGTGTGTGGTGTTATAGATTCCATCTGTTAGCAAGATGCCGTCAAATCACTTAGATGCCTCACTGCCTGTTCTTTATAATTTGTCTGTTTCCACTTCAAGGCTGCTAGACACATTTTCTCGTGCAACAGATTTCAGTGTCAGAAGGAAAACTTGAGAGGTGAATAATTTGTGCTGCAAGACAGAATTGAAGTTACACTCACCTTGAATGGAAAACACTGCTTTGTTATGGATTGCAACCTAATGTCTTTTTATACCCATCAGAAGACAAGAAACAAGGAAACAGCTATGGGACAAATATGCTACTTTTCCCTTCCTTTATACCTTTTAAAAAATTTATTTCTTCGGAAACTAATGATTTTCTTTAAAAGCAGAAAACTTGCAAAATATTTAGAATATGATCGGTGGCATTCATCTGAGTAGTCTCACTGGCTTCCATGTTCCTTGGAAGTTGAGAATTAATACTCAAAGATTCAATATTAAAGTCATCAAGTACATCAGCATTATTGAGCACAAATGCTCACACTGCACATATGCACTGAAATAAATGCTCCCAAGTTGCCCGATCAGTAGGCCTCATTTGAAACCAGAAATGGATTAGCTGGGGGATTGTCTTATATCCAATGAATACAAAGCATTGGTCATGAACATGTTTTTTTTTTATCTTGAACCTTTTAGTGAAAAATGTTATTAAAGCTAACATTTGAAATCAAGTCCATGATACACATGTTTAAAAAAGAAGGCACTATACATCTGGGGTCAAGACAAAGACATTACAAGTATCAGTTGACATAGTTCACAGGACCCATAGGGTGCATAACCAGCATTATCCTGGACTGAGGTATGTGAGTTTTTAAAAGTAGCTGAAAATAAGTGTCCTTGTGTATGCCAACCATAGAGTGTCTAGAGTTAGAGTCAGTGGCAGTAAAGCAAATAGGTACATGGATGGAGTGACTCTGTATTCTCATCGCCCCAAAGATCAGATGTTCAAATCCAGGTTTTGATTGAGCCCATTGTTGAGATACAGACTAGCTGTGAAATAGAGAATGAGAAGCAGTTTTAAATTGAGACAAATTTAGCGATGTTCTATATTGGGAATCTTTGTCAGACCTAGCTCTAATTAATGAAATAATATGGTTTAATTGAACTAAAGTACATTTTAAAGCCTATAGTTGAGACTCTAATCTGGGATTGTTTTTACTTCTGCAGGGTAATTCAGGGCATAGACCCCCCAGCATTAGAAAGTTCACAAATTGTGTTGGTGGAAGGAGCAACGTGTGGCATTCTCTACATGAATCAATACCCTACTGAAAATACAGTCTCATTCTTCTCAAGTTTATGGAGTAAAGTGTCATTTTGATCCCCTCCCAACCAATTCCATGCCCTCCTACAGATATGTATTTTCACTGGAAAAAAAAATCCCCACTGAATAGCAAATTTCTGGTCGGAGAAAATACACAATTTAGCCAAAGAAAGTAGAATTTTCACCACTTACACTATGAACACCAATAGCTCACACAAGCCAGTTGTTGGAAATGGTAGATACTTTTTTAAGAAACTTGGTTTAATTCATCTAAAATGTGACCATTTCATATAGTCATTGGTAGAACTATACCTCAGAGACTATGAACTGCATTTGTTGATGCATATGTTACTTATTATTCTTAATTACTACTATTCCATAATTATTAGCTGTATGGGCTTTGGAAAGATATGTTGTTCTTAATTCTTTCCATCACTTTTTATCAATGAGAAACAGAGAGACTTTCAGAATGCTAAAATGAACATTCTGTCAAAGTCAGGGAAACTTGAAAAGGGATTAATCGTCCAAAGACATCTGCTAACCAAAATCTGAATTGGACTAAAGTGGATTCCTTCTGCAGTGACCTCTGTTACAGAAGAATTTCTGTGAGCCATTTTGTTGTCTAATGTGGTGGGAAACCCACCTGTGCTTATTTTTAGGAGCCTCATTAATAGTCCTCAGGGGTCCAATTGCAGACACATGCCTTGTTTCCCTGGAAAATCTGAACAGTGAAAAGTCCATTTAAAATAAAATGGGTGTGGTAGGGGGTCCTTGAGCATCCTGGGGTTCTGAAGAGCTGTTTAAATGAACATAGGAAAATCGGAAGACATTATCTTCCCTGTGTCTGACCCAGGGCTAAAATGGGTTTTGTTTTTCAGTCCCAATTACTTTTTTATTTGGTTGGTTGGTTTTACATTCTTACATTTTTAGTACTGAAATTTTAAACATTTTCCTTTTATTTTTTTTAATTTCTTCCCTAAAATGTACCAAGTCCACAGGGAATCTAGGGAACAGTAAATAAAGCCCAAGGCTGGAATTACTTTTAAGTGTCCATTTCCATAGCGTGGAATAGCCTTTTAGATTGGCTTCTAAGGGTGCTTCTAACACAGCAGGGCTTCACTTAAAATAAGCCATGCAAATTGAGCTATGTCAATTGCACAGCTTATTTGAAAATAGCTTATTTCAAAATTGGGAGTGTCTACACAGTACTTATTTAGAAATAGAGCAGTCATCCTCTGACTTCCCTTACTCCTCGTACAATGAGGGTTACAGGAGTCAGAGTAAGAAGTCCTCCAGCTTTACAGTATTGCGACTTTATTTTGAAATAACTGCCTGCTGTGTAGATGCGAAATAAGTTTTTTCAAAATAACTCTAGTTATTTCGAAATAATGTTGCTGTGTAGATGCACCCTAAGAGGTGGAAGCTGGAAAAGCAAACCCAAGCTATGCCCCTCCTTTGTCATCCTTGGCAACTCTAGCAGGTGGGTCAGGCCTCCACAGTCCTGTCTTTTTCCAGTTCCATTGAGATATATGGGACCTGATAGCAGAACCACCAGTGATTTCTACAAACACATCCTTACAGAATGGCAGAGGGAAAACACCAAGATAGGAATCTCATAGGCTTTTCCTCCGTCTCTTCTTCCCATGTGGTCTCTCGTGGGGAAAGCGTGATCCGTGTATTTCACACACTCGTCATGAATATCAGCTTCCTAGGACATTATCGCTACATCTACACTGCACCTCTCTTGTGCAAAAGCTTATGCAAATGAAGTGTGGATATTGCCGCACTTCATTTGGATAGGCTTTTGTGCAAGAGAGGTGCAGTGTAGATGTAGCCTTATAAGGGAGGCAGAAAAGAGAAAAAAATCTGAACACTTAAAACATTGTTTTCTTTTGCTAAACCCTTTTGCTGTCAGTTAGCACTGTCCACTGTATTAAAACCACCATCCGGTTCCTTAATCAGAAGTCTAGCCAGGCTTTTAGCTGGGCAAATTGAGATACCAAAAGGTAAAGCCATAGTCTGAATTACGAGTTGTTCATTTATTTTTATTTACTTGTCATGGTGCAGTCATAGATGAACAGTATTTATTTTAAGTACAATCTGGAAGGCTAATGTATATGGATCTGTGTTCAGAAAATTGGAGAATGGCTTCACAGCTGGTGTAAACTGGCACAACTCAACTGAAGTCAAGGAGACAATGGTAATTTATATCAACCCTTTAAATTTGTAATATTTCCTTTTCACTTTTTTTCTTATTTATATATAGTTTGAAAACAGAGATGAGGATATTGAATCAATTTGGCAAATATTCTTCCATTCAGGAAATCAATATGATGCCCTGGGATTCCAAAGTTACTTAAAATCATAGAATCATAGGGCTAGAAAGAACCACCAGGGTCATCTAGTCTATCTCCCTGCTGAGATGCAGGATTTGTTGTGTCAAAATCATCCAGGATAGATGATTATCCAGCCTCCTTTTGAAAATCTCCAATGAAGACAGTTCCTCTATCTCTCAAGGCATAATATGAATATAAAAGTAAGTGATGTTTACACTGTACATTTTTGATTCATGCATGTCTTTTTTCAAAGTTGTTAGAAGAAAGTGATTCATAATGAGATAAGGCTCTGTGAAGTATGAAACCCTAAAAAGCTGCACTTTGCTTCTAAGATACTATAAGTGAAGAATAAAGAGTAGTGGGGAAATGTGTTGAGAAAGTACAGACTAGTCAAGGACTTCCTGAATGGCAGAAAAAAAATGTGATTTGTGGCACATCTAAATAAAACATATCACTGGGCCTTGATTTTATATGATAAAAAAAGAAATACATCCTAAGATGGCAATTCAGACAAAGCAATCCTCTTCAAGGTAAATAAAGTATTCCTATGGGAATGTCAATGCTTGTATATAGAAAATACCATTCCAGAAAACAGCAAGGCACAAAGTCCACCCAAAAATGTATCAAAAAAACATATGCCTCTTTCTCTGATTTTTTTATGCACTATGATTACTCTATCTTCACTTGTCGCTTTTCCGACTGGATTTCTTTTCAGTTCCATGACAGCCGTCCAGCTCTGCTCATTAATACCACTTTATGTTATTCTCTGTAATACCTCTTGCCTGCAGCTACACATGCCAGTCCAAGAGCAACACATAGATCATTTGTGGATAAACTTAATTTTACACTAGTTTTCTACCGACTCTTCTGGATTTACATGCACTTCACGGAATGTGAACTTTGAGCATAGTGACATCTATGTGGCCTTATTTTATCCTTTTCACTTTCATTGAGGCCATGTAACTACAAAAGCAAAACCAAAAATGATTTAAAAAAAGTTTTAGAAAACTCATCCTATGAGACAAGTTTAAAACATCTATGTATATTCAGTTATGAGAAAAGAAAATTGGATGGAGAATCAGGTAACACTCTTCAGATATGTTAAGGGCTCTCATAAAGAGAGTAATAATTAACTATTCTATATATCCACTGCAGACAAGACAAGAAGAAATCACCTTAATTTGGTTAGATATTGGAAAAGGTTCCTAACTATGAATATAGTTAAGCACTGGATTATGCTACCAAAGGCAGCTGTGTAATCCCCATTATTGGTGGTTTTCAAGAGCATATTGGACAAACACATGTCAGGAATGGTCTAGGTTTCTTTGGCCCTGCCTCATCACAGGATGCTGGACTAAATAACTTCTTGATATTCCTTCAATCCCTGTATGTTTATGATTTGGTTTGGAAAATTTGCCCATAAAAAATATGGTTCAATGTCCATTATACAGGTGTATGTGACAGTTGAATTAACACAAGAACAGCCATATTGATCAGACCAAAGGTCCATCTAGTCCAGTATCCTGTCTTCTGACAGTGACCAATGCCAAGTACCCCAGAAAGAATAAAACTAATAGGTATGTCACCAAGTGATGTGTCCCCTATCACTCATTCCCAGCTTCTGACAAAGGCTAGAGTCATCATCCCTACTCATATATGCAAATAGCCATTGATGGGCCTATCTTCCATGAATTTATCTAGGTCTTTTTTGAATGCTATTATAGTGTTAGCCTTCACTACTCTCTGGCAAGGAATTCCATTGGTTCACTGTGCATTATGAAAAAAAAATTGTTTTAAACCTACTGCCTCTTAACTTTATTTAGGTGACCCCTAGTTCTTGTGTTATGAGAAGGAATAAGTAACACCTCCTTAAATACATTCTCCACACCAGTCATGATTTTATAAACCTCTATCATATCCCACCACTTAGCTGTTTCTTTTCCAAGCCGAAAAGTAACAGTTTTACTAATCGCTCTTCCTACAGAAGCCATTCCATACTCCTAATCATTTTTGTTTCCCTTTTCAGTCCTTTTCCAATTCTTATATATCTTTTTGTGATGGGCAACCAAATCTGCACAGTATTCAAGATGGGAGTGCACCATGGATTTATTTAGAGGCAATATGGTATTTTTGGTGTTATTATCTCTCTCTTTCTTAATGATTCCCAACATTCACTTTGCTTTTCTGACTGCCACTACACATTGAGTGGATGTTTTCAGATAACTATCCACAATGACTGCAAGATCTTTTGAGAGAGAGTACTACTAATTTAGGCCTTATCATTTTGCATCTATAGTTGGGATTATGTTTTCCAATGTGCATTAATTTGTATGTAACAACATTAGTTTCATCTGCCATTTTGTTGCCATTCACCCCATTTTGAGAGATCCTTTTGTAGCTCTTCACAGTCTGGTTTGGACTTAACTGTCTTGAGTAGTTTTGTATGATATGCAAATTTTGTCACCATACTGTTTATCCTTTTTTTTTCCAGATCATTCATAAATATGTTGAATAGGATTGATCTCAGTACAGACCCCTGGAGTACACCACTATTTGTCTCTCTCCATTCTGAAAATTCACCTTTTATTCCTACTCTTTGTTTCCTGTCTTTTAACCAGTTATCAGTCCGTGAGAGGACCTTCCCTCTTATCCTATGACAGCTTATTTTACTTAAGATCCTTTGGTGAGGACCTTGTCAAATGCTTTCCAAAAGTCTAAGTACACTATATCCACTGGATCCCTCTTTTCTACATGCTGACCTCTGAGCTCAGCCTTTCACACTGCCTGTGGGTGAGGCCAGGGTGCTCTGGCACTGCCCACTAAGGGGTCTTAGGAGCTTCTTCTTCCGGGTCAGCGGGAGGCCAGGCTGACTCAGTACACTCCTCTCATTACAGGTCAGTCTGGGAAGCTCTTCAGATATGTCACCTAAAAAAAATGGCTCAGTTTTGGGAATCTCCCAAAAGCTACATCTAGATTGTAGTGCTTTTCAGGGACACCGGAAAAGCAATTTTTGGAAAGCTCTTTCACCATCCCTGTAAACCTCGTTCTACAAGGAAGAAGGGATGTGTCAAAAGAGCAAGTTTTTCTGAAATTTTGGCACCGTGAAGATGTGCCAAATTTCAGAAAAGCCTCTTTTGACAGAAAAGCAGAAAAAGATACGCAAATTGCGATTCACAGTTTGCGTATCTTTTTTCAACTTACCTTTGTAGTCCACATGTAGCCTTCCATCCTCAGTTGTGAAGATTGGTGCAAAGAATTCATTTAGTTTCTCACAAATATCCTTATTATCCTTGAGTGCTCCGTTAGAATCTTGATTATCCAGTGGCACTACTGATTGTTTAGCAGACTTCCTATTATTGATATATTTTAACAAATTGCTATTAGTTTTTGTATGTTTAGTCAGCTGTTCTTTAAATTCTTTTATGGCCTTCCTTATTATATTTTTACACTTCATTTGTCAGAGTTTACGCACTTTTCCATTTTCCTCACTAAAATTTAACTTCTGCTTTTTAAAGGACTATTTTTTGTGTGAATTTCTTGAATATTTTGATTCAGAAACAGAGTCATTTGCCTACTATTATGTGTTGATTTTGGATTATTCTGAAGCAATATTCAGCATCCATTGTGCTTTTTACTGTCATTGAGGGATCTAAATACCACTTATTTGAAACCACTCATAGTTAACAAATCATTGCTCGGGATAATCTTTGCTTTGTTGAAGAACTGGATGTGTTTGAGCAACATTCTCCCATTCCTTTGCCTGAAGTTGTGGTCATTTAATACAACAAATCTACCTGATATCTCTGAGATAAGAAAGAGAAGTTATCTATGGCTTCTGTGAGAAGGACGGGAAAAGACTTTCAAGCCCTTATTTGGGTAGGTGAAAAGAAGAGCTGCTAGCTCTATTGTTCTTTGTAGGACAGGAAGAAAGAACAAGTGATTAGTCACAAACCCGATTCCCTTTCCCCTCCACTGTGAAGAGGAAGGGAGAAAGAATTACTCCATATCACTTCCTCTAGGGGGAGCTAGATGAAACCAACTAGGTGAGGAAAGAAGGGATCTTCAGCTCCATAGCAAAGCTAGACTACAGGATTCCCAAATATAAATAGACTACAGATCTCAGAATCATTCAGAACATACCTTTTCTCTGTGTTTGCATTATACATTGCAAAACGCATACATAGCACTATAGAAACCAGTGCACAGAGGAATAAGGGCATATAACTTGTTAAGAATTATGACTTATCTCATTACTTGTTTTTAGTTATGAAACAGGGTTTCTTCTTGAAGCAAGTGTGCTGTTTACATAATAAATAACAGAATTGTTGCACACCTAAATTACTCTTTCACCTAATGTAGGATTATTTTCAATAGGGATTTAAATTATCTTTTCTGAATTTATATTTACAACACACATGAACAATTTTCATAGATATTTTGTCATACATACAAGCATCATTAAAATGAGAGGGTTTCGTTCTGTTTAGTTTCACTGTGATATAATAACCTTTTCTATCCTAGTAAAGCTTCTGCTTTTCATTTCTCAGAGCAATATGAATTCACTTTAAGGCTATGTCTAAACAACAGGCTTCTTTCCGAAGAAGCATTTTTCGGAAGAGATCTTCCAAAAAAACTTTTTCCGGTAGAGAGCATCTACACAGCAAAAGTGCATCCAAAAAAGTGATCTGCTTTTTTGAAAGAGATTGTCCAGACGCTCTCTCTCATGTAAGCTGTGATTGCTATGGACAGAATGGCCACCAGGGCACCTGTGCTTTTTCCTCTTTCCTCTTCTTCCAAAAGAACTCCCTCTTCCCCATCTACTCATGCCTTTTTGTGACAGAACTCTTTCACAAAAAGGCTTCTTCCTCATAGAATGAGGATTACCAATGCCAGAAAAACCTCTCTGGTTTTTTAAATTTTCTTGCGGAAGAATGCCATTTCAGTGTGGACGTTCCTCAAGTTTTGTCACAAAAATGGCTGTTTTTCCGACAAAACTCTGTAGTGTTAACATACCCTAAAAGTTGAGCTACAAAATGCCCCTTTCAAAAAGAAAGTGATCAATTTTCTACAGAATTATAGACTAATCTATAGATTTCTATAGTTAGGAAATAAACCTCTATTAAATTCTATACTATGATTTAATTTTAGATGCACACAAGCACAGAAGGAAAACCCTTTTCAGAATGACACTGCATGCCAGTGAATGAGAACCTGGTCATGAAACTGACTAAATATAAACATATTCTACTAGATTTCCCAGTTTCACTTTCTAAGATGAGTGAAGTATAAAGATTAAATAAAAACATAAATTGCATGAAGCTTGTGATATTTGGTATGCTGAGGCATGCCCAGCTCCTGGAGTCATGTTATTAAGGTGACAACCTCATCTTTCACTCACAAATATATATTTCCAGCTTTTATGGTTTTGGCAACATGACCCAGGTGTGGTTTAAAGGCTCAGAAACAAGAAGGCAGAGAAAAAAGACCCTCCCCCCCCCCAACACACACACACACACACATTTATTATTACCTAAACACTGTGATTTGTAAGCCAATCCCAAATTGCAAATTGGATTTTTAAAGGTACAACTATCATAACAAAGGTGTTCTTCATATCAGTGAACGGTTTCATCTTTTCAAATATGAAACCACTAATGCTCTACAACCTTGAAACTGTGTGCGGTCAGTAACATTGCTGACAAGTGGAAATAAATTCTCCTTCCAATACAGCTATTCCTCATTACACTATTTTAAGTGAAAGCACAATCAAGCTTGCTCTCACTGTTGCTCTCTTTTTCTTGATAAGGTCCCACTATTTTATTGGTCAGCCTGCAGTTAGCATGATTGCTTTTTAAGAGTATAATCAACTTAGTTAAATAATGTTAATGGAGCTTGATAATTTTTCCTGTTCCATTTTTATTAACATTTTATGGTCAATATGACATAAGACTGTCTTATATACAAGCATAAGCCAATTAGGATGTTAAACCAATGAAGAAAGGGGAAAATGGTTCAGTCTTGTCTTCAGTTATACAGATGTCACTCAATGAAACAAATCTGTGTAAATCAGATTTTAGTGGAGTTAACACAGAGATGCACTGTTGGAGCTAAAGGCAAATCTGGGTCTATATACTGCAAATTAAATCATGAAGGATGAATGGAGGAATGGCTTAAAGATATTTTAAAAGATTAGGACAGACAAGGAGACACAGGCCCAGACCATCAGCTAAAGCTAAGGAGCCTAAAATACAGCACAGAGCAGTGAGTCAGAAGGTGGCCAGTTTGTCCCCCAAACCTGCATGCTGGTTCAGTCTTCCAATGTAATTTAAAGAACTTAGCATTAAGACAACTGATCTAGTTCCAATACAATAGGAAACATTGCCACTGCCCCCCACCTCTATGCCTCAAATTTAAAATGAACCTGAATGAAAATTTTCTGAGATCCAGAAAGGATTAGTAAAGATTACACATTCACTCCCCAGCACAGCCAGCCAACTGTAAATCTAATGCAGGCATGGCCAACCTGTGTCTTGCAAACCCACCCCCGTACTCTCTGAACACAGCCCATGCCTCCCAGCTCCCTTGTGCTCACCAGGGCAGGGGAGCCGTCCGGATCAAAATAACTCTTTTTTATTTTGCTCTACAACTTTTTGCACCGGCTCTTCGCGCTGGATTCAGCTGGATCTTGGCTCTTTGTCTGGAATGGGTTGGCCATCCCTGGTCCAATGTAATGCTGTGTACCATGCACTATGCAGTGGCATTGCCATTTCTATGACTATGCTGGAGCACCAAGCCTGACCACAAAGAGGAATCAGGAATGTTATAATAGGCAGGATCTGTTTATAAACATTAATAATAATAATAATTAATAATGGTACAATACGAGACCCAAGATGTGAAGTTCAACTCTGTATCTGGCACCAAAATCTGTCTGGATATGAGCTCTGAGCCTTCAACATTTATGCCTGTACTTATCTTTAAGCATGAAAATAATTAAGTACAGTCAAACTATTTACAGGGTCACCCTTTGCTGTTTTACTTTAGCCTATCCCAGAAGCTTCAGGTGGGATGCTTGGATCTTGATTCAAATCTCTCCAAAGTTTAAGTCGGTGATGAGTTTCAGAGCAAGTTTTCTCCTGGGAGCTCATCTTTATTACTTTTCACTTAGGGCACCTTCTTTTTGAAGCTCTCAAAGTAATTTTGCAAACATTAAATCTCATGCAGTAGCAGCCCCCATCCTCATCTCTCTGTGAGGTAGGTATTGCTATTACTGTCCCCATTTACAGACACTGAAAAAATAAAGCACAGAGGAGCTAAGATGCTGATTTTCAGAGGCACTTGACACTGTTGCGCCTATTGACTTTAACAGCAGTTGAGGATGTTCAGGACCATCAAAACCAGTGCAAATTATCTGGAAACAGAACTCAAAAGTCCTGTTGTTCTATGTACTAAACTACACTCCTTCAAAAACTACAAATTTTAGGTGAAGTTTGGTGAAGCTCAGGCTAAAGTTACTGGAATTTTCAGTCTTTGCCTCTACAGGTCACCTTTAAAATGTAAATAAGAGACAAAGAACGCACAACATTATTTCACATCATCCCTTATCACCATCAGTCTTATTGGAAAACATATTTACCTCATAATTCCCTCCACCTGGATGCTGCTACCACCCTCATGCACTGTGATGCTTTATGAAATTATTACTCCCATTAAAACAGTTGATTGGTTGCCATACCCTTTTAGTATCTTTAATCAGAAATTTGATTTCATGAGCATCAGGGAACATATAGTAATGTATTCCGGTGCCAAAAGTTGTCATAACTCCAGCTTATAAATGATTTCATGCTGGTGGGTGTTACAGCCCCAATGCTTGGGCTCTGGAAGATGAAGGAATGAAGCACTGGGAGATAAAATTGATTTTTTATCCTTTCTGCTAGATAATAATGCCTAACATCCATCTTAACTTTTAAGATCAAGGCTAGAAGCTAAGATACAGACTGGGGAAAAAAACAAGATCAATATTATGCATTATATTCTGACTACATATGATCTGTATAGAAGCTGATGCTATGTATACAGTATGAAGCTGGTAATATCAATTTAGCAATTTTTCTCTTAGAATTTAACATGAGAATATCTCACTGTACCAAGCAAAGCTATTATATTACTTTGGATGTGGTATTTCACTAATATAGCATTGTTCAGAGACATAAGCCCTTAAACGTAGGTTCAAATCTCACCTAAGGCCATAGGTAGCCAGTATGTTAGCTGGTTGGTCTTAACTACTTTTATTTCAAAACCCCTTTGCTGTATCTAAATTTCCATACCAAACACATCACCACTATCAGAGCTCCCATATTCTCCGTTAGTGTACACTGGTATTTCCAGCATTAAAATATCAGTGTATGCTGCAGAGCTTTGAAAATATTGGCAGTATATACAATTCTGGATGTTGAAAATTCTACCTATGCTTTAGATGATTTCCAACACTACAGAATGAATTCCTTCAACAATGCTGAGTTCCAATACAAAAAACCTCTACTTCTTTCATCTACAACAAGTTGCAATTTAAAGCCGTATATTGCACTTCCTATTCTATCTGTACAATTTTCTACAAACTCCTTCTCATCCCTGGGAGGTGAACACCTTTAGGATGACAAGAGCTTCACATCATGAAGATACTGAGTTGCAGCAGTTTGATGTGGTGTAGTGCCACAGTAGGCTGAGAATGCAATATCAAGATATAAGGCGGAGGGGTGGGGGGGTTAAGCAAAAGTTCTAGCATCTTAATCCTTGCATTCACTTCAATGTGCGAATTCTGGTATAGTGTGTGGAGAGCCACGTCTCCCTTTACTACTGGTAGATATTTGAGCCTCTAACGGGTGTTCCATGCTTCTCCTGCCCTCTGCCTTGGAGCTGCCCCTCTGGAACCTCCTGCTTGCTGTGCAGGTTGGAGAAGGAAGAGGGGGAGGTGCTGATACCAAGGTGTTCCCCAGCTCTATCTCTGTACTCATCTCCACAGAGGGACACACGATAGGACTCAAGTTGGAAAGAAGTTGCTGGCAGCTGCTCTTATGTCTGAATGAGTTTCCCATACTTAAAGGGGCAATGCAAATCCCTGTCACTCCCACATACCATGTGTATTTCTGTCAATCACACAAACACACTCTGTCCTTCACGCTCACCTCGTGACTCAACATACACTTGTGTGGCTGCTGTTGTTATTTTTTTTTACTTTTTTTTCAGCGTGTGTTATTTTAGGTTTTTGGCTGGTCTGTGCATATATTGTCTAGGTTTTTAGTTTCTCCTGGTGGTGCACATCTGCTCATTACCTCAATATTGGTGCACATAACAAAATTCATTCCCTACAATTATTTCCATCCATGTATGGAACACTGGCCAGGAATTTCCAAGAATTGGCTTATTCTCCTGGAGGCTCCTGCAGTACAATTAGGAGATTGACAGGTAACAGTCCAGGAGGGATAAGGCAGACTCTTCCCCTGCCCTGAACCTGTTCACTGCCTGGAAGCAGCTGACATGTCCCTGTGGCTTTGGGGAAAGCTGGGCAGGGGGTCTCCACACACTGTCCTTGCCTGCGGGCACTGCCCCTGCAGCTCCCATTGGCCAGGAATAGAGAACCCTGGCCAATAGGGGAAAAGTGTGGAATGGGGAGGGGGGAACAGGCCCTGCCCCAGAGAGGAGAGTAGAAGGGACAGATATCATGGGTGGGAAGAGGAGGAGGCATCAAAAGGACCAGGGTTTGCAGGGCAAGGCTCCCGTCCCCACCTCCTCTCCCAGCCCGGGGCTGATCTGGCTCTGAAGGGCAAGTCCACGAGGGTGTAGGGGTGGTGACTGCAGATGGGGGGCAGAGCAAAGAGTCACCTGCCCCTTCCCCCCAGGAGCCACTTTTAAGAGTGGCACAGCGCCAAGGCAGGGGCAAGCCTATTTTAGCCCTAGTGCTCCATTGCCCAGGAGCCACCTGAGGAAAGCAGTGCCAAGCCAGAACTCACATCCCAAACTCCTTTCCCAGCCCTGAGCCTCTCTTGGAACCCCTGTTCCAAACTCATCCTAGAGCCCCTACCACACTCCAAACCCCTTGGCCCATGACCAGAGCCTGCACCCCCTTGCTCCTCAACTTTCTACCCCAGTCAGGAGAAAGTGAGTGAGGATGGGGAAGTGAGGGGAGATGGATTGAGTAGAGCTGGGCCAGGGAGAAGAGGCAGGGAAGGAGGCAGGGCAAGTGTATTTGGGTTTGAAGTAGATCCAGGATTGCATTTAAATTGAAAAAGTGATCTTGTGCTTATAAAGGTTGGAGACCACTGGTTCATTTGGTTAGCCTTTGACTTCAGCTGAATTGCCCACTCAGCATTGCAATGATGGGAACTGCAATATGAAGAAGTAACAACAAACCTGGTAATTGCACGGGCAAGGTAAGGAGAGAGACTATGATAGCATCAGGGATCAGAGTCTGCAGCACAGTTAATCTCTTGGCAACTTAACAGGAACAACTGACTTGCAGCAGGCTACCTGAGTGACTTCATCACCAGACTACTCAGGAAAGGTAGCTGTCTGGCTTTTATGCCCAGCAGCAACAGTTACTTGGCTGTTCAGTGTGATCAAGCCTGCACAGCTGTGAATTTTTCTTGTGTTTGCTTCTCCGTGCCATGCTACTGTCTTGCTCCACTCTGCTTCTAGTCCTGCTCCTGGTCCCATTCCCCCACCTTGCTCCTGCTCAGTCCCCCACCTCACTTTGCTCCCGGATCCAGTTTCTTCAGCATAATCTTGTTTTTTATTCCATCCCCAACCCTTGGCATAGCTACTAGTTCCTGATTCTGGCTCTGACCTGTGGTTTGGATTTGCCCACTAGGTCTGGTTCCTGCCCCACCAATTAAGCATAACCCCATCTCTAACAAATAACCCCAAATTACATTTTTTCAATCCTCTATCCAAATGCAAAGTAACAAAGGGAAAGTTTTGCACTTTGTTACCTAACTAATAACTACCCCATAGGTGCAAATACAGCAGGTTGGAAAATAACATATGAATCACTTATATACGTCAGGGGGAAAAATAAAGAAAATAAAACATTTGTATTGTTCTTTGCAGGCAACATGCTGGTGGTCATTGTATATGTAGATACCATTGATATAGGGAAAGTAGAATTGAGATCCTGGAGGCTAAACTTTGGCTGCTAGGAAAGAGATTGAAATCCAGGACCTCCAATGTAATATCATCTGAAATGTTTCCAGTCCCAAGTGCAGGAGCAGTTAGAGGAAGAATTATTAAAGGGAATACTCTAACAACTTTTTTTCCTCTCTCCTTTACTAGAATATAAACTACAGGTAGGAACTGATGGGAAACAGTCAAATGAAAAAAAAATATTTTCATTCAGTTATATCACATAAAGGCAGACAATTAAATATTGACAAATAGTGTAAGTGCTTTTATACAAATGCTAAAGTTTAAATGCTAAGATGAGTGAACTTGAGTGCTTGTTATTAAATAGGGATATTAATTTAATAAGCATTGCAGAAACTTGGTGGAACAATGATAATAATGGGGTATGGTAATACCAGGATACAAAATATATAGGAAAGACAGAGTAGGTTGTGCTGATGGAGGCGTGACTTTATACATGAAAAAAACCATGGAGTCAAATATAATAAAATCTTAAAAGAATGTAAAAATAGAAATGTCATATTTGAATAATAGAGTTTAGGAGTAGGAATATAGTACTGACAACTTCCCCAGGATGTTGACAGTGAAAAACTCAGGGACATAGACACTACAAAAAAAGAAAACCCTATAATAATAGGGGATTTCAACTGTCTCCACACTGACTTCATGTTGCAAACTTCAGGGCAAGACTCAGAGAAAAAAGTTATGGACATCTTTAATGGCTGCTTCTTGGAGCAGCTAGTTATGAAACCTACCAGAGGAGAGTCAGTTCTTGATTTAGTACTGACTGGTTCAAGAGATGACGGTAGCTCAGTCAATCAAAGAATACCACAGTGTAATTAACAATCTTGCAGGAGGTGAAGCACAAAAGAAAGTCACTGTAGTATCATTTAACGTCAAGGAGGGGAATTACACAAAAATGAAAAAGCTAGTGGAATGGAAATGAAAAGGACTAGATGGAAGAGTGAAATGCCTGCAAGCCACATGTATACTTTTTTAAAACCCCATAATAGAGGCTCAAACTAAATATATATCGAATAAAGGAAAACAGTAAAAGGACAAAAAATGCCACATTGGCAAAACAACTGAGTAAAATAGGTGCTTACAAGGCAAAAAGGTATCCTTTAAAACTTAGAAGACAAATCCTACCAAGAAAAATAGAAAGTGATTAGAAAATCCGGTAAATCAAGTGTTAAAGTACAATTAGACAGTCAAAAAATGAAGCTGAAAAAACCATGAGAAAAACCCATAAAAAAATAACAGTATTTTAAGTACATTTTAGTACAAGCAGGAATCTTGCCATATCATGGGAGGGCCTCTAGACAGCTAACGGAGCACTCAAGGAAGACATTGTGAATAAGCTAAGTCAATGATTTGCTTTGTTCTTCATTGCAGAAGATGTGAAGGAGATTCTCATACCTTAGACATTCTTTTTAGGTGACAAATATGTAGAACTTCTCCAGGCTGAGACATCAGTAGAGGAGGTTTTGGAATTCACCCAAGAGTTCTGAAGAAACTTGGGTACTGAAATTGTGGAAATATTCATGGTGGTATGTAACCTATTACTTAAATCAGCATCCATACCAGATGCCTGGAAGACAGCTAATGTAGCGTAGAATTTTTTTAAAGGGACACAAAGTTGATGCAGGCAAACTGGTTGAAATTATAAAAGCACAGAATTGTCAGATGCATAAATAAACACAATTTGTTGGGGAAAGATTCAACACAGCTATTGTAAAGGGAAATCATGCTTGACCAATCTGTTGACCCCTTCAAAGAATTAACATGTGGACAAGGACAATCAAGTGGATACCACGTGCTTGGACTTTTAGAAACCATTTGGCAAGATCCCACACCAAAAGCTCCCAAGCAGAGTAAGAAGTCATAGAATAAGACAGAGGTCATATTCTCATGAATCAGTACATGGTTTAAAGAGAGGAACCAAAGTATACATATATATGGTTCACAATGGTCAAAATGGTAAATCATGGGGTCCCTCATGGATCTGTACTGGTACCAGCCCTGTTCAACATATTCATTAATTATCTGGGAAAAGGGGTAAACAATGGAGTGGAAGTGGAAAAGTTTGCAGATAATACAAAATTATTCAAGAAAGTTAAGGCCAAAGTACACTGGAAAGAGTTACAAAGGTTAACAGAGTGACTTGGCTGTGTCCTTTAAAAATCTGTTTTGTCATTTCTTCCTCTAAAAATTCACAGCTGTTTCCCCTTTTCACATTCTCTACCTTTCTAATTATTCCAGCTACAGGGTTCCTTATCTTTCCAACAGTAACGCTTCCAGATCACCACCTCTGTTCTCCCTTCTATTTATTTGCTATTCTATAACTCAAAGTGCTGTCACATGGATACATTCCCATAACTCCTGGGAGCTTCCTGCCATTTTTGAAGCAGATAAACAGACACATTCTTTTTAATAGTGAATTTAGTGCTGGTGAAATATGTCACATAATAGTAATGGAAACAAACTGTATGTGATACTTTTAATCTGATTATACCAGCTCTAAATTCCCTAAATCTGCCTACAAATGTAACAACTGTCATTGCCTATTATGGTTGGGGTTCTGCGTTGTGTGGACACCTGTCTATTGTGAACTCCCCAACTAATTTCTCACAGATCACTAAAAGTCACTGTCCACTCAAACTAGAGATCAACAGGTGAATAGCTCTGTATTCCATTGTAATCTGATGAATGTCCATATTACTGCAGAGATGGTCTCTGCAATCAAAGGGTTAACCTGCTTTACTGGCATGAGTGTCACATACCCAAAGGGAATTGAATGGACTTTCTGAGTGTGAGCTTAGTATTTTTTCATTTAGGTTTCTTGAAGTGGTTTCCCTTTTGAGATGTTAACATCCGCATTTTTTTTCAGTGGCCTGACCTTTTAAATACAGCTTAGCAAGCAGGGGAAAATGTATTAAAGGCATTTCCCAACTTTTACATGGAGGGTGGGGGAAGGGGTCACCTCGAAGAAAGTGTCTGTTATTGTATCTTTGAGACTGCTCTTCCCTTTCTCAGCTTTCCCTTTCCCTGCAGTGTCCACAGTGACTCACACCACCCTGCACAGGCATCAGAAAGATTAGACTCATAAGGAAACAATTACCCGCTCTTACAATAGCACAGAAAACATTTTTGTATTAAAGATTAGGGGCATTAACAACTCCCTGGAAAAAAACACATTGAGAACAGAAGTTCATTAATCTTTGAACATTGTATAATTCTCATGCAAGATCCTTACAGCCTCTTACAAGTGGCTTAAGTATAGTATGATAATTGTTTTCAATTACTTCATTATTATTTCCACCGGAGCAACTACAAATCCTCTCCTGTGTAGTGGTATCTAATGTGGTTGAAGGGATGTTTGAGTCAATATGTTCTCTCACCATTGATATCCTCTGGGGGAAAAAAAAAAGACAGAGCCAACAATTGGGGAGGGACAAATTTTCATGACAAGGTAACACAAGAGAGAACAGATTTCTGTGGCAAGTTCACACACAAGGCCCATATTCCTGTGACCACTCTGGTCTGTTAAGTCAGTTGCAATACATTTTCTGCTAATTGGAAACAAATTAGGGCTGTCTGGAGAGAACAATAAGAACATTGAACTCTAATCTCCTACTAGAACATGTCATGCCTATTATCTGAGAGGTTTTTAACATTTCCATACATGACTATTTTTTTAATCTCTTATTATTTCATTTTCCCCTGAGGTTCCATTCGTAAGAAAGACATTACTCCCATGTGCAAATCTTGAAGTGTCTTGAATACATTAAGTACACTACTTTCTGTATAGGTAATGCCACTTTTGGTAACACATTGTGTTTAGAAGGCTTATTCAAATCTTTTCTTTAAACCTGGTCATGTCTTTGTTGAAGGTTTAATTTATGGGACATTTCTGATATGAGTACTTCTCATTTACTCAATTATTTGCTCAAACTTTTTGTGCATGTCTGGATGGTTGGGTAAAACCATTGCATTCCTTTGCATGCTCTTCCATTTCATAGGATATTGATTTTTTTTAAATTGCCGTCTTTAAACAATGTGGCATAGTAAAGTCATTTCCATGGAGGCCTTTGAGGCATGAAGCAATGAAGTGTTTACAACCCCCCGGATTGTAGACAACTCTTAACAACCTTCAAGTGCTCTTTTAAAGTGGATTTGGTGCTGATGAAATAAACTGGACGGAAAATATGAGCAACTAATGTCTTCTGTTTAGCTACAGAATAAGTAGAGCATTGGCAATGTTAGCATACGTAAAATGGACTTGTATTCACTTGTGCCACATCTATATTAGGACACTTTCTCAAAATAGGAATACTGGTTCTGGTAAAGTGCTCCTAGGATGGATGAACTTGCATAGGCAATGCTGCATTTACACCAGTATCATCAAACTACTTCCCATGAGTGAAATGCAGTCTTGGCACTATAACTATGTCCAACGCCGGCTCTAGGTTTTTTGCTGCCCCAAGCAAAAAAATTTTTGGCCGCTCCCCCCCTTTTTTTGGTGGCTTTTACACGTTTGCACTTTGCAATGTTTTGTTTTGTTTTGTTTTGACTGTTTAAATTAAAAAAAAAAATTAAAACAGAAAATTTGTAGTTAGTGAAATAAAACAATTTCCTACTAGTGTACTCATTTAATTTTAACAAAATCACAATTACAAACAATTTGTAACTCCACCAGTACCTGCAGCTTCTCCAGTGTCTGCAGGGCCTTGTCCAGCGTGGTCCACGTGGCCGTGCCCAGGGTGCAGGGGCCCCGGCGGGTGCCCGGCCCCCCTGCAGCCACCATGGCCCTGGTCGGAGGGGAGACTGCGCTTACTGCACCGGGGCCATCCCCCCGCGAACCTGCCCCAGCCCCCTGCAAGCAGGGCTGATCCGAAGTAGGAGGCGGAGCTGGGCAGCAGCAGGAAGCAGAGGGCGGCCAGCAGGCTCTGGTCGCGCATGGTGCCAGCACTGTGAAGCGGGTAGTGGCGTCTCCTGTGGCCCTTTAAAATCAGTGGGCCGGGGCAGGGCCAGGCATTGCCGGGGGCAGCTGCTTACCTGGAAATGCTGCCTCTGGAAATGTGCCGCCCCAAGCATGTGCTTGATTTGCTGGTGCCTAGAGCTGGCCCTGGCTATGTCTCCACTAGGGCCTTCTGACAGCACAGCTTCGTCCATCTGAGATTACACCTTTTCACACGTCTGACACAGTTGTATGAACAAAAATCTGGAATGTAGACCTGACACAGAAAGGGTTTGCTGATTTGGTTATAATTATACTGGCAAAGTCTTCTTGTGGAAAAGTAATAGAGAGGTAGACGTGTTAGTCTGATCTTGCTAAAACAAAAGGAAAAACTATGTAGCACTTTAAAGACTAACAAGATGGGTTAATAGGTGATGAGCTTTCATGGGCCAGACCTGCTTCCTCAGATCATATTCTGGAAGAGAATTGGCATGACCATATATACCAAAGGAATATATATATATATATATATATATATATATATATATATATATATATATATATATATATATATATATGTATATGGTCATGCCAATTCTCTTCCAGAATATGATCTGAGGAAGCGGGTCTGGCCCACGAAAGCTCATTACCTATTAAACCATCTTGTTAGTCTTTAAAGTGCTACATAGTTTTTCCTTTTATTCTTGTGGAAAGGCAGCTTATAGCAGCAGAACAGGTTGTTGGGTTTGCTTGTTTGTTTGTTTTTGTTTTGTTGGTGTAGCTTAATATCAGTTCCCAAAACTAAATAAGCTCTACTGGCAAAAGGAATGTTTGCTGATATGATTGCATGTATACTAAGGATTTTGCTGTCACAGGTATGTCTTTTTAGGGAGTGATTTTATTAATAATCCTAATCTTCATTTATTTCCCAGCCCATGATGTCAGCTGAGGTTGCAAGCAAAGGTGCAACTAGTGGTAATGGTCATTATGACTTTTGTGTTGGGATCAGTTGCCCTTTAGAAATTGGGCTAAGTCTACTAACTCATTGATCTGAGGGTCATTGCAGTGGGAGAGGAGTTTCTTTAAGATACAGGGATACTGGGAAGAAAAAGAAAATTATGAATTTTATCTGAATTTCTGTCTCACTTTGATTAACCAGTTTTTCTTAACTTCCATGGCCCCATCAGACAGACAGTTTATTAAATTAATGAAAATATTTTTTTAATGACCACTGATGTTGGTTCAATTTTGAGGTTCACAATCTGAGATATTTTGGTTATCTTTACACTAAACATCCCAAAATAAAATCAGAACCCCAATTTTTTAAAGTGGCCTTCATGTGCTTTAGATTATAGTTAATATTATTTCTGGTCTGGACATACATATGTAAAAAAAAGAAGAACAATAGCAACAAAAAATGCACCACCAGCTCCATTCTCAAAAACAAACAAACAAACAAAAAACACACCCCAGAGGACAGCAGAAGAGTAGGTACATAACCACAAATGCAGTAAGACACATCAATGTGTTAAACTTACCCAGTGCATACAGCCATATCTGCAGACCAGATGCATGGCTAATGAAGTTGAACAATGTAATGAAAATACATTTGTCATTTACTATGCAAGAGAGTGAAAGTTGTAAAGTTAGACAGGAGCCAGGGCTATGGTTCCTGTCTACCCAGGGCAGGCAGACAGTCACATGCTAGCTTTGCTCAAACTATCGTGCTAAAAACAGCAGTAAAGTCAGGGGTCCCAAAGGGTTTGTATTCAGGTGGCCAGCTGCACTATCCCCAGCTACTGTGAGACTGCTGTTTTTAGCATGCTGGCTCAAGCAGAATTAGAACATCTGTCTACCTATATTGGAAAGTATGCTCCCAGCTGCAGTGAAGATCTCTCCCATGAAGCCAAAATATCCAGTTTACTATAGGAAGAATTCACACTACCGATTACTAGCAGTGCAGGGCAGACAGGGACTTCAAGAGATTCTCCAGTCCAGCCCACCATGCTGCAGCAGGATCAAGTATACACAGACATTTCTGGTTGCTGTTTATCTAACCTGTTCTTGCCAACCTCCAATGTCTGGGATTCCAAAACATCCCTTGGAAGCTTATGCCAGTTCGGTACTGTCTTTAGAGTTAGAAAGATATTTCCTGTGGTCTACCCTAAATCTCCCTTGCTACTGATTCAGATGATCTTTCTCATCCCATCTTCAGTGGACATGGAGAACAATTAAACTGTCTTTTCTATAATAGCCCTTAACATATTAGAATCCTTCAACGTGTTATCAGCCCCCTTTTAAGTCACCTTTTCTCAAGACTACACATATCCAGGTTTTTATCCTTTGTTCATCAGCCAGGATTTCTAAACATTTTATCTTTTTGTTGTTGTTCTCCTCTGGGCTATGTCCAATTTGTCCAGATCTTTCTTGAATGTAGACTTAAAGCTGGAACTCACTTACGCTGAGCAGAATGAGAAAATTATCACCCATATTGCATAGGACAATCCTGTTAATATACTACAGCATGATATTAACTATGTTTGAAACTACCTTATGTTGCTGGCTCATACTCAATTTGTGACTCACAATAACCCAAGATCCTTTGGCTAGTCAAAAAGCTGCTGGAGTTACGCCACATTTTATTTGTGCATTTGATTTTTCCTTCTTGAATGTAGTTCTTTGCACTTGTCTTTGTTGAATTTTATTTTCTTGATTTTAAACTAATTTCTCAAATTCATTAGCCACTGAATGGTCTTAATTCAGCACCTCGGAGGTCAAATTCACACAACTGTAAGTGGATATAACTCCTTTGAAGCCAGTAAGCATTTTGCTTAGTTAAGAGAGAGTAAAGGGTAACTCGTCATTTCAGCAGTTTGACCTTGTTGGTTAAAATCCTGGACCTAATGGAAATTTAATTATTGACTTTGATGGGGCCAGAATTCCACCCATTATGTAGAAGTTATCCTATTTAACTTACTTATAAATGATCTAGAGAAAGGGATAAACAGTGATGTGGCAAAATTTGCAGATGATACCAAACTGCTCAAAATAGTTAAGACCAAAGCAGACTGTGAAGAGCTTCAAAAGGACCTCACCAAACTAAGTGATTGGGTAATAAAATGCCAAATGAAATTCAATGTTGATAAATGTAAAGTAATGCACATTGGAAAAAATAATCTCAACTATACGTATGACACGATGGAGACTAATTTAGCTACTACTCTAGAGGGAGATCTTTGAGTCACTGTGGGTAGTTCTCTGAAAACATCCACTCAATGTGCAGCGGCAGTCAAAAAAGCAAATAGAATGTTAGGAATAATTTAAAAGGGGATAGAGAATAAGATTGAGAATATCTTTTTGCCTCTATATAAAACCATGGTACTCCCACATCTTGAATACTGCATACAGATGTGGTCACCTCATCTCAAAAAAAGCTATATTGGCATTGGAAAAGGTTCAGAAAAGAGCAACAAAAATGAATAGGGGTTTGGAATGGGTCCCATATGAAGAGAGATTAAAAAAGACTTGGGCTTTTCATCTTAGAAAAGAGGAAATTAAGGGGGGATGTGATAGAGGTCTATGAAATCATGACTAGTGTGGAAAAAGTGAATAAGGAAAAGTTACTTACTTATTCCCAGAATATAGGAACTAGGGATCACCAAATGAAATTAATAGGCAGAGGTTTAAAGCAAACAAAAGGAAGTTTTTCTTCACTCAGCACACAGTCAACCTGTGGAACTCCTTGCCAGAAGATGCTGTGAAGACTAAGACTTTAACAAGGTTCAAAAAAGAGCTAGATGGATTCATGAGGTTAGGTCCATCAATGGCTATTAGCCAGGATGGGGTAGGAATGATGTCCCTAGCATCTGTTTGTCTGGAAATGTATGATTGAAGAGGGATCATATGATGATTCCCTGTTGTGTTCCCTCCCTCTTGGGCATATGGTATTGGACACTGATGGCAGACAGGATACTGGGCTAGATGGACCTTTGGTCTGACTCAATATGACCATTCTTATGTAAGTGTTTTCCTTAAGTTTTAACTTTCTAACCATTGATTTAGCCCTTATTCTCCTCAGCAAATCAATAAAAGCGTACACGTACACTTGTTTAGAAGGCCACTGAGTTTTGAAGAAATTCTTAAATCTTTTTTACAGCTGGAAACTACAGGGCCTGGGCCTGCCTGGGTGCTTTACAACATTAAAGACAGCAAGATTTGACACAAAGTCAAATTGTAAATGTTGGTGTATGTTGTTATTTTTGCTTCTGTCTGAAATTATACCAAGCAGCTCAGTCTTGTTTTGGAAAGCAAAACATTCTCCACTTAGGATTTCTAGGAAATCTGGAGTAAAAGATTTGTGAGTATTGAAACCAGACTATTATATAATTATTTTTGAAGATATTTTTACTGTAGTGCTGTAATCTCCCACCTTCTCTGCAGTCAGGATTAATGTAATTGTTTAAGACTTTTTAAAGGGATGGAGTTACAGTAAACTTATGCAACTGGCCCCAAACCTTTCCATTTCATGGCAAGGTTTCTGCGGATGAGTGATTTTCTGATCCACACACACACACACACACACGATGACAACTCAGGAAGTGAAGAACTAAACGGCTGCTTTGAATTTATTTGCCTTTTTCCTCAAGTCATGATCTTTCTTTGCATGTGGGGGGCTCAGAGCTCCCAATTTCCCGACCCCTGTGTTCTGAACCTCCGGTAGTGAGGATGGATCTCACATTGCCAAGTGCCAGGTTTTCAAACATTTTATGTTTTCTTTCCCACGAATTGCATGACTGCTGTCTTGTTTACTCATGTGCCCTCCAGACAGCAAGGAAGCTCCTTTGACAAAGCACCGCTCTCCCCTTGAGAATAAGGGTGTGGGATACATTCGCCCCCCAGCCCCCATCTCTTCCTCCCCTTGCCTTTCCCTGAGCTAATCAGGTTTGTCACTGAAAGGAAGCTGTTAGAAGTTCACATGAGCTCTAATCACACATATTGAATTGAAAAAAAGGCTTGCTTCTTTTTCGCTCTCTTTTTCTTTTCATAACTTTCAGTTTATTATTGCTGTCAAACTGTGATAAACATATATTTGCTACAATCACTTACTGGGAAAGAACCCATTTTAAACTCATTAAATGGATCAAAATTGTTTACTTTTAAAATTAGATGTGATTTTTTGTCTCCACCCAAAACAGATTGAATTTTTTCCCCTACAGTAATGTTATTATTCAAACTCCATTGGTCAAGGTTACACACTGGAGAAGATTAGACACTAAGGTATTCATTTCATGTGGTATAATCCTGCTTCACCATTCTGCTTATAATTTACAAAGAGGGTAAGATTGCTGCTGTGGAAAAAAAAGTCCACATTTTGTAGGATAAATCATTCTGGAAAGATTTGAAATGTAATTAAAAACTCTGAAGATTGAGTTTCCTCAGGAAGAGGAACAAGCTATGCAGGTATAAGGTATAAGACATAAAGCATAGCTTTGTCCACAATAGGGGGCTGTATTGGTAAAAATAAATAAACAAATAAAAGCTCTCTAACTGAAATAGTTTCACTGAGACTGCAAATTGAAGATACTAGGACTGTGTCTTAAGTCATGGCTGTTTAGTGCCCTACATTATGTGAAGGGAGTCTGTGATCTCAGTTTATTTTCTGCTTCAGAGATCTACGCCCTCACATTTTAATCAGTCTTAGTATGCATATGATCCATTAGCTATATTCATGGTGTACAGGGTCTATAAAAACAACAGGGTGCAATATTGATTGATGGGAGGTTTCCCACTGACTTCAGAGAAGCCAGGATTTCACCCAGAGAACCCTTGCCAGATTGGTTTCACAGTTAGGGTGATAGGATCAGACAGATGAGTTCAACAGTGGGGAACCCAACAAATCCTGTTCTAAATTTACCCAGTAGCCTTGAGGCTTCTTAAAGTATACCTGCTAGTATGACTTCCCAAGGACTGTCAACAAGCCAGAGAGCGGCGAGGAGTCCTGTGGCACCTTATAGACTAACCGAAGTGTTGGAGCATAAGCTTTCGTGGGCAAAGACCCGCCGTCAGATGCATGTAGTAGAAATTTCCAGAGGCAGGTATAAATATGCAGGCCAGAATCAGGCTAGAGATAACGAGGTGAATCCAATCAGGGAGGATGAGGCCACTTCTAGTAGCTGATCTGGAGGTGTGAATACCAAAAGAGGAGAAGCTGCTTTTGTAGTTAGCTAGCCATTCACAGTCTTTGTTTAATCCTGAGTTGATGGTGTCAGAGTTTTCATCTTCAAGTATGACACCATCAACTCAGGATTAAACAAAGACTGTGAATGGCTAGCTAACTACAAAAGCAGCTTCTCCTCTTTTGGTATTCACACCTCCAGATCAGCTACTAGAAGTGGGCCTCATCCTCCCTGATTGGATTCACCTCGTTATCTCTAGCCTTATTCTGGCCTGCATATTTATACCTGCCTCTGGAAATTTCCACTACATGCATCTGACGAAGTGGGTCTTTGCCCACGAAAGCTTATGCTCCAACACTTCTGTTAGTCTATAAGGTGCCACAGGACTCCTCACCGCTTTTGCAGATTCAGACTAACACGGCTACCCCTCTGATACTTAACAAGCCAGAGAGTAATCTTACTCCAGCCATCCCACCTTATTGGTTCCTGAGATGCTACTCATACCCAGGGTACAAAAAAAGGCTGCCCAGAATCTGACTTTGATCTTTATCTAATCAGGTTTAGCACCCTTACTCCTGATACTTCATATATAGAGGTAGGGGGGTGGGCGACAGAGCATCTTTCTCTCCCCCATCCCTTCCCTTCTCCTATATATTTCAAGTTTTCTTATCCCCTAGTCATAACTCCGGTCATCTGAAGAAGTGGGCTGTGCCCACAAAAGCTCATGATACCATCTACATGTTTTGTTAATCTATAAAGTGCTACCAGACCATTTGCTTGCTGTTTTTTTTTTTTTTACTAGTTTGGAGATATTCTTTTGCTGGAAACATTCCCAGCTGCTGAGGTGACCTTCCAGAGCAGTGAAAAGGGACTGGAGTGGGGGAGAGTATCTAGCCCATGGTTTTAGTAGTTTGGGGGCATGAGGGGGCAGCATTACAAGCACTGCAATACAGTAGTTGGATTTTTGTTGTCTTTGTCTGGGAGGAGGGAGATTATAAATTCTAAGGCTAGGAGGGACTATTGTGGTAATCTAATCTGACCTCATGTATAACACAGGCGTCTGAACTTCCACCAAGTAATTCTTAGAGCAGATCTTTCACATACACACACGCACAAATCTGTTCTTAACTTTAAAATTGCCAGTGATACAAAACCCACCATTACACTTAGTAAATTTGTATGAATTATGAATGATACCTTATTTCCTATATGAAGTTGTCTAGCTTCAGCTTTCAGTCATTTGAACATATGAGATCTTTCTCTGTTAGATTGATGAGCCCCTTATGAAATGTTTGTTCCCAATTTTATACACAATAATGAAGTCTAGGGTGTTGCATATTTTGGGGGATACTTGATTCACAAAGAAAGTCCTTATTATGGTTGTTTATGAAGTGTAGACTTTGGTCAAATATTTTTATGATTTTTTTTCAAGAAATGTATGTTTTGACAGATGGAAACACTGTCATTTAAAAATGTAAAAGAGAGAATATGGAGGGGGGAATCAGAAGAAAACCAACACAATAAACACCAAAAATTGAAACCAAATTTTTGAACAGCAATATGGATAGCCAGTGCAAGGTAGTAAGGAAGTATCTTTTATCATCTTGCTACCGTGAAGGATCATAACAACTTCGCCTGAATCAGGGCTATTATTTTTAAGGCATTTTGATTTATCTCAAAAGGCAACAACCTGTGCTTTTGGATCTGAAAGATGAAGGTTGAAATTTCCAGTTCTTGAAGGGTGTGTGTATGCATGATTTATCTATCTAGATTATAGCAACTGTATGTGTTGTCTGTAGTCCTTGGATTCATCTGTTCATCATTAACACTCTAAAGCATTTTGGCTCCAACTCTGAGCTCATTAGTCTGGCCTGGCAGTTACCTTACTCTCACCAAAGAGTTTTAGTCTTCCTTCCTTTCTAACCAGACAACAAATTCAACATTATTTAAAGATTTAAAATGTCAGAAGTATCTGAGAGTGAAAACTATTGTTATTTATTATATATTATAGGAAGATCTGGTATACTGTTTATTATTAAGATAGCCTGACACTTCCTATTACATCAATTTGTTTTCAATTGCTTATGATTTTGCCAATCTTCAATTGCTTGGGCTGAATTTTTGTGTGTCAGATGTCTGATCAGACTGAATATGAACCTGGAGCCCTGTGCAAGTACATTAAGTACACAGTGGTTAACTTGGGTCTGGAAGAGCCTCTGCCACAGAAGTTTTGTATGGTGCTGGGCAGTCACTTAAACCAGATTTTCCATAGGTGATCATTAACGGTACGTCTACACTGAACAGTTATTTCAGAATAAGCTTTTCCAGAATAGCTTTTTCCGAAATAGCGCCTCTACACACAAAATGCATATCGAAATAGCGCTTAGCTATTTTGAAATAGAGTGTCCACACTGATTGGATGCTGAATCACATTTAAGGCCACCTGAAACCAATTCAGACAGGGCATCTGGTAAGTAGTTACTTCATGTGGCTGCTGCTTGAGGCTATCTGAGGCTTGTGCTTAAAGGGACCTCCCTGGACAGCCATTTCTCAGGTTTTCCTGCTTGCTTGCCTACCTCTCTGAGGGACAGCAAAGCATTTTCTCTGAATGCTCTGGTTGCCCTGCTTTTGGACACCACAGCACTCTCTGCTATGGAGCCAGAGCTGCCTCCGGGCAGTCTTCAGTTCTTGCAGCTTTTGCTCTGACGGGGTTTGGGGTGATTGGAGGAGGTTGTTCCTGGTGAGTGGGGGGGGGGGGGCGGAGGGACTAGAAGGGGGCGCTGGGGGAACTCTCAGGGGTCCTGGCACCCCTGTGATTCTCTATTTGTCTCCTTCTGCAGGTGGTCAGGGTTATCATCACCATCCTGCTGTGTAGAGTCATCCGCCTTGGAGACATGGACACCTGTGTTGGGTTTGCCAACATGGGATTCTCCAACTGCGGAGAGAGGGCTATCAACGGGACCCACATCCCCCTCCAGTCCCCAGACCACTGGGCATCTCTATACATGAACCAAAAGGGATACTTTTCAGTGGTCCTGCAGGCCATGATGGACCACCAGGGACAGTTCACCGACATGTATGTCAGGTGGTCGGGGAAGGTGCATGAGTGTTTCAGAACTCAGGTGTGTTCCATAAGCTGCATGCTGGAACTTTCTTCCCTGACTGCACCATTAGTGTTGGGGATGTGAACATGCCTATCTGCCTGATGGGGGATGCGGCCTATCCTCTGCAGCATTGGCTCCTGAACCCATACACTGGCCACCTCAGTCCTTCCAGAAAAAAATACAATGCCAGACTAAGCAAGGCCCGCATGGTCGTGGAGGGCACCTTCAGCCATTTGAAGGCATGCTTCAGATGCCTCCTCACCTGTCTGGACCTCAGGGAGCACAACATTCCACATATTTTGAGTCCTGAACAACATCTGTGAGAGGAAGGGAGGAGGCATTCCTGCCAGGGTGGGAGGTGGAGGCTGACAGCATAGGCAGGGCCTACGAACAGCAGGCCCATCCGGGGCCATGTGCATCCAGGAGGCCCTGAGGGGAGAGCTTCTCCTCGGGGGACCAGTGACACTCTCCCCTGGTCTGCTCCACTGGGGGATTCTGCTTCACCCCTCACTGCTGTCCCTCCACTAACCCCTTCCTCCTCCCCCCCCCCCCATTCCTGATGGAAACATAAAGGACACATTTGTTTCTGAAAAACTAAAACCTCTGTATTTTTATTGTGGGGTCAAAGAAACTGGGGAGATACTAGTGAAAGAACCTGGGAGAGGGGAGGAGAGAGATTGGAAGAAGGGGGGGTAATGAGAACCTTGGAGGAGGGAGGAGGCAGCTGGAAGGGGGAGGAGGGGTGAGGAGAGGCTCAGGGCTTGGGCTGGGAGTGGGGCCAGGCTCTGTTGATCCAACCACCATGGATGCGAGGGGCCTTTTCATCCATGAGGAGGGATGGTGTTGAGAGAGAAGCAGGAGGGAGAGTGGAAGGAGGAGCTATAGCAGGAGTGTGAGCAGATGTTGGAGCAAGAGCAGGCATCATGCTCAGGACAAGGCAGAGCACATCTGTGCAAATGGAGTAGTCCTGTGCAAGCAGCTCCCACCAGCTCTCCCAGCACAGCTGCAGGTCTTGGGTCCAGGAGGCTGTCCCAAGTGGAGTTGACTGCCTCCCCTCTTGAAACTGGTCCAGCTGTGGAGAATAAAGAGAGATGCTCAGTCATCCCAGGATACACTGTGCCTGAAGCCTATCATGCATCTGTGAGCTGAGAGCAACTGTTCTCAGCTCTGTCGCAGGCAATGTGCTTGGAGGAAGGCCATGTGAGCAGGGCCGGCCTTAAGCCGATTCGACCGATTCGCTTGAATCGGGCCCCACGCATAAGGGGGCCCCGCGCCCCTGAACCCGGAAGTGCCGGCGAGTTACAGAGCCAGGGGCCCTGCTCCACCAATATGTGGAGCTGGGTCTCTCCCCCGGCTCTGCCTGGAGTGGGCCCCAGACCCCCCTGCCACCCCGTCCTCCCACCCTGCCCCCAGAGCGTCCCCCTCAGCCCCTGCTGTGCGCGGCTCCTTCTCGCCGCCTGCTGCTGCCCATGTGCGGCGCTGCACGTGGGCGGGGAGGACGCCCGGACTGTGACGTGATGTCACAGCCCGGGATTTTAAAAGTCCTGGGAGGCCAAGTTGTGGGGCCTCGCTGGCTCCAGCCCCGGCCCCGCAACCGCAACATGGAAGGCAGAAGGTAGGGAATGGGCTTGTGCGGTGGCGGCGGGGCAGGGGGAAGGGAAGGGGCTTGGGCTTAGGCGGGGGTGGGGTGGGGTGAGGAGAGGGGAAGGGCATTGGGGCTAGAGGGGAGGTGCTGGGAGAAGGCTTGAAAGAAGGGGTGAGCATGAGAAAGGTGGGGATGGAGCAAGGCATGTGTGAGGGCACAGAGGGGCAGGAGGGGAATGGGGCAGAGAGTGGTGAGGAGGTGGGCATCAGGGAAAAAGAGGACAAAGGGGGCAGGGGCAGTAAGGGAAGGGGGAGTCACCAGGAGGGTGCAGGGCTATGGGAAGGTGCAGGTGCCAGGGGATTTGGGGTGAAGCAGAAGGGCAAACACCTGCAGGGGAGGAACCAGCACCAGAGGAGAGAGGCAAGGGAGGTGTTAGAAGAGGTGATGAGGAGGGGTAGCTCACATGAGCAGAGTGGGGCTACTGGAGGAGTGGGCACAGGGGGGAGAGAACGGTTGGTGGAGGGGGCAGGAGGGCTGTGGGCAGTAAGAAGGGCAGGAGTCAGGACAGCAGAGGCAGGTGAGGAGTTGGGGGCAGCAGGCACCAGGGGAGATGATGGAGCAAGGAGAGGAGACATGGCAGCAGAGAGAAAAGGTAAAGGTTTAAAAATATTTATTAATAACTTGGTATGCTGCCCACGGCCAGTTTGTTTGCGACCCGTGGTGCAGTTTGGGTTTATGTGGGGATCAACACGTGGCCGGTGAGTGGGAGCCAAAACAAAAAAGTCAGTGTAATGATCTTCTGTTGATGTGTTTTAGTAGTTAAATTCTTGGACTGTCATTGTTCATGAAAAGTGCTGTCACATGGGTAGAAATTGGGTAAATATTGCATTTTATTAATATCAGCAGAACTGACTTAAATGGGGCCTGTGCGTTGTGTAGTCTTGCCTTAATCTTTGTATTCATGCCTGTCAGTGTGAGAGAAGCTATTTGTATATATTTGCTTGCATATGCAACCACACTTAAGTTGAGGCCCTCAGCATGTTCTGTAAGTATCAGTGTGGCCCCTGGGGCTTCCAAAGTTGAGTTGCCCTAGCTCATCCCTGACAGGTGTCTGTCTAACCTGCTCTTAAATATCTCCAGTGATGGAGATTCCACAATCTCACTAGGCAATTTATTCCAGTGTTTAACCACCCTGACAGGCAGGAAATTTTTCCTAATGTCCAACCTAAACCTCCCTTGCTGCAATTTAAGCCCATTGCTTCTCATCCTAACCTCAGAGGCCAAGCAGAACAATTTTCTTCCTCTTCCTTATGATCTTTTAGATACTTGAAAGCTGCTCTCATGTCCCTTTTCAGTCTTCTCTTTTCCAAGGTAAACAAGGCCAATTTCTTCAGCCTTGCCTCATATCTCATGTTCTCTAGATCTTTCATCATTTGTGTTGATCTTCTCTGGACTTTCTCCAGTTTCTCCACATTTCCTGAAATGCTGCGCCCAGAATGGGACATGATATTCCAGCTGGGGCCTAATGTAGGCTCATTCCCTGCCTAGGGGACGTGAGACTGGGTGGGTTAATTTCCAATCCTCCTGTTTATTCTTTTCCTAAGCCAGGAGGGCACAGTAGTTCTGATGGGGGTTGGAGAGGGGATGGAAGCCAGATCCAAGATCAATGAGCCCTGGGAAGTAGGCCCATTGAAAGGAGACTGGACCTGTGGATGCCTTGGGGGTCAGCAGCAAGGGCCTGCTTTGAGAAGCCCACTCTTTGGAGGTGAATGTGGCAGCATTGAGACACCACCCAGAAGCAGGCACCACAGACACTAACTGCAGATTCATGGGACGGCTCTCATAGATCTTGCACATGCATAAGATGATAGATCTGCAGAAGGGGGGGCAGTGTCGTAGTGAGGGGGCCAGAGGGGTCAGTTGCCCCTGGGAGAAAAATAATATAAAATGGATCAAAATTATAGGTGCTTTGTGAATATGCTGACTTGAGAGTGGAAAGATTTCATATTATCATATATGATTCCTGGTAACCCATCTCAAATATGAAAAACTAGGTTGATACCTGTTCATATCAGGAACTGTTGAATCCAGTTCACCATTTGCAGTATCTCATTAGGATGTTTAGTGGAGAAGATATTGTTGTTGTTTTTTTTATTTATACTGTGGGCAAAGCATGGGCTCACAAGAATTGTTTTACCATGAGTTTTACCATGAGTTTTACCATTGTTTTACCATGAGTCTCAAAATATTTGGTGTTTTTCTAAAGGCCTGGAGTCAGTTGATTATGTAGGAATCTCAGCTTTCATTTAAAAAAAGTTCTCTATACTTCTGGGCCTTACAGCTAAGGAGGAAAGCTTTAAAACATGAACCCTAAATACTCAAACAAAAGGCCAATAAAAATCCAACATGTTTTATTTTTAAAATATCTTATGATTTGTAGACCATTCTCATAACTTTGTGTAGGCATTCCTTGTGATTTTTGGGTTGGCAATACTGCTCTTTGATTGGTGAATTTAGAGAGCTCTCTCCCTTCAGTTTCCCTTTCCACCCTCCTTTTTTGTCACAGGTCATCAGAGACTCATAGAGACAATGGAGAGTAGGGTGAGTCCTTGACTATGGTTATTGACTGGCCAGGGTGACTAACTATTATCAGCCAGTGGTCTGAATGAGCTATCTACTGTCATCTGTTAATCAACTGTAGGAAAAGGCTTCAAGAGCAGACCTTATTTATACAGACAACTTACTTTGCCACAGAGATCAGTAGACACACTTGTTGTGTCAAGGTGATCAATTTTGGCTCTTTTGGGTTGAAATTCACTTAAGACTTTGAGCTGGGAGAATGAAATGTTGTTATCCATATTGTATGATTAAAAGACCTGAACTTAATATGACCTGGCTTAGAGTCTACCATAACTTGAACACTAAGCAGAGGATAGTGAGTCACATCTAACTGAAAGTCACAAAAGATGGAAACAGGTTTTATTTCTGGTTGTGTAGAGTCTATTTGGGAGTCCTCAATTATATCTGCCACTTTACATCCAGGCTGTGTCTACACTGGCACCCTTTTTCCGGAAAAGGGATGCTAATGAGACACAGCGCAATTGCAAATCCGCGGGGGATTTAAATATCCCCCGCAGTATTTGCATTTACATGGCTGCCGCTTTTTTCCGGCTCGGGGTTTTGCCGGAGAAAAGCGCCAGTCTAGACGCGATCTTGCAGAAAATAAACCCTTTTCCGCAAGATCTCTTATTCCTACTTGAAAGGAATTGGGCCCCGCACTTCCTAAAGCTGGCCCTGCATGTGAGCTGTGGCCAGTGGGTCCAGATGTCCCCAGGAGTGGGTGCTGCCCTGACACTGTGAGCATGCCCATGTGCCATGCACAGGACTGCTGAGTTTGTGTGTGTGTGTGTGCTCTAAATTAACTGTTACAACTCAAGGAAGAATTCTTGGAACCACAGTTTGCTGAAAATAGAATGTTGGGAGCCATTAAGAAAGGGATAGATAATAAGACAGTAAATACCATATTGCCTACATATAAATCCATGGTAATCCCACATCTTGAATACTGTTTGCAGATGTGCTCGCTTCATCTCAAAAAAGATAAATTGGAATTGGAAAAGGGTCAGAAAAGGGCAACAAAAATAATTAGGGGAGTAGAACAGCTTCTGTATGAGTAGAGATCAATAAGACTGGGACTTTTCACCTTGGAAAAGAGATGACTAAAGGGGATATGCTTGAGATCTATGAAATTATGAGTGGTATAGAGAAAGTTGATAGGAGGGGTAAATAACACTTCTTTAACACAAGAATGAAGAAAAAATAAAAACAACAAAAACTAGGGTTCACCAAATGAAATGAATAGGTAGCAGGTTTAAAACAAACAATAGTAAGTATTTCTTCACAGAACACACAGTCAACCTGTGGAACTCTTTGCCACAGGATGTTGTGAAGGTCAAGATGATAATAGGGCTAAAAAAAGAACTAGATACATTCATGGAGGAGAGGTTCATCAATGCCTATTAGCCAGGATGTGTACAGATGGTGTTCCTAGCCTCTGTTTCCCAGAAGCTGTGAATGAGCAACAGTTGAAAATTAACTATTTGATGATTCAATCTGGAGCACCTGGCATTATATCGGTCAGTATCAGAAGATAGGATATGGGGATACATGGTCTGATCCATTATGGCTACTCCTGTGTTCTTATTGCTTCAGTTCAGTATCTGTAAAACTTGGACAATGATCACCCCTAATCTCACAAGGCTGTTGTCAAAATAAATTCATAACTATTTGTGAAGAATTAAAATCCTATAATGATGAACACCATAGAAGAGCCCATACGGAAATTAATACATCTATCTTCAGAGCAGGGTTTGAAGTTCTGTATAGCTTGGAATAAATGGGGGTGAAGGCCACACATTGAATAATGAAGAGAAAACAAAATTATCAACAGCTGTTCTTTAAGTGAGTTCCATTCATCTTATGCTCTGAATGAGGCAGGGGTCCTGAATCAAAAATAATATGTGACTGACATAACTGAAGACTGCATAATGCGTATGCATAATGGGGACAAATTAAAGATGCACAGACAAACTTAAATTGGGTACTTTCTAACTTTTTAGTACTTTGCAATCTTAGTAATGTTCTTTTAACATAACTTTTTATGTATGATATTATGTATGTGTATATATATACACACACACATATAAATTATGAACTATGCAATTCTTCTGTCAGTTTTAGTAATGTAACCTGTTAATGACTGTGTCCAAACTTCATTACAGTATTGAAAAAAAGCCTATTGAAGAAAGCAGTTAGGTGCAGGTTCCATTAAGGAATATGCACAGCAAGATGCATTTGTTCTGTTAAGAGCAAGAATATGAAAAGCACTTTAACTTTTCCCAATCTTGTAAGATGTATCTTAATGCACTGTAAGAAAGCACAGCCCAGTGTAATATGCAATCTGTACAAATAGATCTCAGTTCACTAGTACATATAGGGTACATAAGTGTACACAGTCCATAGCAGTGAGCATGACAGACTCGAGCTAGTGGGGCTCACTCACACTGTCACTCTAAAAGTAGCTGTGTAGAAAGCATTCTGTGGCTCCATCTCTGAAGTCTACCCCGCTCCCAAAGCTTCAGAGTCCAAACTCCAGTGCAAGGTGCAACTTCAAAGCACTGTCTATGCAGCTACTTTTAGAGCATGAGCACAAGTCCCACTAGGCTGAGTTTGTCAAATTGGGCTGGAAACTCACTGCCGTGCACTGTGTAGCCATACCTATAGTTCAGTGTTTCTCAAAGTGGGCCTGCTTCAGTTTGTGGCTCCCATTGGCTCCAGAGCCTTTAGATGAACAAGCCAGAGCAGCCCATTAGCAGCCCACTTTGAGGAACACTGACATAGTTACATAATTCTGATGTATGTGTAGTTTGTAGACCCTTCTCTTTCTTATCTTTTCTAAACAAGAAAACGTACAGCTTGACCTGCACTGAGTTTTAAAAGCACTAGTGTTGTACCTGGAGTGGACCTTAGCTCACATGCACTCTAGCTTCCAGTTTTTAATATTAGGGATCTTAGCCCTGCAAGGAAAAATAAAGTTCGTTTTGTTGGTTTAATTCCATGAGTGCAGAAGGCTGAGATGAAAATCTCTGACACTCAAATGATATATGTAGTGTACATTTGTAGAATTGATTGATACCTGAATGTTATGATGAAAAATGAGGCCTTTAGCATGGTGAGGCTCTAAAGTGTCTTCAGTGAGCCTTAAAGCTGAAGTTGCCCTGGTTTGTTATTACTCTTATACCTTAAATACAAATACAGATGTTCGAAATGGGAGCAAGCAACATTCCAGAGCAGATTAGCACATTTGGTCTGCAGAGCTTCATGATCTTGACTTATCACAAAGTGTGGGAACTTCATCTCTGTTAACGCTTTTATAAAACCAATGTGATGAGAATCAGGCTCATTGAGCATAAGCTTAAAGTAAGAAAACCATCACCGAGGATATGGTCTTAGCAATGTTTGTTTTAAAGAGAGATTCAACAACAAAAGTAGTCTAGTCTAAGTTATTCATGCTGAACCACATGAGTTGGTAAGGCTGCCACTGTGGTTATGTGCTATGGAATTCATTTGTTTATTTTAAAGACTGTGCTTAGATTTGTGTATGGAGGTAGTAGGAGGGGGGCTGCATGCGTCTAGGTGTATGGAGAGACAATGATGTGGTATACAACATGACATATTTTAAACTAATGTTTTTCAAACCTAGGAGTTTTAATAAACTGTGGGGACAAAACATAGTGCCCAAATAAACTAAGAAAAAAACACATTAAATATGTGTAGTTATTTAATAGCGCAAGCTCCTCAGGGCATGGTCTTACCCACTTTGGAATTTTCAGTGCAGTAGAACAATGTGGATACCCCCAGAAACAACTAGTGTAACAAGATATTAAATGATGCATTATTAGAATGATTCCTGGGTCTTTGTTACTCCAACTGAAGATTAAATATATAAACAAGTGGGAAATACTCTCCAGAGGTCAAGAATGAAGCACACTGGCAAGTTATGTAAGGGTAGCCTGTATTTATGGAGTTTGTGATGTGCCTCTTTTGTGGATAGAAAGGAAAGCAAACATATGCTTTCAGTCTGAAAGGTTTATTTTAGATTAAGGCAAGCAACAAAAGAAATAGCAATTGTAAAGACTCCATTAGAAAGTATTGTGTAGGCGTCTGCAACATACTGTATCAACTCTGACATAATATGATCTAGCAGACAATAACATGAATATCCAGTATAGGGAAAAGAAAAATGTAACCATTGTTATCTCATCCAGTTTTTTGTAATAATTTAGCCTCTCAGTAAAAATTATGGTGAAATCCTTTCGCTTTTGAAGTCAATGTAAGTTTGGGTAGAAAAAAGAGCTTTCTTTCTTTCTTTACTAGAATTTTTGGCCAAGATTTAGGTCACTTGTTATTTTATCTTCACAGGGTACCAGCTTCACTAGAGCCATAATGATAGTCTTGAGAATGCCTGATAATCAAAAGATAATGACATAATTACTACAAGTCACAATCATCCAAATAGCAGATGGGTTGTTGTTGTTTATGCTGAAAATGAAAGATGAAAATAAAATGTCAAGTGTTAAGAGCTTTTAAAATTGGCTTACATTGTTGAAAGAAATACCACTGCATGTTAAACTGTTGCAAAAAATAATTTAAAAAGAAAGCAAAAACCCACTTCAGACAAGACATCAAAAGAAACACAGTGCTTTTCATTTAAAAGGCATTCTGAATTAACAAGATGCTCCAAAGGCCAGATCACATGACAGTGCTGACACTATAAAAATAATAACGAGCCCAACCCTGAGGTCTTTCGTATAACTGCTCAAATTATTTTTTCTGATTAGTGAACAGCCTTCAATTCTGACTGTACTTAATTCAAAATTATTTAACAAGAACTTGATCCAAGATCTAAATACTACCATATACTTCGATGGACTTCAGATGGATCTCAATGCATTAAGTGAATCTATTTCAGCCTAAGCGATGAATTGATTATATACTATTCATCATGTATATTGTAGAGATTGATCACTCACTGATATTTTGCCATACTTCCTACATGGTTGATCACTTAAGTTGCATGTTTTCTTCTTGCTTCCTTATGGGATGACATGCAAACTTGCAAAGACATTTTAAGGTGGCCATATAAAGATTACCATCTCAGATATTTGTGTGAAGACATATTTGCATAACTTTCACTTTCTTTCCAAAGAATTTTGAAAACAAAAAAAACTACATTCACAAATGAGTCTCAAAAGTTAATGTAATGGGTCACTAACAACATCAGAGTGAATTCACAGAATTTACCCAACTCTCATTCTTACTTAGTTTTCGCTTATTCCTTACACAGGCCAATTTATATTTTCCACTGAAGTATTATTTGAATAAAGACTAAGTAAAAAGTATAGTAGTAATATCTAATTCATATATAGCACTTTTCCATTAGTAGATCTCACTGTGTTTCATAAGTATTTAATGTACGTTTTCTAACCATACCCTGGTGAGGTAACTAAGTGATATTACCCTACTTTATAGATGGGAACTGAGACACAGAAAAGCTAAGTGATTTGTCCAAGGTCACACATGAAGTCTGTGATGGAGTAGGCTATTAACTCTGAGCTCCCTAATACTAACCTAATTACTTGAATGGAAAATCCTTCTTGTCTTAGTAAGATCCTCCATAACAATAATACTAATACCAGATATACATCAGAGAAGAAAGATTTGCCAGTGCATTTATCATAACATATTCACTTTTTACTCAGTCCTCACAAATTTCCAGACGATCTTGACTAGACTTAAGGCACAGTAAGTACTGAGTGAGAACCCCAGACTTTACAGAAGGTTTTAGTTTGTAGAGTTTCTTAGGGTATGGTTACACTGCAATTAGAGACTCACAGCTGACCCAGGCCACCTGACTGAGGCTACGTGTACACTGCAAGGTTTTTTGCACAAAACCGGCCGTTTTTGCACAAAAACCTGCAGAGCATCCACACCTCAAATGCGCTTTTGCGCAAGTAAATCGGCAGTAAAATGGCAGAACGGAGGGCTTTTTCCGGTGTAGGTAAACCTCCTTCTATGAGGTGTAACTCCTTTTTGTGCTGCAGCTATTGTGCAAAAAGGTGTGTGTGGACGCTCCGGAGGGGTTTCTTGCGCAAAAAGAGCCTATTGGAAAAAGCACAGAATGGCCATCAGAGCTTTCTTGTGCAAAAGCGTCCATGCAGTGTGGATGTTCTCTTGTGCAAAAGCGCTTTGTAAAAGTGACGTGCTTTAGGTGTGGACATGCTCTTGCGCAAGAAGCCAAAAACTCTTGCACAAAACGCTTCTTGCGCAAGAAGCCTGCAGTGTAGACATAGCCTCAGAGTCACAGGGCATGGACTGCTTAACAGGAGTATAGATGTTCGGGCCTGGGCTCTAGGACCCTGTGAAGTGGGAGCGTCCCAGAGCTTGCAGTGCATACCAAGACTGAATGTCTACACCATTGCCAATTAAACATCTGTGCACCCCAAGCCCCATGAGCACAAGTCAGGCAGCACTGGCCAGCTAAATGCAATGTAGACATATCCTCGGTAGCTTAAGCACCAGTTTTAAATCTACCATTTGTAGACCCCCTGTCCAAATCCCCTGCTTTGCTGAGACATATTAATTGGGTACCATGCAGTTTCCTGATGATATCTGAAGACACAGAGATGGTCCAGTTTCTTCTTCCTGTGCATTAAAGATCCTTTAACATAATCACACTTTTTTAGTAAATACATTTTTCCTCTTGTTTCTTTGAATAAAACATCCATTTCACTTTTCCCACTGATGTACAGGGTACTGGGTGCTAGTTAATTGTCAACCACCTCCCCAGATGTGTCTGCAACCATGTATCTATGGTATTTAGGGTTTTTTCAGATGAAGGACATTAGAGAAATGGAAAGTGTTATTCAGTTCCAAAACTGTTATAGTGGGTGTGGGGCTCTGTCCCCTGTACTTCTGCATATATACACAACTGCCTGCCTTTCCCTCATGTGAATAATTATCTGGAAAAGCTATCCATTCTGCAGATTTTTTTTATCTACTACTTTTACTGACTACAGTTCATAGACTGAAAATAAATTTCTGGAAAGATGTGTTGTGGTGTGGCACAGTAAGATCCAAGAACTGTTTTTTAATCCTAACTTTACTATTGAGTCACTGAGTGGCTTTGGATAAATCATTTGATCTCCCAGGGTCTCAGATTGCACATCTTTACAAAGGGGATCCATTTTGCAGTGGTGTTGTGAAGATTAGCACATGCATTTAAAGTTATTTTTAAAAAAAGTATTTCATAAGTACAGAAAAGCTTGCCAACTTTATCTGAGTGCCTCTTCCACTTTTGTGCCACATACAGGCTCTTGATTCAAGTGCCACTAATGCTAGTCTTCCTGATCCAAAACTGTATCTTTGAGTGACTGTCTAAATTGGTTTTTTTTTCAACCTCTGCAGACCCCTCTGTTCAGAGTTATGTCAGCAACAGAACTTTCCTTTTATATTGCATTTAAAAGGGGAAGTTAGTTTGCAATACAAAGACCTAAGCATAAGCGTGGGAGTGTATGATCTGGCAATTCTCCACAGTGCTAACATGTCAGTGAGCAGCAGAAATGTTTGCTGCAGATGCCTCAGCAAGAATGGTTGGGATCAAATCCAACTGAAAACCTATAGTATAATCACAGTGGGCTCAGAAAAAAAGGGAGTTTTTTCCTTTGAAAGCATATTTGAATTTGGACTAATAAAGGATCTCTCAGCTGAACCCCACCCATCTGTCTCTATGTCAACTTGTAAGAAAACCTGTAGTTTTTTTTTTCTTTTCACATTTGAATCAATACCCTAATTTCCATGGAAATGTCATAGGGTATGTCTACACATAAAAGTTATTTTGGGATGCCAGAGGTATCCCGAAATAGCTACCCCACATCTTCACAAGCCACCCGTTATTTCGGCATCCCGGTAACCCTCATTCCACAAGGGTTAAGGGATGTCTTGAAATAGCACTTTATTTTGAAATTTGGTGCTGTCTAGACAGCACCAAATTTCAAAATAGACTATTTCAAAATAAACTAGAAATAAGTACGCAATTTGCATAGCGCAAATTGTGTATCTTATTTCGAGTTTAGAGTGCAGTGTAGAAAACCACCAATGGCTATGTCTACGATGGCTCCTAACAGAATACTTAACAATAATACTTAACAGAATACTTAGCCTATTTATAGGTGGGAGCGGTGGTAGTGTTTTGGGGGTTTTTTAGGGCACTTCAACACAGCAAGGCAAAAGTTGAATTAAGCTATGCAACTTCAGCTATATCAATTGCGTAGCTGAAGTTGAAATAGCTTAATTTGGCTTTTGGCACTGTCTACACAGCAGGAAGTCAAAGGAAGAACACTCTTTCTTCGACTTCCCTTTCTCCTTGTGAAATGAGGATTACAGGAGTCAGAGTAAGAAGTCCTCCAGCTCTCCATTGTTTCAAAATAATGGCTTTTCGTGTAGACACGCTCTTTGTAATTTTGGAATAACATCTCTTATCATATATATAGTAGCCCAATGTCTGTGACTCTGTAACGCTGAAACACTGGCTGTTCCATCTGGGCGGCGCTGTTGTCTCCCGCCGTGGCATTTGGCTGACTTCTGCGCCACTCAGCTGGGCCACCGTGTGGGCGCAAGTGGCTGTTTGGGGTTCGCACTCCCCGTGCAGCACGGGGGTGCTGCATGGGGAGTGCGGGGCCCAAACGGCCGCTTGCGCCGCTTACTCCCACGCGGCGGCCCGGCTGAGTGGCGCAGAAGTCAGCTGAGTGCCAAGGCGGGAGGCAACAGCACCGTCCAGAGGGAACAGCCGGGGGCGGGGCCTGGACGAGCGTGCATCTCTGACGTCAGGAAAGAGCGCCAGATTCAAAAGGAGGAAAGCGGAGCAGACACAGAGGACGCGGAGGAGACAGAGCGGAGAACGGAGGAGGTGGAGGACAGAGAGAGAGAGAGAGAGAGTGAGAGAGAGACGCAGCAGGAGGAGGAGAAGAGAAACACAGAGTGAGAGGCGGGAGGGGGAGAAGAGAAAGAGAGAGAGACAGAGAGAGAGGCAGGAGGCGAACGAGAGCTGAGAAAGAGAGAGGGCGAGGCAGTAGGAGGAGAAGAGAGAGAGAGGGCATCTGCACCACTTGCTCCCGCGCAGGGGCCCAGCTGAGCGGCGCAGAAGTCAGCCGAGCGCCACGGCGGGAGGCGAAGGGAGGCGGGGCGGTGACGTACATGCCCGGGGGCGGGGCCTGGGACGAGCGTGCATCCCGACAGAGACAGAGGAGAGCAAAGAGAGTGAGAGGCAGGAGAAGAGAAGAGAGAGATGGCGAGAGAGGCAAAGGCGGAGGAGGCTGAGAGAGAGGGAGGCAGTAGGAGGAGGAGGCGAGAGAGAGGCGGAGGCGAGGGCAGAGCTCAGGAGAAGAAGCGGCGTGGAGGAGACCTGAAAATCCCGTCTTATAACGGTCTAATTGGATAATTCTGAAATAACGCTGCTGTGTAGACATAGCCTTATAATAGGGGTAAACTCCTCCCATATTCTTCCTTATCCCTGAGCATCTGAATAAATGCCATTATTTTCGGTGGGTCTTCTCATATGCATGCACAAAATGGGCAGGCACAGCTGTTTGTGTCTGATGATTCTCTCTCCTCACCCCTGTTTAGGAATGCACATTGGGGAGCTAGGTGTGTGATTCACCAATTTGACTGCGGAAATGAGAGCTTGTGTGTCTATGCCTGGATTCACCCACTAGTTCTGTGGACTCTTGTTCAAAAATGTGGACCATAGCTCATGTGTGTACATATTACTGATAAATTGGTTATACTGGAGATGGAAATCTGATAGAGAATTGCCACTGAGATGGAATATCTCCCCTCTGGGTGATTGATTCCAAACTGACTCAGATGCAATAGTAATGAATTTTGTTACTATATCGGATGACTTTGCAGTGGCCTTTGTGAAATAATGTGGTAGTATCTCTTTGGTTTCTGGCAGACATCTCCAAATCACCCCCAAAACTGGCACTCTTATCCCTATCCTTTTCAGCTAATGGCCAAAGCAACATTCATGAGGAAATTTGGGGAAATTTAGATAGTTTGCTGCCACTGCTGTACTTATCTTTTGGATAAACAGAGAATTTCAGCCTGCCAACCTAGCATCTTTCCCCAGCACTCAGTTCAGTTAAAAAAAATTAATGAGTTATGGGTAAATATTTATAATGAAAATAACTCATAGTCAGTCTGTCTATAGTGTAATGACCATAACAGATCAATACAGATTTAATTGTGTTCCTGAACTCTCACATGACACTCGCATGTACTTCATAAATGGAACACTGAGATTGTTATATCTGATCCTTCTTCAGTTTTCAACCTAACTTCTTTGAAAATATGAGAGAGAGCCTGAAAACAAAGAACATGATCAAGAACCCATTATGCATTTTACAGTGTAGTAGTGAAAAAATAATGAAGTTTGCTAGCCCCAATTCACCAAGGGCTCATTGCTTGAGTTAGCCATGCTCATAAAATAAACGGTGGGAGGAACACATTTATGGAACAACTATAAGAATTTATTCACAAGAGTTTTTTTTAAGAAAAAAATGTGGTTCTGACTCACATAACACACATATACAACAATGGAAGCTTGTCTTTGCACAGTTTTTGCATTAGTTATCTCATGACCTTTTAGGTGTAAAAACTTTGAGAGGCAGCATGCTTCAGTGGTTAAGGAAGCCAATGATTCAGATGAGACAGGGTTTAATCCCATCACTGCTGTTGATCTATTGTATTGGCAGGTTTATGTCATATCGCTCATCCTACTCTTTGTCAATTAAGGCTATTCCTAGACTACCAATTATGGTAGGAAAACCCCTCTCTGTCTTCTGAAATAAATAACATTTTTCTTGGTGTATTCCACTGTTCATAACAATTTCTCAGCCTGTTCAACAAAGCTGTCAGGCCAAATAAATTGTTCTCTCCTGATGTTTGTTATTAACAGATTGTATACTGATAGGATAATAACCTCTTTCTTCATACATGAAAGGCATTCCTGTGAGCTGAATTACAACTCCAGATATAAAAGACGTGCTCTGTGGATAACTCCCAGGCTACTTTGCACCACATTGCTCTCCATAATTTTGTGTTTGTTATCTTGAACGAATGACAGTAACCACAGATCAGCAACTGAAATATATGTTAAATGAGTACCACATGTATGGTGTTTACTTCAGCATGTGCAATGTGGTGGGAGAACACGACAGCCCACAGAGCTATGTGTTTAAAACTGTGTGTAATTTAATATTAAGCTCCCTAACTGGAATATACAATAGTTGGAAGAGAGAGGTATGAAAAATAAATTACTTGTAATCATACACACAAGTTTGCAGCAAGATCTGGGTTTCTTATGGCACATAAGTACTTACTTGTTTATTTTATATGCTAAATTAATCATTGTATGGTAGGTAGCGGTATATTTTTTAATTTCTGTAAGTCATTGTTACTTGTTGAAAGATTTAGGGATGAATGACAACAATGTTGTTGTTATTATTATTGTTATTATTATTATTATTATTATTAACGTGATGTAAGATCAGTGGGTACCAGTGAAGATGTGAGTGATAAATAACTTTAACTTTTAGCAAAGCAATTCAAAATAATAAAAGTCTTTTATGTATGCCTGTAAAGATCCGAGGTTAGGGTTATCTGGTAGTTTGACCGCACCACTAAAACTGGAACCAAAGGAAGGTATATATTCTTGCTATTATAATAAATTAGTTATTTAGGACCTCACAGATATCATGCTATGCTGATCACAAATACCACTCAGAACTTCATAGCAAATAACAGTTTAACTTGTTACGTTTGTTCATATGTGGTTAAAAACACAATACAACAGTGAAGATAGCATATATGTTCTGACAGGACCCAATTCAGTAAGGGTACATCTACACAGCATGGCTAAAGTCAAATTAAGCTATGCAGCGTCAGCCATGTCAATTGCGTAGCTGAAGTCAAAATAGCTTAACACAGCAGGAAGTCGAAGGAAGAACACTCTTTCTTTGACTTCCCTTACTCCTCATGAAATGAGGGTTACCATAAGTCAGAGTGAGAAGTCCTCCAGCTTGACATTATTTTGAAATAAAGGCTTGTAGTGTAGAAGCGCACTACATTATTTCAGAATAATGTCAGTTAAATAAGCTGCTGTGTAGACCTACCCTAAGTTCTTATGGGTTATTGACTTCAGTGTGAACTATGTGTATAAGTGTTTTCCTGAATAGGGATGCTTTCATGAACGGTTTCCTTAGTGAGCTGAGATCTTAAATAGTTCCAGATCTTCATCATATGTAAACTGGCATAGCTCTATTAATATCAATAACTGTTTATACCAGTTGAGGGTCATGTCTTTAAAAAATCATACCAGTCTGCTCTCTGAAATATGGCAAAATAAAGATGTATTGTTAGATATTTCCCTACAATCTAGCTTTCAATGTGTGAGACAATTTCACATAAGCCACAAACTGAGAAGTCATTATCTATTTATTTGACCAGTGTAGTAACAAAGTTTAATGTATTTGCTTGTATGATTTTTTCTATTTCTATTCTTAAAATACTAGCCAATTAGCCCGTCATAAGACAGGATTTTCAGGTCTCTCCTCCGGTCTCTCTCTCTCTCTCTCTCTCTCTCTCTCTCTCTCTCCTCCTACTTTCTCCCCCTCTCTCTCTCTCTCTCTCAGCTCTCCTCCACCTCCTGCCTCTCTCTCTGTCTCTCTCTTTCACTTCTCCTCCCCCTCCTGCCTCTCACTTGGGGGACCGCAGAGCCCAAAGGCTCCGCACTCCCTGTGCTGCATGGGGGGCACGGAGCCCAAACGGTTGCGCCGCTTGCTTGAGCAGCGCAGAAGTCAGCCGAGCGCCACGGCGGGAGGCAAAGGGGGTGGGGCGATGATGTTCATGGCCAGGGGGCGGGGCCTGGAGCCGCTGTCACGCCGCACGTCACCGCCCCGCCTCCCTTTCCCTCCCACCGTGGCGCTCGGCTGACTTCTGCGCCGCTCAGCCGGGCCGCCGCGGGGGAGCAAGTGGCACAAGTGGCCGTTTGGGCCCCGCACTCCCCATGCAGCACTGGATGCCCAGAGGGAACAGCCAGCATTTCAGGCAACAGCACCACCCAGAGGGAACAGCCAGCATTTCGGTGTTACAGACTCTCAGACACTGGGCTACTATATATATGATTCTCAGCACCAGCCACCCAAGAACATACCCACATCAAAGAAGCTTTGAACTTCCCAATGAATGTCTTGCATATTTGTGTCCAGAAGGCCAGAGGCCAATACACAAATTATTCTGCTTTTGTCTGAAATATCAAGAATTCGGGCCAAATACTGCCTCAAAGTCTATGTGCACACAATCCCTCTTACTGCCTTAAAAGGAAAAATCACATTTCTCTTTGTGGCTACTATACTTTAAATGAACAGTTAAGATTCTCATATCATAACCACTGTTTCCCTTTAAAAAAAATTGTTTACAACTGACAACTAGAGATGTCACTGGTTAACCAGTTAACTGGCCTGGTCGGCTGGAGCAACTCCCTGCCGATGCAGGTGGGGGTTGCTCCAGCATGGCCAGGACCACCATGCCATGCCATGGGCTCGGCGCTCCAGCCCGGATGGACCCACTGTGCCCCACTGCAGGCAGGGGGTCTCTTAAGTAGTTAACCAGTTAATGTAATGTTGACATCCCTATTGACAACATGGTTTTTGTATTGACCCCAAATATGAATGGATGTATCTAACGGGAGAATTTGGGCCTTTTTAAACATCATGCCCAGTGTGAGTTTCCCATCCCTTTTATTGCCTAGGCAACATATTATGATTTACAGATCAAGAATGCAGAGAATCGGAGGAGGAGGAGAAAGATCCAGGGAACAATCAGTGTATATATATTGAACATTCTTTTTAGCTACTGGTGGGTTTCCTAGTGTAAATCTGCAATTAGTTTGTCTGGATGGACAAGTGTTAATTCTCTTTTGCATCATCTGCTGGGGAAATATGGTGACATCCAATGACATATTGCTCTTTCCCAGGAGGAAGTCAATCCTGGTGCAGCCAGTCTTCCTAATCATTCATCCCAGGACTAATGAAGAATGTGGTTTCCCCCACTGAACCTAAAGCTGTGAAGGGTTACAAACCTTACACCCTACATGAATCCCCTGTAGATCTGAGGCTGGAGGGAGAGCATAGAAAATGAAAAAGCATGATCATGAGGGAAGCCCTGCAGAGTCTCTTTAGTATGCATTTTTCCTCCCCTGGGCAACATTGTGCAAATGTCAGGTATAGCATGTGTATTTCATGTTTTGCGTTTGAGAGGATTACTTAATTTTCTCATAATGAAGGTAGGTGTTTCATATTTTACATGTTCTCTTCCTGGGGGGAATGAAAAGAAAACTACCCATGACCCAAAGCCAGACCCTGCTGAATCCCTGACTCCTCAGTTGCAGGAACAGAAGAAACATGATGTTAAAGTCAATATCCACTGACTTTGTTTGGTTTTAACTTTAGTATTCCACTGATTCAAATAAAGCGGTCCAGAAATTAGAAATTTAACCCAAATTTCTGGAGACTGTTTTTACAAAATGGGATGGAGAGGGGGAACATATGGCTAGGCAAAGTACCACAATTTGCTAAGGTATCTAATATATCTAAAACAGGTCTAAAACAATTAGATATGGATTAAAATACCATAAAATGTTGTTTCTAGAGAATCTGTGGCGCTAATTGATGTGACTCTAATCAATGTCATTATACACCACTGGATAAATTATGTTAAAACACTACACACACTGATAAAATAGGTCTCCTGTTAGCTATATTCCAAATCTCCACAGTCCTGCTCTGTTTCCCTAAATAATAATTGCTATTGTCAGAATGAGAAAATCTCCCTTCTCAGAAGAGGAAGGGTTGAAAGTCATGACAAAACAGACAATTCAGACATCTCCATCAAAGTGGGTTGTAGGCAGGGAAACATTTTTGTTGTTGTTATTGTTTTTAATATATCTGCCATACATATGTAGACATTGAACCTCTTTAGTCTGACACCCTTGGCACCTACCAGTGCTGAACCAGAGAATTTGCCAAACCATGGGAGGTCAATTTTGTCTAGCAGATTTACAGTTCAAATGCTTACTGGGCTCTTAGAAGACATTTAGGGGTAAATTAGAGCTAAATATCAGAACAGCACACTTACAGTCAGTACTGGTGGCTGCAAACAAACTTTATGGGACTGTGGAAAACTTGGCTACAAGTGGGACATTTGTGTAACTAAAATCTTACTGAACCATGGATGTTGCTGAACCAGAGAGTGCCAGACTAGAGAAGTTCAACCTGTACAACTTGTTCTCAAGTCTACTCTTATTCTTAAGGTACAAGAACAATAAACCTACTTCTTGGAGTGACTTATAAAAAAAAACCCCAAATCTTATGATCTTTAAATCATGCACATGATTTCTTATTCACGGTTGAACTATAACACTTGCATATGGTAACGAAAGATTTGGAATCATCGCTGATTTCCTACCCTCAGGTTTCTCACTGATGTATCATTTACTAGAGCAATATTGGCTGTTCCAAATGTACATTTTTTTCCATGGGTACAACTCACAGAAGCATCATTCCTATTTTTCTTTAGCTGGGGGACAATTGCATATGAAATTTCCTAGCTCACATCCTCAGTGTTGATAACCGCACATGCACATCAAATGTACAGCTATGTCCACTTAATTATAGAAATGATTGATTATGTGATAGTTACAGTCAGTCCATGTCATATTCATAGAGTTTTAAGTGAAAAAGGAGCACTGCATCATCTAGTCTCTCTTCCTATGAAGCAGAAGCCATTCAATGTCGCCCACTTACCCCTGTATTGAGTTCATTTTTTCCTCCTTAGATATGATGCACATACTTCTTTTCTAACTTGACTGGATGTAGGAGGTAAAGGCAGTCTGATGAGTAAGCTTGCTTTGAGCAAGATTCCCGAACACCCACGAGGTTTGAACAGTTCAGAGAAAGTTAAGATCAGTATGAAAATTTTGATTGGTCCTCTGAACTATAGACCCCTGCCCTGGTGCCCTGTCAGAGTAATCCATTTTGTGGGGCTTGTTAAATCAGTCAGAACACCACTGGAATGTATATAATTACCATCTGATTTTCAAATAAGCACATATCCATTATTTCTCCAGACAAGGTAAAGCACTCTTTTCGTTATGGACAAACACCTTATTTAAATTGAAGCTGATTTTGAGTTATCTAAGCACACAATGTGAAAATGTTTTCAGAGCATAAATTATAATTTCTCCACCCTCTGACATCTCAAAGGAGGATGAATGGATTGTCTTCAAGCTTTACAAAAAAATCACCCTAGTCATGTCATGAGAAAGTGTATGAGAAATGAAATCCTAAAAGGTAAATTGTTTTCCCTCTTGGAAGTTTGAAAAGAAAGACAACAAGATGTCAAGCTCAGATCTCTCTCTCTTATGGATGTACTCCAGATTTACACTGGTGAAAGTCAGTGGAGTCACTTTGGATTTGCAGACGTGTAAATGAGATAAGAATTTGGCCTAGATAAACCTCATTGACCATCTCTACCTTATCAATAGGGTAACATGGATCTGGTTGGAACTACTGGGGGAAAAAGTGCCCCCAAATCTTCTCATTTCTAGCACCAGCCACCAACTAAACTTCACTGAAGATTTTGCATTTATGGATTCCTTATAACTCCTGGCCACTGCTTTCTGATTCCTTTTCCTATCTCAGTGTTTCTCAAAGTGGTCCACAAAACCACTTTTAGAAACCTATTAACTGGCCACTCTGGTGTGTTTACTTACTGGCACTGTAGCCATGGAGAGTCATTGCTCCCATTGGCTCCATTTCACTGTTTGCAGCCAAGGAGAGCCATGGAAAGCGACATGGGCTGGGCCGCCACTTCCCACACCTCTCCTCGGCTGCAAGCAGAAAAATGGAGCCAATAGGTGCAGGTAAGTAACACACTAGAGCAGCCAGTTAACAGTTTTCTCAGAGTGGTTTCACGGACCACTTTGAGAAACATTGCCCTAACCTCTTCCCTTTGCCCCACGCCAGCTCCTCACACTTCACCTCTAATATGGATCCCAGATGCATGGAGATGCCAACTCTTCCAAATCCAAATTGACAGGGCAGGCAGATTCTGCTTCCATATCAATGGTGCAGACATCCACACACTAGGAATATCTTTCACTCAGAGGTAAACAGAGGGAGCAAGAAGAGTGATCCAATCCAATACTAATACTACTATAAATAAAAGTTTCAGGTTTTCCAGACCAAATTCCTAAACCCGAACATATCCCTAAATGTTTGAGTTTCAGGGCAGATTTAAAAGAAGATACAGCTCTACTTCACTTGTGGCTGTGCCCCAAAATGACAAAAACATCTTAACAGAAAGCTGATCTCACAAAACTTCCATGTTTCAGGGACAAAATGGCCTAAGGATGTCTTTCAAATTTCATAGCCATTGAATCTCAACTCAAATCTTTGATTTCTCCCAGCATAAAACTAATCCAGATCTGAAAGCAATCTCTTCTGCCTATCTGTGTTTCGCACAGGCTTTCCTGCACTAGCTGTGTTTCTTTGACTTTGCGTGCAGTAGCAACATTAAATACAGCACATTTACATCACTCAAACCATTTTTTCCTGTGTTTCTTTATGAAGCTGAGATTCTCTCCCTCAAACAAATACTACATTATTCTGACATGGCACAATCAAATTTTATAGAGAAGAGCATCTCCATTATTTAGTTGGAAAATACTTCCCTCGTCCCTTAACAAAAGCCAATTAATCACAAACACTACAAAGCAACAATAACTTTTTTTATGTCCTTGTCAATACTGAGAACAAGTAGCTGATAGTACAAGCAATACTAAAATCTGTACTGCCTTGTCTTAATCTGCCGTTCCCTAAAATATCACACTGTAGAGAAGCTAAAGATAGATTCTAGCCTATACGTGAATTGTGATGTGTTCAAGCAGGTGGAAGCCAGGATTAGAAGGCTTTCAACAGCCCTGAGGAAGGGCTGGCTTTGAGGCGTGTCCAGGCTGCAGCCTCAAAACAGGACTCCATTTCCCCTCCCTCAGCAGAACTCACAAAAAATCCTTGCAGCTGCGGATTAATTTACCAGAGTCACTAAGGAATTTTTTAAAGTGTGAATCAGCATGCCATGACAGCTACTTCTTTAGGTGTCTTTGCCTGTTTTTAAATTATGTCTTATTGGCATTCAGCATATTGATCATAATAGGGGGGCAAAAATCTCTTTAGAGGCACGTTGTTCCCTCTCAGCAGATAGCTGGTATCAGAATATCAGAAAAGCTAGTTATCATCAGCATTTGTTCATGCTCCATCTCTACCCCAGAATTCCACCTTTCTAATTCCTCGCATCCTTTCCATTTGGGCTGTGAGCCCACTGCAGTGTACAGCTTGGAATATGTATGTCCTCTTTGCCTTGTAAACGGAGATTCTGCAGGACAAAATGAGATACATTTTAAAGAGGGTGTGTAGAGAAATGGTCTGTTTGGCCCATGAGGACTATTAGGACTAAACAGTTTTCTTACTCTACCCAATTAGCTGTTGTTGCAAAGTGTTGCAGCAAAATGATCTCAGAGTATTTGATACTGAGTAATCTTCCTCCCAGCCTGATATACAGATAATGTTGAAAAAAACAGTGGCTGTGTGATATAGCTATTTATTTAGACTTCTTCACTGTGTTACCTTATTTGGTAATATTACAAGAAGCTGCTGTTTAGATTGGATTGAAGATCACAGGGAAAGGGCCACCACACCTAATGTTTCTGAATGAATAGATAGCTGTCTGTATCCGTCCAAAGAGATGTGTGTTGAAGTCTCTCTTTGTGTCATTTCCCTATTGAGTCATTTCCCCGTGGCTTACAGAGTTTTTTGTGTGCCCTTTGAGCTGTTTAGTTCTTGTTTCTACTTGCTATTGCAGTTCTGTGGTGTGCACTGTGTCAGAGGGTAGGGAAAGTAGCATCCATTCCAGGCTGTGCAATGACTCACGAGCACATGGGGGATGAGGGCACCCCTTACATCAGCTGCAGACAATTAGTGTGCGCTAACCTATTCCTTCAAACAACCAATACAGTTGGTCTCTGTGAGCTGGCCTTGCTCATTTGAGAATTAGGAACTTTTGTAATCATGACCACTTTAGCTTGTCCAATGGTCTAGCCAGTAAGGGAGCATTACCTTCTTCCCATACTTCTGTACCAGATTAGGACTGGGAGTTCCCTGCACCATCAGCCCATCTTATTGCACCTACCATACAAGCAGCTCACATTTCTAATCTGTAGCTTTAGGCTTGCCACACCTTCTGATTGGGACGGACACTCTGTCTTCATGAGTGAAGCAAGTGGAGCTTGAGATGTTTACCTGTCAAAGCATTCACAAAACCAAGGAATACAGGGCACTTCTTATGTATCCCATCAAAATATAAAATACTGCTCCATATAGGAGGTGCTGGGATGGCCACTTCCAGGCATGATTGCCACCCTCTAGGCAAATCTAGTGTGTATATATATATATATATATATATATAATGTGAATATGCCTCAAAGTTCATGATAGTGTGGGAAAATTCTGTTCAGTTGTCCTTCCTCTCCCCCTTTTCTTTGATCATCTTTGATCATCTCATCTCCCTTTGCCTCCTTCCTTTTTCACTTTTCCTGTTCTTCATTAACAGAGATTGCCAGGACTCAAACACTATTTAACTTTGGGAAAGTTCAAAATCCAGATCTTCATCAAAAGTTCCGTAGAGCCCTACCTCTGTCATGGGCTAGACCAAAAATGCTAAAACCAGGTCACTCCTACACTTCATGTGATTTAAAACACAGAGCTCTTTTTTGTGGGGAAATTGATAGTTATGGAAATCAAATATACAATAATTATTTAGGTCAGACTGTAATAAAAATTCCATTCCAGCAACCTCATTCTTCCGAGTTAGGGCATACCAAATATATGTTAACGGGTTACTAGGGGTATGTCTACACAGCAAAGTTATTTCAGAATAACGGCCATTATTCCAAAATAACTATGCGAGCGTCTACACAGCCATTCCGTTGTTTTGAAATAATTTCGAAATAACAGGAGGCTTATTCCGAAATCTGTAAACCTCTTTCTATGAAGAATAGCTCTTATTCTGAAATAACTATTTCGAAATGAGGTGTGTGTAGATGCTCCACTGCTGCTATTTCGAAATAGCCTCTCACTAGGGCCATTCTAAGTTGTTCCTCCCCAGCTCCTCCTGGAGATCTAAATTGGGATAGCACATCTGCATTAGGGAAGCCTGTCTTGGACTAATTTTGAGGCTTTCATGTAGTGTAGATGTGCTATTTTGAAATAAGTTATTTCAGAATAACTACTCCGGAATAGTTTATTTCAAAATTGATGTGCAATGTAGATGTAGCCTAAGGGATGAAAATGACATTTTGCAGACATTGGTCCACCTAACAGCAATGCATTGACATGTGATTTTCTGTACCCTTCTTTTACGCATCTGAGGCTTGCTGTAATCTGTTTGCTTGCTGAAATGTAGCCATGGGCATTTTCCAAAAAGACACTCAGGCCTTTTACTGAAGCTTGGCATTTATACTAGCTAGCATCTATTAGAGATGATCTATGACCCTTGTCATGAAGTGTAAAATATGATCAATAGGCAGAAGCACAAGACTGAGAGCCAGGAACATCTGAATTATAACTTGTCTGCCTTCATTCCTCTGATGTGTAAAATGGGGATAATGATTACTTACCTAACAATGGATTATGAGGATTAACAGCCTTAAATTGATTAAGTCCATTGAAGTTTCAAACTCCTGTATAGATGCTAAATATTATTATTTGTGCCAGGTCACTATATTTTTATTTCCAATGCATATAATTTTAAATATCCATAAGTGCCATGATGTAATGTTTTCATCAGCCTTTTGGGCTTCATCTGCAATTTTTCCACTTTAAATGACCGAGTTACTGGAATGGGGCAAAGCAGTAGACATACTATAGCCTGATTTTTAGTGAGATTTTTTTGTAAAATCCCATTTAACATTCTCATAAGTAAACTAGGAAAATGTGGTCTCAATGAAATAACCGCAAGGTTGATGCAAAACTTGCTGAAAGACAATTCTTAAAAGTAGTTTTCAATTATTTGCTGCCAAACTGGAAGGAAGTATATAGTGCTTTCTATGGGGTTTGTCCTGGCTTTGATACTATATAATATTCTTACATGGATAATGGAAAAGAGAGCATGCTTATAAAATCTGTGGATTACAACAAGCTGAGAGAGGTTGCTAGCAGTTTGAAAGACAGGTTTAAAATTTGAATCAACTTTGACAAACTGAAGAGCACGTCTGAAATCAACAAGATAAAATTCTGTAAAGGCAAGTGGGAAGTACTACACTTAGGAAGAAAAATAAAAACAAATGCAGAACTACAAGTAACAAATGAGGCTAACTAGCTAGACAGTAATACTACTGAAAAGGATCTGGTGGCTTTAGTGGATCACAAATTGAATATGAATCAACATTGCAAAATATTTGTGAAAAAGGCTAATACTATAGGGTGTATTAACAGAAGCATTATATATAAGCCGTGGAATGTAATTATCCTACTCTACTCAGCCCTGATGAGCCTCAGATGAAGTATTGTCCTAATCTGGGTGCCACATTTCAAGAAAGATTGGGCAATTTATAAAGAGTCCAGAGGAACGCAACAATAATGTTAAAAAGTTTAGAAAACCTGGTCTATGAGAAAAGAACTGGGCATGTTTAGTGTTTAGAAAAAAACAAGAGGGGACACGATAACTGGCTTCAAATATGTTAAGGATTGTTATAAGTAAGACATTGATCAGTTGTTTTTCATGTTCACTGTAGGCAGGACAAGTAATCAGTTTCATCTTCAGGACAGGAGATTTAGGTTAGATATCAAGAAAAAAACATTTAACTATAAGAGTATTTAAGCACTGGAATTCCCCTCATTTGAGCTTTTTAAGAACAAATAAGACATATACTTGTTAATATGTGGGGTACCTTGTCCAGTGCACTAAAATTCCCCCAAAACTACATGGGTGAAACTAGAAAAATCACTACACTCTCAAATGAATTCACATGGGAAAATGATAAAATACTAATACACCATATCACTTGTGGGTAAACTTTCATCATTATCCTCAAAGGAAACTTTCACAGCACTTTCAAAAGATGAGCCCGGGAGCTTAAATTCTTAATTTTTCTAAACACTACAAATCATGGACTAACCAGAGACCCTGGATCTACAGCTTGTTAGAATGATCTTTAAGTAGGGTCCTACTAATTTCACAGCCATGAAAAGTATGTCAAGGACCATGAAATCTGGTCTCCCCGCATGAAATCTGGTTTTGTGTGGCTTTTATTCTACAGTATACAGATTTCACAGGGGAGACCAGTGTTTTTCAAACTAGAGATCCTGCCAAAAAGGGAGTTGGAGAGCAGTCACAAAGTTATTGTAGGCGAGTTGCGATGTTGCCACCCTTATTTCTGTGCTGCTTTCAGAGCTTGGCAACTACAGTACACTTCCAATAATCTGGAACCTTTGGGGCCTAGGTGGTGCCGGATTATTGGATATCCCGGACTATCAGGAGGTACTAAAAATAGTTATATATATACCGTATAGGCTGCGTCTAGACTGGCAAGTTTTTCCACAAAAGCGGCCGCTTTTGTGGAAAAACTTGCCAGCTGTCTACACTGGCCGCTTGAATTTGCGCAAGAACACTGACGATCTAATGTAAGATTGTCAGTGTTCTTGCGCAAATACTATGATGCTCCCGTTTGGAAAAAAGCCCTCTTGCGCAAATACATTTGCCAGTGTAGACAGGGGAGGACTGTTTTGTGCAAAAAGGCCCCGATGGCAAAAATGGCGATCGGGGCTTTCTTGTGCAAAACCGTGTCTAGATTGGCACGGATGCTTTTCCGCAAAAAGTGCTTTTGCGCAAAAGCATCCGTGACAATCTAGACGCTCTTTTCCTCAAATGCTTTTAACGGAAAAACTTTTCCGTTAAAAGCATTTGCGGAAAATCTTTCCAGTCTAGACGTAGCCTATACAGTATATACTATATATAAAGTGTTTTTAACCCTTTTTATTGTACATATTGTATACAGTATACTGTAATGTTTTAGTTTTTTTAACCCTTTTTTACCCTTTTCCCTCAGTTCAGCTGCTGCAGCTACTGCTGCTGCCTTGTGACTCGTTTTTTGCCAAAGCTCACTCACTAGGCTCTTGCCATTTTGATGCCGGACTATCGGGAGTGCTGTATGATTCGATGCTGGACTATTAGAGTTTTACTGTAGAAAGCAGTGACAGATGGCCAGGCACCCAGCTTTGAAGGGGGCACCCTGCCAGAAGCAGGGCAAAGGTAGGGGTGGCAATGCCATACCAAGCTGTTCTTACTTCTGCAGTGCTACCTTGAGAGTTGGGTGGCTAGAGAGTGGTGGCTGCTGACTGTGGGCCCAGCTCTGCAGACAGCAGCACAGAAGGAAGGATGGCAATACCACACCATGCCACCAGCTGGGCTCCCTGTCAGCAGCCGCCACTCTCCAGCTGCCCAGCTTTTAAGGCAGTGTGGAAGTAAGGATATTTGTACTGCAATACCCCCTACAATCACCTTGCAACCTCCCACAACTCCTTTTTGGCTCAGAGCCCCAACAATGACAGCACTGTGAAATTTCAAATTGAAATAACTGAAATCATGACAATTTATGATTTTTTAAAATCTGACACTATGAAATTGACCAAAATAGGGCTCTGTCTATAACTAACAACCCACCACCCCAACTTCCTTTTTCCCTCTCATGGAGGGCTGTTAGCCAGCCACTTCACCTGCAATGGTCACTTAAAATATGTGTTAATTACTTATGCTAAACCTATCTCTTCTGTCTGGCATTTAGTGGTGACAATGCTGAGTATGTTTTCCAGACCTATTTGTGGCTTGAAAATTGTGTCTCACACCAACAGAAGTTGGTCCAATAAACAATATCACTTCACCCACCTTGTGGCTCTAATGTCCTGGGACTGGCATGCATAGGCACTGACTCCATGGGTGCTATGAAACTGGAGAAATCACAGGGAAAAATTAATGGGTATGGAGCACCCACGAGCAGACAAGCTCACCTCCATGTCTTTTTCCTGCCTCCTCCCTCCATGTGTGCCCCATGCCCTCACCTCTCTTGCCCTCCCAGCACTTCTTCAGTGCCATGAATAGCTTATTTGCAGCATTCAGAAAACTCTGGAAGGGAGAGGAAGAAGATGGCATGGGACACACTCAAGGGAGTTGGTGGTTCAGGGTGGAAAGAGGTGGGTCAGAAGCTTGGGAGAAGGGGTGGAATGGGAGTGGGGCGGGGGCAGAACAGGTGCAGGGCTTCATGGAAGGTGTGAAATTAGGGCAAAGTAGGGGTGGGAAGAGGCAGCGACTTGAGGGAATAGACTGAGTAAGTGCAGGGTCTGGGGTAGAGGGAGAGGAGAAGCCAGCACCTATGCGGATACCTCTACAATAATACTGCACTAAGTATATTCAGTCCTGTCTCAGTGCAGAGATCTAGACTTGATGACTCTTGAGGTCCCTTCAAGCCCTACATTTCCATGATTCTATGACATTGGGTGATACTTAATTTCATAACTGCAGGCAAGAGACTATTTTTTCTGTGTGTGCTTGGGGCATAAGATAACTCAAAGCAGTAAGGAAAGGCCCTGATGTACACAGTGTATAGTGTGCTGCATGTGTTGAAATACTGTACAAATCCAACTGAATGTTGGGGGCTCTCGGATGTTTCCAAATATTCCATCACTCCCACTGGTTCAGCACTGTGAGAGCATGTCTACACAGCAGCGTTATTTTGGAATAAGTGACGTTATTCTGAAATAACAAAGAGTGCATCTACACAGCAAGCCATTATTTTGAAATAATGTTGAGCTGAAGGACTTCTTACTCTGACTCCTTTAACCTCATTTTACGAGGAGTAAGGGAAGTCAAAGGATGAATGCTCTAACTCGAACTTCCTGCTGTGTAGACAAGAGCCAAAAATCGAATTAAGCTATTCCCACTTCAGCTACGCAATTGTTGTAGCTCAAGTTGCACAGTTTAATTTTACTTTTTCCCTGCTGTGTAGTTGTGCCCTAAGACTTTACACCAATCTCAGGGCTGTGACTTGAAAATACAATCAAGCCTTCACTGAGGTAGCTAATTATTATCCCCATTTTACAGATAGGGAAAGAGACAGAGTGACTTGCCCAAAGACAAAAAATGTCAGCAATCCCAAAATTTTGATTCCCAGTTCTGTTTTCTAAGCACTAGACAATAATTCCTACCAGCTTTTTGCTTGGTCTGTGTTCTTTTCCAAAGGCATAACTGAAGAAGATTGTTTTATTTTCTTCTTCTCTATCCCCTTAGCAACTCTCTGCCCATTGAACAAACAGAGCAGATGTCTGGTGTGTGGTTACATTTTTGGCATGGTTAATTCTCATTAGTCTAAGAATGTACAACATGTAACTGTACTAGTGAGGCACAGACTGTTTAGCAGAGGGATTCTTCCAGACAGACAAGAGAAAAGGAAGAGCTGCTGCAAAGTTTACATTACAAACACATTAAAACTTTCACGATCATCAGCGAGGCAAATGTTAGTATTAACATCTGAGCTTTATTACGGGTGCCTGTTTATCATCCTAATCAGCATCCAATCCAGATGAAAATGATTATAATGAAGATATCCTTTTCCTTCCTATTTAATGAATTTGCACATTTACAGTTTGAAAATTAATTCCTGTAATTCTATTTCAGCCTGTGTGTTATGGACAATTTGTAATCACGTGTGAAAGATTAGACCCCAGGCACATTTAATGGGGATGTTTTAATAGTGCAGATGGCAAAACAGCCTCTAGAAGCAGGTCTGGTGGGTATTTTGTGAAAGCAAATTCAGTCAAAATGCATCCAAAATGACATACTGCACAATTGCTGCACTGGGGACCTCTATTAAAATTTCACACATTTAACTCTTCCCCCACACCCCTTTTAATTATAATTTTGCGAAATAAAGTAGAAGACATGTACCTTCCTGCATGCACCAGGAAAGGTCAATGGTAATCAGCATTCAGAATGAAATTTTATTGTGGCTCAATATGTTGGGGTGAGGAGGAATATTCTAAAGTGCTGAGTGTGAGAGAACACGTATAGGGAGGAATTTTCAGCACCATCCAAAGGTGATATACACCCACCCATGCCTCCTGTTCCATTATTTAGGGTACAAACAACTTCCCACTTGTATGGCAAGGAAAGTGGATTCTAGTAATTCTTGGAACTAGGCTCCTGATTTTCAAAGGAACCTCTGAGTCCTTTTGCAGCTGAATTGTATAGCATTTTGACATCTAAATATGTGGCCACCCAATTAGACTATTTATGGTATGTAAAGCTACATATCTACTTTTTTTTTTTGTCCAGAATCAGAGTCACAGCCTTCAATAGGTTTCCATTTAACAAGACTTGTCTGTAAAGAGCCCAGTACATTTTGGGGGGCCATTTAAACAAGCTGTCATGTAATAATAATTAGCAACCAATCCTAATAGCAGTTCAATGTTAAAGAAAATGTATGGGTCTGGCCCCATAGGTGAGATAGGCAGGGAAAAGCTCATCTTCACCTGATCTTGGTGTGGCTTCAGCACAAGATAGGCACCTAGACACCTATAGTCAGACATTGTCTGCTTGCCCAGTGCCAAAATGTATGCATCTAGGAGACTTTTACATGGAAAATTTTGGTGCCAAGGACTTTAGGTTCCTCTAGGGCTAAGCAGCAGCAGAACAGGTGTTTCGAGGGTCTCATTGGCACCTATATTTTTGACTTAGACACTTAAGTTCTTTTCTGTGAATTTGGGCCAAGTGTTTTATACCTCCTGTATAAGTAAAATCTTGTGATAGGGTAGAGAAGCCACAGACAAGCAGTGAAATACATAGGGAAAAACTATTGGGCAACGTTTACATTGCACATTCTTGTGCAAGAAGATATGCAAATGAGGCATGGCGATGAATATCACTGTGCCTCATTTGCATACCTAATGAGCTGCCATTTTTGCGCAAGGAGCTTTTGCTCAAGAAGGAGCAGTCTACACTGCTCCTTCTTGCACAAAACCCCCCTCTTGTGCAAGAGCCATTGTGCCTGAAAATAAGCAGCAGAAAGGCTCTTGCACAAGTGTAGACTGCTCCTTCTTGGGCAAAAGCCCTTTGCGCAAAAATGGCGGCTTATTAGGTATGCAAATGAGGCATGGCAATATTCATCACCACGCCTCATTTGCATATCTTCTTGCGCAAGAATGCGCAATGCAGACATAGCCTTGGGCTTTCTAGCATGGCCCTATTTTACCTGCAGCCCATGTAAGTCGGGAGGGGAAACAAAAGAAAAGAGACTGGCTGAGTTCAGGGCTGACTTGCAAGAAAAGAGGATGGAGCTCTGCCTGGAGAGAGTTTTGTCAATAGCATTGTGGAGAGCTGGACCTGCTAACCGGAGAAGACATTGGGGAGCAATTAGGCCCCTAGGAGCAGGTGACTTGAGTAAGAGATTGTTTGGGACCTAACCTTCAAGGAAAGGGCAGTGATGCCCCGGGGGAAAAGTGGTGGGCAGCTTGGTATTGAACTGTTTGCTTTATGTTTAGAACGCCAACTCCTCTTTTTACCCTTCATTGGAATAGACTAAAGGGACAACTAACTGGTGTGCTGGAGGCTCACCTCAGTGCACATGTAAAGCAGAGATTTCTTCATGCCTTGGGTCTGTGGATATGCTGGCACATCTGCAAAATCCATTGAGGTGCTGCTTTAGACAAGCTACTACAAACACCAGCCTGAAAAGTTCAATGGAAACACGGACCACTAATAAATCCTATCCAAATAAGGAGACTATAACATTTCTATTTACTATAATCTATTTCACAGACTTTGCTTAACTAAGTGGTATCAGCTGGGACACCTTAAAAAGAATATTTAAGTAAAAATAGCCGGGTTATTTCTTCCTTTTAAAGAATATGCTCAATTTATTTACATTTACCTCTGCTGGCCAGTGAAACTGCTAACAGAGAAACTACAGGAAAGATGCTGAAAGGGAAGGGTTCTATTTGTGAATTCAGTCTGGCCTTGATTAGGTTTATATTAATATTAATCGGAACAGAAAAAAATGTGATTTCAAGTATCTCAGGAGTTTACCTAATGCATGAGAAATGCACAGAAAGCATGTCTGCCTTGTTCTACAGAACGATTGTACCTAAGGCATGAAAGTCAGGTGCAAAGATTCAATCCCATGCTTATTTCATGTACAGTAACTTACTCGACTGTATTTTTATTTTGTATTATGGTATTAGAAGGGTGAACTGGTTCAGATAAAATGTGAACTGACTCCAAACTTTCACACAAATTTGAAATCAAACTGAACCAAAGCTATCCACAATATGAAGTTCAGTTGAATGCACCCTATAAAACTGTGCATGCTCTTTCTATTTCTTTCCAAAGAACACTCCTCCTTTTGGCTCATATTCCTCCTGTAGATGAAAGTTGGGCAAGATGCGGCCTGTGGCTTTGATTGGGCCTGTGGACTGCATCTGGCCATTTTCTATTTATATCCTGCTTCCCATGCCACCAAATTTCTAGGCAGGATCTAATTTAAATGGTCATGGCTTCCAATCGTGGCACTATCCCAACAGGGGCCGGAGCTGAATGAACTCTTTAAATAGCCATAGCAATCCCAAGCAGCAGTCAGGCAACAAGATAGCTGTGGGGCTGAAAGCCTCATGCCTTTTGATGTGTTTTTAATTCAAAGCCTCCAGCCCCAGACAACTCGGTGGGGGAGCTAATCCCCAGCCCAGTCACTTCCACCCTACGTCCTGCCCCTTCCACTCCAGACCCTGCCCCTTCTGGGGGTGGAGTCGGCTTGTGACCACATACCAAAATTCAGTAAATGGCCCCTCTGCGAAAATTATTGCCTTGCTGTAGATTCACAAAGAGAAATTTCACACTGCTATGACTAGCAGTATTTGGCCCTTTGTTTTATGTGTTAGTAAGTTTTCAATAAAAGCCGCAGAATGGGTTATTTACAAAGGCTATCATAGTGCAGATTTTCCTATTTTTATGAAGGAGCGGTCTGTTGAATTCTCCTATATCAGTTTGTATCATTTCTACAAGTGAATGAATAATTCACAATTAATAATTTTCCATCAGTCATTGCCTTCTCCCCTTGCCCCATAGAACATCTCTGATCAGACTGGCATTTTTTTAAATGTACGTGTAATTTGAAAATTTTCAATTAGCAATTGTTATTAATCTGGTTAATCATGAAGAGTTCTCCACATGTATGCAAAGTGAGCCAGACTGATACAACTCATTTATAGTATAGTAGTTTGCACTCTATAGTCCCATAGAACCCAAGAGGACTACTCATAGTGTATGATACTCATACATAGTATGTGGCACACTCATCCCTATGTGACATTTTCCATGTGACACGTTGGTTATGTTTTGTCAGATAAGTCATCTGATACTGCCAATTATTTGACAATGATTTAGGAAGCTCTCTAGGCTCAAATACTCCATATGTGCAAATGTGAAATTTGGTTTCTGAAAACATTCAAGCCAGCAAAACCCATTTAATACACATTGGTGCTGGAAATGAAAACAAATGGAGTATGTGCAAAGCCATTTTTTTTTTAAAGTGAAAGAATATTTTAAAGCTCTATCTGAAGTATTCAGACTCCTTTAATTCTTACTATAAAGTCACTGCAGTTATAATACTTTACATGTATCATATAACACACTTTCATTCCAAGGAATTCAAAGCACTTGATGATCATTCATGGTCATTAAAATTCACAACACCGCAAGGAAGTACAGAGGGAACATTTATTATTCCCTTATTACATATGAGGAAACTGAGGTAAAGAAGCTAAAGGTATGTCTACACTGCAATTAAAAACCCACAGCTGGCCCATGCCAGCTGACTTAGGCTCATGGGACTTGGACTAAGGATCTGTTGAATTGCAATGTAGACATATGTTCTCTGGATGGACCCTACTTTAAGATCCTACTCTAAGACTCCTACTGAGGACTCCAAATCTCAGGTTTCAGCCCAAGCCCAAACCCAAACATCTACACCACAATTAAACAACCTCTTAGCCCAAGTTCTACAAGCCTAGATCAGTTGGCATGGGCCAACCATGAGTGTCTAAATTCAGTGTACCCTAGCTGACTTTCCTAAAGTCCAGTGAACTGATGAAGCAAGGGGCAGAACTTTGGGGTAGAACTGTGGGACAAAGTTCTCCTACAAATCTGAAAATTCTCTCTAATTTTTCAGTATGCCCCACAAGTTTCTAGAACCTGGACTAAGTTTCATGTGCTAAGGAACAATTCATGATTTTGCGTTGTTCATATACTTTTGATCAAATCCAGACAAAAAATAGTTTCCTCTCCACATTTTTCAAGTTCATTTGAACCTGTAGTTCAAAATAAACCTGAGGTAGGAAGAAACTTCTATAATTACTACAGCAACAACAGAAGTTTTGGGTTTTTTTAATCTCCAACAACTTTAAAAATTTAGTGATTTAAGTTCAATGATTTTAGGCCCTTTTGTAACCATATGATATTACTACATACCACTGTCTCCTCACTAGTTGTGGGAGCTCAGGCCTTTAATGATTTAGGAACATACAGGAAAAGCGTTAGAGAATACAAGTGTTCTCTACACAGAGCATGTCTCTCTCAAACAACTAAAAAGTTTCCTAAAACCAAGAGAAAAATAACACATTCCTCACCAAATATAAACTTACTTTGGCTTGGCTACAATTTCAAACCCAGATCCTATTCTGAATTTCTGAATCATCTCATATCATTATAATGAGTCAAACCCAAAGCCCAGATCCACAGACCTGAAATATTTGAAATCTATATTCAGACTGCAACTCTGTGGCATGAAAGCATTTGTCCTTACAACAGAGTGCTCAAGTTAATTGAAACCGCTTATGAAGTGGCTTTCATGTAAACATTGGATTATTTCAAATTTTGAATTGCACTAAACAGAAGGGAAAAAAGTGGATGGACAGTAGGTAATTGTGCATGACTGGTTTCTTCTAAGCTGACAGTGCTTTAGTCAATAAAATTTGTTTTGATAATTCAACCTTTTGTTTATGATGCAGCATCTAGATATGCTCACACAAAACATAAAATATGGCATTCTTGTCAGAGTCTATAGGTTATTCATTTTTATAAAAGTTCCTATCATGACAACATGATCTTTAGTTAAAAGTTATTAGCACATAGTACAGAAAGGGTGACTGAATGATGTAAAGGACATCTGGAACAAAGCCATGCACTTACTGCTCTGCAATAACAGATTATTACAAAAGCACCATTGGTGTGTCAGTTGTGATACAGAGCTGAAGGATTTAGAATTTCAATCCACATCTCAGAGAAGCACCTCACAGGATCAGGTCTTATTGATTGCAAAATGAGCTTCTAATTTAAAAAAGAAAGGGTCCAATCTGTGAGATTTATTATGTACTCAGAACTCCAATTGTAGTCATAGGGTTTGTGTGGAGGAAAGCAGGAAGAGGGGCCCATAGAAACTGTCATTACCAGAAGAGACTGGTGGTGTGTCTATTTAAGTATTATGCTCCAACAATGAGGAAGTTGGCTGCATCAGAGAAACATGAAACAGCTGCACAATACACCTACTTGGGCATTATCACACCATTGGTGGATTTTCCTTCTCCCCGCACACACACTCATTCCAGCTGGTGTTTGGTTTATGCCCAGAATAATTAGGACTGAAATAGCCTTTGTAGTTTTTATCCTAGCTATAGTAAATCCAGATGTCACTATTATTCATATAAAAGTCTAATCCTTATCTAAATCTTACTGAACCATTTCCCTCAATATTTCCCATGTCAGAGAAATCCACAGGTGGATTATTCTCTGTATAATTTCCTTTTAAAATAATATTTCTATAAATTTCTTCAAATGTTCCATTTTCTCCATTATGGGAAAAGGTAAATAAGAAAGCTCAAATTGTCTTCCTTGTACTATTAAATAAGCATCTCATACACTGTACATTTTCCCCTTAAATTTTCCATACTAAATAGCCCTAATCTGCTTCACTTTGTAAAATACGTTTTCCCATTTTACCCATCCCAAATGCATCTAATCATTTTTATTTTGCCATTTTCAAGATCTTTCTTCTTTCTCCAACAGTACACTAACACAGTTATTGAAAAGATAGTAACTTAAACAGATTGACCATATTGCAGAAGATTAACAGAAAAAGAGTTATGAGTATTCAGTGATAATGAAATTAAAATATCTTTAATAATCAACTGGAATTTAAAGTAATTTTGAATAGCTAACCTAACAAATATACCATCTATATTTAGTAGTATAAGAATTTTATATGAAATCAGTGTCATTTGTTATTAAAAGCTGTTGGTATCTCAATTCTAGGAGTGTTTACAAAAAGTTCAAACATGTTCTAGACTTCAGAGGAATGAGAACAAATATGCTTTTGAATCCACCCCACATTCCATGGTTCTGCCCATGCTTAGAAACAGTGACTCAGCAAAGCAATCAAACCATCTATTTGAATGAGATTTCCCCACCATTTTTATTGATTAAATACATTTAGATTCAGAGGTGCTGAGCCCTTTCTGTAAAGTCACGCGTACCATCAGTGTGAAGCTCAACCTTGCAGGAATTAGGGCCAACATTTTCAAAAGTGCTCAGCGATGTTGGGTCTCTCACTATTTTGGGTGCCAAATATGACATACTTTAACTTTGATTTGTGAAAGAGGGCAATACAATTAATGCCTATCTATATGGTTTTACAGAAAAGAGATCCTGTCAAATTAATCTGATATTTCTGATGCAATGCACAGTAAAAGCTAGCTGATGGACAGATCTCAAAATGTAATTGTAAATCAAATTGAATAATCAAAAAATGAGTGTTTCTCTACTGGGGTCCCACAGGGATTGCTTCTTGACCCTACATTATTTAAACTTTGTTGTTTAGTGACCTGGAAGAAAATACAGAATTACCATTCATAAAGGTTCCTGTTGACACACACAAAAAGGAGGGAGTGTGGTAAATAATTAAGTGGGCAGATCACTGATTCAAAGTGATCTGGGTTGCTTGATAAACTGGGTCCAACAAACAATATACTCTTTAATGTAACTAAATATAAATGAATACATCTTGGAACATTATATATATATAGGTCACACTTTACATGCTATCTTGGGAAGCAGTAACTGAAAAATGATTTGTGGGTTATGATGGACAATCAGCTAAATATGAGTGTCGAAGGTGATCCATGGATACATAAACAGGGGAATCTTGAATAGAAATACAGAGATTATTTTACCTCTTTATTTGACACTGTTAAGACTGCTGCTGGAATATGCTGCCTAGTTCTGATGTCCATAATTTAAGGAGAATGGAGATGGATTGAAGAGGATCCAGGGGGAAACCATGAGAATGATTAAAGAATTAGTGACAGACTCAAGAAGCTCAATCTATTGTGACAAACTGAAGGAGCTCAATCTATTTAGTTTAACAAAGACAGTTCAGGGGTGACCTGATCACACTATATATATGTACCTAGGGAACAAATATTGAATAATGGGCTCATCAGTTTAGCAGAGAAAAATATAATATGGTTCAATGAGTGGAAGTTGAAGCAAGGTACCTTCAGAATGGAAATAAGGCTCTTCCCCCCAACCCCCCAGCCCCTTCTTTGAGTCAGCATAATTAACCATTGGAACAACTTAGCAAGGGTTGTTGTGTATTTTCCAACTCGCACTTTTTAAATAAAAATTGGATGCTTTGTTATAAGAGATCTGCTCTACGAATTGTTTTGGAGAAGGTTTATGGTCTGTGTTACATAGGGTGCAGGCTAGATGATCACCATGGTCCCTTCTGACTTTGAACTATATGAATCTAGCAGCATTCATAGATTCTACTCATTTCATCTACAGTTGTATATACTCAACACTGCTGAACATCTAGGATCTTAAGCCACTCCTTATCCTTCCCCCCAATCTATTTTTTTCTTTTCTCTTTTGTCTTTTTACAGAGAGTTTAAAAACATCTTTAAATCCTGCACTTCAAGCTCTTTTTCAGGTTACATAATACTGACTGGATACTACTGAAAAGTTAATCAGTTTGTTTTATTTTATTGGGTACCAACTCCAAGATATGACCATTTTATAGGCACAGTCAAGGAAAGTACAACTTTAACTCCATGTCTTGAGCAAATAAAATAAACTTCCAATCAAGCAATATAGACTTTGCTTGTCCTGATAGAGTAGTTAGCAGGAAGGATGTGAATCAAGGTTGTAAAGTTAGGCATTCCTTCATGACAACCTCACTAATTCAAACAGATTCACCTAGGCATGTGAAACAGAGTTGCACACATTTTGTTGAATACTTGCTTACATAACCCTAAAATAACTTGTCCTGATTTTGAACCTTAGATGTGAACTTCATATTATTATGCAGTAATGTCTTTTGTAGTTTGTTGGCTTCACCAATATATGCATCTCAAATGTAAAATCATGAGGGTAATATAATAATCCAAGGTTGCTATGGCCCCTAAGCATAGTTCAGAAATTAAAGTGTGCTATGTTATTGTTGAATACTGATTCCCTTTCTGTATTAATTTAAAGGGAGATTTTCAAAGACACAAAATGGCAGTTAAGTGGCTAATTCTCTCTAAGTTTAAATGGGAGTTAGGTGCCTAACAGCCTTTTATTCCTGGGAAAATTTCTTGCTTAAAATACACGCTTCAACATGTGTAAGTTCTTGGCTTTGTTGATAGTGGCATAATTCATTTTATATTGTCTATTTCAATCTATCTAAGCAGTATTGCTTGATGTGTTGCACATCTCAAAAATGTATCAACTAAGACTTTGTTATTACATGTATTACAGTCCTGCTTAGAGGTGCCAACCAAGATAGGAACCCCAACACGTAATGTGCTATATAAGTGCTCAATAAAAGATATTCTGGCACCAAATATTTTTACATAGGTAAGATAAATAAAGTATGGGAAAAAGGTATGATTGTGATCTCCATTTTATAGATGGAAACCAAGGCACAGAGACATTAAGTGATTTGATCAAAGTCACATAAGTCTCTAGCAGAGCTGGCTTTAAATCTAGATCTCCTAATTCCCCAACCATTGCCAAACTTCCTCTGATCACTAAATACAAATATTTCAGTACCTTGCACATTTTAATGTAAATACACAAGATCCTGTTTTGTCCCCATCACTAGTCTCAGAGAGGGAAATCTTATTTGTGTGTGTGTGTGTGGTGGGAGTGTCTACACTTGCAGGGCTTACCTCTAAATAAGCTATGCAAATTGAGCTAAGTTAATTGTATATTTGAAATAGCTTATTTCAAAATAGGGAGCATTTACACAGCACTTATTTTGAAATAGAGCACTCTTCTTCTGACTTCCCTTATTCCTCCTACAATGAGGGTTACAGGAGTCAGAGTAAGAAGTCCTCCAGCTTGACAGTATTTTGATACTATTTCAAAATAACTGCCTGCTGTGTAGACACAGACTAAGTTCTTTCAGAATAGTGCTAGTTATTTTGAAATAGTGTTGTAGTGTAGACGTACCCTGTGTGTTTAATTGTGTGATCACTGAGGAAAAGTCAGACTAAGCAAATGTAATCCATGCTTCTCTAGCCATTCCACAATCATGATTTGCATTCTGTTTCTGAAGGCTCTGAGGTCCATTCAGGCTCATTCTGTTGGGATCCAGGACTCAGTTCCACAGTCATGAGTCAAGGCTCAAGGCAGCTCTCCCCAGAACTCACTGTTGTGGGTGATAGCTGTTCCATTAGTTCAGGGGAATGCAATTGTTGAGTATGGCCATGGAGCCAAAGTTAGGAGTAGAGTATCTGAACCAAACACTGTCTGCTAATGTCCCTGCAAGTACAAGCCACATCTAGAAATAGCGGGGGGGAGCTGCATTGGAGGTGAGCACACACTGCCTCAGAGAACACAAGTTGTAACAGAGGTACATCACTTAACTTAGTCTGCAGATTCACGTGCATTCTAACTGTGTACTAGAGCTGGGTCCATGCACCTAAATTGTTGTGGAGGTAAAGCAGAGCAGCTAAGTTTGGTTCTGGATCCAAGCTTCCAAAAGTGAATATTGACCATTATAGAGATTGCAGCAAATTTTGAAGTTCAGATCTCAGCTCCACCAGACTTTTGGGGGAGATAATTTTAGGACTTGGGTTGGTACCCATTTCTAATATATGTATATGGGAGCCCTTGGCAGAAAAATTGTATCCAGTTACATGCACATCTGTCCATAAAGGGCCTTCACCTTCCTATGTATACAACCAGCTACTCTGGCCAGTGAGGTGGGATGAGGGGAGCCAGAGCTCCCCATCCACTTCAACTATTAGCTCAGCACTTTCTCTCATGATTGAGACAAGATGGAAGTTATTCCCACTTACAGCTCCTAGGATACATCTACACTGTGGCGCTATTTTGGGATACTTCCGGTATCCCAAAACAGGTATTCTGTGTCTTGACAGTGCGCTCATTATTTTTAAATATCTTTCGATATTTCATGCTAATGTGAGTGCCCTATAAACCTCATTCCATGAGGATTAAGGGTCATTTCGGAATAGTGGTTTATTTCGAAATACCTTCAAAATAAGCTATGCAATTTGTGTAACTCAAATTGCATAGCTTATTTTGAGCTCAGGGTTCAGTGTAGATGCATCCCTACTGAGCTGTGCTGCAATATGCCCATTAACCACTCTGCACCTCAGTTTATCAATTAGAAAAAGGAAACACATAGCCCATATGGGTGTGTGAGACTTGATTAATTTTTGAAAAAACAATAATTTAGCCTCAGATGAAAGATGCTGCTGTAAATCTTTTTTCTTCCTCTCCAAAAACTATGTTGTTAAAACCATGAATGTTTGGAGGTGCACTAGTTACCCTGCTCCTTCTTCAGTCTTTGATGGTACAGTCCACATTGTGATTTCTGACAGATGCCCAGACAGGATGAATCTAAACAGTGATGCTATTTCAGAATACTTGTGCTATCCCGAAATAGTTATTCCACGTATTGACAGCACACCCAGCATTTTGAAATAGCTTTTGAAATTACAGTTGTGCTATTCCGACGCCTCTGTAAACCTCATTACACAAGGATTAAGGGACGTTTCAGAATACTGCTCTGTTTTGAAATTTGGTGCTGAGTAGACAGCGCCAAATTTCAAAATAAGCTATTTCAAAATTAACTCGAAATAAGTTACGCAATTTATGTAGCTCAAATGGCATTGCTTAATTTGAACTAAGTGTGCAGTGGAGACATATCCACAGTGAGGCATATTCAGCGGTATAGACATTCACTTGCAGATAAGAAAACTCTGTTTGCTGTTTTTGGTGATTATGCCACTCATTTTATAGCCACTTACTATGAACTGCTGTTATTGATTTTTTTTTTAATCTGACAGGTTTTAGTGCAAAGTAAATATTCATGTTTTTAAAGGAAAAAGAGAGAGGGGCCCATCACTTGCATTTAATCACACCAAACAAGCTCTTTAGACAATTTGTTCTGAAATTCCTCTAATTAGAGCTTGCCCTCCAGGTAATGCTCTGATCTGATTTACCACTGGGTATAAATTAAGGACATTATGTAATTAGCCCTAAGACCACAAATGGAAGGAACAGCTGGGTGGCTCAGAGGGGAAGCAAATAAACAGCTCCTGTGTGGCTTCTTAATATATAGATAGAGATAAAGGCCTCTTTTTTCTAGGTGTAGTATGCAATGACTGATGCTGCAGTTAATATAAAGGGATTATATGTTTGAATCTGTCTTGAAAAATGGCACTTGGTATTTTGTTAAGAATCATCCTGGCACCTCTCCAGACTGACACTCTGTTCAAGCTTCTTTTGGATTCACATCCATCTTATTTTTTGAGATATCAAAGTTTGAAGCCATGGGCAAAAAAGTCAGCCTTCACTTATTAGCAGTGACATCTCCATCAGCTCCCTGTTCCTTCAGAGCATTAAAGATTTCAGCTACATTGGTCCCTGATTTTTCCTTTTATCTGATGGTGCCTTTCCAGGACTGGGCTATAAACAGCAGACTATCTAGTTTTATAGTCTGTAGTATGATAGAATAGAGCTGGTTGGAAAAAAAAAAAACCCTTGTATAAATAGCTATTTTCTTCACTTTTTATTGATGACTTCAAAAAGTAATAAACAAAAATCCCAGCCAACTCTCTAGTTGGACAAATTACTCCCCACCCCCACCTTTCCAACAAAAAACCACCTGACTGATTTGTTTTCTCATTGAATGTCAACATTTCAGCTAAAATTGGCCAAAATGTTTCATTTAAAAAAAAATATTGGCCAGCTGTAGAGTACCTTTGGATCTTCCAATCTTTCTCTTATCCACCACTTCTACATGTAACACCATATTTATAGCTCTGCAAATCCACAGATATCTGCTTTATATATACAGGTATCCACTTTTGCAGATGTGGATAACTGTGCTTCATTTTTGCAGATACAGTTGCGTCTGTGGATACAAATTTGTAGCTGTGCAGGGCTCCAGCCATGTTTTCTAAATATGTTACTGTCTTCTTTTCACATGCCATAACCTCATAAGCCACAACATTAGGAGCTCATACAAATGCATATCCTTTAATATGATATATGCCATCAAGTGCCAGCAATGCCCTTTGTCATGTATATTGACCATACTAGACAAAGGATAAATGGACACAAATCAGACATCAGGAACTGTAACACACAGAAAAATGTAGGGGAACATTTTAACCTACCTGGTCACTCAAACATGGATTTAAAAGTAATCATTCTTCTACAAAGGAATTTCACCAGCCAATTATAACTCCAAGCATCCATCTTAACCGGTGCAGTATACATGATTTCTAATAATAATTTAATATATTATAATGATATAGCAGCAGTGTCCAATCTATGCCTTTTAAGGGTGACTGTGTTAAGAAAACTGTATGTATGGTCTTCTGTGACTTGTCCTAAATAAGTATAAACTAGCTGGAAATGGCCAGAACACAGCACATTCCAGCCACTCTGTGATGCTGGTAGACTAGGTGCCAGGTCTTTCCAATGCTATAGGCATCATCTAAGCAACCACAGATTCATTGCTGGAAACCAGACCAGTTCACCTGTATATTAGCACTGTTCAGGATAAGTATTAGACTTATAAGGATATGTGTAATGTTGATATTCTATAAAATGCTGGTAAGTTGCTGCATGCATTAATCTTACTTGCAATGTCTGTATCCATGCTATGTGCTAATAGCTACATTTTGCTTCACAATTGTAAAAACTCTGCTAGGAAAGCTAAATAGGCCATTGTGAAACAACATGATATAGTTTGCTAACTTCCTTTACACAGGCTAGGTGCAGAAGGACTCATCCTATCATGGATTCTGAAAAAGGGAAATAAAGACAGCTGACATGATTTTTTCCTTTTTGTTGTTTGGACTCTCACAGAGCTGGAGACAAGGAGACAAAAGCAGAGATCCTAGGTTAGACCTAAAAATATTTAATTCTGACAGATCACTACATCCCTGTCACCTTTTGGAAATATAGGAGCTTAATTCTTCTTTGTTGACTATGGGATTAGCTACAAGCACTAAGATACAAATTGACCTGGGATAAGTGGGATAAGTGATAAGTAGTCTCTTGTAACTAGGAGCAACTTCAACATTTTGTGATCTTTGGCCCAAGTGAGTGTCACTAAGTCAAGCTCTCCTCTGTGGCAATCTAACTTGGAGTGCCCAAGGGGACTGTTTGTGACTGTAAGGTAATGTAAGATTATTGTACTACTTTAGGAGTTCACATTGGTTACAGACTTGGTGAAACCTAACTGTAGAACATACCACTGGTTAGGAGTTTCTGCCCTGCTTTTTGACAGTCTGCACTAAGGTTGGCCCTCATAGTCGTGAGTCATTCCAGATGGCGTGACACACTCAACCACAGCATGAACTTTAGGAAAGAAAATGTAGGAGGTGGTTACACTGGATCTTCAGCAATCAAAAGGCCTCCAAAATTCCTATTAAGGGACTTGTGGGTGGTTTCTACTTCATTTGTGCTTCCTGAGTGTGCATCTGATTGTGATCCCTTGACCTTTCTAAAAATATGTGCAGCTCTTAGGTTAAAATAATTAAGCATCTCTGCTAGTGAAAGGTACAAGGCCAAGGCCATAGTTAAGAGTCTGCCAGATTTTCAGTTAAATGGGTATTTTATTATGAACACTTTTACATATTTGAGAGTCAAGGAATGTGCTTTATGATTTTAACTACATCATATTCAGGATCTTCATCCTTATTCTTAAGGTCTGCATAATTTTACCCATCCCCACTGGGACAGTGTAGTAGGGAGTAAATATTGTATTGGTGTACATTTGGGATGGATGAATTAGTCACCAGTGCCAGAGCTCTAACTGAGTTATGTAAATATACCCTTGATACTATAATACACCATCATATAGTCTATATTTTACAAAAAATCTATTTTAGAAAAGCTTTGGGGAGCTCTAAAAACATGTTATTGGTACTATGTTTCATATTCCTTCAGCTATAAATCTAGAATCTCATAGTACCAAAAGCCAACAGTATAGTCCTTAGAAAAAAAGAGAAAAAGTGTATTATATTTTGGAAATCTCTAAAGCTGACCTGAAATAACTTTTCTATAGACCATGATATTTTGCTTTTAAGGCCTTTCCTGTGCAAAGATCCAATAAAAATGCCAAACCTCAATCCTGACAGAGTATTTGAGTTGATAGCCTTAGAGCCACTTGGGAAATGTTTTACTCCTCCCATGAAATAAATAATTCAGGATTTGTTGAAAAAACAAAATAAATTTTAAAAAATCAGCCAGGTTGGGAAAAATAAATAAAATAAAATGTTATACTGAGACATTACAGCAATCAAAAAAAAAAAATTAAGTGGCTAAACTCTAATGAATCTGTTTTCATGATTTTGGATTTTTTTTTTTAACAGAAAACACAGAACTCTTACATGAAAATGGATTTTCTAACACATTTCCATTGTGACAAAATTATCCATTTTTTATTTAAATAAATGGATTGAATATAAAACATTGAGCAGCTCTATCCCGATTTTAGATATTGATCTGAATTTTATTTTAGAGGCATCTTGCTTCAAATCCTCATCAGAATAACTCCTTAACCTTTCCAGTAGTTTCTCCTCATAACCAAATTTCATAGCTCAATTTGAGGTCTAATTTTATATAGTCCCAAAAGAAATGGAAATTGAATAACTACATCCTGTTTAACTGTTGTCTCTGAAATCATCAGAGTTGCCTTTAGCTAAACATTCCCACCATTTCCTTAGGGTGTACAGGGTGATCAATATACAGAACTATTAATTATGTGACTGTACAGTAGTTACATCTCCACAGAGAGATGATATTGGACATTAAATAGTAAAATTGATAGGTGTATCATGGACAAAATTTTGTATCCAACAGCTCAGTTTCTTCAGAATAGGACCTTGAATTCACAGGATAGCAAAGGAAGGCCCATTTACCTTTTTAAGGGCTTGCCTGATTATAAGCAGTGCCTGTCTTTAAAGAAAAATCAGTCTATATACATGGTGAAGAACATGTTAGTAAATCTTGTGTCTACAAGGACACTAACATTTCTCTAATATCAAGCATTATGATGGAAACCCATTTCTATAATAACTGGAATGCTATTCAAATGTGTATCAAAAGAATTAAACTTTACTTGTGGGGTTTGTCCCATTGGAAAGCCAGAATAATGATGCCAAGCTCCTATTTCTAGTGTAAGGCCATGTCTGCATGAGCAAGTGTACAATGTCTCAGGTGTACTGTGTTACAATAAGATCTCCCATGTAGCTGCTCTATGGTAATGGGATAGTGATCTCCCATGGATATAACAAAACCACCTCCAAGAAGTGACAGTAGCTATGTCAGTAGGGGCATGTCTATACCGGGGAGTTATTTCAAAAATTTGGTAGATAACACTTGGTAGATAACACTACCAAGCCTGTTATCATATATATAGTAGCCCAATGTCTGTGACTCTGTAATGCTGAGACGCTGGCTGTTCCCTCTGGGTGGCGCTGTTGCCTCCCACCGTGGCGCTAGGCTGAGCGGAGCAGAAGTCAGCCGAAAACCACGGAGGGAGGCAACAGCGCCACCCAGAGGGAACAGCCGGGGGCGGGGCCTGGACGAGCGTGCGTCTCTGATGTCAGGAAAGGGCGCTGGATTCAAAAGGAGGAAAGCAGAGCAGACACAGAGGACGCGGAGGAGACAGAGAGGAGAACGGAGGAGGCGGAAAGGAGGCGGAGGACAGTGAGAGAGAGAGTGAGAGAGATGCAGCAGGAGGAGGAGAAGAGAAACACAGAGTGAGAGGTGGGAGGGGGAGAAGGGAAAGAGAGAGAGACAGAGAGAGAGGCAAGAGGTGGACAAGAGCTGAGAGAGAGAGAGGGTGAGGCAGTAGAGGAGAAGAGAGAGAGAGGCTGTTTGCGTCGCTTGTTCCCGCGCAGCAGCCCGGCTGAGCAGCACAGAAGTCAGCTGAGCACCACAGCGGGAGGCAAAGGGGGGCGGGGTGGTGATGTACATGCCCAGGGGTCAGGGCCTGGATGAGAGTGCATCCCCAATGGAGACAGAGGAGAGCGGAGAGAGAGTGAGAGGCAGGAGGGGGAGAAGAGAAAGAGAGAGATGGAGAGAGAGGCAGAAGGCAGAGGAGAGCTGAGAGAGAGGGGGAGGCAGTAGGAGGAGGAGGAGAGAGAGAGAGAGAGAGAGAGAGAGACCGGAAGCTCAGGAGAGAAGACCGACGTGGAGGAGAGACCTGAAAATTCCGTCTTATGATGGGCTAATTGGCTAGTTTCAAAATAATAACTCCTGCTTGTGAAGAGGAATAAGCTTATTTCAAAATAGTTATTTCGGGAGTTATTTTAAAATAACTTATTTCAAAATAACCTAATAGTGTAGACATAACTTAGGAGAATATCTCCCACTGACCCAGCAATGTTCTCACTAGCACTTCTGTCAGTGTAACATACATCGCTCAGAGGGGTGTATTTTCATACCTTGGAGTGAAAAACCTTGTACTAACAAAAGTGATAGTATAGATGCAGCCTTAGAGGATCTTTGTATACTAGATTGTTAGTGAAGCAAGAGTGAATGTTGTTCACCCTGAGCTGGTGTGATTTTTAGGAGGATATTATGACTGGAGGAAAGAGGAAAACATTTATTTGGTGGGTTTTTTATTTAATAGAAAAATTACTGCATCTTGGAATTATACAGAACTGTGAAATGTTACAAGACATTCTGAGGGAGCTGGATCAATGGGCAGAGTTCAGGTGCTACTGCACCCATTTGCTATTCAGTCACACACATCTAAGTTACGTCTACACTGCACACTTATTTTGAAACTAGCCAATTAGCCCGTCATAAGACGGGATTTTCAGGTCTCTCCTCCACGTCGGTCTTCTCTCCTGAGCCTCCGGTCTCTCGCTCAGTCTCTCTCTCTCGCTCTCTCTCCTCCTCCTACTTTCTCCCCCTCTCTCTCTCTCAGCTCTCCTCCGCCTCCTGCCTCTCTCTCTGTCTCTCTCTTTCACTTCTCCTCCCCCTCCTGCCTCTCACTTGGGGGACCGCGGAGCCCAAATGGCCGTTTGGGCTCCACACTCCCCGTGCAGCACGGGCCGCCCAGAGGGAACAGCCAGCATTTCAGGCAACAGCGCCTCCCAGAGGGAACAGCCAGCATTTCAGGCAACAGCGCCCCCCAGAGGGAACAGCCAGCATTTCGGCATTACAGACTCACAGACACTGGGCTACTATATATGTGACTATCCAATTAGCCCGTCATAAGTCAGGATTTTCAGGTCTCTCCTCCACGTTGGTCTTCTCTCCTGAGCCTCCGGTCTCTCTCTCTCTCTCTCTCTCTCTCTCTCCCTCCTCCTCCTCCTACTTCTTCCCCCTCTCTCTCTGTCTCTCTCTCTCAGCTCTCCTCCGCCTCCTGCCTCTCTCTCTGTCTCTCTCTTTCACTTCTTCTCCCCCTCCTGCCTCTCACTCGGGGGACCGCGGAGCCCAAATGGCCGTTTGGGCTCCGCACTCCCCGTGCTGCATGGGGGGCACGGAGCCCAAACGGTCGCTTGCGCCGCTTGCTCCCACGCGGCAGCCTGGCTGAGCGGCGCAGAAGTCAGCCAAGTGCCACGGCGGGAGGCAAAGGGGGATGGGGTGATGATGTTCATGGCCAGGGGGCGGGGCCTGGAGCCGCTGTCACGCCGCACGTCACCGCCCCGCCCCTCTTCCCCTCCCACCGTGGCACTCAGCTGACTTCTGTGCCGCTCAGCAATGCTGCCGCGGGGGAGCAAGCGGTGCAAGCGGACGTTTGGCCCCGCACTCCCCATGCAGCACGGGCCGCCCAGAGGGAACAGCCAGCATTTCAGGTAACAGCGCCCCCCAGAGGGAGCAGCCAGCATTTCGGCATTACAGACTCTCAGACACTGGGCTACCATATATATGATAAGCTATTCTGGAATAGTTATTCCAAAATAGCTTATTTTGAAATAGCACGTCTACACTGCAGGGAAGCCTCAAAATTAGTCCGAGGCAGGCTTCCCTAATGTAGACATGCTGTCTTGATTTAGAGCCCCAGGAGGCACTGGGGAGGAATAACTTAGAATGGCCCTGGGGAGGGGTTATTTAGAAATAGCGGCAGTGGAGCTTCTACACATGACTTATTTCGAAATAGCTATTTCGGAATAGGCGTTATTCCTTGTTGGATGAGGTTTACAGATTTTGGACTAAGCCTTCCGTTATTTCAAAATTATTTTGAAATAACGGAATGACTGTGTAGATGCTCACATTGTTATTTTGAAATAACGTTCGTTATCTTGAAATAACGGTGCAGTGTAGATGCACATTTAAAGTGGGAACTAGATCCCGGTTCTCAATGTTTTAATCTGTAATTCCAATAATAGTTTTAGGCCCTGTCTATATTAAGGAAATCCATAGCTGTATAAGCATCTCAAATCAGTTAGACTAATGCAGACTTCTAATTTAACCAAAGCAAGGCTGATAGCAATATACCTTAATCTGGTAATGTACCAAAGATGCAGTTATATCACTGAACATTTCAAAAATATAGGCAAGGACTTAATCATAGTAATCTTCTTTTGATTTGAAACTCATTGTTGCTGGTGTTACTTTTCCTTCCCATATACCAATTTGACTACTGAACATGGACCAAATCCAAAAGCCAGCTCCCGTGGCTAGAGATATGTCTGCATCTACTTATACTGACCAAAGGGCTATTGCTTTTAAGAGTGAAGCTGGAAGTGTTTTCTTTGATGTTTTAAAGGCAGGAAAGAATTTGAAACCTTTTGTTGTGCCACTGCAGGCAAAGAATGTTACAGTTTTTGGAATGGTAGCTGAAGCCAATTATAATGTGACCAACCAATGTGACTGATTTGTATTGACACTCAAATAACCATTAAAATGATACAATATGTGAGGTTCAGAATTCAATCTTTGTTCAAATTTTCCAAATTTCTATTTATCTTAGTTTCTTTTTTGATCCTCGTTATGGTAGCTTTTCAGCACAGCATAATCTTTAAGATAATTAACTTCAAAACATCCAATCTTGTAGGGAAGTATTGTTTTACCCATTTTACAGATAGGAAACTTGAGGCTACGTGACTTGCCCTTTGTCACACAGGGAGTCTATGGAAAAGCAAGGAATTTCAATTCTGTGTCTCTGAAGTCCTAGACCAGCCTTACTGTCTTTCAGGGATTTGGACTTCAGGGTTCTAATTGGATCCATCATAGTATTGGGGCCAGCTGTGAAGCTTAAACTGAGTAGCTTTCATAAACATTCTTGACAGTAAACTTGTTCAATAAAATATTCACTAAAAGCAAACTGGTGTAAAATAGTTGAAGTCATAAAATAGAATGAACTATATTTGAATATTTTTGCAATGTTTGCCTGAGAAAGGTCATACAAATACCAACCCCCTCCATTATATTAGATGGTTATTGGCTTAAATTTGACCCTTTATCACTAGTAAACTTCATAAACAGTCCAAACACAAAACATGCTCTGCTGACTGGAAGATTTATTCAGGAGGATTTATTTTTTTTTCCTGTTGAATGTCCAGGGCTTTTCATTTCTCTTCTCCACTCAACCACCAAAGATGGTGTTTAAAAAAAAAAAAGACTAAGAGAAAACAGAAGGTCATCAGTTTTGTAAAGTAAATATTAAAATATTAAAATCAAGGAAAGTACTTTAGGGATCAAACAGAATATCCTTATTAAGCAGGATTTTAAAGTCACCTGTAGTCCCACCTTTCAAGCTGGGGTTTAATGAAATAACTCAGAGATGACTAAATATAACATAACTATAATACAAAAGAAAGTAAATAATAATTGCAAATCTCTGTACCACATAATCTCTGCAATGGGATTGCAGAGAGGACACTACTGGACTGCTTGCATAGTGGGACCTCTACTGTTGTGTACCCCAGAGATGTATCTCTGCAAAAGTCCTGAATAATAGAAAGAGGGGACTTGCAGTTATGTAGTGGCATCCTGTGCTAGTGGTGTAGGTGGGCTGGAACAACTGATCCACTACATAATCCCTTCCCAGGGATAAAACAAGGATCTATCAGCTTTCAGCAGCCTGAATATTTTTTTTTCTTTTTATTTAGACTAATCACATCCTTCCTTTTTCTACTGTGAAGCACACTATATCCACATTCTGGCCAGGCCTTTTCCATCTCACTTCACCTGTATAATACTAGGATTTACATGGGTGGAGAGAAATTTGCCCTTGAATGACAGAAAGGGTAAAATTGCGGTGAAAAATGTCTGTAGGCTAGACTCATAGGCTACGTCTACACTGCTTCCCTTTTCCGCAAGAGGAAGTGAAAATGGAGTACTCATTTGCATATGTCACGCTGCCATCTACACAGTGTTTTTTTGCACAAAAAACTCTTGCACAAAAGGGATCCGAGGAGGAAATGCAAATGAGAGCGCAACATATGCAAATGAGCGCTCCATTTGCATTTCTTCATGCGGAAAAGGGAAGCAGAGTAGATGTAGCCATAGTCAATGTAAGGTAGCCTAGCTTCTTTGACTTCAGTGGAGCTATGATGATTTACATTGGCTAAGGATCTGGTCTTATATCTGCCCAGCAGAAGACAAGGCTGCAGTTCACACTGTTTTCCCCCTGTAAAGCACAACTACCCTGCCATACTGTAAAGAAAATAAATGAGACAGTTTAAACTAAAACCGGTTTTCATGATGAAGGAGGGAAGAATATACAGTTATGGTCCTTTTTGTGGCCTCAGAATGTATGATTTTATGAATGAGGACAGATTCATGTTTTACCACAAGAGCAAATATGAAATCACAGCTGATGAGCATAAAAATACATTAGTGATGAATGAACCACAAACATTTCAGAGATTGAGTTTGAAGCAATTAACTATGCCATAGTTGGGCTGTTTATCTAAATTTTAGCTGAACTACCCACAAGTCTTGATCATATAAAATCAAGCTAAATAGCACAAGGTACAAACTCTTTGCAAACTTTCAATACTTATTGGTTATGTATAAAGTACCAAAAGTACAGACTTTCTTTGGGAGTTTTTCTGTCTCTCTGGTTCCAGCTGGAATTTGGAACCACAGAGACATGTATATTGTTTTTGTTTAGAAGTTTTATGTATAGAAAACAAAATAAAATAGATAATTGGAAGAAAAAAGTGATGCCCAGGTATTTGGTGATCCAAGAAGCCATCCGTAACACGGTCAGATATTGTGATGATAGGAAAGTTTAGATTCCTATAGTTAGAAATAATCTAGTGACACTGGACAAGAATAAAACAGGATGGCTATAAAACAATAAGATACATGACACTTTTCTTTGGTGCTGTAGCTTATCAGATTGTTTCTTCAAGCTGGATATCACTCTACTACAGTTTGAACCTCTCTAGCCTGGCATTCTTTGGTCCGGCGATATCCGTGGCCCTGCATGATTTGAGTTAGCTGGATGTCCACTTATGGGCGTGGCCACATTTTCTGCAGTCCCTTAAAGTATGTTTACAGCCACCAGTCCTGGTTCTCAATGTTCTGTGTTGTTATTTAGCTCTAATTTACCCCTACATGTCTTCTAAGAGTCCAGTAAGCAGTGGAAGTATTGGTAATGATGCTAGACAATATTGACCTCCTGTGGTTTGGCAAATTCTCTGGTTCAGCAGAGAATGCCAGACTAGAGAGATTCAACCTGTACTTATTAATTCAAAAGAAGGCAATCACCAACAAATCTCTTCTCTAGTTGCATTGTACTGCTGACAAGCTCATGCCCTGAAGCATCAGAACTGATTATCCTTAAAGCCTTGCTAAAGCAGGACACACACACACACTCACACCCATCTCCCATACATAAATAAATCTTACTTCTGCTTGGCCATGTCTATACTAGGCGATTATTTCAAATTTACTAAATTTGATTTCTGGGCACCTGATTTTATAAATTCAAAGTTCCGTGTTCTCACTACGGAGAAGATCAAATGCAGTCCAAGGTAGTTCATTCACATTAATGGAGCTTGCCGTATCTATGATGACTCAGAGCCCCAAGAAGCACTCTGGAAAGCTGCAGGACTCCTAGAAGCCAACTAGTTTGAATTACCGTTTACTCTCTAATATAATGTGCACTTTTTTCCGAGTTTTTTTGGGTCAAAGTCGAGGTGCACATTATATATAGGAGTTATTGTTTAAAGTTTTATTTTGGCAGTTCCGTGTCAGAGGACGACGAACCTCCACTATGCCGACGCCATACTAAGACGGCCGTAAACATGAAATCAACATCAACTGAAATGGCAGAGATTCCTAGAATGCTTTAAAATATTTAAAAACAATAAATAATATGAATTTACATCTTACTTGTCGTATGAAATAGTTTATAGTTAATTAATTGCTGACATTTATGAAAATAAGTTATAAACATTACTAAAATCAACCGAATTTAAAGGTAATAGTCGGGGTGCGCATTATATATAGGAGTATAGATTTTTTCATTATAATAATATTCAAAAGTCAGGGTGCGCATTATTCATCTGTGTGCATTATGTTTGAGATTTTATGGTAGTGGCACCAGAGCACCTACACTAATGTTATTTCAGACTTACAAGTTCAGGAATAGCATTATGCCTTGTGAAAAGCAGGACTACAGAGTTCAAATTCCATGGCCCCTTATTCTGGAATAACGGGGTTGGTAGTGTGGCTGCAATGCTTAGAAAATTGACGTTGGGGGTCTAATTTCAGACTAAGGTCCTAGTGTAAACTAGACCCCTGAGAATTTAAGATGACAAACTATTTTAAATGGTTATGAACTTCTTCCTGCTGATACCACAATCTGGTCTCTGAGATGGAAGCTGCCCAGTAGCTTGTTACAAAATGCAGATTTGTATTAAAACACTTTATTTACAAATACCATTTAAAGTCCTATGTCTGTCCAAGAAATCCTTTGCCTATCAGTCCAGGAAAGCTGCTGTGCACAAAATGGGGGCAAACTTTCACTTCAAGCATATTGATTTTTTTAAGCTTGTATAAACTTGTACCTTACAGAGGTGTGAAAAGTAAGTAACATGATGTAATGGTAATGGCTTGACATTTTCTTCAGATTTTTTCTCATAAAACAGAGCAGTGCTGACTAAAGGAATGTTCTGAACAGATGTCTAAGGCAAGCAACATCAGTATTACTAGAGTTTAAAGTATAGTAAGTCTTTGAACCTTTTTAAGAGTGTGTGTTATTCAGGAGCCCAGAGCTTATAGACAATATTTATGTTCCCGATACAATGAGGGCATTCATAGCACTGTATGTGTGGATACAGCTCAGTGACTTCACACACAGTTCAGTAAGGCATGGATAAAGCTGCCTCACTGGGTTGTATGGATGCTCTGTTTGCCTTTCAGTAATTTCTTCTTAGTTAAATAAGCAGAGTAAACTTTCCAAATAAACAAGAAAGGCAATAATGTTTCATTGCTTGAAAAGGAGATTCACCTTGCACTGAATCAAAGATCATTTCCAGAAGTAAACATTTCCTTGGAGACATTCAAACAGGGTCTGTAAAGGATTTCCTTAGATTTTAAAGAGACATGAGGAATATACTTATGGGTGGATTGTTGTTGGCCTTTCTGCCCCGCTTTTTGCTACTCACAAATGCAGTGCAAATACTCCCTCAAGCACAGAAACTGTCCCTGTAAATGCTTTCTGGGATGCCAGAAAAGAAGAATGGTCCAGTGCTTAGGGCTTTAGCCTAGAACATGGGAAAGCTGGATATAATGCCTGGCTGGGATATAAGCTTCCTGTGTGACCTTAAGGAAGTCAGTTAGCTTCTCTGTGCATGTTAGTTCCTCACCTGTAAAATGGGAATAATGGCACTGCCCAATCACTCCAAGTGTTTGTGGGTAAATATATCAAAGATTCTGAGGCACCCAGATTCTAGGGTAACAAATAAAGGTTAAATAATTATCTGTACTGACCGATAGGCCACAGGACTGCTGACAAAGCTCCAGGGCCTTTACATCACCACCAGAGACCCAGGCGGCACTGAAGTGCTGGCGGGGAGAGGCTAGTCCTTGCCTACCCCTTCTGTCTGAGGCCCTGACCCTTTGAGGATTGTGGAGCCAGGACCCTTCCACACCTTGCCCAGCAACCCCCCTGATAGGCCGTGTTCCAAGGGCCAGGGAAGTTACAAGGCCACCTGCACACAGATTGCAGAGCTGAGAAGCAGTAGAGGTAAATGTATCTGGCCGCCCAAGGAATGATGCAAGGAGCAGGACATCCTTCTATGTAGCATAAACCTCTGAACACAGGACAGTAATTAAGAGATCCAGGTGATAATAAGATCAAGGTGATATTTATTATACATGATTAAATATCAACTTTCCTAAACTGAAAAAGGGTATCTGTGGGTGAGATAGCCATGTGCTGTGTCCAGAATAAGGGGCTCAATGAAATTTTGATGGGGACTTATCCAGGGGAATAGGATCTGAACATGTCTGAAGTCTGCAGATTGGATTCTTCCATTCAGACCTATAGTTACAGTGAACATTTTTCTCCATTTCATTCTGAAGATATGAGTAAAGAGTGTGAATGTGTAACCACCACCAGGTGGATTTGAACCTGGGACTTCTGAAGTGGAGTAGAGAAGCCTCTACCCTCTAACCTAAAAGCCAGCTAACTTCTAGCCCCTCCTGTAGAGGTCTCTTGATCTTAACTGTTGCTGTGGTCTAGATAACACTTGCATTGCTCAGTAACCACACTAGGTGCGTGGGTTATACAAGGCTGGGCCTTATTCCCCAGTCTCCCGCTACTGTGTACACAAAGACCTATTCATATTTCCTAGGAGAGTGATGTATACACAAGGACAGGAATAATAGATATTAGATAAGTAAGGGTACGTTTACACTGTGGGCTAAAGTCAAGTTAAGATACACAACTTCAGCTACGTTAATTGCGTAGCTGAAGTCAAAGTAACTCAGCTTTTGGCACTGTCTACACAGCAGAAAGTCAAAGGAAGTACTCTCTCCTTTCGACTTCCCTTATTCATTGTGAAATGAGGGTTACAGAAGTCAGAGTAAGAAGCCTGTTATTTCAAAATTATTTCAAAATAATGGGCTTGCTGTGTAAACACGCACTCTGTTATTTTGAAATAAGCGTGCAGTGTAGACAGAGCCAAAGGGCTCTCATTGTCCATCCTACTGCACTGAGTCAAGATTATTCTTGCCAACACAAACAAAAGCTTTGTCTAATCTTGTTTAGAACATCACAAACAGTGAGATTTGCACCACTGTGTCTGACCAACTACTCCCAATCAGATTTCTTTCGTGCTATTCAGCTTACATTTTCTCTTTCTTAACTCAATTCATTATTTCTAGTTCAAACAGAATTTCATGGAGAAAAAAAAAAAGACTAAAATTCTGCCAGTTTCTCTGACTATATTTTTCAAGTTGGCTTTATTTAACAAAAGATTCTTTATATCCATAAGGATAGTTTGTTACCACCTCAGTCAGGCTGAGTAGTAACTCAGACTACAAGCTTCAGAGGGTTAGCTGAGTTAGCAGTGCTGTGAGTTAATGATTTCAGCAGTCTTACTTGTGGAGAAAGGTATTATTTAATTGGAGCAAGGGTATCAGGGCATTTTCTGATCTGGTAACTATTTGGATTGAAGCTTTCTAGGAAAGGAGAGCACAATACCCCCACCCAATTTGTGTCTCTTGCCTCTGCTTTTACAAAATCATAATTAATTCTCAGCTAAGGTTGGGATATGCACTCATCAATTCTTATCAACACACAGAAAAGAACAGGAGAAAAAGACATACAATGAACTGGAAGAGAAACATTTCCCACCATGAGATTTGGTTAAAGACCAAGGAGTACATTTTCCTTTGGCATCTCAGATACAATGATCTCAGACAAAAGTGCATAAATCCCACAATTCATTAACTAAATTAATCATTTTACTTCTTGTGTGACATTTTGAAAATTTACTTTATTTGTTTATTAGACTTCTAGAAAGAGATACTCATATGAAATAAAATAATCCTGCTGTTTTCTTATGGTTGTCAGGGGTTTCATGAGCCAACATTTCTGATCTGTACAGCATTTTCAACCCAACATTTTTTCATAAAGCCAATTTGTCACAACCAAAAGTTTGCATGGAAATGTATCAGTTTTGATACAATTTTCATCAAGAAAGTGTTGCAGGTCAAAAATGGAATTTCTGATCAAAACAAGAGAACTTCTCCCTCTCTCTCCCAGGTTTTGTCACCAAAGTGTGCTTGCATTCCAATGCAAAATGAAAACAAATTTTGAAAACTCAAAATTCTTCATGAACCATAATTTTTATAATAATCTCTTTTGTAATGGAGCTTTATAGACTTAGAACAATACCATTATACAAATGGTCACAAAGGCAAAATACAACAGTAATTATTTTTTGATGGGATTATATGTCTGAATTGTGTGACTAAGTTTTGCATGATTAGACACCTTGGGTAAAATACTGAGTCCACTGAATTCAGTGGCATAGTTTCCAGCAATATAAATCAGGCCAGGATTTCATCACTGGTGTTACACTAATAATTTGGATTCATCCTAAAGTGTGCTGACCACCCATTGATGTCAGGGTGGGAATTTTGCTTTTTGGAAACTCTCAGGATTGGGCTTGACATTTGAGACACGGAGGAAATGCAAATGAGAGATCCCCAGTCTATATCCACATCTGCATCCTCCAGCCCATATTTTTAACTAGTCAGAATAAGTATTGAATAACATGTTTTTTTATCAGCTGAATGGACGTGGTTTCTCTTCTTACCTATCCAAGCTTTACATTCAGGTAACTCCACCAGAATCCATAATAATATTCATACTTTACGGCAATTTAGTAAAAGAAAAATCAGGCCCAGTGTTTCTTTATTACAAAGAAAGGGATTTATCTTTTGGTCTTCACTTCCTGAATTTGCTACAGAGCAATTCCTATGCATAATTAGTTTACTTGTATCTTTACTTCATTCCCAGGGCTCACAATATTGTGGAACATCCTAGTCTAATAGAATATTTATAGGACTTCCTGTTAAGCTAATGGTTACACTTTTGCCTACATATCCCAGGAGCTCTATCACTCCAGTCTGTTCTACTTCTGTCAAAGACACAGTGAAGTGGGAGGTGCCTCATGGAAGTAGAGAAGATATGCGTCTTTTAAAAACAATATATTTTTTAATAAAATAAAATAATTATAAAATAAAAAATATTTTATTATAAAATAAAATATTGGATTTTAATAGAAAACGATTAAAAATGTATGTGTGAATATATATAACTATGCAAGTTGCCTTCTAAGCGCAGCTACTTAATGAGCCCTGCCCGGCCAGGTACTCAGGACTCTCACACAGAGCGACCTGGCTTGGGGAAGGAGCACTTCTAACTCAGTGACAGCAGCAGTTCCCTGCTGAGGACCGAGCAACTAGTCTCTCCCAGCTGGTAGGGAGGGGACGTGTCCCTACTGGCTGAGAGAGATTCACTGCTCTGTCCTCATCAGGGAGCTGCTGCTGTCACTGAGGGAGAAGTGCGTCTCCCCCCACCAGGTAACTCTGTGTGCGAGTTCTTAGCCCCTGGCAGGACATGGCTCATTAAGCAGCTGCAGGTCTGTGCTGCTGCGCAGATTAGAGGGAACCTTGACCTATAGGAACAAATCTTGAAGTCAATGAAGGGACTAGAATTTGAATTGTAATGTGTATCCATTTCTAAATTGACCATTAAATCAAAGAGCTTTCAGTTCAAAGGTATTTTTAGGTAACATACACTGTTCATGGAGAATAAGTCCTTCAGTGGACATTAGCAAAGATGGTCAGAAATGCAATTCTATGCTTAGTTCCTTAGGGCTGCAGAGCCATGTGTTTAAGGTGTTCCATAACCATCTCTTTGTGAAGTAGGCTGCTCATCCGCATTTGAGCTTGAGCTGTCACGCTTCTCTAGTGTTATCTATTCATTCTTTAACTCATTTTCTAGTAGACAGTAGTCCACAGCACAATAACTAGCTTCATAACTACTAAGTGGGTCCCATCTTGGCAGTCCCAGCAGACACTAAAAACAAAGTAAGCACTGAAAACATCTGTTTCCTCTTTTTTTTCCCCCCTTCTCCTCTTTCTACTCCTTTTTCCTGAACTGGTTCAGCCATCCATAAAACTTCAGAAACACGCTGCAGGAAATTGCTTGCTGTGATAAATATTTCCTACAAACCTTCAGCAGAAATGGATGATGATGGAATCAGCATATCTAAAATGAAGCCAAAACCAAAGCAGGGAAACATTTCTCTTCAGTTCACCTTTTATATGGGTAAGGTGCTTTTTTTTTTTTTTTCAAAACTGAATTTTTATCACTGATGTATTTTCAGACTTATAAAGATAGTATGTATACCACTATATGAGCCTTCCCTGTGATCAGTTGAATACTAAGAAAAGAAGTGCTAGACATTCACACATGTGGAAAAGATAATACTTCCTTCTTCATTTTAAACTACACTGTATATGGGGCTGCAGTTATATTGACATCTAGCCACTCCCTCTTTTACTTAGCTTTATTGCCACATCATTTATAATCTTTAATGTTATAATTTTTGAATTATTGGGATGTTATATTTTATGACATTTGCAATTTTTGCTTGAATTTGAGGCATTCATATAGCATGTAAACCAGGCTTCTGCTTGCTATTTCTATCACATGCTAATGTCTCTTCATTAGGCCTGTATTATTATCTCATGTTAAGCACTGTACAGTATCAACTTCTTAAGTGGCTTAACTGAAGGACAAAAATGTGTTTATAACATAATAATCCTCGGAGCTTCTGAAAGACAACACATGATAATGCTTGTGGTGGTAGTCCGCCTATGTTGTGACAATAGATTTTATCTGATAAATTAGATCCTGATTCAAATTCAGAGCTGGTGTGTAAATAAGTGCATGGGAGTCTAGGCTGGTGTAATTTACACCTTCTTCCAGTCCCTTAGTTTCTAAGTGGCAACAGTTTAAACTCTTTTAGAACCAAATGCTGGTGTGTTAAAAAATACCTGTGTATACCAGTTCAAGATGTTCTAAGGAAATATATGTAACTATTCTACCCACTTCCTCCCATCTTCCTGGACCTCAGCCTCATTTTCGGATGAAACACAGTCCAGCACTTTTCTTTTCTGCACTTTAAGCTCCTGAAGGAATTCTGCACCGCTGCAGGGTGGGCAGCATTCCGAGAAACAGGAACTCGGTTGTCTTTAACTCTGTACTCAAGAGGATTGTGTGTGTGTGTGTGTGTGTGTGTGTGTGTGTGTGTGTGTGTGAGACAGAGAGAGAGAGAGAGAGATTACAGACATATTTGCTGACAGGTATTTTGAAATAAAATACCAAAATAATTGAAACTGGTATGGTTATGTAGTGTTATTCTGACATAAAATTTGCAGGATTTGTAAATATTGTGTGCAGAATTTTTGGTGCAGAATTCCTCCAGGAGTAATTTTACAGAAAGCATTACACAGAGGCAAACTTCAGGACTATTGGAAAACAGTCATCATTTGCATCTGCACAACTTGTAGATTTGATCTTGTAGGCTAAGTAACAGTTTAAAAAATTGGAAGTGCCCATTCTTTAGGATGAGTTACACATTTTTCATCTTTAAGACACACAAAAGGTGTGATAATGGCTAGCGACAATATTTAGCTCTTTAGTTCAAATTGTAGAAGTGATGACTTGGACTGATAATGGGGAACTATTTAAGAACAATATTCACAAAGCTAAGAAACAAGGCTATGCTGGTTAAAACAAGCAAACAAAACAAAACAAATAAAAATAGGCTGTCCTGGAGGGAAAGGGAAGATAGCTATTTAAAAACAAATAGAGAAAAGGGAAAGTTGGCAGTCATAAATATAAATTATAATCTAGGAAGTACAGAAAATTTATAAGGAAAGCAAAAGTACACAAATAGACATTTTTGGCCAGCAGAGTTAAAGACAATATCCACTTATGCTGTCCACACTGAAAGATGGATGTTGAGAGCATTTAGAGAACAGCCATGAGAATGATTAAATGATTGAGAAACATGTTTTATACTGAAAGTCTCAAAGTGCACCATCTATTTAGCTTATCAAAGAGAAATTTAAGAAATGATTTGGTAACAGTGTATGAGTACCTTCACAAGAAACAGAAATTTGATAATAGTTGATTCTTCAAACTAGCAGACACAAGTAAAACAAGAACCAATGTCTGGAAATAGAGACTAAACTAGATATAAGGTGCAGATTGTTAGCAGTGAGAGTAATTAATCATTGGAAAAACTTACCAAAGACAATGCTATATCACTGGAAAAATTTAAATCAAGTTTGGATATATTTCCTAAAATATATATTCTAGTACAGGAGTTCTCAAACTTTTTGTTTCAGAGGCCCTGCCCAACATGCTTTAAAAACTCCACAGCCCACCTGGGCCTCTACTGCTTTTCTGCATATAAAGTCAGGGCTGGTGTTAGTGGGAAGCAAACAGAGCAATTTCTTGGATCCTTAAGTCACAGGGGTGCCTATGAACCTAATTTACTCCAGTTTCAGCTTTGGCTCCGGATTTCCGGGCTCAAGGGCTCCATGCGTCAGCAGTGGAGGGTGTAGTTTTGGCTTTCTGCCCTGGTCCCCTTCAAGTCTAACACTGGCCATGCTTGTCAAACCCCTGAAATCTGCTTGCAGCCCCCCTAGTTTAAGCACAGCTGTTGAATTTGAATTAGGAATTAATAGAGGTCTTGTGCCCTTTTTTATACAAGAGTTCAGACTAGATGATCACAATGGTCCCAAAATATATGAACTTTTATAAGTTCTGTTCGCAAACATTACCAATTGCCTTGTGATTTCTGTCCTTGCATGCTTCCTAAATAAAGGGACATTATTATCCTAACATTTTAAATTGATAAAATTCAGGATAGAGGAATGCTTTTTGATAAAGAACCCTTTAATTAATGTGTCCTGATTTTTTTTATAATAAATCTATCTAAATATTCTTGCTTCCCTTTTAAAGGTCTTGTCTTTCAAAGAACTTAAAATTCTCACTCTGTGTAGCTGTAGTTGTGTTGAAACCAGTATATTAGAAAGGCATAGTGGGTGAGGTTAATATCTTTTACTGAACAACTTCTGGAGTATGTGCTAACTACTTATGCTAAACAATCTATTCCACCTTTTATTTAGCTATGATGCTAGGAATAACTTTCCCAGACCTGAAGATGTTTTGTGCAGCTCAAAAGCCTGTCTCGCCAACAGAAGTTTTGCCAGTAATAAATATTATCAACACCACTTTGTCCCTTTAAAGTTCTCCTTCAGTCAAAACTGATGAGGATGGGATGAGGATAAATAACAGATGTAAAAATTAAACTTTTTAAAAAGTCAACAAGTCCAGATAGCTTGCATTCCAGAGTTTTAAAAGAGCTGACCAAGAAGTTGACTAGAATATTCATACTGATTTACAATAACTGAGTTTTGCTTGTGTAAGGGCTCTGAAAGGTTTCAGGATTTGGGCCACTGTTAACAGAACAACAAAAAGCATAGGAAATAGGATGTTCCACACAAGCAGATCATTAGTCTTTCTTGTCCATCATCTAGGCCAGCTTTCAAAGTGTGTTCTACAGGCACCAGGGGTCCACAGACTATGTCTAAGATTTCCAAAGGTGTCCACATCCCCATTCAAATTTTTTAGAGTCCCTCAAATGGTCAAAGGTTGAAAATCACTGATCACTTCTCCAGAAGGGGCCAGTAATTGTTGCTTTAGAGAAAGTCAATTACACAACACTATATAAGAATGAAAAATGCAAGTGACTTCCTTACTCTGCAAGCAATCTTCTTAGATCCTGAAACATGTGGAATGATTGCCTTTTTCCAGCTTTATTACCAACCCATTTTAATATAGGTAAAACAAAATATTCACCCAGATCTTATCCAATCCAAGAGAGGGGAAGGAAAAGAGGGTGAGAGATAGAGTTGATTATATATGTGACATTGATTTAATTTATTTTCCAAACTTTATATACAGAGATGAGAAGATGATTCTGCTTGGTTAACCATGTCGAAAATAGGTTAGTTTTCTGTGTGTATAGAAGCATTAGAAAATTAAAATTAGGATTAGCACATGATTGTTCAGAAAGCATGAAATCCTTTCAATTAATGAGGTTTGGAAAAACCTAAATGTCTCTTCCCCACCCTGCTGTGTTGTATAGTTCATTTGCCTAAAATGGAACCTGACTTTAGCAAGCAGTAGCATTAAAAAACTGTTTTTTAATTTCATTTGATCAAAAAGGACTTAATTTGGAGTGTTGAACAAATATTTAATAAAGAAGAAAGAATGGAGCTTCCAAATAGTGCACTGACACAAGTTGGGGTGAAGCAGCTGCTGGGAATAGAGGAGAGAAAATGTTTGTTCCCTTAGGAAGCCCCGCCTTTAGTTATCTGTGACTTAAGCCTTATTCTCAGAATTTACAGGATTTGGTAGAACTAGCAAGGAAAGAAAGAATGAAACAAAGAAAGCTTCAGTATTAGAAACTTTTGGGCAGCCTTATTCTCCATCCTGGCCCTTTATACTCCCTTTCCCCAGCATGTCTCCTCTACCAGCAGTTCCCAACCACCAGTCTGTGGACCAGCACCAGGCTGTGAACCACAGGTTGCCAGGACTGGGCTACACCACCCAGTGCCTCCCTCCCCCCGCAGCTGTTGGAAGAGGTGTGTCCTGCCCTGACTCACAGCCAACCAGCGCTGGGCATGGGCAGGGTTTCCTCCCAGCTGTGGAAGAGCAGTTCACTGTGTGGCAGGAGGGCCATGCGGTGGGGCTTTTGGGGATGGGAGGCTCTAAGAGGCAGAGGTGGGCACTGGGGGCTCCAGGAATGAAGCTAATACTGGGGGGCTTTGGGGGCAGGGTTAGTACTGGGGAAATCTAAGGGATGGGGGCTGACACTGGGAGCACTGGGGTGTCTGGAGTGGGGAGCTGGCACTGGGGGGCACTGAAGATGGGGATAATATTGAGGCCTGGGGGCTGGCACTGGGGGCCTGAGGAGTTGGGTGCAGTGGGCCTCTGGGAACAGGAGGCTGGCACTGTGGGGTCTGATGGGGGGGCTCTAAGGGGTGAGGGCCTGGCACTGAGGTGTTTGGGGAAGGGGGCTATCACTGGGGGGCTCTGAGGTGGGAGGCTGTCTCGGGGGGGGGGTGCCGGGGACTCTGGGGTCAGTGGCTCGCACTGAGGGATAGTGGAGGGGTGCTCTAGGGGTTAGGGCTGGCACTGAGGTGCTCTGAGGGTCGTGGATTTTTATACCACAGACCGGCAAACCCATTTCACAAATTTTTGGTGGACCAGCCATATTTTATTTGCATAAAAATGAATATGCAAATATCACATAAAATGTTGCCAGTCCACCAAAAGTTTGTGAAATGGGTTTGCTGGTTTGTGGTATAAAAAAAGGTTGGGAACCACTGTCCTACAGAAGGAACCTGAGTGATCCAGCTTGCACCTTTTGGGGGTTCCTCCTATATATAGGCTATCTCCATGAGAGGAAATCTCATCTCCTTTTATGTCACCTGAGTAGTATCAATAAACTAGGCAAATACAACTTAGATGGGGCTACTATAAGGTGGGTGCATAACTGGCTGGAGAACTGTTCTCAGAGAGGATTAATGGTTCACAATCCTGCTGGAAAGGTATAACAAGTGGTGTTCCTCAGGGGTCTGTTTTGGGACCGGTTCTGTTCAATATCTTATTAAGTTTGCAGATGATACAAAGCTGGGAGGGGTTGCAAGTGCTTTGGAGGATAGGGTCATAATTCAAAATGATCTGGACAAATTAGAGAAATGGTCTGAGGTAAACAGGATGAAGTTTAATAAGGACAAATTTAATGTGCTCCACTTAGGAAGGAACAATCAGTTTCACACATACAGAATGGGAAGCGACTGTCTAGGAAGGAGAACTGCAGAAAGGGATCTAGGGGTTATAGTGGCCCACAAACTAAATATGAGTCAATAGTGTGACTCTGTTGCAAAAAAAGCAAACATGATTCTAGGATGCATTAACAGGTGTGTTGTGAGCAAGACATGAGAAGTCATTCTTCCACTCTACTCTGCGCTGATTAGGCCTCAGATGGAGTATTGTGACCAGTTCTGGGAACCACATTTCAAGAAAGATGTGGAGAAATTGGAGAAGGTCCAGAGAAGAACAACAAGAATGATTAAAGGTCTAGAGATCATGACCTATGAAGGAAGATTGAAAGAATTGGGCTTGTTTAGTTTGGAAAAGAGAAGATTGAGAGGGGACATGATAGCGGTTTTCAGGTATCTAAAAGGGTGTCACAAGAAGGAGGGAGAAAACTTGTTCTTCCTGGCCTCTGAAGATAGAACAAGAAGCAATGGGCTTAAACTGCAGCAAGGGAGGTTTAGGTTGGACATTAGGAGAAAGTTCCTAACTGTTAGGGTGGTTAAACACTGCAATAAATTGCCTAGGGAGGTTGTGGAATCTCCATCACTGGAGATATTTAAGAGTAGATTAGAAAAATGTCTATCAGGGATGGTCTAGACAGTTCTGGGTCCTGCCATGAGGGCAGGGGACTGGACTCAATGACCTCTCGACGTCCCTTCCAGTCCTAGTATTCTATGATTCTATGAGACATGTTGAGGACCTCTGACCCACTTTCTCTGCATAGCACTTAGATGTTATTAAACCAGAAGTAGAGGAGAATAGCATATTATGGACAAGTGAGAAGAGTTCATAAACAAGGCTCTACATGGGAATGTTGGTTTGAGAGTTTTGTTTGGGTTTTTGTTTGCTTTTGGAGAGTAGAGATGGGAGAAGAAATATTAGGCTGCACCAGACAGCTCAGAATAAATGTAATGGGACACTTTCAATGCAAAAACTGACAGATAGCTTGGGAATGGAATTCATGTATTTTACTACCTGTGACTTCTTTTTCTAGAATTGGAGGAACTTAAACCATCAGATCTAAAATAATTCCTTTTCTTCATTACAAGAAAATTGTAGTCATGATCGTACATATGTAACTGCTAATGGACAGATTCAAACCTGGGACCTCAGAAAATGAGTGAAGGAGCCGCTACAGCTTGAGTTATAAAGCCAGCTGGCTCTTAGCTTAGGCTGTAGAGGTCACTCATTCTTATCTCTCACTGTAAGTGGGCTAAGGGCCATTACATGGGACAGTGAACCACACCCCATAGGTGTGTGGCTTACACATATAATCGATACGTATCTTCAAATAAATAAGTAGCAGTGGCATAGTGAATTCCTATTTGCTAATGCTGTTTGTGAAAGAAATTGAGTTGAATCCATGCCCCGCATCGTGAATGATGGTTACCTTTATAAGGACTCTAGCCATACTGCATTTTTTATTACGTTATTTATGTGAGACGGATTCAGCCAATAGCATTTGTTGGGCCTGATTTACTTCACTCCAGTCAAGACTATGGAGTGAACACCAGTGGGAAACTGGAGTCAGTGTCAGATGACAGAGAGGTTGGTAATGCTTAAAAAACATTTACAATTACTAGTTAAACACACAAAGAAATTGAAGCTGGTTTGGCTCAGGTTGGCCTACCCCTACAGACACTGAAATCCAGGTCTCCCTTATGACTGTTCAAATGAGTTGCTATACTGTGGCAGAGTAGTGAAATCAGGATTGCAGTGGTTTGTTCACTTTGTAGCATGAGTAACTCATCGAGTGAGCTATCCAGCTCTCCCATGGATTGGGCTTTTTAGTCATCTTAGTGGTACTACAGGCAGTCCCCGGGTTACGTACAAGATAGGGACTATAGGTTTGTTCTTAAGTTGAATTTGTATGTAAGTCGGAACTGGTACATATTGTACCCCAGGTGTCCCCGATTCAGCCGCTGCTGAAACTGACCAGCGGCTGACTACAGGAAGCCCGAGGAAGAGCTGCTTTGCCCTGGGCTTCCTGGAATCAGCCACTGATCAGTTTCAGCAGCAGCTGACTTGGGGACACATGGGGTAGAGCAGCTGGGGTGCTGCCAGGTTGGTCCCCGCAGTGCCAAGGTGCGGCGCTGTGGGGACCAACCCGGCAGTGCCCTAGCTGCTCTGTCCCAGGCGTCCAGATTCAGCCGCTGTTGAAACTGACCAGCAGCGGCTGAATCGGACACGCCTGGGGCAGAGCAGCTGGAGTGCTGCTGGGTTGGTCTGGTAGTGCCGACCCTTGGCGCGGCGGGACCAACCCGGCAGCACCCCAGCTGTTCTTGGGGACGCCTGGGGCAGAGCAGCTGGGGTGCTGCTGGGTTGGTCCAGTAGCGCCGCACCTCCGCGCTGTGGGACCAACCCGGCAGCCCCCCAGCTGCTCTGCCCCAGGCATCGGCAAGAAAAGCCTGGTCTTCTGGGGGCTTTTCTGGGGCGGGGCTTTTCCGCGAGAAAAGTGTGGAGCGGCTTTTCTCGCCGCAGAGGACGCGGCGGCGGGACCGCGACGCAGTCCCGCCGCCGCCGTCCTCGCGGCTTTGCTCCGCGTCTCCCTGGTCTGCTGGGGCCCCCAGCAGACCAGGAGACGCTGAGCGGCTTTTCTCATCGCGGAGGACGCGGGCGGCGGGACCGCCGAGATGCGCCGCGGTCCTGCCGCCCCCGTCCTCCGCGGCTTTGCTCCGCGTCTCCCTGGTCTGCTGGGGGGCCCCCCCAGCAGACCAGGGAGATGCAGAGCGGCTTTTCTCGCTGCGGAGGACGCAGGCGGCGGGACCGCCGCGGCGCGACTCGGCGGTCTGCTGGGGCGCAGCTAGTGCAGGGTTCCCTCACCCCGTTCGTAAGTAGGGATCCGACATAAGTCGGATCCACGTAACCCGGGGACTGCCTGTATATGTCTGACCATTCTTACTGTAATACAAACAATTGTCAGCTAAATTAGAGCTTCACAACGGAATAAAGTAAATCATTACCTGTTAGTTCATGAGTCAACTGCCTATAGAAAGAAAGAACAGGAGAACAGTTAATTTTCTTTCTTTGGTGCTTCTTAGAAGTAGATCATTGCTTTAGTATTATTGACCTGCTTTTGCTCTTTTACCTTTTGGGTGAGGCAGGGGGCACTTTTCCCCCTTCTCCTGATGCATGCAGACTCGATATGAATTAGAGTTACCCATTATCAGCAAGCCAGCAGTGCTCTGCAGGTGTTAAATGTGAGTGTGTGTGTGCCATGAAAGCATCAGTTTTACCCTAATTAATAATTAAAATGTCTTTAACATTTCTTGATTTCTTTTTCACTTTATTATCATTCCCAAAGATATCATCCTACTCTTTATAATTAAATGAGTGGGATTTTAAAAGTGCCTGCATTACAATTTTGCATGTCAGAAGATCAGTCATTGCATCCAGAAGCCTACTTTTTAGATTATAACCAGGCCATTTGAATTAATTACCTATGGAAAGTTGGAAGGCAATGTTTTCAGGATTGGCGTTTAGTTACCATCAGCTGAGAAATTGTTTTAGCTTTAGAAGTTACTAAATTGTTTACTTGTGCTTTTCTATCTGGCTGTAATCACCTGTGGTCCCTTTCCTTATATTAGGTTTTAAACTCTTTGGGCCAAGGGACTGATTTTTTCTTGTATGTTTACATGTTGCTTAGCACAACAGGATCCTAGCCCATGACTAGAGTTCCTAGATGCTACCAAAATGCAAATAAATAATAAATTCTGTATTAATGGTACTGTAATTTCACTGAGGCCCCCCATCACACACACACTGGCTCATCTGTTCTAGCTAAAAATGAACACTTCATACAAATATGTCAGCCTTCTTTATCTCATGGCAATGTAGTCCCAAATGTGATTATGTTCAGCCACCTTTGGTTGGAAGGCTGTATTTACCCAACATTCCAAATCTCAAGGGGCTTGGGATGTAGGAGGCGGTTCATGACTAGGGGAGGGGTTTGGAGCTGGCTCCAGCTGGGCACTGCTTATGTCAGGTGGCTCCTGGGTGGTGGTGCAGTGGGGCTAAGGCAGGCTCACCCCTGCCCTGGCCCTGCACCTCTCCCAAAAGCAGCCAGCAAACTCCATCCCAAGTTTTGTTGTGCCCCTATCCATTCTGTGGAGGTATCAGTGACATCAGTGCCCCCTCTTCTCCCTTCCCTGCTCTGCACAGCAAGCAGGAGACTCCAGGGAAGGGAGGGGGCAGCTCCAAGGCAAGCTCCAAGGCAAAGGGCACGAGATGTGCAGCAGTGGGGGGGAAGGGGCAGCTGAAGTGCCAGCACTGGTTTGACCAAGAGGCTATCAAGTCAGGATCACCTGTTAGAGGCTCCAAGATCTACCAGTAGATCCCGATCTACTGGTTGGTGACCACTGGTCTAGATGCTGTAGCTAGTGCAATGGGGAGAGCTGATGGACAGAGCAGATTTTCCTCTCTACCACACCTACCACAGAGGGAGAGTGGAAAGAGCTCCATCTTCACTTTTAAGAATCTTCTTCCACAAGGGTGGGGAGCAGGAATAAGCACTCTCAGCCACACATAGGATGGACTACAGGTGGGAAAACTTATTATTTAGCCCTCCATCACCATACACAAATGGCCACATTAGTCATAATCAGGGCTCAACAAATAATACATTCTACTCGCCCGTGGCGAGTAGATTGTAACCCGGAAGAGCCAGGTTTGGGCGATCTGCGCATGTGCAGATCGCCGGACAGCGCGGCTGGCGAGCGAGGCTCGCCGCGGTTCAGTGAGCCCTGGTCATAATATTGAGGGCCCAATAAGACCCAGTGAATTTTCAGGTGCCCTACACAACTGTATTCTACTTATGGGTAAAAATAATTCTGAGGCAGGAGTTTTCTCTCTCTGAAAGTCCCTGCATCTGACTCTTCAGATTAGGCTATCAAATAACAAATCCAGAGTTCTCCCCACACTGAGATCTCCAGAGGCCTCTTTCTGTGGTACTAATGATTTCCCACAAGTAATGACAATAATATGAGAAATAGGTATACTAAATGGAAATTATTATGACATTTTCAAATCTCAATCTAACAAATGGAGACAGTGAACACTGAATATGCTGATGTATTAAATGCCATCAGTGCATCTTTAAAGAGAAGATATAATCCAAAGGATATTGATCTCTCTGTGACTATGAATGCCTCTTATCTGTTCTGCACAATCTAAGGGAAGGAAACCCAAAAAGCTGTGTGTGTGCATTTGTTTTTGGAAGCTATTCTCTTCATTTGCACTGCATCAGGTGGATTCTTTTTTTGGAAACTAACATTTAACCACATTTTGTCCGTTCAATTAATCATGATCCAAAGAATTACACTCATTCTGTTCCCATTTTTCCATATAAAAAGCAGTAGAACAAAGGTACCTCCTTGAAGAGATTCTGTGAAGACATTTCTTAGGTGAACACAATCCAGAACTGCCCAAAAATGGAGATGAATGATTCACTCTATTTTACAGTCACCATTTAGAGAATACTCAGTTCCAATCTATAGCCATAACATGCAGCAATACCAGCACCAACCTTATTTTCAATCTTGTCTCACTAAAACATCCCATGCTTCCATTGACTTCAGTGAGATTGACCTTGGTGGGAATCTTAGAAATAGAAGGGTATGCAGAATCTGGACCATAAACCTTAGTGACGGCAAGAAGTAGAGATGAAAACAGCTAGAGCTATTTACAGTCTGATTAGAGAAAACACTTGACTGGCTTCTGTGCAGAAGGCTGCCTGACTCATGAAGGGTGCTGTATTCATGCTACTTACTGATTTGTACAGTCTGACCAGATAAATGTTATCCATGTCCTAAGGCTTAATATTGTTTTAAACGTTAAGCCAGTGATTGACTGGAATGTGGAGGTTTTGGCTGAATAAGGACTTTGCAACATTGGACCAGAGAAATACCAGAGATATCAGCTACTGGACCAGGTCTTTAACAGGGTTCAAAAAAGAACTAGATAAATCCATGGAGATTAGGTCCATCAATAGTTATTAGCCAGAATGGGTAGGAATGGTGTCCCTAGTGTCTGTTTGTCAGGGGCTAGAAATGGGTGACAGGAGAGGGATCACTTGATGGTACCTATTCTGTTCACTCTCTCTGGGGCATCTGGTACTGGTTTCTGTCAGAAGACACGATAGTGGGCTAGATGGGCCTTTGGTTTGACCGAGTATGTCCGTTCTTATGTTCTTCAGACCTCACTCTTTTTGACAAACAGTTGCACTCACAGCCCATTCCCCAGACAGGAACTATAGTTCTTGCAGTTAATATCTCAGCCCAAGCTGGGTGTTGCTATCCAGGGATCTCTGAAGATTTGACTAAGTCCTGCATAAAGAGGGCAAACTCTGATCCCGATGTCCTTAGAGTCTCCTCCTTTTGAGGCAAAAACTTTGCCTGATTTAGGATTGCAGAATTGGGGAGTGCATTTTTGGAATAAAAACAGAAGAGGGGGCATTGTGAATAACATATAGATGGCAACCTAACCTTTTAATGCTTTACAGTTTAAAATAAAGGACTGAAAGTTTCTTAATGCTGGACTAAAAGGTTCCATTGGGGACAGTTGTAATTTCAGCTATTTGGATGTTGCAGCATCAACATTTTGTTTACCAAAGAATTAGTTTGTGCTTTAGTCACTTTGACTTGTCAGTTTCAGAAAAGGACATATTCACACTCTTCAATGAGAGGTGAGTGCCCTCCAACAATTAACATTCTCACAGTAAGACCTGATATTCTAACCTGCACAAAGGTGTTTGTTGATATTTTGAGGCATACTTCCTCTGCTCTTTATTATTCATTTATCAGTGAGCAAGTCTTGAATATTTTGGCAAGCAGCAATGGGGGTCAAAAATAAAAATAACAAGAAAAAAAAATTCTTTAACTTGCTTTTGCCTGAAGCAATGGCAATATGGCATGTTTCATCCAACTAGTCGAAAAGATTCAGATGGACTGCACCTGGAATAAAATCAATCACTATCTGAATGAGTCAGCTTCCTTTTGCAACTGACAGACTTTTTCCCTCCAAAGGGGAGAGGGGAAAGAGAGAGCTTTTAAGAACTTAAAAAAACCCATATATATCATTTATTTCTGTAAATGGACATTAAAATTTGGACCTGGGGAGAAATGAAAAAGGGGGAAAGTATTTCTTAAGGTGCATAAAGAGGTCACACTGCACTGCTAATATTAAATTGGCCATTTTGTGAGAAGTGTGTCACTTCTACAATTCAGAGGTGGTTAGGCTTCAAACAAGCTACCTTCTTCAGAAATAAAATCAAACTGGCAAGTCAAATTTAGCTTGGCGGACCAGAGATACCTTTACAAATCAGAATCAAGAGTGGTCTTGTGAAAATATTTCATCAGTACATGTTTTTGCATGTTGCACTAGCTGTATCATTGTAACTATCATTCCACAACTGTAGTAAATTTAAAGATTTTAGAAAGGAGCTAATAGCTGCATATTCAGAAGCCATATAATATTTTGATTAGTATTTAAACTTGACAGATAGTTCTGCAGAAACTGTTTTGTTGCCTCTGGGCAAAGGATCTAATTGAAGATGTGTTAGTGATGCTTTCACACGACAGCAGGGTAAGAATTTCCTATCTGCTAATTTGTTTGTTGTTTTCATATGGAGTGTAAATTAGATCTGAGAATTTTGACTGCTGTAAATATTCCTCCATGCCCAGGTGTGGTGTGAGATTGCTCTCTAAAGATGTTAACTTTCAAATCTCTCACTCACTCTCGTGTGTCTATGTGTCTGCACGTGTGTATAAAACATAACATCACATGTGTTGCATTTGTAAATAGTGCCTGTTGACTCTGGAGGATCTTAAAGCATTTTACATACAAATAAATATCACCTAGCTCTTATATCATGCTTTTGTCAATAGATCTCAAAGTACTTTACAAAGCAGTCTAGTATCATTATCCTAATTTGACATTTGGGTAAGTTGAGACAGAGAACAGACATGGCAAAGTTCATTCAACAGGTTTGCAGCACAACTGAGCATAGAATCCATGACTCTTGAGTCCTGGTCCAGTGCTCTGTCCACTAGGCTGCACTGTCTCTATGATTCAAGTTACCCACAAGTGATAATGCAGACAGCTCTGGGGTGTAATGTGGCAGTTGTTTACAAATACACAATAGTGTTATACAAAAGTTTAGGCAAAGAGGAAAGAAAACTAATACTATTACTTAATTATTATATAGCACTTTATATATATATATATATATAAACTCAGGTAAATGAAGTTAAGCCTGTGTGCCGGTGCAGGGTCTGGGCCCTAGTGTAGTAAATGGGATATAATTAAAAGGATATGACTAAGGGAGGCAAAACGAATATCAGGAAAAAACTTCCTAGCAGCCAACTCTATTAGGCTAGAGAATAGTTAAAGAAAAGAAGTCCCATTCACTCTGGCAGGGAGCTGGACTATAACTTCTGCCATTCTAGTGAAGCTTAGTGAATAAGTGGGAAAAACCCCATTGAATAGTTCAAATTTTCAAACAAGTTATGTATTATTCTTTATTATGACCCCGACTAGGAAACCATCCGTTTTCAGGAAAGCACTTAAAACACATGTTTAAAATTAAATAGAAACTTAAGTTTCACTGAAGTTTATGTGCTTAAGTGACCCTCAAAATCAGGAACTAAACCTATTGTGATCGTGCTAAAAGTCAAAGGTACTAAGCATTGTACAAGGTACAGGATCTTTTTCAGAACAGTAAATCCTGTTGAAGCTAATTGATTAATGTGCTATTCAGTGGACAAAACTCACCCCTGGTGAGAGGGCCGGAATAGACTAATGAATCATTCAAAACTTCAAAATACAGCTTAGAGTCTAGTTTTGTCCTGTCCTTCCAAACATGGGTGAACATCACTTAACATGAATGCAGGGATCAGAGTTTGGCTTTCATAGATTCTAATACGTAATGGCTGTTTAATGGCCCCTATGAAATGAACTGATTATCCTCATCACAGTGCTTAGTAATGAAAAGGACTCAAACAACTGGGCATCAGGCTTCAAGGAATTTTTCTACATTCATAAGTCATGCAGCAAGCCCGGAAATGCCAGCACTATTAATTACCAAACTTAGCCCTGGCACAAATTAAGCACCAGATCCATGTCATAAAAACAGATGTCATAATTGCCCCCAAAGAGACCCAGGGCTGGAAGGTAACAGTAGTGGAATCATCTTATCACTGCTAATAGTTGTTCTTCAGATCAGGATTATTTCCCATGTTTTTTCCTGTGAGTAAAGCAAAATTAGGTCACCAGGGCTGTCATCAGTGCTGCATCTTTCACTAAGATTAAATTGACTTTATGGTACATATAATTTTCAAACCTGATTTTGCTTCTTCAAATCCTGCAAACCTCAGTCCCCACAAGACCCAATCATAAATGTGTAGAGGTGACTCTATTCAACAGCAAATTATTTTCCAAACCTAGTAAAAAGGAAAATAACCCATATTCACACTGATCTGCATGGTATAATATACTTGGAGGTGCCAGGCACCTCGAAGGTAATATTTAATATTTAAAATGATTTCTAATCCATAGCATCAATTCAAAATGAAACCATCAAAGAAATAAAAGCAGCTTCTCAATGGCTGTAAATGAGAATACAAGAGAGAGAGAGATTTACACCAAACAACTATTTTCCCTTATTCTTTCCATGTCTATTGCTGCCAGCTGAACTGTCAACCTGTCTCTTTTGAGTTTCGTACCTTTCCCTGAGTGCATTTTTTCCTCTCCACCCATATCTGTTCAAAGCCATCAGTCACACTTCAGTTTTGTAATGAACTCGCTCCCTGCCAAGGCAAGAAAATGACATCATTTTCAAAGGGGGATCAGCACTTTAATCTTGATGAGATAGAGAACAGAACAAAGAAATCATCTGGAGGAAGAGAAGGGGGAAATGAGGTGGAGGGCTGTTGGGGGGAAGGAGGAAGGATCCTTGTCCTTTTTTTTTTTTTATGCTCCATATAGCAAGCTTTAGAAATTTGGAACATATTTGTTCTTTGTAATTGTACAGATCTGGCCTTTGAGGTCTTGCCTGGAGGTAATTTCTGAGGGAGCATTTACACATTGCCTCAGACTGAGAAAAAGGAGAGAGCAATGTTCAAACGACTTGCTGCCAGTTTTTGACACGTGTTCAGTATTAATCATTTGGAAGAGAGAGCACACTAATCCAGTTGTGCAAGTATCATTAAAATGCCACACTAAAATGCCAAAGAAATCCTACATTTCAGGCATGACATGAAGATGGAGTTAAAAAAAAAATAAAAGGCATGCTAGAACTGAACAGACTTTGGACCTGATCCAACGCTCTTATAAATTAATGAAATGATCCTCCTTGCCTTCAGAGGGCCCTTCATGCAAGTGGAAGACGCATGAAAACAGCCAAAAGTTGTGCAGAAACAAAGCCTGATAATTTGCATTTACACTAAGGCCCTTGTACACTGACAGAGAAGTGCAAACCTGATTCTTATTTTCACTAAGGCCTATTTCATCTTTATGCAGTATAAAAGAGCCTTACGGTAAATGAAAAATCAAATACATATTTGTTAAAGCAACTGAGTTTGAACTGTCTGAAAATGGGTTGCTGGACTGGTTGTGCTGGTGCTCTAACACTACCAAGAATTCTCTCTCTCAATTGATGGGTCTTGCTCATATGCTCAGGAAAAACCTGATTGCCATGTTAGAGGCAGGAAGGAATTTTCAACCAGTTCAGATTGACAGGCATCGTAAGGGTGGTTTGGTTTTCTCTGTAGCAGTGGGCTCCCGTCTCTTGCTTCATCTGTCTTATCTCACCCTAAATTAATTCCCTGCCATTGAAGAGGACTCCGATATCGGTGAACATTTTGTCCCCTCTTGTTTTCTGCTTGTGGCACACAATAGTTGGGGTTCCTGAGGGCTGTCGTACTCTAGTCTAATGGTTGGTGTTATTTGTTAGTGGCTAAGTGATATTTAATGATCTCTGCTATACAATCTGGTGGTCCCTTCCAGCCTTCCTTATAACTCTGATAAATAGGTTAAAAAGATCAACATAAAAATAAATCATTAATAATCAAATAAAAAACATTTCAATACACCAAATCATTTCTCCACGGATTTTTTTATAAACATTTGAAATGTCAGCTTTTTGTCCCAATTTGAGATTAGTATTATTTTGAATCGGTCTTTTTTTGTTTGTTTGTTTTTGTGGAGCTGGTTACCCTTCTTTGCAAGCTGTTCTTTTCCTACATTTGCCTATCACAGTGTGCATGTCTCATGGAATTCACATAATAATTATATCAAATTCTACTTCTATCACAAAGTGATAGTTATAGGTTGAACCTTCCTGGTCTGGAATCCTTGAGACCTGATTGGTCCTGGATGAGGGATTTTGCCAAACCAGGGGAGGTCATTTCTGTCCCCCGTCACTGTTCCCCAGCCCTGGCCCAGCTGCTGACCTCTCGGCTGGCTCCTGTCCTGTAGCTGGCTCCTCCGGGCAGCTCCGCAGGACTACACGCTGGGCTTCCTGGCCCCACTGGCATTCGCTGCTGACAATCCACTACCCTGGCCAGCCCTTAGGGCTCCCAGCTGCCAACCCTGCATTGGGACTCTCTGGTCCTGGAACATCCATGGTCCAGGGAGTCCTGGTTTAGAGAAGTGCAACCTGTAATATATAGCTGATTATTTTGAAAAGAAAAAAAACACAGTGGATAAAAATAAAGAGCAATTTAGTCATTCAATGAATATTACATTTTTGGGTGCAAGATTTGTCTATGAGCAACTTCCAATTTGTTTACATTGAGCTATTTATTCCAAATTACTTATTAAATAATTTCAATAAGTTTTTTTCATCTGTGAGAAGATTTTGGAAGTAATTAGTTTTTACAAAAAGTAGCTGTTGAACATATGACATTTTCTTTTTTGATTAGAGGAGGTAACCCTTAGAAAAATATTTTTGTGTAATATTCACATTGCTGATTTTTTTTAACTAGCTTTTCTTTAAGATTTTCCAATTTGAATGTAAAATTCATTATTTCTATATATGGTCTTGAGTCTTGACAATAAACTTGTTTTCTATATGTACTTGACCAGCAGGAGCAAAAAGATAAAATAAGTAGCAAAATAAGGTAATGCATACACCAAAGAACTGCCTGAGTTCAGTGAAAATCCAACATTCATTAAATTCTCACCAAGAGCATCACATTGCTCTAAATCTCTATTGCTAATGTTAGAATAGTAATGTACATTAACAGCCAGAAATTTAATGCTATCATAGAATACATGATTTTGAATGGTTGTGTAACTTTTATTTCTAGAATGTTTTAAATTTATTACATTCACATCCATCATTATGTAAACTATAGGCATGATTGCAAGCACCTTTCCGTTGGTACTTTTAGCAGTGTTGGGATTTGTTCATTCAGTCTTTAATTTGTATTAGTTTAAATCTTAAATACTTTGGGGGCAGATCCAACTCTCAGTGAATTCAGTGGAAAGTCTCCTGACTTTCATGTGTGTTGAAAGGGATGCTTAGTACCAAATGTAAGAAGTACCTGACTCCTTTATTTCTAGTCGAGAGGTTAAACACACATTGCTAAAAGGCAAACTTAACTGCAGGGCTAGATTCATTGCTCATTCTGGTTAGCTTATCAAAGCAAACATTGTTATGTGACTTGAACACTGTATGTAAGTATCTTCATGGGAGAAAAAACCAGATATTTAAGAGCCCTTTAATATAATAGAGAAAGCATAACAAAAAATGGCTAGAAACTAAGGTCAGAGAAATTCAAATCAGAAGTAAGGCTTAAATTTGTAATAGTGAAGTTCATTAACTACTGGAACAGACTGTTAAGGAAAGTGGTATATTCCCTACCTCTGGATGTCATCAGATCAAGATTGGATGCTTTTCCAGAAGACAAGCTTTTGCTAAACTCCAGTTATTGGACATAGTTCAAGTCAATTGGGTGAAATTCTATAGCCTTTGGACTGTGGGCTACACTACAAATCAGATGAAATAATTGAAGTCTGTTCTGGACTCTGAATCTATGTATGTTTTTCATACTACTCTGCAAATCTGTGAAAAAGCAGTGCTGTGAAAGGACTTACCTCAAGGGCTGAGAGAGCAGTTTCACTGTCCATCCCCATTTAGGCTATAGTTAGGCTAGAGAATTTACAGTGGAACAACTGCACCAAAGCAACTGCACCACTGTAGCTGACACTACACTGACAGGAGAGAGCTTCCCTGTTCACTTGATTACTTCAGTCCCCAAAAGTGTCAGCTCTTCCACTCACATAGTGCTGGCCCCCACACTAGCACTTAGGTCAGTATAACTTATGTCACTCAGGGGATGACTTAGTCACATCCCTCAGCAACAGAATTTATACCAACATAAGTGCTAGTGTAGACATAGCCTAAATATTTGGACCATCCACCGCCATGCCAGTTAGTGCCAGCTGTGGTGGTGATTTTAACTAACTCATGCACTGGGAACTGAATTCAGACCACCAGCCAATTTTCCATAACCCACAGAAGAGTCATCACCTAGTGATAACTTGCACTGACAAAATATGATATACTCAATTCAGTGACCTAGAAATGAAAAGCTCTGCAAGCCATTACTATTTCTCTAAGACACCTAGTCAAGCTTCCACTAGTCTTGTATAACATCTTGCATCTTGCTCAAAACTGTTAGCAACATTATGTCAACTTCTCACCTAACAATTACTCATTCCTGTTCTGTGCTGGATGTAAAATTGATGTGTGACATTCTTCAGTAGCTTCTGCCCCCAGTCAGCCTACAGAACTTCTGTTTGAAGTGCAGAGGCTTAAGGAACTACAAAAATATCCAACAAGTTCTCAGCAAAGAAACTTCATTATATGAGCATGACCTAAACAGGTATGTCCCAAACTCTCCCCTACATTGGATTTTATACAGGGACCTGGACATCCTCTGCAGGCCCCTGGGCAAGATGTGTGCAATACCCGGTTCTCGTTCCCTGAGGAGGTGGGCCTAGGGCATCCAGCCCAGAGCATACCTGAGGCTATTTCTAGACTGCAGGCTTCTTTCAGAAGAAGCTTTTCTGGAAGAGATCTTTTGGAAAAACTTCTTCTGAAAGAAAGCGTCCACACTACAAAAACGATCTGCTTTTTTGAAAGAGAGCATCCACACTGAATGATGCTATCTCACATTTCAGCTATGATTACTATGGACGGAGTGGCCACCAGGGAACCTGTGCTTTTTCTTCTTTCCTCTTCTTTTGAAAGAACTCCCTCTTCCCCGTACACACACACACACACACACACACACACACACACACACACCTTTTTCCGAAAGAGGTCTTTTGGAAAAAGGCTTCTTCCTCATAGAAATAGGATTACCAATGTTGGAAAAACCCCTCTGTTCTTTCGATTTTCTTTCAGAAGAACGCGATTGCAGTGTGGATGTAATTGAAGTTCTTTTGGAAAAAAGCCCGTTTTTTCAAAAAAACCCTCGGTAGTGTAGCCATACCCTGAGGCCCTCAGGTAGCCTCATTAGAAAGTACTGAGATCTTACATCCTATTTACTACAATAACCCAACATAAAAAATGAGTAGCACTGATGTTATCAGCTCCATGTGAGACTGAAGATTACTCCATTTACATTTTAATAGTAATCTTAAAAGGGTTAAAAAAATCCCTACTAAAGAGAGTTGGTAGGAGGGAAGAGATAGTTTGTGCTTTATCATTCTAGGCAGACATAATGGAAGCTCAAAGCAGTGTCAATTCTAAAACACTGCTCTCATCAACCAAGAAAGGTATATTGGAGCCTTAAGAATGAAAGGTACAATATAAATGCAAAGTATTACATTAATTCAAGACTATAATCTATAAACATAATATGCAAGTTAATAGAAGAAAGAGCTCATAGTTGGAAATGTATATAGTGAAAGATAGAGCCATGTATACAAATATATGCCCCATTAAATAATCATAGCTGTTCTTATTCTATGTGTCCTAGGTTGTTGTGATACTGCTATAGCTTTAAAAAGCCAAACCATGGATCAGATTGTGAATTTTCCCTTCCCAGTCAAACTATTTATGTGAGTGAATGGTCACCGCAGCGAGTAAAGAGTTCACAGTCTGGCCCTCCAAGATGTTCCCAGTCATCTGTGTTTTTCATTCAAAGAGGTCACCATCCCAAACAAGGTTCTCATAATTTAAACTCAATCCACAATGACTTTTAAAAGCTTCTATTTCATTGTTTCACTGTCTTTTATAATTTTGAGTGGAAAAAACTCTAGAGGAAATCACAGATTGATATTCAATTGATGTAGTCCTATAATTTGCCCATGAAAATGGTCTAGGAAAGGCAGGGTGGGGAGGGGGGAAAAAGTGTTTTGTGGGAACATGTCATTTTCAATTCTTTTTATTTATTACAGGAAATTTCAAAATAAAAATAATGAATAGAGAAATATTTTATTTAAATTTGAATAAAAATGTCTGTTTCAATTCAGGTTTCTGAAAATATCAATGAAATAATTTATTTTAATTTAACCAAAACAAAAATGTTTGATTCAAACTCCCCCCCCCCCCCCCCCATGTGTGTCACTTCAAAATCCTGAACAAAGTTAAACTGAAAACAAGAGTTTTCTAGCTACTTCAGACAGGAGCGGCCCTAGACTAGCTGCCAGTAACTGGCGCCTGAGGTGAACCATGCAATCAGCGCCCCCACCTCCAAACCCTTCAACAATATTGTGCCACCATTTGGCACCCCATTTAACTTGGTGCCCTAGGTGACTTCCTAGTCCACCTATATGGACGGGCTGCCCCTGACTTCAGATATCAGCAAAATAAACTTCTTTAGTCCACTAGTTCCTACCAATGTGCCTACAACTTACCTACGGGTGAACACATAATATACTCCATGACCCACTCAGCTTCTGGCTTCAATCAGCTTACCAAAACAGATTCTAATTCATGCCAATTCTCCTGTAGGCTAGGAATATCTAAGAGGGAATGACATGGACCTGTTTGGTCATAATTACAATTCAGTTGTGATTAATTATATTGCAAATCTGAATCAAAACAGAGCAGAAAAAAAGTTTCCAGCCCTCAGACATTTCTACTTATCACTGTGACAATGACACCTGTCCACTCATTGGGAACTAAATTGAAAACTGCAAATTAATTTTACATATATCAGCCCACCGAACAGCCACCAGGTGGTAATGATGTTCAGTCACTACCAACATGAGCTGCATTTCATCTAATAATTTACAGTCAAAGCATTATATAATCCATCAGAAATCTGCAGAGCTGTTTTTAGCTCAGTATTTATTTTCTATACCCTATAACTGACTTCTAAACCCTTTATAACATAAGTGAAATTATTCATAACTACTTGTATTTTCTAGAATTGACTCTGTCATTTTTTAAATCCTTCCTGCTTTTTCCTTCCAATTTATTTGCATTATTTATAATATTGGATCACTGGTTCACATTGACTACGTTTGCTGAACATTTTTTGGTTATCCTGAATTTCTGTTGACCCTTTGCGTATTTAAAAATGATTTATTTCGCACAATGGGGATTTATTTGTGCTTTCTGACTTGCTCTTAATTCAGCCAGGCATGTGCTAACTGGTACTGTGATAATCTTAAACAACTCTTATGGTATTTGATATTACTTTAATATTGCTGAGAACCAAAGCTTGTTTGATTGTGCTCAGGCCAGTCACATCATGCGGTCTGTAGGTCTCTGTTGGACTGCCTTTTCTATTTAACATTATCTAAAAATTGTTTTTCTTCTTCTTTTTATCTGCAGCATTTGATTCTTTACTTTAGTTCACTTGCCAAGCATGGTTTTAAATCTCTCATTTACACCAAAGAAGTACCGCATCATCCTTTGAATTCATGAAAATGAAATTCAAGCATGTATATTGGGAGTGGAATGATGTCCTTGTGATTCAGGTACAAGATAACAAGTCTTAAATTTTGTCCCTAGCTATCACACAGAATTTCAACAATTCATTTATGACAATCCTGAAAAAAGTGTTGAAATCTTACAGTGGGTTACTGACCATGCTTAACTCCCACGAAAATCCATGTGAGTCCAGTGCAGTAATGAAGTCGAACTAACAGACCGATAATCCCTTTAGTTTCCCCATTTGTATGGAGATGATAATTCCAGCCTCACATGGGTGATATGAAACTGAACAGCTAGTTCATTAATGGGTATAAACCACTTTGAGGTTGTTGGATTGGAAGGTTCAAGGTTTATGTAAAATATCATTGTTCTAGTGCTGTCAGAGTCCTCTAGCTATTGCTGAAATGAGGCCACTTTCTGTCACACCAAGATCCCTTAGAATTTGGAGTTCCATTGTGTATCTAGTACCTCCAACTCACTAATGGAGATAGAGTGACCAACCAACACTCCTATTTTGCAGGAGGTAGGGATGCAGGTGGCAGTGGAAGAGGGCATCAATAGAAAGTGTGGAGGCAATAAGGAGGGGGCATCTGAAAGGGCAGGCAGATGGCAACAACTTGAAAACAGCTATGGTTCTGTGGAGTGAGTACAAGGCCAAGAAGTAGGAAAGGTTCTAGTCCTCATTCTCCCTTTGGCTTATTAGGTGACCTTGGACGATGTCTGAGTCTCAGTTGTACTGTTTATAAAATGGGGAGAGTAATGTTTACTCATCTTTATAAAATCACCTTTAGATATGTCACAGTTCCCTGTGGTGAAATATCCACCCTCGTTTATGGTACAGATACACCAAGCTAGTGACAGACTCAGATTCAGTATCAATGATCACTAAAGACCACACTTCACTGTAGACCCATTATCTACAAATGATGAGCTCCACGAATGCTATTTTTTTATTCAAAATATACAGTGAAGACTTTGATTTCAGTCCCTGTGAAACATGCAGTACTTTAATCCAGTGTTTCTCAACCAGTGGTACGAGTACCCTTAGGGGGTACTTGAGAGAAGTTGGCAGGGCAGGGGGGTATGTCAACACAACTGAAATTTGGAGAAAACTGAATTTTTGTTTTAAGTTTTACAGCACTTTTTTATTTTTGTACTTTTTACACCCCAAAATTTCATTGCCCACTCAGCTACTATTAAGTAGTTTAAACAAATGTGTTGCAATGGTAGAAAAGAAATTGTCTGAAAACTGTAGGTACTGGGGGTACTTATAATTTTTTTTAAAGAAGTACTTTATAAAAAAAGGTTGAGAAACACTGCTTTAATCCAATCCTGTGGAGGGGTGCAGAGCCCTAATGAAAATAGTCAAGGGAACAATAGTCTAAAACTATATTATTCCTATGTGTGGGATTTAGTGTGACTAAGCTACACCTACTGGTTAGTCAGCCTCTTTTCTTTTAATCTCTTTGAAGGATGCAGACAGACACCTGAGTCACTAACACTTATACATTGCTAGGTGTCTGCTGAGATGCTTATAGGCTCCAGGCAGTTTTCTTGAACAGTTTGTGCTTATCAATCGTATAACAATAAAGAACAAAATAGCAATGCTTAAATTCCCCCTTTTTATGTCAAAAATAATAAGCAAAAGATCTGAAGAAAACAGGTCATAACTTCAATACTTAATGTTAAATTGCAGTAGGGAACATAAAAGCAAAATGTTGATATTCATTGAAAGTCAAAGTCAGAGAAATTATGATAACATAGAATCATAGAATACTAGGACTGGAAGGAACCTCGAGAGGTCATCGAGTCCAGTCCCCTGCCCCCATGGCAGGACCAAATACTATCTAGACCATCCCTGATAGACATTTATCTAACCTACTCTTAAATATCTCCAGAGATGGGGATTCCACAACCTCCCTGGGCAATTTATTCCAGAGTTTGACTACCCTGACAGTTAGGAACTTTTTCCTAATGTCCAACCTAAACCTCCCTGGCTGCAGTTTAAGCCTATTGCTTCTTGTTCTATCCTCAGAGGCCAAGATGAACAAGTTTTCTCCCTCCTCCTTATGACACCCTTTTAGATACCTGAAAAAGGCTATCATGTCCCCCCTCAGTCTTCTCTTTTCTAAACTAAACAATCCCAATTCTTTCAGCCTTCCTTCATAGGTCCTGTCCTATAGACCTTTGCAAAATCAATTGCAAATGGGAGGAGGAAGGCTTTCTCAATAGGAAGATAACATTAAATTCCTCCTTTGGTATTTCAAAACTGAAAAAGACTGAGTATAACTTGAGCCCTAGTCAATATAATATTACAGTAGTAGCCAGCCAAATTCAGGACCCCATTGTGCTAAGCACTCTTCAGATGCAAGATAGGATATAGTCGCTGCACTGAAGGGATTACATTGCAAGGAAAGACAAGAATAAAACAGGTACAAAATGGCAATCTTTAAAGATGGGGAAATAAGGGACAGAAATATTAAAACAACCCATCGAAACTCACAGAAACCTTGTACCAGAGCAGGGAATTGAGCAAGAATTGGAAGTAGTGATTCTAAAGAGATCAGAGAGAACAAGCAAGTCAGCTTGATCTCCTGGTGTGATACTGTGGGAAAAAGAGCTAATGCAGTATTTGAATGTATAAACAAGAAAACGGGGAATAGAAGTATGGAGGTGATTTTACCTCCGCGTACAGCATTTGTGAGAAATACTGGAATATTGCCTCCAGTTCTATGGCCATGTTTTGTAAAGGATTTTGAAAAATTGAAGAGGATGTAGAAAAGAACCTAAAAAACTGAAACCTGGAGAAAATACCTTGAAGTGAGAGACATACAATGCGTAATCTATTTAGTTAATCAAAAATATTTAGAAGTGGCTTTATTATGATGTATGCATATTTTCATAAGGAGAACCACTGGAACAGATTGCCAAATGAAGTCATAGATCCTCCACCTCTTGTTATCTTTAAATCAAAACTAGTACTTTTTTGGAAGAAAGTTATTGGGGCCAACACAAGATTAACTGAAAGCAATTCTATGGCTAGTGTTACAAGAAAGGTCACTTCTGATTTTAAGAATCTGTTAATTCCCACACATACCAGTGTAAGGCATTAGCCACAAGATCAATCCTAGAAAATAATCACAGCTGAAAGATCCCAGTGAGTAATTCATGCCATTCAACTGTCACTCAACCATCTCACATAGCCAAATCTATTCTATTTCATCCCTTCGTTGGCTTCCCTCTAGCTTTCTTCTGACACCTCCAGTTCTTCCTGTCACTAATATTTCTTAAATTTAAACAGAACGCTAGAAAGAGAAAGGATCGTGGGCAAAGATGCCATTGGGAATGTCTTACTTGGTAAGTATGTACAGGAATAAGGTAACATAGTTTGGCCTATAGTTCATCAATATTGATTTCTTTAAAACTGAATAGCTACTATTCAACATGCTGGTGAACCATCAGTCCATCAACCCGTATACAGGAAATATGGACTAGAATATATTTTAGAGATGCATACTAATGGAGGGGGCTTTCTGTCATTTTTATCTAGGCTCCTAAAATCTCCATTTTCCTTCTTTTTTTTTTTTCATTTTTACCAGTTCAAAACCCCTAAGTCACAGAATATGCAGTGGAATAATTGAGAGATAAAGAGATTTAATCTGATGTTGTGGTTGGTGCTCATCGTTTAAGATCTCTTACTACTTATATTCTGTCCTTGAAATGTACCACAAAAAGAAGTCGTTTTACAGAATGTTATTAGCATATGTATTTAATTCATGAGAGGCAACATATAATTAACACAACATGTAATTAACCTGTGGAACTCATTGTCACACAATATTACTGAGGTATACTCTCTAGTACATCCTTGAAAAGAATTATGCATTTACCAGAACATAACTGCTCCCATGACTATCTTCCTAGTATAAATTACAAGGCTTGTCAATAACTGGGCTTCAGAGCATGAACTAAGAGCAGGAAGAGATGCCGTGCCAAGATGAAATGCTGTAGTCATATGGAAGCAGAAGTGAAAGGGTGTTAAGCTTCCTCTAGCATTTCCAGCATTGTCCAAAGTAGGAAATATGGTGCCAGGATTGACTCTTCCACTAAGGAAATTCTTATGCTCCTAAAAAATGTATGGAGTTCATTCTGGCAAAGAGATAGGTAGTGATCACTTTTATGATATCACATGAATAGTACACAGTGTTACTATTAATAATAGGGTCTTTCACAGACTTTCTAGGTTAGTGCTAATTTTACACAAAAAATTTAATATTGCATGAAATATTGACTTCATAAATAAAGTAATTTTAGTCATCCTTAAAAGGATGCTATAATTAAACGTGTATTTCATAGAAACATCTACTCACTGCCAGTGCACCTCTTTTGAGCTATGTTTGGGGATTAGTTCTGCTAGCAGGAAATCCTCTTTTTGCTCCTCTGGAGCTGGAACACAGTGATTTTGTGGTTTACAGCTCTGGCAAAGGTCACAATAATCCTCTCCTTTGGGGAAATAAAGTCTTTCTGAGTCAGCTCTTCAGCTAGTATCTCCAAAGTTCTTGTGCCACATCCCACTGAGATGGTAGGGAAAAGCAGACCTACCCCCTACTTTGGGTTCTAGCCCATGAACCCTATAACAAGAAGCCAAGTTCTGTGTAGTCCTACACCTTGCTGCTGTTCCTGTAGGCTTATTCCTACCTAGCCCTCTCAGGCTTCCCTTCCCCACAACTCTTCTGGAGTTAACCCTTCTTAAGATCTTGGTCCTACACAGATGAGCTTCCTTTCCATAGGTCCTTCCCCAGTTAGCAGCATAATAGGTTAACTGCCCCTTTTGACCTACATTAAACCTTAGGGAGAGTGCACACCCCATTACAATTTGCATCATGTTTTCATGACCAATGGGACATTCTGCAAAGTGTTAGCTTGGCCAGTGTGATAACATGGTGTCTCAACTTATGTACTCTAGGCCATCTTTCTGCCCTTTATTTAGAATTCTGGATAGGAGCCACTTTGCTGCTAATGGTATAATTACATGCTTTCTAGAGGTTTTTTTATTGTTTGTTTTTAAATTTGCTTTTTAATTTGTGTGATTATAATGATCTGTTCTGGCCAAATCACAGTAATCCTCCCTTTGAAGGAGGATTAGAATTATTGGTATACTATATGCCTAAATGAACCATTTTGACTTTATCAATGAAAAGACTATCAGTAATGGCTTGGATCAAGAATAAGACTATCTTCCACATCTTTAGTTCTGCCAATACATGCTGGTCCCCCTTTGCTCAACGTACTGTGTCTCATTCAAAGAAAAAGATTGCCAGACACATGGTGTGTAATTTATTTATTCTTGGAGAGCTGTCTGGAGAATATGCTACCTGACTCCACTAAGGTTACATCTAGACTGCAGAGTTTTGCAATGTGCATTTTTTTTTCGCTTTTTCGCTTTTTTTTTTAGGCTTTTCTGAAATTTGGCCCATCTAGACGGGGCCAAATTTCAGAAAAACCTCCTCTTTCGGAACATCCCTCACCGAGAAGAATATAGGGATGCCGAAAGAATGCGCCTGCTTTTTCAGAAACTGTTCCAAAAAAGCAGAAGTGTTCCCTGGGTGCGGCAGAGCTTTTCTGGGATATCTCCAGTATCCCAGAAAAAACTCTGCAGTCTAGACATAGCCTAATATCCTAGCAAAGTATAGAGACTTGTTTATTCCTATTTAGGAATGCAGAACTTCCCATTCTGCTAATCTACTGAGTTCCTCACTCTTTCTCAAAGTCTAAAAGTAATGCAATGCTGTATGGGAAATTGGTAAAAAGATTCAATCCTGATACCTGAAATGATCTGCTGATGCTGTTAAGCATAAACATTGATTAGCTTTGTTAAACATATATAATTCATTATGGATCACAGCATTATCCTGGTGCAACGTATCCAATTACAGTATTATTTGCTTTGTAAATTTGAATGAGACTATGGGATATGCAACTTTGTGTAGCTAAAACGCATCTGTTTCTGCTCTTATGTATGAGACAGTCTGTCTTTAGAAATTATACAAAAGCTGCTAATAGTTCACCTGGGCTGTCATACAGCCAGATGATATTCAAATAAGAGAGGCAGGGCTGTCTAAAAGACCTCTCTAATCACAATTACTTGAGCAGTTATGTGTATTGATGATAATAATAGTTAGCACTCTATAAAGAGCTTTTCACTGCTAATAATTAGAGCAGGTCAAAAAGTGAAAATCTCATTCTCCTTGGAATAAAAAGTAGCAATCTCAGAATTTTTCTTGAAATGTTCCAAAATATTTGGTTTTGACTTTTACTTTTCAATTGTAATATACATAAGTCGAAATATTACAAGTGTTTGTATGCTATATGCCTAACTGAACCATTTTGACTTTATAAGAACAAAATGATTAGACAAATTACTGTCAAAAGTACTGATGAAATCAATGCATTCCTGAAAAACTCGATTTGTGTAGATTCAGCCTTTTCTAGCTACTTTTCATCAGCAAATTTTACACCAGCTTTATTATTAATCATCCCAATACCCCTCTGAGTTAGACCAATGAGAATTATTAACCTCATATTTCAGACTGAGAAAATGAAGACTAAGGGGCAACCTGATAACAGTCTTCAGATTTGTTCAGGGCTGTTACATGTCCATTGAAGGTAGGACAAATAGTAATGGGTTTAATCTTTCTGACTATAAGGCCATGTCATCACTAAACAGAAAATCAACACTGCCATGATCAATCTTCCAGAGTTCAGTTTTAGCAAGTCTTAACTAGACTTACTAAATTGAACTCTGAGGGTGCCCTCTTCAGTGTTCTGCTTCTGTGAAGGGTAAGGGAAGCCACAGGGAACGTTTGCTTCTGTCAAACTCCTGCTGTGGGGACAATGGAGAAACTCGAAACAAGGTACGTTGACTTTCCCTTTTAGTGTTGACCTGGCCTAACTATAGTTAAGCACTGGAATAGTTGGTTGTGGAATCCCCATCACTGAGGTTTTTAAAAACAAGATGCACAAAGACCAGTTAGGCACAGTCTATATTTACTAAGTCCAACCACTTTACACAGGACTGAACTTGATAACTATTGAAGGTCCATTCCAGCCTTACATTTTTCATTACTATGAAGTAATTTTTCCAGGAAACCAGAACAAACTTACTCAGGGTAGAGTTTTAGGTTACCAATAATGCCCTTAGATTGAGCCAAATTCTAATCTTAATTACAGCCCAGTAAAATCCTCTGTATCTCTACTGATTTCAGCTAAGACAATTGATTTACATTAATGTAACAAACAATTTGGCTCCATGCCTTTTTAATATTAATACCACCTCTAGTCTTGCCAAATAAGGACTGTCTACACTGCAGCAGGGAATGAGCCTTCCAGCTTGGAAAGACTGACTCATGCTAACCAGAGATCAAGCATTGTGCTAAAAAGAAATAATTACAGTTCCGGTTGTCAAGCCTAAGGGGGGAGGGAGGCTGATGCTAGAGAACCAGAGCTCTAGCCTGAACCACAATATCCATATGCTGATATATCTAGCTAAATAACTTGAGCCCTGCTCACAAATCCTCAAGACCCGTTAGTGCAAGTCCCTCTACTCTGGCTGTGAGCTGCAGTGTAGAAAATGCCTGTAAATGCCATGGAATCCTTAATAACCACAATGGTCAGGACCCTGATTTTAGAATTCAGGAACTTCTGCTAACACAGAACCTCTGGATACCTGGCAGGAGTATTGGTTCTGAAGGATTCTGAACTATTTGCTGAATTATCAACAATATAGTCTGTAGCACTGTCTTTTGTTTTGCTATGTTTCCATTCTAAAGTCAAGTACTGACCAAGTCCCGTTCTTCTGAGTTTGGATCACAATCACAAATTAAGAGAGCAGACAATGTCTAATTACTCATTCGTGGGGGGGGGAATACAATACTCTTTATAACAGTTCAAAATAATACAGTACAACTTGGGAAAGAAAGTAAAGAAGACTATAACATTCAATTAAAGCACATGGAAGGTTTTAAATAGGTAGAATGTAGGAGACTGCAGAAAACTCTCCTATTCCTAGGTTAAGTTCCTTGAGTTCTTTAATTATCAGAGATAGCCAGGAGTTCAGTTTTATGCCTCAGTGGAAAGCACATAGTTTTATAACATTATAGCTTTCCCTATCACCAGACTGGGACATTGATTCACTTTTGACTCAGAAAGAAGAACAAATTACCTGTTGAATCACTCACACCACTTCCTGTAGTACTTTGTTTTTTCCTGCAGATCTCCCACTCAATTACTAACCAAGCCCAACCCAGCTTAGTTGATTCTATAGAATGAGATCACAGCCTGCAAAGGCACAGAATAGTCAGGGATGTGCTGGCATGTGCTAGGTGATTTCGAAATTCAGAGCTCACGTAGTCCCTGGCCCCAAAGTGCTTTCCAGCTAAAAAGGCAGTGGTGCAAAGGGATACCACACACACACACACACACACACACACACACACACACACACACACACACACACACACACACAGAGTGAAGATAGACCCTTATTTCAGTTGCTGAGTTGATTCTTGCTGTTTTGGGATTATATTTTTATGCCAACATATACAGGGATAGATTTATTAGCTGAGTTATGGCTCCTTTGTACCATCAGGTGACACAAAGGAGCTATAATCCACTTGTAAATGACCAGCAGAGAATTCTTCTGTCAGAGAGTAAATCCTTGGTGGCCCATCTGTGGTGCAGCTGAAACTTGCATCTCTACCCCCCTCTTCTCCTTAACTTAAAGGGCATGTCAGGATGTAGCAATCTTTAAGGACAATAAACCAATGGCAGAATTTAACGCTACCTGGTAGCTGTTTTAAATTGAGTTAGGTGGGAATGGTCCAGAGAATCAACGAGTCAGGCTTGGCTCTGGAATGATTCCCCACTAGCCCATCCTAAGCAAAATTCATATCTGAAAAAAAATAGCTGATTAAACTGCCTTATATTTTCCCATTGCTGTTCATCCCCCTCCATCAATCTCTAGCATCAATTTTGAGATCTGCTTGTCCATCCCTCTCAGCATTTGATCCCTTCATTTCAAGTTAAATCAGTTTTCTCCTAAAATAAAGACAAACTAAATAAGCAGATGATGTAGTTTCTTTTATGTTGCCCTTGAAGGATGAGTGAGACTTCATGTGAGCATTTGAAACTGCATGAAACAGAACAAAGCTTATTTAGTCGAGAGATGAGTATAAAGATCTATGCAATACAACAAAACCTTGAATAGAGGACTTCAAAATAGCCTGATTGGCTGAGAAGAGAATACAACTCAAATTATGTAACAGGAAATCACAAACTATTAAAACATTCCTCTAAGTGTTGCATTCCATATATTAGTCAATCTGATATTTTAATAAATAAGCATTTATTGAAAGGTTTTTCCAATAGAAAGAAAACAAGCTCCTTTTAGAAAAGCAAGATTAAATCCTGCCAACAGCTTCCCATTGTCATCAAACTATCCCTCCAGTTTTGTTTAATAATCTATAATATGGTGAATAATTTACAGCACTTCAACCTGATGCTGCCATAACTTTATTTGTAGTCCTTAGTGAGCAGAGTACGATACATGGTCTTATTTTACTGTTTGCCCTAACCAACTGTCTTTTGTTCACATTGATCTGCCTGAATATACTTGGTAAATCTGTCCCTCTGAAGCAGAGAGAAAATGAAACGGAGATTAAAAATTATCAGAGAGAAATCTGAGCAGTTTAGCCCAATCTATCTAAAGCAATGTCACTCATCCCAATGAGGAGGCAAGCATAATTAAACACATTTTAGAGACAAACAAACTATGTTAAAAGAGGTTATACAATTTTGCTAGAGGTTAGCGTCCTAGCTCCTGCTCCTCAGGTTTTACTATGCTTCCTTGAGCCACAGCTAACTGTTGAGTCTTTGAATTTCTAATAAAGAAGAGGATTAATTCAGTGTAAAGTCAGGTTAATTTTCTTCTATTCTGATTCTAGGTCTATTGCCCTTTCATGGACACATTAGTGCATTTCAGAGATTAATGGATATGAGAACTGAAAAGGACTTCATGGGACATCTAAGTTATAGACACAGGCTTTAAGGAGAAAAGGGAGGATTGTATACCTCTAGTATGACTTTCTGCAAATCACAGGCTGCAGAACCTCACCCACCACTCCTGGAAAACACCCATAAACTCTGGCTGAGTTACTGAGGTTGTCAATTTACAGAGAATCCACCATTTACTGTAGTTCAAATCAGCAAGCACTGCTGGTTTGAACTACAGTAAATGGTGCAGTTCATCCATACTGGAGCAAACGGGAAACCCTGTCTCCTAAGGTGCTTGCCTATTTGACCTAGGGGAAAATCTTTCACAATCCCAAATATGTCAGTTAGATCTTAAGCATGTTGGCAAAATCACCAGCCAGACACCTGGGAAAAAATTCCTTGTAGAAACTCAGAGCTCTCCTCATCTAGTGTCCCAGCTCCAGCCATTAGGGGTATTTGTTATGAGCAGCCATGCAGGGGTCACATGCCACTGTAGGCAATCTCATTATACCACCAACTGACAGGGAGCCAAAGTTGCCGTAGTGGCAGCTGGAGCCCCGAGCCCTTTAAATTGCCATTGGAGTACTGTGCTTTCCGTGTGGCTCTGAGGATTGGGGAAGGGTATGCTGCACTCTGGGCAGAATGGAAGGCTGGCTGCCACAGTCCTGTCCCTTCCTCCTAGGGCCCTACCACTTCTGGAAGCCCACACACACCGCCCCCCGGGGCCCAGGCAGGCTGTGGTCTCCCCTGACCACCCTCTCTGTTAATTTATCAAGATCAATCTTGAGTCCAGTTAGGCTTTGTGCCCCAGCTACATCCACTGGAACCATACCATAACAGTGAAGGACATTTTGTTAGAAGCTCTGAACTTCCATACTACTCTTTCTGACAGCATGCATGAAGTTATGTGCATGACAGTAACTCTTGAAAACATGGAATTGCTGGATTAATTAAATGTGTACCTTTAATAATGCAGGGAGAAAAATTTAATCTGAGACAACTCGAGTATAATGCTTCAGCATCAAGGCCAAGATTATCTAATACTTTGGACAAAAACCCATTAGCTGTAATGTTGACAAGATGAAGACTGCCACAGACTGATTTGTATAAGTAAAGCAGACATTTAATACAGAAGCACTATGTATAAATGGCTACCATTAAGCGCTTAGCGTACAGTATATATAGGCTCTATACACCACTTTAAGAGTGAACCACCTATTCATTTTCCCTGAAGCTAGCAGCATGGCATAGTAGTTCCCACTGAAATCTGTGGAATGTGGTGTAATTGCAGACCCTTGGGACAAGAGATATGGCTGTTGTACATGTGTTCTGTGTCTGATCTAATGTACTGCATATATTAAATAGAACAGTCTTAAAATATATTAAAACATATTAAATTACTAAAAAACTAATTTTCATGCTAGATAAATCTTGACAGAGAAAAGCTGGATGGTTCAGGGGACTGATAATGGGATATATATGATGCCTTTCTCTTCTAGATCTCTCACCCGATTTCATAGTGACTGAAAATCATTATCACAGGATTGATAGTAGCTGTGAGTCAGGAACTGCAGAGGGCAATGGGGGTGTACAGAGTTTTACAGGAGCCCTCTTTCCAAAGATGGCTGCATATTAAGTTTGAAAAAAGTGGGTATGTGAGGTCTCTGCCATGATCTGGTATAACTATTAAGTTGGGGTGTACTGTCCCTTTGGGAGCAGTGACTGCAAATTCTCTGAGGCTATGTCTACACAGCAACGTTATTTCGAAACAACATAGTTCATATCTACAAAACTGGCAGTTATTTTGACATAATGTTGAAATACTGTCGAGCTGGAGGACTTCTCACTCCAACTTCTGTGAACCTCATTTTACGAGGACTAAGGGAAGTCTGAGGAACAGTGCTCTATTTCCAAATAAGTGCTGTGTAGACAGCACCAAAACTCAAAATAAGCTATATTGAAATAGCTATGCCATTGACATGGCTCAATTTTCGTAGTTTATTTCAAGTTAAGCCCTGCTGTGTAGACACGCCCTGAGTGTCCAGTGAAACCGGGGCTGGATACTCCAGGGAGACACTCGGGGTTGCAGTGTGCCTATCTCTGTGAGGAGAATGAAAGGGGAGTGCTAACATTGCTCATGGTTGGTACAGTCTGGGAATTAACCCTTAGCAGGCACAGACATGGCTCCTCATGTTAAGGACAGGTGATAGCAAGATGCCTCTCAGCCCTGGTTATGCCTCTGGAGCATTATAGTGGCAGGAGAAATGAAATGACTTCCTGGATATCACTTCAGTCTCTAAAGGGTGAAATCTCAAATCCAATGGGAGTTTTTCATTGATTTCAATAGAACCAGGGTTTCAACCCAGGTCCAGAAACCACTGTACTCATTGTCTGTCTCATCAGAGACAGCTACTGCCTATCATGGACTGTGTTTGCCCTATAGATCAGTAAAGGACTCTGCTGTCAATCTGATTATTTTCACCTGCACTGCCTTAGAGGATCCCTTTTTAAAGGGTAATGAGCATGTAGTATGGCATTTTCCCTTTACAGTCCATGTCACAACTAGAGCTGACCACATTATAGTCACAGATTTTTCACCAACTATCACGTTCATTATTTACTAACACTTTTGATATTATTCAACTGAGCCTGCATCTCTGCCATCCTGAACAATGACAGAGATGGGAACAGACCTGATTTTCAGATTGTCATCATGATCCACTAGTACCACACACATTGCTTTGACACGTTCAAGAATATGAATGTGTTTTTCACCAGTTCTGTCTTATGTTTGGTTTGTGCCATTGAATATTTCATAGAATTCATGATTATTGGTTAACAGACAAGAACAATAGTGTAAGGTTCTAACTCAGAGAAATAGGTTGGAAACCTAATCGGAACTAATGACATCTTTTATTTGTTGCAAACAATTCTTGTATGTAGAGTAGGAAAATCATCTGACTAATTAAAAGTCAAATAAAGGTGTGCCTTTTCCCCTTCCTTTCTCCTTCCCTGGCTGTGTCTACTTTGGCACCCTTTTCCGGAAAGGGATGCTAATGAGACAAGTCGGAATTGCAAATGCCGTGGGGATTTAAATTTTCCCCGCGGCATTTGCATAATATAACTGCCGCTTTTTCGGCTCGGGGCTTTGTGGAAAAAGCGCCAGTCTAAACGTAGCTCTTGCGGAAAATAAAGCCTTTTCCGGCAGATCCCTTATTCCTCTTAAAATCAGGAATAAGGGATCTTCCGGAAAAACTTTATTTTCCGCAAAGCCACGTCTAGACTGGCGCTTTCCGTCAAAGCCCCGAGCCGAAAAATATTATGCAAATGCCGGGAAAATTTAAATCCCGCTGCATTTGCAATTCGACTTGTCTCATTAGCATCCCTTTTCCGGAAAAGGGTAGACACAGCCCCTGTGTATATTAAAAGGTAGTACTTTCAATATACAGAGCAGGCCAGTTATGGGGACTGAAACATCTTAATGCTATCTAATGACTAAGAGACTCATAACATGCAAGGTGACTTAAGAAAAGCTCTCTTTTTCTCTGATGGACATTATTCACAAGATCAGCCTTATCTTCTATTCCTAATTCCATTCCTAATCTTTACATGCCCCTAAAAATCAATTCTTTGGATCTAGTAAAGAAAGTATTAGAAATATTTATCTCTGTTATTCTAACAGTACCAAAATTTACTCAAAGAAAATCATCAAGCTTTGTTATACTAGCAGAGCTACATTCTACCCACTCCCATGCAACATTACTGAATTTAATAACTTTGTAAAGCCATGCTCTCCTTTATAAGGATTAGGTCATCCAATCAAGGAATAGCTACCAGAGCACATGATCCAATTCTGAGTTCAAATTTGCACAGCTGTGTCACTAAGACAGCATAAGTTCCCTTGCGTCAGAGACAATCATCCAGAGATTGTTAACACATGGTTCCTTCAAATTCAAGAACAAAACTAATAAGCAAGAATTAACATTTAGCACATCCACAGCTTCTTTTCTGTCCTACCCTGAATTTGAGCAAACTGGTTTCTCATTCATGCTTTGTACACAAGCTTTGGACTCATGTTACCAGATCTTTAAGGAAAACTTGGAGGAGAGGCTTCTTCTAGCTTCTGAGCTCATCTGGTGTCTACACACACTAAGACCCCAGTGATCTGAGACAAATTAGCCTCGGGGAATGTTTTTGTTTTTAGAGATGTGCTCTGAAACAGCAATGTTTACCACACATCTGGAAAAAGTGTGTGTAGGTTAGGGGCAGGGGTGGGAAAGCCTTGGGAAAATAAAACATGAAAAGGAGCAGATTGGATGGGAAAAGAAGTTTAAAAATAGTGAGAGGTGAAAGGGGGGACTTCAAAACAAGATAAAAGCTGCAAAGATACTTCCAAGAGTAGCATTTTTTCAGAGGGAGGAGGAAGGTTGCAGATTCTTGGCTTGACACAGTATCACACTCCAAGATAGTAGATCAAAAGCCAGACTGGTTTTGGAAGGAGGGCTAGGGCCTGGGGGAGAACAGGTTCTTAGAAATTCTATATTTTCTTAAAGAAACATATTTTGCTTTCAGATAAATCAGTTTTAAATTTAAGACTTACAGGGTAAGATGCTGTGCTTCAACACAGAATTTACAGCCCAAGGGGAGTGAGGCTCTAAGATGTTTTAAAGCCCTCCCCTCTTGTGCTTCTATGAGAGCTGGAACTACCAGTATAACTTCAACTTCAACAGCCCAGGTGGCATAAGTTACAGCAACCACCTCAGGCTTCTCTATGGGTTGCTGCCCTTCCCAGATTCATTACCTGCTACAGCTCTGTCTCTGCCATGATCCTCCATCCTTACCCCCACACTGGACACAGTTCCTTTGTGAGAATCTGTCTTTACAATTCTTGTGATGGAGTACTCCTTCTCCAGCTGGACCTGGTTTTCTGCGTGACCCTTTACTTTACTCCAAAGCCTTTATGCCATCTAAAAAAGCCAGATTGGCATCAGGCTCTGATCTGCTTCTCTCACTAAGGCCTTGGTTCTCCAACTGATTCTACATGGGCCAGCATCTGTGCCGAAATGAAAAATGCACAAATTCATCTATTGCTAGAGCTGGCTGAAAGTTTTCAGACCAATAGTTTATTCCGGGAGGGAGCAGTTTTGGTGAATTCAAAATAACTTGCCAGTTTGACCAGATTTGTTTAGTTTGGAAAAAGGTTTTACAGCTCAAGAAAACTGTGTTCCTGATAACCTTTAGGCAAGTACAGGCATTTATTTAGGACATGCATTTTTCAAGTCTTCCTCTGGAACAGGGACTTGAATTCAGATTCTCTCTCTCTTTTGTAAGCAGTCAGACCACAAGATTATAGAATACTCTTGGCTCAGGCTTTCCTGTTGAAGCTGTTCCACTTTGTATAAATACTTAAAAATTCATAGGGTGAAAGAGAGAGCAAGTGAGACTAACTCTGTAGTCACCTAAGATGTAGGATATATAGATTTAAATGATACCTCTGCTTAATTCAGAGGAGGGATTGAAATCCATATCACCAACCTCCTTGGTGCCTGAATCATTGGATTATAGAACAGCTCTCACTCTTGCTTGTCTAATGAATATTTATGTATTTGCACAAAGTAGAACAGCTTCAACAAGGGAGCTTGTGAGCAAAATGGCCTGGTGGATATGAAGCTCTGCTGGTAGGGAAAGGCACTGATTTTGTACTCCTACTCTCATGAACATTGAACATGCAACAACTTCAACAAGTACAATTGAGAATAACTCTCTCCAGACTACCCTAGTTTTAGGATGCATCCCCTGGACAAGGAAGGTCTGAGTTTAAGTCTCTTGTCCAGATTAGGGATTCAGATATAGGCCTCCGGAGAAAATGTCTTAACCTGCAGACTAAATATTATAAGGGAAACCTACCCCTGTGCTTTTCTGTTGCTGAGTGGGTTTTGCTGACTGAAAACTCAACATTTTGTTTTGAGTTTGCTGGCTGATTTGCATAGCTCTAATTATATCCTCTATATATCGAAAGAGCAGTGAAATAAAGAAAGGGTAACTAGCAGAGTGAGCTTTCCCTACACCACAGTGGGAAGGAAAAAGTTTGCTAAGAACATATAAATACCACAAAAAATCTGGTAGATCAAATTAATAAGAGTCATAAAAATCAGGGAATTATCCCACTATTTATTACTTTATAGAGTTGATTATAATTTAAATAAACAACCAGATCAATAAAACAGCATTGAAAGTAAGACAAAAAAACAACTTATGTCACACATGTTATTGTTACATGAAAGCAGTCTGAACCTGACTCTAGGTCTTTGGTACAGACTCAAAAACAGAGTCATGTGTTGTGGAATCCATGATCAGGAGAACAGTTAAATGCAGGTGAGGTAACATAATGTGCCTTTTCTTTGCTCTCAATGGGGAGATTTAAAATATAAGGAAGGCAAAATTCTGACCCTATTTAAATCAATGGCAAAACTCCTGTTGATTTCAAGCAGAATTTTACCTACAATTCATAGAATCATAGAATACTAGGACTGGAAGGGAACTCGAGAAGTCATTGAGTTCAGTCCCCTGCCCTCATGGAAGGACCAAATACTGTCGAGACCATCCCTGATAGACATTTATCTAACCCATTCTTAAATATCTCCAAAAATGGGGATTCAACAACCTCCCTGGGCAATTTATTCCAGTGTTTGACTACCCTGACAGTTAGGATTGTTTAATTAGATTAATTTAAATAGATTAATTAACTCATAGATATTAAGGCTAGAATAGATGAGAAAAACATCCAGTCTGACCCACTGCATAACACAGGCAACAGAATTTCACTTAGCTACCTCTACATTGTCTCCAATAGTTTACATTTGACAAAAGCAGATATTCAAGAAAAACATCCAGCCATGATCTGAAAACATCTAGACAAGGGGACCATTGGGGTGGGGGGATTAGAGAGGGCCAGGGGCGGCCCAAGACAAGCTGCCAGAAACTGGCACCCTAGGCAAACCATGCAATCGGTGCCCCCCCCCAAACCCCAAGGGCAGATATAGGCTGAGGTTTTTGGTAAACTTGGAAACATTTTGCCCCTATTTTTCATTTAATGTTTTTAAAGCATATTTATTTAAACAGGCATAATTATTCGGTTTGTCCATCCAACCAATGTTTCTGAGATCAGATTAAAATAGAGACATGACATTTTCAGAATAGATTTGTACACGACAGCTAGACGATATTTCAGTACGATTTCAACTAAAAATGCATTACAAATGTTAATTATAATTTTTATTATTACAAATCCAAAATAGTCCATTACGCTATCCTGCTTTAACTGCCATTACCACCACATCGCTGGGGAGAGGGGGGCTGGGGATGGAGTTCTGTGGCTGGGGACAGGGAAGTGGGAATAGGGGAGAGGGAACAGGGTGCCAGTGGGGAGAGAGAGTCCCCTGCACCCGCCTCCTCCCAGGATTCCCCCCCGCAGAGGGAAACCGGCCGTGCCTCTCCCGGGGCCGACCCCCTCTCCTGTGGCACAGGGGAATCTGGCGCATGCCTCCCCCGGGGCCAACTCCCCGTGCTCCTCCTTTGGGGCCGACTCACCCCTCCTGTGGCGCAGGGAAGCCGCTGCACTCCTCCTCCGGGGCCGACGCCAGGCATTACGGGAAGAGGAAGTGGCAGGGAATTTGGTGCCCCATTTAACTTGGAGCCCTAGGCAGCTGCCAAGTTTGCCTATAGGCTCGGGCCGCCCTTGGGGAGGGCATTAGTCCCCCTAAAGTTTGAACCCCTGGATTTCATACTTGAGGTCTGCTTAAAGCTTCATGCCCTGGCTCCAAAGGCAGTTCTTAACTGCAACAAAGTTTGAGTTGCTTGCAGCTTCACCTTTGGGGCAGGAATTTGTTATAAAAAGAGGGAGGCAGGTGATTAAGAATAACAAAAGACTGGTCATTCAAGTAATTGAAGGATTGGATGATCATTGACAGGTACTTAAAAGGGGGGCGGGAGAGTAGCAATGAGTGTTGTGCTGCTGGGATTTAAATTTGGACCAGTACTGTTAAACGTATACAGGCAGTCCCCGGGTTACATGGATCCGACTTACATCGGATCCCTACTTACAAACGGGGTGAGGCAACCCCGCACTAGCTGCTTCCCCCCAGCAGACCAGGGAGACGCTGGCTAGCACCCCCAGCAGACCAGGGAGACGCGGAGCGGCTTTTCTCAGCAGACACCTCAGCTTGAGAATAAAGGACTGACGGAACTGAGGTGTGGGAGAATAAAACTGAGCTCTGGAGAAATGTTTGGCTAGAGTTTCCCCTACAATATGTACCAGTTCCGACTTACATACAAATTCAACTTAAGAACAAACCTACAGTCCCTATCTTGTACGTAACCCGGGGACTGCCTGTAAATGTTCTTAAAAAAGGGATAAATGATGAGGTGGCAAAAATTTGCAGATGATACAAAATTACTCAAAATAGTTAAATCCAAAGCTTTCTGTAAAGACTTACAAAGGGGTCTCACAAAACTGGGTAATTGGGCAACACAAGGGCAAATGGAATTCAGTGTTGATAAATGCAAAGTAAGGCACATGGAAAAAATATAATCCCAACTATACATACAAGAATGGTGGGATCTAAATTAGCTATTACCATTCAAGAAAGAGATCTTAGAATCATTGTGGATAGTTCCCTGAAAACATCTGCTCAATGTGCAGTGGCAGACTAAAAAACTAACAGAATATTGGAAATCATTAGAAAAGTAATAGATAATAAGACCAAAATATAATTTTGCTGCTAGATAAGTCATAGTATGTCCGCATACTGAATACTGTATACAGATTTGGTCACCTCATCTAAATAAAGGATTTGGAAAAGGTACAGAAAGGACAACAGAAATGATTAGGGGTAAGGAACAGCTTCCATATGAAGAGAGATTAAAAGAGTGGGAATTGTTAGAAATGTCTAAATGGTGGGGGGATATGTTAGAGGTCTAGTAAATCATGAATGGTGTGGAAAAATAGAATAAGGAAATGTTATTTATTCCTTTGCTTACATAACACAAGAAGCTCACCCAATTAAATTTATAGGCAGCAGATTTAAAACAAATTATTTCTTCACAGTCAATATGTGGAACTCTTTCCTAGAAGTTGGCGGAAAGGCCCAAACTATAACAGTGTTCCAATAAGAACAACATAAGTTCTAGGAGGATAGGTCGACCAATAGCTACTAGAGAATGGGCAGGGATGATGTCCCTAGCTTCTGTTTCCCCAAAGCTGGGAATAGGCAACAAGGGATGAATCATTTGATAATTGCCTCTTCTGTCCATGACTTCTGAAGTACCTGGCATTGGCCACTGTTGGAAGACAGGCCACTGGGCTAGATGGTCCATTCTGATCTTATATGGAGCCCAAATGTATCTGCCCCTGCTGTAACTCTCTAGACCCCATTCCACTTCCAGAGCTAAGATAGAGAGACAAACTCCTGGGCTCTCTCTCTCTCTCTCTCTCTCTCTCTCTCTCTCAATCTCTCTCACTTTACAGTTAGTAAGGAAGTAAGGCTTACCAGTGTCTCTTAAGTGACTTGCCACAAGATAGCAGAATGTTAATATTAAATCTGAGTGGGTCTAATATTTATTTAAAATTTCTTTCTTTTATATAGGAATGAGATACAGTGCTCCTGTCAGCTAATTGCTAAGTTAACTGACAAAAAAAAAAAAAAAAACTAGAGTGCCTTAGTAGCCCTAGGAAGAGGTGATATGTGTGTGTGAGGCAAGGGTGAATATAATTGCCCTCCTCCATTTGCTGCTTAGCTTGTATTGAGTGTGGTCAGTAAGGGTATGTCTATACAGCAGAGTTATTTTGCAATAACGTCTGTTATTCCAAATGTTATGCGCTGTCTACACAGCAAGCCCATTATTTCAAAATAAATTCAAAATAATGGGCTTCTTACTCTGACTTGCTGTAAACCTCTTTGTATGAGGATTAAGGAAGTCAAATTTTGAACTAAGCTATTTTGAAATAAGCTACACAATTTGCATAGCTCAACATGCACTACTGTAGATGTAGCCTAACACTGCTGAAGCTACTGTCCTCATTCTGCCCCTCCATGATCTCACTCTCTTCCTCCCGCCATCGTGGTATGCACAATTTGCTTTCCCCCCCCCCCCCCCCCAGAAATGGTGCCACTGCATCTAGAGGTGGACAATCCACCATTTATCACCCTCATGGTTAAAAAATTATGCCATACTTCACTATAGAATTGTATGTCTTTAAATGCCTGCCAATAGTCCTTATTATGGCTTTTTCCACTAGATTAAAAAGCCTTTTATTAAAAAGCCCATATTTTATGTCGATGGAGATATTTAGCCATTTGGCCAGAATACAAGGAAGATACCTTCCTATGATATATAACTCTCCCTATGCGCTGTATGGGGAGTCTAGGTGCCTCCAAGAGGGTACCTAGGGGTTAGGTTTTGCAGCAGTAAGCAGAGGAATACCTAATTGCCTGTGTGGATATGGACATCTCTTGTTTACTAGACCATGTGGCTCTCTTAATAAATTCTTTGCAATAATATCTAACTGTAATGTTCTTGGGCTTTTTTTTTCCTCTGGAAGACCTTGTTTTCCTCCTGACATTTCTAACCTTTGTCATGCTATCTAAGACTACTTCTACACTGCACATCAATGTCAAAATAAGCTATTCCGGAATAGTTATTCCGAAATAGCTTATTTTGAAATAGCACATCTACACTGCAAGCAAGCCTCAAAATTAGTCTGAGGCAGGCTTCCCTAATGTAGATGTGCTATCTTGATTTAGAGGCCCAGGAGACGCTGGAGAGGAATAACTTAGAATGGGCCTAGTGAGGGGCTATTTCAAAATAGCAGCAGTGGAGTGTCTACACACATCTTATTTTGAAATAGCTATTTTGGAATAGGTGTTATTCTTCATAGAATGAGGTTTACAGGTTTCAGAAGAAGCTGCCCATTATTTCAAAATTATTTCAAAATAATGGAATGTCTGTGTAGACACTCTCATAGTTATTTTGAAATAACAGCCATTATTCCAAAATAACTTTGCTGTGTAGACATACCCTAACATGGACCATGCTTCACCCCCATCCCACCTCTTCCCTGCCTCCTTCCCCCAAGTGTGCCCTATTTCTGCTCCTTCCCCACCCTCCTGGAGCTTGAATGCCACAATTCAGCTGTTTGTGGTGCTCCAGAAGCACTGAGAGTAGGGAGGAGTGGGTAAACACGGGGCTGATGGCATGAAAGAGGTATGGGGGCAGCAGGGCAAGGGGGTGCTCTGCACACACTAATTTTTCCTTCAGCCTTGGAGCACCCACAGAGTCAGTGCCAATGACCTCAGGCCAGACTGTCAGAAAACCAGGCAGACACCCAAAGCGGGTGGTGTATTCTAGTCTCGTCACCGAGACAAACTGAACTTTGTGATCAAAGGTCACTTAAACCAAAAGTCTCACCACACAAGGTTGCTCCGAGTCTCAAGGGACCAGTCACTTACACTACAGGTTGAAGCTCTAAAATCCAAGACTCTCTGCTCCGCCAACATCCATTGTCTGGCAGAATCATGGATATTGCTGAACCAGAGTGCCACGGCTGGCCAGGTTCAGAATCATAGCCCAGGCTGACTTGGCGGTGGAGAGCCCAGCCTCAGTGGGGCCAGCATGGGCGAGAGCACAGCCCTGGACAGGACTGGCAGCATGGAGCGCAGCCCCAGCTAGGGCTGGAGGTAGTGGGACCAGCGGCCAGGAGTGCAGCCCCAGCCAGGGCTGGCACTGAGAAGCACAGCCTCAGTTGGGGCTGGTGAGGTGCAGGAGCTCATTCTCATCTGGGGCTCATGACGGGGAGTTCAGCCCTGGTCGTGGCTGGAATCAGCTGAGTGTGCAGCCCGGACTGGTGCTGTGGGGCAGTGGGGAGAAGATACTGCCAGAGCTGGAGGCAGTGAGGCCGGCCCTTATGCAGGTCTAGAGTGGTGGTGGATGCAGCCCTGGCACAGTATGGGGCTGGAGGCAGCGGAAGGTGGCAGGGAGCACAGCCCCACCCAAAAGCAAATCCTATAGCCAGGTAGGGAGCCTTGACCTCCCCTCATCGGGCAGACTCCATTGTTCAGGACAAACTCCGGACACGAGGCTTGCTGGACATGGGAGGTCCGACCTGTAGTTCAATTGGCATTCCAGATCCACGTCAAAGACAATTCTGACAGCTAGTGTTCCAAGATTTTCCATCCATGAATGAAGTGAGTTTTGTCATGTGCACCAACATTGAGATCATGTGCACTAGTTCAGATGTGTGCTTCCGTTGCACTCACCAGTTACTAACAAATATCATATTTGTGTGTGTATATATATATATATATATATATGATTGTAAATGTTATGGAAGAAAGAATACTAAAACAGCCCTTTCCCAGTCACAAAGACTAAAAAGAGCTGTTAAGTCAGAACTTTCACCCAAACATCCTTATTATTATGGCTGACCCCTAAGTACCAATGTACTGTATCATACCATCCATTACAGATAAGGAAAAAAGACCTCCCTCCCTCCCTCCCCCGACCCCACCCTCTACACACACATACACAAACCTGCAAAGTTTGAACAATATGCTCTTTTTCTTAAAGACCCGTGCTGCACTGCTACATAACATCAGTGATAAATGGTGGCACAAATCCCAAGCAATCAAACCCCAGGAGAAAGATTTCAGGAACTTTTGTCCCTAGCACCATCAATTTTAGGCAGCTCTATTCTTCCTCTCAACCAGCACAGGATGTCTTCAGCTCTGACTAATGGCTCAGCACAGTGGGGTTAAGAAATGCACAGGGGATAAACTAGCAGGAGAAGCGGGCAGGGAAGGGGGCACGGGTTTACAATGTTGTTTCCATTAACATTTGAGGGCCAGCACAACACATTTTAGGGATTAAGTTTTAAAGCAAACAGGGCACAGAGGAGAGACAGAGGCAGCGGGGTCCCTGCCCCAAAGGAGCTTAGAACATCTGTTGATTATGATTTATTTTTGCTACCAGGCTCCCTCATAACTTCCAGCTCCAAGTGTTGGGCCACTCACTCAGTCCAGCCTCATGTCCTGATCTCCCTGGCCATGGGGCAAAGAATTAACTTGTGGCTGCTGTCTCTGGGGAGTGTCTGTGGCAGGGGGCAGCCAGGGGCGATGCCAAAAGCTGGTGGCCCAATCCAGAGTGGGCAACACCGTGTGAACATGCTGCCTCTGGAGTACAGGCTGGGCACTATGTCACCTGTCTCTGGCAAGTTAAACACTGAGGCTGTGTCTACATTGGCACCCTTTTTCGGAAAAGGGATGCTAATGAGACACAGCGCAATTAAATCCGCGGGGGATTTAAATATCCCCGCGTATTTGCATTTACATGCCGCTTTTTTCCGGCCCGGGGCTTTGCGGGAAAAAAGCGCCAGTCTAGACGGGGATCTTGCGGAAAATAAACCCTTTTCCGCAAGATCTCTTATTCCTACTTGAAAGGAAAAAAGCGGCAGCCATGTAAATGCAAATACCGCGGGGGATATTTAAATCCCCCGCGGATTTGCAATTGCGCTGTGTCTCATTAGCATCCCTTTTCCGAAAAAGGGTGCCAATGTAGACACAGCCTGAGAGTGTGTCTAGACTACAGGGTTTTTTCGAAAAAAGTAGCTTTTTTCCGAAAAAACTTCACCTGCGTCTAGACTGTAGCCGTGTTCTTTCAAAATAAATAGAAAGAATATGGCAGTTTTTTCAATTGCGGTAAACCTCATTTTACGAGGAATAATGCCTTTTTTTGAAAGTACTCTTTCGAAAAAAGGCGCTATTGAATGCAAACTGTGCTTTTTCGAAAGAGACCGTCTAGACTCTCTTTCAAAAAAGTGGCTCGCTTTTTTTAAAAAATCTGCTTGTAGTCTAGACGCTCTCTTTCGAAAGAGGCTTGTAGTCTAGATGTAGCCTGGAATAAGTTGCCTAGGGAGGTTGTGGAATCTCCATCTCTGGAGATATTTAAGAGCAAGTTAGATAGACATCTACCAGGGATGGTCTAGACGTACTGGGTCCTGCCGTGAGGGCAGGGGACTGGACTTGATGACCTCTCGAGGTCCCTTCCAGTTCTAGTGTTCTATGATTCTAAGTTGCACAGCACGAACTCCTTGGCCACCACCATGTCCCGCTCCCAGGTCACATCCAGCAGCAGCAGCTGCAGACAGCTGAAGCTGGAGGCGGCTTCCCACTGCAGCTCTGGCAGCTCCAGCCATTGGAACAGCCAATGCCCACCACACGGCTGCAGCCCTGGTCGAGGCCTCTGGAACAGCTGCTACCTGCCATGCAGCTCCAGACTTGTCCGGGGTCTCTGGAACAACTGTTGTCTCGCATGTGGTTCTGGCCCCTGTCAGGGCTGCCAGAACAGCTGCTGCCCACTACTTGGCTTTGGCCCCTACCGGGGCCACTGGAACAGCTGCTGCTAACCATGTGGCTCCGGTCCCGGCCAGGGCCTCCAGAACAACTGCTGCTTGCCATGTAAACTGCAGCTTCAGCCCTAGGGAGAGCTAAAGTTAGGGCCATGGCCACGTGCCCTGCTGCTGCTGAGAGGGGTGGGGAGGACAGCCTCAAATTGTTGGTGTGCGCCTGCTCAGGTGCATACCTTAGAGGGAACACAGCTGACAGCCAATTCTATAGTAAACTAACTAAAGATGTGTTAGCTAAGAAAAGGAAATGAAAGCTATTGAGAGTTAAATCAGGTAAAATATATCAACAAGTGAGTTGCAGTTCGTAATTCCAAATGATGACTCTGATGTAATGACTGCTGGTTTCCCAAAAGTCTTTTTTGGGGTACCGAGATTATCTCTGTGGATCTCCACTTTCATCTGGTACACTTGCCTGTAACAGTCCAAACAGGCCAGAGATGAAAAATCTTTTGAGTCCATATTTCCATCTTCTCCTATTGAAAAAAAGCTGACAGTAGGGTTGCTAGGGGGTCTTGTTTTCCACCAGAACACCTGCTCAAAAAGGAATCCTGCCTTCCCTGGCTCAGCTCAGCTCCTAGAAGTGACTGAGTACCCATAGGTACCCAGGAATTCAGAATCAGGGAGCCTGCCTTAGCCCTGTTGTCCCAGCAACGGGGAGCTGCCTGAGGTAAGCACCACCTTGTTGGATCTCATGCCCCAATCTCCTCCTGTACTCTAACTCCCTTCCAGAGTCCCCATCTGTAGCCTGCATGCTGCATGCCATTCTGTACTCCAACCCCCAGCCCAGAGCTTCACCCTCTCTCACATCCCAATTACCTGCCCCAAATTGGAGCCACCTCCTTCACCCTAAACCCCTCATTTCTAGCACCATCCAGCAATGAGGGTGGAGTGCAGGAGATCAAGTGATAGTGGGAGGGGGAATGGAGTGAGTGGGGATAGGACCTCAGAGAAAGGGGGTGGCAGCGGCAGGGTCTTGAAGAAGGGGTGGTGCAAGGGTTACAGTTTTGTGTGATTCAAAAATGGCAACCCTAGCTGACAGTGTCTCTACTCACATAAGCTTTTCCCTTGATGGCAGTGAGTGATGAATGCACTTTCAATCATCAGTCTCTGGTCATCACACATTGTGGCCACTTTTTTTGAAATTCGCATTTTTCGGTTAGAGTCCTTTATTAGCAATCCACAATGCTCTTTCATTTAATAACGGGGATATATAGAATTTAGATATTTGCTACTGCGTTATAACAGGATACAAAGAAATGAAAACAATACAAGTACCGTACCATTAGTTTTATGAAGTCTGAACACCAGATGTACTCTTCTGCATTCAACTGTTACTTACTTCTGTACACACATTAATTAGCTTGAGTACACTCTGGCATGAACTGGTCTGCCAGCATGACTACCGTAACTTGTCTCTGGTTGCAATAAGTATTCTTAATAAAATACCTAGAACGTATAATTAAAAATCCTTAGAATAACTTCCCTGGATATTTGAATTCAGATAAGTAATTCATAATGAATGAACAGCACAAAATTTCTCTCTTTATGATGATAAATTAGTAGAAATATGAGATATAGATTTCAGATATTACTTCATTCTGTCTATGATGCGAAAGACAGTAAAGCCTCCAAGCTTGTAGCTTTCCAAATTAATTTTAGTTTAGAGACTTGTGTTGCTGTGTAGGGCAAGAGTGTGTTTGTCATTAAATAGGTGTAATGGCTGATGGCCCATCTAGTTCTGTCATTAATCAACACACACAATTATTTGAAAAGCCTTTCTTAAGGAACATGACTGAGGTAACTACAATATGTGACAGATGCTTCCAGACAATTGCTTTATATGCACCTTTTTAACTCATCAAATCATGTCATTACTCACATAAACATTTCCTGAAGCTAAGACAAGAACATACCAGAACTACAACATTTCTAGAGATGGTTTAACTTAGATTTGTTTCTTACTTTTGCAACCAAGCCATCTTTTTCTTCTAATACAGGAAGGCTTTAGGTAAAATCAAAGTTCATCACCATCCTTTATCTGCTCAGTAACTCTTTTGTATTGCCAAAGCAAACGTGCTTCATTAATATTATTTTCTGAGATGAGTTTCACTTGAGAGCAGAGAGCAAGAACATTAAGGATCATTCAGTTAGCTAGTAGGAGTGATGGTCTCAGAGCAGTGCACAGTGTAACTTCAGGGGAGCAAGGTGGGGAGCCAAGAAGGAAAGGGGTATTAAGGCTGATTTTGAGTTGTCCAATTCTGGACCATCCAGGTGTGTTCCATGCAGTAAGTTAGAGCAACCTGAAGGCTGCTATGGTTCATATGTTAAAAGCCATTATGGGCCATGGTGGCAGCTGACAATCATCAAGGCATAGGAATGGTCAGTGACACTGTTTTTTCTCCTGGCCATAACACTTACTCCAGAGAGGTCATCATGTATGATACACTATTCTGGCTCAGGGCTGACCTACAGTACAGAATCCTCTGGCTAGCTAGAGCAGTCATGTGGCACAAACTTGCCCAGATTTTAGGCCAATATATTTACAGGTATATGGTACAAAAGGAAAGATAAATGTAGTGATAAGATGCTTCTTTATTGTTTATGGTTGCATAAAGCAAGTTTAATATATAATACCATGGCAGCATATCTACCCCTCTGTATCTTTATTGACGGTTGTTTTATAGATTATGCATTGATTATATGTTTCTCCCTTGACCCAGAGTGACCATTATTATGGGTGAGAAAATAGTTCATGTAAGCTTTGTCCTTTTTGTTAGAACTACCAATAAAAGTTTCTACTTCACACAAAATCAAATATCCATTTGGCAGGAGACAATTCCTGCAGGATCTGGACCAAGGACTTTGAACTCACTAAATATAGACTGCTATGTTGTTATTAGATAAGGACTTTTAGGCATTTCTAACCAAGACTGAATTTGAGCTAGAAGCCTAGAATTGTAAGCCTCTGTATCCTTTTAATTATGCAGTGCTATTCCAAATCCCATTCCACCCAGAAGGAAATAGTCATTCAATTTTATCAGAAAATGTGCCATATTTTTTTTCTTTCCAGATTATGTTAATCTTTGTAAAATAAAAATGGAAATGTCAGAGTTTTAAAAAATGTATTGCATCATATAGAGATCTCATATGCTACATTCCTCATTTCTGCGAGGTGACTAGTAAGAACGTCTGCCTATGATCTTTCAATTTTGACCTAAGGAATCATCCTTAACTGCTTGTCTCAGAAGCCTACCTTGTACTTTTATAAACTGTTCCACTTCAAACAAGAGAATTTAGTAAATATTTCTGGTTAATCTCCTTTCTGTTTTGTCGTCCCATTCATTTTACTAAAGATAAGTACAAAGGATGATTCATTTCATTCCCTAGCTGAACATGCACCAGCACGGTGTATGCCTCTAGCTGATTTCAATTTTCTTTTAACTTTGGTATTAGTTACAGGCATAGCAGTTTTGGAAGGAATGAAGTTGTTAATTTATCCTGCATGTTTGATAATGGGGTCCAGATCCTCAGTCCCATTCCATCTCCTTCCCATTGCTTGGAGAGTGCAGATAGCATAGAAAAGAAAGCTAGTATACATAAGCAGCTGAAGATTTCCTGTGTTCTGTGGAATGCTTGGATGGTGCAAAGCTAGTCTGGCCACTTCTATGCCATATGGTGCTAGTATAACACACACGACTTCTGAGTGTGGTGTACTGTCCCATCTAGTGACACCTAGACCACTTACAGAGAGAAAAGAATGAGTGTGTTTTACAGCCTTAGCTGAGAGCCAGCTGGCTTTTAGCTCAAATTGTAGAGGCTCGTGCACATCGTTTCAGAGGTCCCAGGTTCAGTTCTACTTCTTGACATTACACTAGCCTCCCCATACTAGGGATGCTTGAAACCAGGCCACTTAGGGCATGTCTATATAGCAGGGCTAAACTCAAAATAAGCTATGCAACTTCCGCGATAATAATTGCGTAGCTTAAGTCAAAATACCTTATTTTGACTTGGCACTGTCTACGTGGCAGTTATTTCAAAATAGAGCACTCTTTCCCCAACTTCCCTTACTCTTCATACAATGAGGGTTACAGGAGTAGGAGTAAGAAGCCTGTTATTTAGAATTTATTGCAAAATAATGGGCTTGGTGTGTAGATGCACCCTAGGTTATTTCGAAATAATTGACATTACAGTATTCCAAAATAATGCTGCTGCGTAGACATAGCCTTACTGAGTTGTGCTTCAGTAAGTCTGGACCAGTGGCAAAGTGCATTGGGGCCATTACTGATACAAATTAGAGATGCCCTTAAGGCTGTTCTAAGTTACTTCAGGGGCTGAATCAACCTGCAGCTGATCCCAAATGTAGAGGGGTAATGGGAATGAAAAGGCAACAATAAAACTCTTAGGGTATGTCTACACTACAAAGTTAATTCGAACTAACAACTGTTAGTTCGAATTAACTTTAATAGGGGCTACACATGCAAACCCCTAGTTCGAATTTAAATCGAACTAGTGGAGCGCTTAATTCGAACTAGGTAAACCTCATTCTACGAGGACTAACGCCTAGTTCGAATTATAGTTCGAATTAAGGGCTGTGTAGCCACTTAATTCAAACTAGTTGAGGCTAGCCCTTGCCAGCTTGCCCTGGTGGCCACTCTGGGCCAAACCAGGGAAACTCTTCTGCCCCCCTCCTGGCCCCGGAGCCCTTAAAGGGGCACGGTCTGGCTACAGTGCTTGTGCCAGTTGCAAGCCTGCCAGCACCCAGCCAGCAGACCCTGCACCTGGCACGGCATGAGCCAGCCACCCGCTGCCACCCAGCCCTCCGCCTCTTCCCAGGACCAGGCTGGCGGCTCCCAGGAGCCTGCCCGGGGCCACAAGAGGCGGGTGCCCGCCTGGTCTAGTGCGGAGATCGTGGACCTCATCAAGGTTTGGGGGGAGGCCTCCAACGTCCACAATCTCTGCACTAGCCACAGGAACATGGCCGTGTACAGCCGCATGGCTGCCAGCCTGGCCACCAGAGGCCACATGAGGACCCGGGAGCAGGTCCGCTACAAAATCAAGGACCTGCGGCAGGCCTACTCCACGGCGTCCCAGCCAGGGGCCGACCCGGAGGCATGCCCTCATTATGAGGCCCTGGCCCGCATCCTGGGGGCTCACGCAGTCCATGCCCCCCGGGTGGTGATCGACCCCGGGGCAGAGGGCCCCGTCCCTGACACAGAGGAGGAGGAGGAGGATGTCGAGAGCCAGGAGCCTGCAGGGAGCCTGCCCAGGACCCAGGACCCCCGAGGCATCCCACAGAGCACATTGGCTGTGTCGTCCGAGGCCGGGGAGGGCTCCACATGTGAGTGCCATCATGCTCCCCTTATGTGTATGGAGGGGGTGGAGGGAGAGGGAGCCCAGGGACCATGCGCCTGGGCATTGCCCACCATGGAGCAGCAGCTGGGTGTCATGCAGGGGCCCTGGCCCGTTCCCCCTGCGCCGACCTTGCCTTGCAGAGGGGCTGGGTTTCACCACTGTGTCCCCAGGGAGAACTGACCACTGCTCTTGTTTCACCACAGCCGCAGCACCTGGGACTGCAGGGCGCACAACCCCACCTGCAACAGCCACCCGCACCCGGGCCAGCAGGCACACCCGCAACCTGGAGGACTACCAGCGGAGGCAGCTGCAGCTACTAGAGCACCAGCTCTGCACCCAGGACCACTGGGTCCGGGAGGAGCTGCGGCTGTGGCAGCGGAGCTTGGAGGCACTGGAGGAGCAGGGCCATGCCCTCAGAGGCCACCTCCAGACCTTGGTGGACAGGTTCCTGCCTCCTCCTGCTCCAGCCCCTGTGGCTGCCCCAGCTCTCGCTCCTCCTCCCACCCCTGCTCCCTCTCCCACTTCCTCCGCACCCCCCATCCCTCCTGCCCCACCCTCCACACCCACTCTCCCCGACGCCCCGCACCCGCAGTGCTGCGAGACAGGAGAGCCAGCAGGACCCCAACCCTGAGCTTTCCCTTCCCTTCCTCCCCCTTCCAGCTCCCTCCTCCCAGGTTTCCCCGTTCCCTCTCCCACCCTCATTCCTCCCTCCCCCCACCCCAGTTATGTAAAATAAGAGAGGTTTTTGGCAAAACAGGTGTTTTTATTTTACATTAGGAAGGAGGGTTAGGAGGGAAAGGAAGGAGGGAGGGTGGAAGAAGGCCCCAGTGGGGCATGCAGGGAGAGTTCAGTCCTCCTCCACCTGGAAGCTCTCCCGCAGGGCTTCCCGGATCTGGACGGCTCCCCGCTGGGCCTCCCAGACGGTGGCAGTGCAGGGCTGCACGTACTGGCCAGACATGCGCTCAGCCTCAGCCATCCAGGCTGGCAGGAAAGCCTCCCCCTTCCGCTCACATAAATTGTGCAGCACACAACATGCTGCCACCACAGGAGGGATATTGTGCTCGGCAAGGCCAAGGCGGGTGAGGAGGCATCTAAATCGGGCTTTCAGGCGTCTGAAGGCCCCCTCAACCACAATGCTGGCCCTGGTGAGCCTGGCATTGAAGGCTTGCCGGGAGGGGTTGAGGTGCCCCGTGTACGGCTTCATCAGCCAGGGCTATAGGGGGTAGGCCACATCCCCCACCAAGAAGACGGGCATGTCCACGTCTCCGACCCTGATGTGGCGGTCGGGGAAGAAGGTCCCGGCGTACAGCCTCTGGCACACAGAGGAGTTCCGGAACACCCTGGCATCGTGTGCCTTGCCGGACCAGCCCATATTAATGTCCGTGAACAGGCCCCGGTGGTCAGACATGGCCTGCAGGAGGACGGAGAAGTACCCCTTGCGGTTGATATACTGGGAGGCCTGGTGCTCCGGGGCAAGGATGGGGATGAGCATCTTGTTGATGGCCCCCCCGCAGTTGGGGAAGCCGAGGGCGCCGAGCCCCTGGATGACCGCATCTGGGTCGGCGAGGCGGACCACCCTGTGAAGCAGCACCAGGTTGATGGCCTTGACCACCTGCAGGGAGACACAGCAAACCGCGAATCACTGGGGTGCCCAGGTGGCTGGGAGTGTTCGTTCCCTGGCACTGCCCCGCGCTCCATTCCCGGAAGCAACCCCCGCTGCGTTCCTGGCCACCGCGGGCGGTGTGTAGAACGGCCGGGAAGACCGAACCCTCCCGTGCGGGGCACTTTCACCTCCTCCCCCCCCATTTTCCCTGGGGCTGCCCATTCCCTCCTTGCAGCCCCCTTCCCCCCCGGCCCAGTGGCCGGTGAGCGCCGTACCTGCAGGAGCACTGCTCCGACGGTGGATTTCCCCACGCCGAACTGGTTCCTGATGGATTGGTAGCTGTCTGGCGTGGAGAGCTTCCACAGGGCGATGGCCATCCGCTTCTGGAGGGGAATGGCGGGCCTCATGCGAGTGTCCCGTCGCCGCAGAGCAGGGGCGAGCCACTTGCAGAGCTCGAGGAAGGTGTCCTTCTTCATCCTGAAGTTCTGGGTCCACTGTTGGTCTCCCCAGCGCTCCAGGACGATGCGGTCCCACCAGTCGCTGCTGGTGTCCAGACGCCAGATGCGGCGGGGCACGCTGGTGTCCGGGCGCTGCTGCGGCTCCTCCACGGCCCCAAGGGAGGCCAGGGGGAGAGGCAGGGGGATGACGTGCACCAGATGGTGCCAGGGAGTCTCCAGCCATTGCTGGCAGGCTTGCAGCAGCAAGTCCAAAAACTGGAGCAGCATGCCCAGGGCGAGCTCTGGCTCCATGGTGCCAACTGCGGGGGTGTCCCCAATGGGAACCACCGACACAGGCAGGCAGAGAGGAAAACGCTTTGCTGTCCCTCGGCGAGGTAGGCAAGCAAGCGAAAAAGCTGACAACCAGCTGTCCAGGGGGGTCCCTTTAAGCACGAGCCTCAGATAGCCTCAGACAGCATCCACACAAAGCAACTACTGACCTGATGCCCTGCTGGAACCGGTTTCAGCTGCCCTTAAATGCGACCCAGCGTCCATTCAGTGTGGACGCGCTATTTCGAATTAGCAAAACACTAATTCGAATTAGTTTTTGGGTCTTGATGCGTTATTTCGAATTAGCTTATTTCGAATTAACTAATTTGAAATAAATTAGTTCGAATTAGTGCTGTAGTGTAGACATACCCCCTGTAAAGCTAGCTGCAGACCCAAAAATCTATTTTATTTAGAGATGAATTTTCAGAAATGATTTTGGTCCTGAATTGTAGCAAATCTTCTAATTCCAAATTAGAAATGTCTACGTTTTTAATTTCTTTCTCACTCACTCTCTCTTATGAGAAGTGCCCTGGACCTCAGAGAGCTCTGCAAAATCATTTGCAGTGAAAACTTTCTCAGAATTTACATAGTTCTAGAAAATATTTCATTTTTGGCAACTCCATCTTTGCCAGTATAGGCAGGAATGGTGTCCCTTGTGTCTGTTTGTCAGAAGCTGGGAATGGGTGACAGGGCTGAGATTGCTTGAGGATTCTGTTCATTCCTTGGGGGGGCAGGGTACCTAGCATTGGCCACTGTCGGAAGACGGGATACTGAGCTAGATGGACCTTTTGTCTGACCCAGAAAGGCCATTTTATGACAAAACAACTTATTTTGACAAAAATACATTTCAACCAATTCTCCCGTTTATGCTCCCCAGCCTCAGACATGCCAGATGCAGCTCCAGCACATAGGAAAATCTGGCCTTTGTAGTGCAGTGACTGTATAGTGAGTATACAAGCTTTTTTTGTATACGCTCAACAATAACTGTTGGATGCTGTGCTTTTACATATTCTCCATTTTCATAGTACTAACAAGAAATCATTCTTTACTAACTTACACTAATTTTACACTGGGTGACAAGGAGCCTTTCCTCTTTTAAACCAGTGTCAAAGGGAATGTCTACACTACAGAGGAAGATCAAAGCTGCCTCTGTCAATCTTCCAGGGTTCGAATTAGCAGTCTAGTTAAGACAGTTAATTCAAAGTGAGAGGAGCACTCTAGCTAATGCCGGTAACCCTGCTTTCATGAGGAATAAGGGAAGTAGAAGGAAAAGTGTTCTTCCTTCGACTTCCTGTAGAGTAGATAGCGCCAAATGCCGAGTTAAGCTACTTTGACTTCAGCTACACAAGTAACATAGCTGAAGTTGTGTATCTTAATTTGATTTTTGTCCCATAGTGTAGCCATACCCAAAGAGAACAGAATTCAGGCTCCTCTGATTCTGGAGTCTTGATAGTCAGAAGTGCTGAACATCCACAGAATTAATAGGAGCAGTAGGTGCTCAGTGAAAATCAGGCCATAGCATTTTAGGATATCAGCAGGAGTATTACTTAGAATCATAGAATCAGAGGGCTGGAAGAGACCTCAGGACATCATCAAGTCCAACCCCTAGCTAAAAGCAGGGCCAAACCCAAATAAATCATCCCAGCCGGGGCTGTGTCAAGCCAGGACTTAAAAATCTCTAGGGATGGAGATTCTATCACCCCCTAGGTAACCCATTCCAATGCTTCTCCACCCTCCTAGTGAAGTAGTTTTTCTTAATATCCAACTAAGTCCTCCCCCACTGCAACTTGAGACCATTGCTCCTGTTCTGTCATCTGTCACCACTGAGAACAGCCTCTCTCCATCCTCTTTGGAACCCTTCTTCAGGTAGTTAAAGGTTGCTACCAAATCCTCCTTCACTCTTCTCTTCCATAGACTTCCATAGACTAAATCCCTCAGCCTCACCTCATAAATCATGTGCTCCAGCCCCCTAATCATTTTTGTGGCCCTCTGCTGGACTCTCGCCAATAAGTCCACATCCTTTCTGTAATGGGAACCATCACCTTACCTAGGGGTGAAAATTCCTGCTCTCATATGCAGGACAAAACTAGCTTCTGGTCTACATTACAGACTTAGGGTATGTCTACACTTGCACCCTAGTTCGAACTAGGGATGCAAATGTAGGCATTCGAAATAGTCAATGAAGCGGGGATTTAAGTATTCTGTGCTTCATTAGCATGATCTCACCGGCATGTTACTCTGATCAACAGCTGTTTCGAAAGTGAAAGTGCTCACCGGGACGCGTTAGTTCGAACCAACCCCTTGGTTCAAACTAACGTTACTCCTCAAAAAATGACAGAGCATAGCACAGGGATGTGAAAAATCCACACCCCTTGAGCAACATGGTTATACTGATCTATCTCCATGTAAATAGCACTATGTCAATGGGAGAATTTCTCATGCCAGCATAACTACCCCTTCTCGGGGAGGAATATTAACTGCACAAACAGCATTGACTGTCTGCATTAGAGCACTCCAGCAATGTTTTAAGTGTTGATTTGAACTAATTTCCAAATCAAGGGTAAGAAAGTAGTTTTCTCCTAGGGCTCGGATCCTGAAACTGTCACCTTTTTCTAGAACACCGAATGAGACTCAATCATTAGCATTAAAGTGGGCATACAATTTGCTAACTATACAATCAATGTCCCATGATTTCAGGAGTCACAGGAGACAATTGAGAAATCTCAGTCTTGTCTGTCTTCTGCTATAGTTATGTTTCAAAGCCTCTGTATCTTTCCTTAGATGAGGAAATATAGCCCCTGCCCATTCACATGACATAAAAGCAAAATTCAGAGTTCTCCTTTTGAGGAAGAAAGCTCAAATGTTCCCCTGCAGGTCATCCCCTTAAAGCTTAGTTTATTTAAATGGCTCTGTATCAAAGTTTAAAAGAATTAAGTGTTTTCTCTTCTGAGCAATGAGCCATTTCAAAGAACAAGTCCTAAAATGTCATAACATTTCATATTGAATCTATACAAGTGCAGATGAACTACTGGGCTATGGGGGAAAGTGTTGTAAGATGTTTCTAATATTTATTTCTACTAAACAATTGCACACATATTTTTTTTTCTACACAATGAATGTTTTTGAACACTTTATTCTCACTGGGTATGACTTTAAGGTAGACAAAGCACACCTCACCCCAGGCCACACTACCGGGGAAGTTTGGCTTAAGGTATACAATTCCAGCTACGTAAAAAAATGTTTCTGGAGTCGACATATCTTAAGCCGAGCTTTGGTGCCATCCTCATAGTGGGAGGTCAATGGGAGAAATGCTCCCATTGAGTTCCTTTACTCCTCATGAGGAGTAGGAGTACCAAAACATACGTGGGTGCCCTCGGTGTTCGATTTAGTGGGTCTTTACTATACCCACTAAATTGAATGCCGGCAGATCAAACGCCACATTGTCAGTCTTCCCACAAGTGGAGATGTGGCCTCATGTTCCCTACACTACAGTTTTCATCGCCACTACCACCAGTAGACCTGGACTCATTTAGAAATAAAGGTCCAAAAACCTCTAGGGATGGAGGTAAGGCCACTAATGCAGGTAAGGCCACTAATAATTTTAAAAAACATTGCTTCATTGCTACAGTTGATAGTGTATGAGATCACCCTTCAAGGTGATAGGGCTCTGAGAACATATCTCATGTTTTCACTTAAAATTAAGGGGACATTATCAAGAGGGTCAAGGTCTAAAAGAGGAACTTTTCAGCTGCATTTTAGTTTCAATATGCTTTGTACATCTAATTGGCATGCATGCTTACAAGACCAAAGCAAACACAGCAGTGTAGTATATCACATATCTGCAATCCCAGACATTGTTGCAATGGTAATTAAAGAGAAAGGATGAGATGTATTATATAAGCTACACTGAATCTTTAGAGAGTCAGCAAGATCCCTTGGTATATTGGATCCCTAGATTGCAATTGTATCTTAAGTACACTTATAACATTTGGTTTAAGGTTTGAAGTTCATTTTGAATTCTCACATTGGTTTGTACTAATTGAGCTGGTCCAAGTTTTTTTGTGTTTCCTCCTGCCCACCATGAAAACTTACATTTTTGTCCAAATTTTCCACAGTCATATTGAAAATTGAAATATGTTTGCCAAAAATGGGACATGTAACCACTCATGGCAATTGAGTTCCTTATGTCACCATTCTCTTCTATGAATTTGGATCCCCAACTGCACTACATTTTAATGTTTCATAATTTTTCTTTTTGGTGAAGGGAAGTTATAAAACGGTCTGTCCCTGGCAATGGTGCATTGTGGAAGACGTAGTCCAGCTGGAGATCCTGGGTCCTAGACAATAATAAGGACATGAGGCACAAACTACAACTCTCAGGAGGCCTAAGCTTCTCCCATTGGCATAGCTATCATCTCTCAGGGTGTCAGATTATGCTGGTGGGATTTGCTCTCCCATTGGCATAGTAATGTCCATAGATCACATTTTTGGCCAAAATATTTTTGGTTTTGGCTGAAATCTCTCAATGAGAAAATGAAACTTTCAGTGAAAAGGAGACCATTTTTGTGGGAGGGAAAAAGCATTCTATTTAAAATCTGTTTTCCCTCAAAAGTAATTTTCAAGATACATTTTTTGACCAGCCCTAAGTCAAACTTTCTCCTGCTGTCCATAGATCTTATTAACTAGCAGACTAGAATGGTATCAAGTGAAACCATTTTGTTTTTCCTTTAATGTGCACCTGTCCCAAAATCTGAATATATCCTCCCCTTCAAAAGGAGCTCATTCAGTAAGAAGATCCCTTTTCACTTATTTCATCCCATAGAGTTGCTGCCAACAAACCACATGCCTCAGATAAAGTGGCAGAGATTCCAGCTGACTGGGTATGTCATCTTTAGTGTCTGACTAATAATTGTTTGCACTCTTTGGTAGTGTTGAAAGCTTAAATTCATAACATTGCTAGACACTAAAAATCATGGACTTAATAGAGTTGCTGATTTCATGTCTCATTATAATAATCGGTAACCCACTAACCCTCTGTTCTATGACTTTAAAGGTGTTAATTACACATTTCATCTTGAATGGTCTCTTGCAACATGGGTTAACTCCTTATGCTTAGCTTATGTTCTACCTTCTAGTTGGCTGATTAACAGTCCAAAAGAGGAATTCGGTGCTGCTCAAAAGATTGTCTTTTTACCTTGATTAACAATAGGAATTTACATTCATATAGCTACATTGCTCAGTGGTGTGAAATTTTTTTCTTTTGACCTAGCTTCTGCTTCCTGGGGAGGTGGGTTACCTATACCAGTAAGAAACCACCTCCTGTCAGCATAGGCACTACTTACAAGCAAGTGCTATTGCCTCAGTTGTGTTCTGATTATAGTTTGAGGCCAGGTGTATCTTACAAATTTGTACTGGTATAATAATGTCACTCAGGGGTGTGAAACCCCCTCACTCCTGAGCAATCTAGTTATATGAACCTAACCCCTGGTGTAGACAGTGCTCTGCTAGTAGGTGAGCTTCTTCCTTTGACACAGCTATCAGCTCTTGAGCGGGTGGATCAATTATGCTTCAGTTATGCTGGTGGGAGAAGCTCTCCCATTGGCATAGTATTATTCATAGGCATTGTTTTTGTGACTTGCTGGGGGGTGCTTGACCCTCATTCCACCCAAGAAGACACCCCCCCACACACACTCCACCCCTTCCCTCAAGACCCTACTCCACTCCTTCCCCCAAGATCCTACCCCACCTCTTCCTGCTCATCTCCTGAATGCACCCAGACTTTGCTCTTCCCCCTTGCTTCACAGCACTGCTGAACAGCTGTTCTGTGGTGGACTGAAGGAGCTAGGACTAAGGGAGGAGCAGATGACTGGCAGGGCTGCCAGTGCACTGGAGGGAGCAGCTGATCAGGGGACTGCCGGTGGGTGCTGAGCACCCACTGTTTTTTCCCCATGGGTGCTCCAGCCCTGGAGCACCCATGGAGTCAGTGCCTTGTGTCTCTAAAAAGGCCGAGAGTAACTTAATGGTAGAAACAGAGTGGGAAAGAGCTGTTTTTCACATAAGTTTTGAAAAAAAGATGGAAAGTTAATGAGGTAGAAAAGTCCACTGAGGTTTCTCCAGATGGTAGAATCTTCAGAGGAGGAATCTATGATACAAATAATGGCAATATTACCAGCTTCAAATGTTAAAAAATCATGACTCAGTGTCACCCTCCCTGCAAATAAACAAAAAAAAGTAAGAGTTAAAAAGGATGAGATTTAAATTATAATTACACACAAACACATATAATAAATGTCAATAAATGATGTCAATAAATGGACATCAGATAACAATAATATTATATGTATTGTATTTTTTCCATTTGACATCCAGTCATAGAGCTTTTAAAATACATCGGGATCCTATTTTCATGCTTTTCTCTGCAATCTTGAGGGCTAGAAATGTATTTTATCTAAAATAAAAGTTGGAATCCTCACATGTGCACATGAATCCTGGAATGGGGGATTTAATGAAATCACCTATTTATAGAATCATAGAATACTAGAACTGGAAGGGACCTTGAGAGGTCATCAGGTCCAGTCTCCTGCCCTATTACCATAAGACTTTTCATAGATTTTGATCATTGACATCAGCACAATGGTGACAATAGAGTTAGGTACACACAGGGGCAACATGTGGGGGGCACAAGGATCATGTGTCCCCCAGCGCTATGGATGGGAGGAACAAGGGGCCCGCCAGCAGTGGGCAGGTGGAATAGCTTGGGAGTCCAGCCCCCCACACTCACCGGCAGTGGCAGGGAAAGCCCTGCAACCTGGCCTCAGCTCTCTACTCTTCTGGTGCAACGCTCCAGGGGAGCGGGTGTGACCACCCCCCACTCACCAGCAGAAAGCAGAGCAACACAGCTAGGGGAGAAAAACGAACTGAGGCTGCATTGCTATGCTTCCCCTGCCACTGCCAGTGAGTGTGGGGGCTAGGCCTTTGTTACTGGTGAGTGGGGGGCAGACCCCTGTTGTTGGTGCCAGAGCCCCAGCCCCACTAGTCCCCTGGGTCACCTCAGTTGGAGTCAGAGTCAGGGTGAGAAGAGCTGGAGAGTGGGTGGAGCAAGGGCAGATCAGGGACAGGGAGAAGCAGGGCCTGGGGTGGAGCGGTTTGTCTCAGTCCTTCCTTTGGCTGGAGAGGGTCACCAGTCACCTCTGAATACATAGATAAGGTTGGTACTTAATAAATGGAGGGAAGTTGGGAATGACAAAGATGGAGCCTATAAAATAAGATTATAGGAATATATGATTTTATGGGCTTAAACTGCAGCAAGGGAGGTTTAGGGTGTCCATTAGGAAAAACTTCCTAACTGTCAGAGTGGTTAAACACTGGAATAAATTGCCCTGTGAAGTTGTGGAATCTCCATCACTGGAGATATTTAAGAGCAGGTTAGACAGACACCTGTCAGGGATGATATAGACGGTGCTTAGTCCTGCCATGAGGGTAAGGGACTGGCCTTGATGACCTCTTAAGGTCCCTTCTAGTTCTAGTGTTCTATGAAAAACAGTGAATGGAATATGACTAAGACAGGCTTGATCCTGAAGTGACAGGAATAGTGAACAATTAATCTTGTTGTAACCGGATTGTCTCTCAGGGTCTCCCGTGCGCCTTCAGTTCAGGGTCACTGCCCTGGTCACCCCGGTCAGCCCCCAATGTCCGGCCTCTACCTCTCCGCTCCCGCGGTCCTTTTCCGGCGCCCTTTTCCCCGGGGGTCCGCTTGCCCGGTCCATTGCCTGGGTCAGCGTCCTCGCCTCTGCGCTGCCGGCTGCGTCCTGCTGCGCGCCGGAAGCCTCCGCTTCTGGGGCCTTCCACCCAGCCCCGCTTCCCCAGTCGCCGCCTGCTGGCACCGGTTGCTCCTCCTCCTGAGGCTCCTCGCCCAGCACCGCCTCCATCGGGGTTCCTCGCCGGTCCTGCATAGGAGGCTGAGAGCAGAATCTTCCCTGCTCTCCCACAGCCCCCCCTTCCGTGCCCTCCCCTCCGCCCTTTTGAGCTTCCCGCTCGGCGTCCTGCCACTCTCCCCTACCGTGCCAGCCGGGACTGCCTCCCCTCCTGGGTCCTAGCGCCCACCGGTCTCCGTCTGGGCTGGCTGGGGCATGCGCAGAAATCGCCCCAGTCCGCCGCGGCCCCACTAGCCCCGCTGCCATGCCACGCTACGCTCCCGGCGCCAGCGGAGCTTGCGCGTGGACCGCGGGGCCTCGGGTCCCGAGGCTGGGAGTGCAGGGGTAGGTCCCCCCATCACACACCTCCACCCCCCTGGTCTCTTCCTTGTCCTCCTCCTGCTCAGCACACCTAGACAGGAAGTCTACGTTTGTATGTTCCCGTCCCGCCCGGTGCACTATCCTAAACGAATACTGCTGTAGAAACAAGTACCATCTCATTATACGGGGGTTGGCCTCTTTCATGTTATGCATCCACGTCAGTGGTGCATGGTCCGTGACCAGGAGGAATGGACTGCCTAAAAGGTAATATCTCAACGATTCCACGGCTCACCTAACGGCCAGGGCTTCCTTCTCTATCGTGGAGTAACGTTGTTCTCGTGGCAATAATTTGCGGCTCAAGTATATAATGGGTCTATCGCCCCCTCCTTGATCCTGGGCTAAAATTGCCCCTACTCCTGTATTTGATGCATCGGTCCGTACGATAAAGGGCTTAGTGAAGTCCGGCTGCGTCAACACCGGTGCCGTGGTGAGGCTTTGCTTCAGCTGCTGGAATGCCATTTCACACTGCGGCGTCCACTTCACCCTCTCCGGGTAGCCTTTCTTTGTTAGGTCTGTTAAGGGGGCCGCCAGTGTGGCGAACTGCGGGATGAACCTACGATAGTATCCGGCCAGGCCCAGGAAGTGCCGCACTTGTTTCTTTGTGGACGGGGCCCGGTACTTCTGTACAGCCTCCACCTTGGTTACTTGTGGCTTTAGGCAACCTCGTCCTACCACATACCCCAGGTACGTCACCTCTACTTGGCCAAACGCACACTTGCTAGGGTTGGCGGTTAATTGTGCGTCTGCGAGCGCTTGGAGAACGGCTCGGACGTGTGTTAGATGCTCTTCCCAGGATGCGCTATAGATGACAATATTGTTGATATAGGCGGCAGCATAGGCTTGGTGGTCTCGCAACACTCTGTCCATCACCCTCTGAAAGGTAGCTGCCACCCCATTCAACCCGAAGGGCATCGTGAGGAAGTGGTACAATCCAAACGGGGTGGCGAAGGCGGTTTTCGCTTGGGAGGCGGGTGTGAGCGGGATCTGCCAGTATCCTTTCATGAGATCTAACGTAGACAGAAACTGCGCACATCCCAGCTTCTCCAACAATTCCTCTACCCGGGGCATTGGATAGGCATCGACCCGGGATAAGGCATTAACCTTCCTGAAGTCAATGCAAAATCGGAGCGTCCCGTCCCGCTTGGGGATGAGCACTATGGGGCTCCGCCAACCGCTCCTGGACTCTTGTATGACCCCCATCTGCAGCATCTTGCTTACCTCCTACCGAACCGGGTCCCACATCTTCCGGGGTAAGGGGTGGAAAGGCTCTCGTACCCTTCGACCGGGCGTAGTCTGGATGTGGTGGTAGCCCCTGGTCGTCTTCCCCGGCCGGGTGGACAATACGGCTGTAAACTCCCGCAGTAGGTGTCTCATCTCCCCCCTCTGTGGCTCTGTCAGTTCGGTCCCCAGCGTCGCCTCTTCCCCGGCGTCTTCCAGGTCGCCCCCCCAGGGTCCCAACTCCGGCTCTGCTGTATGTAGGGTGACCATGAGGCCTTCTTGTTCCTTCCACCCTTTCAGCAAGTTCACATGATAAATTTGCGTCCCCTTCCGGTGGTCGGGTAGTTTAATCTCATAGTCGACCGGGCCCACTTGCCAAACGACTTCGTAAGGACCTTGCCACTTCGCCAATAGCTTCGACTCTGTTGACGGCAACAGCAGCAGTACTCTGTCCCCCGGGGCAAAGGTGCGAGTCCGGGCCCCTTGGTTGTAGTAGCGGTCTGTCTCGCCTGGGCCTTATGGAGGTTTTCTCGGGCCAGCTCTCCTACTGCTTCTAACTTTTCTTGCAGTGCCAGAATGTACGGGACCGCCTTGCACTCGGGTCTGCTCTTCCCACTCCTCCTTAATCAGGTCCAATATTCCCCGAGGCTGCCTCCCATACAGTAACTCAAACGGGGAAAACCCGGTAGAGGCTTGGGGTACCTTGCGTACTGCGAAAAGAAGTGCCGGGAGGAACTGGTCCCAGTCCTGGGGGTCTATCTCTACAAACTTTCGGAGCATGGTTTTAAGTGTCCTGTTAAAACGCTCCACCAGCCCATCCGTCTGAGGATGGTATACTGAGGGGCGGAGCCGCTTCACTTTCAGCAGGCAACAAAGCTCAGTCATAACCCGCCCCGTTAGGTTCGTGCCTTGGTCTGTCAGTATCTCCTGGGGCAATCCTACCCAGGAGAATACCTTGACCAATTCCTCGGCCAGCCCCGGGGCCTTGGTGTTGCGGAGAGGGACCGCCTCCGGGTAGCGGGTAGCGTAGTCTATTAGTACCAACATATGTTGATTGCCTTTCCTGGACCTTTCTAGGGGCCCCACTAAATCTAGTGCTACCCTTCTAAAGGGTACATCCACCACACCGCGGGCACAAGCGGGCCCGGGCAACGTTCTTCCCGGCCACCCGCTGGCACTCGGGGCAGGAGTCGCAAAAGTCCTTAGTCTCTTTATGGACCCCCGGCCAATAAAACTGCTGCAGGATCCGCTGCAGTGTCTTCTCTGCCCCCAGGTGCCCTGCCCAGAGGTTAGCATGCGCTGCCTCCAGCACCTGCCACCGACGGCTGGTCGGTACCAGCAGTTGCTGCAACCCCTCTTTCTGCCCGGGACGGGGGGCTACCCGGTACAACCGTTCGCTTCTTACCTTGAATCGGGGCCCTTGCTCAACTGGCCTTGCGGGGTCCTTATTGGTCCTGGCTCGCTCCCAGGCATGCTTTAATGACTCATCCTCGCGCTGCTCCCTTACAAAGTCAGGGTGGTCCTCCGGGTCCCATCTCCCGGCGCTGCCACTTGGCTCGTCTCCTGCCTGGGCCTCCCGAGTGAGCTCTTCCGCGCTTTGCCGTGGCCCCGAGCCCCCTTCCTGGGCGGGGTGGGTCTTCCCCCTTGCCCGGATCAGCCTCAGCAGGCCGGGCCAATCCCGACCCAGCACTACGGGGTAGGCTAGGCTAGGGGCCACAGCGACCCGGCACCGGTCTTGCCGGGTCCCTTCCTGGATTAGGACCCACCGCGTCGGGTACTGCTTCACATCCCCGTGGATGCACTGCATCACCACTGTGGGGCCCACGGGGACTTCCCGGGGCAACAGTTCCTCCCACACCAGAGTCTGGGTTGCACCCGGTATCCACCAGGGCCCACACCGTTCTCCCCGCGATGCCTACCTGAATGGTGATCTTGGCATCATCACGGCCCCTCGCCCTACTCGATGCCAGCAAGGCCCTTCCGTACGAGCAGTCCATAAACGGGCAGTCTCTCCGGTAGTGCCCCTCCTGGCCGCACTCGAAGCACGCTCCGTGGGTTGATGTCTCCAGGGGACGCAGGGGGATCGCCTCCTTTTCTCGGACCGTGCCCTCCTTCCCGGGTTCTGGCAACGCCGCAGTGGGGGGGGGTTTCCCCCATCTTTTCCATGGTATCGGCGGCGCACCACAGGCTCCGCGCGCCCTGGGCACGCGAGCCCTCCCGCGCTCCCCTCGCCCGCCATGGCTCTCCGTGCTCCATTCTACTTTGTCCTCACCCCCGGCAGCCGCCATGTAGTTCTCCGAGATGGAGGTCGCTTCACCCAGGGTAGTGGGCTGGTGGCGGCGGACCCATAGGCGGCTGTCTGGGGGCAGAATCTGCAAGAACTGATCCAACACCACCATTTCCACCACCTGCATCGCTGACTTCCTTTCGGGTTCCAACCACCGTACGGCTGCCTCCTTGAGCCTTTGCACCACCACCCTAGGGCATTCCCCTGGCTTATATTTCTCTGTCCTGAACCTCTGCCGATGAGTCTCGGGTGTGATTCCAGCCTGATCTAAAATGGCCTCCTTCACCTTATGATAGTGTAATGCATCCCGGGCCGACAAGCCCCTGTAGGCCCCCTGGGCAGCCCCCGTGAGGTAGGGGGCTAATAAGGTCGCCCAGTTTTCCTCGGGCCACTTAGCTGCCATGGCTACCCTCTCAAAAGTTACGAGGAACGCTACTGGATCATCACTCGGGGCCATTTTCATCAACCTTAGGGGCAGTGCCAGGGCTGCGCCCCCGCTTCTGCCCTCCCCCGTTGCACCGGCTGAGCACCCAGCCCTTACTGTCCCCTGCTTTAGCCATCTTCCCAGCTGACTTTGTTGCTCCTCTAATAGATCCTTCACCAACTTCTGCTGCTCTTTTTGTTGCTCCGCCAACTACTGGAGGAGCTGAGTTTGCTGTTGCTGCTGTTGGCGTTGGCTGTCAGCCAGCCATTCCAGCAGCTTTCTGACATCCATTTCTAAACTAACAAGTAATCTTCCTATTCCGCTATACACCTATACTTGCCCCCTATAGTGTGTTCTCTCTCTCTACCTTTTTTTTTTTTTCCTAAGAAGATGTGTACTTCCTAAGCTATCCCTGCACACCCCCACTTCCCATTGGGGTGTATCATGCCCACATTCTCCACCAGTGTAACCGGATTGTCTCTCAGGGTCTCCCGTGCGCCTTCAGTTCAGGGTCACTGCCCTGGTCACCCCGGTCAGCCCCCAATGTCCGGCCTCTACCTCTCCGCTCCCACGGTCCTTTTCCGGTGCTTTTTCCCCGGGGGTCCGCTTTCCCGGTCCGTTGCCTGGGTCGGCGTCCTCGCCTCTGCGCTGCCGGCTGCGTCCTGCTGCGCGCCGGAAGCCTCTGCTCCCGGGGCCTTCCGCCCGGCCCCGCTTCCCCGGTCGCCGCCCGCTGGCACCGGCTGCTCCTCCTCCTGGGGCTCCTCGCCCAGCACCGCCTCCATCGGGGTTCCTCGCCAGTCCTGCACAGGAGGCTGAAAGCAGAATCTTCCCTGCTCTCCCACGGCCCCCCCTTCCGTGCCCTCCCCTCCGCCCTTTTGAGCTTCCCGCTCGGCGTCCTGCCACCCTCCCCAACTGTGCCAGCCGGGACTGCCTCCCCTCCTGGGTCCTAGTGCCCACCGGTCTCCGTCCGGGCTGGCCGGGGCATGCGCGGAAATCGCCCTGGTCTGCCGCTGCCCCGCTAGCCCCGCTGCTGTGCCGCGCCACGCTCCCGGTGCCAGCAGAGCTTGCGCGTGGACCGCGGGGCCTCGGGTCCCGAGGCTGGGAGTGCGGGGGTAGGTCCCCCCGTCACACTCGTCAAAAACATCTTTACAACTTTCCTGATCTTATTCTACATGCTGTACTCACAATGCACTTATGTCAATCACAAAAGGTGATAAACTTGTTTTATTGCCCTTCAGAGGTGCTATTGTATCCAATTAGTTTGGTGCTACAATATTCGCTAATTGGCTGTGAAGTGCACATCATAGTTAATTACACTGTACACCACTACAGAGGCTGGAAATAATGAAGAGTGTTTTCATTAGTCAACTGGCCTAGAAAAAGTACATGCATCTCAAGCCCTAATCCTGCAAGTTTTGTACAAGTGTTGGAAATGAGCAAGATGTAAACCTTTGCAAATACCTCAGTGTGTTGTAAGGAATATACAGTAACATTCCTCTGTCAAAACAGTAACATACAGGAGTCCATGAAAACTATGCTTATTCCTTGAAGGAAGAAAGTGAATATAGAAAAAAAGCAATGTGACTGTATGACTGATGAAATAATCTTATTATGGTAATAATAATTAGGCACTTGAAATCAATGGGCAGGTGCATAGAACCTTTGAAAAGCAAACCAATAGGGCTTTACATGTTCAAATTTGTTCAATAAGGAAAATCCACTAATTTCCACTCCAAAAAATACATACAATGAGATATGAACATGAGAATGAGCAAGACTCTTGTCTTCAGTGTTCATCTGAAAGTATCTCCAAACTTGGCCAGAGTGACATTTATACTAATGCCCCTTTATGAGTCACTGGCCATTTAAAGGGCCTTAAAGGTGCTGGGAACAATAGTGTGAGTGATCCTTAGTGTACATTAGAATCTGGACTAGTGAGACTAAATTCTGCTTCACCCCCCTTAAACCAACTAATTTTGTTGATTTCTTGAGTGGCTTTCTTGAGTGGATGCTACATTAATTTATTTTTAAATATATAAGACAAAAGTTAAAAAAAATTCCAAATGAAATCACAATTTTTGTTCTGAAAACATAAAAATTGAATGGTTTTCTTCTGAAACAAAATACATCAACCTGACTGCAAAGCATTTTGATTTCAATAGAACTACATAATCCAACGTTTCGTTGAAATTCCTCTGAGAAGCTTTATTTCTTAATTCTTGCAGGAGTTTCACTCTGCAGCTTCACACAGAATTCAGACTAGAGACTGCTTTTGTGCCAGGCCAATTAGAAGAGGGAAGGAGAGATGAAAGAGAGAATTAGAAATACACCATTTCTTCATCAGGCATTTCAAGTTGAGGCTTCAGATCTTAACATGTCTGGTGGTTCAAAAAGACATGGGAATTTGTTTACAGAGTGCACTACTAGAAAAAATTTTGCTTCAGCTTGCCTGCACAAATAAAATAAAAGAAATATGACATTGGTTGCTAGTAATTTAGCAAATTTGAAATAGTTGTTTCTCCTATGGAGCTATAACAAATGTGATTTATCCACCCAGCAAAATATTTTTTTCATTTAAAATCCCTGACTTTATTTCACGTTTTGCCAGTAGTATTAAAACAAAAAGAAAGTTAAACCTGAAATAAGCTATGCATCACTTCTTGCAGTTTGAACTTCCACTATTATATTTTGAAATTTGATTTATGAAATATTCATCCTAAAATAGTTATGGCATTAGCACAAACTATCTTTCCATTTTCTATTCATTCTCTTTATTTGATTTTTTGACGGAGAATTATTTCAAATTGTGGAATTTTTTTCAGCAAACTTCCAAAAAAATTTCAGCTGGTTCATTATATACATTTTATAGCTTCTCAATGTTTAGTAAAATTGCACCTAAAGGATAACTGAGCTGTGAACATTTGCAAAAACTGATTTTGTTTTTCTCCACAGTGACCGGATGGTTTAATTTTGTTGGTTTGTTTGTTTTGCTTGGGGTTTTTTCCCACCAAAAAGCTGCTTACTCTTCTGCATGCACAATTGTGCTTATACACACATGTACAACACACTGTTTACATATTATCAATTGCATGCATGGGTAAAATAATTTACAACTTGTACAGGTTACATTTTAAAATGCGTGGAAACATATTAATGTATAAACTCATCTAAAAATGTTGGGTGTAGTTCTCATGTCTCTAGTATAAACCATACTCTTTCCACATGATTTAAACTTTATGGCTATATCTAGACTGCAAGCTTCTTTCAGAATAAGCTTTTCTGGAAGAGATCTTCCAGAAAAGCTTATTTTGAAAGAGAGCATCCACACAGCAAAAGTGTAACGAAAAAATGACCTGCTTTTTTAAAAGATAGCATCCACATGGATTGGACGCTATCTCGCATTCAAGGCCACCCAGAATCAGTTCAGGTAGGGCATTAGGTCAGCAGTTGTTTCTGGGTGCTATTGACTGAGGCTAACTGAGACGCATGCTTAAAGGAACCCCCCCTGGACAGCCGTTTTTCAGCTTCTGCAGCTTGCTTGCCTTCCTCTCCGAGGGACAACAAAGCTTTAGCAGTGCTTGCTCTGGTTGCCCAGCTTTTGAATGCCACAGCATACTCCTTGCCATGGAGCTGGAGCTGCCTCTGGCATGCGATTGTCCCACACTGCCATGCTGCAGTTTCTGCAGCAGTTTGTGCAGGCTGCCTTCATGGCCCTGCATGAGCTCAATGCCGAGCTCATCATTGAAACCCTCTCCCTGTTTGTGGGAGCAAGGCTCTTGCAACTGCACTCCACAGTGGAGAGACGCTTTTGGAGGCTCAACACCAGTTCCGACTAGTATGACCGGCTGGTGATGGAATGGTGGGATGACCAGCAGTGGCTCCAAAACTTCTGCATGCGGAAGGCCACCTTTTTGGAGCTGTGTGCCTGGCTCGCACCTGCCTTCCAATGATGTGACACCCACCTGCGGCCTAACATCCCCCCTGGAGAAGTGGGTCACCATCTGAAATTTTGCCACCCGTGACAATTACAGGTCCATGGACAACCAGTTCAGTGTGGGAAAGTCCACCATCGGGGCCCTCCTCATGGAGGTAAGGCACTTTTGGGCTGCAGTCCCTGGAGTGGGGGGAGTTCTGGAAAGGGCGACCCTAGGGAAAGGAGGGGTTGGAGGTGTGGGGGGTGGGCTGGGGGTGGGAGGGAAGCCCCATCCCTGCGGGGTTCTGACATCCCGCCCTCACACAACCCTGTGGGAGACGGCCTCATAGGGGGTGGCTCCTGCATTGTTTGAGGGTGGGGGAGGGAAGGAGGGACTCAAGGACCTCCCAAGGGCTCAGGCACCCCCCTCTGATTCTCTGTTTTGTGTGTTTCTTTGTCTCCTTCTACAGGTGATGAGGGCCATCACCTCTGTCCTGCTACACAGGGTCATCTGCCTGGGAGACCTGGACTCCATCATGGCCAGATTTGCTGCCCTGGGCTTCCCCAACTGCAGAGGAGCCATTGATGGTATCCATATTTCCATCCATGTACCACAACATCGAGCCGCCCATACATAAACTGCAAGGGCTATTTCTCCATGGTGCGGAAGGCCCTGGTCGACCACCATGGACAGTTCATGCACATTTTTGTTGGGTGGTCACGCAGGGTGCATGATGCTCACATTTTCAGGAATTCCAGCCTCTACAACAAGCTGCAGGCTGGCACATTCTTCCCCTGACGTGACTTTGGGGTTGGGGACGTACAGATGCCACTGTGCATCATGGGGGACATGGCCTACCCCTTATGCCGTGGCTGATGAAGCCCTACACTAGCCACCAAGCAGGAACCAATTCAATGTCCACCTAAGCAGGGCCCATATCCAGGTTGAATGCGCCTTTGGGAAACTGAGGGGAATGTGGTAGTTAAAGCCTCAAGGATGGTGGGGGAGCAAGAGCAGATGGAGGAGGAACACAAACACAATTTCATTCAGAATTTTTTATACACAGGGATTAAAAATTTATTCAGAAACCAAGACACCAAACCTGATCCCATGAAAATCAATGTTAAAAGATCCATTGAATTTCATAGGAGCAACATAAGCTCCAAAATTATTGAACGCTACTGCTAATGTCATGTGTTGATAGTCCAGGTGTCTGGTTTCATAATCTTTCCTTATCTCAAACACTGGGTAAACTCAGACAGACCCAGACATAATCTGTACTGAAGCAGGACCAGTTTGACTAATCACAGCTATACATCAGTCCCATGATGCTCTGTGTTATTCTAGCATGCAGCATAACACAAGATAGCACATGTTAAACCTACGATCTTCCAGCTGTCTGGTGCAAGCTGAGCTAGTTTTGACCTTGCCCGGTCATCATTTCCTCTCCATAACAGTTACAGAAAGATATCTATTCCTAAGCAAATAGCAGTGGCTCTGACCTCTTCTTTAGTCACCCTTCAGTCTACCCACTTTCAGGATGTCTCTCTGTATTTTTACAGCTTGTCAGAATTCCTTGAATTAAAGATAGTGATAGTGACATAAACCAGACTAATGCTAACCGAGAGGATCCTAATTTAATAAATCTAAGGGTACTAACACAGCTTCTTATATTATTTTCTGGTGAGATGAATCCTCATATGTCTTTTCTTTCTTTCTTCCTTTCTTTCTTTCTTTCTTTCTTTCTTTCTTTCTTTCTTTCTTTCTTTCTTTCTTTCTCTCTCGGTTGCCTCCCTAGCTGATGTAATTCAAAGTAGCCCCATTGCTATGGCAAGAACAAGTCTGATTTACACCATCTGAAGATCTAATTATTACATTGGCAATAATACATTAATACATTGGTGGTAACTTTATAAGAGAAAAATAAAAGCCATGGAATTCATGTCACTGCTAGAGACCAGGAAAGGAGAAAAAATAGGCATCCAGAATGCAGTGGAGTTACTATGATTAGAAAGATAAACTCTAGTTGTGGGGAGGGGAGCTGAATAAGCACAGCAGGACAAACTTTGGGCTGAAGGAAACCATTACAGATAATAGGTCATTCATTGATCTTAAGAGAACTGGTAAAAACAATCATAGTCTATGAAAATGTGTCCCTTTTTTATCAGCTTTACCTTTTAGACTGTTTAACTTTTTAAAACTGTCTTATCTACCTTTCTCACTAATATCTGTTTTTGTTTAATGCCTATCATAGAAGTATATTGGTGCCTATAATGAATATAGGGCCTATGCAGTCTTTTCCTTTCCATTTAAACATGAGGAAGCCCTCAGCTCACAAAAGATATTGATGAGGTAGGCCAGAAGGTGTCTAGTACAAGTGCTCAGTGTCTCCAATGAAATTCTTAATGTCTTCCACTCACCCTGTAGTAAACATTTGAAAAGTAAAGCCCAGAATTAGCTTTACCTTCTCATGATTCCCCCGTGAGCTGCTGTGGGAGAAGCTATCAATTTATCTCTCTATTTTAGGACATGCCCATCAATGTAGTAATTCTCATGAGCCCTGCTCCTCCCTCCCTCGTAATTTCCACCCACACCCATGGAGATGTTTTATGTTCCCCAGAAAGACTTCCACAGATTCGGTACAGAGATGGTATAATAATGCCACTTAAACTTCTTTTGTCATCTTATAGTCTTACTAGTCCCTTGTGGTTGGTGCTTGTCCACCTTTCATCACCTGCACTCATAAAAGTGAGGATATTTTGGCCCTCTAATAGCAATGACACAAGATATACAAGATACATATTTTTGGAGTGATGAGTATTTTTGCTATTTTCCTTATCGCTGAGACACAGTGACTTCAAACAGAGCTTGTTGATGTGAATCATATTTGAAGATAATTGTAAATGGCCTTTCCAATTTCATTTGAACCATATATTTGAATGAAGAAAAAAAATGATTCTTTGATTAAAAAGAAATTGAAATCCAGTTAGATTACACTTTCAAGTTTTATCAGGTCCTCAAAGATCTGTAGAAAGGTTTTTGGGTTTTAAAAAAAAAAATCCACAGCACGTACATCCCCATTACTCTTTGCTATGAAATGTGGTTTAGCAGTGGGAGCAGGAGACCAGCAGTCGAGGCTCCTGGGTTATATTTTGAACTCCACCACTGATGCCATCTCTGAATTTGGGAAAGTCGTTTAACCTCTCAGTGCACCAGTCAACCCCTTTGAACACAGTGCAAATTCCCCACAGTGGAGTGCCAGACACAATTGCTTTTCCTGTCCTCTCCAGAGCACAGAGGCTCTTTTAGCTTGTGCCCTTGTAGCTGCTAATTACCTTAAAGTGAGCAGGGAGGAAGCGGGCCTATGACTTGCATTAAGCCATGGAGCTCATCAGCTGTGGACGGGAGGGCTTACTTGCATCATCCTGAGGGATACAGCTATGGGTTCTTCTGCACTCTGGGACACTCTCTTAAGCCACTGAGGTTGGGAGGCTCCAGAGATGTCAACTTTGAAATTTCCTTGTGGAAATCTGCCCCAGGAATTGCCCCTACTCCACCCATTCCCCCCAGCTCCCATCCCACATCTTCCCACCCAATCCCACCCTGCCTCTTCTTGCCTCTGCTTTGCCCTTCCTGTCCCCTAACACCTCCTGTATGTCACTGAATCCATGGGGCTGCTGGCACGTACTGAGTGTCCACTATTTTTCCCCTATAGGTGCTTCAGGCCCAGCGCACCCGCAGAATTGATACCTATGGAAGGCTCTAAACTACCTCCAGTGAAGGCATATTCCTTAATGGTATAACCTGGCTCTCAACTGGTCAGTAGGATGCATTCTTGTTTACATTAAGGCCCCATTGCCCTACTTAATTATGCCCACTGTAAGGCCTCTTTGCTCTGACAGTGTCAAGTAAAGAGGCCTCAGAGCACATCTACAAAGCAATAAAAGACCTGCAGCACAGCCTAGGCTAGCTGAGTTGAGCTCACAGGGCTTGGGCTGCCAGGACTACAAACTGCAGTGCAGATGTTCAGTCTTGAATTGGAGCCTGGGCTATGAAATCCTGCAAGGAGGGATGGTCTCAGAGTCCAGTATGAAACATCCACGTGTCTATTTTTAGTCCTGCAGTACAAGTCCTACAACCCCAGATCCACTGATGCAGGCTCCGAGATTTGATGCTCCAGCTTTTATTGCCATGTAGATGTAGCCTTAGTGTAACTGAGAAGCAGGCCTAGTGTTTGCAAAGTGCTTTAAGAGGACCCTTGTTTTATAAGTGAGAAGTATTATTATCTTTCAACTCGCTGTCAGTTGAAGGTCTCCTCAGCACCTCCTCCTCTTGGCTGGATGGAAATATTTGGCCAGAATCAATCGACACTTAGGTAGAGTGAATTGACAAGAGTGTATGACACAGCTATTCAAATTATCTCTCTCAGAGGGAGTGTTGGAATGAAAGCTACACTACTCCAAAGCTCTCTAACCTGTTTTCACTCTACAGCTATTTGATGTATAAACTCCAGGCAGTAAGAGGCACTATACATGGGGGATGGGTACAGTTAATAGGATGAGATTAAGAAAAATAAAATTTAGGATAAATATTATAAAACACTTCTTTGTGATGACATTCAGAACGTTGTGGATCAGACTCCCGAGGGAAGTGGAGAAAGTCCCATTGCTTTAAACAATTAAAACAATCCTAGACAAAGCATTAGAAATTTCACTGCATAAAACAATCTTGTTAAAGAACCAATGGGTTTTTTCTATCTAGATCCAGAATTCCTTTCTCAGTAATTAATGAAGATGTTGAAATAGATTGGAGTTTTTCTGAGTAAGGAACTGAGGATTTGTCCTCAGGAATCTATATTATTTGCTTGTCAGAAACAGAGATGATGTGTCCAAAGTTTGAGTTTGATGACCCATACTACTATTGGTGTGCTGAGACTATTTCCTGGTCAATATTGTCACATTATTTCCTTGTACTTTCCCATCTATCTTTAGCCATTTGTTTTCTATTGTCTTATACGTAGGTTGTAAGCTCCTTAGTCAGGACTGTCTCTTTGCTCTGTGTGTGTGCAGCACCCTAGCACCAGCAGGGCCGACAGCCTCACTGGGCCCCTGGACAAGACTAGGGGGTGGGGAGGGGGGCTACTCCATGCCCCCAGAAGGAGCAGGGCCTTGGGTGGAAGGGGTGGGGCTGGGACTAGGCTGTCCTCAGTGCCACTTGCAGAGCACCTTGCCTCTCCCAAGCAACCCTCAATGCTGCCCAGAGCACAGTGTGGTGCTCCAGAAGAAATGTAAAGGGCTCAAGGCATCCACTGTTGCCACAGTAGCAGCGGAGGCATCTGGGAACTCTGGGATCTTTTGTATTACCGGCCCTGGGGAAGTTGTCCCATCCCCTGCCTTAGCAGCCCTGACTGGCACAATGGGATGTTAGTCCAGGACTAGTGTTTCAAGGTACTACAACAACAATAATAATAATAATAATAATAAATAATGAAGACACGTGAAATCAATTTATCAAAAGCCCCAGGGAAATTAAGGCTTAGTGAAAATTATTAAATATGACTACATAACATTTCTGCATCTGATTTACCAAAAGTGAAACAGCAACCACTAGTCATATGTTTCTCTCTGTGACCAATTGGTGTGATGTATTTGTAGTAGCGGGGGCCCTCTTCACACAGGGGGAAGTGATAAGTACTTCAGTCACAGCAAAACTCCCACATGTATTTCCCTCCCCTCACCCAATAGATAAACTACAACACAGTACATTGTGGGAATGCTCATAAAAATCAAAAGCACTACAGGATTGATTATTTTTTCATTGACACCAGGGTAAATCAGCACTAACTCCAACAAAGTCAGTGGAGTTACACCAGCATTACAATAGCATGAGAGAACAGCCAGGCTCAGTCATAGCTAAGCATAATATCAGTGTGATATATTTTTTAATTTTCACCCTGATAGGTATTATGTAGTCTTCTGCAGAGAAAAGAACCTTGACAACTCTGTCAGGAAACTGCTGTAAATCTGAAAGTTGGAAACAGGAAGCAAGGGTAACTGAAACACCACAGTGGAATGTTTCACACTTTTCTGTTTAACTAAACATATTTTACATTGCTTATAGAAAGATATACAGCACCCTGCAGATTACAAGGCTGTAAATTGTTAGAAAAGTTCTACAGCAAACTCTAAAAGTGTAGCCTTGGTGCCTTATTTTACGGTATCAGCGGGGCCCTAAGATTGAAGGATCGATGAAAATTCAGTCTGGTAGTCTCATTAATAATCAATGGGATGACTTGTTTCAATTTCATGGGCCCAGTGCACCCAACTGTTAAAACTTCTGTCACCAAAGGCATGACCATAAGGCATGTCACAGAAATTCTCTCTCCCCCTCTGTTCACCAAGTCTGATTTAACAGAGGATATTTTTTTCAGCATTGCTGCAATATTCAACAGGACAAAGGTAAATATAAAGAGGAATGAGCAAACACTTCCTTGAAGATATAATAAGAATAAAGGTGTTTTCCCTTGAAGAGATATTAAGTGCATGGTCCTGCTCTTGCAGCCTTTGGGTAAAAGGCTAGAAACACACTTCTCTGCAGAGACAGCAGTGTGACTGAGACATGTAAGTGAATGTAGATAGTCTATGTGTCCCACTATTACAGGGAACAAAGATATGAAATGCAGAAGTGATGATAAGACACTGTTTTTTATTTCCTGGCTCCAGTCACTGTGCATGGGTCAATCTGATACAAGATTAATACCAAGGTCACGCAGCAGGTGTTAGTAGCCCCTGTGCCCAATGACTATAATCTTCCCTTTCCCTTTTTGTTTAAAGCAATCAACCAAACAAAATTATATCAGCTAAACACAATGCAGTCAACTTAATACCACCAATCAACAGACAAACCCTAGAATGAAGGACAGGATACCTGAATCCTCAACCTATGAAAGGAGATCTCTCATTGAACATCATTCAGTAACTACCATTTTACAATCTTTCTGATCACACAGCCACTTCTTGTTCACAAGACAGTTCTTTCCGCAGTTGTGCAGAAGCATATGGTAAAATGCTTTGGGCTGCATCTCACACCAGTTTTACACAAGTTGTAACTCAAGACATGGAGTTAATCTTGTTTTACACCTATTTTGAGATTAGAATCAAGCCTTTGGCACATAAAACATGGGTTAGTTTAACAGTCATGAAATTTAAAAAGCAGAAATCTGGGTTGGAAGACACAAGAGAAAAACATTTAAGAAAATTCTATTAGAACTTGACTCAGCTGTGAATGGCAATGACTTTTCAATTACTAACCACCTGGATGAAACTCAAATTATAATACAGTTTAGTAGGTTTAATCTTCATGATTCACATAGTCCTGACCTTCAGAATGCCCTTTGAAACAGATAAAAATAATTGCACCCATTTATAAAAATGGGGAAACTGAAGCAGAGGTGAAATGACCTGAACAAGTTGTATAAATGGACTACTATCAGAGATGGATTGGAAAACTGCCCCCTTTGCCCATTCTGTGATGAATGTCTCTTTCTGATCAGGTCCCTAAATAGATTTGTACTTCCTATCTGTCTGCCTAGTCTATCTGACCTTTATATCAAACACAACACTGTAGTATCTGAGCACTTCAGAAGGTGGTACTTTGCAGAATAAGAACAAAATCAGGGCATTAGTTTTCTGTTCTGCCTGGAAGGCAGTAGCCAGGGGTACCTGGAAAAGTAAGATATTGATTCCTAACTTGTCTTTATTTAAAAGTGCTGTACAAACTCTGGCTGTTCACACACACACACACACACACACACACATATGAAAATCTTTCTCTTCCAAAGAAGGAATTTCAGCGATTACTCCAATTTTGCTTACTGAGTTTGGTAAGAGACAGTAACACCATCGGCTCTCCTGTTGGCCCAAGAGTACAGAACAATCTTCTAAATATTGCTTTTGCCACAGTGAAATTTCCAACTGATTTCTTCTTTTTAATGCTCATGCTTCATTTTAAGAGCTTGACAAGTGAGGAAGTTCATAAGCTGAGAAGGGAAAGTTCCCAAGAGCTCAGCTCTGAGACAAAGAACGTACTAAAGTTATAGTGGCACACGCTCAATGAAATTATTAAACAATCTCTAAAAAGGAATTTTTCACTCTGGTCACATTAGCAATAAGCTTGGTCCTCTGGATCATTCATTGGTGTTGGTTATCACAAGATTCCATGAACACAATTTTCATGATCAGTCACCAGTCTGTACCCTGGAAGATTTTGGCCATGCCTGTCATTTTCTATGTTGATCCTCTTAGAAATTGCAATAGTGCAGAGAGATACATCTCTTGTAACTCTAATACCTTTCTTAGACATTATTCATGAGCAGTCAAATGATCTAACTTTATTATTAAATATTAATCATATTATTAATTACTACAATTATTATTATAATAGGCATATCCTGGCCTAGGACCCCCGTTTGCTTAACACTGAACACACACAGGTTGGACAACAGTGAATTTCAGTTTGTAATCATGACTGATTTAAATTAAGAAACAGCATTAATTTCACTCAGAAATACAGTGATTTGGGAATAAGGCTAGGTCATCTCCAGTGAGGAAACCAAAACAACACCTTCTGACATAGGAAAAAAAGGGCATCTTAATTATGGACAAACCTTCAACTGCTCCCTGCAATGATTGTCTTTTCCTTCTGTTGCATGTTGGATGTAGGTGGCATATATAACTTACATCACTGCTGAGATCCATTGAAGGAGTGTAGAATCTCTCTTATCACTCTTCTTTCCACTGTTCCTCTTCCATTCTGCCCCTGAATAGGCCAGGCTGTCCTCTCCTGGGGTTCCTTTTGCCAGGGTCATCTCTGGGAGGGAAAGCTTTCATCTGCTCTATGGTCCTTTCGAGCCAGCCCAAAAGAGGACATTGTGCAAAAGCTAAATTTCTCCCTCCACTTTCATTTCAGGCCACATTATGACTGGATCCCTACAGGGTATACAAAGGAAGGGGATTGTACAATGATCTTTCCTCCTCTTCATGACTATGCCCAGCTGCCAGAAGATTTTAGCCTATGCATTTCCTGCTAAGGTCTCCTCTTTCTCCCTCCAGAGTGCAGGCACTGCCAAGGGAGCAAGGAAGGATGATTAGAAGGTCAGCTGCGCAGCAAAGAGTATGTAGCACTCCCTAAAAAGCATAGCAGGGATATATTCGCCTGGCACACAAGCAATCTATGCAATAGAGTAGGCTGCAGTATTTCCTTTCAATGCTTGTTTCAGGACATAGGATTCATCTGCCATGAACAAAAGGCAATCAATCGCTGGCCCCCCAAAATATGTAGATCCCACCTGGATCTTGAGGCTTTGTAGGGCCATGTACACAGAGGCTCTGTGTTTACCCTGTGCTGTGGATTTCTATGGCTTTTATCCAATGCCAGAAACTCCAATAGCTGTTGCTACCCTGAAGATTCCCTCTAAGTTTCACCACAGAAGCTGAATTCCAGTGGAAATTTATTATAGCTTCTATGTGTTTCCTCTTGCAGACCTGCCTCCTCCTCCCCTGACTGACGCAGAAACCTCATAGGGATTTCCAGATCTATTGAATGACCTTTGTGGGTCAACTGAAGGATGTTGCTGCAGACATTGCTGACTTTTCTGGGAATGGGAGGAGGTCCACCCATTGGTTTCAAGGGCATAATCAAGGCCTAAATTAAGGCTGATCTCTGGGAAATGCCGCTTTAGCTAAAGGCTGTTTGTTGATCCTGAGAGAATCATAATCCAGCAGCATACTCTGCTTGTCATTAACCCAGTGTGCTGGATCTTATTAGAAACAAGTGACTGATCTGGGAAGAGAAATTGTTGATGCCTCTATTTATGTCTGTGGTCCTTTGCCAAAAAACTGCAGTAGGGCCTGATTATCTGTGACATTTTGCATTTAAAGAGGCACATATGAGGTATTAAGCGATGAAAAATTGCTACTGTATAAGAGATGAGCCTTCCCCAAGGATTTGAGCCAGCTCAGTAACATGCGTGGCATGTGTCTTTCCTAAAGAACACATTCTGGCTTGTAAACCCATATAGATTATTAGATGTGGGTGGAAGAGGGGTGCATAGCAGTGGACTCTTCTGGCATTATTTACTGGATACAGAGGGTTTTTTCTCCCCCATTCTGGCTCAGCATTGCTGACTATTGCAAAAGGGTCTAGTCCCTTGTTCTTACCACCAGTTTCTAACAGTTTCTACAGATGAAGTCATGCTGTCACAAAGTGGAAGACATGGGGCACAAAGCTTCATGGGGACAGCCCATGAATCTTCAGACTCACTTAATTTGGGGTAACCTGGGACCAATGCTTCATTATACCCTCAGAACCTAACAGATAGAAGGAGCAAGGAGGGGTACTTAGCACCCATAGATACCAATCTGTAGAAGATTTCAGTTTCATTGAAGGCAGACCCTATGAACCCAACGGGACAATGTGAGGGAATCCCTGTGAGAGAAACCTTATGGAGATATCCTCCTCTGAGCAAATTCTATAGGTTTTCTCATGATTAAATCTGGGGGCTGGGATTCAGGAAATAAACTTGGTTCCTGACACTACTACCACTGGATTGCTTTGATCTTGAGCAAGTCATGTATCTCTCTCTTCAGCTTACCTATGGAAATATTAAATAGTCAAGTTCCTAGAGTTCCCTGAGATGTGAGGATGACAAATATAATAAAAGTGCAAAATTGTATTATTCTTGCTACTTATTTATTCACATTTTGTAACGAGAGTATTTGTTTCCTTGAAAAGTAAAAAACACAATCAAATGAATCTCTCATCAGAGACCCATCAGTAGCCAACAATCTGAGTAGCATCATAAAATTAAGAATAACTTTTCTTAATGCAGAAAATAGGGGGAGGAGATCAGCTATTCATGAATCTGTCAAAGAGACTGCAGCCTGAGTTGTTTGCTGATGCACTCATACACCATTTATATCTGATTTCACTCTGCATTAAATACCTTTATGTGCTATTTTTAATTCTTGTTGGCAGAGAGAACCACTCTCTCAAATGTCATATGCTTCCAAAGACAAATATAGACATGGATCTGTTTAGATTTGGGACAAATTTAAACTAATACATGCTAAGGACAGATTCTGTTTTCCTTTTACACTGCTGCAAATCTGGAGTAACTCCGCTGACTTCAGCAGAGATATTTATAGGTTTACAGCTGCATGAAAGATTTTGGCTTTGTAGACTTAAGCTGCATCATATATTTTTCTTCACCCTAAAGTCATGAAGCCTTTCCATAAAATGACAGGCATACATTTTGCTCTGTATTTTGACAGATAAAAGGGTTAGGTTAAGTCAATGTATACACATCAGATTTTCAAAAAATACATAGGTGCCTAAAGATGCTAAAGTGCTTAAAGAGTTTAGCTGCTTTTGAAAATCCAACTAGATGCTTATCTGCATCTTTAGCTACCTTAATACCATTAACAATGTGGTCCCAGGTGAAGTCTTCACAGGACATACAATAAGGAAACCATTCAGATTTGATAACCATAGACAAAGACACCTAGGCTGTGTCTACATTGGCACCCTTTTCCGGAAAAGGGATGCTAATGAGACAAGTCGGAATTGCAAATGCAGCGGGGATTTAAATTTTCCCGGCATTTATAACTGCTTTTTCCGGCTCGGGGCTTTGACGGAAAAAGCGCCAGTCTAAACAGCGGCTCTTGCGGAAAATAAAGCCTTTTCCGGAAGATCCCTTATTCCTGATTTTAAGAGGAATAAGTGGATCTTCCGAAAAGGCTTTATTTTCCGCAAGAGCCAGACTGGCGCTTTTTCCACAAAGCCCCGAGCCGAAAAAAGCGCAGCCATGTTCATGCAAATGCCGCAGGGAAAATTTAAATCCCCGCTGCATTTGCAATTCCGACTTGTCTCATTAGCATCCCTTTTCCGGAAAAGGGTGCCAATGCAGACACAGCCCTATAGTATAGTTTCAGTAAACTTGCATTGGGGATTTGACTATGCACTTTATACACTATACTTCCACAAAGAGGAAATCTTCACCGGTGATTAGTGTATGGGAGCTGTGTGGATATAGGGAAAAGGAAGAAGCACACACCTAATTTACTGATGCAGAGGCTCTTCTACAAGGAGAAAAATTAGTACACTGTAAAAATGCCTTTTAAAAAATGTCATGGTGCTGGTAACAATTAAAAACAGTTGTACACATCTGCCCCCAGACCCACACCCATAGCCACATCAATATTTATAAATTTTGGTGAAAATGCAGGTGGTTACCTGAGGGATTCCTTCTCAAATCTTCATAAGTGAGCTCTACTCCTGATTGCCTCATCTCTGAGGTATGGACACCTTAACTGCTAGCTGTCACAAGATGGGCGTGTGGAATGGAAGCACACAAAGTTAGAAGTTGTTTTTGAGAATTTATCCCACAGTATCCAGAAAAGTGATCAACTGGGAAAGAACAATAAATGAAGTGAAGTTGTGGGGCTGAGGAAGCTGCTCCTAGTTCAGGATATCCCATGAGAGAGGCACATAGCTCCTGGAAGGTGGACTTCCGCATACAGAAGTTTTGGAGCCAAGCCTCATTGTCCCACTGCTCCATAACAAGCCGGTCCCACCAGTCTGAACTGGTGTCCAGCCTCCAAACTCGCCTCTGCAGGAATAAGTTTGGCGGCAAGGGCAGTGGGGCTGCAGCCCAAGTGAGGGGCTCAAAGCTGGGCTCTGAATCCAGCTCTGCCAGAAACATCATGATGGTCTCATGAAGATACAGCAGAACTTCCAGCATCACAGTGTGGGGCCATTGCCTGCCCAGGAGCAGCTCAGGCTCCATGAACAAAAACAGAGTGAAAAGCAGAAAAAGACCCTGAAAATAAACTGCTGTGGTGTCCGAGGAATCAGGGCAACCAGAGCAAGCACTGCAGCAGCTTTGCTTTCCCTCCAGGACTGTGGTTCTCAACTGGTGGTCCATGGTGACTTTTTCGGTGGTCCACAGGAACATTGTCCAAAGTCACACGGTGTGAGCAGGCGCTGCTGTTAGGCTGTTTTACGCTGTGTTCACAAACACGCAGCACATCATCCATAGTGTCACCTAGGATGCAACTGCGTTGTGTTGCCAGTAACTTCCGTCTGAGGCTCTGAGCATCAGTGTAGCTGCCGCCGTCATGCTGAGTGGTTGCTTTTTTATCGTGTCTCAAAAAGGAGATGGTCCACGAAAATTTTTTGATTGGCCTGGTGGTCCGTGGACTGAAACGAGTTGAGAACCACTGCTCCAGGAGGTAGGCAAGCCAGAAGCAGGAGCAGAGCAACAGCTGTCCAGAGGGATCCCTTTAAGCATGCGTCTCTGCAAAGGGCATGCAGCAGCACCTGGAAATAAAGGCTGACCTCATCCCCTGCCAGAAGCACTTCTGGGTGCCTTTTTTTTCCGAAAGAGCGTCCCACAGTCTGGACACTCTTTTTTGAAAAAGTGGATCGATTTTTCGATCTGCGTCATGCAATCTAGACGCTCTTTTTCGACAGAAAGCCTCTTTCGAAAAAGGTGTGTAGTCTAGACGTACCCTAAGTGGTGTTGCATGAATACATATACAGATAATTATGGGGGTTTTTTATGAGAAACAAAGGGTTTACCTTGGACTTTCATTTTTCGACATGATGCCAATAAATCATCACTTCTAAGCACAGGGGCAAAGTTCTGTTTCATTGGATCCAGCAGTGGGTATCTTGAGATGCCACTGCTGTGGATCTTCCCAGTGTTGCAACAGCCAATGTCTCTCTTACCACAGATGAGGAAAGATCTCCTATGGGGGATGGTTCTCTCTGGATCCTTAGCTGCACAGTGTCCAGGGTTTTCTGATGCCTTGTTTACTTCATAGAATACTACCTCACTGGCGTATGGCAGAACTCTGGGTTTTGCTGAGTCAAATTCATTTGAAATTAAGGAATCTTCATTCACATGAAATCAGCAATTTATCCTTTTAGGCTTGAGCTGGTTTTGCGTATGAGGCAGATAGCACTGATTGGGGAATGTTTTCTCTTCTTCTATTTTCAAGCCAAATGAAAAATCCCCAGTATGATAAATACCCAAATATGTCCCTAATATGATAAATACCCATTTTCACTTCAGGTTCAAGGTCTCCCTATTCCTCCTCCCTCCCATTAATGTCTTAGTAACAGATTTAATTTGCTTTCTTTTATAGAACTCCTTCAAAACAAAATAATTTTTTGCTTTGCTGCAAAGGCTTTTGGGGACAAAGGAAAATGGCAATGGGAATTGGATGGGTATTTCTTTATTTCAGATTCATAATATAATGGGATCAATGGAATGGAAATGGATTCTGATTGTGGCCATCAGTTTGGTGTAACTGTTGATTACCATGTTTTCATTAGTAGAAGGGTCACTCTGTACATGAGATGGACTATCCTGTGTTTTTAAAACAAAAATAAATAAATTGAAATATAATTTTTTTAGGTTCCTGAGAAATATATAAGACCAAATACAAATGGGAGTCTAAGGCTTTATCTTAGACTAGGATTAAAAGTATATTGTTATATCACTCTAGTTTATTTAATCTATCACAATCTAATTAATGTCATCTACATTCGGAAGATAATGTAGGGTTATATTTTTAAATCCTTTTGTTTTGATTCTTAGATATCAGACAGGATAGAGAGAGATTTTTTTTCAATCACATTGCATTTTTCTGGCTTTTTGAGCTGCCCAACAGCCAAAAAATTGCATGTACATTTTAGTTCAGTATTTCAAGTCAACAAGCAAGAGAGTTTTGTTTGGTTGGTTTGATGGAGTACAGTAATAATGGCACTTTGCAGTGCAAAACCAATATGGATATAACAAGCTGGCACACATATTTCATATCCCCCTCCCCAACAAAAGATCATTCTATACTCTGATTTTGTTTAAAACCTAAGAGCCAAATTCAGAGGTGATATGTAAAGCAATGTAATTCAGATTTCTTTATGATCAGTGAAATACTCTTAGATCATCTTACACACTTGATATAGTTTGTATGATGTGGAGCTGAGAAAATATAAGAAATATATTAGATAAAGAAGGGGGTAACATTCTTTAATGTCTGCTTCCTAATATCTAGTTGCTTTTCTTGCTCTGGGTATTCAGAAAATGTTTACATCAATGTACACCTCTTTAGACTCCCTTACACATGGCTAGATTCACAATGCCAAATGCATAGTGATGTGCAAGAAGCAGCCTGGAAAGTTGCATGAGTAAGGGTGAGTCTAAGAACTAAGTGGATCAGCATAAGTCTAAGGCTATGTCTACACTGCCACTTTAATGCACCGAAACTTTCTCATGCAAGGGTGTGAAAAATCACCCTCCTGAGTGCAGCAAGTTTCAGCACTGTAAAGTACCAGTGTAAATAGTACTACAGCACTAGGAGCCCCACTCCCAGTGCTGTTAATTACTTCCCTCATGGAAGTGGGTTTTTACAGTGTTAGGAGTGCTCATTCCCAGTGCTGGTGCTCTGACTACACAGTAATGTTAAAGTGCTAAGGCTTAATCTACATGCAAGATCTTCATCATCTTTTCTATTCCAGGTAGGGCCAATAGCTTCTAGTTTCAATAGCTAGATTGCCAGCAACCTCACTTCCAGGTCAATTGTATAGATGGGAAACTGAGGCACAGAGAGGCTAAGTAACTTGCCCATAATCACTCAGAAAGGCTATGGTGGAGCTGAAACTTGAATCCATAAAGCATCCTTCTTTATACACAAGCCATATACTGTTTAATTGTACTGGTATAGCTAAAGAAGTACAGCTCCTTCTCTCTAGCGTGAACATAGTTATAACAACAGGGGCAGGGGGAGGCAACAGAATTGCTGGGAACCTGGGCAAGGTAGGAGGGAACAGCTCTGCATTCCCAAAAGTAGCAGGACCTTGGGCAGAAGGGGTAGGGGTGGGAGCAGCCAGCCCTTGGTGCTGCCCAAACTGTGTTGTGTCCCCCCCCACAACCAGCCCATACTGCTGCTCAGAGCTCACTGACGGGGGCTCCAGAGATGGTTTAAAGGGTCCAAGGATCCAGCTCCTGCTACTGTGGTAACACTCAGGAGTCCCAGGCCCTTTTGAAGCACCAGGCCCTCGAGCAGTTGCCCCCTTTGTACCCTCCTCCCTGTCAATGGGCCTATAAATCACTGTCATTTCTTTCTTCCTACCTTTCTTCCTTTCTTTCCCCATGCTCTCAGGTACATAAGGGTCCATCAATTTCTTGTAATTTTTTTCCAGTCTTGTGGGGACTGCTCAGGTTTCTGATGTATATGGCTTCTCTCACTGTTGTTCTGTGTAATGTTTCTGTAGGTCACACTCCTTTTTCTGAGGGGTGTCCAAATTATCACTTGGCACTGAAGTCATGTTGGAGGCATCCTTAACGCATGTCTTAAATATGTCCATTGCTGTTTCTTTCCATGTTTGATACTTTAGAACTATATTGGTTTAATTCCTATCATTAGGTTATTCCAACACATCTCCTTCCTCCCCCCCCCCCCCCCCCATACAGCCCTTTCCTGTGTAAACAAGGCCAAAGATTTGATATAGACTAGGATTTAAAGGTTTGTTGTTAGAACATGTTTTTTATCTTAATCTAGTTAACACTTTCTAAAACTCTAGTCAGGACAAAGTATGTTGTACATGGTTCAGAAAAGGCTATACTCCTCCATAGGCTTTGTTCAACCATCTTAGTATGTCTAAAGTACAGCTTTCATTTGTTGATCTACACTAGAGACTTTTGATAGTTTAGAAATGTCACTAGGTGGTGTAATTATTAAATGTGCTTACCGACCTTTTGTATCCATATAGTTTTTTTATCACCAAGTGTCATTATTGCTGTATTCCATCAGTTAAATACTCTTAGACTAACATACTCAGCATCAAACCAACCAACCAAAATTCTTTTGCTTGTTGACTTGAAATACTAAACTAAAATGGTGATGTAGATGTAATTTTTTTGGCAGTGGGGCAGCTCAAAAAACCAGAAAAATGTAGTGTGATTGAAAAAACCTGTCTCTGGCCTGTGTGATTGTCATCTGAAAAGCAAAACAAAAGGACTTAAAAATATATAACCCTACATTATCTTCTGATGTGGCATATATTGAAACTTTGGCTAATCTATATTCTGATTCACTGTCAATTATACAATGGAATATGTATTTAAGGAAAATGTTGATGGGTAGTAGCAAACCTACCAGATTATAAATAGCTCCTCAGAGCCAGTAAACAGCTATTTAGAAACAATGGAATCTATTTATTACCAGATGACTTACTCCTAAGGTCAATTATTGTTGCAAACATTTAATTAAAAGGCAATGTAAATTTCATGAATCCACTGAGTGAGGAAAAAAATGTGCTTGCTCTATACATGGAGAAGGTGAACGACAGAACTGCTTTGCCATCATTCTAGCTGAAATTTAATTATTCCTTAAAAGTCCTGCTTTTAGAAGATATACAAACTCCCTTGTCCATCTTCCCCCCAAAATATTATCTCCACTAATTTTAAAACATACTGAGAAATAGATTTATGAGAGTAGAAATAAAATGGAAAGATTGTTTTTAAGCATAGAAAAGTAGGGTCTGTATTTTGATTGTGATTTTTTAAAAAGAATAATATGAGATTGGTATTAAAACAGGGTCCCAAGTTTTTAATTATATAAATCTGTCATTTAACAGGAATGTGCCCTACAATTTTAGCATCAGATTCTAATCCTCTGGAGAAAGGGGAGGGACATCACTCTGTGACTCCATCCCTGATAATTACTTAATTAGGCGTCAAGTGCTAAATACTGAATCCAAACCATTCAAAGGGACATTTACCAAACAAAGGAATTTGTCATCTGAATGGACTCTGTTCATGTCTTGAAAAACATTTATTTCATGTCTTTAAAAAGGGCTTAAATAATGACAATCCTTAGCATGTGAAATTTACATTTTAAAGCCCATATTTCTTGCAGGGATTTTGTTTCCGTTTTAATGTAATTCATTCTTAGAAATTAAAGTTATGCACCAAATGTACCCAGGCAGAACCTCAGTGCTAGCCTTGGCAACATCAAATCTTGCTTTTGTGCTTTTGCTGAATCAAAGGTTGTCTTACAATTGTACTGAAACCCTGCCTGATGTTATGAACCATATACTGGGACAGTTTCTCCTGTCCTTACTCAGGCAAAACTTCTAATCAAGTAAAATCAATTCCTTTTCCTTTTTCAAACCAGTCTAATAATGTCCATTAATATCCAATAATGTTAAAGGTTGCCTTGAGAGGCAGGTTTGGGGGATTTCAGCCCCAAAGAGGTAGAATATGCTACCTGTTTCTTTGAAACATGGATTGGATGGGTTTACTACTAGCCATCAACATTTTCCTTAAATACATATTCCATTGTATAATTGACAGTGAATCATATTTTATCTATAAAAGCTACATACTAGCTTTGATCCCTGTGTAGAAAGAACACTCACTGGCAGCAATGGGACTGTGGAGATGATAGTCATATTAACACCACAGAAGATCCACTTACCTTGTTTAATATAAACTGGGCCAGATAGAGTAATACATTTTAAAGACCAGAAAAGACCATTATGATAATCTAGTCTGACCTCCTGCATAACATGTCAGAGAATAAAATGTGCAGAATTCAACTGCTGGTTCACACAGGAAGTAGAAGAGAGTGCAAAAAAAGTCTCTGTCATCTGCTCCGCCTGAACAAAGGCGTGGCACAATAAGGATACTTCCACCAGGAGAAAGATTTATCTTTCCTAGCATCCCGGCATGCAAATTAACCCACAGGAGTCCGGGATTGTTAGTAAGGAGGAAGGGCTCAGGCTCCTCCACTGGCTCATAGAGTCAGTTTATAATACTCACCCATGGAGAGCACATAATCACACACAGAAAAGCCATGTTATGCCATGGAAAGGGATGTGCAGGGAACCCAGACTTCTACCTGTGTGTGCTAGAGCAGGAGACACAATTCTCTGTAGTTTCTCTTCATCAAACATCAATTCCTTCAGCCCTCTCACAGGAAAGTTCCCCTGAAGCTCAAGCAGCTTCTGCAGAAACAGAAGTTCACTTGAAGCAGAACTGTGTTGTGCATTGACACATTGACAAAGCTGACATTTTGCTTCTACATACTTTGAGTTTCATTCAATCTGAGTGGGTTTCAGTTCACAGGATGTCTTACCCTTTGGACTTGCTGCATTGTCTTTAAGTGTGAACGGTATTAAGTGACAGTTTATCTGCAATTTAAAAAAAAACAAATTAAATGAAGGTAAAGTCTTGCTTATGGGTTTCCAATTCTTCTCTTTCTTCTTGTTCAGAATTAAAGGGGACATTGTATGAAGAGGTCAAATAGTAATTGCTGTAATCTCCAATGAAACTCTATGAGTCTCTCAGGTAAATATGCACAGGAAACTCATTTAAGCAACCTTAGTAATAATTAGCCCATTTTCCCTGCTAACAGAGCAAGGAGTTGTTTATGCAATTTAGAAAATTTATCTTATTTACCCAATGGGGTATTACTCTTCATTGTGTAAATATATATCTAGTCACATAGTACTCTTATTCTTTCCATTATCTATACATTTTATACCCTTATATTTTAAAATTCTATACATTCCTCAGATGAAATTCACTGTACATATGTCAAATAATGTTTACTATGTATCTTACTGTAATCCCCATGGAAAGCATATAAGCCATTCAGCACTGACACAATTAAGCAGACCACAGTTAGGTCAGCTGAGGATACAATATTTACACACCAGTGACTAATTCAAAACATAACTTTGTGCATTCCAGTGCTAATGGCTTCACCATCCTAAGCTCACTTTATATGAGAATCAGAAAAATAATCAACTATAAAACTTTTTCCTGAGTGAATGGGGATACCCCCCACTCACGTTCTGTATTAGGTATTGCTGGGACTGTGGATAAAATGGATCTTATAATTCAAGAAGCCTGGGCTTCACAATTAAAAAAAAAAAAACCCAAACACTTCACAGCTTTGACCAGCTCTGAGGAGAAACCAAACTTTTATTACCTTATGTGTAAACTGGTGATTCCAGGTTTCAAGTGGCTGACATCACTGTTAAGAAACTGGCTATTATAATACTATCAAAAAATAAACACAGGACACAACCTGAGCTGGTCATTGGAGTGATGAAATTTTATGACCTGATAGCTCAGATCTTGCCATGAAGCCTGAAGTTTTCAGTGTTTCAATGGAGAGAGGCCTTTATTGCTAGCCCAAGTGGCTTGAGAGATACCAGATCAATGTGGGTTATTCCCACACAGGAAGATTAACAAGCTCCCTGAGTATTTTCAAAGTTTTCAACTAATTATTTCCATGTGGGCAGGTCAGAGAAGAAAGGTATTTCCTTCTTGAGGATGACAGGGTTTCTGTCCACTGAGCATGTAGATCTCCTAGGGCTGGACTCGGTGCCTATAACATCTCCAGGCTCCTGCTCTCCTCCATGACAGCACCAGTGATATCCCACCTTTCAGCACGCAGAGGTTAGGAGAAGGCAGTTTATTCAGTAGCAGAAGAATTACCTTAAATTAACACTGCAAATGGTAAGTGCCAACATAGATTGAATAGGAGCCAGTGCTACAGCAAGTGGACTCCTCCATGGAGCACAATCCCCGGTGAGCACTCATGGATTGCCTTCTCCTGGGTCGGTGTGGGGAAGGGGAGGAAAATGCCAGGGAGTCAGCTCCCTTTTCTTTTGTGCCCCTAACCATAACTGCCCAAATCCACTGTTCGGGGATTTCTTCACTCCTCCTGGGATTTGGAGTGCAGGAGACTGACTGACCTTTCATAAGCCAGCGCCTAATGCTACAGATCTTGCTCACTCCAGTTTCATTAGAATGGCAAAGGAACCATATTATTTATATGTGTGGACGCTGGCAGTATATATTAAGATTTCAAAAGTGTGTTCAGTGTGCCTGGCCTCAATGTGCATGCTGGTGAGTGTCTGTGCTGGAGTGCAAGAATGAAAGATTATTTTCATGAACTCATGCTTTACAAAAGGAAGTGATATACAGTAGACTTCCGATAATCCGGAACCTATGGGACTTAGGTGGTGCCGGATTATCAGATATGCCGGACTATCAGGAGGTACTATAAGCAGGTTATATATATACTGTATACATTATATACTGTATATAAAGTGTTCTTAACCCTTTTTATTGTACATACTGTATACAGTATACCGTAATGTTTTAGGTTTTTTAAGCCTTTTTTACCCTTTTTGCTCAGTTCAACTGCTGCCGCTGTTACCTTGTGACTCATTTTTTGCCGAAGCTTACTCACTAGGCTCTTGCCATTTTGATGCTGGACTATCAGGAGTGCCGGACTATTGGATGCCGGACTATTGGAGTTTTACTGTAATAACCTCAGCTTACATTTAACTCTGAAAAAAGTAATGGGTTTGTCCCGTTGTTGCATCATTTAATAAGTGCTTTTTGAAGAACAACAACAGTGCTGCTGATAAAACATGCCCAGATACAAAACGAACATGCAACAGTTTGCCTTCTTCCCATCGTATGTTATGGCTTTCATACTTTTGTGTTTCCTTGCAAGTTCCTTTCCTTATTCTTCCTCTTACAGAAGTGTGAATCATTTTCATTTGCATCTTTTCTTTTCCCTGGGAATATTTACCTTATTAATATGATTTACAGAGCACCACCAAACCTTTGCAGGTACTTCACAGATTCTTCCTGGTGCTGCACCTTGGGTTATCATCTACCCCCCGGCCAGGTGAAAGCAACATAGATATACAATCTGATGAAGCAGAATTTTCCAGTCACTTTGCATTTCTGTCAATGATGTCACAAGGTGGAGAAGAGAACTGGGTGCCTTGTTCTCTCCCTTTATTGTTTACTTTGTAATATATATCTGCATGCTGTTTGGGCAGGTAACCCTGTTCTATTACATTAGTTACATGAAAGGAGGGCACGCAGCTGGTGGGTAGTTGGACTAGTGGAAGTCAGGCCAATGGTCAGAGCCTGAATCAGGCATAAAAATCAGGGTAAAAGTAAGGGTAGAACTAGGCTGCTGCAAGAGCAGGGCTGCAGAAGGGTTAGGGACAAGACTGGAGTTGGGTAAGGAGTCCATTACCACTACCGAGTAGCAGAGAGTTCCAGGCCATGAAGCAATAGTGAGCAGACCAAACTGCTGTTTGTCCTCTGCGGATTATACACCTGCTCTCAGAGTCACCAAGCCAGCTTCTGGTTTGTGGCTTGATGAGATTATAGTTCAGGGATGACACAGCACAGAGGGAAGAATGGCAGCATTGATAACAGGTGAAGCATTCTGCTTGTTTGGATGGAAAATGAAAACCAGTGACAGGCTGGGAGTGTGGGTAAGTGAAGTACTAGTTGATGGGGAACTGGTGACCAATAAAATTTGAGAAAGAAAATAATGTGGTGTGTTTTATTAAAGTACATGATACAGATGGGTAAAACAATGGAAGATTTCAGTCTTCTTTGCTTTTTGAAGAGAAGATTAAAATATCACTTGATCACAGTCTATAAGTAGCTACACAGGGGGAAAGATACTAGAAGGCTCTTTATTCTAGGGAAAAAAGACGTGACAGGTTCTAATGGCACAAAATTTGAAGTTAAACTAATGTAAACTGGAAATAAGGCAAATTTTTTTTAACACCGGGGATAAATTAACCATTGGAGCAGCTTTTCAAAGGAGCAGATGTCTTTCCAAGAGATATTTTGTAGCTCAACCACATTTTATTGAGTTTAATGCAAATATTACCGGTTGAAATTTTATTGCCTGAGTTATGCTGCAGAGCAAATTATATGATAATATTCTCTTTCTGGAAATAAAATCTAGAACACTTGTTTGGGTAAAAGGAAAACCAATACAAATATTTGTTCACAAGTCAAAAGAGACTGAAACCAAAGCTTTTGGAAAGTATGAAAAATGTTCAGCTAAGCTGATAAACATTAGTTCACTTTTGTGATTGCCTCTGCTCTCCTTGATGCCAGGTTGAAGTGCTCCAAATGCCATAAGAAAGCTCAATCCCATATAGCAATAGAAGAAAAAAATAAATAGCATTTGAATGTAAAAGGAAACTTGTCCTGATCAGATTTCTACCTGAATATTTCATACCCAAGAGGTTAGGAACTTTCTAGCTAGAAAATATGAGAATATTGTGGTATTCTGCTGAACCCAATGATGTTCTCCTCCTTTTAAAACACTTTGATATCTACTGAAGTAAAATGCTTTATAAGAGCTAGGTATTGTTATTATCAATTAAAGTGAAATTCCAAGGTTTTTGAAGTCATCCTGAATAACTTATGCCAAATTTGCTTAAATCTGTGTTAAAATAAGACACGCAAGATTCAAGATATCCTCAGTATGTGTACATCAGCAGAGGTCCACTAATTCCAGTTTATACCCTCTAAGATTCTGGCCACAATTCAGAATATCTCCCACCCCTTTTTGTAAATTGCCTCTGATTATCTCAAGCTGCTTTCTAAAAAGTCTCAGAATACCCCCAATTAAATAAGTAAGTATCATTATTCCCATTTTACAGAGATGACCTCAAAGTTGAAGGGCCTGCTCTCAGATTAGTAAATGGCAAAATCCACATTGACTTCAGTGGAAACAGGATGTTTGTTTCTACTATTTGTGCTACAGGAGATTTCAAAGGCTCCATTATGTAACTACTGTTCAAACATATATTAAAAGACCCTCTGTTTCACAACATTTGCCATCTGAATTAAGAGAAGTCACAGCAAGTTCTTTAACAGACAGTTGGAGAGGTGAAGACAAACATAACATTGCTATGAACACCTGGTCACATTTACCAGCTTGGTGACAATTGAATTTCAAATTGAAATATTTATAGTTAACTATAATCAACCAAAATTATAAATGCTAAAAATAAACCAGAATCAAAAATTATACCAGAAGTCCTTAGTTCTTACTGGCCACCTCTCTAGCCATTATCAGTTGACAATTTATCACGGGCATCACATTAGATGTGAGTTTTGAGGAAGGATTTGAAAGAGTTTTTAACTTTGTCAATTACTTCAGAGAGAGTGCTCTATACACAAAGAGCAGCATGGGGGGAAAACTGTGAAGGCATTTGTGTGATCCAGGATACCCTGCTTCTAAATTGTGTTGCTTCACAAAACTTCTTTCCCTTTTTTGGCAAATTGTGTTAGTAGATTGGTTGTGTATAGAAACATCAGTGGTATTAGTACAAACCATATATTTTAATAAATTTGCAAAATTAAAATATAAAAAAAGCATCACTGGCATTTCTGGTTTGGAGCAGCTAAAAGATTTAAAACAGCATTGATAACAAGCCAGGAAAATTAAAGGTAGAGAAAGTAGAAAGCAGTTAGCAATCAGTAGTGGATGACGGAGGAACAGTAAATAACGAGGAAGAATGCAGACAAATGCAGATAGACATATAGCACATTCAAATGCTAACAGATGACAGACAGTTCAATGCAGACAAAAGAAATGTAATTATGACTTTGATGAGCCTTCGTGGCACAAGACTGCTTTTTGTTCATAATAAAGCATGAGGAGTAAAAAAATAGATTTTTAAAAAATGTGAGGAGGCAAGTCATTGTGTATCATTTAATGAATTATGAGAAAAAGAAAGAAAAAAGACAAATCAATGCCTCTAATGAGTCTTAATAGCCCAAATGTGTTTGTTCATGTGCGTGTACATGCATGCTTCACAAAGCATTTAGAAAAATAGTGCAAAACAAAAAGAACTCCATGTGCCATTAAATTCAAGGTTCCTTGCTGGCTACTCAGCTAGAATCACATCATCAATTTCTTTGACTTCTGTTTCTTCATCCTTAGCTTTTTTATTATTTTATTTTTAATCAAGAGCTGTAGCTTGTGCAAATAGCCAGGATCTTTGTAGATTTTGTGCACATTCCTCTTAAACATCACATACTGGCCAATGTCAGAAGTAGGAGGATGCTGCCCTAAGTGTGCTGGAGGACTGATCCATTAAAACAAAAGCTATGTTCTCTGCTGGTATAAATGGGCACAGTTCCTTTGACTTAGAGTTTCACCTACTTACATCAATAGAGGAATTTCTCCCATAATTCCATATGGATGGTCATTACTTAGTTGACAGGAGACAACTAAGAACATTCCCACTAGATTTCTGATTAGAATTTTGGAATAATTAAAGAAGAAGCTTTCCCACAGAATCCATTGCCATGTCTACTGGGACAGGATTTTGAGGCCCCAATTTAGTAATCATCTACCACAATGAAGAGTAAATAAAGTAAAGTCAGGGGAGTTCTATCAGTGTAAAAGCTGTGTAAGGAAGAGCAAAAACTAGACCACCAGAGTTTAGGCAGTGCTATGGGAAAACTCCCTGAGCAAAGGCATGATTTAAGCAGTCTACACTTTATGCATCTCATTTTTTTATCCTCAGTGCCTTGAAGTAAGTTCCCCTGTTACTTGAAACATAACAGCATCATCAGGTTTGATCATTATACCAAAATGTCTACTGATGAAATAGTTGCAGATAAAATTGATTTATAATGAGAAGATTTTCATCTTGGGGCAGCTGCATTAAAAAAAGAAAGGTGACTGTTCTCATTGTGTGTAAAGGGATAGAAAGTTCTGAAGATAATAGTGAATCAGAATACATGGATCTGTGCATTGTCTGGCTACTGAAAAATAATTGAGAATTAGGGACAGATTACATATCATGGTAATGGATAATTAAGAAATACCTGGGGTATAGATAACAGAAGGACTGCCAAACCCAAGCATTTACAACTCACGTCTCCATAAATCATGAGACGGACTTTAAAATTCTGAGATTTTAAAAATAATATTGCCTTTTTACTTGCCATCCAAGTTTTGACCATCTAGCATTCACATTTCCAAGTTTTTTCTGAGCAACAGTGAGGTCTAGAAACTTACTTCTTTAAAATGAGAGCTGAGATTCTCATATAATCAACTGATCCCAGAAACTATGGCTTTAGCATGAACATTGAATATCATCAGATAAGGATTCCTGATAACATAAATAAACCTGTCCCTCCCTTCCTCCTTCGCACCATTTTGCCTCATACAAAGCCCCCAGTAAACTATTAAATTCTCAAGTTCCTCAGGTTTTTTCAGAAAGGACTTCATTGCCTCCTTAAAAAAAAAGACAGTTATAAGTTCTTAGTACTCTTTCTGCTTGAGACAAAGAAAGGAAGGACTTTTCATGATTCAAATGAGAGGCTCAACTTATCCTAAGGATATGCTCTTGACTGTCTCTAACAAGTACTCTGCGACAGTGTGCGTATGTAGGATGTGTGACTAAATGAGTCTATAACTCAGTCCTAGTGACATTCATAGCCACAAAAGAAGTCACACTAACTTGAGACAAAACAAAAACTCACAGTGATTAGAGGAAGGTGCCTTTTTGAGTTCAAAGAAAAAAATTAGATTAAAATAAGTAGTGTTTCATTGGTCAAGGCAATGGCGAAAAATACATACGAGAAAAAAAAGTGTGATCCATGCAAGCTATCTCCATACAGAAATGGTTTCTTTAAATATAATGATCATCTCTCTATTACTTGTTGAACCAATGTATAACATGTCAAGCTGGAACAGGCTGTTCTCCAGAGACTTGTGGGTTTGAGAACTGCAGAGGCTGAGAAAAACAAGAGAGACAAAATTATCTTTTGCTAATGCCTTCCCTAAGCTTAATGAAGCTCACTCTAAGCTTTCATTCCTAGTAAGCTTTTGTAAATGAGTTTTGCTCACCAGACAGATTTTCTCAGTATCCCAAAAGCCAAATAAAATACAGCATCTTTCCCAGTCCCTTCTAAAGAATGGGAATGACATTATGAAAAATGTGATTCATACCAATGACAAAATATTATGTCATAATCATCAAGATATTCATAATGTCAACACAAGTAGCCTCATAACTTTCAGCAGTGTATTCCCACTTCCATATAGTACTCACACCTCATTAAACTACATCCCTTCCATCTTTCAGCCATAAGGGAATATTTTTTGAATGGGTGATGAATGTCTCACTGGTTCAGTAGAACTAGCCAGAGTTCTAACCCCTCCTTCATTCTATCAACAGTTCCCCTAAGTCTAAGATGCAAAATCTTCCTGGCTATAAAGAAACCATTAAAGTGGCATAAACTCTCTTTTACCAGATCTTGAAAACGAGCTTGCGATTGAGAGAAATGAAACCAGTGCATCAACCAGGTCCTTTGTTTTAACTCAGATTGAAAAGGTGTTGACTACTCTGGCTACCTTTCTATAACTCACTGTCTACAAATCTGTAACATGGGTGCTTTGTACAGCTGAAGAACTAAACAAATTGTTTCACAAGACATTTTCATTACCTCAGAATCCTCTCAAAGACTTGAAATTTAGTGTCAGTTTATCAGGATGCCAAATAGATACCATCTGTTTGGTATTTCTGCTTGCTTTTTAGCTTTGCTTTCAGGTGATCAGTCTGCAGCAGAAAGACATGCTTTCCCACCCTCAAGTAATAGACATTACATTAATAGACTTTGGAACAGAGACCTGTTGGAGAAGAAGCATAATGTGATTCTAGCTTATTTATCTCTGTGCTCTACTGTATAGCGGCATCACCTCAGAGAGTAAGATTCTTGGACTGTGTTCTCTGATGGTCAGGTTGTTTTCTTTATGCTTTCTTCTTAACAGAACTGGTATTGTTTCTGATTTTCTTTTTCACCCATTCGTTTTGCAGTAACATTTTTCTTTAAAAAAGCATAAATATAAAACATCCTCCACCTTCATAAAATGTCATTTGTATTCTGTCATAAATAGGCAATGTCCCAGAAAAGACTTCTTCTAAATGGATTTCAACAGGATTCTCTTCAGTCATTGATACATAAGATTTTCTCTGGCACAGAATACTAATTTCCCACCATCTAGTGGAAAGATCTCAGTTTTTCAGAAAATTCTCAAAAGCTATGGGAAAATCCTGCTTGTCTTATGTCAGCTGCGCCATGGATAACAATGGAATGATTCACTTGAGTAATCCTAGCAGAACAGGGGTCTATACTGTATCTATAACACATTTCTGTTGATAGTGCCACTTTGAAGAAGATCTTTAACATTGTTATTTTGAGGCCATTTTTTTGTTGTTCTTTTGTATCTTCTCTGAATCTTCACATTTCCTAACTTTTAATGACTAGAGACCTCACTTATTTACCCTTAACCAAACATGGTGAATACAGAACAATGTTACCTACCTCTGGCCATGTGAAAGGAGTGGTAGGGTATGTCTACACAGCAAAGTTATTTAGAAATAACAGCCCTTATTTCGAAATAACTTTCCTAGTGTCTTATCAGCCAAACCGCTATTTTGAAATAAATTCGAAATAGCGGAGTGCTTATTTCGAATTTGGTAAACCTCATTCTACGAGGAATAACGCCAAATTCGAAATAGCTATTTCGAAGTAAGTGCTGTGTAGACACTTATTTTGAACTAGGGGGCCTACAGCCTTCCCAGGGTGCCCTGGTGGCCACTCCAGCCAAGAACACTTCTCTCCCTCCCCCCCTCCCTGGAGCCCTTAAAGGGGTTGACTCTGGCCACAGTGCCTGTGCCAACTCGAAGTCTGCCAGCCCAGAGCCAGTAGTCACTGCCCCTGACCCAGTGGCCCCAAAACATGAGCCAGCAAGCCACTGGCAGCCAGCCCTCCACTGCTCCCCAGGAGCAGTCTGCCAGCTTCCAGGAGCCTGCCAGGGCCCGGAGAAGGCGGGTACCTTCCTGGTCCAGGGTGGAGATCATGGACCTTATTCAGGTTTGGGGGGGATGCCCCCAACGTCCATGATCTCTGCACTAGATGGAGGAACGCGGCTGTCTATGGCAGGATGGCTGCGAGCCTGGCCACCAAAGGCCACATGCGAACCCAGAAGCAGGTTTGCATGACAATCAAGTTGGTCCGGCGAGACCCCTCCCACTTTTTGCCCTTGCTTCCCCCTTCCAGGTCCCTCCTCCCAGTTTTCCTCCTCCCCTCTTCCACCCTCTCTTCTTCCCTCTCCCGCCTCCTTTCCCCAGTCTCACCAGAGTTTCATTACCCCCTCCCCCAGTTTTGTTAAATAAAGAGAGTTTGTGTTCATGAAAACATGTGTATTTTATTTGACATCAAGAAGGGGTTAGGGAGGAATATGTGGAAGGACGTGAGGGAGGAATGAGGCACAAGCCCCCAGTGGGGCAGACCAGGGAGGCTCTTAGTGCTCCTCAGGGTGGAAGCTCTCCCGCAGAGCCTCCTGGATACTGATAGCCCCCTGATGAACCTCCGGGATGGCAGCTTGCAGAAACTGCAGCCAGGCTCGCAGCAACGTGTCCAAGAGAAGCACCAGAGTGCCCAGGGGCAGCTCTGGCTCCATGTTGCAGAGTGCTGTGGTGTCCCGAGTGAGGGCAATCAGAGCACGCAGAGACAAAATGCTTTATTGTCCCTCATCGAGGTAGACAAGCAAGCAGGGAAACCTGAGAACTGGCTGTCCAGGGGGGGTCCCTTTAAGCACAGACCTCAGATAGCCTCAGGCAGCAGCCCCACACAGTAAGTCCTGACCTGATGCCCTGCCGGAACTGGTTCCAACCAGCCTTAAATGTGATTCAGAGTCCACTCAGTGTGGACGCGCTCTTTCAAAATAGCAAAATGCTATTTTGAAATGCATTTTGTGTGTTGACGCGTTATTTTGAAATAAGCTATTTCGAAATAACACTGTAGTGTAGACATACCCGTAGAGTCTTAGACATGCCTTGCCCTAACTAAATTAACTTCAGCAGACACTTTAAAAATTCTCTTTTGTAATCTACTTACTATTAAAAGCACAGTTCAGTGGGCTTTTTGGTTTTGGGGTTTGGGTTTTGTTTTTGTTTTTGTTTGGTTGGTTTTTTGGTGGGGAGTTAAGCTAAACATTTAACAACACACACAGAATCTAATAGATTTAAGGAATCTGTTCTAATTTCCTAGTTTCAAAATGGAAAAGAATTATTATTTAAGACATTTACAATTTTAAAATGTGAACTATTTTTGTGGAACCCATAGCCCTTTGTCTATTGTGATCTCCTGCAACCTCTGTTCTGAACTCAAAATGGGGTCTCTTTCTGACATTCTCAAGACAAATATATTTCTTCCTGTCTCAGTCTCCCAGCTCATACAGAGGAATCTCCCTTTCAGCTTCCCAGGGAGAAGATGGGGATTAATCCTTTAATGTACACATAAGGCCTTTTCCTTTTGCTTACACTGGAGCAAATTATACATTACTCTACTGATGTCAATGGAGTGTAAAATAGGCGTAAGTAAGAGTTTTCATTAGAATCCCTGTGGTTGATCAACAGTCATTTCTCGTCAGACAATCCATTATGCTTGAGGTGTTCTGATGTTAAGGGATAGTATTAGTTTCTTCGTTATTTCAGGATTTTAATGTCATTATGGAACTCCTCTGGAATTATTGGCTGGAGTTTTCAGAGGAGCCTGAGAGTTAGGTGCACAATGGGATTTGAGTGCCTAGCTCCCCTGATAATCCCAACCATTACCTTCATTGTATTAGCTGAGTCTTCAGAAAGTGCTATCTGAGTCACACTTGTTGAAAATATTTCAAAAGAACAATGAACATTCAAAATATCCTAAACCACTAAGGGTATGTCTACACTGTGCAGCTATTTAGCAATAAGCTATTCCAGAATAAAGCAACAAATGGTCTGATAGCACTCTAAAGACTAACAAAACATGTAGATGGTATCATGAGCTTTCATGGGCACAGCTTTCCGGTCATCTGAAGAAATGGGCTGTGCCCACAAAAGCTCATGATACTATCTACATGTTTTGTTAGTCTATAAAGTGCTACCAGACCATTTGTTGTTTTTTCTGTAACAGACTAACTCAGCTACCCCCTGAAGCTTCTATTCCAGAATAGTTATTCTGAAATAGCTTATTTCAATATAGCTTCCAAATTAGTCTGAGGCAGGCTTCCATAATGTAGACATGCTATCTTGATTTAGAGCCCCAGGAGGCACTGCGGAGGAATAACTTAGAATGGCCCCCGTGAGGGGCTATTTCAAAATAGCAGCAGTGGAGCATCTACACACACCTTATTTTGAAATAGCTACTTCAGAATAGGCATTATTCCTTGTAGAATGAGGTTGACAGATTTTGGAATAAGACGTCAGTAGACGCTCACATTGTTATTTAAAAATAAAGCTAGTTAACTCAAAATAACGCTGCAGCGTGGGCACACCCTTAAAGAGTTCAGAGTGTCATGTTATTTTTTCCAACATCACAGAGGAATCAATATCAGTATTCCTCAAATCTAGCAGTACAGATTTAACAATGCTTGTATTACAGTTATAACATTTGACTCAAAATCAGAGTTATATGTACTTTAAATAAGGTTGCCAGGTGTCCGGTTTTGAACCAGACAATCCAGTATTTGAGCTTTCTGTTTGGGAAACAAATTGAAAAATATAAATGAGAAAATATAAATGTCCAGTATTTTCTAAATAAGATGTAACGTAGATTGTAATGTAATGTCAAGTGTGTCCAGTATTTTTGTTGAAACCATTTGGCAACCCTAATTTCAAAAAGGGATTGAACTTTTCTCAGTTTTTTTGTTTATTGAGCTGAAAGTATACTGGGTCCTGTTAAATCATTTGGAATATCCCTTTCATAAGAATGGTCTCCTTAAAAAATACTAAAGGTCATTGAAGCCTGCTGAAAACAGCCTGAATGTGAAGAGAAGGATTACTGCTCCTTGAATCTTGAATATGCAAGTAAAAATTAATCTGATTTTTTAATAAAAAATAGAATCAATAGGCTTTTGAGATCATTTGGGAAGTAAGAGAGATGGACTTGTTGATCAGAAGCTGATGTTGTTTCTAGATCTATATTGATTGTCTGTCTTCTAGCCCTTCTCCACTAAAAGTGAAAGAGAAGAGATGGAGGCCCTGGAGACAATATAATGAATTTGGCGGAGTGACTTTTATTGTAGTTCACGTTTTCAGTTCTATATACATCCATCAGAGTGTGTCTCTGATAGACGTGTGCTAGATGGCTTTGTGTCCAGGGATGGACAACTTCCCAACTAAGTTCAATGCCTGGCTTTAATACAAAAAAAGAGTTTCTATGCTTTTATTGAGAACCTGTTTCAGCAACAACCCATAATGGCCATTTTTCACCTTGGAGAAAGGCTTTTCCTGCAGTTCCAGCTTCCACCATGCTAGGTAGTGAAGAAACAAATTAGCAAGTAACAGAAAAGCTCTCTCATCTCAAGTAATTGGTCTTCCATTTTTAACCTGAGATTTTGGGCACATAAACAACTGCAGGAGCAATTCATATGCCTATTGAATTTTAGCCAGTTTCTTATCCCCACAAGCTAGTTATTTAGATAATTACCCAGCATTGCCTGGGTGGGAAGGGAGGCCACCCTAGCCTCTTGCTGGTGCTCCCCAGGTGAGTTGGTGGCCAGAGTAAGGGGAGGCCTGGCCCAGAGGGGAGCCCAGGATGGGAGGAGGGCCTGGCCTTTTGGCTGGGGGGGGGCTGGCAGGTTGGCCCAAGGCTGGAGCGGGTCCAGGGTGGTAGGAGGGCCTGGCCAAGGGTTTGGGGGGCAGCATGGGGTAGGTGGAAAAGGGCCAGCACAGGGCCAGGAGTTTGGGGGTGGTGTTGGAGAAGGGGGGTCAACCTGGGACTGGAGATTGAGGGGGCCTGGCCCAATAATGGGGGGCTGGAGCAGCACCGTCCTCCCCTGCTGGCGCTTCCCAGGCCCAGACAGGGGGGAGGCCATGCAGGCTAGCTGGCTGTGGCCACATTGGGTGGCCTGTTGGTCAGTCCTGGGTGGGAGAGGGCAGGGCTGCACTGCCCAGCACCTTTGGTGTACACCAGGGAGGGTGTGGCAGTGGGGCAGCAGGGCTTCCTCCCCCAGACTGGCACTGAGGCTGAAGGCCAGGGGGAAGGGTTTAAGGGAGGGAGGCAGGTAAGATGGCGAGCCCCTTCCCCAGCATCCCACTGCCTTGGTGGTGTGGCTGCACCCAGTGATCACTCTGCATGGTTAGCTGTCTCCCATGCTCACTTCCTCCAGTGGTGACTGAGAGTATCAGGCCCCTCCTCTCTCTGCCCCCTCCCTTTCATGTTATTGAAAACAATTGAATTCTAGTTACATCCTGTTTTCCTAGCATAACCAAATTCTGACCATGCTTTAAGTTAGGATAAGAGGAAGTTGCATACCAAATGTTGTGGTCTTAAGACCTACCATTTAAAAGGAGCTCTTGAACAAATGAACTCACAGAAAGACACACAGATGGATTCACAGACAGATGCATAAATATATACAGGAGGCCCCACTTTACAATGGCCCAATTTACGACCCTCCTCACTTACGACCTTTTCTGTAAGTGCGGAAGGGCCCGAAACCTCCCGACTTATGTCCTCGGCCCCGCATTTACGATGGCGTATATGACGCCTGTCGTAAATGTGGGCTCAAGTTATGATGCCTCCGAATTGCGATGCTGTTCCTAGAATCGATCGCGTCGCAAGTCAGGGACAGCCTGTATACAGAGAGAGAGAAGAGAGAGAGAGACCTGAATTTCAAGTGAAAATTATTGGCCACATCTGAATTTGTGATTATTTGAATACACTACACCTTGTACAGAAGTGGAAACCAATGACTAGCAATTTTATGGATTTGTCTTCACTACAGGCTCTTTGAGTTACTATTAACTGACATGAAGCTGACCACTATTTTGTCCTAAACTACTATGGGCACAAATCATGTCACCCAATATTGGGTAAAGTACCTCTTCTCAAACATAGAATCGTAGGGTTACCACAAGGATCATGCAATTTAACCCCCTACCAGAATGTAGAATTTGTTGTGTCTAATCATCTAAGACCTATGGCTTCCCAGTCTGCTTTTACACATAATGATGTTTTCTACTGGAATCTAGATGTATCTGCTTGACTGGATACCTGTATGATTTCTAACATATCTTTATTCACATACTATCTAGTGAATAAAGCTTCAACTGTTTTTTGGCAAGGTGTTTACAGGTGTTCACAGCTATCAATCAGTCAGTCAGTCAATTACTCAATCAATCAACAAAAAATAGCAAGTATTTTCAGGAGATTTTGCTCTTAGGATGGCTTTGCCCAGCTTCTGTCCTGATTTTATTGTAAAGAAAAGAGCAACAAAGAAGCGGCAAATTGAAAACCTTGAAACATGTTGGTCAAACTTAGGCTACATCTACACAGCAACGTTATTTCGGAATAACTAGAGTTATGCCAAAATAACATAGTCCGCGTCTCCACACAAGCAGTTATTTCAACATAATGTCAAAATATTGTCGAGCTGGAGGGCTGCTTACTCCAACTTCTGTAACCCTCATTGTAAGAGGAGTAAGGGAAGTTGGAGGAAGAGTGCTCTATCTCAAAATAACTGCTGTGTAGACAGTGCCAAAAGTTGAAATAAGCTATTTTGACTTAAGCTTTGCAATTAGAGTAGCTCAGGCTGCATAGCTTATTTTGAATTTAGCCCTGCTGTGTAGACATGCCCTTAGATACAAGAGGAAATCTATGACACTCTCCAGATTCCTGTGTGTCTTGGAAAGAGATGGGGAGGAAAACTCCAAAGGCAATTCTCAGAAACAGTTTGTCATGATTTTGTCAAAAGCTTACTACAGAACCCCCCTGTTGGAAAGAAAGGAGGATCTCTGGTCGGGCAAGCCTGTGAAGTGCAGAACCCTAAGGCACTGTGCACTTGATGATACTGATGTGACCCTCCCTAGTCAATGCATAGCAGATAACTATGGGTTGGAAAGAAAGCAAGAAAGCAAGCAAGCAAACAAGACCTTCAAAGGAGACACATTTTATATTTGAAAATTGCAGGGTCTTATCCTATTGGAAGAGTTACTGACCTAGATGGACCATTCATCTGACCCACTATGGCCATTGTTATGTTCTTAATTGTTTTACTAATTTGCAGATAAACAGCTTTATACCTTCATTCTGTCGTAAAATTCAACAAGCAATACCGTTAATACCATTTAAAAAAGCATACTGTCACTGCAGATTTTAATACTGAATGTATTCTTTCTTTTTCACCTCCTAAACACTCTTTCCTTTCCAAATCACAGTGATAAAAACCAAAACTATTCCTAAGTAAAAAGCACATATTTTATTTGTCAGAAATTAGTGATAAATTGACTATAATTCCAATTTCCCTTTCGATCGCCTGTAAATTCAGGAACCAAAGCCCATTTAAGTAAATGAGTGCACTTCAATTGATTTTTTGATCAGGCTCTATGACAGAATGAGAGTAAGCTGAAGGTTCATTAATACGCTGCAAGCTTCCACTGGCAGGAGCCAAATTGGGGAGATACTTTTATTAAGGGTGGGGTACTTACTCAGGCTACGTCTACATTACGATTTTTTTCTGCAGAAAATATGCTAATGAGGGACTAATTAGCATGAGTTGTGACATCATTAGCATATTTTCTGCCTTTTATTTTTGCATAAGGGGTTTTTGTGCAAAAAAAAAGCAGTGTGGACTTTTTTTTTGCACAACCCCCCTGTTTTGCACAAGAGCTTTATGCCTGTCCCGGAGAGGGATCTGCCTCAGTTAACAAGGGCTTGGGATCCCATAGATTCAATAGATCCTGTTGCCACTTAGAAGGCAAGCTGGAAGGAAGGGCAAAGAAGCCCAAAATCTCGGAGTGGTGAGATCTTTCCCCAATCTTTTACTCTGTGCTTGAGAAAATCTTTGTGGAGCTGCGACATGAAGTTACATGAGATATTGTAAATGAAGTACACTGTGGGGAACTTACTAAGAATGTGTGAAAAGAGGAGACTGAGGGGGGATATGATAGAGGTATATAAAATCATGAGTGGTGTGAAGAGGGTGAATAAAGAAAAGTTATTCATTAGTTCCCATAATATAAGGACTAGAGGACACCAAATGAAATTAATGGGTAGCAGGTTTAAAACTAATAAGTTCTTCTTCACACAGTGCATAGTCAACCTGTGGAACTCCTTGCCAGAGGAGGCTGTGAAGGCTAGAACTATAACAGAGTTTAAAGAGAAGCTAGATAAATTCATGGAGGTTAGGTCCATAAAAGGCTATTAGCCAGGGAGTAGGAATGGTGTCCCTGCCCTCTGTTTGACAGATGCTGGAGATGGATGGCACGAGACAAATCGCTTGATCATTGTCTTCGGTCCACCCCCTCTGGGGCACCTGGTGCTGGCCACTGTCAGCAGACAGGCTACTGGGCTAGATGGACCTTTGGTCTGACCCAGTATGGCCATTCTTATGTTCTTATGTTATGTTCTTATGTAAGAATGTTTGTATAGAGAAATCCAGGTGAGGGAGGGCATTCTGTAATAGGCTAACTCCCTTTACTGTTTCTTCTACTTATAATGTGCAAATAACACAGCCATATCTGCAAAACAAGCTGTTTTGATTTGGTTTTTATGTTATAGTTTTTCATTCTCTCTTATTGCATCAGCGGGCCTTTAGTATGGATCACTTGGCTAACCCCACTTACAATCACAGTTAACTTAAGAGGAGTGTACTTCTGTGTCCCCCTTTCAGTTGATTTCCTTTACAACCATACACAGCAGTTTGTTTTTTAAAAAGCTTCATCAATTTTAGAAAAAGACACTGTTTAAGGTCCAAGCAATCAGGCTATAGCCAAGATTAATAATTCAAAGGAGGGAAATAAATAAATAAATCCGACTAAGCTATGGAGGGGGGAGGTTTTAAAAGCTGGTAGGTTACTAACTCCTCAGCTATCCCACAATGTGTTCTTAAATGTTGAGGTTTCTTGTGTTCCTCCAACCGGCCTAACCCTGTGCTTTGCTGCCACCTTGGCAAAGCAGAGAGACTTACAAGCAATTCCACTACAGCGTAGTGCTTGTCTTGCTTTTTAATGCTTCTCTGGGAATTGATGTCTGATTTTTCCAGTTTAGAAAGCTTCCTATTTGTACATAAGAGGGATGATGGAAATGATAATCATGATTGTAAGACTTCACTCATTCCGGCATAATCACACTACTTATACCATCGGGTTTTTTTTTAAAAACATATAACTGTATCAAGAATATTTCCTGCACTTTATAAGGTCTTTCAAGGAGGGTTGTTTAAATCAAAGAAGTTAAAGAAATGGGGGGGGGGGGGGGGGGGGATATATTTGATCCCTCCCTTGGCAAATACAGCATGATTCCCTTCTGTGTTTTGTCCTGTCTAGTTTTAAAGGCTTAATGAAAAGAAAAAGCAGATTAGATGTATTGACCAGAGTATCTGGAGTTCAGGAAAATATTTTCTTACAGAATCTTTACCACTTTTAGTTGATGGGTTTCCTTCTGCTGATGTCAGTTCTTTGGAGGGGGCCAGGATCGTCTATTGGAAAGTTGTTTTTAAAATGCACATTAAAAATCGGCGGAGTGTTGATAATGCCTTTGCCTGTGGATTCCTTTCTATCTTTTCTCGGTGTCTAAAAACTTCGCAAAGCAGTGGAAGTGTCCCGGAGGAGCCTGGAGCCTGGTGCGTGGTGGAATCAAGCTTTGAAAGCCCACAAACACGCACCCTTGATTGCATTTTCGACTTACCCAAGACTTATTTCTCCAGATGACCTTGTCTCTTCCCTCCCGCCCCGTGAAGGACACATGTTCTCACATGTTCAAGTTTAATGGTGGTAAAGGCTTTTCTTTGGTCATTGGCAGTGCCTCCGGGAGACACTTTCCCTTTTCTCTTGCGGGTACTTTGACTTGTCCCTGTTGAAGCTACTATAAATAACCCTCCAAAAGGCGAAGCCAGCACTTTGAATGGAGCAGTATTTCCATCGACTCCAGCACACCCCTCAATGGGGAACGTGCCAGAAGGGGGACACAGGACGAAACAGCAAAGGGAGTGCGGGAAGGGGACGACTTGTCTGAAGGGTTGCACGCTAGAATTGCGACCTCTCCCAAACCCGGGACAAAAGATATGGCCCCACAGGGGTCTGCTTTGCCTAGAGGACCCAGCAAGTCCCTCAACCCAGAGAAGAAATGTTTGGCTCCCAGGCTAAACCCGGCCCCCGGAGTTACTACGCCCGCTGTTCATGGAAAGCAAACTAAGAACAGACACTGACCGGCTACAACAAGACGCAAGCCAAGCAGCTTTGCTGATGACCTCCAAGGGGCAAGCCCAGCTGGGTTGGGGTTTCCCAGTGACCTCTGCGACTGCTCCTCGGGGAGGCCGCGAAGGGTTAAGCCGCAGACTTGCTTGCGAGACCCAGTTTGAGGAAGAACAAGTCTGAGGCTGCTGGGTGCGCGGCAGCCACACGCTGGGAGCTGTCACACTCACTTAGGAGCGCCGCAGCTCCGCCTGTCACCAGTGAGTAATGATCACACGTCGATAAGATCGCTCAGCCTTGTTGAGCTGGGAGCGCTCGGGGAAGGGGGGACGGGTTAACCACTTCAGCCGTGGGCTGGTCAATGCCAGCCAGGGGTCAGTGACCGGCTGGACAGCAGCTCCGAAAGCCCCTTTCCTGGAGAGGAAGCTGGGGCGATGGTGACCCTTGCCAGCTATGGAAAAAAGGAGACCTGGGTGGTGATCCCTCAAACAGTACCATGCAGGAGGCCAGCGCTTCTGCAAGCTTCTCTCCTTTCCACCTGCCGGACCCAGCAGGATTTGGATGAGCTCTCTGGGAGGAACCTCCGCCTCAACAGGTAACAGCTGGGAGTCTGGGGCAGTTGCATCTTTCCTTCTGGGATGGGATGAACTGGAGCTGAGATCTGTGTAGTCGGTACCTCTCTTTGACCTTAACGTGGGATGGAGGAGCCAGCCTTAGGGCTACCAGGGAATTGTCAGAGCAGCAAGCTCGAACATTGCTCTGCAAAGCAGATCTCGGCAAGTCAGGCTCAACAATGTTTATAAGTGGGGCTGCTGAGAGCCCTTGAGCCAAACTGAAACCCCCTAGATAATGGAGACTACTTCAAGTCGGGGGGGTGCTGCAGCATCCCGACTTCCAGCACCTATAGTCGGGCATTTGTGAGAGCGGCTCTGTCAAGGGGTGGGGTAGGGGAGATAGTGCAGCAAACTTCCCTTGCAATCGGTCCCACTGACAGCTTTTTAATAAAGCTTTTTGTAGGGTTCACAAGGAGAAAATGTCTCTCACCTTGTACTAGGCAGCTTCAGAAAAACGAACTTTAAAATAATTACCTTTAAAAGCCCCCTCCCACCCCCGGGGCTCCTGGCCCTTAAAAAAACCTCAGGATCCAGCTTTGAAAGACTCTGTTCATGCTCTGGAATGTTTAGGTCCGATTTAACCCCTTGGGGCTGGCGCTGCCTTGATTCCTCGAGATGAAGCTGTACGCAGGGAATAAGTTTGATGGCAGTAGCTCTTCTCTTCGGTGGTTAGCAGTGATTATTTCCACCCTGCCTTGAACCCAGCGCTTCAGCTTTCCCTGATTTGCACAGGGCTCCCTTCTGAGCCCTGGCCACCACGCTTTGTGAGCAGAATCCTACTGATCCCTGGGGGACCCTGGACAAGACACCTACCACCCCTGTGCTGAAAAGGTAATCAAGCCGCTAGGGGTGTTTGCCATCACGCAGACAACTCCTCCCCCGCCTCCCGGTCCCTACAGAGGGGTAGGATATTCTAGCTTCCCCATCGTGCTACAGTCTTCCCACATCCCCCCTCACCCCCCAGTCGCTGCACTGCACCTGTGCAGATAAATGTGTCATCTGGAAGCAAGATCAAGGTCAGGGTAGTGACGGTCACAGGCGGCTTCTACTCTGCTCGGAAAAATAGCGCCTACGGGACTGGGCAGTGAGCAGCGAGCTTTGATGTTGTATCCGCTGAGGAAAGTGCCTGGCAAGATGGTACCGGCTGGCTGCCCTTCGCCCCTCATTTGCCCCTTGGCACGCTTTTCAGCGCATTTCTGCAATACAACTTGTCTCGGCTGCGGGCTGTTTCAGTGCACTATGGTTGTAGGTTGTCTCGATACACCTTTAAGGGCACTACAACGTGGGGAAAAGGTTGGCGCGCGGAAGGAACAGTCTAAGTTCTGCTGGTGGTGGGGCCGGGGGAAGGAGGTGAAGAGAGAGACACAGCTATACACACAAATCCCGTCTCTAAACACTGGCCATCTCTATTGCGTCAAATAGAGCACCTCCATCGAGTGACAAGAGGATGAGATATGCTTTTGAAATTAGGGGAATAATTTAGACCCCCACATGAATTTGGAATAAGATGTAGAACCCATGCCAAATGGCTTCGCTTTCAACTACCGATGACCAGAAATGTCAAGTTGATAATGCAGCCAAAAGCAATGAACAAATAAAGCCTGAGAAACTTCAGTTGCCTCTCCTGGCTAAAAGACACATGGCATTGATCAAATTCACCTATCTCCCCCCCCCCTTCCGCTCTCCCTACCCCTACAAGAACTTAAAACAGCCTGTGTCCTAAACTTTCCAGGTTGCGCCCCCTCCTCAGGAAAGTCTATATTGTAACTTGCTCTTCAAAATTAAATAGCTCAGCTTCTAAGAACATAGCAAGCACTTATTAATGAACTAGGCAGGCATCTTCTTGTTTTTTCTTCCGCACTGAAAGTAATGCAGACCATCCAGAACATGTGCAAAAATCTCTAAATAGATTCTTAGCTCCGTACACAACGTCAGCAAGAGGTTTATCTGATATGTATGGCCAGACATAGTTGGCCATAAAATACATCCTCAGGTTTCTTCAGCAGTTTTCAAGCCTTGGGTGACCGATGACGGCAATCGAGCAGGGTATTTAAAAAAAGATCCCTTTCTTTCCCAAAGGATAAGATATTGTCCTTTGTTGTTATTTCCCAGACAAAAGTTCGCAGAGAAGGACAAAGAGAGAAAACGTAAATGCTTGTATGCATGTGAAATAACGCCATGTTGGTGTAGAGGATTATTATAATTTGGACACTTTTACATTTGGATCTCTTGCCCCGGGAGTTTCTTTTACTTCAGATATCCCTCGCTGATATTATCCTACAGCCCTCAGATAGGAAAAGGATCATACGCTGCCCTTATTCCTAACTAGGGGGTGAGGAGCAGGAACACATTATGCAAGAATAGCCTCCGTGGCTGTGTTGCCAGCGCTACCTCCTTTTGCACAGCGATCTGGCGAGAGGGAGGCAAGGACAGCCCCTCTTGGCGATTAAAACAACTAACCCCACACAGCGGCCCGCATCCCTTCGCATGGCCAGCGCCTTGTCGCGCGTTCTGCTGGAGTAGCAGACCCGGCTCGCTAAACGGCGTTTGGCAGGGAATGGGTTAAAAAAAAAAAAAGCCCCAGCGGCTGACTTTGCCTCTTGGAAAGCTTTAGGTTGCAGCCCTGCGCTGCCTTCCAAGCATTCTTTAAACTAGAAATGTGGGAGGGACTCCGGGAGGGGGGGGGGGGGGATGGCTATCAACTGAATTCATTACTGTAAACATCTCCCTGGGGTGTCAGGCAGGGAGGGGGAGAGCGAGGGGGGAAGCACGACTTACATTAGCAGGGAATAGTCAGATCTGAGGCATCATTACTGCTGAGATCAACCCGCAGCCCGAGCTGAGAGCAAGCGCGGGGGCGAGGAGAGCTGGAGAGACAGGCAGATACTCACACAGACGTGTCCCTGCGGTCTCCCCTGAGACTTCACACAGTCCTGGGTCTCTGCGCCTCCTCCTCCTGTGAGCCTCTCCTCGTCTCCAGCGGAGAAAACTACCGGGCTTGGTCGGGTTCCTTCGGCTTCTCCCGCCCTTCCTTCCTTCCTGTGTCTCGGCCAGCGGGAGGGCAGGCAGGGGGAGACGCGAGGGGAGAAAGTGCACCGGGGATGCCAGTGCCCTGGGCAGCGCGCTGGAGGAGGAGGTGGAGGAGAAAGGGGGAGGATGGTGCCGCTGCCTCCTAGGGGAGGAAGGCGAGAGAAGGGGAAGGGAGCTCTCCGAGGAGGCACAGGCAAGCGCCAGCCTGCGGGGACCAGCAGCCTGCAGGGAGGGCTTGGGCTCCGGCAGCTTTTCGCCCGCACCACTTTGGATACCGCAAAAGGCGACCGGCCCGGCCACCCGCAAGGAGAAGCACCGTCAGCTGCAGCCAAAGTTTTGGCTTGGGGGGCCAAAGGCGCAGAGGCGGATTATGATCGGTGCCGGAGAAGGACTCCTAGCCCTGCCAGGTACAGATGGGATTTCGTTGCTCCCTGCTAAGTCCGCTTCCCCAGCAGTTGTCAGCTACCCCAGCCCCGAGCTCAGTAAAAGAAGGTAAGAAGTTAATGATCCAGGATCGGGTTCTGTGCTCGAAATATCATCATCCATCTCAGAGACCGTGTGTGTGTCTGTGTGTGTGAGACCCCCCCCCACCACCACCACATTTATGAATGGTATGTGACAAGTGTCAGGAGGCTTGCTTGGTTATTTTACACCGGTTAGTGAATTTCAGTGCAAGTTCCATGGCGTTGGTGTGTTTCGGTCGGAGTGTATTTTTAGTGGATCTCAAAGCGTTCCCCCCTCCGGGTCGCAAATAATGTTAATGACTATAGATTGTCCGCTACCATTTGAGCATCCATACAAAAGACAGCCTCCCTCCCAACCGCTCCTTTATGCGCCCTAACCTCTCCATGATATAGAGATTTCAAAGGAAACACCTCGAAGATTTGTAGAGACGAACGTTTGAAGTTATAATCGTTAGGAGTGGGAGTTTTATTTAATGGGGAGGTTGGCATCTGGAACTTTAACAGATGAGCCAAACTCGGAAGAAGTGGCAGATCGCTCACTGCCGACCAGCATTAAGAAATCCAAATGAGCAGACAAGGGGAGGAAAGGGAACCCACTGTACAAGCATCCAAATCCATAAGATTCCTATTTATAGCGACACGAAAAGGGGTGGGTGGATGAGTGAGAGCAAGAGAGAAACAATTGCATCGAATCTTCCAAACAGACAGCAGCCTCTAATGTAAATCGCCAAACCATGATGATTAAAAAAACACACCTCTCCACTGTGTGAGGCTAAAAACAAAACACCAGCTGCAAAGTAAGGGAGAAGCTATCTACTTTCTCTTCCGAGTGGGAATCGGTCAACAGAAGCTTTTGATTAATTGTAATGGAGCAACCCTATTTTAAGGCTTACAATAAGCTAATAAAGTCAAAGGCACAAATCCTCCTAACTGCCTGGGCAGTGTGTGGAAGGTGCTGATTAGATTCCTTCAGATGCTGCTTTTGGTCATGCAGAACCGCCACTATACAGAAAAGAGGCTGTCTGTATTTTTCTAGGAAGCCGGATAGACACCAAACCCAGTCTCTCTCTTGCTCTCTCACACACATGCGTTTATTTACTGCATCTAACTTCTGTGAGCTTTCAAACTAATGGAATCTAATAGATTTTAAGCTTGATCTAATATATGGAGCGAAATCCTACAGTCTTTACTCAGAAATAAAGCCCCACAAATCTCTCATGCATCTCATTCATGGCTTTATTGACTGATACGATTTTTACCCAAAGGCACTTTTTATTTAGTCATGGATTTAGAGAAAAGTCACTTGAGAGGGCTCTTTATATGGAAATGAAAGTGTGTTGGGGGGGGGGAAAGGGGGTTAGATTTCTGACATTTTCCCAAAGTAATTGAAAGGTACTGCACCAAATACCGGGGGTTTTTTTGTTTGAAAAGTGTATAGTATTAAAAATACAATACTGAATTATTCCAGGCTGATGTAACTCTTGAAAATGATACTAAAAAGAACCCACAATGAAACATTGCAAAAATATCTATGCAACTAGCCCCTGCTACTGGGCTATGAGGGGACATTACATACACACCTTCTCCATTTGTAGATTTACCTACTAAATTGCTATTCTCCCTCCTGACTGGGTAGCTAGGCAAGTAAAAGAACATCATGCAGGCCACAAACTGTGCGAATGAAGCAATTCCAATCCCTTTGTTAAAGTAGTGTTTGTAAAATTGTCTGTGCTCAGAAGGACACTCCTCACAGTTTTCAGAAGTCCCAGGCTGTTACAAAGATGATTTGTGTTGGAATGCACATGGTATTCTAAAAAAGATTCCCTTCTTTCTCTCTCTCTCACTCACACACACACACACACACACACACTATATTTCTTATGATATTTTATCTGGGTTTGCCTCTGTCTGGATCTAATCTGAGCCACTGTTACAAGTCACATTTATATCCTGGCCTATTGGATAGCTTGATTTAGGATTTAAGCACATATCTCCCTAAAGCAACCAAATACTCTCTCAGTTGGAATCTGCATTACATGGGCTATGGTTTCAGTCCAGAGTCAAGAATGAGCTAGCTTTGAATTGTTTAAAATAGCAGATCTCCAAAGTGTAGTATCTTATCAGGTTTGATTTTTCCATACCTCTTAACAGAAGAAAAAGGAAAACTGTGTTTTACAAACTGAAAAACAAGCAGGAGTTCAAATATGCACAATATCAGGGTTTTTCCATTACTGCACTTTTTGAGTAACTGAAAATAGGGTACCTTTAGGAGAATATTGTTTGTGTGAAGGTGAGGGCTTTTCCTCTTAATCATGTCTGTTACCTCTTCTTTAATCTCAAAATGAGTTCATTTTTCACTATATTACTTTCATATAACTTTGTGGTTTCTACCACACTGATTCAAATTCAGTCCATTAGTGACCTCTATCTGTGAGAAGTGTAGGATCAATGGTGTGTGTTTTTTCCTCTCTTCTTCTCTAAAGTTGATTGAAAACAGGGCATATGAACTGCTTTGTTTTTTGATATGCAGAAGTCACCCAACTTTTTTGAAATCTTCCCAAAGTAGTGTCCTCTATTGGTCATGTATTTTTACAACTTTTTAAACAAATAAACAAACAAAACAATCCAGCTCCAAATAAGTACTAGTAATTTAGAGAATAAAAGGCATCTAGACAGCTATTTAAGATAGCATTGAGAATATATTCAGTATTAAAAAATCAATCAATCAATCAATCAATCAAATACTGTCCAATGCCAATAAAGAAAGCAGTGCAGCCAATCCCATGGTTTAATACATTCTCCAAAGTCTGCTGATTGTAAGTGAAATTTTATTGCCCCAGAGTGCTTACATAATAAATGAAACTTGAGACAAACACTCAGACCAGATATACTGTAGGTAGGAGTTTATAGTATCAGGGTATTTTCAAAAAGAAAAAAAATCCAGCTGTGTCTATATTATGAATACATGTCAGAGATCAAGGAAAAGGGGGTCTTTATAAACAGATGGTCTCTTTTAGGGGATTATTAAACACAGCTTCTCTATACTAATTTGTCTCTTGCTTGTATCCACATTCATATTTCATGTTTTAGTTAATTACTGTTAACAGCAATTGAGGATTTATGTTAGTACATTTCTTAGGTGGGTGGATGCCATTGTTTGGCATGTTCCACATTATATTTGTGCATTATTGCTTGCTAATATGGTGGTTTTAGGTGTTTTTTTCCCCTTGTCCCTCACCTTGAGAAGTCTTTAATCAGGAGCTTTGCCATGTTTTTCCTTCTAATTTATGTGCTAAAGAAATTAAAAGAGCTCATATTTATGCTAGAAATATACAGATTTGCATTTGCTTGTGGGAAATATTTGTGTTCCTTATTTAAAGAGAGCAGAAAGATGCAGAAGTAAAGTTAGTATTTTAAAGAAGGCTAAATTAGCATACATTGAAGACACTAGGTTTATTTCCCCTTTAGCAATGTTTGACCTAATCCTTTCAATTAACTGACAAAGAAAAATGACCGCTAAGCATAATTATTAAATCCTACTCCTTTTTAGAACTGTTTTATTAAAACAATCAGGTTAAAAAAACTCACCATCATTAAGCCCATGAAAAATATTTTAAATAAAATCTATGATCCCTTAAACCAAATATATTCTAGTTACATCAAACACTTCAATTTTGTATAAATACAATAAACATTGTTATTTTCAGTTGCTGGCAAAGCTGTAGGAACCTTCATATTCTCTCTCATTTTTTACTTGTGATTTTTGTAACTAACTGCCTTTATTTTCTTCCTTCTGACATGCCCCTTTGAAGTGAATCAAAACTAAACACCAGCAACCTTTTAAAACAAATCCATCATGTTATGGTCAGGACTCCAGAAAACTTAATGATGCCTAAAGAGTTCTGTAAACAATATTTTTAAAAAAGAAAAGAAATCCTATGCTTGTAGTTCTGCTGCTTAAAGGTCTTAGCTATATTTTACCTCAAATTGGTACCATGTTATTAATGTATTTTAATAGAAACCTCCTTTAACTGAGTTTAATATGAGGATGTGTTTATATAATTGTGCAGACATTGTGGTTCATTCAAGAGAACATTGCAATTGAAACTGATTCATCAAAACTTACTCAGGAATAACTCCCATAAACTTCAAAGGATGCAGGATCAGGCCCATTTGGGCAGTTCAATTCTGCAAGGTGCTGAGCACAGTACAACACACCACTGAAGTTCATGCAAAGCGAAGGTGCTCTGCATTTCACAAGAGCTGACTGTCACATTGCAGGATCTGGCCCTGCAGAGCACAAGTACTGAAAGGTCACAGAAAATATTCTGCCATGTCTTTGAAGTCAAAAGGCCACCTTCATAATTATTAATCACTGGCCAGCTATTCAACTGATAAATTAATATAGTAATTCTCTCTGACAGTTATTGGTTAAAGACCACAGTCACAGATATTAAAACAAAAAGCATTATTTTGAAAGATATCTGGGGTGAGAACGTTTAAATACCCATTATAATCTAGGATCTGATCCTGCAAATCCATACTCATATGGGGCCCAATCCTGAGTAAGAGGAAGCAGGAGAGGTTCCTTTTATCACTGTTCTTCCCAACATAGTATCATATTAAAATTATTTGGATTGAGGTGGCCAGAAAAGGGGGAGAAGAGGCGAGAGGGAGATGATTTCTCCTCTGTGCAAAAGGCTGTTTATTTTAACTGAGTATTTTGGATAATTTAATTGGGATTCTATAAAAATAAAACAACTCCCAGACTGACAGACATCCAATCAATTGCCTTTTTTGACATAATGAAATAAACCAACAGCTTTTTTCTGCGCTTTTTGCTCAAGCAAGATTCCCATTAACATCAATAAATTTGAGCAAGAAGTGCACGGTTAGGCCATGTGATTTTAAAATGCCACACCCTGACATTAAAAAAATACTTCATAAAGTTATTGGGCCTCTATTTGCAATGACTTCTGCCTACATCAATGCCTGTGCAAGCCGGTGCTAGGTACTTCTCCCACAGCAGCTATTATAAACTACACAAATATTACATGATCCATTAAAGCCAGAAAAGGTCAGATCCCTGTATGGAAAGCATTATCAGCACCTTATGAGGACTGAAACAGACTCACATTGTAAGATGATGTCTTTCCTTACTGAAGTTGGCAGCTCATATCACTGATTAATCAAAAAAAATATGGAAAGCTTTAAATCAGAGCAAGGAGAATGTTACACTTCTTAATCAAAGGCACAGTCTTATGTAGTCACACCAATCGTTATTAGATATTTGGGTATTTCATAGAAGTAAACCAGAATTATTGCATGCATAAGAGTTACTTGGGTGGGATGCAGAACTGATTGCGTGTGCTCTAGTATTTGATATAGATATGCATGATACAGGTAGAAAGATACCAATCCCCAGGGTTATAGACTGCAGCTTGACTACAATTTAGCGATCATAGGGTAAAATGGTTAAAAATTACAAACATTTCCCTCACTTTAGCTCTTCTGTACTTTCTTCACATAGAAGAAAAGCAACTTCAGTAACAATTAAAACACAGATCTACAGTAAAGGTATCATATAAATATATGTTTCAAGCATGTCTCCCTGAATCATTCGACAAAACCTCTCACGGTAAAGGTATTGACTGTTAAAAAAAATCAGAAACAGATATTGTCAGTAAAAACACAAACCCAAACACAAAAAATGTATATTTGTTTCTTTACTGTAAGTTTCTAGACCACAGACCCAAGTCTTCTATGTGTACCTCCCTCTCTTAAATATTAGTCGAACTGCACCTTAGGTCAGCATTACAAACATACCATCTGGATTTTGTGCCTTACTTTTGATGATTGATTTAGTAGACACTCTAGAAAATGATACATAGAGTTGCTAAGAAAAACTCTATAGATGAAAAACGATGTCGCAATTTTTTTGGACTGTTGTTTCAATCTTGCTACCCAGACATAGGCAAGTTGATTTTATACTGGTATAGCTAAAGCACCACAATTTCCCTAGTGTGACTGCAGTTATACCAACATACATGTGCCCAGACAATCAGGGGAGCAACCTATACTGGGCCTAGACATATTTATACTGATATTACTGTGTCCACACCTGGGCTACGTCTAGACCACAAGCCTCTTTCGAAAGAGGCTTTTTCGAAAGAATCTTTAGAAAAAGCCTCTTTCGAAAGAGAGCATCTAGACTACAAGCAGATTTTTTGAAAAAGCGAGCGCTTTTTCGAAAGAGAGTCTAGACGCTCTCTTCCGAAAAAGCACAGTTTGCATTCAATAGCGCCTTTTTTAGAAAGAGTACTTTAGAAAAAAGGTGTTATTCCTCATAAAATGAGGTTTACTGTGACCAAAAAAACTGCCACGTTCTTTCGATTTACTTTTGAAAGAACGTGGCTGCAGTCTAGACACAGGTGAAGTTTTTGCGAAAAAAGGCTACTTTTTTCAAAAACCCCTGTAGTCTAGACACACCCTTGGGGTTCTACAAATATTTCAGTGTAATACCAACCCCCCAACCAACAGCTGTACAAAAGCTGTATGTAGACCAGGCCTTAGGTTTACAAAGCTGCCTGGGTTATTTTTTCATTGGCAATCTGAATGTTAGTGACCTATTTTGTATATGAAATGATGTTAGTTGAAGAGTGGGAGTGTTTATGAAAGACATTTTTGTCAGCAGTATTTTAGCATTTTATTCTAATGTTGTTTTTGGCCTTGGGAGTGGAGGCATTCCTGAGTGTTAGCAATACTTGCAACCCTATTGAAAGGTTTCAGTAGTGCTAATTTACACCAGTATCTGTGACAGAATTTCGGAGGAGATAGTTACTTAGGGACAGTTTGCCTTATTTTCATGAGCCAGCCCCTTGAAAGAAATGGCTGAGCTGGATTTTTGCCTGTGATAGCTTTTGGTCTTATCCCCTTGTTCTTAACTAGGCTTCAAGGCTATTTACAAGCTCCATCAGATGAAATTTTCTTTCTTGAGTCATATCCGTTGAAAAACTTAATGATTGCTTTATGATAAATAATAAGCATAGAAAAATGCCTAAGGCTGTGTCAAATCAGTACCTCCAATGTTTGATCTGGATCACATAGAAAACTCCAACCAAATATAGTAATGTTCCATATACATATTGTATCTCTCTTTACTGATTTACTACTGTTAGCCCCATATTCACTGAATTATACAAGAGAGAGATGGAGAAGACCTGTTAGGTCATCCTATCTAGCTCAGGATTGTCCTCTGTAAATCATCCAGACTTGTTTTAAATGTTTCAAATGTTACCTGAGACATTTTCTCCTCTCAAGTGACCATAGAAAATGAATTTCACTTTTTTCATTTATATACAATTATGCATTTCAAAAGGGTTATTGTCCAGCCCACATTTCAGTACCTTTAAAATGAAATGAAAAAGGCAAGTTTAAAAACAAAGTTGTCTAATTATGCAGATGGTTATAGAGTGTAAAACTGCATGAATGTTGGATCACACCTATATGAATAAAAGAATAAATAAAAGCCCTTTCAAACCATATAATTTAACTCTTTGTATCAGATTGGTATATGCCCAACAGTGACCTTTGAAATGTCTGCCTCTGGCTCTGTGCCACAGTGCTTAATGAAGAGGCTTTTGTTTTGCTTTGTTATTGTTGTTAAGTTGGTCAGCAGTTCAGTAGAAAACTGTAAAATGCATCCTTCCTGTAGAAGAATTTTTTTATTTGAGAAATTACTTTCACCTTTTGACAAAATTAATTTCAGAACCTCTTGTTTTAGCAGTGGTGTATAACACAATAACAGTCTTTACTCAGAGAGAAAAGTATATACTATTATAACTTTTAAAATAGGCAATAAAAGAACACAAGGGATATCTCTCTGTCAAATTGGTACTCAGAATGCCTTGAACAGAGTTGGACCTCCCATCACTACCGACACATACTTTTCAAAATCTCTGAAGCAGACTAACTAACTTACTATTGCTTTAATTCCTTTATCCATGAGCTGTTTTAACAAACTTTTGCATGCATATACTGTGTATACAGAATTATATTTAGGGCAGAAAGAAAACCTTTTAAGAGAATTTGAATTACAACGTCCATTTGGTAAGTCCATTTCCTTCTGATATTGGGGACCAATTAGTTTGTATATTCCACACAACTGTTTATTGGACTAGTTTACATAGAAATTAATGTTATCACAACATTTAGAGATGGAAAAGACATATTCAGTTTTGTTTATTGTCCTTTTTGCCCTATTTTGCTGGAATAGCCAATACAGGAGTGGTCCCAATAGTAGTATTTTGTCCAGTACAGCTTTAAATTAACCGTACAGCTGGGTTACTACCATTTTCTTTGGAAGACTATGGGTTGAGTCATCTCCCTATTATACCAGTGTCATATTGGCATAGTTCCACTGAAATTGCATTCCATTACACAGATGTAAAGCCAGTGTAACAGAGCAGAGAATCAGGCCCCATGGAAAACTAATTGCTAGCAAGATAATTGTTTTCATTCCAAATTGGGATAGTTTGATCAATATCCTTTTAACTTGATATTGAGCATCAAATACAGTTTGTGGTTACACATTCTGTTACTATAGCTGTGATATGCTCAGCTCTCCCCTCAGATCTACACAGTGGACCTATATAAATCTGGAATAAATGAGGTGTTAGAGTTGCTGCCAGGCGCACTAGCAATAAAACCGTTATCTGCCCAGATTCTCTTTTCCTGCAAAAATTTCTTATCAGCAGATCCACACATCCTACATGTTGTGATTGGGGATTTACAGATAAAGGGGCAGTTTGATTAAAAGTAGATGGATTGGGCATAAGCATAAGTAGGTCATGTGCTACCAACTGAAACTGTTAAATCTTGAACTACTATAAATTTCAGCATCCACCCTTAGGATAAGGAGCTGTCTGATTGGAATTTTTTGGCATGAATTCTTTGCCCTTCATGTGTCCAAAGTTAGAAGTGTATAAATCAGTTTGTAGGGGCAGTGATGACGCTGACATTCACAACCACTCATATTTCTGTGACATTGATGGAAATTATATCAGATCAAATACATGGGAATTCTAATTATGACTCTCTATTATCCAGAACTTCCCTTAGGCTAGCAATATCTCAAATGCAATCATATTTTACAATTTGCAAGATGATGGTTTGGTTATACATGTATCGACCAAGAGAAGATATCCCACAACCTATCCTACTCCCCGAATATTTAATAAGAGAATAAACATAGCAGAATTACATAAAGGATCAGTCTCAATTCATATGCTATGTTGTGTTATATCTGGTGAGGAAATAATCAGGGATTTTAAGGAGCAGTGCAAATCTAATCTCTGTAGTGATTTGGTTTGAATGATGACCATGATTGACAGGAGCGTGCCTTTGTTAACCCATCTCATGCCAGGCAGGAGGAGCAATTATTGTGCCCCTGGAAGTGAATAAATGTGAGGCTTAGTAGTTATCAATGTTAAAGGAGTTTAATTTACTTTTCTGTGCATTAAATGGGGGTGAATTTATCGCTGAATGTTTGTATTTAGATAGTAAGACTCATTTTACATAACATATTCTGAGACAGGACTTTGGAGGTATTTAGTTAGCTGTATAAAAACACTCCAATCTGAAAGGATCTGGTGAATAAGGTTGTCAGTTCTTTAGGCTAAATAAAGCCCACAATTTGGTTTTGTAAAACTAAAGGGTTTTTATTTCAAAAGCTAAGCTTAAAAACAAATATTTCACTTTTCATTTAGAATTCCAAAGACACAATCTTTTTATTTGGATTTAAATATTGCCTATATTGTGTTTGTAACTCAAACACTTCAGCATTGTGCCTGTATAAAATGAGAGGCAGCAGAGAAAAGTGACTAGGGCTACGTCTAAAGTGCAGGCTTCTTTTGGAAGAAGCTTTTCTGGAAGAGATCTTCTGAAAAACTTCTTCAGAAAGAAGGCGTCTACACAGCAAAAGTACATTGAAAAAGTGATCTGCTTTTTCGAAAGATAGCATCCACACTGAATGAACACTATCTCACATTTAAGCTGTGATTACTATGGATAGAGTGGCCACCAGGACACCTGTGCTTTTTCCTCTTTCCTCTTCTTTCGAAAGAACTCCCTCTTTCCCGTCCACATATGCCTTTTTCCGAAAGGTTACCAATGTCAGGAAAACCCCTCTGTTCTTTCAATTTTTTTGAAAGAATGCAATTGCAGTATGGATGTAAGTAAAGTTTTTTTTCAGAAAAATGGCCATTTTTCCGAAAAAAACCTCTGCAATGTAGACATACCCTAGAAAATGACCAGGGAAAACAGGATGAAAGTGAGTAATCTGTGATGACGGCCAACAAGGGTGAAATGCGGAGGTAAACAGCCAATGTTCAAAGTACAACTGAGTTTCATGATGGTTAGTTTAAATCATGTAAAGTGTTACTAATAACTCACTCCTCCCTTCCCCCAGAAAAAAAAAGAAAAAAAAAGATGGAGTCAAGAGAGGAGGAAAAATCTGTAAGATTCCCTCAGATCATACTCTGTAGGAAAGAACTCACAGTATCAGGTTCTATTATCTTCAGAAGTGACTCCTTACCAAGTTGGCATGGGTTATTCTGTGCTTCCACCCCTACTATGCTCCATCCCTCCTCCTGTCATCCTGCCCATGCTTACTTGAAAGCTCTTTGTAGTTCTGAGAGATGGGGGGAAGGGAAATAATGACAAAGAAACGGCTGAGCCCAACCTTTCTTTGCAAAGGTGGGAGATCTGTGTACAGAAAGTCTGCCCCACAGATGAGGATCAAAGAGGCATAATATAGCTCATATTAGTTCTAGAAATATGTTATTTAATATATAACTTTTATATCTTGACTCCATTTTTTATAAATTATTTTCAGGATCCTACCAATTTGGGATATATGTCTCCTACTTTCCTAGAGCCAGGTAGATTTCTATTGGCATTAAACCTCTCATTTGACATTGAAAAACAGTTCAATTTAAATCAGAAGAAAGATGAAGATAGTATAATGGAGCCCCAAATGACAAAGATAATGTTGAATTTTGCAGCTATTGACTCTTCTTTTGTCAGTAAATTGCTAAAGAAAGTTATCACCATGCACTTAAACACAGAGCATTCTCGTGTCACTTCCTGTTTCATGTTGTGGCATTGATCACATCCCTGGTAGGTCAAATGTTGATCAAATTTTACAACAATGTTCTGAGCTCTCTTCCCACTCTTTCAGTTGAAGGTGAAATAGAGCCTGATGTTGCATCCTAAATACGGTGAAACAATGAAAAGTGGTGAATACAATGGATTAAATCTCCATTGTCTATAGGGATCTCTTTCTCTATGCAGTCCAAATTCCCTTTTATGTCAATGCCAATTATGGATTCACAAGGAGAAGGGAACAGACTGTCCAGGAGTAAGGATATCCTATTTATGGATTGAGTATGAGGCTATGTCACTTGTATGATTAGTGTGTTCTCCAGGGACTGTCAGTAGTTGCTATGACAGTATGTATCTATGTATACTTTGTGCTAGGCAATCTTGCAGCCATAAAGAGGTGGTGGGAGGGGGGAAGGCCAATGAAAAGGTGGCACTGTGTGAGTTAATACACTAGCCCTTCATACTATGAGATTCCTATTCCAGTATGATATAAATAAAAAATGAAATGAATTTGACTGGTCTCAGCTAAGCCTGTATTGGGTATTTTCCTACAAGGGAAAAGCACTTCACAAATTAGAACCACTGAATAGTTTCAAGATAGGTGTGTCACTGAGTTGCATTGAAAATGCCTCAGGATACTTGTGCTCCTGATGATATGACATCTAATTCAATATTATTTGTCTTCCATTTGCGAAGCACTAACCTTCAACCTAGAAAAGTTTTAACAAATATTTTCATTGGTGTATAAGAAACCTGCATTCTGGCAGATTTTCAGATGCATGTACCGACATGTACCAGACATGAGTAAACACCAGAACAGTATAGTTTTTCTATACATTTTTTGTTCATGTGTTTTTCTTTAGTTCAAGAATGGTATTATGTGCCTTAACCCACATGCAACCCATCAGGGTTCTATGTGTGGCCCAGGATACATTTTGTTTACCATTACTCACGAGCGGAGTTGCCAAAATCTGTTGGTTTTTTGTCTGCCGTTTTTCCTAGCAGTATTTCTAAAGTGACACATGCATAAAGTGAGGTGCATGCTCATTGTATACAACATTGACTGTAAAAACAAGGAGTCTGCTGGCACTTTAAAGACTAACACATTTATTAGGGTATTGGAGCATAAGCTTTCATGAACTATAACTCATTTCATCAGATGCCCATTGACTGTGAGAGTCAGTCAGCACACCTCACAAATTCTAGGTACTCAAGTGCAGTTTGCAAATGTACCCTATCACAGGAGTCTGTCTTGGTTACAGAATTTTTTTGGCCCCTGGGTTTAAAGAGGCCACTTATTCAGGCCACTCACTAACCTAGATTGCCCATCTCTGCCTTAATCACAAAACCATCCTTCCCTCTTCCCCACTGGGAGGAGGGGGAAGGAAACCTACTCTGGAAGATTCTACAGCAACTATTTCTACCTTCTTTGTCCTTTAAATAAACAGAGGACCTTAGGGGTACATCTACAAAGCAGTGTTATTTCAGAATAACTGACATTATGTCAAAATAACATAGTCCGCATCTACACTACAAGCAGTTATTTCGACATAATGTCAAAATAATATTGAGCTAAGACTTCTTACTATGACTCCTGTAACCCTCATTTTACAAGAAGTAAGGGAAGTCAGAGGAAGAGTGCTCTTTCTCGGACTTTCTGTTGTGTAGACTACGCCAAAAGCCGAAATAAGCTATTTTGACTTAAGCTACGCAATTGATGTAGCTCAAGTTGCGTAGCTTATTTCAGCTTTACCCCTGCTGTGTAGACATGCCCCATGCTTCAGGACTCTGTCATTCTTTCACACTAAACACAATGGCAAAATAATATTATTTGTCTGTTTTGTGAATGCTTAAATCCAATTCCTTTCCTAAAGGCCATGATCTCAAGTAGGTGCTAGGATTTTTGAACTAGTTATAATTTAAGAACAATTTTATAGCTTTTTCCTAATCATTTGCTCTAGATAGCTTGCAGGCTTCAGAAAGCAATATAGAATTTAGTTTTTTAAATTTACTGAGGGAACTATGTATCCTTTAATTTATGTTTCTCATTTCAGTTTTATAGCAAATGCTAGATCGATAGCAATTCATGTATGTTCTGTGACATTTTTTAGGCTCTCCTCCATTGCTGTGTCTATGGAGTGTTACTTCTCATGTGCATCTGATCAGCATGAGCATATAGTAAGTCCTTGAAAAATTTTCTGGCCTAGCCTTCATCTTTTTGGGTACATCTAGACCGCATTGCTTTATCAAGATACCTCCAGGATCCTGGAAAAGCAACACCCTCGTCCAAGGAATGCATCCGCTTTTTCTCGGAATCCCTGTAAATCTTGTTCTATGAGGAATAAGGGATGGCTCAAAAGAGCACTTTTTTCACAATTTGGAACCGTTGTAGACGCACCAAATTTTGAAAGAGCCTCTTTCGAAAGTAAATCAGAAAAAGATATGCAATTTCCATACCACAAATTGCATGTCTTTTTTCCGATTTAACAGTGCAGTTGAGATGTAGCCATTGTGTGAGAAGACTGCAGGCCTAATGGTTTTATCAATGCAGCTCTAGACATTTGGCACTTGTATTACGTTTTAACTGATCGGTTTTAGTGAATTAAATACTTTCTCTTGCCATAGGAACACTGCTGGGAGGGAGGAAAGATAGCATGTGTCCTCTACTCATTTGCTACTTCCTTTAAGTTCAATTTAAGACTAGAGATGTCTGTATTCTGATACTGGTGTTGTCTAAATGAGATATTAGCCATCCGAGCAACTTGTGATGCAAAAGATAATCCATTCGTCACACATAAGCAATGCTGCTACTTTGTGAGAGAACGTTTGACCTTAGATTTTAGGGCATGACTTTGCAACACAGTCATGAAACAGCAGTGGGAAGCAAAGTATGAATGGTTTTGCTAATTGCTAGGTGGGGCTAGGGCTTAGTACATAAAAGCTAGTTAGCCATTGCCATTGCAGACTTAAATTATATGCAAGGTGTACTTAATCTTGGAGAGTGAATATTAGTACATTTGTATTCAATATTACATATATAAATATTTTGTTAGTTTTGTTTTGTTACGGGGAGCTAAAATCATTGTAGCCAAATTAGCACGTTCTATTCTATTCTTTTCTATTCTATTCTATCTTAGGCTAGGCTAGTTAACTCTAGTCTAGTCTAGTCCTCTATATAGATTCTTAGAGCATATGCACCATCATTGTATCCTGATATTACTTTGTAAAACTGAAATGCATGGACCATCAGAGTAAAATAATGTAGAATTTTTTAATGAACTGAAAGGATTTTTTAAAATCCAGGGAAACACCAATATATGCAGTGGGAAACCTATTGACAAAGGCAGAGTTTTAAGGTCAAGAACCCCTACCTTGCACTTGCAATTTGGAATGCAATTTAGTGCCCACTATTATTTGTGGGAGAAATAGATAATAATAAGACTCCTAGTGACCTAATAATGGAGAGATTAGTTAGATATCAAATTACATCTGTAATTATTAGTGTTCCAAATGTATGGTAGGGAATCCCTACTGCTAGTCATTTTTAAAGTAGAATGTATAGTAGCTCCTCCCACTCCTCCAAATGCACAGCACCTCCTGAATAAATCACTGCATTTATAGCCATAAATACACTGGTCTTCCTGGCAACGTACAAGAGACCTACTTACATGCACCTGTGACTATATCTGTCCCAATATTTCTCATGTGTGAGAGCTGCACCGGGAAGGAGTATCCAAGATCACTTTTAGATGTATAGACAAAGCTGACATAATGTATTATTAAGAAGAGTTCTGGGTTGATCTAGCAAGAGGAAACTATTTTTTCTTATCTCTAATAATTAGATTCCTTGCTTTGCAGTTTATTTCCACAATGATGCTTTTGCTTCAGCGTGTCAGTTTTGTGTTCATGTGTGTGCATTTGCTTGATGAAACAACACCCTTTTTTCATACATGCTGTAACACAGAGAATGCAATGGTACTTTTCTCATTACCTCATAATATCTGCCTGATACAGCTGAGAATCATTCTCTCAATGTAATTTAAATCATTTGAGATTTAAATTAACATGATAAGAGCAAAAAGGCCAATAGGGATAGACATAAAAGTAGACGAGTGAAAACTAGAGTTTTGCTACTGGGAACTATATTCAAAATCTTCTCTTATTTATAAGGTAAATTTAGATTAACTCCAACAAAGCCTGTGCAATTACTTCAGATTCACACAGCTATAATTGAGGGAAGTCTCTAGCCCCTACTTTGAAATCTTTACTTAAAGAACAGATAAAAAGGAGCTTAGGGATGTTATCCGCATTGATGGTGGATATGTATCTACACCAGGAAAGTACTGTATAATACAGAAAAATTTGCAATCTGTCTCCAGGGAATATCCAGCACTCAGGGAATATCAGGACTGCAGTTCAGTGGCAGAGTGATGTGAAAGCCTTGAACTGGAATCACAGGTGCTGATGGAAATACTGTGAGGAATAAAGAGAGGTACTTATATTCTCCATATATTGAATTAATGAAGGTGCTTGCAGAAGTTGTGTGAGCATGCAGTGCATTGGTCACTTGCAAGCTTTATTTATATATAGGACATACATTTAATTTTGTTTTTCTATGCTTATTCAGAAGTAACGTTTAAAATTCAGTGGCCAATATTTTAAAATGAAGAGGTGTAATCAAGTGCACGTTCGCTAATAATGGATCGTATCATAATTGGGATCTTACATGGGTGCATAGGGGACATAAGGCAAAAAAGATCCTTCCCTTGCCTGGGCAACAGAAGTCCTTGTGCTCAAAGAAGAAAAGAGGAACTGCTCCTTACTTGCACTGCAATGGGGGCTAAAGAGGAAGCAAGGACCCATCTTCTTTATCCCATCCCCTTCCCCTCTGCTGTAATGGGACACTGAGCAAGATGCACAAACTTGCGATAAGAAGACTACATTAAATTCTGCCCTACAGCATAATATTTTCATGAGCTCTCCTTGAGGCAAAGTGGCTCAGTACCACCAGCAGCTAGCACAAGGCAGCATCTTAAAGAAACAAGCTAGCCCAGAATATTCAGTTCAACAAAACTAATTTAAAATAATGCTAAAGCTAAGACACAAACCAGCAGAGATATACCATAACACATTAAGCTATGTACAGGGCCTAGATATCACAGCACATACACTATGGAGCCCTGTGGTTTGAGTTAGAGGCTGAAAATTTGAAAGACTCAAAACATATTAATAGGTGTTATTCCTATTGTAAAATGGAAGCAGATACTGAATACCTCTGTGTACAGAATTCTCACTGAACTCCTGGAAATTGTTATACATAGATGTCTTCCAGGATCAGGCACTGCATCAGTAGACTTACTTTAGCTACACATGCGTGATTTCTGTTTTTAACATTATTGCTAGATTAGGACAAACTGCTTTGGTATGCACATATGTATAAAATGGCTTTTCAACCCCGAGGACATTTCTTTCATGGACACTGACATCACACTTGAAATTTAAAATGAAAAAAGAAACTCAAAACATTTCTGATCAATTTTTTTATCAAAAACTATTTTTTTTTTTTACCCAAACCAGATTTTTGAAAACTGATGTTTTTCAATAGTTGAATTTTAATTTAAAAAGAAAAAAATTCTGGCATTCTTTCTATATTTACCTTTTAAAAATAATTAGCAGACATTTATTAATTGATTAATTGATTGGTGAGCAATACTAATTATCATATCACTAGGGGTAATCCTCTTGACTCATTTCAGATCAATGATAGGCTCAGTTTTCAAAAGGGCTAATATGTGGGGGGGTTGCCATTGGAGCATGCTAGGCTTTGCCTCATTCGGGAAAATGAAAAAATAAAACCAAAATAAATCTACCTTAGTTCTGGCACCATTCACAGCTGGTAATTTAACAGAACTACTCTTCCTCAGGAAGAATCTATGTCTGGGAAACTGCTGCTTCACTGCCTTGGAGTTTGCAGTGCACAAGCAAAAAGATTGCTGGTGACATATGGGAGCAAGACTTTATGTAACAGACCATCAGCCAGAGCAAAGAACGGGGAAAACCTTAGAAGAGGAATAAAAATAATAACCCTTAACACTTACATAGTGTTTTGCATTGTGAGAGTTCTTTGTCAGCATAAACTAATTAGTGGAGCTAGAATGAGTTGCCACTGCTATTTTCTCAAGGCTAGATTCTGTTAGTTGTACAGAGTAATTCCATCGATTGCAGCGTATGTAGACTGCTGTATGTGAGAATTTAATACAGATGAACTGAGATTGCTCATGTCAGGGACTGAATTTATTGTCCATAAGCGTGAACTGAGTTTGCTTACACCGGAGACTAAATTTATTTCCCATAAGCCTTGAGAATGGTTCATCTATACTCATTTTTCAGAGGCACCAGAGGAAACAATCCTCTGTGTACAACTGAGTCCCAGTCCTGCATGGTGCTGAGCACCTTCAACTCTAGCTAAAATCAATAGGTTTCAAACATGTTAAACATGTATTTTAAAGTGCAAGCAGCACACATGATTTGCAGATGTCTTTATCATGTGCAAAAGGTAACATTGTACATAATGCTGTCAGATTCTCTCTGAAATAGACCTAGTATTCATTCAGTATATGCTAAGAGGTAAATCTAAGCCTGTTTGAAATGGGGAGAAAGCCTCCCCCACTAAAAATCCAAGTTTCTCATGAAAATGCCAATTCACTCACTAATTGTAGTGGCATTACTGGCACAATCCACAAAATAACTGGCAAACAATAAGAGTCATAAGAAGAGACAGCAGGCTGGCAGATATACAATGTGAATTAAAGCACAGACTGATCTCCCTGGATGAGTGTTGATCTGCATTATTAAATAAAACAGTGGTAAAATATAGACTACCAAAATGTTTTCCTTCCAGAAACATGAGAGGAATTGAAATATATTTTCAAAAGATAAGCCTTTCTATGTTCCTACAAGCTCCTTGTTTTTTTGTTTGATTCATAAATTAGTGCTACCCTTTCCTAGCCTAAAGCTTTCAGCATGAAACCAAGTCACCAGACAAGAAAAGGGCCTGACACAATTTCCCAAATGAATATTGAAGTTTCTCTGAGGACTTTTGCCATCTGATGCACCTCAAATCCTATCCACCGGCACATTCTCTTGAAGATATCAATGTTGGCTATTCTATCTCTAAAAGTAATACCTATAGAGATTTCATTGCAGTATCTGCCACTGTATTTTTGAGACAGTAATTTCAGGAGTGGCATAAAATATATCAGCCAGTTACTGATTTATCCCTTGGTAAATTAAGTAATTAGAATATGTCTGAGTGCATTCGGAGAAGTGGATGTTCCGATGCCCATTCCCAACTAATCTGATATTAGGATATACACTAAGCAATTTATACACGTTAGGTCAGACCCTTAGCTGAAGTATACTTTTGGTAGCTTTTTGGAGCTATGCTGATGTCTGGCCCTATGAATGTATGACTAGTCAGCTGAAATGGTCTCCTTGATTATTAGGGGGGTAGGAAAGAAAAACATGCATCAGTAGCTGGTTATTTCTCTTAGGCCTGGTCTACATTGCTACTTAAGGAAACACTTTTCTGCCAACTTAGTTTCCCGCAGATTTCCTTGGCTGCAAATGGCAAACCAGAACCAATAGGAACCACAAGACTCCATGGCTGTGGAGCCAGTAAAAAAGCAAACCATAGAGGCCATTTAGGAGGTTTCTTAGAGTGGATCCGCAGACCACTTTGAGAAACACTGCTCTAGGAGATGGAATTCTAAGGTCAATGGGAGAGGGTTATGTGACTGACTTATTGCATCTCCATCAGACCTGCTAAATCGACACTGCTGCAATCAATTGCAGTAGTGCTGATTAGCATGCCAGCACAGAGAAGCCTTAGAGTTATCATAAGGTCATCAAGGTGGCTGGACACGATGACCTCCTGAGGTCTCTTCCAGCCCTATGTTTCGATGATCAATTTGACCTATGACTTTAGCATCATGAATGAAAAGCTAGATGAAAAACTTGTGAAAGAACAGTTTTGCTATTGGAAAATGCCATTTTGTCAAAACCAAAACTTTCCATAGGAATATATCAATTTCGATTAAATTTTATTTTGAAACAAAAAATGAAAAAGTGCTTTGACAAGGACAATTCCAGAATGGAAAATTTGTATTTTTCATTTTGAAATGACTTTTCATTTAATATTTCTTTTCTTTTTTCATTTTAAGTCTCAAGACAATAAAAATATTTGGATTTCATGAAAAATTTCAAAATTATTTGGTTTTGATCTGATTTGGAATTAAAACAAATTTCAAAATTGCAGAATTTCCTGTGAAATGGTATTTCTAGTTCCTGCCCCTAACTAATCATGTATCGCATGTAACATTTGATCATTTTCAATAATTAGTGTCTCTCTGGGCAGTTTTACAACTGCCAGACCTATAATGTCCAAGTGTAAACTTTACATTTATTGTTTAACATAAATGACAATAATCTCTGTTTCTGGCATCAAAGACCCTGGGTGAAAGAATAGCCCCAGTCGGTATGTCTACACAGACCACAAATTGAGCCTTCCAGCCCATATCAACAGACTTGAGCTAGTGGGCTCATGCTGATATTCTAAAAATAGCAGTATTGACAGGGCATTAAAAGTTGAAGTTCAGGCTCTGATGACCATTTCCCCTCCTAAGCTTCAGAGCTCAAGCCGGGAGCTGCCACTTCAAAACACTATCTACACTGTTATTGTCAGTAAACTAGTGTGAGCCCTGCAAGCCTGAGTTTATCTATCCTGACTGGGAGATTCATTGCTGTGGGGTATGTAAACATCTCCAATAAGGTCAATAAAACAACTCCCTGGGATCTCAATGGAGTCAGGATTTCACAACCTGAGTTTTTATCCTATGTGTGGGATGGCTGGTTATGACTTCTATAGGGGATTATAAAATAAGAAGCACTTTTACCTTGTCCCCTCAGCTGTGAAAATTGTAAAACCCCTATTACTATATTATTCTCCCAATTTTAACTGTAACCTTATCACCTTTCAGGTGATTATCTATGGAGAAATATGTGCTTAGGAACCTACATTTAGAATGTTTGTGACACTTTTAGGGTCCGTCTACACTGCAGGGCTTAACTCGAAATAAGCTACACAAATTGAGCTACGTCAATTGCGTATCTTATTTTGAAATAGTTTATTTCAAAATACACAGCACTTATTTCAAAATAGAGCACTCTTCCTCCGACTTACCTTATTCCTCATACAATGAGGGTTACCAGAGTCGGAGTAAGAAGTCCTCCAGCTTGACAGTATTTTGACACTATTTTGAAATAACTGCCTGCTGTGTAGACACAGACTAAGTTATTTTGGAATAGCACTAGTTATTTTGAAATAGTGTTACAGTGTAGACATACCCTTAGCCAAGATAATTTATGTACCACATTATTGCAACTTACAGTATGTTGACAATTGCTGAGAAAAAATCCAGCATGAACCCTCTTGAAAATGTACAAAGTTGTATGCTAATCATGTACTTTTGATTTTTTTTTTTAATTCTGAATTTGCTATATGTTCTTATTTCAGCATGTATATAAGTACTATTAATGTAACAGGTATCAAAGAGTAAATAATGTACACCTTTTTAGATGGCTTCTGGAAAGTTGCAGTGGACTTACAATCTTATAGTTACAAAGCAATCAGATTTTATTCAGATGAGTACTTTTTTTTGCAAAGGAGAAAAATGTAAAGAACTCAACATCTTAGCCTTCATAAAAAATTGCTACTAAAATAAAGTGTTCGAACATTGCTGCCACTTGGATTTTAGACTTTTGCTGCATTTCATGAACACTTTATGCAACTTTCCAGAAGCCATCTAACAAGGTGTACATTATTTACACTGTTGGAAACAAGCTTGGAATGGCAGAGGCTGATTTAAATGGCAAACCAACTCGAATTTCTATGATTTTATGATAACAATATTAAATCTATATTGGTCATTTGGCATAGCACTAATGAAGTCTGCAGGACCAGCGCTGGCCTTACCATGAGGCGAACTGAGGCGGACGCCTCAGGTGCCAGACTGTGGGGGGGCGCCACTAGAACTCAGAGTGTAGAAAATTGTGTCTGCTGCTGGTGCAGCGAGGAGACATGGGGGAGTCATTTGAGCTCCCCGCCTCAGGTGCCAAAATGTTGTGGGCCGGCCCTGTGCAGGACAGAATATTTTCACAGGATTAGGATCTCCTGCTTCAAAGAGTCATGCCCAAAGTTCAGCCGCTTTGTTTTCAATGAGAGCTATATATGAGTAAGTGAGAGAATAATGACACAGAGGAGATCATTTCCTCTGACAGAGTTCTCCAAATTCAAGTTCAAATGATCTGTTGTGTACATATTTCAGATCCAATCACACTGAATCCGAACAACCTATCATTTATGTGCACACAAGCTCCCATTCACTTTAAAGGGCTGGGCACATGCAAGTGATGGGTTGATGGTGCTCCTGTTGTAGATATGCCAAATCCAACATTACTCAAGTACCACGCAGAACAGGGTTAATAATAAACTTATGGGAAAGTGTAGTGGTCTTTTTTGTTATCAAGATGTGCATACATACAACCTTTCTCACCTTTCTCACTCTCTTTTTTTCTCTCATAGAATTTAAAAAGCAATAAATCATTTTAAAACAAATCTTATTTCAACAGAAGTAATGCCTCACTGACTTAAATAGCTACACTACATACTATACGTGGTGGTGCATTTTGTACGTGCATACTCTAGGTGGTATTAATAGCATTAATATTTATATAGTCATAAACTTAACTTGCACAATTGTGTCATTTATATAGTATTATATTTCTTACAAGTATTCTTCCTGTCAAATTTATTTCTGGCCCTTTGAAGGTAAACTCACAGTAGTATAAAGTCATATATGTGGAGTTTCAAGTTCTTTTTAATGTTCTATCTATAAAAGTAATGACCTTTATATAGCCATCTATGACTTTCTGCAGTGCCTTCAAACCCAACAGTTCTTTAAGACTATTAATAGCCATAACATTATCTTAGTAATATAAGCATTGTAGTTGTCTAGATTTAATGTCAGTGGTGATGTTAAAATTGGAAAGGGAAGATATACCTGTCGGTATCACCAACTCTTGCATTATCAGTTTAAAAATATACATGTTAAATTTAAAAAAACACTTTCACAGATAGAAACACTTGTAGGGTATTTGGAGGAAAGAAGAGCAACTCTGTGGAAATGCTATAATAGCAAAGGTGTCTAGTTAGAAAAATATCATTGTTACTAACATAAAAATGTTAGGAGTATCAAGGAATCAACATCCAGGTGACCGATTTATATATGTGGTTCTAAAATATTGTGAAGAGGAGCCTGGGATGTTTGGAGCTTGTGGTTGATATTTGTTATAAATCAAGTTAAAAAAAAAAGGAAAAACAAGAGTGAAAAAGTTATGATAAAGGGGAACCTACATAGCTCAGCTGCTACTTGAAGAAGGAAGATAAGCTTTCCTCGTAGATCTGAGTTTTAGGGGATTGAACAGAAAGTCATACATGTAGAGTATATATATGTGTATGTATATTCTCATGAACAATTAACTGCTCAAGAGTTAAGAAGAAATTTCCCCTATGGAGAGCTTATATACCTAATATTCCATTAAAGTTTTCTTGCATTTACCACAACGCAGTGACAAGATACTAGACTAGATAGACCTATTTACTGACATTTTTTGGTTCCAAAACCCAGCATTACTTCATATGTTTCTGATACTAAATATTAGATTTTTGTAACTAAGTACTGAAACTTGGCAACTGAATTATTTAAAACTTTATATTAGCTTCTTTTTCATATATTTTTAGCACAAATCCTCTCATTCAGTCTAATACCATGTAGTCTTTTCCCATGTCTACTTATCAGGTTTAGCATTGATTAAAGCTCCTTTATTTCTGCTGCTGCTTTGTATTACATACAGTTATCTCTTGCAGAGATGTTTGTAGATATAGATATAGATTGCTATATAAACTAGTTCTTTCATGTTTGAATTTTGACCAAAGTTGTGCCAATATTATAGTGTTCTCTCCTTTTCACTTTTTTCTATCAATTATGAAACAATGGTATCAAAATTATAGTAATTTCTACCACTATGGCACCAGTCACTGATTTACATAACATCAGGATATTTTATAGGGGTATACAGTAGAAAAAAGTACCATAGTGTTACCAGCTATTCTTATACCTAGTAAATGTCTAAATTAGTGACAGGCATTGCACCCTACAAAGTCCCTGACAAACCCTGAGTCTGAGAGTAGGGATTACGTTAGGTTTATAATGCTGCTACATCACTTATAAAATGATGCCATTCTTGTTTTTTCATGTTCAAAACATGACATAAAAATGAATAAATTGAAACTCATAACACCATTGTGAGTGGGTAATTACACAAATTCCAGTTTTACTTATGGGGAAAATGAAAAACTGAAAGGTTGTGTGAGGTTTGCCAAGTTATATCATAAATTCGTACATTAAAGGGCCAGAGGGAACCATTTTCATCATCTAGTCTGAATTCTGGTAGAACACAGGTCCCATAGGATTAATTCCTGTTTGAAGTAGAAAAAAAACCTTGTAGACAAACTTCCAGTCTTGATTTAACAATGATCAGTGGTGGAGAATCCTCCACAACCCTGGATAAATTGTTCCAGTGGATAATTATCCTCTCTTTTAAAAAATGCATCTTATTTCCAGGCTGAAGAAGTCAGTGTCAGAACCAGGATTAAATTTCAGGCACCAATGACTCTCAGATCTGTGCTCTGACCAATAGACTACACAGCAAGACACGTTTCTGTGATTAGTTGGTTATTTTCTGCCAACAATCCACTCAATACTATCTACTCTCTCCTCAGTTCTTGGTTCCAGATCTGATGCAGTTAGGGAGGCAATGTCATTTTTTCCCTCTCTCATGGACTTTCCTTTAAGGGGATAGAACAGAGAGGGTAATGATCCTGTTCAGCATATTTACTCTGAGTTGGCTCACATATTCTAGGCAAAACAGAGGGTTCCCTAATGAAAACATGGGCTTCATGAGTTCTAGAGTGCAAACTCTTATGTGTCTCCTTTCAGGTTCAGACTGCCCCCAGAACAGTGTAGATGCCTTTTTACTCCAACTTCAGCTACATAAAAATAACAACAACAATAATGCTATCCATAGGGCTCTAAAGATTTTCTTCTAGTAGAGCAACACATTCACTGTCACTGATTTATACACAATAGTAACCTGGAGATTCCTTTGGTGAAGACTGTCAGAGGTCACCAATCATAATAGCACTATGTGCAGCAGGGCATGCACCTGGGAAAAGCAAGTCCCAAATCCCTCTTCACCACTTTGAAAAGCTTCTTTTTTATGTGATTCTGTCTCATGTTTGCATGCAATTGGACAGAAATAGAGACAACTCTTTGGGAGAACAATTGATACTGATGGATGAATTGTGGAACTAGTTGGGAGGAAGAGAAGGGAGTGTAGGTGATGCTGGGTTAGAGAGATGCCAAGTCCCATATCCACTCACTTTATGCTGTCCCAGAACCATCCCTGATGAGAGTAAAAGTGTTAATCATCATTTTTCCACTATCAAACATGTGTAATGGATTCTGCTTTCCTTTGCAATGATGCCAATAAGGATTAACTCCAGTGATATCAAAGGAGTTACAAGAACATAAAACTAGTATGAGAGCAGGGTCAGTCCAAAGGGATCAATGCTCTGTGCCCAATGTTACTAAGTGAGGTGTGACGCTCTAGATATTTTACTCCAGAATATTCACAAGGGCTTATTATTATTAGGGGAACTCCTATTGAATTAGTTCAGTGAGGTTTTTGCCTGAGTAAGAATTGCAGGATTTAGCCCCATAGAAACAAAAGTATCACAAAAGATTCTTATTTCTATGGCAATCAAGGGTAAGCAGTAGCAGTGTATTTACTGTTTGATAGTAGAGTATTTGCATTACTAGACACCACATAACAGTTGAAAAACATTTTTTTTTCTGTCTGGACACATTGTGCTTGTGCATTAGTAAAGGTTCAAGAACAGAAGGTGACAGGCTTTCAAACAGAATCATGCCATTATAACAACTGTCTCTTCTGTGCCATAGCTTCTCGCACTGGAACCCACCATACCTTCATAAATTGTTGATGGATGTGCTGTGGTAGAAACATTATGTCCTTAATCCCTTTTGTGTTGGAGCACTGGCTAAATTTGTGTCAATGTTAAAGGTGCTTATGAGTATAATTATGCTTTACCTACATTGAGATAAGTGAAAGGAGAATCAGACACCATGCATTTAAAAATCAGTTCCTTCTTCACTACCTGCCAGCTACGCAGCTCAAAATTAGTATTTCCTTCCATAACAGATGAACTTTCAAGCACCACCTAATGCAGAGCAGAGAGTACCAGTTAATACACTGTTCAACTGCTCTAGGGCAAACTTCTCCCACCTTGACTAATGCAATGCCCTTTTCAATGGTGTCCTTACATTTCATTTTTTTCTTTCTATCTAATGTTCTTATATGTCATTCACTACTATGGTATACAATGAAGCTTTTCTTCATCACCCTCAGGCAAAAAAAACTCTACTGACCCTTGAGTCATAAAATAAAATACCTACATGACGAGGGTTAAAGTTGAGCCACAATGATAGTTTACAAGAAGAGCAAGCTGGAGGTAACTGAGTCTCATTACAGAAGTTTGTGATATGGCTAAATGAGGAGTGGAAAACAAGGTTTGAATAAATATAGAATGGTGATATAAGCTAGTGAAGCAAGCCAAAATAATAATAATAATAAAAAGGTAGGGAAAGAAAGCAAAACAGGACTAGCCACTCAGGATCTCTGTTTTCTAGTAACAACTCATCCATTGGTCACAGAAAATCAGATAACAACTATCAAAATGCAGCACAGATATATTCCCTATCTCTGGATTGTTTGGCATAGGCTCAACGCTCTGGGTTCAGAGAACAACATTTTCCCAAACAGGGTCTTCCTTGCTTCTCCTAGACCAGATGCTTTTATGCTCTTTCCTTGGAGTACCTGTGTGAACCTCAGTTGCCAGAGACATGGCACAGCCCTCACATTCTGTCACGGGCATATAAAAAGTTGGGAATACTACATCATAAAGTTTCTAGTCAGACTGAGAAATTCATGCCCACAATAGGGATGGACTGCTTTAACCTGCATTTACCCACACCTTTCAGATAGTTGTGTTTCCTGCTATAGTCCTGTAAATTAACTTTGGCTTTAGCTAAATTTAAATGTGATTATGTTTAAACTGGTATAAATTAGATTATCTGCCCCTCCTTTCCCATATAGATTTCCATTATAATCAATTTAGGCCAAATTGATCCCTGGCTTAATCTCCCTAAAACTCTTCTAGTATGTAAAGGATCTGAGTTGGCATAGTTTACAAGAAGTTGGATTGGAGGTGGGGAGGTAAAAGATGATGTAAAATATATCAGTTTAGACTGCTAAGACTCACTTATATGTTCCCCTGAATGTATCTCATTTTCTTGCAAAGCCCATTTATAGTGGAGAATGGAATTCAGCCGGTGTTAACAGGAATAAAGGAAATGTAAAAATATTGAATGACTGTTCTAGAGTAGAACTGTATTTAATGTACAGTCAGCTGTAATTAGATCTTGTCTTCCACAATTTTATTTTTCATGTTGTTTTCCAGAAAAAAAACCCAGATTCTTGATGCAAGTGTGTGTGCGTGCACACGTGTGTTTCATATTCCTTTTGCTCAAACAGGGATGGATAAATTGCATTCCAATTAGGCAATTAGGCATTGGTGTAACACAGAGTGCAAATGTAAGGTTATCACTTCAGTTGGCCCCAGGAAAATACCACCAGTTCCTCCACTCTGTACCATTATAGAAGGGCTCTGAAACTACTTTGGAGACAGAGAAGGTTCGGCTTGCCAGGCTGCTAAGGTCTCTCTATGTGTCACTATTAGAAGCTCTCTTTTACATAGGATCTTTATTTATTTATTTATTTGTGGGAATCGAGGTTCATGTGCTTTTGGAGCCTCAGAAGAATGTTCTTTGTTTGCAAACCAGTGGATTTTCATTGGCACTGAATCTGTCTCTTGATCACAATTCCGGTAACTATATTGCTTCTGATGTATTGTTACTGACTGGCACCATCTTCACAATTCTTACCTAAATTATAGGGGGAATAAAGTTGTAGACACATGACTTCTATTACTAATAGAAGCTAAATTCCTGTGCAACATGAAGAAATCTTGCTCCATGTTTTTATGTTTTTTTGTGAAGAATCATAAATTTTTGAAATCTTATTAAGAAAAAAATAAAGGTAAATAGATTCATATTCTAGTAGAGATGAAGAAAATTTATTGAGGTGCTTGCACTGGAGTTTATATTTATCCCCATATCACCTTTCTGAATAGGAAAGATTTATTTTATTTGCTCCTTTAGAGTATATAGTGATTACAGTGTTGGGAAAAGGAGCCAGAATGACTGCCCTGGAAAAAAGAAAACCTTTTATTTATCCATAGAGGAGGTACAATCCCACCACATTCATATCCTGGTCCACCATGTGTCTCAACCTTGACCCATTTTTAGGAATGAGTGGGTAATTTAATCTTCATGCCTATTCAATTTTTGGCCTCACAAGGGCGCAGTTACTGCAAATGGGGGCTGTGATTTTGTGCTGTGTGCTCCTATCCAAAAAGAGCAGTGCTGAGATTCACCTACTCATTTCATACAGGGCATTGAAATGCCATCAGATTGTAATGACATTAGGATAGTTTGTATTAAATTGAACTGCATTGGAACCAATAAACCAAAGGTTAAAGGAACCTTAATCCTATTCTCAAACCATTTAGTCAGCTATTCCCTCACAATTTTATTATTCTAATGTCACAGCTACATTCTATGCTTTTATCAGACCAAAAGCTCCATTCTAGACATTTATAAAAATGAATCTAAAAATGAATCATGAATTAATTATTCTTATTACTACATTATGAGAATGTCCTATATTTTTTGACAAAATCCACACATTCCCCCAAAACATTTCAGTTTTTTCAAACCAGTGTTTTTCAAAGGGCAAATTTCTGATCAGTGGCAGTATTGAGCACCCAGAATTCCAGCAGAAGTTATTGGAAGCTTTAAGTTCTCAGCACCTCTAAAAATATGAGCCTCATTTTGCTGTCTCAATTTTTTACCTGTACCCAAAAGACAACGATAACACTTGACTGGCTAACAAGATTTTTGATGACTAGTTAGTGATAACATGCTTTATGGTATAAAATGCTACATAAAACTCAGTCTTGTTATAATATATATGTTTTTGAACAGCTCAGAGCCTTAAAAAGCCTTCTGACCTCACTCAAGGTCTGATTGCTATAGCTGTAACTTTCATTAGTTTTGGCATTCATCCTGTTTTTCTAACACAGTCACAATTTCTAAATGGCAGAAATAATGATTTGGCATTTAGAAAGTGCTAAGGCATTAGCATTGTTATAATTATAAGACTGAAAACTAGGAACTTTATTAAAATCTTCAGACACCTTCCTTTGGGATACAGGCTCATTGTTACTTGCCTCTGTTATTAAAACTAAGGATTTTGCTTTTCCCAGCTCCAGAATTCTACTCTTGGTATCGATACAGTGATTATAGGGGGAGCTGGTTGTCCGATGCCTTATATTTAGGTTGTCTAACAATTTCCATTATAAAAAAAAATTATTGTGACCTTTTCTTTCAGAAGCTCTCTCACCTCCATTTTTTTAGAAGGCCTTGATATTTAGTAGGGAAGAGAGCCCTATCCAAAGTGCCTTTTCTGTGTTCCATGAAATTTCTCTCAGATTTAGTTGAATTGTAAAGTATTCAAATTACCATTCCCCTTCTCTCACTTGTGTTCCCCAAGAAAAATCTGACCTGGAATATGACCCCAACTTCCCACCCTTCCTTTCCTTTGCCAGGAGGACTCAAGTGGTGCAAGAGCTCTTCCATCTCCAGAGCTGGGGAAAGAGAGCTGAACCAGGCTCACCACAAAATACTCCATGGCCTGGGAGCATCAGATGGGAGTAAACCCTCCACCACTTGGAGAGAGGAAAAGAGAAAGCCAGGTCAGGATCCTGCTGACCACCCTTGTTCAGTGCACAGACTGGACACAAAAAACTGCATGGGTAACCAACCACATTTCCCAATTTTTGAGTGCTTAACTTTACAACCTAAATAATATTCTTTTAACAGGTTTTTGTATGGAATAGAATAGGTATAACAGAGGAACAAGGTCAGGCTCTCTTTTACAATCTGTGCTTACTCTGATAGCACAAATAGGCTGAAAATCAGTTGGATCTTCTAAACTGCTAATTTCTCCATCACCACAGAATAGTGGAGCATGCTGAGGATCACTGAGGGCAGCTGGGCCTGAGGGCTACTGTGCTTCAACTAATCTCAGGTGGTAGATGGACACTTGGAGGTTGTTAACAGTTGGCTCGGATGATATATGGCCACTTGCAGTCAGTGGTTCTAAACTACGCTTGACCTTTCACTGCCTTTAAAAAAATGGTGCAGAGGAATTGATAGCACCAGCATGAGAATCAGGAGGCTGAAACCAGCTCCTGTGTGGATTCCTAGTACTCCCAGGGAAGACTAAGCACTAAATCTGAGCCATCACCCTTGAAGCTCATGACAGCCATAAAGCCTTCCTAAACTGGTCTTCTCTCTTCCTTTCTTTGATACGTTTCTTTTACTAGGCACATTTCCCCTTTTTCTGTTTTTTGTATTTTTGTGGTGGTCTATTACTTTTTGTCATAGGGGGAAATCTATTTGCATTCATTTAATCTTTTACCATTTGGGCTGTTTTAATTGTATACTCTTCCCCTTAGTTTTTTAGTCTTGTGAGGATCTTTCATTCCTTGGCTCCACACCCTCCCTCTCATACCCTTTTGCCAACATATTATCAATGAAGTTGCATAACTCTCATCATCACTCTCTTCAGCTTATTTCACTCTGGAGCCTGGGATGCTGAGAACACACATTAGAACATTTAAAAAGGAACATTTTAAACAAGCATTTGATTAAAATCAGTAGCAGGTCAAGAGATCCCATGCACATTCAGTTCCCGGCAGGTGGTTGTCTGCTGGAAATTATTGTTCAGAGTTAGCCTGAATTTAATGAACTAGCTTACCCACACACCTGGGTTTGGATAGGTTTTTTCTAATTTTTATTGTTGTCTTATTTTTCCTTTTCTTGTTTTCCTATTGAACTATAGTTTATTTAGTTACACAATGCTCAAAAGATGGAAAGCCCTGTACAATTACCATTAAGTGCTAAGTATTGTTATTATCCGTGATGAGGAGAGTGTGGTTATCCTTACAGCCATTTATTTAGTACAGAGGATCTGTTTTAGGGAGATGGGAGATATTTTCTATGCTCTTAGCCTGCCATCTTAGAAAAATATCTACAGGCTTAAGAAAACAGTTCACAAGCCTAAGGGGAGCTTAGTGAAAGCTAATGGAGTCTCTCAGTCTCTTTAATGTTCAAAAGAAGCAAAAGACTTAGAAGTGCTATTCTGAACCATTGTGAATCAAAGAAGTATCCCATTGCTAGGCACATAGAATGATTATTTTATCAGAGAAACAGAGTATCACTTTGATTTGTACCAGTCACAAGGAGGAAAAATAGTAGTGACCATTTCCCTTTGAAATAAGTGAGATTCTTTATATGGACTGTATTTGGCTTTCTGTAAAGGGGTGGAAAGAGAAGAGGGGGGAACAGGTTGGGGAATGTGAGGGAAGGAAGAGGAGGGAATGTGAAAAAAAACTTCTGCGTTTCATTTGGGAGACACAGGAACATGCACTGGGGACAAGGGATCATTCAGAGAGAGCATAATTTATTATGCCAACTCTGCCCACATATGTACACTGACGAATTCATCACTGGAGCAAACAACACAAGCCACAAAATCAAAGGGTCATTTGACTGCTCATCTAGTAATTTGATCTGAACCCATCAAATGCCAACAGTGCCCCTCTACTATATATATTGGTCAAACTGGATGTTCTCTACGTGAAAGAATCAATGGACACAAATCGGATATACGTAAAGAAAATACTCAGAAGCCAGTGGCAGAACATTTCTGTTTACCTAACCATAATCTCACAGATCTGAAGGTGACGGTCTTGTCACAGGCCAGCTCCTCAAGCCAAATCCACAGGGAAAGCTTGGAATTACAATAGATGTGCAAATTCAATTCAATTACTTATGGACTTAATCAAGATATGGGGTGGTGGAGCCTTTATCACTGAAGGTGCTAACAGCTTTCTGAATGGAATCCTTCCTGCCTTAGCAATCCATCCACTGACTTTGATCTTTATCTACTCAGGTTTAGCACCCTTTCTCCTGATACTTTATGTATAGAGGTAGGGGGGTAGGGCGACAGAACATCTTTCTTCCCCCTTCCCTTCTCCTATTTATTTCGAGTTTCCTTATCCTCTAATCATAACTCCGGTCATCTGAAGAAGTGGGCTGTGCCCACGAAAGCTCAGGATACCATCTACATGTTTTGTTAGTCTATAAAGTGCTACCACACCATTTGCTTGCTGGTTTTTTTCATTTATTTTTGTGACTGTTGGGGTCTTCCTAGCTGCTTTGCCATTATCAATGATTTATTCTTTTGGAGAAGAAAAGAACATTCAAGTTCTTTGTTTAGACAGTGGAACCGACTGCATATTTAAAAAATGACATTGACTTTGAAAAATGATTCAAGGACAAAACAAGAATAAAAACCCAAAAGCAGGTTAAAATTTGAGCTGATGAACACTGAGAAAGTCACTTTAACGTGTAACTCTGTTTTATCCTCACTTCAAACTAAAACAAACCATCACTGTTAGATTTCATACAGTATGTAATGGTGTACTGCATCACTCACTGAAACGTCAGGCAAAAATTTCATTTTGAACAGCAAATTAAACACTTAAGTATCCTGAATAACTGACGGAGCCCATTATCTTGTTTTATTATACAAGTCTTTAAAGAATCCCTTGATGCAGCAGTAATTGCCTGCCAGAATCAACTGAGTTTATGGAATCAAAGTTTTAGAAGTTTTCTTCAAAATATTGTTCTTAAACCCATTATGCCTAACATCATTCAGATCTGTCCCAGAAAGTTGGGGAAAATTGTCTTTTTGTTTAGTTTCTCATGTATCAAAAGTGCTCTGTAATAGTTGTATCTTCTTTCCATTTTATGGGAGGTGACAAAATTTATTAACTGTGTTTTCAAGAACTGCCACAGTTTACAATATATGTACAGCGTAGACTGACGGAGTATATACTTTGAATTATAAAATGGGCTAGGGAAATCAAGTGATGTGACTGGCTTCCCATGCAGTTAACAGAATATAACAACGTGAGTGGGAACCTGAGATCTAATACTGCAGTCCTGACTAACATGAGTAATCCTTACTAATGCAAATAGTCTCAGTGTCTTTAGTGGGTCTACTCATGTGTGTCAAGATTCTTTTAAGGACAAGCCTTAGGTGGCTCCGATGCAATATTTGCATGACAACTTGTAAGGGACTCAATAAGATATTTCAAAAATAAAACAAATGGGGCACTCTCCTCCAACTGAAATTGATAGGATTTTTTTCCATTGACTTCAGTGGGATCAGCCTAGCACCCAAAGCTATTGGAGCTTCAAACTGGCATAAGGGAAAGAATCCATGACTACCAACTTATATCAGCACACAATAATAATTTTATATATAAAGTGCCTCTCTCTACCTACTCCACGCATTTTCTTAGGCACTTGAGATGCAGCAGAAATTTTTCAAAGACCAGTACAAGTAAAACCAACATGAAATAAATAATATATTAATTAATAATATAAATAAATATATTTTAAAAGATAAAAAATTAAAATAACTATCATGAACAACAATTAAATAAGCATTTGCTTTACTCTCTACTAATAACAATTAGGTTCAGGAAGGATTTAGGACTAGATTCTAAGCTAAATTATTCAAAAGTTACCATATACCACTGTACCAGAGAACAGAATTTCTTACTTAGTTTTCAGCCTTTTAACTGAACCAGAATTATGCCAACAGCATCAGAAAGAATAGCAAATACTTTGCCATGAATGTTAGATAGTTTTAGGAATGAGCCTACAATCAATTTTTGGAAGGTTCTAAATAGAATGTCTTTTCCCTATTTTTTTCCCTTTTTGAGCTATTTCTTTATTTCCTCAATTTGGACACAATTTTAAATGCAAATTACGAGACATTGAGGGCCAAGTTCTAGGCTGGTGTTAATGAGTTCACATAGAATTGTATTTTACACCAACTGGGAATTGGGCTCCGTGGGCATAGGTATATGAAAACTGCCAAAAATTACAAGGGATATTTGTTTGAATTTTCACATTTTAGATGCATTCACACCTCTTTTCTTCTTGATCTCTATGCATGTTTGTGTGACTTAGTTTTACAAAATCTTGTGGAAATGATTTTCAAGCTTTAATGCAAAGCTGATTTTAAATTTTCTTTCCATGAACATTTGCACCAGAAATCTGATCATAGGAATTATAGCGATTGAATAAGGGAACAGAACTTTTCCACATAACTACCATGATGAATCACAAGTAAGCAACAGAGTTTAGCTTAATCAGATATATAGTGATAAGTAATTCACAGAAGATGTAATGGAATAACTTTAAAAAAAATCATATATTGAATCATAAGCATTCCATGAACAGAAGAAAAAGAGAAAATTGTCCACAAGCTATTAGAGTATATTTGTTCAGTTTTGATGTTAAGGAAGACTGTTGTTTTCATATTTCTGGCCATATTGGAATCAGAGCTCTTAAAACAAAATGTATTTTAGACACAAGATTTCCAGCCACATTCTTTTAGATTCAAGAGATCTGAGCAAAATTTGGAAAGGTACCTGAACTAAACTGAAGTTCTAACATCCTGGTATTATTTACAGTGTGCACAAGGCGTATTGTTACTATAGAAAAATGTCTGCATGTTGAGTCTACTGATACATGTTACAATAACTCCAGTTTCTGACTGCACTTATAGACTGGGTGTAGTAAAGATTGTAAACTTCTTTACTTCCACGACTTCCCTTACTCTTTGTGGTAGCAGAACTATCGGCATTGACTGGAGTGCCCCTCTCAGTTCTAATTAGCTGTCTTCACTACACCTGCTAATTTGAACCCTGGAAGATTGACAGCGGCAGCTTTGATCTTTGTAGTATTGACATACCCTGTGAGCTCAACATCCAAGACTTTCCAAACACTGCCCATTTTTGTCACGGTATCAGGAAGTTCTTTTTGGCTTTGGTTTCACAATTCCACTCAAAATCCCACAAATACAGATTCTCCCTGCATATCAGGGAAGTGAAAGGTGCAAATTTTCAATGTGTTTTTGTCTCACACTTTCAGAGAGAACAAGGTGAAAGCAGTATGAAAACTCCAATAACAGGTACTTAAAACAAAAATGTCAGACAGACACAGACTCTCAGAGGTGTGTGTGCATGCATTGTTCCATGACACAATACTGTAATTTCCAGGCTATCATAATCACAACTCAAAGGAAGTAGTGCATTCATTTCACTGTAACTTTGTAAATCACACAGTCCGTTTTCACACTTCCAGTAAACAGAAGAATTTCTGTAAGCACTTTCACTGAGTTGAATTTCCTACTGTGACTCCAAGCCTCTGTCTTACACTTGCATTGAATGACTCTGTCTGTGCTTGGTACCAGAGACTGAAGGAAGAAAAGCTACAAACCTGAAGCACTCACAGCTTAGGCCATTAAGAACCAAGTTTTCAAAAGGAGATGATTAAGCAGAGAAGAAATGTGGTTTAGTTGATTTGACATGGGGTTTGAGGATGGGAACTCGTGCCTTTTAATCCTGGTTCTGCTAGTGACTCATTTTGAGACTTTGCGCAAGTCCCTTTAATGATGTGGGACAGATTTTGGGCTGTCTCTGAGAAGCACAGAACAAACTTTATAGAAGCAAAGGTAGATTACGCTACTTTTGGAGCCCTCCTGATTATGGACTGCTCCAGGGGTTGAAAATGCTTTGTGTGTGGAGACAGCCCAATTTAAGCGGCCTATGAACAGCCCTACTCAGAACAGCATCATTATCGCCCTACAACCCATGGCCCCACACACAGTACAACCTATATCCTAGGGAACAAAAAGAGCTTGTACAGTAGCTAAAGCTGTCTTACAATTCTCCCTGGGCATGCTTTGGGGATTCTACAGCTCCTGTATGCTTTGTAAGGTGGTTGTATTGGGACCCTAATCCACAACCACGCAATCAGCTTCTCTGTCTTGAAAAATGAAGTTAACAATATCTCACTGTGGTGTTGTAAGGAATACAGTAAAACTCCATTGGTCTGGCATCTGATGGTCCGGCACCATCAAGAACCCAGAAGTGCTTCAGGCAGCCGGACCATTGGAGCTGCTCTGCCCCCGGCTTCCCCGATTCAGCTGCTGCTGAAACTGACCAGCGGCTGAATCGGGAAGCCGGGGCAGAGCAGCTGGAGTGCTGCCGGTAGGTCCCGTAGCGCTGCCCCTCGGCGCTGCAGGACCAACCCGGCAGCACCCCAGCTTCCCCGATTCAGCCGCTGCTGAAACTGACCAGCGTCTGACTCCTGGAAGCCCAAGGCAGAGCTGCTCTGCCCTGGGCTTCCTGGAATCAGCTGCTGATCAGTTTCAGCAGCAGCTGACATGGGGACGCCTGGGGCAGAGCAGCTGGTGCTGCTGGGTTGGTCCAGTAGCGCCGCTCCTCGGCGCAACTGGACCAACCCGGCAGCACCCCAGCTGCTCTGCCCCAGGCATCCCCAAGTCAGCTGCTGCTGAAACTGACCAGCGGCTGCCTCCGGGAAGCTAGAGGTGCCCCGAGCTTCCCAGAGTCAGACGCTGGTCAGTTTCAGTGGCGGCTGACTTGGGGATGCCTGGGGCAGAGCAGGTGGGGTGCTGCCGGGTTGGTCCGGTAGCGCTGCCCCTTGGCGCTGCGGGACCAACCCAGCAGCACCCCAGCTGCTCTGCCCTAGGCATCCCCAAGAGAAACTGGGGTGCTGCCGGGTTGGTCTCGCAGCGCCAAGGGGCAGAGCTACCGGACCAACCCGGCAGCACCCCAGCTGCTCTGCCGCAGGCGTCCTGATTCAGCTGCTGCTGAAACTGACCAGCAGTGGCTGAATTGGGGATGCTTGGGGCAGAGCCGGACTATCGGAAGGGGGGGGCTATGAGGGGTCTGAGGTGGCATCCCCCCCACACCACCCTAGACCCCTCATAGCCCCCCTTTCCGATAGTCTGTCATATCCGATAATCCGGCACCCCCTGGGTCCTAAAGGTGCTGGTTTATCGGAAGTTTACTGTAGTTAAATATTAGGACAAAAATCCCACTGAAGCATGGGGCTTTGTCCTCAGCAAGAAAATGGAAGGGTACGTCTAGACTATACCTCTCTGTCGACAGAGAGATGTAGATTAGGCACGTCAAAATTGCTAATGAAGCAGGGATTTAAATATCCTGCACCTCATTACCATAAACATGGTTGCTTTTTTTCGAAATGGAGCTTTTTTGGAAAAAAACGGCAGTCTAGACACGGATCTGTCGAAAATAAACACTTTTTCGACAGATCCTGTATTCCTCAAAAAATGAGCTTCACAGGATCTGTCGAAAAAGGGTTTATTTTCGACAGATCATTGTCTAGACTGCCGGGGGTTTTTGGAAAAAGCTCCATTTAGAAAAAAAGCGGTGGCCATGTTTATGCTAATGAAGCACAGGATATTTTAATCCCTGCTTCATTAGCAATTTTGACGTGCCTAATCTACATCTCTCTGTCGACAGAGAGGTGTAGTCTAGATACAGCCGAAGTTCCAGGTGGGATTCACTGCAGGAAAAATGTGTCACTCGTCATCACACTGATATGACACCCTTTAATGGCTCCCCACCACTAAGGTAATTAGTCAGTCCTCTGGTGACAGCCATCTAGTTATAAACACTATAGATGTGTATTATTTGTATTGAAACTCCAAATACTGAGCCCATCAATCCTGACCGTGTACATACCAATGGGCATTTACTTAGGTAAATCTGTCAACTTTATGTTAAATCTCAAACCATTTCCTGTGAATGCCTGTGCAGTGGGATGCTTATGCAAGTTTTAGGCGGTGAAACTTAGGGTCCTAATTTTAACCTTTCTTCATCCCCAGGAAGGGAGAAAAAACACAAAGAAATTCACCCAAAAATGAAAGGGCTATGTTTGGATCATGATACTGATATAAGCATAATCTTTTTTAATGTGGGCTTTCCCTTTTTGAATACCAGCCAGCAAAAGATATTGTATCTTGTTTCATCACCCTTGTAGTGAAATATCTGGGATAGACTACCCATGTAGCTTAATAGGGGATGTTTTTAGGTGCTTGGCTTCATTTCACCTTCCATTATGCTTAGGGGGATAGAGTTTTCATAAATATTCCAGTGAGGAGACAAGAGGGATAATTGGATTGATCAGTTACATTTACTTAATGTTCACATTGAGCTTAGGAGACATCACTGGTTTTATGGCTGATTGCAATTTCTTCCTTGCATTGTTGCCAGTCCCATGATTTTATTGTGAATCTGGTGATATTTGACACTTTTATAAAAGCTCCAGTTCATGGAGTCATGTGAATAGAGGAACATTTCAGCTTTCTGTGTTTTTAATTAAAATATAACTCTCTTGCCCTCATGGTTGCAGCGAAAAGCTATAAAATTGGTGTCATATTACTTACTATTTGTATGACAGTAGCTAGAGACTCCAACTAAGATTGGACCATGTTGTGTTTAACATAGTAAGAAACATTCTGACTGCTCTCTCTGAAGAGCCAGTAATAATATAAAGAAAACTTAGGTCTCTATATCCTCCTGGTAAGATTGCCCCTCAGAAAGCAAAATGAATATTTAAATAAGAAAATATCACTTGGAGTTCCCTAGTGATTAGGAGAATATGCTCCTTGCCTCACTTCTTAGCAGGATGTGCTTTTTCTTTGAGGTCATCTCCTTCCTCTGCTTGAGCCCACGTCCACCTTAGGAATTGTAAGAGGAAAGCCATCAGTGCTCTCAACGGAATCTGGAGGATGAATTGTGTCTTTAACACTCAGAGGTGTGTTAAAGGGGCAAGCGTCCCCTGCCCGCCCATCCCCACTTTGTGCATCTACACGGGGGGGGACAACCACAAATGACCCCAAAGTTACTTGCTCAGTACTATAGCCAGTGGTAGAACAATCATGAGAAGTCTGATATTTTTATTCTCAGTCTCCTCATTAATAACAAAACTGTCCCTTTTATGCAGTGTGTTTCATCAAGAGAGCTCACCATTCTTTACCAAGAATGTCCATATAATTATATGCATTTTACAAGTCAGAAAACTGAAACACAGAGACTCACTCAAGGTTACCCAGCCAGGCAGTGGCAAGAATGTAACTCATATCTTCGAAGTCTCAGTCCCATGCCTTACCCAGTGTCCTACTTTTAAGCCACAAATGGACTGAAGCCACTAGCTCATTTTATACAGGCCCCAAATTACCATTTCTAATGACTTCCAATTGGATATGACTGATCCTGACTAGGTTTCAAAGGTGATCTAGAGGAAAACCAATGGCCTAATACAATTACCCTTGACCATCATGTCCCCAAATGCACTTATTTTTTTTTAGTGATGAGACAGTTTGTAAGGCACTGAGATTTAGTTACCATTATCAATTGGATCATCTTTGAAGTGTATTGCAGTCACTAAAAAGAAACTTGTGGTTTTGTTTTTAAGGAATTTGAAGTAGAAGGGAGGGGAATCCTCATTTCTGACCACAGACATTTTTCTTTTTGCAGGGTGTGTATGTGTGTGGAGGGGAGGATACTAATAAGCATTTTTGCTCTCCATTTATTGCCTAGCAGAGCCTGAGGTTCTGGTGACCTGTACAGCAGAAAGCTAGTGATTAATTAGAAGTATTTCAGAGAAGAGCAACAAAATAGATTTAAGGGGCTGATGCGATTGATCTGGCAAGAGAGACGTAAAAGAATGAAGAAGTTATAGCTTGGCTAAAATATGGCAAAGAATGTATTAAAATGTGAAGGTTTTAGTCACCGAGAAAGGAGAAGAATTATTAGAGTGATCCATGGGATATGACTAGAAATAATGACATTAAATTGAATCAACAGACGCAAGGCAGTGTATCATCTGTTTTTTGTTTTGTTTTGTTTTGTTTTATAGTCCTTCTGGTTCCTCTGAATTTTGGTTGGCAAAATAATCAAAGTTGGAAAGAACCCTTTTTCTGACCTTTCTCTGAACAACAAGTTGTGTGCAAGGACAATAGTTGAAAACCCCACACTTCAGTCAGAAATGAGGTTCCTTTAAGAAGTCTAAGCTTGGGGGAAATAGGAAAGTAGTAGTGCTTACAGATGAGCTATCTCCATCCTGTGAGAATCTTCCATCTAGTTGAAAAATGAAACACATAAACTAACCTATTCATGGGCAGAAGCTGTATTCAGTGACAGAGTGAGTGATTTTACTCTCTCCAAAGTCTGGGAAGGAAACTAAAGGAAAAGGAAAGTGAATTAGGGGGTGAAAAAAGAGTTTCACATTGTTTCAGGAAAGATTTGAGAGGCTGAGAATTATAAATGTGTTCAAACCCAAACTCCAAATTCAAAGACTTCTTAACTTCAAGAGAGTTCTGATCCATACCTAAGCTTCATAGCTTGTGTTCTTTTTTACCAAAAGGGCCATTGAAAACATGACTTCAGATAATGATAATAAATTGCAATTCTCCCTATGGGCAGTGCTTCATTCTACACTGTTTTCAATCCACCAAAGCTAAACTACGAAGTAGCTATTTATGGAATCAGAACTCAAAGTAGCACTAGTAAGCATCCGTAACATTTTTACTTCAGCATTTTATTTTTTCATCAGAAACACGTGGCCCCAGAAACTGTAACCTCTCTTTTATTGGTGACCTTCTCCCTCACCATCACCTCAAATTTATTCTTCATTTGAACAATTTTTGGTTTAATTTTTTTTGTCTGTGTTCATTAAGAGTTACTTGAAACCCAAGACTATTCAGAATACAAGTGAATAGCTAGCTGTGATTCATCAGATAAGCCACATGCAGTTGTATCTTGTCCTTGATTGAAAGAAGAGTAAGCCACTGGTCAATGAATGTTATGTTTGCAGTCTCTGTGCCCAATTCACAGAGGATATGGATCTATTACAGCCCCTAACTACACGGCCTGCTTCATTAACTAGAGCTATAGAACGTTATCCCATGTTCATTTTTTGGTGTTGATCAAAATAGCAGCATGCTCATCTCATGTGCGCTTTGTGAATTTAAAATTCACTTTGCAAGCCACTCTAAAATTAGCGTTCCTCATGGCAGCATAACTCTATCAGTCAAATGTTCATAGAAAGGGATTCTAAAAAAGGATTAGCCCAAGCAAAGAAATTCACTGAGACACAGAGTGATTATTCCCTGAAAGTATTTTTCAGTATGCACCTACATCTAGAAAAAAAAAAAGATTCCTCCCCACTGTAATCACTCAGCAGAGGATTTGAGTAAAATGGATTTAAAAAAAACCAACATTTAAAATATTTGCATTGAATATGAAAACAGATTTTTTTTCCCTCTTGGATACAAGAAGGTTTTCTGCTTCAGTGGCACATACGAGGGCAACATCTCCCCAGAGATTTGAAAGCCTTGAAGATAATTGCTGCAGGGGTGGGTCAGTTTTAGCTTGTGTTTGGATAGAGCATTTGGCAGTATCTCTCAGGAAGCATAGAATTAGGAAGTATGGTTCATTTTGATTCAGCAAGCAAGGAAAGGATTTTTATAATAATACTGTACATAAACAAACTCCATTGCACTGGATAGGGCCAATTCAAGTTCTTTGGAGCCAGGATATATTTTTTTTACTCTGTTGAACTATTGCAATTATTTACTTTTTGTCCTTTGTTATTGTACTGCTACCCTCTGAGCTGAATGCAGCTACAAATAAGATAAAACAGAAATGGAACTTCTTACCCAAATTTGTACCAAGTCCAAACTGAAGAGAGAGTGTGTGTGTGTGTGTGTGTGTGTGTGTGATAGACATAGACAAAGAGCGAGAGAGAGAGAGTGGCTTTGTCTAGACTGCATCCCTCTGTCGACAGTGGGATGCAAATCAAGCACATTGAAATTTCTAATGAAGCAGGGATTTAAATATCCCGTGCCTCATTAGCATAAACACGGCCACCACTTTTTTTCGAAAAAAACCAGCAGTCTAGATGCTGATCTGTCAAAATAAAGCCTTTTTCAACAGATCCTGTATTTCTCAAAAAATGAGGTTTAAAGGATCTGTCGAAAAAGGCTTTATTTTCGACAGATCCACATTTAGACTGCTGTTTTTTCGAAAAAAACTCCATTTTGAAAAAAAGCGGTGGCTATGTTTATGCTAATGAGGCATGGGATATTTAAATTCCTGCTTCATTAGCAATTTCAATGTGCCTAATCTACATCTCTCTGTGGACAGAGAGGTGTAGTCTAGACACACCCAGAGAGAGAGAGAGAGAGAGAGAGAGAGCACATTCAGGTAACATTTTTCCCTGTATTTGTTATTTCTGTGTAGTTTTTGTACTTATAGGCTTTAGGGTCAAAAGGGACCATCACAATCAGTTTGATCTCCTGCATATTGCAAGCCACATAACCTCATCCACCCATTCCTGTAATAGTCCCATAACCTGAAGCTAAGTTTCTGAAGTCTTTAAGTTTTGATTTAAAGAGTTCAAGCTACAGAGATTCCCCAATTTATGTTAATTGAATCCTGCAAATTCTTCAGACCCCATATTTCAGAACAAGGCAAAACCCTCTCAGGGTCTCTGCCTATCTGATCTGGGGGAAAATTCCCTCCCAACACCAGACATGGAAATCAGTTAGATCCTAAGAATGTGGATAAAACCAGTGAGACATTTTCCTGGAATGCTTTAGTACATGCAGGCAGGAATTGACTCTTGAGCCCAAGGCCAATATAAGCCCTATGAATCACTTAGCTGCCATTTAAAAGAGAGTGTAAATGGTGTACAGGTTTCATTGTGCAGCACTTGTTGCTGAGCAGTCCCCTGAGTGCTTCTTGCAGCACTTTGCTAATCTATGGTGCCATTTGTGGGACCAAAGGCAATTTTGATCTCACTAATACAACCAAATGTAGCTGGCAGGGAGAGGAGTGGAAAAACAAAGTTGAATTGCTTTCTGCATTTTCGGTCTCTGTCAGGCTTCATTCAGTGAGCAGACTGTGAGGCTTTGGAAATGAGATGTACCTGGTGGGGCAAGCAATTTCAGAATTGTTATTGGAGAAACATAAGGATAGATTAAAAGTTTGCAATTGAATAGCAAAGACTAATTTTGCTGTTAGATGCCTATATGTAAATCTGTATGGACCTTTCCATCACTGAATGCAGCTGGCAGCCTTACAGAATATGTTGGGATGTTTGGAGGGGAATGAGGGATATGAGATATACCTGCACTAGCTTTCATCTGGCTAGCTTGGGTACAAATAGAAATGACTATACAGCAACTGTACACTGCTGTACCCCAGATATGTACTCAGGCAGCTAGCCCATGATGAAAACTGGCACAATTCAATGCTAATGGTACCTGAGCTAGCTAAAATAGAGCTATCTTGGGGATGTCTACATGTACTGCAATCACTTCACCAATGACAGTGTAGATATACCCACAAGAACTGGATAATTAGATAGTTATTGCTGTTACCATATCCACTCTGCTATAATGTCCAGAAATGCATCTTGCCGTACCATTTACAAAATTATGAACTAGATTTGGCAAAGTAATGGAGAATATTGTGAGGCAAACAGACATGGCAGGTCCTGGGGAGGCCGGCACCATTCTCCCAAAAGGGGAGGGGCCTCAGGCAGAAAGGGTGGGGCTGGAGCAGCCAGCCCTCAGTGCTGTCTGGAATGTGCCATGCTGCCCCTCCACAGGAAACCCACAGACCACTCAAAGTGTTTCACAATGTGCTCTGACAGCAATATAACTGGCCCACCGCTCTTCCGGAAGCTGCGTCAGCAGCAGCGACTGGGAGTCCGAGGCTATTTTGAATCGCAGGGCCTAGAGGCAACCGCTCCCTTTTCCTCCCCTCTCAGCAGGCCTGGAGAATGTACTGTAGGGAACAAACTTATACTGGCCTTCTTGTACTTTCTTCTTCTTTGGGTTCATTATGTGTACTGCTATTATTTGTACTTATAGCTGAGATCTGGGCCCCATTGTGCTAAGCACTGTACATACACGTAGGAAGAGGCAGTTCCATTTGCATAGACAAGCCAAAGCAAAAGTTGAGAGAAATGAAGTGTAATTAGCCCCTTTGACCAATGGGGAACTGAGGCACAGCAAGATTAATGACCAGATCTGTGAAGGTATTTAGGCACCTAATGTCCATACAAACCAATGGGAGTCAGGAGACTTTGGTTCAGTTCCTATTCTTCCCAGGAAGATTTTCTTTGTGACTTTGAGTAAATCACAGAACAAATTTGTAAAGGTCTTTAGTTAGCTCAGTACACTGAGCAAGTGATTTAAGCACAAGTCTTCACTTCAGTTTTATTTGATTCTATATCATTACTTTTAATCTACATATTGGAGGGAGGGCATGGATTTGGCCACAAATCCTGAAAGAAGGATGTAGGAGATACCCATTGTCATAAATAGGTAACAACATACAGAGTAAATTTAATCCCTCTCAAAGCATTTGGGACTTAGCTAAAATGGGAAAATGCTGAGACAGATGAAAATATGGGGAAAAATACTAAACCGACTAAATTAACTGGAAGTTTTAAAAAAGTTAATAAGTTATCAGACAAGCTACAAGTATCTTCTTTAAATAATGAATATTAATCAAAATGTCTAAAGTGATTCACATCAACTATCTTTTTGGTGGTTCATTACCACAGGTATTCTAGTGAATGTTATAGCTGGAAGGAGAGTCCACAAACAAAGTAGGTTGTATGAGAATGCTACTGAATGTGTGAGGCACTCTTGAGTCTGTAAACTGGGATTGGAAATGTGGTTTGTTATTTATGATTTGTGATGTGAGAGTGCCTAGAAGCCCTAGTTGTGGAACAGGAATTCATTGTACTTGCATTGTTCTAGGAACAACCAAACAATGCCAAGTATTGCACTTTTCACCCTGGGGATGTGAAGAATTATTTCAGAGTCACTAGGAAAACATTAGAAAACCAAATCTTTTCTAGCCTCCGTTGATGCTGAGCTATTGTACAGCTGATGAATAATTCAGTTACTCAGAGGTTAGTAGGGATTGCAAAGACTTAATTGTACATTCTTCATCCATCTTTTTAATACCTCCCCCCTTTTTGTTAACAGATTATCTCATTATAATGATTTAAAAAAAACCATCAATGTCTTTCTTTCAAGAACTTCACAGTTGCCTGTGTAACATGCAGTAAGATTCAGGCGTTACCTGGGGAACACCTTCCCTTCAGTGAGCCCATAAATATTTAGAGCATCAGTGATGATGGGCTCCTCTCAGTTAGGGTGCAGGAAATACTGTTTTTTCTTAATTACTCCTCAGCAGTTTTTATGGAGTGGTGCAGAAAGCTGGGAGGGAGCTGTGTTTCAAATATGGAAAGGAGAAGTGGTGGGCTGCATTTGACTGGGATGGTAGTGTACATGTGTAGCTGAGGCTTACATCTTTATTCATATAAAGGTGTTCTAGTCCAGTGTTTCTCAAACTTTTTGATACCAGAGATTGGCTTGCTGCCTTCTTAAACTGTCAAGAATTCAGGGAACAGTGATTGAGACACACTGTCATAGAGGTTGTAGTGTGGTCAGAGTACATACTTTGCCCCATGTCATAAGGAAGATAAGAAAGAATGATGATAAACTGTGCTAATATGATACAACACAGAAACTCACCAATGATGTAGCACACCATACCACACATTTAAAATGTGACAAGATATTGCTCCCACAAAAGCAATGTTTAGTCACTTGGGGTATGTCTACACAGCAACATTATTTCAAAATAATTCACATTATTTCAAAATAACTTAGTCTGTGTCTATACAGCAGGCAGTTATTTCAAAATAGTGTCAAAATACTGTCAAGCTGGAAGACTTCTTACTCCGAATCATGTAACCCTCATTGTAAGAGGAGTAAGGGAAGTCGGAGGAAGAGTGCTCTATTTCAAAATAAGTGTTGTGTAGATGCTCCCAATTTCAATTTCAAAATAAGCTATGCAATTTATGTAGCTCAATTTGTGTGGCTTATTTCAAGTTAAGCCCTGCTGTGTACATGCATCCTTAGGGCATTAAAAGCAGCTTTTTCAAAATTATCCACTGATTTTTTTTTTTTTTTTTTTTTTTTTTTTGGACAGGCTGCCCACATATCTCTAGATAAAAGCAAACTGGTTACTTCCCTGTGTAGAATAATTTATAGGTAGAGACTAATTTGCTTGCAAAGAAACATCAGGTTTCCTTCCTTTTTCTCAGTACAAAATTCATTATGCTAAATGCAGTACAGTGTGTGTATGTTCAGAAAGGGGGATTCTTTTAATTAATTTGGTGTTATTAGTTTTACCAAACAGACATGCCAAGTTTTTGTCATAGAAAGATCTAAGCTCTCTGGAGAAGGATCAAGAAAGCAAACAAAGGGACTCACTTTTACTCTCTTGCCATTCAAATAGCGCTGGCTAGAAGGTGACAGCTGCATTTTGCAACAGCTTTTGAATTTTTAAATTTGTCGTTCAATATTGGAATGAAATCAAAACCTTTTGAACATTTCCATGAAATGAACTTGTATCAAAATGCTGATTTTCAAACAAAAAAGGACATGTCTCTTATTTCTGTCTCTGTCTGGTCAAAAGTGACCAGAAATTCCTGGATCAACATCCACTCAAAACTTTATTAAACTAGGTGGCTACGTCTAGACTGGCATGATTTTCCGCAAATGCTTTTAACGGAAAAGTTTTTCCGTTAAAAGTATTTGCGGAAAAGAGCGTCTAGATTGGCATGGATGCTTTTGCGCAAAAAGTGCTTTTGAGCAAAAGCATCCATGCCAATCTAGATGATTTCTTATAAGAAAGCCCGATCGCCATTTTAGCCACCGGGGCTTTTTTGCGCAAAACGGTTCTGGGTTGTCTACACTGGCCCTCTTGCGCAAAAGCATTTGCGCAAGAGGGCTTTTGCCCGAGTGGGAGCGTCATTGTATTTGCGCAAGAATCACTGATTTTGTACTTTACAAAGTCAGTGCTCTTGCGCAAATTCAAGTGGCCAGTGTAGACAGCTGGCAAGTTTTTGCGCAAAAGCAATCGCTTTTGTGCAAAAACTTGCCAGTCTAGACAAAGCCGGTATGTTTCTGTGAAACAATTCAGTTTGAGTTAACAGTGTATTTCAATGAAAATACATTTCACAGAAAATATTAACCAGTTCTATGTGTCAGCTTCATTTTTTCTCCAACTCCCACTTGCACGCATTCTCATTCCAGAGATCCATCATCATCCCCTCCCCCCACCCCGATAGTCTAATTTTCAGTTTCAACTGTGTGGAAACTGCCAGGCAAGAAGCTAAAGTGAGGCCTATCAAACCTGTTAAATTTATGATGGAATCCAGATACGAAATCAAATCTTCTGAGGTGAAATATTTGTGTCACATAAATCACCAAGTTAATTTCTTCAACACACACACACACACACATATTTATAAAGTGTATGGGGTTAAAGTGAGGAAGAGTCTGAAAAACCTAGCCTTGGGGAAAGCTTAATAGAGATACCAACTGGTCTGTTAAATAGCATTATCCTACAAAAAGTGGATCTACATTTAATACATGTCCTGGAGGTGATCATCTGTTCCTCTCTGCATGCTGAGTGAAGATAACATGGAGATGACAATCTGAAGAAACTTAAAAAACACTTAATGGTCCTGCAGCACCTTAGAGATTAACAAAAATATAGATTATAAAAAAAAGAAAGGAAAATCTGGAGAAAGGCTGGCAAAGGGAGCAGCACCCAGAAGTATTATACTGAAAATACAGACATTTCCACATAAAAGGCTGCCTGAGCTATCACAGACTTGGGACTGCCACTGAAGACCATGCCCAAGCTGCAGCTAGTGCAAAACAAGGTAGCCCATTACTTAGCAGTATCAACCACATTACAGATGTGCTTGGTATGCTACATTGACTTCATATGTGCTTATAAGTAGTTTTAATGTGAAAAGTGATGCATGGACTGTGTCCTCACTGCATTTCTCTCTGCTCTCACAATTGAGATCTGCTGAGGTAGCTAGCACCTGTTGAGAGTCTCTAGATTTGAACTCAAGAGACTGCAGGCAGGAATTTCTTGGTACAGGATTTTTCAGATTTAGAACTCACTCCCTTTATGCCTCTTCTAGGACTTCAGGCTGTTGATCTTTAAGGTATGATGTAAGGTTTGCTTGTAAATATAGGAATTTATTTGAGAGTGAATAAGATCTGAAGGAGATTTAAAAGAAATTGGGCTGGACAATAGGTCAATGCCCATTAATGCTGCTCATTGTAGGCCATATGCCTTGTCTTCAATATTTAATGATATTTTTCACTACGTAAAGGTGTCCAGGGATGGTCCAATGAAAATTTCCAAAATTCAAAGAATGTGTGTATGTGCTTGAGAGAGAGAGAGAGAATTGGAAATGTAGCACTGCTTAGTGTCTGGAGGATTTGGGTCCACTTGGAACTTTCTCTTTCATCTTAACCCTTTCTAGCTTAGCTCCTGCTCCTGCTTCAGCACACACCTATGGACTCACTGGTCCTCTCCGTTGGATTGTCATCATTTCCTACCATTTGGGAAAAAGCAGAAATGCTGATGTACCGCATATCCATCAGGAATGCAAACTGAAACATAGAATCATAGAATACTAGAATTGGAAGGCACCTCAAGAGGTCATCAAGTCCAGTCCCCTTGTCCTCCTGGCAGGACCAAGCACTGTCTGGATCATCCCTGATAGATGTCTATTTAACCTGCTCTTAAATATCTCCAGTGATGGAGATTCCACAATCTCCCTAGGGAAACAACTTGTTCAAAGGTCCCCAAATCCATCATATTCCTACTCCCCTCAAACACACACAGACACAACCCAAGCACACAGACAGGAAAACATACATAGTGAAATTATATTTTTTTCTACAGAAAATGCTCTCCTTGGCATGAAGGCTGGAAAAAGATAAATGAATAAAAACAAAATTATACTTAGTATGTATTTACAGTATTAAGAATCATTTTATTGGTCAAATGGGTTATCTATAAAACTGGTCAGAAAATGAATTTTCTGTATCGTGAAAATTATCTCCCATCAAAGAAAATATATCTCCCATCAAAACTATGCAAAATAGTAATGAAAAACCATATTGTTTTGGGTCCAAATGTTTCATATCAATAAACCCCTACACCAATCTTTTTATTTGTAAAAATACAAAATTGTATCCAGTTCAAATAAAGTTCTTTCAAAATGAAAAATCAAAACAAGATGTTTTGACATTTTTGACACTTGTTTTCCATTTTTTTCCAAACAAATGTTCATTGAAATCAATCCCATTTCATGCAGAAAGGTTTTATTGAAACAGCATTTTACAATGGAAAACTGTTTTAACATTTTTTTCTGAATAGTTCTAATAGTCCATCCTGTAGATTATACCTGATTGCCTGATCCAGAACAATTCTTCAAAGTTAACATTTCTAGACATTTTGGCTAACAGTCAGTAAGTAGGCTGGGAAAGGGAAGAAACGAGGGAATAGGAAGTAAAAAATTCACAGATGTACATAAGAATATAATGGCTCAGACCTATGGTCCGTCTAGTCCAGTATCTTTCATCAGTGGCCAATGTCAGGCCAATGTCAGAACAAATGATCAGGTCTGTCCCCTGTTGCCTTTTCCTAGATTCTGGCAAACTGAGGTTAAGGACACCATGCCTGCCCATCCTCCATGAATGGCCATTAATGGACCTATCCTCCATGAATTTATCTAGTTCTTTTTTGAATGCTGTTATAGTCTTGGCCTTTCACATCCTCTGGCAAGGAGTTCCATAGATTGACTATGCATTGTGTGAAAAAATACTTACTTTTGATTATTTTCAGTCTGCTGCCTATTAATTCAATTGGGGCATGTCTACACAGCAGGGCTAAAGCCAAAATAAGCTATGCAACTTGAGCTACGTCAATTGCATAGCTTAAGTCGAAATAGCTTATTTTGGCTTTTGGTGCTGTCTATATAGCAGGAAGTCTGAGAGAGCACTCTTCCTCTGACTTCCCTTACTCCTCATAAAATGAGGGTTACAGGAGTCAGAGTAAGAAGTCCTCCAGCTCAACATTATTTTGACATTATGTTGAAATAATTGCTTGTAGTGTAGATGCGCGCCATGTTATTTTGGAATAATGTCAGTTATTCTGAAATAACACTGCTGAGTAGCCATACCCTTGGTGACCCCTAGATCTTGTGTAATAAATGACACATCCTCATTTACTTTCTCATGTGTCATGATTTTCTAGACCTCTTTCAAATTCCCCATTACTCATCTCTTTTCCAAGCTAAAAGGTCCCAGTTTTATTAATCTCACCCCATATGGAATCCATCCCGTACCCCTGATCATTTTTCTTGCCCTTTTCTGAATCTTTTCAAAGTTCAGTATGGCTGTGTCTACACTGCACCCCTTTTCTGGAAAAGGGATGCAGATGAGACAAATCGAATTGCAAATGAAGCGGGATTTAAATTTTCCCGCTCCATTTGCATTAACATATGGCGCTTTTTCGGCTCGGAGCTTTGTGAAAAAGCGCCAGTCTAAACAGCGGCTCTTGCGGAAAATAAAGCCTTTTCGAAAGATCCCTTATTCCTGATTTTAAGAGGAATAAGGGATCTTTGAAAAACTTTATTTCGCAAAGCGTCTAACGCTTTCGTCAAAGCTCAGTAAACTTTAATGAAGCGGGGAAAATTTAAATCCCCGCTTCATTTGCAATTCCGACTTGTCTCATCTGCTTCCCTTTTCCGGAAAAGGGGTGCAGTGTAGTCACAGCCTTTATGTTTTCTTGAGATTGGGAGAGCATATCTGCACTTATTATTCAAGATGCGGGCATAGCATGGATTTATATAGAGACAATATGATATTTTCTGTCTTATTATCTATCTCTTTCATAATGATTCCCAACATTCTGTTATTTTTAACTGCTGCTGCTCCTTGAGTGAATGATTTCAGAGAGCTATCCACAATGATTCCAAGATCTCTTTCTTGAGTGGTAACAGCTAATTCAGACCCCATGATTTTATATGGCTCTTTGGGATTATGTTTTTACAATGTGCGTTACTTTGCACTAATCAACATTGAATTTCATCTGCCATTTTGTTCCTCAGTTTCCCAATTTTGTGACACTCTGTTGTAGCTCTTCAACTTATACTTGAGACTTAAATATCCTGAGTAGTTTTGAATCATCTGCAAATTTTGCCACCTAATTTTTACACCTTTTTTTCCAGATCATTTATGAATATGTTCAATAGGATTGGTCCCAATACATGCTCCTGGGGGACACCACTGTTTACCTCCCTCCATTCTGAAAACTGGCCATTTTTTCCACCCTTTGTTTCCTATTTTTAAACCAGTTGCCAATCTGTGATAGAACCTTGTCTCTCATCCCATGACAGCATACTTTGCATGAATCTTTGGTGAAGGATCTTATCAATGACTTTCTGAAAATCTAAATACGCTATATCCACTGGATCCCCCTTGTCCACATACTTGTTGACCCTCTCAATGAATTCTAGAAATTGGTGAAGAATGAGTTCCCTTAACAAAAACCATGTTGATGCTTCCACAAAAAATTATGTTTATCTAAGTGTCTGACAACTTTGTTCTCTACTATAATTTCAACTAGTTTACCTGGTAACAAAGGCAGATTTGCTAGTCTGTAATTGTAATTGTCAGGAACTCTTTTTAAAAATTGGCATCACATTAGCTATTCTCCAGTCAGTTGGTACGGAAGCGAATTCAAATGATACGTTACAAACTACAGTTAGTAGTTCTGCTATTTCACAATTAAGTTCCTTCAGAGCTCTTGAGTGAATACCATCTGTTTCTTGTGACTTCTTACTGTTTAATTAATCAGTTTGTTCCAAAATCTCTTATGACCACTCAGTCTGGGACAGGTTTGGGAATCTCCCTCACATTCTTAGCTGGGAAGACCAATGCAACTAATTCATTTCTTTTCTTTTCAATGGCCTTATGGTTCATAAATGCTCCTTTTACATCTTGATCATCCAGGGGCCTCATTGGTTGTATAGCAGCCATCCTGTTTCTGATGTACTTAATTTCTTTGGCTGATATTTTTTGAGTCTTGGATTAGCTGTTCTTCAAATTATATTTTTGTACTTCCTTTGCCGGAGTTTATTCTTCTTTCTATTTTCCACACTAGGATTTAAATTGGGTGTCTCTTTGTCTCTCATTCTCCTTTTACTTTGTTTAGCCATGGTGAAACTCTTTTGGTTCTTGTATTATGCTTTTTTTTTTTTTTAAATTTGAGGGATATATTTAAGTTTAGCTTCAATCATGGCATCTTGCAGGGATCAGACAGCTTTCAGGGATTTCACTTTTCACACTGTACCTTTTTATTACTATCTACCTAATCTCTTCATTTTTGTGCAGTTCCCCTTTCTGAAATGAAATATTACAGTGGTGGTGGTGGTGGTATAGGTGTTTTCTCCTCCATGGGATGTTAAATTTAATTTTATTATTGTCACTATTACTAAGCGGCCTAGCTACATTCACCTCTTGGACCAGATCCTGTTCGCCACTTAGGTCTAAACCAAGAATTGCTTCTCCTTTTTGAGTTCCAGGACTAGCTGCTCCAAAAAGCAGCCACTTACGGTGTCATGTCCTGAGGTAATATGCACCCAGTCAGTAGCTGAAATCTGTCACTCTAATTGAGTTTTGTATTTTTATAGCCTCTCTAATTCCCCTGAGTATTTCACAGTCACTATCACCAACCTGGTCAGGTGATCGGTAATATATCCCTACTGCTATATTCTTATTATGAGAGCATGGAATTATTTTCCACAGAGATTCTATAGTATGATTTGGTTCATTTAAACTTTTTGCTTCATTTGATCCTACACTTTCTTTCACATCTAGGGTTGCCAGGTGTCCAGTTTTTGACCCGGACAGTCCAGTATTTGAGCTTTCTGTTCGGGAAACAAATTGAGAAAATATAAATGAGAAAATATAAATGTCCGGTATTTTCTAAATAAGATGTAATGTAGATTGTGATGTAATGTCAAGTGTGTCCGGTATTTTTGTTGAAACCATCTGGCAACTCTATTCACATCTTGTATCAATCCCCCCACCAGCACAACCTGTTGTGTCCTTGTGATATATTTTGTATCCAGGTATCACTGTAGCTAATTGATTATACTCATTCCACCAAGTTTCTGTGATGCCAATTATATCAATATCCTCATTTAATATAAGGCAATCAAATTCACCCATCTTATTATTTAGACTTCAAGCATGTGCACTTTAAAAACTTGTCACTTTTTAGCTGTCTGCAATTACATCATATAATTGAATGGGACTCTTTTTCATTTGACTGTTTTTCATCAGAATCTACCAGTACTTTACCATCTTCCATCCTTACCTCCTTACTATAACATAGAGAATCTCTATTAAAAGACCCTCACCAAGGGAAGTCTCTGTTTCTGTCTGAACCATGTGTTCTTCTTCACCTGTTGGCTTTCCCCCATCCCTTTGTTTAACAACCTTTTTAATTTTAACAATCTGGATCCATTTTGGTTGAGGTGGAGCCCATCCTTTCTGTATAGGCTTCCCCTTTCCCAAAGTATTTTGGGGTGAGGTTTGTTTTATTTTGTTTCGGTGGGGAAAAAAAGTTTGCTGCTGGAATAGGTCCCGCTAGTGGCAGCTGTCAGATGACAACTTCAGGGAATCTGAATATGGCCAGAATTTCAAAAGATAAAGCGTCTGTCAATGATAATATCATATTTTGTTTTGTTTTGTTCTGAATGAAGGGGATTTCCTGAAGCTTGTGTCTTTATAAGAAATTTCTTAAAAAAATAATTTGTGTGGCAATTTGTAAGTTCAATGGAGAAAAAAAAATTGAGGGAAGGCAAAAAAAAGCTCCCCCCCCAATAAAAAACAAAAAACCCAACCCTTAACTGGCACTGAAAAAAAGATGCTGTCTAAAGTCTCCTTAAATACATTTTATCATTAGTACCAGTTCTTAAGATGGCTCCAACAATATGCTAGTATGTCCGCTGCAATGCCAGCCCAAATCAGTTTAAATTTCCTCCAGCAGGAGGCTCTATAAGTGTTTATGAGAAAAAATTGTCAGTGCTTCTTGGCAAGCAGAAGCAAAAATGTCCCAATCAATTAAACAAGTGTGAAACAAGGGATATTTGGGGACAGAAGTATCTACTTAAATCTGCTGATTCATTTTGATAATAGCCTCAGTACTGCTGTGGGACTGTTACCTTGCTTGCAGAAAATCTGCCTCCATGGACTTCACTACGTCTACAGCATCTGTAAGGAGATACCTTATGTTTTCCTTTCCCCAGCAGATGGTCATGATAATCTAGAAAGGGATATTTCCTTTAGGATAAGGAGAGATCAAGGATGGGACTCTTTTCATTCTTACCTTTCTTCTCCTCTCACATACACTTAGGGAGAGAGAGAAAGAGAGAGAGAGAGACTATCTATGGGTACATGTGATAAGGCTTATTACCAAAGTACACTGGTTCTGTAATAATGTTTCCATTTATATTCCGATCAATGCCTTTAATGCATAGGTCTTATGCCATGAATTTTCCAATTCCAGTTTCAAAACCAAATAACTTATATCGAAAGACGCAATAAATCATCATCTTAGACTCTTAATCAATTTAGGAGAGCATAATGTCCATTTATTTGTAGATGTGCATTGAGAATGAGCATATACAGGATTTATATAGACAGAGGGTTGTAACCTGTATTATTCCATAATTATCTTTTGTTATCAGCTGATATAAAAACAGGTCCAAGTTGCTGTAATGCAGACTATTCTAGGCTCCAAAGGAATGTAATTAGATTTTTTCTTGCTGTTATTCAGTTCTGTACATAATAGTCTTGTACTTACTGTACATGATAAAGATGTGAGGTGAGATCATGACTTGATTATGACCTTATTCTACTCTAGGATATGACAGATGAATTCAGAATAGATATATACAAAATAGAATAGATTCTCTGGTAATAGTTCTAAACACGGGTGGATTTATCTCTTAACTTTTTGGTTGTTGCTTGCATTTTCACTTATAATGTGCAAGGTACAGATGCAATCAAGACTGGTTTAGGAAAATGTAAGCATCTCTGGACAAATTGGTTCTTGGTAACTGGTTTCTTGCAGGAGTAGGTAAGTCATTTGTGGCCTAATCCTGTACCACTGAAATAGTAGTCCTGAATATAATATTGTGATAGCTCTCATCTCAAAGAGACAGCCCTTGCATCAAAGAGCTTACAAGCTACTTAAAGACGAGAGATAACAGATAGATGCAGATAGATGGGAAAACACAAGGAAACAATGAAACAATATTGGGCAGCATGACAGACTGTGAGACTGTGTTCTCTGCACACAAGGTGTCTAACTGTTATCAATTTTTTTGTAGTATCTTAGGAAGACAGATTTTTAAGAAAGGATTTGAAAGAGGACAATAAGGTAGCTTTGAGGGGTATCTTCTGAGCATTTATTATTTCTACTGCACTAGGTTCTGACGTGCTGAGCACTTTCCAGGGTGGAAGACATAGTCTGTGTTGTGAAAGATGAACACTGTGGAGCTGGGAGAAAGAATACATCAGTGATTAGGGAGATGATGGGCACGTGTATTTATTTTATTGCTTGTGGTTCTGTTTTAAGTTAAATATACAAAATTCTCCTCTCCCCACCTTTCCTCTACAGTTCTCTCCAGCAACAAACCTCAGATGTAGTTCTAGCCCGTGAGTTTTGCAAATCCCAAGCATTGGCAATTCATGAATCATTTGCCCCCCAAGTATGAAATTGGCTATAATAAACTGCTGAACTTTGGCAGTGAAGAATCTCTTGATTTCCCTCCCTCCCAACATTCGACCTCCATACATAAGCAGTTTACTAGTAGATGGTAAGCTAGTTTCTTGTAGGCATCATGAAAGAAGGTCTTTGGATCTGGGTGGGATAAGAGGATCTGAATGCGGAGACAAGGGCTTCTTGCTGGCCAAAGTACAGAAATGGAAGGAACACGTGCATATCTGTTAGTAGTTTACCAGCCTTCAGTTTTGAAAATTAGCCACAGATCAAATGCTTCAATTTTTCCAATGCCTTAGAGTTCACTTTTGCATGTAGTGAACTATGACTATATTCCCTTCAGTCTTATTTTGTTTAACCGAGCAGATTGCCTATTTTTTTAACCAGTATGCTTCATGTTACATTTTCAGCAACGTAACCTGACACACACAGGTTATTTCCAGTCACAGAATAGGAATACAGGATCCGTTGTCACTCTGTGTGGCCCCAAGAATCTTGGAAAAAATTCTGTGAGCCCTTCATCATTGCCCTGACTGATCAGAACAGCCTGATCTAGATGGGAAGCTGTCCATATTAAAGAAGGATAAATTGTCACTCTCAGACTCATGTTAGAGACCTATCATACAGCTCCTAGTATAATAGGACTTCCCTTTGGATTGGATTCTCTGAGTTCTGCTGCAAAATACATATCTAGCACTAATAAAAACTGCAGCATGACACTGAGATAAAATAATTCCCTTCCTTAAACAATTTCATTTGTACCTTTTCTCCTATTCTTTTCTTCTATCACACCATAGTACACACTGAAGTCATAAATATCTGATTAAATTTATCCTTGTGCTGTTGCTTCAATCAGTGGTAGTTAACTGACTGAGTGACAATGCCTATCCTCTGTACTATGAGTTTTATAGTCTCAGTTTATTAACCACCACTCTCTGGAGTTTAGGATCCTGGAATTAATCAGAGTCACTTCCACAGTACTTGAAAGCAAAGAAAACATGTTGCAGGAAACTTTTAAAAGATTTATGAAGGCAAAACCTGTGTAACCACAAAAAAAGATGAACCCAAGAGCACCAGTTTTGTGTGAGTGCAGCCAGTGCTGGTATTCTTAAGTAACCAGTCAATTGAACATCTTCTAAGTGTATTACCTAATAAGCAGCATTGTGTATGTTGCATTTGTTAGGTAGGTAGGAATTATAATCTCTTTCTTCGTGTGCTTCCTCAGTGAGGTTGAAATTCATCCACTTGCTCCGGGCCAATACAAGGCTTATGTACCAGTTACACTTAGTTTCAGTGTGACCTTGATCCCCTTTGGGCTCTTGAAGAGGCAGAAGCTCTGATTGCCTGGTAATCCCTCTCCAGATGAGCTCTCTAACATATATCAGGGCTGAATTAAGACCAGTCTTGTTAGTAACTTTGTGGTCTCTCCTTTAGACTCTGCTGACACACACAGGTTACTTTCGACCACAGAATAGGAGTGCGGGAGCCATTGTCACTCTGTGTGGTCCCAAGAATCTCGGACATAGCTCTGAAGAAGTGGGTTGTGCCCACAAAAGCTCATGATACCATCTACATGTTTTGTTAGTCTTTAAGGTGCTACTAGACTACTTGTTATTTTTTAAGTTTTTCCTGTTACAGACTAACTTGGCTACCCCTCTGAAGCTTTTGGAAAAAGCTCTGTGAGCCCTTCATCGTTTTATGTAGAAATTGCCCTGATTGATCAGGACAGCCTGAGCTAGATGGGAAGCTGTCCATATTAAAGAAGGATAAATTGTCACACTCAGACTCATGTTAAAATGTAATCCTGTTAAGAGTTTCTCTACAGCATCATGTCATCTTGCCTAAGTGAAAAGAAACCACTCTTTTCTGAAATAGGCCTGCAAGAGAGTAAAGCCTTGAGCAGCAGGTTAGCTAATCTTTCTGTTTCTCCAGGAACATGGCATACTGTTGAGGCATGTGGTAAATTTATCATTTGGATGCATAATAATAAGCTATGAGACTATCTGGCATTTGCTTTTTAGCTCTGTATGTGTTAGCCTAGGGGCTGGTACCTGATGAGCCTTCTAAATAACCACAATAATCTTCAAATACAAAGTTTCCTGTTGTAAGGCTATAATATCTCAGCTCCTAAACACATTTACTGAACTCCCAAGCTCTAATGTTTCCAAAGGCAGCATTTGGGACATACAGTACATTGTATGGTGATAGTATAGGTCTAAGCTGTAAAATGCTTTTTGCTCCTGAATTAATTTTCTTTGTACTACATTTAGAGATAGATGCTACTGTTCCATTTAAAAAGTGACTATGGTTTTTAAAGAGGCTATCCTTATCCTGCTAGGTTTTCCTGTGCCCCTCAGTATCTGAGTGCCTATTGTAATTGCTCATCTCTCTTTTTGAAGAGACATTCTTCCAACAATTGTATTTTGGGACAAATCCTGAAAAGTACCGAGCACACCTCAGGTTTTGCATTCATTTAATGAATTTTAGATTGCATTTAGCAACGTTCGGTAAGGTAATGAAATTATTTAAGATGGGTGGGGAAACTCTTTTCAGTCAGGAGCCACTGACCCACAGAAAAATCAATCAGGGATCACACACAAATGAGAAGCACCCTGACCCCCAAAACCCTCAATGACTTGGCACTGAACAAAACAAAACAAAAACAACACACCCTCTCCCCACCCCTCAACTCACTGACTGGCTCCCTACAAGCTTGGGACTTCCCCCCAAAGTGGGGCGAGCTGGCATTCATTCTCTAGTCCTGCAAGGGGGTCCCAAGGCCCTGAGGTTAGAGTCTTACCACCCTCCAGCCTCCACAGTGTGGCAAGCCAGCATTGACAGTCCAGCCCCACAGCTGGGTGCTGAGGGTCAAGATTTTCCCTGGCAGTTGGACGAACCAATGCTCATGCTCCAGTCCCGCAGGTGAAGGGAGGCGCTGAGGCTCAGAGACTTGCTGTGAGACTGAAGGACCAGTAATAACTCACCCCGCTGTGATGGGAAGCCCTGAGTCTCTCTGCAGGCTGGATCCATACCCCCAAGCCTTAGATTCCCCACCCCTGATTTAAGACATCTGTACTGAGGCTTAACTTTTAGGGACACTGCAGTTTTAATGAGGCAACTCTACCTCATGTATAAGTCCCTTCATTTTAAGTTTTAACTGATTTTTACTGAAAAACTACCAGGTTTTGCAAAAAGTATTATTTCCCCCCCTGATTTTCATCCTACTTTTTATCATTTATCTGGGGGGGGGGGCAGTCCCCAACCTGCTGCTGCCCCCCCCCCTCCCCCCAGTTGCAGCTGCTCCAGGGTGGCCTTGCTTGGGGCAGTGGTCCCTACTCCTCATCCTGCAGACTGTTGGGTGGCGCGTTGCTCTGCGGGCTGGTCCTGGCCTCTAGCTGCCCCCTGCCCTGTAGCTGGTCTGGGGGAACCGGGGCTTTTGGGGCTTACCACAGCCTCCAGTGGCCTCTTCCATCCTGCAGCTTGTTGGGGCGGGGATGTCCTTTGGGGCTCCCCTACAGCCTAATATTTTTGCATTGATTTTCACCTGATTTTGTTATGATGTTATTAAACATTGATACATTCCTGGTAAACATAAAATAAAAACAGAAAATGAAAGGCTGTACTCATGAAATATCTTTCATATCTACTCTATTCCAAATTGCTTTACAGGGTTAAATAATTTAGTAATAAAGTTGAATAATAAATAATACCAGAAGGAGAGAGAAATTAAGAGGAACAAGCAGGGAATAAAAGCATATGTTCAATATCTCATGTATTCAGGGGCGAAGGAATTTGCAGTAGAATTTACCCACTGTCAGACACCTACATAGCAGAATCTAATCTCTGTTTTAAATAAAACAAATGTCTAACCTTCATGGTTGCAAAGAAAACCCTTCAAATATGAACTGCTATAGTGTTGCATTTCGGATTCTGTGCTGATCATAGAATCATAGAATTATAGAATACTAGGACTGGAAGGGACCTCGAGAGGTCATCGAGTCTAGTCCCCTGCCCTCATAGCAGGACCAAGTACTGTCTAGACCATCCCTGATAGACATTTATCTAACCTACTCTTAAATATCTCCAGAGATGGGGATTCCACAACCTCCCTGGGCAATTTATTCCAGTGTTTGACTACCCTGACAGTTAGGAACTTTTTCCTAATGTCCAACCTAAACCTCCCCTGGCTGCAGTTTAAGCCCATTGCTTCTTGTTCTATCCTCAGAGGCCAAGATGAACAAGTTTTCTCCCTCCTCCTTATGACACCATTTTAGACACCTGAAAACGGCTATCATGTCCCGCCTCAGTCTTCTCTTTTTCTAAACTAAACAAACCCAATTCTTTCAGCCTTCCTTCATAGGTCATGTTCTCTAGACCTTTAATCATTCTTGTTGCTCTTCTCTGGACCCTCTCCAATTTCTCCACATCTCTCTTGAAATGCGGTGCCCAGAACTGGACACAATACTCCAACTGAGGCCTCCACAATACTCCACAATACTCCACAGTAGAGTGGAAGAATGACTTCTCGTGTCTTGCTCAGAACACAGCTGTTAATGCATCCCAGAATCATGTTTGCTTTTTTTGCAACAGCATCACACTGCTGACTCATATTCAGCTTGTGGTCCACTATAACCCCTATCCCTTTCTGCCATACTCCTTCCTAGACAGTCGCTTCCCATTCTGTATGTGTGAAACTGATTGTTCCTTCCTAAGTATCAGAAAATAATAACTTTGATAGGTGTAAACTCTTATTCCTGTCAATGGAATATTAGTTCTTAAATCTAATGGTGTCCGTGTGAGAGCCAGTATTATTATCAATTTCACTGATGATAGTTTTAGTAAAAATACTCAGATGATCTGCTGATAATCCATTAAGGTGAAAAGATAGACAGAGGGCAGAGAAGGAAGTATATGTAAATATGGAGAGATTGGAACAGAACAGATCAGAAAAGAAAAATAAACAAAAAGGAAAAAAGCATATAGTGTGATTTGGTAAGTAGAGGCTGATCTCTTTCTCATTTATGTCAATGACATAATTCTTATTCACTCAAAGGGGCAGAGTTAATTTCAGATTTATTTTCAAAAGGATAAAATGCTTAACCCTTTTAAAATAAAAAGTTTGAGTTTTAATATGTTAAATAGACACAGTAGGACAATAATCTGAGAATGTAATATGCAAACATTAGGAACTGATCCAAACCTCACTGAAAGCATGGATTGTACATATTAATTAGGGTGTGTGCGCTCGGGATTTGGACTTGCACATGAATGAAAGTCTAATCCATTTTTTTACAATAGACCCTTTCGCCTCATGTAAATATATCGAATAGATCACTGTAGAGAATAAAAAGAAGTTGAAATGAAACAATGTAAATTAAATATCATTAAAACATTTTGGCAACTGTTATTTGTAGTCACTTCATTGGTTTTTCAAAGTCTTTTTTTCTTTGCAAACTAGTCCTCATTTGCATATATTCTGTCAATGCAACAAACATTCACAGCATGTAGCTTAAAAGCAGAAACAAATATCTGGTGGTCATGCATCTTTAAGCTGTATGGTTTGCGCTGAAGAGGCCATCCATAACTCCTTCAGAAAAATATTCATGACCTGTGCTCCCCACTTCCCACCCAGCTGAAAATACATTAGTTTCCCTTATGGGACAGTAAATGGATAAAACAAATCTGATATAAAATATAATAATGAAGTAGCTAATACTACAGTTCCATTTGCTATTGGATCAGCTCAGTTTTTCAGTGAGAAAAGTCCTCTGTCTGAGGAAAGAATCCCTCCTAATACTACAAGCAAAGAAATCCAATTCTTAATGTGTTATTAGTGTCACCTTCAGGGGACTGAATAATGCACTTTATTAGTGACATAGCAGTTTCATTGTCAGCTTTTGACAGTGAAGTGGTTAATTTTCGTTGAGCTTCCATCACCTGAAAGGGATTTGGATCGAATCTATTATTAGAATATGTCTGTGGTAATATTAGCTATTTCCAAAATACCGCAATATGCTGTTTGAACAGAATATTTTTCCACTGATGTTCTCAACTAAATATATTGTGTTATTCAGTTTCCTTTCTTTCTTTTCTTCAACAGGCTTCTCAGAGCCATCATCAAGCTAAAATGAAAACTTTGGGGACTGAAGAAAGCTGAGTGCACCACTACCTTGCTTCCGAGAAAGGAACTACTGGTCCAGCCAACTTTTCCCCTGACAACTCTTGGTAGCTTTAAATTGCCTGTTGCCAACATTCAAAGACACAACTATTGCTTCTTTCAGCACACATGGAAGAAGGCAGCAATGTGTGTAATCCTGGCTAATAAGACTGTGGCTTTCCTATGAAGAGCAGGAGGCCGGCCAATCATAAAAGGATTATTTCACAGTTAGCCTCCAGGACTTGACCTCTGACCTGATCAGTGGACACAAATACAAGCAGATTCCAACAATCTGAGTTTTCACTAGGTGTGATTTTTCATTGTTTTTATTTCTCTTTCTTTGGTATTTAATTTCTTCACATTCAAAATGGGCCTGTGGACGAGAATGTGGCTCAAAGACTGGGCTGCCTTCCTGAATTCCTGGCTCATAATTTCCCTGGGGCTATTCATGCAGGTCTCCAAAACTCTGGCCTGCCCAAATGTGTGCCGATGTGACCGAAACTTTGTCTACTGTAATGAGCGAAGCTTGACCTCAGTGCCTCTTGGGATACCGGAGGGTGTAACCGTACTCTACCTCCACAATAACCAAATTAATAATGCTGGATTCCCTGCAGAGCTGCACAACGTCCAGTCTGTGCACACAGTTTACTTGTATGGCAACCAATTGGATGAGTTTCCCATGAACCTGCCCAAGAATGTCAGGGTTCTCCACCTGCAGGAGAATAACATTCAAACCATTTCCCGGGCTGCCCTGGCTCAGCTCTTGAAACTGGAAGAGCTGCACTTAGATGACAACTCCATCTCTACTGTAGGGGTTGAGGATGGAGCATTTCGAGAAGCTGTCAGCCTCAAGCTTCTATTCTTGTCTAAGAATCACTTGAGCAGTGTACCAGTTGGCCTTCCAGTGGACTTACAAGAATTACGAGTCGATGAAAACCGAATTGCCATAATTTCAGACATGGCCTTCCAGAATCTCACGAGCTTGGGACGTCTTATTGTGGATGGCAATCTCCTTACCAACAAAGGTATAGCTGAGGGTACCTTTGGCCACCTAACCAAGCTCAAGGAATTCTCAATAGTACGGAATTCACTATCCTACCCTCCCCCTGATCTTCCAGGTACACATCTGCTGAGGCTCTACCTGCAGGACAACCAGATAACCCACATACCACTTTCAGCCTTTTCAAACCTCCACAAGCTGGAGCGGCTTGATATTTCCAACAATCAGCTCCGGATGCTGGTGAAAGGGGTCTTTGATAACCTTCACAACTTAAAGCAGCTTACTGCGCGGAATAATCCCTGGTTATGTGACTGCAGTATTAAATGGGTCACTGAATGGCTCAAATTTATTCCCGCCTCCATCAATGTTCGGGGCTTTATGTGTCAGGGACCAGAACAGGTCCGAGGTATGGCTGTAAGGGAGCTCAATATGAATATGTTGTCATGCCCCACCACTACACCTGGTCTGCCAATTATCACCCCAGCCCCTGCTACCACCTTACCAACCACACTGGCTCCCACGTCATCAGTTCCAAATCCAACTGATAAACATAGTCCTTTCCCACCCACTACATCCATACTCCCCACTGTGCCTGACAAGGAGGGTGGAGAAAGGGTGACACCTCCCATTTCCGAAAGGATCCAACTCTCCATCCATTTTGTGAATGACACTTGCATCCAAGTCCACTGGCTGTCCCTTTTTACTGTGATGGCATACAAACTCACATGGGTTAAAATGGGCCACAGCCTGGTAGGGGGAATTGTTCAGGAACGGATAGTAAGTGGTGAGAAACAACACTTAAGCTTGGTGAATCTTGAACCCAAATCCACCTATCGGATTTGTTTGGTTCCACTGGATGCTTTTAATAATTACCGAGCTGGAGAAGACACTGTCTGCTCAGAAGCCACAACCAAGGCTTCCCACTTAAACAATGGCAGCAACACAGCCTCCAGTCATGAGCAGACGACTACTCAGAATATGGGCTCCCCTTTTTTGCTGGCAGGCTTGATTGGGGGTGCAGTGATATTTGTGCTCGTAGTCCTGCTCAGCATCTTTTGCTGGCACATGCATAAAAAGGGGCGCTACACCTCCCAGAAGTGGAAATACAACCGGGGCCGGCGGAAAGATGACTACTGTGAGGCAGGGACCAAGAAGGACAACTCCATCCTGGAGATGACGGAAACCAGCTTCCAGATTGTCTCCTTAAATAACGATCAGCTCCTTAAAGGAGATTTCAGACTGCAGCCCATTTATACCCCAAATGGGGGCATTAACTATACAGATTGCCACATCCCCAACAACATGCGATACTGCAACAGCAGTGTTTCAGATCTGGAGCACTGTCATACGTGATAGTGAGGGGAAAGTGAGCTGCATAGAACTATGAGCAAAAACTCTGGAAAAAATATCCACACACACAAAAATTACATTTGATAAATGTTACACAGATGCATTTGTGCATTTGAATACTCTGTAATTTATACGGTGTACTATATAATGGGATTTAAAAAAAGTGCTATCTTTTCTATTTCAAGTTAATTGCAAATGGTTTTGTAACTCTTTGCTTTTTAAATCTTTAAAAAAATATTGCTAAAGTACTGTACAGGGTTGTACAATAAGAACCCAATGCCATGGCAAAGAAAAGAAAGACTCATTCTTCAAACATTAACCACTTTGCTGTCGAAGCTGTCTGAAGGATGTGGGTCCCTAAGCAGTCCTGTAGTACAGGACATAAGTGTTCATTAAACAGGGTCACTAGGGATGGGCTAAGCCAGTTCTGATAAAATGGGTATAACCCTCTCACTCAAACTCATAATGAACTTCTGAAGTTCAAACAAGCTGGAGTAATTCTGTTCCCCATCTATCTTTTTCACCTGCTTCTGTATTTCTTGGTTCCACCTAGAAGTGGGAGTTCTGAAGTGCTACCACAGAGGCTGTTTCAGTTGTTTTTTTTCCTAATGCAAATGGACATAAAAAGGAGCAAACCCTTTCTGCAAGATTCAGAGTCCCCTGTGTTCCCTTTTCGCAAGAGCTGGTCAGAAAATGGTCCCAGAATATCAGATACATGATTATGTATTTTTCATTAAAAATTAAGAAGGCTGAAACATTTTCTGACCAACTTTAATGGAAAATGAGGGTACTTAAAACATACCAGGTGGCTTTCATCAGATCACATCACTTCCAGAGAGAACAATTTTTGTAGAGCTAGCATGTTTAGATAAGGCCTGAACCTATGAGATGCTGAGTGTCCTGAACACCCATTGAATGTCCACATCTTATAGGATTTAGCATGTCTTCATGGCAATGTACCCATCCAAATCATTGAAAGCCTCATACAAAATTCCATGGCAAAACTTCCCCTGACTGCTGTGGATTTTGGATTAGACCCAGATTGATTTAATGGTATGAATAAAGTTCGGGACAGAGAAGTATGAAGAAACTATCTGACAAGCAAGAAAAGGTGGGTTTTTTTTGAAAGCCCAGCTATTAATTTAATTAATTTCAGTGAAATAATCACATCAATGTCCTATTGTTTTAAATAAATGCATAGGGGCACTAACTAAACATTTGGTGAGTCGAGGGATTTGCATGGATGTCCATGTTGCCCCTTTTATTCTCCCTTCAATCCTTTGTCTTTTGCCCTTTTTTTCAACAAAGATCTGTGCTTTAAAAGTAGTATTTGGGCATAGGTTTTGCTCTATGCTGCATTCAGCTCCTCAGTTGGAATCAATTCTGTATCTCTGAGTTTGACACACACTTTATGGAACATCCTGCTCCTACTAAAATCATGATGTTGCTCTGAAAGTTACATAAAGTTCCAGCAACTCCACTGACTCCTGTGCTTGCCAAAAAGCTTTGGTTCTCTCGCCAGCTCAGTGGTGGATTTCTTTCTTTCTTTCTTTCTTTCTTTCTTTCTTTCTTTCTTTCTTTCTTTCATATTTTGGCTCACTCTTTTTCCTGAGCCTAGGAAACATGCACAAGTTCACAAAAACGAGGAAGAAGACCACACAGATATCAGTAAAACCCTTATGCAAACAGCTCCCGGGGCTTGTTTTTCTGAAATTTGTCCATGGAAGGAGGGAATGCATGCTATGGTGACCACAGAAAGGTTCAGCAAAAGTTGGTGTCATAGTAAAAGTGATCTTTTAATTAAAGATTGAACAAAATCACTCTGAAAAACTCGGGGTTATATGATGATGGTTTCTTATGTTGGGAGAGAGAGCTATGGTCCTTTCCTCTGTCAATTTCATGATGCCCATTCCTGAACCCCAGCAGTCTAAGTGTGCAGCTTATAAAATGGCATGAAAACATTTCTCTTCTGCACTGCAGAGATTAATCCAATCTTTAGTTATAGATAGCAGAGTACAATCATTATCTGAGGAACAACCGTCCCCACCCATGCGTTTTATAATCCCAGTTTGGAATTCCATTCTATATTCTGTATATTTGCTATTTTCTCCGGCTATGACCGGTATTTTAGGCAACCTGTGTGGCTACTGTAATAGTAAAGTCACTGAAATTTTGCTGAATAAAAGGCTGCCATATGATCTCAAATTGTGTAATTTTAGGTAGAAACGTCTATGCAAAGTGTTTTTTTCTAGTATGTGACCTATTTACTCAAGATAACTGAGAGAAGACTATATATTTTTTGTTTGTTTCATATGTTTTAGCTGCCAAGGGCCCACATGACGAGCAGCAAGACATGTGCATGTGCACACACCTGTGGCATGCGATATACATGAGAGTTTATTTTAGATTAAGTAGAGTTAGTGAATTCATTCTGGGCGTGGATGTAATATTTAATTTCACTGACATAGTTAGTTTTATGTCTGGTTTGGAAAAGCCATCTCATATAGTTAATAGTGGTTCCCAATCATTGGTATGTGTAGCAGTACTGGTATTTCATGGTTCAATGTCTAATACCTCAAGTACTTTTCTCTACCTTAATTATAATCAGCTGTTCTAGGTCTCAGAACATCATAGTTACTAGAGCTTGGTGAATTATTCATACCAAATTGCTTCTTCAGTGACTTTAGCCAATTATTTCCAATTTTGAATTATCTATGCACAGAATGATTGATATTATTGTTCTCGCAATTCAAAATTGTTTAATGAATACTCATATGAATGTGATACAGATTGGGAGTTGTTCACAAACTGTTAAGTTTGACTACATCTTGGACTATTCCTGGTTCATGACTGGACCAACTGAGTCATATGTCATTAATTCTGTTCCCTGACTGTTGAGGGGAACTTTTATACACAGTAGGAGGGAATCCAAGACATTTCAAAGATGACAGAGTTTGGGCTTCTGGTAGTGAACCTTTGTACAAATGTATTGGCATGGAGTGTTAATTGGACTCCTTTTCCATGAACATTATGTTGAAATAAACCCCACTTGAACTAAATTTCCCTGACAAATTTAAAGAAGTGTGAGTATTAGCTACACAAACCCACTATTTTATTCAAACAAATGTTTAGATACATGTTTTGGAAGTATTTTTGCCACCTCTCTTACCCATCTCTCATCCAGCTGAACACACTTCAACACAATGGAGTCTGGATTATTTCAAATTAGATTCCACAGTCATACAAACAGCTGAAGTTCCATTTTAGCATATAGTTGAATAAGATTATTTTTGTTAAGAGGTTTTCAAAAGGAGGCTGGATAGCCATCTTTCCTGGATGGTTTAGATACCACAAATCCTGAATCTTGGCATTGGATTAGACTAGATAACTCTTGCGATCATTTTGAATCTATGATTCTAAGCAGGTGATAGACACTAACTGATGTCTGAATCTGGTAAGATGCCTGAAAATACTGGAAACCTGTTAGCTAAAAATAATTGTTGACACGGCTATTTTTGTGATTGGACAATTAATATTAAATTACTATCACAAGCTCTCATCTTGTCCAGAGTATATTCCAAACAGATTAATGCTTCTTATTATGGGATGTGCCTCAATTAGTGTAAAATGTGCATATTTATATTAGCTAGTATACACCATGGAGAAAAGGTCAAATCTGTGCATACAAAACCCAAGCAGAACCTCTGAAATGTGAATTTGCTGCTCCTGATTTAGATAGACTCTAATGAACGTGTGCAACCCAGATCTATGTGCTCAGGAGTTGGACTTGCACATGAATGAAAATCTGACCCATTGTTTACAATAGAGTCATCCACAATATGTGACTATATAGAACAGATCACTGTAGGGAATAAAAAAGGGTTGAAATGAAATGATGTAAATTAAATATCATGAAAACATCACAACAGCTGTTATTTGTACTCACTGCGTTTGTTTTCCAAAGACTGTTTTTTTTACAAAATAGTCCAAATTTTCATATACTCTGTCAATGTAACAAACATTCACAACATGTAGCAGCAGAATAAAAGCAGAAACACCTGGTGGTCGCACATCACTAACAGTATGTTTTTCATTGAGAAGTCCATCAAATGACTCCTTTGTAAGAATATTTATGTTCTGCACTCCCCCTGGATGACAATAAATTAGGAGTTTTCCATGTGGGACAATAAATACATGAAATGAAGCTGATATCAAATGTGACAATGAAGTAGCTAATGCTACAGTTCCATTTGCTACTGGACCAGCTCACTTTTTATTTTATTTTATTTTTTTCCAATCATTTTAAGTCTTTATTAGAGTGAGAAAGTTCCTCTGTCTGAGAAAACAATTCCTCCTAATATTGAAAGCAAAGAAATCCAAATTTAATGTTTAATTGGTGTAGCCTTCAGGGGACTAAATAAGGCACTTTATTAGTGACACTAAATAGCAGTTTCAGGCTCAGCTTTTGACAGTGAAGTGGTTAATTTCCATTTAGACCTTTGTTTATAGCATTTCTTTGCTCTAACTTATAACAGAGGCATTAAAGTTTTACTTCAGAATATGAGAATAATGGTTTTACTCATGACTTATTTTCCAGCTGCATGAAACAGCAAAACAGAAATTAGTGCCAAAACCAAAAGTAACTAGCTCTGAGCTTTATCAAATCCTGTCTGATGTTCTCCTTTTTTACACAAAGGATAATTCTAGGAAGCTGAAACTGACATCCTTCCCTAAGATCTACAGGATAGGTCAGTTTGGATCACAGAAGACGTTAGGCAATGCTTGTAAAAGATTTATTTGTGAAGTTTTTGCACAAGCATGGTACTGTATTTTCTCTTCAATAGGACAGTTCTTTCTAGTAGCACACCCAGCAGCCTAGCACAAAGGGGATGCAGCAAGTACTGACTATACTGGCGACTCTAAAGAAACACATCCCATTAGAGTTTAATCCTCTTGAATTATAGACAAGGCACAGAAAAAATGTTATGAATACTGGGTCCCAGATATAGTGACACCAAATATATTAATTGAAAAATAATCATAAAACATTGTTATTAACTGAGACGTGCAAATTTGATTCTTCTTTGTGTTTGATATATTTTATCTTTAACAAGAGAATACATGTGTTTTGAAGCCTTCATTTTCCATCTTCTTACACCTGCCATGTTTATCTTCAAAACTCCATTCTACACTACCTTGTTGGCTTATTCAGTAAAGACTTATTTAAAAACACACACACATAAAACCCTGCTGTGTTTATATAAGTACATGCATTAAAATTCAGACAATCTCTGATCTAAAAGGGAATGGAGTTGAAAAAAAATCAGTATTCCACATTTTAACTTTGCATATTTTAAAAAAGTGTTTTGCTATACATCTGTTCTCTCTTTAAATCCTAGAGACTTGCTTGTTTTATCTCTTTCTGTTCAAATCAGTTTTGCCCCTATAAAAATTACTTTTTGGTGTCATTTTCTAGAGAATTATCTTTGCTATAGACACATTCTTAACTTGATATGAATATAGGGAATCACTGTTCAAAAAGACAACAATGTAACATAATGTTTGCATATAATGTGTGTGTGAGTGTATGTGTAAATACATAGACCCTACGTGTGTATGTGAAGGTGATATCCAATCCATGGGTATGTCTAGACTACGTGCCTCTGGCGACAGAGGCATGTAAATTAGACTACCCGACATAGTCAATGAAGCCGGAATTTAAATATCCCTGGCTTCATTAAAATAAAAATGGCCTCCATGCTGTGCCCCCTCAGCTGATTGTCGGCACAGCGCGGCAGTCAAGACGCGGATCGGTCGACAGGGAACCCCTTTGTTGACCACTTCCTTATGCCTCGTGAAACGAGGTTTACAGGAGCGGTTGACAAAGGCGTTCCCCATCGACCGATCCGCATCTTGACTGCCGCGCTGTGCCGACGATCAGCTGAGCCGGCACAGCGCGGTGGCCATTTTTATTTTAATGAAGCCAGGGATATTTAAATCCCGGCTTCATTGACTATGTTGGGTAGTCTAATTTACATGCCTCTGGCGACAGAGGCATGTAGTCTAGACATACCCCATGTGAGAAATTACAGAGCCATGGGATAAATGCATGTATCATTCTTTAGGTCCCTAACTGCCTTTTATCCATTACTCTATTTTCCATGAATGAAATATTCCTCTTCCCCAAAAAAGCACTGCTGGTTGAGACTCAAGAAGAACAAGATTCAGCTAGTGGATAGTCAGCAACACTTACATATGGGCTGTGTCTACATTGGCACCCTTTTCCGGAAAAGGGATGCTAATGAGACAAGTCAGAATTGCAAATGCCGCGGGGATTTAAATTTTCCCACGGCATTTATATATTTCAACTGCGCTTTTTTCCAGCTCGGGGCTTTGACGGAAAAAGCGCAGTCTACGCGGCTCTTGTGGAAAATAAAACCTTTTCGGAAGATCCCTTATTCCTCTTAAAATCAGGAATAAGGGATCTTCCGAAAAGGCTTTATTTTCCGCAAGAGCCGCGTTTGACTGGCGCTTTCGTCAAAGCCCCGAGCCGCATGGCCATGTTCATAAATGCCGCAGAAAATTTAAATCCCGCGCTCATTAGCATCCCTTTTCCGGAAAAGAGTGCCAATGTAGACACAGCCATGTAGTACAATAGGTTCTCACTCCATGGGTGCTCCAACGCTGGAGCATCCAAAGGGAAAAATGAACTCATTGTCACCAATCTCCTTCCTTTGTCTCCCACCTCTCATGCCTCCTGCAAGCTGGCAGCATCGAGCTTACCAACTCCTCTCCCTCCCTCCCAGAACTTCTGGAACACTTCAAACAGCTGATTTGCAGTGGGAAGGAGAGGGATGGTGCACACTTGGGGTAGGAGCAAGGAAGAGGTAGAGCAGGAGTGAAGCAGGGGCAGGAAGAGACAGGGTGGGCACAGGGCTTGGGAGAAGGTGTTGAGTGGGAGTGGTGCATGGAGCAAAGGCGAGCTTGAGCATCCCCTCACAAGGTGAAATGTTGACATCTGTGCCTAGTACATAGTATACATGTATACAGAAGCTTTAGAGAGACAAGAGGGTGAAATCATATCTTTTCTTAGACCAACCTTTGGCTGAGAGAAAGACAAACTTTTGAGTCACATAGTTTTTCCTCAGGTTTGGGAAATATACTCCCAGCATCACAGCAAAATATAAGGTGGAACAGATTGTTTAGAATAAGTAGTTAGCACTTATTGTAAGGAACCATTCAAGGTGGATAGACCTATTAATACGTCTGCAGTTATAGGTCGAAAACAGAAGGTTAGTGTGTTACAGATTGTTGTAATAAACCATAAGTCCAGCGTCTCTGTTTCATTGATGCTTTTTAGTGTCTAACAAAATATATTTAAGCTCCCAGCTTTGTCTTTTGAAAGTGTTGTGAAAGTTTCCTTTGAGGATATAGAAGGAGAGGTGAGATAAAAAGTGATCACCCTTGTGATTTTCTTGTGTGAGTCTGGAATGGTCTGTTACAATATGTGCTAATTACTGATGCTAAACAATATGTTCCACCTTCCATTTTGCTTTCATGCTGGGATTATCTGTCCCAGACCTGAAGAAAAGCTCTATGAGTCACAAAAGTTTGTTTCTCTCACCAACCGAAGTTGGTCCAATGAAAGACATTACGTCTCCTACCTTGTTTCTTTAATAACCTAACACTGACACTGCAGACAAGAACTTTAGACATTTGAGAAGATTCCCAACTTCAAGTGATATACACAGACGTCACTTCTGGCCTGCTATATCTAACTTATAGTTGTGTCATTTTTTATGTCCAGAAATAGTTCATTTTCAAGAGTCTTTCACTTCACTGATGAGTTCTTTTTCTCTGTGTAAGCCCGGCACAGTTGAAGTAATAGTTTAAAGATGTGTAAAACTTGACAAACACATATCTGCTTACCCACCATGATTTCCCATAGTCTGTCTCTCCTATAGAAGTAACTCCTACCCTCCTTTCTAAGCAACCTGCCTCACCATGGGTATATGACAAGGCAGAGAAATGAGACAGCCAACAGGTTAGACATGTTAAAAATTAGAAATAAAATATGAACATTTTAAGTTTCTTTATGTTTTCTGCCCAAAGGACCAGTACTTTCATGAGCTAATCTTTGTTCAGCCAAAACCTATTAATCTGATTAAGAGAAACAGTTCTTTAAATGTTTAAATATTTCAAAAGTGGCTGGTATTTGACATGTTATCAGAATGTGATATGTAGATCTACCTGTGTGTAGTGTTTCTAATTTATGACAACTGTGGTTACCTAACTAGAGGGCAAATTTTAGTATAGGCAGCATTCCTCAATATTTCCACAGCAAAAGTTAGTGAATGTGTGACTTTGAAGAGTGCATAAAAGTTCAGATCTCCTAGAAAGAATTATGACAAATGTGGAGACTGCATTCAAACAGGTATGAAACAACTCCCAAATAAATCATAGATAATATGGGAATACCTCTGAAATCATAGGTCAATTTTTTGTATTTTTGGTTATCTTCCTTGGGTTGCAGAAAGAGCTACATGCAACAGAAAAAAGTATACAGAAAACACCCCAAACACCGTGGGCCACATTTTGAAATGTAAATCTGCACACATAAAATGGAGGCACATGTGAGTGGAAACAGACAAGGAGTGCACAAAAGATGCAGTTTTATGAATACACAAAAGCACACTGATGGCTTGTATTTTTATAACTTGATCCAATATTCTCTAGTTGCATGGATCCACCCATGTTTTCTGAATACTACTCAGATAAATGTTAGAAGCTGGTGTGCAGGACTGACGATAGACTTTGCCAGGGCCTAGGCAAAGGAGGGTGGGGCTCGGCCCTGGACTCCCTGGAAGGGGCATGGTCTTGGGCAGAAGGGACAGTACTAGGGGCAGCCAGCTCTAAGTGCCACGCCAACCATGCTGTGTGGGGCTCTGGCCATGATTTAAAGAGTCCGGAGTCACGGACCCTCAGACAACTTTGCTCTTTGACTCCCTCCCATCAGTGGCCCTGCTGGTGTGTGTATTTTACAGGCCACATTCTGTTTGAATTACTCATACAAGCCTCGTGTATCACTTTTGGGCTTCTCACCATGAAAATGGGGAACAGGATTTAATGATGTGCCTCAAGGGATCTTTTTTTTCACACTCTGTAGGGAAAGAATTCAGAAGCCAGAATGATATACTCATTTTATTTGCCAAATTGTTGAGAACATTGTGATTGACACGATTCCTGTAGCCACTGAAAAACAAAAATTAAGCTCACCACCCCTTATTTTCTATGCCATAAACATGGAGTGTCTTGAAGAATTAACACAGTGTAGAATCTAAAAGAAGTTTCAACCAAACTGTGCTTATGCATCTACAATGCTGACAAGCTTAGAGCTTGTGTTAGATTCTAAATGATAGATGCCAGCCAGGGTGCTGAATTAGACACAAATCTGGTTGAAATGGACATTTGCCCTAATGATTCTCACAAAAAGGCATATTTCTTGTATAATATAAATAAGTCCACATCACTAGATAATGAGCCAATGATCACATGAGGTGGCACTGTGAAACAACATTATTTGTAATGGGAACAGGAGAATGTCTCCAAAGAAATAGTGTTATGAATCGTGTGCTGTGAATGATGTGATCTCAGTAAAAAAATGACAAGTATATTTCACCATGAAGATGAAATACAGTTACCATGGGCAGAGTCCATGGTGCATTTTTATTGCATAAACATACAAATAAAAAAGAATACACAATGTTCTCAACATGCCCACCCTCCATATACATATGAAGTTTTCATAGGAACAATTAAAATGAATTGCTTCCCTCTGAGATATAAATGATTATTCCCCATTTCAGTGACTACACCTTGGGAAAGAAGTGATAAAATGGTCTCCAATAATGCATAGTGCTTTCTCAAACACTTGTAGCAAAATTTTTAAAAAGCATGTGGTTAAAAAGCAACTGTAAAAATTGAAACCTCTTCATTCCATATTCATTCTTGACCTAGTATCATCAATATAAACTGCCTTATACAGCTACAGTTTCACTTGCTAACAATCAAAATTCTAGAGGGAAATTTATTGATGATGCAAGGAGTAATATACGATATAGTTCTCTCTGCTTTGAATTTTTTCTCCATTATAGCAAGCAATTACATAAGAAGGGCCATACTGGATTAGATCAATGGCTCATCTAGCCTAGAAGTCAATCCCAGGTACTTCAGAGGAAATGAACAGAGCAAGTCATCACTGAGTTATCCATTCCCTATCATCCACTCCCAGCTTGTGGAAATCAGAGACTAGGAACACTCTGATCGTGGGACTGCATCCCTACCCACCTTCGATAAGAACTGTCAATGAACTTATTCTCCATGAATGTATTATTTTTTAAACCCAGCTATCATTTTAGCCTGTACAGCATCTTCTGGTAATGAGGTCTACAAGTTAACTGTGCACTATGTAAAGAAATACTTCTTTTTGTTTCTTGCTGCTTGTTTATTTCATTTGGTGATATAGAATCATAGTAGAATCATAGAGTCATAAGATTGGAAGAGCCCTCAGGAAGTCACCCCCTTCTAAAAGCAGGACCAACCTCAACTAAATCATCCCAGCCAGGGCTTTCTCAAACCTCTAGAGATGGAGATTCCAGCACCCTCCTAGTGAAAGAGTTTTTCCTAATTACCAACTTAGACCTCCCCCGCTGCAACTTGAAACTTTTGCTCCTCTTTCTGTCATCTGTCACCACTGAGAATAGCCTTTCTCCATACTCTTTGGCACCTTCCTTCAGGTAGGTTGCTATCAGATCTCCCCTTACTCTTTTTTTTTCTGTAAACTAAATAAGCCCAAATCCTCTCCTCATAAGTCATGTGCTCCCCTAATCATTTTTGTTGTCATCTCCTGGACCCTTGCATCCATATCCTTTCTGTAGCAAGGGGCCCAGAATTGGATGCAATATTCCAGTTGTAGCTGGGGAATAATCACTTCCCTAGATCTGCTGGCACTGCTCCCCCAATTCTTGTGTTATGTGAAGGAGTAAGTAAAATTCCTTATTCATTGTCTGCACAAAAGTCATGATTTTATAAACCTCTGTCAAATCCCCAATTAGTCTTTCCTTTTCCAAGATAAAATGTCCCAATCTTCTTAATCTCGCCCTATACAGAAGTTGTTCCATATCCTTTATCATATTTGCTGCCCTTTTCCATAGTTTTTCCAATTCTAATATATTTTTAGAGATAGGGTATAGAATTGCATTCAGTTTTCAAAAAGTGGGCATACCATAGACTTGTATAGTAGCATTATGATTTTTTCTGTCTCATTATCTATCCCTCTCCCAATGGTTTCTAACATTTGTTTAGTGTTTTTGACTGCTATTGCAGTAAATAATTGGGAAGTGGGGGTGAGCTGACATAATGTCCAGTTCTGCAACATATGTAATACAGGCATTCCCATGTATTTTAGTGACATTTAAGAGTGGCTTGCTTGGGTAAAGATTTCAAGAGCAAGTCTATGTAGAGTAACTATGTGCATTTTAAAAACAGCTACTTTTATGAATACTGCACTTGATACTGTGTCTGATAGTAAATAGGGATGTAGTGTAGTGTACCTCTTACTGACAACTTATGTTGCCTCTCTAACATTGTAGAAGTTATTAGCTACCTATACCATTCATAGGTGCTCTCCATTCCCACCATAGGTACTTAGAGAAGTAGGATGGACAATGCATATTCTATTTACACTTGTCTGGACTGGCAAAAGAAGAAAAGAAATGGAAATCTGAAGGAGACACACTGAGTGAATCTAATGTTATGTACTGAGGACTTTGGGTGTTTAAAAAAATCCCACAGAAGTGCTGAAGCATTGGATATTGAAAGAATGCTACTCAACATACATTCTAACTACTTTCATTTCACAAAAATTGAATGTAGGCACATATAAGTTTGTTTATTCACCTCCTTTCATATTGTAGGCCCAATGCTGAAGTCAATGGTATTTAGGACTGAGTGAAGAGGGTAGCATTATGTCCATGGTGCTTCCTGTCTGCCAAGTGGATAACGATATGCAGTCGAAAGTTACTCTGCATGAATATTTACATGACTGTCCAGGAGCCCTGTGAGAGAGAAGTTATTTTATAATATGTTCACTCACTTCCTTGACAGATTTGTATTTGTGGTGTTTCATTCTTTTTTATTATTATTATTATTATTATTTCTTTTTTTGTTATGTCTGTATCCTTTTTCAATTAGTATTAAAAACAATATAAAGAACATAGAATGGAGTCAGTAGAGGCAATTTAAACCTGCACTGGTTAAAGAAATAGGAATGGTCCGAAATATGTTTCTCATGAATTCAGCCACCAAAAATGTATTCAAAAAGATGAGAATGGCAAGAAAGCCCTTTCTACCCAATTTAAGTTCTGAGTATGTTAACACTTGAGAAGAGTGGAAATGTTTGCAGTGAACTATTGTTGTGGGTGAATATGGGCCTGCAGAGCCAGAGCCTGTACCTTTCTAGATGAGAGTGTTACTAGTTATAGCACATGCACACAAAGAAAAGGGTGGGACAAATGATTCCTTCCCTTTAGTGAGGTGTTCTGGAGAACCACAGCTGCATCATAGCTTCACCCCTATGTGCCAAGAAGTGTGGTTAACAGATGTGTGTTGGAGGGGCAAAGGGTGAAGATGGGGAGACAGCAAACTGCAGACAAAAAAAAAAGATGTAGGAAGTTACTATATCCCTACTGTACAAAAATTGGAACTTTGTGTTGGCAGAGGCTGAGGCTCAACACTTCCTGTTGCTCCTCTCTGGGTGATATACATAAGTCCTTCCACCTACAAAAGATGTGTCAAAGAGATAACCCAGCTTTATAGAAGTGGAAGAGGGAGGTTTTTGTTTGTTTTATTTAGCTTTTGGGGGGGGGGAGGGGATTGTTTTTGTCTGTGTTATAATTTGTTTTCTTTGTTTTTGTTTTTTTGCTTTTTTGGGTGGGGGAACTGTCTTTAATATTGACATATTTTTCTGGAGTGAAAGAATTCTAAACACCTCAATGCTGCACTGTTGCTCAAGAAACTGAGTCTCAAAGTCTAACTGAATTGCTCACAAAGGATGCGTCTACACTGTGCCATAACTCCAAATAAGATCCGCAATCTGAGCTATGCAAATTGCATATTTTATTTCGATGCTATTTCAAAATAGCTTATTTCCTCATTTGGTGCAATCTACACATAATTTATTTCAAAATAGAGCACTCTTCCTCTGACTTACGTTACTCCTTGTACAATGAGGGTTACAGGAGTTGGAGTAAGAAGTTCTCCAGCTTGACTGTATTTCGACATTATTTCAAAATAACTGCCTGCTGTGTAGATGCAGACTGAGTTATTTTGAAATAACAGTAGTTATTTTGAAATAATGTTGCTGTGTAGACATTCCCAAAGAGTGAAGTGCTGTGTAAATGGGCATTGAAAATAGTGAAAAATCTCCCAGATTGCACAGTTCTTCTATCTGAAAAAGTTTCAGATGTCATTAGTAAAGTGGGATTATGTATTCATTTTCTGCCATTACAATATTCCATTAAATAAATATTTGACAAGGGAAAATATATGAAAGATTAATGCAATTAACGTGATTAATACAATTAATGCAATAAAAAGGAAAATTCAAAGGGGATGAGGGAATCTCATTTGGATTTTCCAGTAGATTTCAGGGATAAAACCACATTGATTTAACTGCAGTTACTCAGAATCGGGCCTGGAAAATGGTAGCATAGAAGAATAGATTTGTTAATCTGATAGAATTCAGGAGAAATATTCAAGTGTTTCAGTCAGGGTTCCCTATAAACTATGAGCCTGTGCAACTTCTCAGGAGAGATTCAAATGCTGCCCAGCTGATTAGCAGTGCATCCACAGCTAGGATTTTTGTTTCTACTTGTGGTGCACATTTGCACATACCTTGGCCCACATACAATTATTCTGCATATGCATGGAAAAGTGTAGATCCCTGTCTCCTTTTTTTTATAAAATTTTAAAAGTTAGAGGTGTTTATCAGTCAAACCACCTTGAATGGTTTCTTATAACGTGCTAACTACTTATTCTAAACTATGTCTTCAACTTTGTATTTAGCTGTGAAACCCTGAGTATCTTTCGCAGACCTGAGGAAGAGCTCTGTATAGCTTGATAGCCTTTCTCTCTCACCAACAGAATTTGATCTAATAAAAAAATATATTACCTCACTCCCCTTCTCTCTCTCTCTCTCCATGTCTAACTAAGTAGTTGTAAATCACAGTAGGCTTTACATCAGGCCCTAAATATATACCTGCCAAGCTTTCTTGTTTCCTCCGCTCTGTGGTTTGATTCGAAAGCTGTTTTTGGCAATATTCTTAATACCAATTACAGTCACAATGCAAGGGATAAGCACTCTGAAAGCAAATACCCTGGGACCCTGCACACAGCAGTCAGCAAAGCTAAACTAGATTCCCTCAATGAATTTAAACATTGGTCACAGAGTAGTGGTCTGCTAGGCTATGTCTACACTACACTGATCTATCGGAAAAAGGTAATTTTCATACTTTTTCCAATAGTTTTTTCGGAAGAGGCTTTTCCAGATTTTGGCCCATCTGCATTGGCCCAAATTTCGGGAAAGCCTCCTCTTTTGGAAGAGCCCTTCTTCCTTGTGGGAGGAGGAAGACAGGGCTTCCGAAAGAGCACATCTGTTCCTCCGCAAAAAAAAAAAAAAAAAAGCAGAAGAGCAGATACGTTCCCTGGACATAGCCCTATTCTGACCTCAGTTCAGAGGTGAAGTCAAGACATTTTTTATATCCAAGGCATGATAGTGATCATCTCGCTGTTTTTGCTGGCAGTCATATCACTTCAATTGTACCATGTGGATGTTGTAAATTTAATCTTTTAATAAATTGGATATTGGTGAAGTAGAATGCATGACAATTGCATTCTCACTCATGATCGACCTCCTTCAGTTTGTTAGGCTTAGAAAATAGATCTCTGATTGATTTAACAATTGAGAGAGAGACAAAGAAAGAAAGAAAGAAAGAAAGAAGCTAACTATCTGATTAGAAATTGCTGTACTGTAGTTGTTTGTAATTTTCTATGTGGCCTCCACTCCATCATTGGTCTTTTGCCCATATATCAAACTAGAAATCTTACCTGGTATTGCCCAGGTCGTCCAGGGCTGGTGGTATGAGGGGTGCAAAAGTGAGAGGCGGGGTGTGTGGAGGGGCTTAAAGCAGGAGGTCCCATCCAACAGGGCTTTCTTTCCTCCCCAACTGCCCAGCCTTCTCTCTCCTTAGTTCCCATGGCCAGCATGGGCCTTTTCTATCCTCCAAATGCCCCTGGCTCCCAGGGGCTTTCTGTCTTCTGCCAGCCCCTCTGGCCACCAGGGGCCTTTTCTCTCTCTCCCTCTCTGGCTCTGTGGCCAAGGGCCAGGACTGGGGGGAAGAGTTTGGGACATGGGGGCTACTTACCCACTCTAGTGGCAGGCAAAATAGTGGAGCCCCAGCTGTGCTGGTCACTCTCTTGCTGGTGCAGTTGCTCCCCGTGCCATGCTACATATAGCTCTCCCCTGAATGCTGCTGCCTCCAGTGGCCACTCTCAATATCATGTCCCTCCTTTCTGGCTACATCTAGACTGCAGTTTTCTTGGAAAAAGATATGCAAATTGTGAACTGCAATTTGCGTATCTTTTTCCGTTATGTTTTCAGAAGAGGCTTTTCCGAAATTTGGCCCGTCTACACGGGGCCAAATTTCGGAAAAACCTCCTCTTTTGGAACATCCCTTATTCCTCTCACCGATAGGAATACAGGGATGCTGAAATAATGTGCCCACTTTTTCGGAAACTGTTCCGAAAAAGCAGACGCGTTCCCTGGACACTGCAGAGCTTTTCCGGGATACCTCTGTCCGGACTTTATGCACATGATTTATGTACCATTTAGATGCAGCCAATTCTTAAGGTGTTTTTAAGAGTTACTTTTATTTTTTCCATGCTTGAAAAGATTTTTGGTTTTGGTAGTGTTAATGCACAAGCTATAAACTATAAGCACAAAACCGATAATGGGGAAATTCAGAGGATAATTGTGTCATCAAAGGAAACTCTTTAGTCCCATTTTCTCCTTTCCTACATAATTCCTCTCTCCTCCCTTTTTCCACTTTTTTCTCTTATCTTTCTCTTTTCTTCCTTCTCTTTCTTCTCCCTAGGTTTCTGCTTACTCAGAGCTGCACCTTTATAAGTGATTCTGCGCTACCAGAATTAAGTCATCCCTCACTCATGCTGCATTTCTATAGCTCAGTTGCCTCTTGCAGTACAGTTAGACCCAATGGCTATGTCTACACTCGCAGCTTCTTGCGTGAAATATATGCAAATGAGGCTAAGCGTGGAATATCACCGAGCCTCATTTGCATACCTAATGAGCCACCATTTTTGCAGAAGAGGCTCTTGCGCCAGAAGGAAAATAATTGGCGTAGCGGCATTGCACAAGAGGGTTTTTCTTGCAAAAGAAGAGGCAGTGTAGACAGCTCCTTGTGGCGCAAGAACCTCTTCTGAAAAAATGGCGGCTCATTAGGTATGCAAATCTGGCTCGGTGATATTCCACGCTTAGTCTCATTTGCATATTTCTCACACAAGAAGCTGCGAGTGTAGACATAGCCAATCAGTCCCTCTTTCAGTGCTTGAACCTACTGCTACCCCATTTCCTCCTCAATTTATTTGCATATTGATAGAAATAACAGTAAGCAGGGATGGAGTAAGATGGATAAACAAATTGTAAATTATTATATAGGGAGTAGATAGTGATCATAACTTATAGTTGCCTAACCACTTCCATTTATGAAGAATTCTCCCAAGATACCCACCTCGGGAAGTGAAAAAACAAATTGACAGAGCCAAAAAAGTACCCAGACATGAACTACTTCAAGACAGACCCAAAAGAGAAAATAACAGAACTCCTCTTGTTGTTACTTACAGTCTACAACTCAGACCCCTCCAACACATCATACACAATCTACAACCCATCCTGGAAAATGATCCCTCACTCTCAGAGGCCTTGGGCGAAAAACCTATTCTTTCTTACAGACAACCCCCTAACCTGAAACGTATTCTTTCTGATAACCATGCCACACAACTACATCATAAGCCTCCAGGAACCCGGCCCTGCAACCAGAAAAGATGCCAACTCTGCCCACATATCTACACTGACAAATTTATCACTGGAGCAAACACAAGCCACAAAATCAAAGGGTCATTTTACTGCTTATCTAGTAATTTGATCTACGCCATCAAATGCCAACAGTGCTCCTCTACTATATATATTGGTCAAACTGGATGTTCTCTACGTGAAAGAATCAATGGACACAAATCGGATATACGTAAAGAAAATACTCAGAAGCCAGTGGCAGAACATTTCTGTTTACCTAATCATAATCTCACAGATCTGAAGGTGACGGTCTTGTCACAGGCCAGTTCCTCAAGCCAAATCCACAGGGAAAGCTTGGTATTACAATACATATGCAAATTCAATTCCATTAATTATGGACTTACTCAAGATATGGGGTGGTGAAACCTTTATCAATGAAGGTGCTAACTACTTTCTGAATGGTATCCTTCCTGCCTTATCCATCCACTGACTTTGATGTTTATCTACTCAGGTTTAGCACCCTTTCTCCTGATACTTTATGCATAGAGGTAGGGGGGTGGGCGACAGAACATCTTTCTTCCCCCCCCCCCTTCCCTTCTCCTATTTATTTCAAGTTTCCTTATCCTCTAATCATAACTCCGGTCATCTGAAGAAGTGGGCTGTGCCCACGAAAGCACATGATACCATCTACATGTTTTGTTAGTCTGGTAGCAAGTGCTACCAGATCATTTGCTTGCTGTTCATTTCCTTTTTCTTACCATTGCTCAGGGGGGAAATTTTGTCAGCATGCCAGAATAATTGACAAACAATCTACAGCAGTGTTTGTCAAAGTGGGCTGCAGGCCCACCCGGTAAACCACTGGTGGGCCCGGATCGCTTTATGTATCTAAAGTGTCCACACCCATGGAGCATTGCAGCTCTCACTGGCTGTGGTTCACCGCTTCCAGCCAAGACAAGCACAGGGAAGTGGCTGCCCAGGCCACACCACTTCCCGCAGCTCTTCTTGCTTGGAAATGGTGAACCACAGCCAATGGACACTGTGAGGCTCCATGGGTGTGGACACTCTAGATAAATAAAGTAGCACAGGCCTGCCAGCAGCTTACCTGGGCAGTCCCATGGTTTACTTTGAGAAACACTGATCTAAGGCCATGCTCATGTTGAACCCTAAGTAGCAGCACAAGTTGTACTGGGGTCGGGAACAGCCAGAGCAGCTGTACTAAGGTCAAAGCGGAACACAGTAAGGATGAAAACCAGGTTTCATTGACTTGGCACATACTTTTTCAGTGACTTATGTTCCCATCTGGAGGCACTGCAAAGGGCAAAAAACAGGTGAAACTCATCCCCCTCAAATCTTCCAAAATACAGCACTTGTTTTCAGCAACCCATCCTTTTCCTCTTTGGAGGGACCAGATGGTACCAGAGCTCTTCTAACTCTTGGTAGGGAAGAAGAGAGCCAGGCTGCCTCCCCTCGCCACTGCCAACTACACTCTGGTCCCACTAGTCCATCCTTCCTGTGGCTTTCTCCCACTGCCAGCTAATGATATTAGCCTAGCAGTTGAAGTGGTAAAATAGTGGGTGCTGCCATGATAAAAGTTCAGGAGCAAATTGTGCTGTTGATGCATTAGAGTTCCACTGAGCATTGCAGTTCCATGTAATATAAATTATTTTCTCTGTAAAAATAAAACTAGGAATTACATTAAAAATTGTGAAAGTTGTAAAGTCGAGCATTCTAAGTTAGAAAATTCAAGATGAATTATTTCCCAGGAACCCTTGATTCATCCCCCTTGTGCACAGGCATTATTATACTACCATTAATTATATGATCATCTACTATTTTTCCCCACAGGAGCCTTTTCTCATTCAGTGTACAGATTGGAGGAACAATAGGGAATAATTAAAGTTGTACAGGTAACAGTAAATAGACCATTTCATCCCTTTTGAATGATTAACTTTGCAAACTAAAAACTGTTTTTTTAAAGCAGGTATTCTGTACATAATACTGTGTATATGCTGTTGGATATACCATATGTGTTAACTGAAGAAGTATAAACCTTCTAGCACATAACATTCATATGACCCTCAACAATTTTTAGTAAACTCCATTGTTCTAGTTTTCCAGGTACTAGGAAATATACTTGTTCACTAGTGAAATAAAACATATAACAACCTATGTCCCTATCTAGATGTTTCCATCAAACCCACTGCTGTGTTATCTGGATGGAATTAAAGAAATGATCTAATACTTTATACTTACATTTGACAAGTGTTTATTTTTATTTTTCTTCATCGCAAGTACATTTTTCATTTTTTTCAGAAAACATGTTTCCTCTTCTTGGTAATATTTTAAATGAGTGTACTGTATAGCAAATTTGGAAAACTAGGCTCATTTAGGTAAAAATAAATAAAGAATTAAATAGATAATCCATACAGCAGGAATTGCTCTTCCCTTAGATAGAAGATTTGTCCTTTGGAGAAAAATTATTGCATGCACCAATAACCCAGAAAAAGGAGTTTGAAGGGGGGATGAGATGGTTCTGTGAGTTTCAAAGGCCTAACTTAATTTGAAATTGTGCAGAAATGTATTGTCAAATGAGGCTCTTAACTCCATTGATTCTTACATACTGCATGCACATGACTGGATTTGGCTTTTGACAAACGCTAAAGCATGTGATTGAAATGCCCATAAGAGATAAAAAATTATGAGCAAAATATATTATAGTCTTGCTTTGCTTTTGCAGTTTCTTTATATATCAGAAATAACTGAGTTTCTCTTATGTTAGAATTTGATACTTTTCTGGACAACTACATTATCTAATGAATATAGTGGCCCTTGCAATTTTATTCATGGATAAATACCTTAATTATTTAAGGAGCACAATATACATTTTTCTATCATTCATATACTTCAGAAAATATATCAGTCATGCTGATTTTCTCTTCTCTTTTCAAACTTTCTTTCATCTTGCTTGATTGTTTTAATTGCTTTATTAATTATTTATACATTATTATTAATTATTATTATTATTGCAGTTTTCCTCTTGTTGATGAAGCAGCTTACATAGTTAGCCACTTTTTGCCATATGCCACAACTCTCCTCAAGGCAGAAAGGGGAGAATGTAAGCCAGTACTGGTTGCTACCCCAGGTTCCACTCAACTTGCCAGTCCAAACTACATTATGCTACAAACATGGTGTTCTGTGGAAGAGTAAAGTAGTGAAGCAGAGATGTGTCAAAAGCTCTTCTATCCCTCACCCACCTTTCTCTCCTCTGATATTCCCCAACACAACCCCTTTGGCACATTCCTTCTTACACCCAGTCTGGGAACTGGCACTGAGGAACCAGCAGGCAGTTCTACAATTTGAGAATCTTCAGCTGGTTATTTGCAATGAAATGTCATCCACTTTATACAATCTGAATGATTCAAAGGGACTCTAAATAGGTTTTAGGGTCTGCGCCCATATATTCCACTTTTAATTCATTAACCATAAATGGTGTTGTTCAAATTATGTTAAGAGCCTAACTTAAACTCATGAAAGCAAAAGCATTTAAAGCATACAAGAGGGTTTGAACCTTACTTTGAATATTCTTGACTTTTTTAAAGACAAATCCAAACTCTTAAGAGTATTTGTATTTATCAGTGGTGATTGAGATTTCATTGTTTAAAAGTACTATCAAATCTATAACTCACATGGGAGTTCAAAAGATCAAGGGGAATATTGGCAAGGGCTGGTTCCAAAAACATTGATGTCAATGGCAGTTTTTCTATTTACTTTATTGTGGTTTGGACAGATCCCTACCTGAGAAATTCAACTTTTAAAAAAAGGTTGTCTCGATCAGCTAATTATAACCTGGGTTTTTTTGAGACATTCTAATCCTTCTGATGTTTTTCTTGGAATTTTTTAAAGAATACATTACTTATACACTTAGAGCAGTTATGAGCTCTTGTTCAAATCCTGGGTAGATTCTGATGAGCAGTATTTCCTAGTGGGTAAAGCACTGGACTGGGACTCAAGAGACCAATCTTTAAATCAAGAACATTCTCAAAGACTGTTTTTTTAAAGCAGGCATTCTGTACATAATACTGTGTATATGCTGTTGGATATACCATATGTGTTAACTAAAGAAGTATAAACCTTCTAGCACATAACATTCATATGACCCTCAACAATTTTTAGTAAACTCCATTGTTCTAGCTCTCCTTTTCAAAGACAGTCTCTCTATATTTCATGGTTTTGGTAGACATATCAGAAAAAAACCCAGTTTTTTTATATCACATAGTTACACTGTGTATTTGTAAGTACTTTACACATGGAAGTCAATACTGTTATCTCCATTTCACAGAGGGGGAAATTGAGGTACAGGAAAAGGAAGTAACTTGCTCTGGGTCACTCAGCAGGCTGGTGGTGAACAACAAGGAAAACACACTCTATGGTGATGTGCAAAGATGAAAAACCCACAGCTTCAAAATAAAGGATCCTTAGGACTATTATTACCTTTAATAATAACTAAAGGTTTTCTGCCTTAATGTGAAAAAAACCCACTGAAGTTAATAACGATGAAACAAATAGACTTCTATAGAAATCACTTTAAGCAGCCTTTAGAATTTAATAAAGAATGAGCTCCTTCATGTAGAATTTCTAAACCAACTGATAGAAATGTAATACATAATTATATCCCTGCTGTAAAATTCCACAAGCTAGATTTTAAAAGGATTTTCTGTCAAATTCTAAGGGCTTTTTCTGTGAGTGGGAGTTTTCTCCATTCTAGCATTAAATGAAATATTTGAACTTGTTTACCAAACAGAATTTAGCACAGCAAAAACAAATACATGAATATGCTCTACGTTTTGCTTCTGATCACTTGAATGTGACCTCTTTCCAGTTCCAAAGATGATACAAAAGATGTCTTTTTATCTAGCAGAAAATGCAGTTTCGTTACAATGTGGTGACCTTACAATAACATACAGCTTTATTTACCATATTTCATCATCTGTTTTCTGCTGAAGGGCCTCAAATTTCTTAATGTATTTTGTTGACCAAGAACCAGAATTTCATCCCAGAATACACCATGGCATGATGGAACCCTAAAAGTGTGCAAGCTCCCATCTATCAATTAAAAAAAATTGGAGGAGGAAAAACAGAGGAGGAAAAAAATAATAGATTCATACATCTTCTATCTGGAAGAGATTATGAGAGGTCATCTGGTTCAGCTATTTGTATTGCAGTAGGGCCAAGTAGAGTGAGACCATCCCTGACAGGTATTTGTCTAACTTAGAGGTAGACAATAATTCTTGAAGGAGGGCCACTTCACAAATTTCTGACCTGGTAAGGGCAGGGGGTCTTGGGTAGCAGCGGAGGGGCCTGATTGGCCGACGGGTGGGGGAGCATGTGAAATCTTTACTCTCTGTCCCCTGGCTCTTTTGAAGCTGATGCTTCCCTCTAGGCACCACGTGTCCCTGGTGGTGGGAGGAGACTTTGCATGCTCCCTTTGTCCGCAGGCCAATCAGGACCTGTGGGTGGAGGCGCGCATGAAGTCTTTAACCCTTGCTTCCACTCTGCAAAGGGCATGCGGCACCTAGAGTGAACCGCCAGCTGTTCAAAACAGCTGGCGGATCTCGCTAGGCACCGCGCTCACCTAGCAGTGGGAGGAGACTTTGCACGTTCCCCAGTCCCTAGGTCCTCGATTGGCCTGAGAGCAGGGGAATGGCAGGGCAGCTGTGGGCCTGCTCCACTGTCTTGGCGGGCTAGATCCAACCTGCAGAGGCTGACTTGCCCACTACTGGCCTAACCTGTTCTCCAAAACCTCCGGTAATGGGAATGCCACATCATCCTTTGGCCATGTATTCCAGTTCTTAACTATCCTTATGGTCAGAAAGATTTTCCTCTAACCAAAATCTCCCTGGTTACAAATTAATTCTGTGATTTCTTGACCTACTTTCAATGGACATAGAGAACAGCAGATTACCATCCACTTCATACCCTAATATACCTAAGACTACTACCAGGTACCCCAGCCCCGTCAGTCTTCTTTTTCTCAAGGCTAAACATGCCCAGGTTTTTAAACCCTTCCTTATCTGTTTTTAGACCTTGGATTATTTTTGTTGCTGTCTTCTGAACTCGCTCCACATTGTCAACATCTTTCTCCAGAACTGGCCACAAAGGGAGGCGGCAACAGAATTGCTGGGCCCCTGGGCAAGATGGGGGCCGGAGTGGCTTCATGCTCCTGGAAAGGGCGGGGCCTCAGGTAGAAGGAAAAGGGCTGGGGGCTAGCTGGGTAGCCTGCACCCTGACCTGCCCTTCTGCATTGCCTGGAGCACGCTGACCAGGGCTCCAGTGGCGATTTAAATGTCCCAGGGCTCTGGCTGCCATGGCGGCCAGGAGTCCCAGGCCCCTTTCAATTGTAGGGCACTGGGGCAGTTGCCCCCTCTTCCCCTCCTGTCAGCAGGCCTAGGACGTGGTACGCCATGTAAGGCCACATCATTGCCTATTACCTCCCATGTCTTACCTCTTACACACCCATTAATATATTCCAGAATGATATTAACCGTTTTTCACAAATATAATGCACTGCTGGCTCATATCCAATGTGTGATCTAGTATAGCTCCTCCCCTCATTTTCAGAAACACTGCTGCCTAGCCAGTTATTCTCCATTTTGTTGCTGTGCATTCAATTTTTGCATCCCTATAAAGCATTTTATTTTTTCTGTACTAACATTTTCCAGTGAAAATCATTTCCAGCTGAAGTTTTCTTTCCAGGTCTGGTCACACCATTGTTACATCAGTATATATGAAATCAGCATCAGGCTCTTCATGAAAAACTAAACTGAGCTGCAAAGGAAGCTTAGCTGAGCAAAATGGAATTTCATAACATGGACATTTTGCTAGGAAACAAGAATTAAACTTCAGACTTTTGCAAAAAAATAAAAATAAACAACAGCAAAATCATCATGTGATCTTTACAATGAGTAATTACCATAAGTACCAGAACTTCAGTTTTATGTCTCATGATGAAAGGACTTTCAACAGCACAGAGTCCCTTAACAAATAATTATCTACAACTGACCCAGAATGCACTACATCCTGAGTCACCAACACAGCTTCTTCTTCATCATTTTCTGAGAGAAAATCCACAGAAAATCCACACTCAGAAGGTATAATTATGATTGGTGATAGAGTTTTTTTCAAGTGCACAAGTGGGAGCTGGGTGCCTTTTAACTCTTGCGTTAAAAGTATTTGCGCAAAATCTTGCCAATGTAGACGTAGCCCTGAGGAGTTAGCATAACCTGGCTTTACCATAGCATTTATCACCAGAGGAAATGTGAGATGAAGACATATTGTTCAAGTTACTGCTTTTCCAACAGTAGAATCAGTGAAATTTCAAAGCATCTGAGCATAGATTACATTTCCTTTAGAGACCAACTCTGGTGTTTATTTCACTCAATCATCTGGAACCTAAAAATGCAAATTTAAACCCTCTCCAGTAGGACAAGGCATACAATGCAGAACCCATTCCTCCTGCATGCGATTAAGAAGGACTGACTGATGATTCTGATAGAGTTCTGGGAGAAAGGTCTATCTTGTATTTCAACATGCAAGAGCTGATGCTCTGAAAATAAATCTCAGCATTTGGAATCCTTGGCTTATACATAGGTAAGGAATGCAAATCATAGCTTGTGCCCTCTGCATAAATTGTTGGCAGAATTTCAAGCTCAAGATAGGGAAAGTGAACAGCTTTATTTTGCATTGAAGACAGAGGTGAAAAAAGTAACCTTCATTCTTGTAATACAATTTGATATTGTAGAAACATGGGATCAGATTCTCGACTAATTGAAGTCAATCAAAGTTTTGCCATGAACTTCTGTGAAGCTAGAATTTCAACAGGAAGGCTTGGCATTTTAGGCTTAGACAAGATAGACTTCATGTTTGCCAGGTTAATTTAATTCTCCTGTCTTTAAAAAGAATCCTGAACAAACACAGAGCTATTTTTCTCCATGCAAGTGATGCAAAAGGAATAGTAGAAAAGAGATACTTGACATTTATATATATATACACACACAAGTGCTTCTCTCTACATCCCTAACTGAATTTCAGGAGCTAGTTTTAAATAACTTGATATTTCCATTTGTAACATTTCTATTTGACAGGTGCAAAAATTCCACATTGTAAAATTAGCAGTAATTGGCTAGATTTGTCCTTGTTAAGACTATATATTAAGAGGCTTTTTAACAGATGTGTGAATTACACCTTGTTAATAATACAAGAAATGCACAGTATAAAGAAGAGTTTTTAAGATTCATTTTTGGAATAACCCCCAAATAAACAGAAGAGAAGCTTTAGGCAAACAAAAGAAGGAAATAGATTGAATCCATGGACCCATATGCTACCTACAAATCAGACCTATTATCTTTGCTTACCTTATGGCTGAGATATCATTTGTAAACCAACTTTATTGCTGAGCAGAGATAAAAAATGTACATTAAAAATACATTATAGCTTATCTCTCACAAACAGGTGAAGAATGTGCTCTTTCTTTAAAAAAAACCAGAGCATGCATTTTTACTCCATTTATTTAATTGCAATCCATAATGCAAACATAACTAACATAAAATATCAACCTCTTCTTCCTAGGCACAGTGCTCACCATCTGCTCAACCCAAGCAGTACCGACCCAAAATCAACCTACCCTCCCTTGGTATCTGAATATCAGAATTCAATTACACCTCCAAATTATTAAATCATATAAACTGAAAGGTCAAAGCTAACATCCCTCAAAGCTGAAAACCATCTAGTCTAATTTAGCAGCTGACAGCTTGGAGACTCTTTTTAATGGCTGGGAGGAATCTTGGGTGTGGGGTTGGTTTGTTAATTCTCCAGGTGTGATTTCTGATTCTGAAAATACTGATGGGTTTGGAAATTACTCCAGCTCATAAATGTCAGAAGAGCAAATTCACATAGGTTTTCTGATTGGTATTTTAGTCTGGCCCTGTACTCATGCACCAAACTTTGCTCATTTTTAAAAGTTAATCAATGTTGGTGAAAGACATATTGACAGCTCTTGAGAATTATGCCTTACATTTTTTTCCCATTAGAATGGTGAAGACTTGCGGGGATGCAGGTCCAAAAACCAGGAACTCTGGGATCTTGTCCTGATTGTGACATAGACTTTGAATGTGCTTTCTCTATAACAGTAAGCTCTGGCATAGTGGATATTGACCCCTGCTATATGATAGCTCTATAATGACTTATACAACATACTTGGCTACGTCTAGACTGGCATGATTTTCTGCAAATGCTTTTAACAGAAAAGTTTTCCGTTAAAAGCATTTGCAGAAAGAGCGTCTAGATTGGCACGGACGCTTTGCGCAAAAGCACTTTGCGGAAAAGCGTCCTAATCTAGCGCTTTCATAAAAGCCCGATCGCCATTTTCGCGATCGGGCTTTTGCGAAAACAAATCTCAGCTGTCTACACTGGCCCTTTTGCGCAAAAGTTTTGTGCAAAGGGACTTTTGAACGGAGCAGCATAGTATTTCCGCAAAAGCACTGATTTCTTACAGTAGGAAGTCAGTGATTTTGCGGAAATGCGACCAGTGTAGACAGCTGGCCAGTTTTTCCGGAAAAGCGGCTGATTTTCCGGAAAAACTTGCCAGCCTAGACACAGCCACTCTGTTTCAGTTTCCCAAGCTGTAAAAAAGGGTGATAATACCTACTTTACAAGAGCCATGAAACTAAACCTATTAATGGCTATAATTGTTTTGGAAGCACAATTATTCTAGCATGAGCAGCTAGAATAATGGGACAAGTTTTCATTAGTCCACTTTGCCAATGAATACCTTACTGCACATATAATCTCATAGACTGCTCACCAAGCAATCGATGCATAGCATAAGGAAGGGTGGCAGAATCAACCCTTAATATACTGACCCTGCCAATAAGGGTGTCAAACATGTGGTCATTTGCAGTGTGATTATGTGTCTATTAACCAGGCTGAAATAATCAAAATCAGACAGAGTCATCAAATGGAAATGACTTTCCATTTCTAGCAACACGGGCTGGGTTTGAGCTAGAAACCTGCAGATAGATGCTGTATTGCATTGTTATGTCTGCTGCTCTTCACACAAACATAATATAAAAAAACTTACTAGGCACAGTGGGATTCAAACAAATGCTTTCAGACCATTCAAGGCAGAGCCTCATATAATATGCCAGTGTGCCAGCAGGGTTCTGGTGGCTTCTGAAACAGTGAGGCAGTGAGGACCACTAGGGAGGCAGTGAGGACAACTAAATCATTTAATAGGATATGACACATCCTATACATGCCAATTTCCAGTCCCCCAGGCCACCTAGTCTCACCCCTTTCCTCTCAAAGCTTTTCCTTTTCCACTAGAAGCTTGGGGTTAGGGTATTTGTTTTGTTTTATTCAGAGAACCAGATTTGCAGTTCCTGTTGTATCATTTGCAAATGCTAGCACTTTAAGGAGAGAATTGCCCTGTGCCAAAGGCCATGGGACTTCAAGTGCCAGTGAAAATGAATGAATGAATGAATCAGTCAATCAATCAATTAATCAATCAATCACATGCTTGCAGAGAAAAGCTTTCCTTGAGTCCCTTCAGTGGATTTAATGAGTGAGCAAGAAGGCAAGAGAGCATGCAGCAGTAATAACAGTATTCATTTTCCCCAACCCTATTCAGTGATCAACATTGCTCCATTTCTCTAGACTTTATAACTGGGATTGAAATGAAAGAAAAATGAGATTGTCCCTAATGAAGATACAGTCCCTGCCCATTGCTTTATCACTGCATTCCATTTCTCCAACATTCAGCCAATGACTTTCACATTTTCAGCCCATTTTCTCACTGCTTTCCATGTGACTTCTTTACGTTTGCTTTATTGTCTGTTAAATACACAGAGAGGGAGAAATAAGGCTTCAAATCCAATGTACTCAGCTTTAGGCTTTTTCTGTTTGTTTGTTTGTTTGTTTTTGGGTGTTGTGTTGTTGTTTCTCTTATTTATCTTCTTTGCCCAGAACGGCTGTCTATTGCGCTTCATTTAATTTAGCATGTCAAAGCTGCTTCCTTCAAATGAGACTCTTAAGGGTTTTATATCTGATACTGTTACAAAAGCACAATGAGCAATATGGAGCAAAAGAGCATAAATGAGAAAGAAGGAAAACAGAGGCTGAGCTACAGCACTGCCAAATTGGCTGAATATTTAGTCCCTGTGTTCTGCAAAGAATATGGACAAATGCTCCACCATTTAAAGAAGAAAGAACAGTCTAGTGGTTAGGACACTGGATTTGGAATCAAAACACTTGCATTTAATTTCCACGTCAGCAACGGACATCTTGTGAAATCTTGGGAAAAATCACTTAGTCTGCCCTTTGCTTCATCTCTAAAATGGGGATTGCATTTATCTGCCTTCCTGGGATGTTGTTAGGACAAAATAAACTATGAGTTACTCTGAGCCTTATGTGATTTGTAGGAGCACAGATTCACGGTGGTCTAAGAATATTTCATCCACATCCTCTAATTCACCTCCTGCTTACCTGTGTCCTATCTTAAAATGTTCCTTAGTCTGAGGCTTCTCACAAAGAAATTGGAGGAATTAAACTAGCTCTGCAGGTACCACACAGAGCCTCTAGCACTAGATTCCCTAAGGGAGGACTTGACACAAAGGGGCTGTAGATCAAGGATTAATTACTCCTTTTTTTGGAGAGGGGTTGAAGATCAAAACTCCAATGGATTTTCAATGAGCAACTGAAAAATTGTGTTCATTGTACATGGCAGGTAACCAGCCAATCTTGAGTTAAATGGCTAATTTTTAAAAAAAGGTAAATTGCAGATTTGTAGTGCCTTCCTTACTCAAAATAAGTGGCCCATGTGGATACAGTGCCAAATGCAACTTTACCTTTGATAAAATCACTTTGCACAAGAGTTTAATGAGATGGTAGGAACCTACAGTTACTGTATATTAAACAATGCATTATATATGCACTTATTTACTGTGGTCATTTCCTGTTTTCTCTTTCTTTCCTTTTTGCTACAAAAAAACCCTTCCTTAATACCATGTTTAGAAGTTATTTTGAGTCTCAATTTCCAGCAAAAAACAGAGTGGGAGGAGAAAGAACCAGTGAATAATCCTGCAAAACTAGTCTGCTTAAATTCATTACTTTGTTATGTTATACTGAGATGGCTAGTAAAATGTAGTTTAAAAAGGTGTATTACTGGGCTAGGAGAAATTAACTCTTTCAAAGAGGCAGAGCCTTAGCAGAGTTTATTGTTTTGTCTTTCAAAACTCATCCCTCTAAGAATTAGCAGAGTGGATTGTTTTGTCTTTCAAAACTCATCCCTCTGAGCATTAGGGCTGAGCACAGTGTTCAGGGAAATGAATTTTCAAAAATCCCTGCTGGTTCAAAATTTCACTGTTCTTATTTTTTTGTTTTAGAAGCGGGATGCTAGAGGAAATGACCCTGCACGATTTGTAATATCCGACAGCATTGTGTGAAGCAGGCTAAATGTCATGGCTGCAGAGACAGAGTGATGAGGGGATGAATGTTATTTGCGTGAAGGATGGCTGCAGATGATCTCATTAATCTTTCATTTTATGGACAGTGGTTTCAAAGGCAGACAAAAGTGACTCAGAATGCACAAATGACAGAAAGTCTCATCTCGGACCACTCAGGGTACAAGGCAGCACAGCAAAGTTTCTTCAAATGTCACCCTATGGTATTATTGCATTGGTTGCTGGAAGTAGGGCTCACATAGACACAAAGGGAGATGCTCACATTTTACTCAGAGGAGGAATATTATTGGGTCATGAGCTATAGCATTCTAGGATAGCAAGGTCATTTGAGCATTGTGAGATTGGTCGTGCCCAGAGCAAGTGCAGAGCGCTACCTGTATAAATGCAGTCAAAAGTAGAGAGCAGAGTGCAAAGTGCAAACTGAGAAACGTGAGAAACTGCTCATGCATTAGAGAAAGCACTGCTGCCTCAATGCCAGGTTACTCCAGTCCAGTAATAGGAATACATCTTAGAGAGCAAAGCACCTTATTAGTATGACTATAGCCCATGTCTCTTTAGATACACACATAGTCCTCATTCACTCTGCCCCATTTAATCCTGGTCTCTTGAGAGTGTATTCCCAGGGGGCTTGAGACATAGTACAGGTTGGACCTCACTGGTCCAGCACCCTCAGGACCTGAGTGGTCCCGGATGAGGGAATTTGCTGGACCAGGGAAGGTCCTCTGCCACCAGCCTCCTCAGCCTGCTGCCCTCCCTGCCACAGGCTCCTTCGGCCCCGCTGCCGGCTGGATGACACAGCTGCCCCAGCCCTGCTGCCATAGCTGCTGCTCCAGCCCCACTGCCATGAAGGAAGCAAGCAGCCCCAGCTCTGCTGCCAGCCAGCATGTGGCCCTGATTGGGCTGCCGACCTGCCGTGGCCCCAGCTAGGTTGCCATGGCCCTAGCTCTGCTGCAGTAGCCACAGCTGGGCTTCCCCATTAGACTGCCATGGTCTGGCCTTGCAGTCAGCAAGGCTGCCGTGGCTCTGTCTCCACTGCCAGACTGGCATGTAGCCCCTCTTGGGCTACAATGTCACAATCCTGCTGCCAGGCCAGCACGCGCAGGCTGCCCCGGTCCCAGCTGAGTTGCGTGGCTGCCTTGGACATGGTACCATAGTCCTGCTACTGATGCTGGACTGCTGAGGCCCTTGCCCTGCTACCATTAGCTTGGCCATATATTGGGCTTTCAGCAGCTGGCTCTCCTGCCCTTGGGCTCTCTCCTTCAGCAACATTCATGGTTCTACCATACCATGGATGTTTCTGGACAAGAGAGTCCTGATTTAAGGAAGTGCAATCTGTACTGCTTTGTGTGGAGGATCAAACCTAGTGCTTAGCCTTGTACCCACACCTATACTGTCAGAAGGGTTGACAGCTCTCCGGGATTGTCCTCAAGTCTCCAATAATTAAAGATCAGTCTTTAATTAAACATAGTGTCCTGTGATGAAAATGCCAGGTGTGCCAGATTTGCTTATTACTTTGGGGTACGCTCATTTATTGGGGCTATACTTCTGGGGAGAGGGAAGTTTTGGGAATCAATGTGCTGCTTGTGTTACTTGTGTTCTCATACAGAGCTTTACTTTTCCCTTCTGCAAGTTCACCCCCAATGAAGCCATTCTGCAGGACCTAGGTTCCCCAATGTTGGGTTCTTCCCACCCTAGAATCAGACAAATGTGCACACACACATTAACAGAGCACGACTGAGGAGACCAGATTAATCAGCACTCCCAAGCTGACCCCAGCTATGTCTTTGGATGCAGCGGGCTGGCTCAAACAGCTCTTCCAAGCTGCCACATCATGGGCACTGCAATGGAATAGCGTATCCCTGAGCAGGCGGGGCTCAGCAGCACTTTCAAACTTCCACCAATGCCCCAGGTTCAGCAAATCCTATCCATACTTTCACATTACAGTTGTTCTGCTAATAACCCACTTGATGAGCAATCTCCCTCCACACCTCCGGATTTTTGGGCAATGCAAGGATCTTTAGGTTAGGTGTGAGGAGCATTGCTGCAAAGCAAACGGGGAAGCCAAAAGGACTCAGGGAGCTGACTGATCTGAAGTACCTAACTCCAGCAGATGTGTGGCTGATGGAGGCTCCTAACTTTGGCCTCTCAGTCAGTTGTACTGGTCATGTAGGCAACAAAGCCCCATTCCTCTCCCTGTCCCTCTCCTCTGTATTACACTCCTCGCTAGCTTTTGTGTTAGCTTAGGTCCCTGCTCAACCTGCTTAATGCTATGTATGGGAAGTCTGAGTACCTAGCTTGGGGCTGAGGTCCCTATTAGCTGTCAGGCCACCTAGGAGCTAGGCATTATAATACTAACCAGAGCAACATCAAAGCACCTTTTAAGGATCTGGACCTAAGAGACCAGACTTCTTGTTCTCCCACTGTTATCTTGAACATGTCACTAACATTTCTGAACCTCCATTTCCTGCATTTTTAAATTGGTAGGCAGTACTGCACTGGAATCCCATTGAGATTGCGAGTTTTAGTTAGTTAATATTTGTGAAGCGCTTGGAGAGCTATGGCTGTGAGAAGGGATGCATGTGCTACTGATTGCTATTATGGTCTCTATAACGTCACTGATGCATGTACTAACTCCTACTAACACAAATTGCAAATTGTATGTAAAATATTTTATTATTTGTCTCCTCCAGAAAGCTTCATATAATTTACTCATACCCACATATATACAATTTATAGGTGCCATGCTTTCCCATTCCAAAATACTTTACATTTTTTAAGGCTAGAACACCAGTCTCTTTTATCCCTTGATTTTATGTGTTAAGCTTTTACACCTTATATAAATAATAGAATTTTCATCAGTATAACTATGCTGATTTGGTTACAATGTTACAAATCCCCCAATAATGTATTGGCAGAAAGTGTGTGCTTACATTTAGAGCAGCTTGATCTGCTAGCCCAGTGAAACCTTAGCAGCACTTCACCAATAGAAGTTTGTACTGATGTAGTTACACTGGTGCAATTTTCCTTAATTGAGGGCAAGGCTTCACATTAAGATGACAATGTTCCTGACATGTTTTTTCCAGTTATTGCCCTGCCTTCCTGAGCATGCTTTAGATTTGCATTCACTGCCTGGAAAGGAGCTGAACTGCATGTGATTTGTATTTTATTCTCACTTTTTGTGGAGGGAATTTGTATTCTCTTCATCTGGACAGCTGGCAGGTGGGAAAACGAATGTGAGGACAAAAAGTGTTCAGTTCCTAACTAGTATGTGTAAAGAATTCTGGGCCCGCAGAAACAGTGTATGGGGCGGCCCGTGACTATAGGCCGACTCAGCCGTCGCCTAGGGCACCACCTTCAACGGGGCACCTGGGGCGCCTGATGATGACGTCACTCCATTGACGGCCGTGCAGGTGGGGGCGCTGATCGCATGTTCTGCCTGGGGCGCCAGCTGCCGCAGCCCACCTCAGACCGCTCCTGCTGGCCCTGCAGCATTGTTCTTCACTTCTCACTGTGTATGTAACATTGTTTAGAAGCTTAATAAAAGAGATCCTTTTCATATGATCACTGACAGTGCAAGAGTTGTTTCTCTGTTAAATTTAGTATTCCTAAAGCCAGAATGACATTGCACAAAGTCCCACCAATCCCCTAAATATCACAGCATAATATATCTATTTTCTTCTGGTCTTCTTCTATGTTGAAGGTCTTAGCTTGATTTTTGTAGATACTCCTGACTCCGCAAGTGGTCCTATCAAAATTCCATTGATGTCAATGGGACTGCTTAGGAATAAGGCATTATATAAAGCAGGAGTCAGCATCTGGCCCTTTGTTACCAATTTAAAGTAGTAATTTTAAAGGAGAGCAGCTGACTATGTTCAGGTCACAGAAGCTTCTTACAGACGCAATGCTCAGTCAAACCTTTCATCCGCCAGCAGTTACCCGCATCAATACAGCATTGTGCCAAATGCTTGTCAGGTGTCTTATCATTTTCAAGCACTGATCATTCTTTTCCTATGAAGCTATAAAGTGAAAATGAGATTGATGAAGTGTGATAGACAGTCAGACAAAAGGATTTGCAGATCAACCAACCAATTCATAAGCACTCTCTCTCATACACACTCAAACTGATGCACACACACATAGATGCACTCACACACAGAGGTAATTTTTTCCTGGGTTGAACTTGCTAAATTACAGAACTATCTGTCATATGCTCTTAGAATCAACGAGTTTATTTTAAGATGAACAGGTTCTCTCTCCCTCTCTCTTGCACTGGGTTTTAAAAAGGAATATTAGCAAAATGAATTAAGAATTCTACAGAATAAAAAAAGCGTTGTTGTCAAAACATCTGCTTGGCAATAATAATAGCATAGTACAATATATCTGTTAGAGTGCTTTGTGTGTGATATAAGGACTTGGGCTTTTGAGTGGGAAGCCTCTCTATGCATGAGAGACAGAGATAGAGATCACTGAATTTGCAACCAATTGGGTGACATGGAGAGACCACTGTGTCCAATTAACCCCTTTTAATAATGTGAGATTTTTTAATACATCCATTCAACTTTTGATGATGAAAATGCATTAAAAACCACAAGTCAGTGGAAAATAAAATGCTAGCAGCATCAAATGTAAGAAAACAGTCAGAACAAGATCTTGAGTGACCTTATGTAGGATTTTTTGTTGACAGTGAGGTAAGGTTAAGACCCGTATCAGTGACTGCTTGGGAGAACAGGACACCATTCTAAGGCTCATATCTCTGCAAGGGAAATCAAATGACAGTCTGCAACTCCAACTTGAGCTAGGATCTCATCAATTCTTATAAATTAAGCAAGATAAAGCCTAGTGAAAAGGAGATCTCTTTAAGGAAAAATCAGGGTAATGCAGAAAATGATGAGATGTTGGTGATTCAATAAGTGGTACCCTTCTTCTTAGGGTTCCCACCTCTCTGCTATTGGAGGTGCCATCAGAATTTAAAAAAGCTTATATTAAAATTATCTATGACTGCCTCTCTCTCTCACATTTCATACCTATCAGCTCAGAGCAGGACCATATCATTTTTTATATTTCTACAGAGCCTAGTACAATGGAGCCCAGATCTTGACTGGTTCCTCAGTCATTATTATAATAAAACTATTAAATAATAACATCAGTACTAAGTTTATAATAATCAATGAAAATTTCCTTTTCTCACATGACTCTAGTCCAGATACTCATTGATGTAAAGCCGGTTTCAGGCAGACCAAAACAAAGACAGTAATATTTTGGAACCCTACGATTTCTTCTGCCAGCAAAATGATTTGTACATGTGCCTCAGAAAATGCCAGAATGTAGCCACAACCTGACCTTGATCCCTTTTCCCCAGACATCCACATTATGTTTGAGGCAGCAGGGTTGGCAGAGAAATCACTGTGGTGGTCTAATTCCATCAAAGAATTCTCTATATAATCACAAAATAAGATGGCTGTAGGGAATTTTGAGCCAAAAGATGAATGCCAGGTAACCTTGAGGGCCTCAAGATTTGGACCTGTGATTTACCCTGGTACAAGTGGGATCAGAATCCAACATTCTGCATCTGCATAATTTGTAAAATGATATTCAGGAGATCCGACAGACACGCCGGGGCTCTGGGCAAGGAGTGTGTGTGTGTGTGGGGGGGGGAGGGGTCCATGTTCCCAAAAGGGACATGGCCCTGGGCATAAAGGGTGGGAGAAGCCAGGCTTCATGCCACCCGAACTGTGCTGTGCCCTTACCTCACACCACCCAGAGCATGCTGCCTGGGGTTCTGAAGTGTGACAGGCAGGGATCTGGTGGTGATTTAAGGGGTCTGGAAGCTCTGTCTACTGCTGCAGCCACAGCTGTAATGGCTAGGAGCCCCTAGCCCTTTTGAATCACCAGTGCGCTCCCCTGTTCCCCCGCCCCCCGCCCGGTGAGCCTAATTGTATTCAAAGAGTAATTTGTGATTCACTGTTAAACTGGGAGGCTGTATCTAGCAGGGTCCCTCTGAGGTCTGTCCTAGGCCTTGTACTATTCAGTATTTAGATTAATGACTTGGATAATGGAGTGGAGACTACGCATATAAAAATTATGGATGATTCCAAGCTGGGAGAGGTTACAAGAATGCTGGAGGACAGGGATAGAATTCAAAATGATCTCAATATATTGCATAATTGGTCTGAAATCAGCAAAATGAAGTTTAATTAAGACAGGTGCAGGTACTACACATAGGAAGGAAAAAAACAAATCCAAAACTAGAAAATGGGACATAAGTGGCTAGGAAGCAGCACTACAGAAAAGGGTCTAGAGGTTTTTGTGGCTCACAAATTGAATATGACTCAACAAAGTGATTAAGTTGCAAAGCAGAGCTAATATTCTAGGGTATCATAACAGAATTGTCATGTGTAAGACATGGGAAGTAATTGCTCTGCTTTACGCAGCACTGGTAAGGCCTCAGCTGGAATATTGTGTCCAGTTTGGGATGCATCACTATTTAAATGATGGAGAAAAACTGGAAAGAGTCCAGAGGAGAGCAACAAAAATGGCTTAAGTTTTAAGAAAATGATCTGTGGGAAAAGGTAAAAAAACTAGACATGTTTAGTCTTGAGAAAGAAAGACCGAAGAGGGACTTGATAATAGTCTTCTGATATTTTAATAACTATTATAAAAAGGATGATGATCAAGTGCTCTCCATGCTATTGAAGGTAGGACAAGAAGTAATCAGTTTAATCTGATGAATGGGAGATTTAAGTTAGATAAGATTTTTTTTAATAATTAGGATATTTAAGTGATGAAATAGATTATAAAGGAAGTTATGGACTCTCCATCACTGGGGGTTTTTAAGAACATGTTAGACACACAACTGTCCGAAATGGTCTAGATGTATTTGATTTTGCATCAGCACAACTGAATGAAGTAGATGACTTCTCAATATTCCTTGAGTGTTGCAAAATCTATGATCCTGTGAGTTTTCAGAACCTTTGTTAGTAACTAGGCTTTGCAGTGGGCAGTTCAAGCATTCTGATTGGCTTATTATCTCCCAACTGTCCTACCAGTTGCAGGGATTGTATGTTGTACACTTTATAATCCTGGCTTCCCAGCAGCTGCAGTTTTACCCCTCTACATAATTTGTACTTTGGCACTAGAAAAAGATTATAATAAATGAAGTTCTGCTTTCAAAGTTTCAGACATGGAGAATCCCTTTTTTTTAAATCCTGCTTGGCAAAGGTGGTTTTAATTTGACTTTCAGATGTGAAAAAAAATCTCCCTTAGAATTTAGTCAAACTATTAATTTTGTTGCAAAGACAACAGAGAACAGTAAAACCATTACACAAAGCCAGACAGCTTAACCTAATTAAATAGCTGTTTTGACAGGCAGTTTAAAGTAGAATAAATGATGCAAAGAATGGCTGCGGAGTTGTGTTTGATGAGTGTGTGTGTGTACGTTTAAATGTGCAGGTGAAAATTTGAGTGCCGGGTGGGGGGGACTGTGTCGTAACAGCATTTTTCAAAAAGCAGTTGTTCCATGTTTGTAGATGTTTCAATTTATGTTGGTAGGTATATTGACTCAGGTGAACACTTACACCTGGAATATAGTGACGGGGAGGGAGGGGCAGAGAATTATTAGAATACATGAAGTGATTCATTCACGGGCATGGGATGTGCTCTTTACAAGGGGAATTAGGCCTCTGAGATAATTAATGAATTAGAGGAAATGTAGGGATATTGGTTCTACTCATAGTCACAAAAGGTCTGGATCCTGCATGAACCCTTCTGAAAAGGGTTAATAGTCCTTCCATCTCAAAGGGAACTCCAACAATGCTGATCATCCACTAAAAGGTTCTCATCGCTTTAGAGAATTGAGCCCAAAGTTTAGAACTGTGCTCCTGCACTCAGCATTCTCTCCATCTTCTCATGTCTAAAGCACAGAATCCCAAACAAGTGAATTTTCTTTGGTCTGCTCACTTATCCATGTGACTAGTTTTTCTTCTGCCACATGAACTGCAAGGATAGAGGTTCCACAGTGCAAACGTAACCTTTCATCAGTGTGTGTTGAGAATCCCTCTCTGTGCATGACCTGGAGAAAATATATATGTGTGTCTGCTACATTTGGTACCTAGAGGGATAACTCAGAGACCACTGAAGTCTTTCTATCAACTTTAGTGGGCCTTGGATAAGATCCTTATTTTAGCTCAAACTGTAAAGGCCTTTAGCTCTGAAGGTCCGGCATTAAAATCCTTCCAATGGCAAAGATGAGGTCACTAGGACTAATAGTTTCTGTGACTCAGGAACATCTGGGTGCCAATTGGCAGAGGACACAGTGGGTTCTTAGAGATTTACAGGGATCCCTTGGGTCAGATGTATGTATTGAATTTACCAAAAAGTTGCCTTGCAGGAGGAATAACAGGTAGTTCGAATTAGGGCTTTAATTCGAACTACCAGGTCCCTGCCGCGTGTAGCCGCGGGCAGTTAGTCCAGACTAGTGGCATTTAAAAATGGCGACCGGACGGTAAGATGCAAATAAAGCCCGGGATATTTAAATCCCGGGCTTCATTTGCAACTTCGAATGCCTACATTAGCCTCCCTAGTTCAAACTAGGGGGCTAGTGTAGACATACCCTTAGAGACTAACAGATTTATTAGGGCATAAGCTTTTGTGGGTAAAACCCACATCATCAGATGAATGAGGGTACATTAAGAGAAGCATTTCCAGCCGATCTAGAGAAGTTATTATTCCTCTTTATTCGGCACTGGTGAGGCCACATCTGAGTGTTGTGGATGCATCTGAGAGGGTCCAGTGGAGGGCAACCAAAATGATTAGGGGGCTGGAGCAAATGACCTACAAGGAGAGGCTGAGGGATTTGGGCTTATTTAGTCTGCAGAAGAGAAGAATGAGGGGGGATTTGATAGCAACCTTCAACTTCTTGTAGGGAGGTCCCAAAGAGGATGGAGAGAGGCTGTTCTCAGTAGTGACGGATGGCAAACAAGGAGCAATGGTATCAAGTTACAGTGGGGGAGGTTTAGGTTGGATATTAGGAAAAACTATTTCACTAGGAGGGTGGTAAAGTACTGGAATGGGTTACCTAGGGAGGTGGTGGAATCTCCATCCCTAGAGGTTTTTAAGTCTTGGCTTGACAAAGCCCTGACTGGGATGATTTAGTTGGGATTGGTTCTGCTTTGGGCAGGGGGCTGGACTCGATGATCTCCTGAGGTCTCTTCCAGCCTTAGGATTCTATGATTCTATGAGGGTATGTCTAGACTACATGGCTCCGTCGACGGAGCCATGTAGATTTGTTTACTGGGCAAAGGGAAATGAAGCGGCGATTTAAATAATTGCCGCTTCATTTAAATTTAAATGGCTGCCGCACTGAGCCAACAAACAGCTGATCAGCTGTTTGTCGGCTCAACGCGCTCGTCTGGACGCTCCCCCGTCGACATCAAAGGCATTTGTCGACTTCCCCGGTAAACCTCATCCCATGGAAGTTATAGAGTCTGGAGTATATACTTTGTGTTTATAAGCTTAATCAAGTTAGGATGGAAGTGGCTCATTCATAGCAGCTAATGTGGAGATGTGAATATCAAGAGAGGGGAAATTGTCTCTGTAGTGTTTTAACCAGTTAAGGACCTTATTCAGACCTAAGTTGATTGTATTGCATTTTCAAATGAATTCCAGTTCAGCTGTCTCCCTTTATAATCAGGTTTTGAAATTCTTTTGTGGAAGAATGTCTACTTTCACATCCATTACTGAATGTCCAGGGAGGTTAAAATGTTCCCCTACAGGTTTATACCTTTCCTTTATACCTATATCTGATTTGTGTTCATTAAATGGTTCAAGTCTTCTCAGCCCACTTAGGTATTAACCTCTACTCAGACTCCTCAACATGGTGTGAATTTTAATAACTGCTTGTGTGTTATTGACACTTATCTAATAGGAAGTTGGTTGAGACTCACTAATTCATTTAATGAAGGACACCCAGCATGTGCCAGGTAGTTGTCATTTTCAGTGTGGACTATGTTGGGACTAGTGTTTAAAATGTGACAGGATTAGTTCACATTATAAATATTTCTGATCTCTATAGTCCATAACTAAAACTGATGTAAGTATTTATAATATTTTATACCTAACTTTTTAAATATTTTGTACACATCTTTTACAAGAGAGATAGTCTTAAATACAGAAAAATCAGTGACTTTTCACTCTGGGAAGTAAATGCCTTACAAGTGTAACTGGTCATATAGAGCTTGATCCTTCTGCCATTGATATGAATAGTGACACTCCCCTTACTTCACGAGTGCAGGATCAAGCCTGAAATAAATAATTAAATTTATCCCAGACGTTGTGTACATGCTGATCTCAGAGGCTAAAAGCTGGCAATAACCATTAATTTCAGAGTGGTATCCGAGTTAGTCTGTAACAAGAAAAACTTAAAAAACAACAAATCACCTAGTAGCACCTTAAAGACTAACAAAACATGTAGATGGTATCATGAGCTTCCATGGACAAAACACACTTCTTCAGATGACTGGAGTATACTCTGAAGAAGTGGATTTTGCCCACGAAAGCTCATGATACCATCTACATGTTTTGTTAGTCCTTAAGGTGCTACTAGACTATTTGTTGTTTTTTAAGTTAATAACCATTAATGATATTCAGCTTGTCCAAGCATTTAAAATGTAATTACAATAAAAATGAGCAAACAAAAAAAACTGTATTGGTAAAAGATCAAAGAGAGAGAAAAATAGACATAAACCCCTATGAGAAAAAGAGTAGTAAAGTCTCCATGCAATACTGCAAGACTCTTCTACAATTTGGATCATCCTGATTTACATGTACACATAAAGCTATCTGGTTTTTATAACTATGTCTGAATATTTTGTTCTTGGTGTGCCTATTTGTCATTCTCCTCAATACCAGACTGTCATTTGGATTTTCTCCAAGACATTTCAACTTTTTTTCCCCCTTGAGTCTCTGTCCAGGAGGATCAAAATCATCTGTATTTCGAGAAAAACTTTCCACACTCTTTTCATGATGGCAGGCAGGGTCTATTTTTCACTCGCTGCTGTGAGACCTTTAGAGCAAATCCATTTCCTCAAAACCCTTAGAAAAAATGTCACAAGGAATTTTGTTTGTGTATAGTGGGAATAAGAATCAAAGTTTTGCCTTCAGCTTTGTTGATCACACTCACAAACACAAAACACCATCACTAACAAGCTCAGCTACTCACTTTCATTATAATGACTTGAATATAAGGAACTAAATAGTCTACTACAGCGTCTGAATGGATAACATGGGTTCTTTATATCATTGAATCCAGGCTAGTGCAAAGGACTCTCTTTGCTTAATGCAGAGTCATCTCCATGAACTCTGCAGGAGTACTAAACTCAGGGGGTCATTTTGGTACAAGTCAAGAGTGGGGGTTGGCGGGGAGACAAAAGTGGTATTTGAATGACAGAAGAAGCCTAGACAGAGTAGAGCTGAATCCTGGTAGCAGTCCATAGTTGTCATTGCACCAGGGACTCAGATGAGAGCAGCAAATAAGTGCGCATCCATGTCTCCAAGCCAGTGCCCACTCTGATAAAGAGATTAGTCTGGCCTTACATGTAAAAACAGGGTAAGAATCCAATACTGTGAGATGCTGTCTCCCTTCAGCTATTCAATAGGAGTGGAAGAGTTTGAAAATATCATAGACTCTAACTTCATAGAAAAAATACTGATTCAGAAAGAAGCTTCTCATTATAGGGATAAATCCTGATCCCATCTCTATTATTGCTGGCTTATTTGGCAGAGGAAACAATATGCTTTTACAAAGGTAGGCAGGAGTCCATCAGAACATTGACGCACAAGCATGTAAGAAAGATGTACTGACAAGGACAGGGCCAAAGGATCTTCTGGTAAGAGGAAGCTTGGTGAACCAATTCCTTCTCTCAGTGCAGCAAACTGCACAGAATGGGCACTGATGCTCAGGGTTTGGGTCTTAACCAAATAAAGATTTCAAGGTTTCTCTTATTGTCTCCTTTCAGACACAACAGAGAGACTCCATATTGTGTTCAGTTCCCTTTAGTTGCTCCTCTCACAAACCCTCTCCCCCCCCCCCCCCCCGCCACTGACCTGTTAGAGCAGATCTAAACCAAAAAAGGTGTTTAAACATTTGTGTTTTCACAGAACATCCTGTCCAACACAAAAGACAAGACATCCTTATACATAGCTATTTCTATGAATCACTCGGGTTTGTACTTGTGAAATTCATTTAATAATTTCCATTTCTCATAACACCATGACCATAACCACTCTGTAGTTAAGACTATAGTTTCCCATTACAAACTAACTTTTCACCAAGCCTGTAAACTTAGAAATCACTCCCAAATAAAACCTATTCCCGAGTATTTAACACGCACCATTTTAATTTCTTGGCGTACTGGATAACTATTAAGAAAGTAATGGTGTTTCAAAATGTCCCTTTTTCTTTTTGTTTTAAAAAGTTCTTAACTTTTGTTTTCATTTTGGCTTCTTTTTGGCTTGGCTGCAAAGTCCAGATTTATTTTGTTGGCCTTTGTAAGTGCCTCTTAGTGTTTTGAGAAGGATTAGTGTAGCAGATGAAAAGAGTTCTTTTTATATCTGTACAACGCAACAATTGAAAGATTTAAAAATATATATAAAATGCAGGATTCAGTTATAACAGGCCTGCTTCTCATTTACATAATCCTGCTGGCATTACAGAATCCTGAAACTGGGCAAAAAAAACCCAACCATATATATGTGATCATTAAGTTCCTTCCCACTACCAGAGTCATATAAAGGGGACCTTACGTGAGTAAAAATCAGTGCCAAAGTATTTTGGGATTCTATTTGTTTGGAAATTTTTACTGCATATGTTGGGCCTCATGTTTTGACTTTTCTGGGTCTTCTCATGAAGTAAAGAGCCAGCTCACATGGGTAAGTATATCAGAATCTAATCCTGAATAAGTACAAATGAAAACAACAATTAACATAAAACAGATTATTTCCAGAAAAGTTTGGATGAGTGGTCTAAACTAGGTGTAGTGATCAGTTAAAGCTTTCATGACGGTGGGAAACTCTCTGGATTATTTTCAACAAAGTTTTTTGATTGTGAATAATCAGTGATTCTGAATTCCTTCCTAATGGGGCAAGTTGGATTATTAATAATGTCTTTTCTGTTACTTGCTATATTAATGTCTTCCAGTGACACTTTTATGGTGATTAGTGGGAAAAAGAGAAATGGCAAGAGCTGAAGAATTTTCCAAACCTCATAATTCTATCTAGGAAGAAAAGCAGCATCACAATAACCCTGGATAAAATGGATTACCCTGATAAAGCACTGAAGGATACATTATGAGCAACTCCGAAGACTAAAATTTATGGCGAAACTTTTCTCAAAGACCTCATAACTCATATAGTGATGTAGCCACAATAAGTTATGAAGGTCTTTCCTGTATGACAAGGGACAAGGAATCTGCTGTACCCTTCAGACATAATGCATTATACTTGCATTTTAGAGTATTTTGCTTTAACAACACCCGAATGTATCACTAATGATTTTCTCTATGGGCTTCATAATCTACACATTCACTTTTATTAATGGTGACCTTTAAAGTGTGTAATTAATTACATTTTTATAAAGTTTTCTTTTCCAGGCACGTCTCGGTAGTAAAATAAGTGAGTATGTTTCCCATGCAATAGCAACACTAAACTACCTGATCAAAGCCTTAATACAGCAATTGTTAAATGAATCATTTTTAAAAGGCTTAGTGTAAGAATATATTCACTTTTTGCAAAGGACAATTTTGTCGAAAGTTTTGAATGACTATGATGTAAAATAAAATGTATTGCTCTTCTATTAAAAAGAAAAAAGAAAGGGGGGAAAAGGGAAATGGTGAAATGTAGCACAAAATAATGCCAGAGTTTAGGTCAGAATACATTAAAGAATTGGTGGGAGATTAGGTGACTGGGAATAGGTAATAAGCCTTTCACCTGTAAAGTCACACTTTTGCATCTTATCCTTGGGTTGCAATGGCTGTAATTTAACTGATTATTAGCTGATGGTTGCACAGTGGTTTATGTGAAATGAACTGGATGGTCTGCTAGACCTTGCATTTAGAGTGTCTACACAGCAAAGTTTTTTTGGAATAACCATTATTATTCCGAAATAACTATGCGAGCATCTACATAGAAATTCTGTTATTTCAAAATAATTTCTAAATGACAGTTGGCTTATTCTGACTTCTGCAAACCTCATTCTATGAAGAATAATACCTATTCTGAAATAGCTATTAAGAAATAAGGCATTTGTAGATGTTCCACTTCTGCTATTTCAAAATAGCCCCTCACAAGGACCATTCTAAGTTATTCCTCCTGGGTCTCTAAATTGAGATGGCATGTCTACATTAGGGCTTTGGTCTAATTTTGAGGCTTCCCTGCAGCATAAATGTCCGGAATAGCTTACTCCGAAATAACTGGGCAATGTAGATGTAGCCTTAGGGGGCAGATGTCTCTTTGTCTACGTCTACGCTACAGGGTTTTTGTGCAAAAACCTGCGGAGCGTCCACACATCAAGCACTTTTTTGCACAAGTAAATTTACAGTGAATCAACAGAATAGAGGGCTTTTTGTGGTATAGTTATTCCTCTTTCTACGAGGAATAACTCCTTTTTGCACAAGAGCTCTTGTGCAAAAAGGTGTGTGTGGATGGGTTTTTTTGCACAAAAACAGCCTATTGGAAGAAGCACAGGTGCCCTGGTGGACATTCTGTTAATGGCAATCAGAGCTTTCTTGTGAGAGAGCGTCTATGCAGTCTGGACACTCTCTTGCGCAAAAGCATTTCTCTTTTCCGATGTGCTTTTGCACTGTGGACGCACTCTTGCCCAAGAAGTTTTTGCGGAAGCTTCTTGCACAAGAAGCCTGCAGTCTAGACGTAGCCTCAGATTTGCTATCATGGTCAACAGTCTCAGAACAGTGGCCTAGGGATAAGCACAAAAGTACAAGAAAAAAAGTCAGAATATATGTGTAAGGTTGTATGATATTACAGATGTTCAGTTTCTTACTGATAGAAACATTTAAAAAAAAAAAAAACCTTGCATTGCAGAATTCCTGTACCAAAGGATCTTTTAAAATGGAATAGGTTTCTCAGAGCAGGTTTGCTTCTGTAGATACAACTTTCACCCTATTATTGTTCATCGGTAAACTGACCTAATAGAAATTAAGGTGAATAGAGGTGAAGCTGATCAAATATAGAGTAATTATATTTATTGTAGAGTGGCTTTACCTTCTACAATTCAAAAATTTGCAGAACACATAGCACAAGCATATCTTTTCTCCTACATCTCCAATGCAAACCTTGCATGTTTATATCCTGAGCACAGTTCTGTGTGAAATATGTACAACCTGCAGAAGCATTGTGGGTTCAGTGGGATACTCTGTGGAATAAACATATCTTGTGTCCTAGTTGGTAACTGAATTTTTTATGTCTATGCAATCAGATAATAATAGTTAGAAAGCAATATTTTAAATGGAGTAGCATAAATTGACCACTCCAGGGAAGCTATATCTTGCACTTATATAGCCCCTGCCATGAAATGATATGTCCATTTCACTGAATAGCAAACCCAGGCAAAAAGAGACTGTTGCATGCTCAGAATCAAGGGAATATATTAATGATAGGGTCAGAATTAGAACTCAGAAATCCTGACTTTCCGCTCTTTACTTTAACCACAAGATCTCTTTATCTGATTCTTTCTGCTAAAGTGACCTGGGGGGAGGGGGACCTGGATTTATGCTATTCATTATTTTGCTCCTATGAAAGAACAAGAGCTTAAAGATGCCACCCACCCCACCCACCCTCCAAAAATCATTAACATCTGGTTTTGCTCCCTTTTATAAATATTAAGAATAATAAAGTCTTTTCTTCTCTCTTTCCCCGAAGATTTTCCCTGAACCACCCATGGATGTAAATTAGAATGTGGTTTACAGAGGAGGAGACAAGCAAAAGTAAAGCAAAGGGAGGTGAGGAGGGACAGGACAGAGTAGATGAGTCTAAGAGGATCAGATGTGGAGTGAAGCTGAGGTGAAGCACTGTGAGGAGGCAGGAGGAGGTTGGGGAGGGTTGGTGCAAACAACCATCAGAACAGGCAATAGTATAGAGAAAGTCTAAGAAGACAATCTACAGTTGGAATGTGAGATAGGAGCAGCCAAAGCAGGTGTATCACCAGAATCTTTTATTGGCTCCTCTCTTCAGGTTTCCTTACTGGCCCTACTCTTTTGTGGTGAGGTAGAAAGAGGCATCATCTGGATCCTAGAGCCCCCAATGAGGAGGAAGGAGGAGGAGAGAGAGAGAGAGAAAGTCTAGTTCAGGGTCCAAGAGGATTCAGGGGATAGGAGTGGCTAGCTTTCTCAGTCCTTCACTGCAGATATGTGGTTGCTGAATCTTTAACAAAGAGCTTTGTTTCTGCCTTCATAACTGTGGAATGATAAGGGAGGCACCTTACAACCCCGTGGTAGGGGAGGCCAAGTCACCTTCCCTTGTTTTAGGCTCTACACTTGCACAGAGAAGAATTAGGCCCTCTCATAGTCACAGGAATATATAAAGTCTGAAAAGGGGCAGAAGGGAAGTGAGCCAATCCCCCATGCCCTCCATCATGCCACGCCTCTATAGACTGATGGGGTGAAGCGGTGCTTCTTCATACTCAGGCCTGTGCATAACAGATAGTGTAGCTCTGAGGCTCACAATACTCCTGGAAGGGAGATAAGCATTATTATATCCATATCAAACTGTGGCATGAAACAGTTAAGTTACTTATCAAAGGTTACAGAATAATTCAGTGATCCAGCTAGAAACAGAATTCAGTTTTCCAAGAGGCAGTCTTCTGCCTAAACTGCTAGACATCACTGTCTCTACAATAATTTATATCCCATCCACTCTGAATTGACATCTAGGGAAATGCAAGAAAAAATGCTTTGTAGAAAGCAGGTCAAAAGGCGACCACACATCTATTTCAGAAGGCTGAATTTTGTCACATCTGCCCAGAAGAGGGCCAAGAGACTAGAAAGCCTCCCAGTGTTCTACTTGAAATCATAAGAAAAGGAATGCAATTAACTTGTCAGAGATCAGAGAAAGCCAAGTTTATATCCCTTTGCTGATGCGGAGAGGGAAAGGGGAAAAAAAAGCAAACGCTCTCTTCATCTTTTTAGTTCTTAAATACTCCATTCTAAGAAGCAAAGGATGCAAATTCTATATTGAAAATGTAACCACTAGAGGGTCCTTGTGTTCAAAGTCACCACACAAAATGTGCAAGGCTTTGAGCCCTGCTAAATGACACAGACTAATCTTGCATTGGAAAACAGTGTGAGTAAAATGAGGTGGGTGAATAATAGTGTCATTGCCTCCATTGGCTCCCTTCAACACCTATTCTTCTTCAGATTCCTGACAGTCCTGTCAAAATGAGATTGCTTCTGTTAGGAAGGAAAATAAAAAGATTTCACTATAAAAGTGCATTATAATATATTGGTATGTATCAATCTTTGCAGGATTATTGAGCCTCAGAATAATCATTATCACTTTGTTTTTGGTTAACTCTTTAAGTGCTCATTGGATTATAAGACAGAGTAATACCTTTCCCCATTGAGACATTGAATCCTGTCATCATGTGACATCATAAACTGAATGTAACTGTCATCTGCATTTTGCCTGCTACAAACTCCATGGCATTCTGATTTGGTGATCTCATCTTGGTTTCATGTTTAGCAGGCTGAGGAAAAACTTCAATTGGCAGACAAAACATTATATGCTGATTTCAGCAACATCAAGATCTACTAAACTGAGTATGGATCTGGGAGCCAGGCACTCCTAAATTTAGATTCACTAACTTATGGTAGGTTGTTGAGCCAATCACTGAGCTTCAGTTCCCAGCTTCACTGCAATTTCTCCATATGGACAATGTGGACAATATAACCCAGTTACCTAGCTCAAAGGGGATTAATGAATATGAGAGTTATTGCACATACATCTCTTTAAAGAGCTAAACTGCTTCACTATGTAGAGGGCAAATACAATTATTTTGAATCATTGATTAAATACTGCTTTTGAAGAGGTGAGCAAATGACAGTGACTAACACTTATCCACTCACCCCCAAATTTAGTGAGTTGGCAGAACCTGGGTCACATCCCAACAACACAGAATTATTCTGGCCTGGCTGTTTTCCAATATATCCAGCCCTCTTTTGTCCCCAGTGCTCCAGTGATGAGTTGCCAGAACATGGTCTCCACACTCTAGGGATGAGCTTGAGGATCACAGGATATTTTTTGATTCAGCCCCAGGAAAGCAGTTGTCCTTCACCATGGCTATGTGATGGTGTTTGTTTCAAGAGTTGCACCACAGGGTCACAGCCTTGCAGTGCAAACGTCATAGCAGCAGAAAATATGGTGGCCCTTTGTGACTCAAATGCATAATATTTGGCACAGGCAGGGCAAAACTAGATGCAGCTACAGCCACATGATCTGATGATGAGCAATGCTGTTGTAGCAATTATTTTTTCTTGCACCCCACTCATTACATAAACCCTCCATGCCGTGCATTAAGTAGCTTCATTTCTTCTTGTATGTCCTGGCGTGCTGATAGCACAGCACAAAGCTCACAGTGAATGGTCACTAGCATTTTACATCCTTCTAAGTGCACTTCTTCTTTAGACTCAGAAAAGTGTCTGTTTTAATCCTCTGAACCATATTTAGCCATCATTGCTTTTTTCAATTATTTTGTATGAAACCATGTATATCAAATGAGATTTGACTGTGTCTGGATTCATCTCATCAAATTCCTTTATTTGATATGAAATAATATCATTAGGAGGCAGGTGGAGCTGGGATGGATTCTGTCTTCTTAATAGGTCTCAGTACTTCCATTTCAGTGATTGGTACCAATTACCAATTTAAGACATGTTGGGCATTGAACAGAGACTAAGATATTTAGGAAACTATGGTACCAGCTGGCATTAGAAGGGCTTAAGTTAAAAAGGACTTGCAGCCAAATTGGCTTGGGTAGCAGCTCTGGCCATGGACTAAACACAGGCTTTAGCACTATTAATAAATGTCAACGATTCTAGTTAGGGAGAGGTATTAAGAATGCTCCAGGCATCAGTGCTAGGTTGAGTTTTGCTTAATGTCTTCATTGAATATTTGGAAAAGAGGGGTATGAAAAACAACACAGGAACACAAAGTTCAAGATTAATTCTGAACAACACTATAGAAATAATATAAAACTTATTTAAATCAATTTGTAACTAGCCTGGAGAAAATGACCTAATACAGGGCTACGCAACATGCGGCCCCTTTCCATGCAGCTCATGGCATCTTGAGCCACCTCCCAGGCCACCTACCTGCCTGATTGCTACTGGCTGGTGGGTGGAGGGGCGGCAAGAGGCAGTGGAGCATCCCCAGAAGCCGCACCTGCACATGAGCAGGAGGTGCCGGCCGGTGGGAAGCAGGGGGTGGCAAGAGACTGCAAGAGGTGGTGGAGCCTCCCCTCAAGTGCTGTCATATGGGGGGAAATTGGGTAAATATTGAATTTTATTAATATTAGCAGGACTGACTTAAACGGGGCCTGCGTGTTGTATAGTCTTGCCTTAATCTTTGTATTCATGCCCGTCAGTATGAAAGAGACTATTTGCATATATTTGCATAAATATTTGCACACACACACACACACACACAAACACACACACACACACACGCACGCCCTTCTGTGAATGGCCATCAGAGCTTTCTTCGCAAGAGTGTCCATGCAGTGTGGACGCTCTCTTGCGCAAAAGCACATTGCTTTTGCAATGTGCTTTTGAGGTGTGGACGTGCTTTTCCGCAAGAAGTTTTTGCAGAAGATCTCTTCCGCAAAAGCTTCTTGCACAAAAATCCTGCAGGGTAGACAAAGCCCGTAAGTCCTGCTTAATGCAAGGAAAGCTTGCAGAATCAGGCATACAATTAGAGTCAGCCTGGAAAAATATAAGTTAATAAATTTGGGGGGAAAATTCATAACACACATGCTCAATGCAAGAGAGAAAACCTGCAAGCAGTCAAGATCTGGGAACAATGAAGGAGGACTGCAGAATGGAAATTAACTTACAATGTCATACAATGGCAAAACAAGGTAAATTGGGACTGTGTATAGAGAAGCAACATGCCTTAGAATATAGGGTCATAGCTCCTCTCTCTAACACTAAAACACAAGGAGTCCTGTGGCACTATAAAGACTATCATATTTATTTGGGTATACACTTTTGTAAGTAAAAACCACTTCATCAGATACATGCATGATTTTTACCCACAAAAGCGTATGCCCAAATAAAGCTGTTAGTCTTTACAGTGCCACAGGACTCCTTGTTGCTTTTGCAGAAGATGACCTATTTTTATGATCTCTTGGGCATCTCCATTGCAGAAATATAGCTATAGAAGAGTATCTGTATACTATGCTGAGTGATAAGATTGACTGATCAATTTATACACAGGTGTGGTAAAGATGAAAATGATTATGTGGCCTGGCCAAATGTTGACTGAGGATTTTTCCCATCATCCTTCAAATCCTTGTCCATGGTCTACCCCAAATTAGTGAGCCAGTGATACCTGAGCTAAAGGGCAGTTGGGTAGCATTGATTTTAAAAAAAATTGTACATGACTTTCAGATTATTTGAAATAACTAGAAATAAGCAATAACTAAATTGTAATGCTATTATTTTAGTTTTGTTTACTTCCCTCCTGCCTCTTGTATGTCACATTCACTTATTGGGTCATTTCAAATTAAATTGTGAGCTCATTGGGGTAAGAGACGTGTCTTCCTTTACATCTGTCTTCCACCCAGAACAATGGAGTTATGAACCTACATAGGTCATACAGGAATGAAATAAGAAAATAATAATAATGAAGGGTTTATTTAGCAAAGAAGGGGATATATTATTTGCGGTAACCTCAGTGACATAACTAGGAGTAATAACTTGAACATGAGTAAAGGAAAGTTTTGTTGACTATCAGGAAATAATCTCTATAAGTGAGATCAACAAGATTGCAGAATAATGTCCCAGGGAACACAATAGAAATAATGTAAAACTCATCTGAGTCAATTTGTAACTAGCCTGAAGAAGATGACCTAGTGTGTTTTCATCTCTAATTTCTATGATTCAGTGATGTAGTGTTGCTCAGCCTTTCAAAATAATGATAATGATATTATATTTATTCTTTACTTTTCCTCCCAAAACATTTCCCAAACTGATAAACAGGAATTACTTCATCCATCAGTAAAATACAGCAACTGTATAATGGCAAACAGGGACTCCAAATTATTTTAGGGCAGGATGCGAACAATATCTCTTTCCTGTTATAATAGGGAGAATTTATGAGACAGACTGTATTGATACAGTTAGGAATTTGGCCAAGACATGAGGAATATACCCCCTAGTCTTGATATTTTGGCTAAATTCTATTCTTACAAAAAAATTCCTCTCCTGGAAATAATTTTAGAAGGGAACATGATGTCCGTTGTATGCCAGATCTTACAGCATAGGGACAACCATCACCAGTGTTTGCTGTATCACCTTCAGCACTTTTTGCACTATTTGGGTCTCACACCCAACTATTGGCCCAAACCCACTCTGACTAATTTATGAGATCTGACAAAACAATAGTAACAAATATCTGCTTAACAAAACCCAGAGCAATAAGACATGGAGCAATGACATCCATGTTGTATTACAAGTTTGCATTTTGTTTCATTTTCAGCTTCTTTTACAGGGTTAACTGAAAGTAACTTGTGTCAGTTTTTTGTGAGCTACAGTGTAAGCATGGTAAAGGACCACAAACTTCTCTCAAAAATCTAGTTAGTCCATGAAGCATTACTTTGCTTTGGACAATGGGCCACACTGGCAAATTCAAAAGCAACTGAATTAACCCATCGGGCACCTAAACACCTACAGCAGGAAGAAGATTAAGGAAAGGACCACACTCATTGTTCTGTCAGGAGGGACAAGGCTCCTTCCACCTGGTTTTCATTCGATTCCAATTAATTAAGGGAAATCCCTACAAATCCTTTAGTCTTATGAGGTCAGCATAGACACCAAAATCCTGAGCCCTCTCATCCCGTGGGTGCCAGTCGTGCTCATGCTGGTTTTTGGCAGCAAAGTCTCAATTGGAAACACCTTCCTAGGGTTTGGTATAGGTATGACTGCCCTGGGTATTTCCCTTATAGAGGGCATTACATGGCCTGGAAAGTGTCCACGGGCCCAGACGAAGTTTTGTTAAGCCAACCATACACCAACGTTCTGCTAACTTTCCCCATGCTTTGCCTCTTCTGCTATTACAGCCTTGAACCGCACAGAGAGACTTCTGTCGGCAGCAGCAGATGGTGTGGCAGTGTCACAGATGTGATAATTACCCTCATTCTGTGCCTGAATAGGACATCTGTCTATGGAGGCTTCTATCTGGGTCCAGATGTAGGCATGCAATAACATGTGGTGCTTCTATGCTCTGTTAAATAGTTTCCATATTGCATGCCCGAACTTGGTATAGTTGATTGATGCTTCATGTGATTCTGGAACATACCATATAATATATGGCAAACACAACAGGATCCTTATGGACCAACCTGTTCTAAATCTATAGTATTTTCAAACTTCATTGGCAGTTCCCTTGTTCTGAAATGATTCTACCAGGTAAACTGGAGGACTTTTTTCCATATCAAGACCACTTTACTAAAAGCAGTCTTATATCCAGATGTTTGGATGCATAGGGTAATTAATAAGATATTAGGATATATAAGAATGGTCTGGTGAATAATAATAATAATAATACAATATCGTTTTATTAAATCAATGTTGTGAACTTCACCTAGAATACTGTGTGCTGTTCTGGTCACCTCATCTCAAGAAGGATGTTGCAGAACTGGAGGGGTTCAGAGACAAATAAAGAAATAATCAAGGACATAGAAAAACTCTCTTACAAGAAGAGCAATGGAAAGGCTTGTGATTGTTTATTTTAGCAATGAGATAAATTAATGTGGCCATGATAAATGTATATAAATGATCAAATGCTCTCTAGAAGTTTGACAGGAATTCTTCTTTTTCCTGTCCCATAATACAAGAACAAGGGGACATTCAATACAATTAAATGATGGGAAACCAAAACCAATAAAAGGAACTGCTTTATCACACAATGTGTGGTTAAGATCTGGAACTCACTACCATAGAACATTGTTGAGGCCAAGAATTTAACAAGATTCAAAAAGGAATTGGTTATTTATATAAATAATAAGAATGTGCAGTTATTTTATTATAATAAAATATTAGGAAGGATATTAAATGTCATACATCATGGTTTACAATTACTTTGAATGCCTAAAGATCAGAATGACATGCATGTGAGGGGCCTATTGTGGGGTTTTAAAAACTTGTTCTGAAACATCTGGTACTGGCCATTTTCAAAACAGGATACTGGACTAGATGGATCTTGGATCTAGTCCAGTTTGGTGATTTCTATTTCCGTTTACTGTTTTCTTCCCCATTTAAATAGTCTTGGACTTTGTTATTGGTCTCCCTTTGGTTGGCCTCAAGACTCCCTATCAGGGAGTAATTTCAGAGGATTGCTTTATTTGATATGTCATCTGTTTTATATTTGTTATGTGGTGTTCAATCAGATTCACTCTCACATTTAATATGTCAGAGATTTTCTGGCTGCATTTTTACACTGAAAATTTCACTCTATTTTTGTTCAAGCTCAATTGGTTTATTGACATTGTCTCAGAGCTGAACATTTCCTGTATGTGGAGTACTGAATGTATGATTATTTGTGACTGCTGTTTTCTCTGACTAAGATGTGATTGGTTGTATGTTCCATCTTCCATGTTCATAAACTCAAGATACGGCAGTTTGTGCTACTTCTAATTCATACTGTTTCTTGTCTGCTTCTCAGATGAAAACATGAATTATTCTAGTACAAGATTAATTAATTCTATATAATGAAAGTTTCTTATGCAAGTGCCTAAAATAGAATATATATCACCTCGGGTATGTCTACACTACAGTGCTATTTTGAATTAACTTAATTCGAAATAGTTAATTTGAATTAAGCTAAATCAAAATAACGCATCTATACACAAAAACTATTTCGAAATAGCATTTTGCTATTTTGAAATAGCACGTCCACACTGAGTGGACCCTGAACCAAAGTTAAGGCTGGCCGGAAACAGTGCCGGCAGGGCATCAGTTTAGGAGTTAGTGTGTGGGGCTGCTGCCTGAGGCTAACTGAGCTCCGTGCTTAAAGGGACCCTACCCCCACCCTGGACAGACAGTTCTCAGGGTTCCCCACTTGCTTGTGTACCTCGATGAGGGACAGCAAAGCAGTCCTGTCTTGGAGTGCCCTGAGTGCCCGAACTCAGGACACCACAGCACTCAGCCACATGGAGCCAGAGCTGCTCCTGGGCACATCAGTGCATCTTGTGGGGTCGTTGCCATCGGTCCAGCTGCACTTGCTGCAGGCTGTCATCTGGGGGGTCCATTGGGGGGCTGTCAGGATCCAGGAGGCCCTGAGGGAGAGAGTCCACCCCGAGGAGCCCTCAGAGCCTCCCCGGTCCTCCCCACCGGGGGCTTGTGCCCCATTCCTCCCTCACATCCTTCCATTTACCCCTCCGTAGCCTCCCTTCCTGATATCAAATAAAAGACACGTATGTTCAAAAATAGAAACTGGATTTATTGAACAAAACTGGGGGGGGAGGGATAAACCTCTGGGGAGACTGGGAAAAGGAGGTGGGAGAGGGGAAGAGAGAGGGTGGAAGAGGGGAGGAGGAAACCTGGGAGGAGGGAGCTGGAAGGGGAAGCAAGGGGAAGAAGGGGGAGGGGAAGCTCAGGGCTCAGGGTTGGGGGTCTCGCCAGACCAACTTTACTTTCATGCTAACCTGCTCCTGGGTTCGCATGTGGCCTTTGGTGGCCAGCCTGGCAGCTATCCTGCCATAGACGGCCGCATTACTCCATCTAGTGCGGAGATCATAGACATTGGGGGCATCCCCCCCAAACCTGAATAAGGTCCATGATCTCCACCCTGGACCAGGAAGGCACTTGCCTTCTCCAGCCCCTGTCAGGCTCCTGGGAGCTGGCAGACTGCTCCTGGTGAGCGGTGGAGGGCTGGCTGCCAGTGGCTTGCTGGCTCATGTTTTGGGGGCACTGGGTCAGGGGCCCTGGTGGCCACTGCTGGCTCTGGGCTGGCAGACTTGGAGCTGGCACAGGCACTGTGGTCAGGATCTACCCCTTTAATGGCTCCGGGGCTGGGGGAGAGGAGAGTAAGTTTTCCTGGTTGTGCCCAGAGTGGCCACCAGGGCTCCCTGGGAAGGGCTGGAGGCCCCTATTTCAATTAAGTGTCTACACAGCACTTAATTCGAAATAGCTATTTCGAATTTGGTGTTACTCCTCATAGAATGAGGTTTTCCAAATTCAAAATAAGGGCTCCACTATTTCGAATTTATTTCGAAATAGCAGTTTACCTGTATAGACGCTATTAAAGTTAATTTGAAATAGCTGCTGTTATTTTGAATTAACTTTGTAGTATAGACATACCCACTTCTTGCATCAAATTTATCTCTTTGCTGGAAAAAGTGACACCACCTATACCACCAATATTGCTTTCTGAAACATATCTCCTAATTCCTGGGCTGCTTCCCAGGCACATTGTATCCTAACTCAAGCCTATTTAGCTGTATGAAGTCTGGCAGCATCACAGCACAGCACAATACACCAACACTTAGTGAAATATTCTGAGGCTTTGTCCACACTCACAAGGTGCACCTATCACCTTGTGTATGCTATGAAAAATATATTATGAATTAATATTATTTATGAGCCTCTCATATTTAAAAGGGTTTCATAGTATATAACTGAAGGCAAAATAAGGCTTTATGAGACCACTCCTGTTGAGATGAATATGATGCCAGCGCTGGGGTGCTGAATGATGGATGCTCTGCACTTTAGAGGATTACCCTCTTCAGTCCAGTCAGTGCTAGTGTACACTAGCACCACTCTTCTTTCCATATTGCTTGACTTTTGCATATGTGAAAGCTGTACCAAACGTTAAGTTGCTGGACATTGGCAAATTCCATTCACTTTTTTTGTTTTGAGGGATAAATAAGTGTCCCGTGACTATCTTTGTTGGGAGAAAGAGAATGCTTCTTTCATGTAAGATCCAACCTTTAACCTAAAAGAATGTTCAAAGAAAGTTTAAAACAATCATAAACATTTCATTAATGTAACATTCTCTGAGTAGGGCGGTTATTTATTACAAAGTGCCTGAAAAGTATAAGAGTTCAATTGTTTATTCAGTGATAATTCTGACTATACCAGTGAGGAGCAGCACACAACTAAGTGCATGTAGGAGAATTTGGTATTTTATAAGATAGATATACACATCTCTCTTTGTAGGGGCAGCCTGAGGGAAACCATGAACAGATGAAATGTCATTAGTATTTTATGTTTCTTTGATTCTCACTCTGCTACTGACCTCATTGGAGGTAAGGAAAGTTTTGCCATTGACTTCACTGGGAGTAGAATAAGGCCAATGTCAAGTGCTTTTGAAAATTACACCTTATATGCATGTTTTCCACTCAAAGGAACTTTTTTATTATTATTTTCGATAAAGAAACTCTATGAAAAAATACTGCTGCTTTGTACTTACATAACGCCTTTCAACTGAGAACTTTGAAACACTTTACTAAAATTTTTTAGACTCCACAACCTGTTTGATAATTATAGTAAGTGACAATCAAGAAGTCAGCATTCACCATACAAGGCACATGCAGTAAGCACAAGGTCCTGTATTTAAAACAGGAGACATCATGTTACTAAAATCACTGGAAGGTAACAAATGTTTAATTTTTAATGAGGTCTGCTGATTTTATGAGGCTGGTGTTTTTTGTGATGCTCTGATATTATGATACTCCTGTAAAATTATAGATGAGCCTGAATCAAACCCAGAGATGTAAGTGTACTTTAACATGGGGGGCATTCAAAATTTGGATCTGGTCTTTGCAAATGCTGATGTTCTTCAGAAAGAGCAATGGTAAACCAAACCCCTAGATTCAAACATGCTGAACTGGTGGCTGCTCAAAATATGGACTTAGGCTTGCTAATCTGGCGTATTTCTAGCAAAGTTGGATAAAAAGAATAACTCAGAAGAGTTCAGTGAACTGCTCAAGATAACACTGCAAGCCAATGGCTGAGTGAGGAACAGAACCCAGGAGTTTAAATGACATTTCCTCTTTGCTCACTCCTAGACCAACAGCACCTGCTTGATAGCTATTATGAAGCTCTGTGAACATTTTCACAGGCAATGGAAGAGGTGTTCTACTTGATCTCTGAATGTTCCTGTTATATATTTCCTATGTGATATGAATGTGGTAGTGTCTCTACCTTGGCCAACATAATTAATAATCACATGGTGAGAAAATTGCCCACTACAATTGTTTTGGGAATTCACATCATTGTGCAGCATTGGGACCAAGGAACCCTATGGTGCTAAGAAGGCAGAACAAAGGTGTAGTCTGTAAGTATAGGTATTTTCTAGATGAAGCATAAGCATAAGTTAACACAGTAAATGAATGAGCCTACAAGAATACATTAGCTAAATAAAGCACATGGACCAAAAGTGTTAGCATATGTAAGTGTTAGCATATGCTAGCCAGGAGTAAACCTGGATAATAAGTTATTACAAGATGGAATGACGTAATTACTAAACTGCTGACAGTAAAGCACACAATGCTATTTTATAACCAGCTTACAATATTTTAAATTAGGAACAACATCAGATGTCTGACCATGAGGTTCTGCAGCCGGATCTTATAATTATCAGTACTAAGTGTTGCTGAAGCTGCACACAAGGGAAGGCAAGTTGGGTCCTCTGTCAAATGTGTTTGAAGCTCCAGTATTTATGCAGAATGAATGCAAAGTTCCATGGCAATACACCTCTCTTTTAGAATTCATGCATGGTATCATGCTGGCACCATGTAGTCAAGGTTGCCCCAATCAGCATTGTTTTGGGTAGTTTCTGGGAGTTTTTGCAGTACAGTTCTTATCTTGTCTCTCTAGTTTTACTTTTATATTCTCTTGGGGGAGGTATGCCTTGCTTTAGGGTTGTCAATCTGCACTTCTCCAGCCTTCCAAGTGATCCAGACTATTTGGTCAGAGCCTCTTGAACCTTTGCTCCCCCTTGGATCCAACTGGTGCTTACTATCTCTTATCTGTTAGCATATCACGCACTGCTTTACTCACACACAAAACTTCTAGCAAAGCACAGGTTTCTTACAAAGCAAATATTAAAACCATTCCTTCAGGCTACTTTAAAAATTATTTCTTCTTACTAATTCAAAATACACAATTCATATTGCTAATTATCATTTAAAACAATTTTTCTGATAAACTCTGAGGCCCACTTATGTCACCATAGGCCATGACAGCAGAATCTGCTTGGAATAATGAGTGGTCAGCAATGACAGTAGTTAATCACACTCTCACCCAACCTTCTGCCCAACAGATTTTACCTGACAAGGCCCGTGGTCATCCCTGAGCTGGTTTTGAACAGGACAGTGCAATTGTGCAGCCAATCTCTTCAAATGAGATTTTCTAATGACCAAGGATGTCAATGCAGTCAACTTCAGGTTATGTTGAATATACTCAATAAGTGCCTGTTGACTTACTCTGACAAGTGGGCTACCAGCTTTTCTCCTGACTGCAGATAATATTGTCAAATGGTAGGGCTCACTGGACATATGCTTATACAGAATACAATAAGGAAAAGGGGATGAAACTCCAACTGCATATGCATTAGGCATAGTGGAATCAATGTAACACACTATAAAAATGTATCTTGACTTGTGTACATTGGGAGATGTATCTCTTGGGAGATGCCAGGTGGTGACAGTGAGACAGATGATAACTAACTCTTCAGGTCATTTTGCAAAGGATTGTGAGAGTATACAGATGTTCAGACAAATGTTTTGGGTTAGCTATCTATGTTGTCAATGTTGGAATGTTTTGAGGCTTTACAAATAGTGTTAATAATACTGTTACAAATACAGAAGGTTTTTTCTTATGTGTGAATGTTACATATGAAGTCTCTATTGAGAGCCAGAAGCTATCAGTGGTCATCATAATCATAGACAAATTTATACACAGATAATATTTAAGGAGTTATGTATCTATACTGAAAATTATCTTCTTAAGATCTTGAAGATGAGGTAGGCCAACAGGAGGCAACATACCTCAGAAATTTCTTTTCAGGCAGTAGGTACTGGCCTGAAATAATCATTTATGTACTTTGTATCGTATAACTATTCGTAATAGAGAAGAAGCTAAATAAGAAATTGTCAAAACTACGGTAGTGAACATCTACTCAGGATGAAACTCACAGCAGGATTGGGAAGAGGGTGGGGGTCCCATTCCTGTATATTTTTTAACACAAAGGAACACACAATAGTTCTCAAACTTTTGTACAGAAAACCCCTGTAACATAGCAAGCCTCTGAGTATGACCCCCATTATAAATTAAAAACATTTTAATGTATTTAACAGCATTATAAATGCAGGTGGCAAAGCAGGATTTGGGGTACAGGTTGCCAGCTCATAATGCCCCCCACCCAGGTAGTAATCTCAAAACCGTTTGAGAACCCCTGCTGTGGAGTAGCAGTAGGGCAATGTTTGGAAGGGATTGCTTGTGTTGTCCAGGGCCAGTGGAGGTTGGGATTTTACCAATGATAAGCACAGACAAAGTATCCTCATGCAAAGAGCAGGTAATAGCAAAAAGCATCATAAACCAGGGTATCCCCCAAAAGAGTCACAGATATATCAGAGAGATGGTATGGAATGCTTCAGCCAGGGAATACAGCCCTCCCTGAGGGAGAGTCCTCTTGAGTGCCATGTGGATTACAACCACAGAAAGAAAGCCATAACACACATTCTTCTGTCAAAAGGTGTTGAGACAATATATGGCAGTTGTGCACAGTGGAGAATTGTAACTGTGTGAAAGGAGATTCTTTACATCTGTAGTATTTTTATCCAACATGTCTTGTAAGTAGGATGCAGACAGCATCTAAGGGTAGAGAAATCAGAAGTCTAGCTGCTCAGTAAAGTAGTTTTCTTTGAACTCCACTCGCACTTACAGTGCATTTAGCATATACATTATTTCTTCTCAGAGCAGCAGCTATTCTCTTTTAGCAGCTTCTGTACACTGCAGGGGTAAGAATGAATATGAGAGAGAGGACAGGTGAGCAAAACAAAACCAGTGCCTGGAGGCGGGAGAATCATACAACCAAAGTATGATGTGATTCTCACCTGGATTCCACATTTTTACAGGGTCCCAAAGCCTTGCAACCACAGGCCTCCCAGAGGGGGCAGTGTATGACAGAACTACCACCCCGCACTGCTGCCTGATACAGAGGCAATAGTGCCAGGTGGCAGGGGCTCCTTGGGGAGTGGGACCCGAGAGCACTGGCTGCCAGCCCCGCCCCCGGGGTCTATCAAATAATTGTGTAACCGCTAAGTTTCGATGTGGTTACACAATTATTAAATTAATTGATATCTAACATCCCTGCTTTGACTCTAGGTAGGATGCATAAATGTAGATTGGTTTTCTTCTGGGTCTTTTAAAATTTAAAGCAGAGTGGGATACAGGAGAGGGAAGAAGAGAGGTCAAGGTGTCCAGAATTCCTTAGGTAACTTGTGGTGGGCATGGATAAGCACTCATATCACACTACACGTAAATATCTGGCCCAAGCTGGGAAGCTAAAGATTCATCCAGAGGACCAAATTAGGTGATGAATGCTGGTTCTGTGCCATATGAAGCACATTGTGCATAGGCTAAGAAGAAGGAAGTAATATGATTTTTTTCCACCTTTCCAAATACAGCCACTGCCTATCCTCACATTCCTCTGACCTCCTAGTCTGGCTTAAGCAGAACACTGCTTCTAGACATTTAATGGAATGGGATTTTCCATTTTGTGAGAAAATCAACAAATCAGAATCTTCTGATGGAAAAATGTTTCACTGCAAATTATCTGACCTAATGTATTCCTGTAAAGAAGCAATGTTCAATATAACCATGTCTGCCACCTCCTGATTTGCCCTTCAATATTTCTCTGGCTGCACACTGGGCTTATGAAAATGCTTTGTAGTGCAGGAAACACCAGAGTTTGTGTAATTGGAAGACAGATGGAATGGTAAATCTGAGTGTGCAGATCTGGCAAAAGATCAAGGACCATATGGAAAGCTTGCTGCTTGTGGTACTGAGCCCTAATGTTTTCTTTTGGACAAAAGTCTGAAAACTTCATCAAGCAAAAGGCCTTGATAAAATCCAAATTTCTGAGGGATTTTAAATATTTTCTAAAAACTAGATACTATTTTAGACATGGATTCTAGAGTAATTAATTAATTAATTTAAATATTTGATTGCTCTCAGACGCTTGGGGGTCTGACAAAAACATTTTTAATTTATTGACCATCAGAAGGGTGCTTAAATAATTTACTGCTAAAAGTGCCTGAAAAACAAAATAAAACTGTTTTTAAAGATCCATACTTGTGAATGGAATTAGCAGACATAGCTAAACTTCAGTCTTTTTAAAGTTGTCAAGAGGAATTGGGACTCCCCTGACTCTTGAAAATATTTCTAATGGGTTTAGTGTGAAATGGAATTTTTCTGGAGCTAAGAGAGAAGTTTGAAGAAAACTCAAATGTACCTCTTTTTCCTGCCAGGAGCTGGTTTCTGTCTTCTAGTTGGGGACAAGCAGCTCTGTCCTAAAACCCTTTGTAGCTAAGACCTGGCTTGACATGAGTAATTAACACATAGAGGGAGGTCTCATGTCTTGAAGGACAGAATTAGGGAGGTAAAGAGATCATTAGACTGACAACAGAATGTTTGTACTAAATAAGACAATTAAATAGGTCAGTAGGCTAAAAAGACAGAATGCCTGAGCCAGCTAAGATAAGGAGAATACCCAGGAAATCATTTATTAACAATGGACAAGACAAATTAGGAATCTAGAGATGAGAGAAAGCATTGGTTGAGTGTGGACAATGCACAGACACAATATGCAGCTTAGGGATTGGTTCCTGCAAGTAACCAAGCTAATTCTAAAACATGATGTGATGTATAGCTAATATAATATATTTCTTGAGCCTTTATTGTTCTGCCAGTTCTCATTTTCAAACTTTCTCTTCCACTCTCAGGACTAGAAATAGTAAGCTGCTGTTCCCAACTAACCAAATGACTCAAGAAGCTGAGGCTTTTTAGAAAAATACCAAGTATCATGAGTTTCATAGTAAAATGATAAAAGTTGGCAACCCTAAGTTTATGCCAGGACACATGACACTGAATGAACATCAAGAATTTCAATCCACTGCAAGAACAACATGACATTGTGTGATGAGGTAAGAGTGTGGACTTGATTCTTTTCTCTCCTGCACAAAAGTAAATCAAAAGTAACTCCACTGAACTTGAAGTAAAATGCTGTAAAACTGGCATTTTGAGTTATAATTATTTTAGTTCTAATTTTATGGAAATCCTTCACAACATAAATATTAAATAGTGATTATTATCTATATATGCAAATAGCTTATTCCTTTATTATGTTGGTCACTGTAAAAATTCAGCAATTAGCATTACTTTTTTAAATAAAAAATTGTCTTGCTCTTATCCCTTTGAAGAATTCAGATCAAAATTCTGATTATAATGGAAATGTCTTGTTTAAAAGTATAAAGAGGATGGTGTGACCTCAATTAGGCAGATGTCATGATGCTTCATCTGATTGCAACCATGCCTGTGGGCCAGAGGTACATTGCTTCACAACAGGATTTGTGTTGGTACCCGTGAAGCATAGAGCAGTGCAGTAGCAGGAGTTTGCTTGTACTGCTAGAGTTGTTGTCCTTAGGAGAAGATGTACAGCAGAGGTTCTGTTGCTGCAAGTTTTTTGCTCACAACACAAAGAACTCATTGCACATTGAAAAGATTTGAATAAATTAAAGCCTGTGTCTTGTCCACTATCCTCTTTCTCAGTAAAACAATTCAACAAATGTCAGCAAATAATTCAACAAACAATTGACTCAATGACTTTTTGCCCTCGCTTGCAAACAGAAATTCTCTAATTTATTAATTATTCAAAATTATTCAGGATTTTTTTCCTCTGTAATAGTTTTCCCCTCTATAACTGGAGACAGTAGAAAGTCCACTGAGAATTGCCACAGTTCAGATTTCCAAACTATATTGTGGGATTGATTGATTTACAGAAGAAACCAATGCAGCATGAATTAAAAATATTTTACTGTTCATCTCAAAATTCATTTTTGGGTGAGTGTTTGAGCATTTAGACTAAAAATTTAGTTCTATTAACCGTTTGCACTGCTGAAGTTTGATCATTAAAAACATTATTGGGAAAAAGATCATGAAAATGATTGAACCAAAGTTTATATTCAGATTAGCAAGAATACTCACAATTTCCCCCCATAATACTGGCACAGTGTGCTGTTGTTTTGAGGGTATAAAGCTGTTCCATTTATCCACATGGTAACTCTGCTGAATCTGACCTGTAATTTTATAAAGTGGACCAATCTATCCTGTAAAAAACAGATTTTCCCCAGGTTCCATGGTGTTCAGATCTAGTTTGAGTCAGCTTATTTAAGAAATAAAGTCTGGCCACAAAACTCGCATTTAGATTTGAACTTTCCCAGAATGCAAAGTTGTTCAGAACCAAGAGGGGTTTTTGGGTCCCATCTCTAATACCCTGGGTATGAAAGATAAGACCGATAAGAGCCAAATTCTAACCAGGAGTGATCATACGAAGTACTGTGTGTGACTTTCTAATACTCTGTTAGAAGTATCAGAAGATTTTAAAAAGGAGGTATATGAACAAAAAATGTCCCAGAATTTTTTTTCCTGTGCATGCTAAGCACCAAGAAATGTAGAAGGAAAGACAGCATCCATAGTTCCTGAAATGTGCTGAATTGACAGCCCAAACTGAAATACTATTTTTATCCACAGAATAACTGCTGAACTAATAATGAAGCTTCGGGGGGAGCCGAGTTAGTCTGTACAGAAAAAAACAACAAATGGTCTGGTAGCACTTTATAGACTAACAAAATTTTTCAAACATCCCCACCCATCAAAACTTTATTGGAAGGTTACATTCTATGGACAACCGGGATGTTGCAGTCCTAATCCTCATTTGCACACAGCTTCTTCTCATGAACTGATAGTAAAGAGTTTGAACTGATGATGCTATTTTATTTACATGGTCCCACACCTTTAGGAAATAAATTGGAGTTACCAATTCATTTTACACAGGCCACCAATCTGCCATCAGATAATAAATACATTTGATTACCTAGTACCAAGCTGGGCAGAATTTGATTTAGTATGCTAGAGGTGAAAGATTTCACATCCTGCTATTAATCGCCCAAGGCATCCTGTCACTCCCTAACTATTTTAACTCAGAGGAACACTGACACAAAGTTTGTGCAATCTGGGATTTGTCTAATATGCCACCTTGCCTCTCTTTAAACTCCAAAGATCAAAGCGAGGTTTCAAACAGAGAAGGTCTGATCCTGGAGATTGTATCACCACCAACTACTATGTGTGGAAGAAATCTAAAATGAAAGGTCTTTTGGAGCTCAACGTGCCAACAGCATTTGGCATCCTGGGCTCACTGAAACAAAGTTAGCCTTGATTTAACTTTTATGAAAATAAAGTGTTGCACAACTAATAGCAGCATTTTTTTGGCACCCACCATCATGAAATCTAGCTTCCCTATGAGATGAGAGTTTCAGCGTTCAAAATCTCAATAAAAGAGTAAATATCAAACTGTGCTACTGCTTGAAGATTAATTGTCGGCGTAGAAACCAGGATTTAATTGGGTGAGTAGGCTAGGCTAGGCAAGATTATGATGCATGTCTTGTAATACTTTCAACTAACGCCTGGGTTCATGCTCACTCACAATTTCCCAGGGGACATTTTATAATGGCATGCAGATAGTACAAAGGGTAAAGTCATCAAAGTACATATTATTCTTCATTTCAGTTCTCTATCCTAACCTTTATCTGATGTCTAGGTAGAACTATTCTCTATGAACTACATCTTGAATATCAGAGGTGTAGTCGTGTTAGTCCAACAGAAAGGAACCTATAGAACACCATGGCCATCACCTACAGTCCTCAGCTAAAATCTCCGCAATGCATCATCAGTGATCTACCACCCATCCTGGACAACGATCCCTCACTTTCACAGACCCTGGGAGGCAGGCCAGTCCTTGCTCACAGACAACCCGCCAACCTGAAGCAAATTCTCACCAGCAACTATACACCTCACCACAGTAACTCTAACTCAGGAACCAATCCCTGCAACAAATCTCAGTGCCAACTCTGCCCACATATGTACACCAGGAACACCATCACAGGACCTAACCAGATCAGCCACACCATCACGGGTTCATTCACCTGCACATCTACCAATGTAATATATGCCATCATGTGCCAGCAATGCCCCTTTGCTATATACATCGGCCAAACTGGACAGTCCCTATGTAAAAGAATAAATGGACACAAATCATAGAATCATAGAATACTAGGACTGGAAGGGACCTTGAGAGGTCATCGAGTCCAGTCCCCTGCCCTCAAGGCAGGACCAAATACGGTCTAGACCATCCCTGATAGACATTTATCTAACCTATTCTTAAATATCTCCAGAGATGGAGATTCCACAACCTCCCTGGGCAATTTATTTCAGTTTGACCACCCTGACCGTTAGGAACTTTTTCCTAATGTCCAGCCTAAACCTCCCTTGCTGCAGTTTAAGCCCATTGCTTCTTGTTCTATCCTCAGAGGCCAAGATGAACAAGTTTTCTCCCTCCTCCTTATGACACCCTTTTAGATACCTGAAAAGTGCTATCATGTCCCCCCTCAATCTTCTCTTTTCTAAACTAAACAAACCCAATTCTTTCAGCCTTCCTTCATAGGTCATGTTCTCTAGACCTTTAATCATTCTTGTTGCTCTTCTCTGGACCCTCCCCAATTTCTCCACATCCTTCTTGAAATGCGGTGCCCAGAACTGGACACAATACTCCAACTGAGGCCTAACTAGCGCAGAGTAGAGCGGAAGAATGACTTCTCGTGTCTTGCTCAGAACACACCTGTTAATGCATCCCAGAATCATGTTTGCTTTCTTTGCAACAGCATCACACTGCTGACTCATATTCAGCTTGTGTTCCACTATAACCCCTAGATCCCTTTCTGCCATACTCCTTCCTAGACAGTCACTTCCCATTCTGTATGTGTGAAACTGATTGTTCCTTCCTAAGTGGAGCACTTTGCATTTGACTTTATTAAACTTCATCCTGTTCACCTCAGACCATTTCTCCAATTTGTCCAGATCATTTTGAATTATGACCCTATCCTCCAGATTAGTCGCAACCCCTCCCAGCTTGGTATCATCTGCAAACTTAATAAGCATATTTTCTATGCCAATATCTAAATCGTTGATGAAGATATTGAACAGAGCCGTCCCAAAACAGATCCCTCATGGAACCCCACTTGTTATACCTTTCCAGCAGGATTGTGAACCATTAATAACTACTCTCTGAGTACGGTTATCCAGCCAGTTATGCACCCACCTTATAGTAGCCCCATCTAAGTTGTATTTGCCTAGTTTATTGATAAGAATATCATGCAAGACTGTATCAAATGCCTTACTAAAGTCTAGTATACCACATCCACCACTTCTCCCTTATCCACAAGACTCGTTATCCTATCAAAGAAAGCTATCAGATTGATAGAAAGCTATCAGACTTCTTTACAAATCCATGCTGGCTGTTACCTATCACCTTATTATCTTCCAGATGTTTGCAGATGAATTCCTTAATTACCTGCTCCATTATCTTCCCTGGCACAGAATTTGAACTAACTGGTCTGTAGTTTCCTGGGTTGTTCTTATTTCCCTTTTTATAGATGGGCACTATATTTGCCCTTTTCCAGTCTTCTGGAATCTCTCCTGTCTCCCATGATTTTCCAAAGATGATAGCTAGAGGCTCAGATACATCCTCTATCAGCTCCTTGAATATTCTAGGATGCATTTCATCAGGCCCTGGTGACTTGCAGGCATCTAACTTTTCTAGGTGATTTTTAACTTGTTCTTTTTTTATTTTATCTTCTAAACCTACCCCCTTCCCACTAGCATTCACAATGTTAGGCATTCCTTCAGACTTCTCGGTGAAGACCGAAACAAAGAAGTCATTAAGCATCTCTGCCATTTCCAAGTTTCCTGTTACTGTTTCTCCCTCCTCACTGACCAGTGGGCCTACCCTGTCCTTGGTCTTCCTCTTGCTTCTAAGGTATTTATAAAAAGTCTTTTTGTTTCTCTTTATTCCCTTTAATCAGATATCAGGAATGGTAATATACAAAAACCTGTAGGAGAACACTTCAATCTCCCTGGACACACAGTAGCAGATTTAAAGGTAGCCATCCTGCAACAAAAAAACTTCAGGGAAAGCCTTCAAAGAGAAACTGCTGAGCTACAGTTCATCTGCAAATTTGATACCATCACTTTAGGATTAAACAAAGACTGTGAATGGCTAGCCAACTACAAAAGCAGTTTCTCCTCTCTTGGTTTTCACACCTCCACATCAGCTGCTAGAAGTGGGCCTCAACCTCCCTGACTGAATTGACCTCGTTATCTCTAGCCTTACTCTTAATTGGTACTCCTTTCTTATGCCTGTATATTTATACCTGCCTCTGGAATTTCCAGTACATGCATCTGATGAAGTAGGTCTTTGCCCATGAAAGTTTATGCTCCAATAAATCTGTTAGTCTATAGGGTGCCATAGGACTCCTCATTGCTTTTACATCTTGAAGGTGCTTCTTCCATGCCTTGTTTTGTTCCCAGACTTATTTATAAAGTCTAAGTCATCCAATCAGCAAATTGGCCAGTGGTATAGCTTGAATTGCAAATCACGTATATTTAGCATTCAAAGAGGAACCTTTAAGCAATTATTATGAGCAATAAATCTTTTAATAAAAGTAATATTCTTGGTGCAGATGCTTAATAAACAGGAAAAATGTGTAAGAGTCACTATGAAGATAAATAGGCTAAGCTTTTCTATCAGCAAAAGGGGAACTAGATATTTTCAGAAACCTGAGCAAACTCAGACTGACCTGAATGTTGGAGGGTTCTTGACTTAGTCCCTGTCCACCTGACTTCTGGGTACTTTACCAAATACTACAGCTGTAACCTCTTTTCAAATCTTGTTCGAAAATGTATCTTGCCTCCTTTACTTATGCATTTTATCTGTTATTGTTTCATTCAAAAGGTGTGAACTGCTATGTCAGAATTACCCTCCATTTCCTTGGTCATGCCTTTAATGGCCCCCACTGACTACTTTTGGGGTGAAGGAACAGTTGTAGTTTCTTGTTCTTCTACAACCCGCCCTAGTGATTAATTTACCACATAAGGTCCCTTAATTTTGATTTGAATGCTGGGAGAAGTTGGTGTAAAACTTGGCCTAGATCTGGACATGAATTTATCTTATTTAACCTTGTCAAGCATTTTTGGGAAGCACTTTTTGTGAAAAATGCTTTATGCAATAAAGCTCCATATTTTCTTTTTTACTCTAGATCTTATCCCCTGCAAAGCAACAGGGTCTCTCCTGAGTTACTTTAAAACAAAAACCTTCTCATGGCTGCACTGCTTGAGCTATGAAAACAGCAGAGACTTATCAGTTTCCACTTCAAACTATTGAAATGAAACATTTTTTTAACTTGGGGTCAATGCACACATACTATTACAATTCCACACAAACCTCGATCCAAAGGAGCTTATTTCCCCGATCCAAACTGACCAAGTATGTATCTGTCAGGGAAATTCATCACTACCAGTACATTAGAACACACTGCACATTTACAACTATAGAAAAAAAACACCTAACTATAAATACTACTTACTAGCTACCAAGGGTAATTTCTTTTGTGATTCATGCATGGTTTTAATTTGGTGCCAATCTAAGGTGGGAGGAGGGAAAGATTGAAGAACATTATTTCCCATGTAAATGAAACAACATGTTTCTGCTAATGGATTTTTAGCTGGTTATGCCAGCTTGCAAAGTACACCAATCTAGCATTCTTTGTTCTGTATATATCAGATTCCAGTCTCTGCATCCTGAATTTAGAAGGTACAAGTTCTAAACTCAGGAAAAGGATTGCTGAAGTCTGGCATTTTCATAACTAATCCATCAAGCCTCAACATTTGTTCTTTAGAAAGACTGAAAATTGAGATTTTCAGAATCACGGACCCATAGTTAGACACTGCATTCCGTATTTAAATGCCTCTCTCTACGTTCCCAAGTTTGGAAGTGTTAACATTTGTTCCAAATTCACAAATGAACTTGGTAAAGGTACTCAAAGGTACTCTTCTACGTTTCATCACATTCATGTTACTTTCATTGTTCTGATGGGTTTGGTATTTAGGACCACAGAAGATGTGAATGCATGTCTGAATGTTGTACCATTTTCATTTAAAGATATTCACAGAATCATAGACTACTAGAACTGGAAGGGACCTTGATAAGTCATCAAGTCCAGTCCCCTGCCCTCACGGCAGGACCAAGCATCATCTAGATCATGCCTGATAGATGTCTACCCAACCTGCTTTTAAATATCTCCAATGATAGAGATTCTACAACCACCCTAGACAATTTGTCGCAGTGTTTAACCACCCTGACAGCTAGGAAGTTTTTCCTAATGTCCAACTCAAACCTCCTTGCTGCACTTTACATCCATTGCTTCTTCTCCTGTCATCAGTAGCCAAGGAAAACAATTTTTCACCCTCCTCATAACACTCTTTTAGATACTTGAAAACAGCTATCCACCTCCCAACCTTCAGGATGTCCCTTAGCCAGCCTTCCTAATGGGGCAGCTGGTGCTGGCTGTGGTGATGCTCCCCGGGTGGGTAGGGCTCAAGTTTCCAACCCTGGTGTCCCCAGGCCAATGCCCCACTCCAGAATCCAGCCCACCTCTCTCAGTCTTCTCTTTTCTAAACTAAACAAGCACAATTCTTTCAGTCTTCCCTCAAAGGACAAGTTTTCTAGACCTCTATTCATTTTTGTTGTTCTTCTCTGGACCTTCTCCAATTTCTCCACATCTTCCTTGAAATGTGGTACCCAGAACTGAACACAATATTCCAACTGAGGCCTAATCAGTGCACAGTACAGCAGAAGAATGATTTCTCATGTCTTGCTTATAACACTCCTGTTTATGCATTCCAGAATCATGCTTGCTTTTTTTGCTGTTGACTCATGTTTAGCTTGTGGTCCGCTATGACCCCTAGATTCCTTTCTGCTGTATTCCAATACCCTAGTAGGCAAGAGTTTTTTTGGGGGCCGGGGCGGTTGGGGAGGAGGGTTGTAAATGCTTGCTGGATCTACCACATCATCTTCTTCCTCTGTTTTGTTTTCCTGGTTATATTTATGATGACATTTTAAATTCTGATGGAATGTGGAAGTGTTGTTCAGATACTGCTGACATTTAGGCTGGAGTAAAGAATTTCAGTTTGAGGCTGAATCAGGATTAGGATTTGGATCTGATGGGACTGGAATCTCACAGCCTGTTCTCATGAAATTTAACATTAAGCAGGATGAATGTGAGATCATGATAAAAGTCATTTTAGTGGTCAGTGAAATACTGAAAAGTGGGGGAAAGATCTTAAGTTCTCAAAATCTCACTAAAATCACAAAATAGCTGGTCAAAGAACAATCTCTATCCAGGTATACTCAACCTCATGTGTGCCTTAGCAGCACCACTTCAGAACAAAGCCCATGCCCAGGCCCTCTCAGAGAATCATAGAGGCCTGGGCCACTTAGAGTTTACAGGCCCCAGCCCAACCCCAGCCCCAAGCCCTCAATGTATCTAACTGCTCAACGACAGGGTTATAGTAAAACCAAAAGAAATATGAAAATGAACACTTGACGCATTTATTTATTAACAATTAAGTCATTATGACAATAGTATGTATATTAAAAATGTAACTTTAATTGTGAGTTTCCACTGCAAGCAAAACCCTTCATTTTAGGAATGCTTTTCTGGCTTTGTTGTTTGCAAATTTGTTTATTATTGAAGAAAAATCTAATTTACGTGCAACAATACTGTTAATGTTAAGCACTGCAAGCCCATTGAAATGTTCTTGTCCCATTATAGAACCACGATAGTTCTTTACTTGTTTTAACATAATGAATGTGTATTCACCTGAATCCACTGATGCAGGGAGACTGACAAAAATGCTTAATACAATTGTGATCTTTGTGACAGGCAGAGATCGAATATTTCTTGACGCAGTTCTTTTGGCTTGCAGTCCAATTTAAAGTTGGTGAAATGTATACGTTTCAGGAAGACAATCTCGTCATAGAGATCTCTTGAAATTTCATTGTTGTACCTTTGTTGAAACTGTTTAGCCGCTGAATATAGATCTTCATCACTTAGTTCTCTGAACTCCCAAAGGAATCTAAAAAGGGTACAAATTTGTCACAGTGACTCAAATCAACGTGTAAGACAAGATTTGATGGAGTCAATAATAACAAAAAAATTGACATGATAGTACCTTTCTGAATCAGTTTGAAATGTTAGGCAGATGAAATATCAATACCCTGTGCTACTGATTTGGACTCAGAAAGGATTGCATCCCATTGATCACAAATCTTTTGAATATTTTTAAGAAGTCATTCAATGTTTTCCCTCTCAACAATTAATGTAGCACAATTAATGTGTGCTTCAATTACAAGATTAATTTTTGTGGATCATTTTTAGCAGCTTCAGCCACATGGATGACATTAAAATGCATTCAAATTTGGATGTATACTTCTGAATTGACTTAAGCTCAGTGTGAGCCTGTGATTTGAGAGTAAGAGATTCAAGCTCACTTAAAGCCTTTCTCACAGAGTCCAGATGCTGTGCAACTGGTTTAATGCCATCAATTCGTGCTGTCCATCTTGTCGACATGCCGTGAAGGGAAACAGGCAGATGCTGCTTCAGAATTTCTCATTTTCTAGGACTGCTACTGAAGAGGTTATACAATTGCTTGATTTTTCCAAAGTATGTGATTGCTTCCTTGCATGATTCAGCATCATCAGTGCTGACAAGATTTAGTGTGTGGTTGCCACAACTGGAGAAAATACAGTTTGGACTTTGCTCAAGAAAGACTGCTTATATTCCATTGCGCTTCCCAGCCATATTGGATCCATTGTCATAGGCTTGGCCAATGCAGATTTGAAGATTTAATTTGAAGACTTCTAGAATGTCTAACGCACAAGCGGCAATTTCTTTTCCAGTTTTTTTAGTGAAATTATCAAACAAAATGAGTCATTCTTCAATTGAAATCTTTGAACTTCCTGCAATTTTAACATATCAAACAACCAAGGTCATCTGTTCTTTCTAAGAACAGTCTGGAGTTGCATCAATAATAATTGAAAAGTACTTTGCATCTCGTATCTCTTCAAGAATTGTTGTTTGCACATGTGTCCCACATAGCTCAATAAACTTGTTTTGTATTCTGGGTAGACAAATAATGGACTTGCATGTGTTTTCTGCTCTCTTATGATTTACGAACATGCTTAACATCACCAGATAAAAGTGGGTCATACTTGCAAAGAAGCTCAAGTATGCCAAGAAAGTTTCTGTTTGTAGGATAACTGATATGTTGTCTGGAAGCAAATAAAGCCAGTCCCCATTCAGAAATTTAAAAATGACATTCAATATGCACTGAAGGATTTTTTTCCCCCAGTTATCAGTTTCTGTGTTTATTTCACTCAGGAGTAGGTTTTCAGTTGAACTGTCAGCTACTGCTGCTCTACTAGCTGATTTCCATGTAACATGGTTATCTTTATGCAATACTGAAGTTTCATGTGGAGGTATTCGATCTTACAACTTCCTCCAACGTCTGCTGATGCTCCAACCAAATGGATCAGACAGTACTCATGCATTTGAAGTATTACTGTTAAAAATGAAACAGGATACACAGTACAGAGCCTGCTTTTCCATGCTCCAGTAGATCTCTCCATTTGAAAGAGTTTTTGTCAGCAGACCAATGAGAAAAGCATGGAATCTGAAAACAGCTAACTTTGAGAAACGACTGCATTTGAGGAATATTGTTCTTATCAAGAAGTCCAGTGTCAGGTTCTGATGCCACTGTTATTACACTGTGTCCTGTGCTAATCATAAGTTCTTGTTCTTGCTGTGCAGCATCTCCAAGGTCCTCATTTTCTGCCTGCACAGTCTCTAAATCGAGCAGAGATTCTGCATCTCTTTCTACTATTGGCATTTCTTAGTCTTGATTAATGACCTCATTTTGAGGCAATGACATTGAAATGTCATTTGTGGGTACAACGTTTTCATCATCAGAACTAGAAGTGTCACTGTCACTATGGTTTCCATCTTCTGGCTGAGGTGTCTTTTCTATGAGAAATGATGTTATTGGCTTTAAAATGTTAACTGCTGCTTCACTCTGTTGCTTTCACTGTCTCTTACTTGCACCACTTTCAAATCTTTGTTTCATTTTTATAAAGGGGTTCTTTTAAAACACAGTAACACAAAATGAATTAATTCATTAAAGGCTGTTGGTAATACAATATTTTAGTTGTATATACCGCACAATGAATATTATATAATAACAGTGTGAGGGTGTTATTTATTATGGTCCTTATAGCCTTATTTCAAAGTCCTGAAATTTCATCTGCTAACATGTTCCCGTTATTGAATTCCTCTAATAACCGGTGTATTATTATGAATATTAACATGGGGCAATTGCCAGGTTAGATATAAAGTTTATTAAACAACTAAAATTAAAAGTTTATATCACAAAAAAAAGCCTTTAAAGGTGAATCTAAAACTAGATGAAGAGGTAACTTATAGCTGAGCCTGATATGGTTATTGTATACGAAGACACATAAGAATAAAGAGGAATACAAAAATCTCCTATGCAGAGATAAACATCTAATTTAAAGGTTAAACTCATCCTCAGACCAAGCAAAATCACTTTATAGTAACAGAATTAGACGACTTTTAAAACCTCTAAACTTTGCAAAAACTGTAAGCAACATTTTATAATGTAGAATCACTAATCACAGAAGCTACTCCAATCTCCAGTCACACAGATGAAAACTTGGATGTGACCAAAAAATTGGTGAAGGCCCGAGGTCCCACAATTATTTAAATAATTTTTTGCAGGTATATATATATATAGCTTCTTTTGTTGTCTCTGTTATAACTGAAAGGTGTATAATAAATGGAAATGACTTGCTAGAAAAATGTCAAAATTTGAGGCCCCTTTGTATCCTGAGGCCTGGGCCAAATAGCCTTCTTGGCCCCCGCTCTGATAGGGCATGCCCATGCCCTCTGGCTGACAGAGAATAAGAGGGGAGAAGTACCCTGGAGTGGCAAAGAGACCTGACACTGTGGTTAAGCAGACGTGTTTTCACTACATACTGCTTTCTTTTAATCTCCTCTTGACTTTTGGCTTTAAAATATATTTGCATTAATGCTTGATGAGACACTAGTTGGTCCAATGCCAGACAGTTATTTTGGGTTAATATGTTCAGTTATTAAATAGTTGACTCACAACTCTTTTTTATGGGAGCTGTGGGAGATGGGAGGTTACTAACCTGATAACTCATGGATTTTTAGTCCTTGCTCTTACTTTACCCTCACAGATTTAATTGCTAAAGAAAACAAGTGTTTAAATTACACATGGACTCTTATCTTTCCTCATTTTGCTTGGAGCTTAGACACCAAAAAGATAGATGCCTTTAAAATACATTAGATTAGCTAGATATGTAAATTGATACAGTTCCATTTAGAAAGAAGACTAATTAATTATTCAAATCAAATAACCCTGTTTTTAGACACTGCTGATTACAATATTCTTGGTGTAGGCAGTGATGTACTGTTGTTGTAGCCACCTCAGTCCCAAGATATTAGAGAGACAAAGTGCATGAAGTAATATCAAGAGTGTCTGAGGATGTTAATAGGCTATTTCATCTTGAATGGTGCCTTAGAATATCTACTAACTACTCACACTAAACTATCTTTTTCACTTTGTATTTAGTCATGACCTTCTGAGTATCTTTCCCAGACCTGAAGAAAAGCCCCGAGGAGCACAAAGTTTGACTTTCTCACCAACAGAAGCTGGTCCAATACAAGGTATTATCTCACCTCCTGTCACTTTAAAGTTTTTGGCAGCATTTTGGAAATTGTGCCTCTTTACATTTTCTTGTTCTTGTTTTTCATGATGTTCTATTAAAGGACTCTAACAGTTTGAAGTGTTGGTGAAAAGAAATGGGATTTACAGCCCCAGCCTTCTAGGTACTGAACAAAACACACAGTGGCCTTTATTCTGTCCCATCAACTCTCACAGAGATCACCTGTGGGTTTGAGAAGAAAATTCATCCTCTGTAGTCATGTGATATTTGCATCTCTATTAGCACTCTTGCTAACAAGAGTGCTAATTAATAATAAAGACTGTTTATGCATTAGCCAATTTGATTCAAAGCTACAAACTAAGGAATAAGTCTCCACACTCTATTCCCAAGCTCCTGGGCCTTCCAGTTCTTCAGCCATCAAGATTTTCATGTGTCTGTTCTTTTGTTGATGTTGTTGCTGCATGGTGAGTGCCATGTAAGATGGATTTCAGTTCCTGAATGTTTGCACAATAAGTGACTAGCTGGTAAATAAATATTTTTATATTAAAAACAAAAACAGGAATTAACTAACTCTTGGCATATCCAGATCATACTACTATCTGCAGCCAGTAGGGATCTCTGCATGTGTCCTAAAATTGCATGTGAGCACACTGATGGCTCTACAATTTCAGGCTATGCTTTTCACCTAACACCTCTTGTCACACCACTCTTAGCCCTGCAGATAGGTGCTCCTCTAGAGAGTGCAGAGATGCCAGTGAGTGGAACCCCATAAGGACCATTAGAGCTATAACCATTTCTACCATCTGAGGATGTTGCTTCTAGACTTCCCAAAGCACACAGCGTGTACCTGTCACAGTGAAAGCTGGTCCAGGAAGAAAATTTCTGAAAACCTGATTCTTAGATGCCTAAATGGGGATATGGCTGTTTTGAAAATCCTGCCCCAACTGTGGGTGCTGAATGACCTCAGCTCCTTTGAAAATCTGTCTCCCCAAAAGGCAAGTGCTACAGGTTCAAATCCTACTTGCAAGACTTATAATTGCAATCCCCACCCCCCACCTCCCCCAATTATTATGTTATTTATTAAATAAGTAGGGCTGTGGAGAGGAGAAATTCTTTTGTAACATAAACAAAAGGCAATGTCATTGACCTTCAGGTTAAAAAACGAAGAGCTCTGATAGATGAAAATGAATTGAGTGTGTGTGAGAATGGCTCATATAAAAGCCTAATGTTTCCAAAACAATGCCATCTCCATGACCAATACCTTACACATCAGTGTGACTTCTACCATCTTCTCTGAGCTGAGCAATATCCTCTGGCATTTGAACTCTCTGTAAAAACAGGAAGAAGTAATCGAAGCAAATGATCTACTCCCTGAAGATCAGGCTGAGCAGCAGGAAAGGGAGAACCTTTTTATGAAGGGTTCACTGCCTGTCTGTAAACCATGAATATGTAGCCATTGCTCACATGTACATCTTTAATCTAATTTCTTTCCTATATAAGCATATGGAAAGATACCAATCTGTTTAAAGTGACTCTTTTACTTTGGTCCATAGGGATATTGATATTAAACATTTTCTTTCCACTCTTATTTTCATTGCTGTTTGCAATTTCGTGGTTATCTAGAATCAGATTTCAACCCTATTTAAAAGAAAGCTGCAGTGCAATATAAAAGATATTTCAATCACTACATCTAATTACAAAGGAGGGGAAATCAATAGACAACATTTAAAAAGTGTCTCTTTTATAATAAAGAGAATAATCACTTAAAAAGGTGTAATCTGAAAGTAGGTTAAATCTAGATGTAGGCAAATGCTGAATTAAATAAAGCACAAATCTTTCTTTGAGTAAAAGTTGGATTATCTTCTGCTATTTGCAATCTCTTTACTTTTGCTTTTTACCAGTTTTTGTCCCAGCAAAATTTTGTGTGCAAAAATGCTAATAGGAAAGAAAAGTATCCAGAATACATTTGCAAAGATATGAGTCATCATGCATACAAAATATTTGCACACATATTCATTCTTAAAGTGCTCATCCAGCAGACTTTCCAGCTTTATGTGTATTTGAAAGTCATCCAATCAGAAGGCAGAAAAAACATGTGACAGAGGTGACCACTCATATAAATAGTAAATTACCAACAGAGAATATTCAAATTAGAAGTTTTAGTGAGTAGTTTATGAGCAAAATGAAGGCTGTGATTTGTTTTCAAACTAGCTGACTAATTCAGAATGATAAATAAATCTGTAACAAAGGCTATGTCTAGACTACAACTCAAAGTATGAAAAACTGTACGCAAATTGCAAACCACAATTTGTGTATCTTTTTCTGCTTTTCTTTTGAAAGAGGCTTTTCCAAAATTTGGAAAATTGAAGTGCCAAATTTCGGAAAAACCTACTCTTTCGAGCCATCCCTTTTTCCTCAGAAAACAAGGTTTACAGGGATGGTGAAAGAATGTGTCCACTTTTCTGAATTTTTTTTTCAGAAAAGCGGATGCATTCCTTAGACGCAGCATTGTTTTTCTGGGATACCACGAGTACCGTGGAAAAGCGCTGCAGTCTAGACATAGCCAGAGTGTTAAGATGCATGAAATATGGCTCAATTGTATCAAGCAAGAGAGCACAGATGATCAAAATTGTTATACAGAAATGTCTACAATTAGAAAAAATCATGGGAGAGATAATATAAGAGTAGTGGACATCCTCACTTCTTGTCTCTTTACTTCTCCATGGACACACATGGGTAAATCCCATGTCAGGGATTTGAAAAAAAAAAGAAGCCAACACTACTCACAACTATGGAGATGGTAAAACAGTGGTATGTCTGTCTAAAAATTCTTTGTCTTCATCTGAACTGAATGAATGTGAAAGCTACTGTGTTGTTTACAGCTCAGGAAAATCTGAATTCATTTTTTTTTTTGCCCACAGAGTATGTAGATCATCATCAGCTGTAGTACTAGCATTTCAGCACCAACATGACCATATCTCAGCCCTGACCAGAAAGGACCATGCCTAACTGTAACAAGGGACTTCAGTATTTATAGCTTGTTAAACCCATAATGTCTTTCCTGAACCTGTGTATTTTTTATGACATCTCCTCCATTACACAAGTCTTACCACCTTTTCAACCTGGGTGGCTCATCAGAGTTTGAAGGCCTGAGGATAGTCCAGTTGGGAGCAGAAATTGCTGACATTCCCAGGTATTTCTCCAGTGCAGTTTTATTTATATATGAAGAATGTAAAATGTCATATATCTCTGAAAACAGAAGGAATAATATTGCAAGAAACAGATTCTTTCACTATCTGTTTATCTGTTTATCAGTTTGTCTATCAGTCTGGGCCAGACTTAAGCTAGTGACATAGCAGTAAAGGCATAATAGCTTGTTGTCAGTCTCTTATACTCCAATAAAATTCCTCTTTACATCTACACATCTATATTCACATTTATAAAACACTTTTGAAGGTAAGGTGGTATTATTCCAGAAATACAGCATGGTCTGGAGGAATGAGAATGGAGTCAGGACCCTGAATCCTAATACAAACTATGCTACTGATTCGGTGCATGACCTTCGGCAAATCACTTTCTCAGTTTTCCCCTCAAATGAGGATAAAATATTTAGCTACCTACTTTTTTTGAGAGGAACATCACTTGGAACATTTTGACTCCATTGTCAGTGCTAAGTATTATTATGAGAAACTGAAGATTTTTATTAAATAGAAATGACCAGTTTTGGCACTGTCTAAGGAAAATTTTAGAAGCTTCTCTATAACATGCAAATTAATCCTCTGTTTGGATGAATGGGGAACATGTGGCAAGATCTCTAGCTGCTTCTGTCTAATCAAAACATGACTTGCTTACTTCAGACTTCAATAATAAATAGCAATCCTGATTATATGTTTGCAAAACAGTCATTAATATAAGATATATTTTTTAACACAATTAACATTCTTTCAAATGCATAGAGAGCTAATGAAAGGTAACAAATTCAGGTGCTATTTTCTTCTGCATTCCTTTGATTAATATTATCTGTCATATATTGTACAATGAAAACAGCAGGACTTTCTTTGAATAAAACGTACCTATGTAAATATATATCTACTTAGAAATCATATGTCAAGATAACTTCTGATGCAGTTTTGGTATATGGAAATTGATGCAATACTGTTTGTACTTTTTATTCAAAAATAAGTAGGCTCCTTGGCATTGGAAATTATGCACATTTATAATTTAAATTTAAAATTCAAGCCAGAAATCACTAAAAACACCAACTGTATTTAGAATATCAGATAGATACCAGAACTGAATGAATAATATACAAATATTTATTCTGTGGATTTAGCCAAGGTTTTTTTGGTAGCCATGACTACCTCAAAATTTCCTTTAATATATTCAGTATTCAAATATTTTGGATATTAAAATAATGTATTCCTCATGATCACTGATAGCACTCTTTTGTGTTGGTTAATTGTGATTGGTCAGATAAGTCATATGGTATTGTTTCTGTCACAGGCTGAGTACTAAAGCATTTCTACTATCAGTATTTATTGCTGATGAATACTTGTAGAATACTTATATGAATACTCTGAAATTTGCTTTCCAGAAATGTTACTACAAGTAAAACTCAATGTTCATTAAAAGTGAAAATGAAGGGAATTAGAGCATCATTGTTGCAAATTACTTTAAAAATATGAGTGACTATTAAAACAATGGAATAATGGCTTGTGTAGACCAATAAGGTAGGGCAGGTCCATTCTAATGAACCAGAGCAGAAGAGAATAGAAACCCCCCACCCCCCCCACAGCTCAGAACAGTAGAGGGAATACAGGAAGTATTTCAGAAATCAAAGAATATAAACAAATGGACCTTGTGAATAGTTTTAATTTTACTGAATATGTAATTAATTCAATCATATACAGTGGTGTTTTTATTTATTATTCCCTATGATAAAAAAATGAAGGTGTGCTTAAAAAATTAAAATAAAAGCAACACATTTAAAGTAATAGGACTTGCATAAAACAAAAAACAAAACCCATAAAATCATGGAACTCTCAGCCAAAGGAAATTATTGAGGCAAATATATTTAAAGTATAATTAAACACATATGAACAGGATAAGCATCTTCAGATGCATCAGCTACAAAAAGGATGTGGATTATTAATCAGTCCTCATTCTTTAGGGCATAAGATGACCAACAGTTGTAATCAGAAAAAAAAATCCTCCAATGCACTATTAATTTTAACACAATTAGGCATCTTATTTGTGTTTTATGTCCAGTACCGCCAACTAGCAATACTTCTGCAGGTTAACAGAGCAGATGGACTGTTCCAGCATGCATGCCTCACTCATGGTTATAAATCTAAATGCTTGTCATGACAGGAAGAGACGGGAGTGTGAAGGTGAAACTTACGAGGTTGGGGAACTTTGATTGCTTTTCCATAAAGTTGGTTGCTAGATGAGGTATGCAAAGTGCTCAGTTCCCCATTCATAAGGGGAGACTCCACTAAAAGGCAACAGAGACAATGAAAGCAGGAGATGCCCCTGAGAAAAATACCACTTAAAAGGGGATAATTCAGGCCCCTTCTGGTAATTGAGTCTATTGCAGATTAAAAGTAAAGGCCAAAGGAAGTGGATTAAAAAAAGTTCTCAAATGCCATAAATGAATTAATTAAATAATATCCAAGTTTTACATGAACAGGGCACAGAGGAGAGCTAATATGTGTTTCTGTGGTCTGTGATGGAATTTGCTTTGTCTCACTGGTTCTGGGCTTCCCTCTCCAGGAAAAGGTTTCAAGACTCACCAAAGTTTAGTCTTACTCTTCACTTTATCTGCTTTTTCGCCCATCTCTAAACATGGCCTTTCAAAGGCAAAGAAATAACACTTTGTCTCCTTGAGCACCCCAGAATGAAAGCGAAGAACCTTCATGTGTTTCCTTGTGTAGTGATTTGTGCTCTGATTGGAGCAGACACCAGGAACTTAAATCAAATGGTGGTGTTAAATCCATTAGCAAAAAACATGCCCTGAGGTGGGGGAAAGGGGAAGGGATATGAACTTTAGTGGTTTGGGTAAAGAAAAAAAAAATCTATAGTCAGGATATTTAACTCCTTTGAGGGTTATTATTCTAGTAAGTATTTGTTTAAAGTTTGACCATATGTAGAGCCTTGGCATACACTGTTGTTCATGTTCTAAATTTATCTAACAGGCATATTCTTAGATAAGTCAGATCATAAATGATACATAAGGTTAGTTTATTTTTTGTTTTGTTTTGTTCTGTTTTTTTTAATGATATATTATTTTGCCCTAGATGGCTAAAGGTTTACTATGTGAATGTAAAATTTCAAATATTCAGCAAGCAGACATTTTTCCAGGTAGGTTTTAGGTAAGCATTTATTTAGATTTCATCATTCATTAAAAGAAACTCTGAACCTTGTAATAAATGTATTTATAGATTTATATACAATATCTTATACAATTGCAGGGATGCAAAGAGAGAAAGAGACAGTTATTAAGTGCTAAATTGCTTTTTTAATTTATTTCTTAAGTGTAGCCACAAGGGATTAACCCGTGTCTGACATCCGTTGTCAATCATGGACAAATTTCCTAATACAGTAAACTTTAGATAATCCGGCACCTTTAGGACCCAGGGGGTGCCGGATTATCAGATATGCCGGACTATCAGAAGGGGGGGCTATGAGGGGTCTGGGGTGGGGTGGGGGAGCAGCACTGCGGGACCAAGCCGGCAGCACCCCAGCTGCTCTGCCCCAGGCGTCCCCAAGTCAGCCGCTGCTGAAACTGACCAGCGGCTGACTCGGGGAAGCCCGGGGCAGAGCAGCTCCAATTGTCCGGCTGCCTGGAGCACTTCCGGGTTCCAGGTGGTGCCGGATTAGCAGGAGGGCCAGACCACTGGATGCCGGACAACTGGAGTTTTACTGTATAAAGCTTGATCCTGTGTCACTTAACTATAGATTCACACCCCAGAAAGGACCATGCTGATAAACTAATCTGACCTCTTTAATTTAACACAGACCATACAATTTCCCCAAAATAATTCAAAGAGCAGGCCTTTTCAAAAACATCCACTCTTAATTTAAAAATTGTCAGTGATGGAGAATCCACCACAGCCTTTGGTAAATTGTCCTAATCGTTAGTTACCATCACTGTCAAAAGATGAAGCTCTTTGAGTCTATTTTTATAAGGCATGTTTCAGAGGTAGCCGCGTTAATCTGTTGAACAAACTATGATTTAAAGGTGATTTTGAATTTCCAGGCCCCAGGGTAGTTTCCCCTTTTCCTGCTCACCCTCATTGGTGGGCCTGCTCTGAAGGATGATTGAAGTCCATTGTGGGCCTGGCACATAAAAGGGATTCCACCAAAGCTGAGAAAATAAAACAGTGGATCAGTGGCAGGTCAACACTTTTTTTGAGTTAGGAAACTCTCATTTTTAATATTTAGAAATTCCAAGGACATTTTAATGTTGGCAGCCTGAGGCCTCCAGCATATATCACTCAAACCAAAATCACCCATAATGTAAGAGTTTTTGTACCTACTCATTATAGATAAGGGCATAAGTAGCTGGTAATCCTATTCCCAAGTGTGATTTAGTGGTCTACAGATTCTCATTAATACCCCAAACTTCTAAGCTGTTAGGACAGTGTGGGGAACTTCCATCTTGTGGGCCACACATGATTCATCAAGGTTAGACACTGGTGGCCCACTATAATTTTTGTTTACCTGCGTGTTCACAGGCATGACCACTTGCAGCTCTTAGTGACCATGGTTCATTGTTCCTGGTCAAGGGGAGCTGTGGGAAGTGGTGGTCTTACCTATGCTATTTCTTGTAGCTCCTATTAGCCAGAAACAGGTACACAAAGTGCCTAGCAACCTGCCAGGGCTAACCCCAGTAAACTACATCTGGCCAATATGTCAGAGATTCCCAACCCCTCTGTTAGGACATTGATCCATAAGCATTCAACATCATTTTCTTCCAATTATTAGGGATGTGAGAGTAGGCAATATAATCTTTTATACAGAGTGCTACTTCACCCTCCCCTTTTGTCCATTTGATCTTTCCTAAATAGGTTATAAAAACTGATTTTAACATTCCATTCATGGAAATTATTCCAACTAATTTTAGGTCACTCATTGGGAGTTGTCCAATTGACTTCAATGGGAGCTGAATCAGGCCCATAGGGGATGCTTAAGGTGTAAAAGGAAAGGACATGGGGGGAGCTAGATTTTCAGGTAATAATTGAAGAGAGTAAGTGTATGCTAGGTCAGAAGTAGGATTAAATTCACATTCAAAGGAATTTAGGAATTTTCCATTGTTATTTTATTAATTCAAGGTGCAATTGCTTCAGATGTTACTTAGAAAATACCATACTAGGAAATAGCTATGGGTTCTCTTGAGACCTAGTCACCATATTATGTACTAACACAGTCACTATACTTTTACAGGTGACCATTCTAACTACCAAAGTAACAGCTTTGTGTAATTCTCAGTATTAGAATGTACATCATGCTGTCACAATAGGCTTGTCTGGTTTACTAGGATTACTATTGTTCCCAGAGAATATAATTTCTTTTGTTGGGCAAGTAGTAGTGGTTTATACTGTGATGCAGAAGCTGTCTAATGAAATCTTGTTGATTACTCATGGGGAGTGAATTGCGTAACTTATTTCAAGTGTATTTCGAAATAGCTTATAGCTTTGGCGTTTACACAGCTCCAAATTTTGAAATAGAGCGCTGTCCCGAAATGTCCTTTATCCTTGTGGAACGAGGTTTACTGGGACATCAGAATAGTGCGCCTGTTATTTTGAAAGCTGTTTTGAAATAACAAGTGTGCTGTCAAGATGCAAAAAAACCCACTTTTTTCAGAATATCAGAAGTATCCCAAAATAGCCCCACTTAGTTGTGATGCACCCATGGGGAGAAAGGGAGAGAGAGGTTGTTACAAATCTATTTGGTGTTACAACACTTTGAAAAATGTTTCTTTCTCATGCTGCTGAGTTTTTCTCTTGGGTGATTTTTGAGAAATTTGGTAATATTTTTGTATAAGAAGTATTAGCTTTGTGGCTAGGATTTGGTGGTGGAGTAGAGAGGGTTGGAATTCTGCATGATTCTTCTACAGCATGACACTTTGCTGAGTACTCTGAGATCCTAATGCAAAAATCCCTGACATGCAAAAAGATTTTGCTTCATTTTTTGGCAAATAGGAAGATAAAGGATTGACTAGCATGAGATCATCCATTCCTGGTAGTCACAATGGGAATTGTTATTAGGGAAAAGAAGGTATGTAGGCTGGTGCAAAGTATTGCTGCTATTATAATAGCCATTTCTGTGGTCAAGACTTAAGATTTGTCTTTGTCTCAGATATTTCGATGTGATAGAGATATCTGCGATAGTATTATGAGATGTTACCAAATTGAGCTTTTGGAGGTAGTGTTACTAGCAGTCCCTAATCAATATATAGGTAGGTAGATCAAGAAACTGCTTTTAGTTGTGATGTTCTTTTAGGAAGCTGTTACATTACACAGTAAAGATTGTTCCTGCCTGAATCTTTCTGAGTAATTTCTGAGGTACAGGGTAGCTGCTTTCTGTATAAATGCATCCAAGAAGAAAAAAAAAGCCCTGCCTTTACAATATTGTGTTACCACCAGAAGGCATAGGCAGGAAAAGGCAGATTGTTTCTTTAGAGAAAGACGGTCTGCAGACACAATTCCCCCAACCCAAGCCACCTACTTAATTTTACCATACAAATTCACTGTTGCATTTCTTGTTTTGTGCAACTTGTCTCACAACCCAGACATGGCCTACAGATCATCTATACTGAGGCAGCTGTTGCCTACTGGAGACTAAACTGGTGGGTAGTGAATTATGGTCCCTAAATTATTCCTGATGTTATGTGCTTTCCAATTTTACCCGAGGAGTACATTTTCACTTTGAACAAGGAAGACAAAAATGTGTCCTGAAAGGTGAAAAACTGACCATATATTTCATTGTGCAGCAGTAGACAGTGATTGCATTGTTCAGAAGAGAAAGAGACCTCACCACAAAATGAATTTAAAAACCCATGACAATGCCCATGTGTATAGTGCTAGGCAGTTCTCAGCAGCCACACTAGCTTGTACCAGCTGAAGCAGATTTGAAGTACAGTACAGGCTTTCAATACATGCTGTTTTCATTTAAGAAAAAAAGACCTGATAATATAAACAGAAACATAGCCTTTTAAAAAAAAATCTCAAAACCTTCTTGACACAATCTAACCAATGAATCTCATGGCAGTCTAATATATTCCATGCAGATGAATGTAAGGATAGCATAATAATCAGTCTGCACTGGGGACAGATCTTATATCTTGGCAATGTGTGGGTAACATACCAGGGATCAGCACTTGAGTTTGTACTGCTCAGAGTCTGAATTGTTCTCATATCATATAAACCTGCAGTAGGACATTCATCTTTCAGGCTCTTAGCTTAGGGAGTGTGCACACATGCACACACACATACAAATAAAACAAGATGCAGAAGTCTGCAGATGGCTACAATTTTCTTATTGTCTTAAATTGAATTTAAATATACAGCCAGCCAGCTGTATTATGATCATTTTCCAGAGTCTGGAGACAATTTATCAATTGAACTTCAAAAAGCATCTTTAGCCTTCAACTCTGGTCATTATTAAGTAGACAAATATGTAATTGTTTAAATATAATCATTTTCCTTTTAAATAAAAATCAGTTTGCTTTCAATAAATGTACAGGTTTCTGAATTAGCCTTCATTCCTACCTTCTTGTTTCATTAAGGCTCTCATGCATGCATGTGCTCAGCAAAACTCTTTGAGACTCCATATGTCTACTGATTAGAGTAGGTTGATCTAAACCAAGGCCAAATGAACCCACCTGGTAGAGGATTTTAGAGCTGGATTATTCTAACAGGGCAGCATGTTGCTTTGCTGCCACAGGTGCATTCCAGCAAAGGTAAATATGTGCCTTACTTCAGAGAGGAAGCAATCTACATCCACCTGCCACTGTGCTGTATAGTAGCAGATTACGTCTTCGTCTGCACCATCTCAGCTTTGTTGGCCCCCATGTTGTGGGAACTGAGCCAAGATTTCACCCATTCCCTTCCCTTCTTCTTTCTGGGAGGGAGTAGTAATCCTAGAGAGGCTCTCCATCTCACTGCAACCTGAATAATATTGCTAACTCCAAACCTACAAAAACCAAGAGTCAGCCACTGCAGAATCATGGGATTGGCTTCAACTGTTCTGAGATATTATTAATCAATGTTTCTCTTTCTGGGTTGGGAGCTTTTTACTTTTCACATTCTCAAGCTTTTCTCCACAATCCTGGGAAGAAACTTTTTTTAAAAAAGAAAGCTGAGATGTGCATGTAATCACTTGATTCCAGAAACTGGGCCTTTGAGAAAAACAGCAACTGTCACAAGACTCACAATTCAGTTATGAAAGTTGGTTACCCCGCCTGCAAAAGAAGATGTTTTACATCTGTTTCCTATGTCCTGCTATAAAGACAGGTCATAATCTTGCTCTTAGCTATTTTTCATTACTAAAGACGTATTTAATGTGGTTGTTAGGATAATAAGATTAGAGGAAATAGGGTCAAGGAAGCAGAGGGAACAAGAGAACAGATCAATGTACTTTAGGGCTTAGAACTATGGAATTTATAGTCCCAGTCTTCAGGTCATTAAACTGAGTATAGCCGATTTTGGTGGGTAGCATTGGAGGGTCACCATTTTTACATCCCTGCCATGGATTTTAAAAGTATGCCCTATGATTTTGCCACATGTCTCTGATATGCTATTATTGCATTACTGCTGATTCCTCCTTCACAGCTTTGAAAATGTAGACATGTTTTCTAAGGATTTTAAAGTATTTCTCAAATATTCATAAACTAAACTGAACAATACTATAGTGAGATAGAGTAATTAAATATTGTAACATGAGTGGCTTCCATCTAGGAAGTCACAATTTGAGCATTCTACTCACTAGGGTTTCAGGACTTTTTGGCATAGATAGAAGTCTGATTTTTGAACACTACTCCCCAGACACTAAAACTAAAGGAGAATCTCAATTTGCTAAATATTTGAGAGGTTCAGATTCTGTCCAGCATTGAAATCTCTTTGTAAGGTACTTAAACACCCCTTTTACTGCAAAAACTGGGCATCTCAGAATCTTTAGTATATTTACCCTCAAAAAGATGCTAAGAAAGTAAAATGCTATTATTACCATTTTACACGTGGGAAAATAAGGAACTAGGGGTATGTCTACACTGCAATGCTATTTTGGGATACCAGAGTATCCCAAAACAGCTATCCCCCATCTTCACAGCAAGCCTTTTATTTCAGGCTCACTATTCCAACGTCCTGTAAACCTCATTCTACAAGGAGTAAGGGATGTTTTGGAATAGTGCCTTATTTTGAAATAACATTGAAATAAGATACACAATTTGCGTAGCTCAAATTGCATATCTTATTTTGAGTTATGGTGTATTGTAGATGCATCCTAAGGGTATATCTACACAGCAGCTTTATTTCAAAATAATGTCCATTATTCCAAAATAACTATACTAGCAACTACACAGCCAGCCCATTATTTAAAAATTATTTTGAAATAATGGGCAGCTTATTTCAGCATTTGTAGGCCTCATTGCATGAGGAATAATGCCCCCTCCAAAATAGCTATTTTGGAATAACAGTAGTGTGAATGCTCCACTGCTGCTATTTCAAAATAGCTCCTCCTCCAGACCTCTCAAATTAATTACTCCCCAGTGCTTCCTGGGGCTCTAAATCAAGGTAGCACATCCACATTAGGGGGGCCTGCCTCAGACTAATTTCCAGGCTCCCTGTAGTGTAGACATGCTATTTCAAAATAAGCAATTTCAGAGAATTTCTTCCAGAATAGCTTATTCCAAAATAATCGTGCAGTGTAGACGTAGCCTAAGAGACCAAGTACCTCTTTTATGCAGCTAACACTCTATATTGGCTTTATTGTAGTGCACAAATCCCCCTGTCAAACTCTGTTTCAGTATAAGTTATCTAGGTACTGATCTTCCTGCCTCTGGGCATGCGTGCTGAAGCTTCACCAGGAACCTAGGCATTTATCTTCAGCTTCCTTGAGAACCAACAGCAACTGGTCCTCAGAAAAGACAAAACAAGGTTTCCAATTACTTTCTTCAGTTTCTTCTCTTCTACATTTCTACAACATCTTCCTGGGGTGTCTCAAAACACAGTACTAGATTTTATTAAGTGTCATGAGTAAAAAGCTTCCAAGGCTGAATCCTCCCAATTTTACCCAGAATCCACTCCCATGACAAACATATTTGTGTATTGGATTTAAGGGCTTGTGCTAATACATTAGGAACATGTGGTGCCAGTTATAATAGACACTGCTGGATTGGAGCATGAGAATTCATACTGCACAGAGACCACAGGATTTGAAGAATGGTCCCTCAGACACAACTAAGAAGAGAAATTAGAGAGGGAGGTAGTGTTTTCACAAATGCACATGGCTGAGTACTAATGCATTTCTACCATCAATAGAAATATCTCTGAATACATATAGATGTGGCTCTGAAATTTGCTTTCCAAAAATGCTACTGCAAGTAAAACTCAATGTTCATTAAAAGAAAAAAACAAAAGGAATTATAGCATCACTGTTACAAGTTACAAGTTACTTTACAAATTCAAGTGATTATTAAAGTAATAACATAATGTCTAGTGTAGGCCAGTAGGCTAGTGCAGGTTCATTCTAATGGACAAAAGCTGAAAAGAATAAAAATGTGGCAGAAAGAGAGAATGGCAGAAATCTCTTTTGTTACCTCCCACTAAAAGTTTCAGTGATCTAAATAATGACCTCACCTCCCTACAACACATAACCTCTACATTCACCAGTGACTGCAGTTTCAAACTGGAGCACTCAGGTTTAAAAAATAAAGAATAAAGATAATCCTTCCAGGTTCAACAAATGAGAAACGATTTGATTTCCTTGTAAAAGATCAATAGTTAATATGGGAATCTAATTAGCCCCCTGTCCGTTTTGACTTGTGCTTTAAGTAGAAAAGTATGTGAAATGGCAAAAACAGGCAGTGGGGAACGTTTTGGGCCATTCATAAAATCAGGCAGCATTAACTGTTGTTTATTATCCCAGTGACATGGCTGTCAAAACTTACATGATCTGGGGTATAACCTCTCCTCTCCCGTCTGCTGATTTCCAGCTTTCATTAATTGAGAAAGTAGAACAAAATGATTCTTTGTCTTTAAAAGCTCTTGGATCATTCTTGAGTTGGAGCTGAAAAGATGAGGGGCAGGAACTTTTACCACAATCCAATGCTAAGTAATAATTTCTGAGCTCAAGCTCTCTTCTTGAGTAAGCAATATATTTAGTGTTGAAAATATATTAAAATCATGCCTAATTCATTAAATCCAAGCATATTATAATGAATGAGTAAATATATATATGTTCCGCTGCCTCCTGCTAAAGGGAATCAGAACTGTTCAGCTATGTGTCATACGTTCTATATGTATAACCGCTAATAATGATTCTCCAATATTAGCTCAAGCTGTTGGGACTGTGGTTTAGCAGCAGCAGGCTCTGGAGTTTATCCCAGTTGCTTTCAGGAAGCTGACAGTAGCTGTAATGTGTGGTTTGGGGACAAAAATAAAATCTTGACTGGCCTGGATTTGTTACAGATTTTCTCACTGTTGTACATTATCCTAAATTAGACTCTTAGCTTCTCAAGGAAGGGAATACTATCGGTGTAGGACCTAATAGAATGGAAACCCAGTCCTAGTATATTAGGCACTATTTTAATACTGAGAGGAGTCAGGTATGGTATGGCTTTGTCAGAAGCTCCATGGAGCACAGATGCACTGCTGTAGCAGCAAATTGATTCATGTAATATGTGGAGGATAATAACACAAGGACTCCATATTTCTAAAACTGCAACTGAAGCTAATATTCTTGCCACTTGCTCACAGATTTCTGATGCCGCCTCCAAAATTTTCCCTCCTAGAATCTGAAATCCTCCTTCCAAGTTTCCCTGGTACATTAGTGTAGCTCTGTGGGGGCATGAGTATGGCAGAGCCTTTGTGCTCAGTCCTTACACAGCATGAACCAGAGGAAACAGAGCAGTCCCTATGGGAGCTCCTCCTTTCCTTACAGTGCTACCTATCGGATGAGTACTTGGAGTTACAGTCCTTAATTCCTTATGCAAGCTCACTGGATGGGCCATTGTCTGGCCCACTGTAAATAATGTCATCAGTAATTCAAAGGAGTATCACTAATGCCTCTGATGTGTAAGCAAAGAAGTTGATGAAATTTAAATAAGCCATGTTGTCTTGTGCTCCATGAGGATCCATCACAGAAGGAAAACTTAGCACTATTTACTTAATGAAATGGGGCAAAATTAGGAAGGACAGAAGGTATTTAAAAGCCCATTACCAACAATGTAAAGCATAAGCATTTAAATATTGTATACAAGTGTTTGACAGTGTCCCTTTTAAAGTACTTAAAGAACATTCAATTAATAAAAAAATGTAATTCAATAAAATCAGCAAAAGGCAGTAGCTTTCCCTAACTCTGTTCTAACAACCATGCATCTATTCTTCTATCTCCTACTGAGGCACAAAAGCATTACATAACCCTCTGTATCCACCCAAGGCATTAGATTTTCTTGTGGTGTATAATTGCCACATTGTTGCTTACAAAAATCATACCATATCTGATTAGTCACCAAAATAAACTCTGTTGAAAGATGTTTTTTTCCTTAAATGTTGATTTTTTCCTTATGTTTTATACACCCCCAATTATCCATGTTATTGGGAAGAAGCAATACATATAGTGAATTTTATTGAAGTCTATATTTTTTAATTACAGTGAAAGCTTTGTTATCCGGCACTCTGTTAACCGGAAAACTTTGTTAACCAGCATTGCGCCCAGTAACAATACCGCGGCATCATCAAGCATGCATACCTGACTCCCACCTGTACAACTGGCAGTTACAAGGCTTCTGACAGCTGGCACTGCCAGCTGATGTCATCAGCTGGTGCCTCCTTCCTCCTAAGTATGGCTCAAGGTTCTGGAAGCTGGATCTGCTGGTAAGGGACGGGGTCAGCAATAAGCTTTATTATCCAATACCTTCAATCAATTGGTAACCCCCATTCCCCATGAATGCTGGATAACAACATTAATAATAATCGTTCATACTGTGCCTAGGAGAGTCTATCAAAGAACAACACCTGGTGGACTAGGTGTTATACAAAAACCGTAAAAAAGATGGGCCCTGCCCCAAAGAGCTTACATTAGAGTCCACAGAACACCGTTTAAACTCTCAGAACCCTGACCTCCTCAGAGTCAGTTTTTACTCTGCTTGTTCCCCAACCCTAGTCAGTAATCTGGAAGTGATGTTGTTTGGACACTGAAGCCATGTCAACACTATGCGAAAGATCAATGTTGCTGCAGTCAATCTTCCGGGGTTCAATTATCAGGTCTAGTGAAGACCCGCTAATTCGCATTTATCGATGCTGGTAGTCCTGCTTCTCATGAGGAGTAAGTGAAGTCAACGGGAACATTTGCTCCTGTCAACCCCCCTGCGGTGTGGAATGGGTGAAAACACAATTTAAGATACGTCAACTCCAACTATGTAATTAACATAGCTGAAGTTGTGTATCTAATGTCAACCTTCCCCTTTAGTGTGTACATTGTTGGCCTAAGTTACTTGTTCTACTCTGTCTCTCTCTGAAAACAATCACCAGACAAAATGGGTGCACAAATCCATCTTGCTCTCGATTTTTGCCATCATAGGATGGGAGACAAGGAAGAGAAGGATCAGAAATAATTCAACCTCTGGAAATATGCATAATGTTGAGATATTAAAAAACTAATTTTATATAAGGTTAAGAGGTGATTTTATAGTGCCTACAAAGAGCCTAGGGTTGTGTCAGTCTCACTGTATTTTTCAGTCACTTCTGTTGGATTTTTTCCCCTTTTGAATAAATCATTAAGTATTATTTGTGCCAACCAGAGAGATCCTGATGATTAAGACATTGGCTTGAGACTCTTTTTGAGGCCAGTTTCAAATCCTTGCTCTGCTTTTAAGAATGACACTGAGCTAGGTATTGCCTTGGAAAGGGCTTTGATACCTTTTCTTACGCCAGAGGTGCAGCTGACTGGAGATGTATGAAAAATAAAGCTGTGCCAACACACTTCACACACCATTCCATAGAATCCGATGCAGAGAAAGGTTTTGTGGTTCCATATCAACCAGTGGGAAAACAGCATAAAATACATTGCCATTCTATACAGAAACCTTCTTCGTCTCCATGACTTCCCACTAGCTCCCTGCACTGGGGGAAGCCTGTAGTTTCTTGACAGACTTGATCTTATTCCCCTTGGAAGCTAAGGAGAGCTTATCTGCTAAATGAAAGGTAAAGAACTACTTGAAATGTTGAGAATGTCTTTGGAAAGTGCAGTGCAGAACTTTCCTTGCTGATGGCCTCAATGATAGAGTTGCAACAATTCTGCACTTGGATTACAAATATATGGAGAGGCTAATCAAAATTATTTTCCAGCTCTAACCCCTGACATAATATTGGTGTTCCAGTGTACACATGAGAGTGTTTTCCTGGAGAATATACTACTCTTTCTATCACCCCACTCCCAGGCTTCTCTCACTATCACATTTCTCCTTATCCTTTGTTGAAGCCTGGTATCTACCTGTTAACTGCCTCTCTCCTTCCACTTCACTGATTCCCTATCCCTTTGAAAACATGGCAGAAAATTAGAGATGGGTCCAAGAGACAAGATTCAGTTTTGGGTTGCTTGATTTTGAAAGCATTTCCCATGCTATCACTGCTGCCTCTGGCAAGGAAAGTTCTGCACTGTTCTTTCCAAATACATTCTTGACATTTCAGGTAGTTCTTTACCTTTTATTTTGCACCACCAAAAGGCATTTGGTTTCATTAATTTTGATTTTTTTTTTTTTGGTTGAGCTCTCTTTGGAGCTCAACCAAAGGCAAAAGGCATTTGGTTTCATTAATTTTGATTTTTTTTTTTTTTTTTGGTTGAGCTCTCTTTGGAGACTCACAGGGTGTGTCTAGACTACAGGTTTTTGTCGAAAAAAATGGCCTTTTTTAAAAAAAACTTCCCCTGCGTCTAGACTGCTGCTGCATTCTTTTGAAAGGAAATTGAAAGAATGCAGAAGTTTTTTCGACCATGGAAAAACTCGGTTTAATGAGGAATAACGCCTTTTTTCGAAAGTGCTCTTTTGAAAAAAGGCGCTATGTAATGCAAACTCTACTTTTTCGAAAGAGAGCATCCAGACTGCCTGGGTCCTCTCTTTTGAAAAAGCGGCTTGCTTTTTCGAAAGTACTGGTTGTAGTCTAGATGCTCTTTTTCGAAAGAGGCTTTTTCAAAAGTATCTTTTGAAAAAGCCTCTTTTTGAAAGAGGCTTGCAGTCTAGACATAGCCACAGGGTACATCTACACAGCAGGGCTAAAGTCCAATGAAACTACACAACTTCAGCTATGTCAATTGTGTAGCTTAAGTCAAAATAGCTTAATTTGGCTTTTGGCACTGTCTACACAGCAGGAAGTTGAAGGCAGAGCACTCTTCATCCAACTTCCTTTACTCCTCATAAAATGAGGGTTGCAGGAGTCAGAGTAAGAAGTCTTCCAGCTCAACATTATTTCAAAATAAAGGCTTGTAGTGTAGACATGCATTATGTTATTTTGGAATAACTGATGCTGCTGTGTAGACATACCCACAGATTTTACGTCTGTGTATGCAAAATGTGATGGTGTTTGGATTTGGGGTTCCACCTTGAACTATCACTGTACAAACTCCACTTCTGTATGTTGTCTAGAGCAAAGTGGTCTGTCATCCATTTCCTCATGACAGTTTTTATTATTACTGATCCTATCGCTTCCAGCATTTTCTCACACCTGCTTTTAGCCCCTTGGCTATGAATTGTGCTGTAGTATGTTGTCATGTTTACAAATGTGTGAGCAATATTTCTGACTTGTGGCTATTCAAAGAGAGTTTGATAAGGGGCCTACTTCTATTTTCAGCTAAAGGAGTTCTTGGATATTTCCATTGGTAGAGATCCCAGCTCCTTAGTGCTGTGTATGTGTAAGAAAGAAAGAAAGAGCAACTGACTGTGGACAAAATTCTCCTATGATTCTATCTTTCTTTTAGAGGAGGGGGAAACAAACCAAACCAGAGGTGAACTAGAATCCAGGAATAAAACATTAATGTTTTCAGTCTCTGTTACATGAATATACTTAAGACAGTTTCCTCAAGAGGGACTTAATGTATTCCACACCACACTCTTAATGTGAAGAATTTAATATTTCTTCTCCATCTGGGCTATACACTGCTTTGTGTTTCCTGTGCTCACCACAGGTCACTGGTAACAATATTAGAATCTCTGAAAGTACAATAGGGTGCTCTCCCCTTTGCTTTCCTTTTATTTATGGGGTGCTTCCTTGAAACTGAAAAACCTCATCTCTATATCAGACACTCGATATGCCAGTATCTGGTGCACAAATCTCAGCTACTTGCAACCTCCTTTCTCAAAGGTACCAGTATGTCTGGCTCCCCCTCCTCAGAGCCAGAAACAATCACTTCCTCTCTTAAACTAACTAGAAGAATAGTCAGGATTGACACAAGTTGCTGCACACAACACTTTCCTTGCATGTCTCTCACAACTCTTTCAGCAGCTGCTAAACATGCCATTAAAACAACCTTATTCTCAAATGTCCATTAAACATAATACACCACTACAAACCTCTCCCAGCAAGTTCAGATAAAAAAAGCCACAGGGATTTTCCTATTAAACAATTTTATGCACTTGCTTTTATGGGTTTTTTTATTAAAAATTGCAAATATTATCTTAGATTTTTATTTGGTTAGAGATAGCTAGCATTTAGGAAAAATGCTGTTCATTTGTTTGCACATGTTTTTAGGCAGAGTACAGAAGGGAAACTCTAGACAGAATTGGACGTGTGTACACATTTCTCACTTTCACAAAAATGTGAGTTGTCCTACAAAATGTAACTGAGAGCAGATTTAGACCTTACAAGTTCTCAGTTAAAGTAATTTAATTTTAAAAAAGGTTACTTTAAAAGTGTTGTAAAAGTGTTTTAATTAAGTCAGTCCTGAGCTGCGTCTAGAGCTGGCTGAGTGCAACACTGACAGGTGGAACTGAACCTGGGACCTCTGCAGTTTAGTGTATGAGCTAAAAGCCAGCTGGCTCTCAGCTAAGGCTATAGAGCAGATTTGTTATTCTCTCTGTAAATGGTCTCGGTGCCACTGGATGGGACAGCACAGCACACTGAGAAGGTGTGTAGGTTACATGAGCACTGCAAAAGAGCATTAGTTCAAATTCTATATTTATAAAAATGGACACAAAAGAATAATTTATTCACAACAATATTTGGAGGGTGGCTCTTCTTCATATGAATATATATGTAACCCTTCTGCCAGGTAGCACTGGCAGCAGCCAGGGCCAGGTTCAATATCTAGGGGCTCCTTTTCATCCATCCAACACAGAACTGGCTCAGGCCCCCACCCAGTAATCTGGGAAATTCACCCAACACCTCTGGGTGCCTCTGTGAAGCAATGCTTCCCCACTCGCAAGCACAGAGTTTGAGTGTAGAGAAGAAACTTTTAATATCAGTAATCTAGCATCATCCTACAGGAACACGCATAAACAACGAAAACCCATAACATAAAAAGAAAACCCGTAAGCAAGATACCATCCCCAGAATCTGCAGGACAGAGTCTTTTGCTTAAAGATCAATAGTCCAACCCTCAACTCATATAGTGTGGTTTCCCCCTACTTCAAACACCCTACTCATTGCTTTGTCCAATCAGTGCAGACCCAGAGTCCATAGGTACATCATCATAACATCTCCCCTCATTGAGCATGTGGCAATGCCATCTATGTACTGCTCTTGCCAGCTGCTTGCCACTACTCCCACTGGCCACCCTGCAGGCCACTAGTGCTGTTGGCTTTGTGATGGATTTGGCTCTGGGCCAATCCTAGTGATTTCAGCTCTCTGTGATTTCAGTTTCTCAGTGATTTCAGCTCTTGGCCCACTGCACAGTCCAGCCAATAGATTCCAGCATCCACTGGAATAATACTTTAAAACAATAAAGAGACTCCTTATGGAGTCTGTTTTCATTCTATCCTTAGAAGGTGTGGGAACAGGTTGAACCAGTCTTACAGCTCACACCTGGAGGGCATGTAGCCTGCTGGTTCAGAGCTCTGCCATCCCTCCCCATTTGATTTCACAGAGTTTGGAAGAGAAAGCTTTGTCCAACCAAGAATCCATACAATGGCAGTGTCTCTCCTTTGAACTGAGTTAAACACAGTCTGCTTTTCTGCATTCCCAATAATTGCAAGCATTGGTGGTCATATTTTACAATTCCTACATTTAGGGTTAACGTGGTTTGTGACCCCACCACAGCCAAATTGGTTACAGTAGGCAAAATACCATTGTAACAACTGAATATCTAGCAGGCCTAAACAATTGAGTGAACTGTATTTACATAACCACATCCAGGATTTCTTTCCTATTCCAGTGTGAACTATACTTACATAACAGTTTAATACCTAGCAGGTCTAAGCAACAGAGTGGACATAACCACACCCAGGATTCCTTTCCCATTCCAGCTGGCTGTAATGGAAGCATTGATTCAGACCCTGCTTACATGTATATCCAGTCATGAATAAAGAGCATGTTTATTACTCACTGTTAAAAAAATGGGTCAGAGCTGGGACACCTTGATGTGAAGCTGTGGTGCAATCCAGAAGTAGCCCCTGAAGACTGAACTCTTTTCATCTCTAGCTCACTGTTTGGGCTAGAGTGATAGCACAGAAAAAAAGGAGACACTGATGAGTGTTGGAAACCAGTAGGTTCCGTGGCTTTCTCAGAGACCAGGAAAACCAAGCTGGAAAGGAGGGAAAACTGATCCTGCCACAAGACCAAGAACACATACCTGGATTATCCCTTCTTCCCAGCCTTTACCCAGAGGAAGACCAGGAGCTGGTGGTGTGCTCCAAAGTTATCACTATAGCTGGGACAGCTGCACTGTGTGCAAAGGGGCAGGCATCAGGAGAATGGGATTAATTGTAGACTCACACACTTGGGCTACGGCTACACTGTAGCCTTCTTCCAGAAAAGCTTATGCAAATGAAGCATGGCATAGAATATTGCCACGCTTCATTTGCATAATTAATTAGGGGACGTTTTTGCGCAAGAGGCTTTTGCGCAAAAAGGAGCTGTGTAGACGGCTTCTTTTTGCACAAAAAAACCCCTCTTGTGCAAGAGCCATTGTTCCTCATTTTTTCAGTATGTATGGCTAATGCATGGTTTATGTGGTATCTAAAATGCAATTCTGTTTAATGAACAAAATCCAGTGATAATTCTGCAACAGGTCATGCAAAAATGTGTATAGATAAAGTGATTGGAATAAAAATATTTTGGATGAAACCAAGATGGAATTTATTTTAAAATTTATGACCTTTTAAATCTTTGCAGTTTGTTTGCCTGTTTGATCCCAGAACAGGCTCTGTTTGCCTTGTTAGATTAATAGAACTACAATGGCTAGAAAAACACCACTTGTGTATAAAAACACCACCCTTCAAAAAAAAAAGTACAATTTAAACTAGCTAGAACACTTGCAATGGAAATATAGAGCCATTCACATCTGAGTCAACAGTTCAACCCTAGCTAAAGTCATGCTTCGTGGATAAAATTTCACTTCCATCTAATCTGCTCAGCTCAACTGTCTATGTGTAATGTGTTGATTGAACTTCAGTTCCCAAAGGGACTGCATCCAAGTCACAACACACAGCATTATAATTGACACTAAGTGCCATTCTTAGCAGCAGGCTCATATGAGGAATCAAGGATTGAATGTAGCATGGAGACTTAATTACACAAGAGATGGACCCTACCCTAAACAAGGTACATTGAAGGGCTGCGTGAGAAAACCTGTCCTCTGGCTTCTGTGAATGAATATAAAACTACAATGCTTTGACTGTCAGTCTAGCAATAAATAAACTATATTTTTTGGCAATAAAATAACTCACCACTCAAAAACCATGAAAAAGGCACAATGAAATAATTTGATTTTAGGATGACATTGGCTGCAATTAAGTAGGTGGATATGGTGGAAATTAGTACACATCATTAGAACTGTTTGACTGCTTTGTTGCAAATTCTTTATGCTTTGTCTTTTAATCTCTTTGTAAATTGTAATTGAATATATCCCGATTTTTACTAATTTTTTTACTAAACATTCAGTGTTATCAACCAACAACTTTCAAAAACCATAAGTCTGGCCCACCAAAATCAACTTAAAAATTTCAAAATATATATAGAGAGATTCTTGTTATTTGCCTTCTGGCTTCTGAGCCTTTAGGGTGCACTTGTGTCATGCTTTCATGTTCTTTGCATCCACAAGGGGTGCGTCTAGACTGGCAAGATTTTGCGCAAAAGCGGCCGCGTTTGCGCATAAACTTGCCAGCTGTCTACACTGGCCGCTTGAATTTGTGCAAGAGCACTGACTTTGTAATGTACAAAATCAGTGCAAGAATACTTTGACGCCCCGCTGAAAAAGCCCTCTTGCACAAGTGTTCTTGCGCAAGAGGCCAGTGTAGACAGGGAAGGAATTTTTGCGTAAAAAGCCCGATGGTGAAAATGGCCGGAGCTTTCTTGCAAAATCGGCGTCTATACTGGCCACGGATGCTTTACGCAAAAGCACTTTTTGCGCAAAGCATCCGTGCAATCTAGACGCTCTTTTGCGGAAATACTTCTAACGGAAAAACTTTTCCGTTAAAAGTATTTCCACAAAATCATGCCAGTCTAGACGCAGCCAAGGTGTAAAAACTTTTTTTAATGAAACCTGAAAGTCTCATATACTCACATGACTCCAGAAGTTAGTGCTTTAAGAAATACATCATTCATGATAACATGACAAAGTGAGCAACAGAGCTTATTGGAATAGAATGTACAAGCCCCTTTTTAATCAATTGCTCGTTTTTGTAGATTTCAGAGAATTAAAGGCCAGAAGAGAATATTAGGCAATTTAGTCTTACCTCTTGTATATAAAAGGACATTAAATTTGTTTACAAACTGGTTAGCGTCACTCTTCATGCCCTATCATTGATTTCCTAAATCACATGGTATCATTTATGTTCATTGCTGGGATAGTCCAGTCAAGAAGAGTCTCCACATACATTACATACAAACAGTTGTAATTGTTTGACAATTTGACAGTGCAAAATATTAACAGGAGCTTTTTGCAGGACTCCTTCCATGAAGACATTGTCTTGGATATTTATTTGCATTACAGTCAGTGATGTTTTTCCTTTCTGTAAATTTTCTTGTGAATACAAAACACTGCCATATGAATGTGCCTGAAAAAGGGCTATCTTGAGAAATTTGTTTTAGCTCATAATAAAGGGTCACATCCAGCCACTCTGCCCAAAGATTAGCCCAGGGAGGCAATTTGCCATTACTGCAAGAGGGAAATGAGCTGATACTGGTTTTTAGAATGGGGAGAGGTAACTAGTGGTGTCCTGCAGGGGTCCATAACTAGGACCAATCCTATTCAACATATTCATAAATGATCTGGAGAAAGGAGTAAATGGTGAGGTAGCAAAATTTGCAGATGATACTAAACTGCTCAAGTGAAGTCCAAAGCAGACTGTGAAGAGCTGCAAAAGGATCTCACAAAACCAGGTGACTGGGCAAAAATGACAAATGAATTTTAATGTTGATGAATGTAAAGTAATGCACATTGGAAAACATAATCCCAACTTAGTTCCCATATCCTTACAAAATGATGGGAACTAAATTAGCTGTTACCAATTCAGAGAGAGATTTTGAAATCATTGTGGATAGTTCCCAGAAAACATCCACTCAATGTGCAGCAGCAGTAAAAACAAAACAAAACAAAACAAAACAAAACAAAAAACCCAAAACCCAAAACAAAAACAAGTATAATGTTAGGAATAATTTTTAAAGGGATAGAACATAAGACAGAGCATATCTTAATGCCTCTATATAAATCCATGGTACACATCTTGAATCCTGCGTACAGATGTGGTCACCTCATCTCAAAAAAGATATATTGGCATTGGAAAAGGTTCAGAAAAGGGCACCTAAAATGATTAGGGGTTTGGAACAGCTGCCAAATGAGGAGAGATTAATAGGACTGGGACGTTTCAGCTTAGAAAAAGGAGACTAAGTGGGATATGATAAAGGTCTATAAAAACATGTCTGGTATGGAAAAAGTGAATAAGGAAAAGTTACTTACTTGTTCTCATAGCATAAGAACTAGGGATCACCAAATAAAATTAATAGGTAGCAGGTTTAAAACAAACAAAAGGAAGTTTTTCTTCACACAGTGCGTGGTCAGCTTGTGGAACTCCTTGTCAGAGGATGTTGTGAAGACCAAAACTTTAACAGTGTTCAAAAAAGAACTAGAAAAATTCGTGGAAGATAGGCCAGGATGAGGAGGAAAAGTGTCCCTAGCCTCTGTTTATCAGAAGCTGTGAATGGGAGACAGGGGAGGGATCAACTGATGATTACCTGTTCTGTTCATTCCCTCTGGGACACCTGGCATTGATCACTATTGGAGGACAGGCTACTGGCTAGATGGACCTTTGGTCTGACCCAGTATGGTTGTTCTTATGTTCTTATATATTTGCCCCTCCATGCCAGCTAAACTATGGTTGGGTATTGAAGACCTAGAGCTAAAGTTCCACCCATTCCTCAACTCTATTTTGCCAGTCATACACATTTACATGCGAGGGGGAATATCATCGCAGCAGAGGTTTTCCTCTCCCTTGTTCTGTGCCTACACAGAGATCTGAGGATATGAGGATATGCCTTTCCCTCTCGTACAGTCCTGTTGGAATGCACCGAGGTTAGTGACAAAATTTGTTCTAAAGTAATATAAATGGTCACTAATATCACTAAGGCCAATTTTCTAGGAATGTTCACAAGGACATTCACAAAGACATTGTTGCCGTATTCACTGAGTTCTGTACTTATGGAGGTTGATTATATCTGGAGCCTGGAGTCCTTTTCCTACTATGAAGATTCCTGTGCTCATGGGCCACATAGATGTGGGGTGTACCCTATGGAGGTGGAAAGGAAGCCTCTTCTGCCCAAAAAATCTGTTTGCCTTTAAGGTGTCACAGGACTCCTCTTTGTTTTTGCATTGATGGTAGACTTTGAATATATATATATAAACATTGTGTTCAACTTATATCTATATCAGTTCAGTGTTTTATTTTAAACACAAAAAAATGTTGATTTCTATGGTTCTTGAAATGAAGAATTTTGATTTTTTTAGCATGGAAAACTAGGATTGCTGATAATAAGTAACAGTGAACATTGATTTGTCAAGACCAAATTATGTCAAACCAACCTAAATATCCTCCTTTGACAGGATGGGTAGCAAGTTTTGTGGATGGGGGAACACTAGATGTGATATGTCTCTTCTTTAATTAAGATCTTGATACTACCTCACATGATTGTCTCATAAACAAACCAGGGAAATATAGTCTAGATTAACCTAATGTAAAGTGTGGGCACATTTGGTTGGAATAGTGTATTAAGAGAATAGCTATTAAAGGTTCACAGTCAAGCAGGAAGGACATATCAAGTAGTGTCCCGCAGAGATCCATCCTGGGTCAGCTTCTATTCAGTATCTTCCTAAATGATTTTGAAAATGGCACAGTGAGGATACTTATAAAGATAATGGATGATACAGTCTGTGAGGTGTTGCAAAAGCTTTGGATGGCACAATTAGAATTTAAAATGACATTGGCAAACTGGAGAAATGGTCTGAAATAGATAGGATAAAATTCAAAAAAGGCAAAAGTAAACTACAGGTTGGACCTCCCTGGCCAAGAAACCTTGGGACCTGACTGGTCCAAGTGAGGGATTTTGCCAGATCAGGGGAGGTCATTTCTGGTTCCCCTGCTACCAGCTCCCCACAACCCTGGATCAGCCCCTGGCCTCCTGGCCGATTCCCCCTTTCCATCAGCCTCGCTGCCCTGCCACTCCCCCTAACTCCTTCCCTGCTATGCAGGGCAGCCAAGCTCCAGCCCAGCTTCCTGAGTGCTGGGTTCCTGCCTCCCCCCTCCCCCCTCCCCCCTTCCACCCTCCGGGCAGCCCTGCTGTAGTGCACAGAGCTCCTGGTCCCACCAGGAAGCCTTGCTACCATGCACTGGGTTCCTGGCCCTGCGGGCAGCCCTGCTGGGTTGCACCTGTGCACCCAAATACAGCGCACCAGTGGGGAACTCAGATGCCAGCCCCCCACTGGGACTCTCTGGTCCTGGAACATCTGTGTTCCTGCTGGACAACAGATGTTGCCAGACCAGGGAGTCCCTGATTACAGAGGTTCAACCTGTACTAACTTAAGAAGGAACAATCAATTGCACAAATACAAAATGGTAAATGACTGCCTCGGAAGGAATATTACAGAAAAGTAAGCGTGAGTTACAGTGGATCACAAAGTAAATATGAGTCAACAATTTAATACTGTGGCAAATAACCCCAAGCATCATTCTGGAATGCAGCAATGTTGTAAACAAAACATGAGAAGTGATTATTCCGTTCTTCTCAGCACTGAGCATCGGTTGGAGTGCTGAATCAAATTCTAAACCTCACAGCTCAGGAAAGATGTAGAAACTGTAGAAATTCCAGAAGAAAGTGACAAAAAATGATTAAAAGTCTAGAAAACTTGACCCAGGAAGAAAGATTGAAAAAACTGTTTAGTCTAGAGAAGAAAAGGCTGATAGAGGATATGAGAACAGCCGTCAAGTATGTAAAAGGTAAGGGCTAAATAATGCTCCTTAACTGCGGATAGGAGAAGAAGCAATGGGTTTAAATTGCAGCAAGAGAGATGTAGGTTAAACATTAAGAAATACTTTCTAAGTGTAAGGGTAGTTAAGCACTGCTATAAATTATATAGGGGACTGTTGAATCTCTTTCACCAACAGTTTTTTTAGAACAAGTTAGACAAAATCCTGTTAGGAATAGTTTAGATAATACTTTGTCCTCCTGCCATTCAGAGGGCTGTAGTAGAAGACGTATTAAGGTCCCTTCCAAGTCCTACATTTCTATTATTTCTATTATTAGGAATTTACGATCCTCTGTGTCAAAGACTGCTAATAAAATGAACATCAGAAATCTTGAAGTTTCTACTCTGTCTATAAAGAGATCACCTTGCAATTCTACCAGAGCTCTCTATGTTCCTTGGCCTCGTCTGAATCCTGACCGTGAAAGTGGTTTTTCTGAGGAAAGGGAGATTTGAAAAGGATATTAATTCTCAAGGTTTCTAGCCCCAGTGTAGTACCCAGACAGTAATGAAAGGTTAATATGAAAGTGAGGTGAATTTGGCCAGCAACTGCTCCGGTGTTAAACATAAATCCTCAGTGCACTACGCATGGAGTTATACACACAATTATCCTTATTGTTAGCTGTGATCAATGCTCTTACTTCTTGGCTTTCAGAGTTTACCTGGGAGACTCACAAATGTACTGCTTCCCAGAATGCAAAATTTTTGTTTTCACATAGATTAAAATCAGCCTGCCTCCCACTCTTATCCATAGCAACAGCAACACTAGCTAGGTCAACCTTTTGAAAAAGGTCTCAAGGTTTTTCTTGATTAAAACTATGAATGTTATGGTTTAACCCCTCAGATGTTCAATATACTGAAAATTAGAGTTTAGTTGGCCATTACAATAAAAATCCTGAACAAAGTGAAACTTACCTGGTTTCTTTTCAGCTACAGACTGTCTTTGTCAAAGGTTTGCTGCATTCACAAGACTTTTAGAACAGCTGGAAATATGTAGGCTTTTCAGCTGAAATCACTTGTGGTTTCATTTTGCGGGGTTTTGGTTTTTTTTTTTTTTTGGCTTAAGGTTGGTTTCAGCTTAGTTTTGCTTAGAAATGTTAGTTTTGTTCAACACTAAAGGTTTCAAAACCAAAAGCAGCAGGTCGAAGCCATGTGGAACAGCCTGTGGAAATACTAAACCCCATTGCAGTGGCACTGGGTACTTCCCCTTACTGGACCTTGGACCTTGCCTCTGTCTCCCATCCCATCATTGTAAACTCAGGGTGTGTCTAGACTACAGGGATTTTAAAAAAAAGTGGCCTTTTTCCAAAAAAACTTCACCTGAGTCTAGACTGCTGCCGCGTTCTTTCGAAATTAAATTGAAAGAATGCGGCAGTTTTTTCAACCATGGAAAACCTCATTTTACGAGGAATAATGCCTTTTTTTTAAAGCGCTCTTTCAAAAAACAGGCGTTATTGAACGCAAACAGTGCTTTTTCAAAAATACTGGTTGCTGTCTAGACGATCTCTTTTGAAAGAAGCTTTTTCGAAAGAAACCAGGTAAGTTTCACTTTGTTCAGGATTTTTATTGCAATGGCCAACTAAACTTTAATTTTCTAAAGCCTCTTTCGAAAGAGGCTTGTAGTCTAGATGTAGCCTCAGTGAGTGAGGGACTGTTTGTCCAGTGCCTGCTACACGGAGTATTAATTTTGTCTGTGTCCACTAGGTACTACAATAATAATAATAAATAATACAATGGGGAAAATTTCAGACAACCCCTGAAGATTGCAAAATGTACCATACCCTCACAAACCACCACAGCTAGAGGAGTGTTTGATTTTTGTCAGTGAACTTATATAATTCTGCTTTTAAGACTATAAATCATTTCTATAAATGCTTACGCACAGATTTCACTCCTGCTTCATTTTTAATGATACCTTCCCTCTGAAGATTCTGTTTCTTGTTTGAGCTCATGGAATCCAATTAATTCCTGGTTTAAGGTCAGTGAAATAAACAAATTTTCACCTAAGATTAATTTGGCCCACCCTGTTTATTTAGCATATGACACTTCCTACCTAATATTTCCCTGCTATTTTTTTCCACAGTTCAATACCTCCTGTTTATTTCTGTTATATGAAGGATGCCATACAAATGAATGGTATTATTGTTATGCTACTTAGTTTAACTACAAATCCTATTCATTTTATTACCCCTGGTCTACACAAGGGGATAAGTTTGAATTAAGATACATAGCTTCAGCTACTTTAATTCATAGAATCATAGAACCATAGAGCTGGAAGAGACCTCAGAAGGTCATCAAGTCCAGCCCCCTGCTCTAGGCAGGACCAATCCCAACTAAATCAACCCAGCCAGAGCTTGGTCAAGCCGAGACTTAAACACCTCCAGGGATGGAGACTCCACTACCTCCCTAGGCAACCCATTCCAGTGCTTCACTACCCTCTTAGTGAAATAGTTTTTCCTAATATCCAACCTGGACCTGTCCCACCACAACTTGAGACCATTGCTCCTTGTTCTGCTATCTGTCACTACTGAGAACAGCCTCTCTCCATCCTCATTGGAACTCCCCTGCAGGAAGTTGAAGGCTGCTATCAAATCCCCCCTCACTCTTCGCTTCTGCAGACTAAACAGACCCAACTCCCTCAGCCTCTCCTCATAAGTCATATGCTCCAGACCCCTAATCATTTTGGTTGCCCTCCGCTGGACCCTCTCCAATGCATCCACATCCTTTTTGTAGTGGGGGCCCAGAACTGGACACAATACTCCAGATGTGGCCTCACCAAAGCCGAATAAAGGGGAATAATAACATCTCTGGATCTGCTGGCAATGCTCCTCTTAATGCAACCTAATATGCCATTAGCCTTCTTGGCTACAAGGGCACACTGTTGACTCATATCCAGCTTCTCATCCACTGTAACTCCCAGGTCCTTTTCTGTAGAACTACTACTTAACTGGTTGGTCCCCAGCTTGTAACTATGCTTGGGATTCTTCCATCCCAAGTGCAGGACTCTGCACTTGTCCTTGTTGAACTTCATCAGATTTCTTGTGGCCCAATCCTCCAATTTGTCTAAGTCACTCTGGACCCTATCTCTGCCCTCAAGCGTATCTACCTCTCCCCCTAGCTTAGTGTCATCTGCAAACTTGCTGAGGGTGCAATCCATCCTCATCCAGGTCATTAATAAAGATATTGAACAAAACCGGTCCTAGAACCAAACCTTGGGGCACTCCGCTAGAAACCGACCACCATCCTGACATCGAGCCGTTGATCACTACCTGCTGGGCCCGGCCTTCTAGCCATCTTTCTATCCATCTTACTGTCCATTTATCCAATCCACATTCCCTTAACTTGCTGGCAAGAATATTGGGAGAGACCGTATCAAAAGCCTTGCTAAAATCAAGGTATATCACATCCACTGGCTTTCCCACGTCCACAGAGCCAGTTACCTCATCATAGAAGCTAATCAGATTGGTCAGGCACGACTTGCCCTTTGTGAATCCATGCTGACTATTCCTAATCACTTTCCTCTCTTCCAAGTGCCTCAAAATGGATTCCTTAAGGATCCTTCCATGATTTTTCCAGGAACCGAGGTAAGACTGACCGGCCTATAGTTCCCTGGATTGTCCTTCTTCCCTTTTTGAAGATGGGCACTACATTTGCCTTTTCCAATCATCCGGGATTTCTCCGATCTCCACGACTTTTCAAAGATAATGGCCAAAGGCTCTCAATGACATTTGCCAACTCCTCAGTACCCTCGGATGCATTAAGTCCGGACCCATGGATTTGTGTACGCTTAGCTTTTCTAAATAGTTCCTAACCTGTTCTTTACCCACCATGGGCTGTCCATCTTCATCCCATCTTGCGTCCACTTAGCGCAGAAGTCCAGGAGCCGACCTTGTCTGTGAATACAGAGGCAAAGAAAGCATTGAGTACTTCAGCTTTCCCACATCATCTGTCACTAGGTTACCTCCTTCATCCAGTAGGGGCCGACACCCTCTCTGATCACCTTCTTCTTGTTAACATGCCTGTAGAAACCTTTCTTGTTATCCTTCACATCCTTAGCCAGTCGCAATTCCATTTGCGCTTTCGCCTTCCTGATAACCCCCGGCATTCTCGAGCTATACATTTAAACCCCTCCTGGTCATTTGTCCAAGTTTCTACTTTTGTAAGCTTCCTTTTGTGCTTAAGTTCACCAAGGATTTCCCCGTAAGCCAATCCAGTCTCCTACCATGTTTGCCTCTCTTGCTACGCTGGCCGGGATGGTTTCTTTCTGTGCCTTCAATAAGGCTTCTTTAAAATACTGCCAGCTGTCCTGGACTCCTTTCCTTCATGTTAGCATCCCAGGGGATTCTGCCCATCAGATCTCTCAGGAGTGAAAATCTGCTTTTGAAGTCCAAGGTGTGTATTTTACTACTCTTTTCTTCCTTTGGTCAGGATCCTGAAATCTACCATCTCATGATCACTGCTTCCCAGGTTGTCACCCACCTCCACTTCCCCTATTAGTTCCTCCTGTTTGTGAGCAGAAGGTCAAGCTGTGCACGGCCCTGGTCGGATCCTTCAGCACTTGTGAAGTTATCCCCAACATTCTCCAAAAACTTCCTGGATTGCCTGTGTACTGCCATATTGGTTTCCCAACAGATGTCAGGGTGATTAAAGTCCCCACAAGAACCAGGGCCTGCGATCCGAAGCTTCTCTCAGTTGTCGAAGAAAGCCTCATCTACCTCATCCACCTGATTCGGTGGCCTGTAGCAGACACCAACCACAACATCACTGCTGTTGTTTGCTCCTTTAAACTTAACCCATAGACTCTCAATAGGTTTTTCTCCCTCTTTATACTGGAGTTCAGAGCAATCATAGTGCTCTCTTGCATATAGTGCCACTCCTCCTCCTTTTCTACCCTGCCTGTTCTTCCTGAACAGTCTATACCCTTCCATGACAGCGCTCCAGTCATGCGAGTCATCCCACCAAGTCTCTGTTATCCCAATTAAATCATATTTCTTGGACTGGGCCAGCTTAAGTCCAAGTATCTTAACTCAAATTCTGGCATCAACCACAGTGCGGGAAGTCGAAGGGAGCACATTCTCCCTTCAACTTTCCTTACTCCTCATAGAAGCAGAACTACCGGCATCAATGGGAGTGCCCTCTCAGTTCGAATTAACGTGTCTTCACTAGATCCTCTAATTCGAACCCTAGACTGTGGCTGCTTCAATCTTATCTGTAGTGTAGACAGTAAAAGACTCAATTATGCCCTCAGATCATTTGTAAATGGTATAGCTGAAGGTGGAGCTGCATTATAAAGTTGTAAGATAAACATTTCAGAAGCATCTGAAGTGATATGGGTTCCTCAGCCTCCTATTCAGACGTGATTTAGGCACTTAAACCCAGATTATAAAAGGTCCTGATTTTAAAGGGAGTTATGTTCCAGATCTGACCTTTTGGAGCCTAAATCTAACTAAATGGCTACTAAGTGCCCAAGTCATTTTAGAAAATGAAATCCAGGTTCCTAAACCATTGTATATGCTTTTAAAAATGACTCTCCCCCCCCATCTCTTTTTGAAAATGTTTTTGTTCTCAATAATATCCTAGGTCAGTGAGCTTCAGGGGATAGCCAAGTTAGTCTGTTAGGGTATGTCTACACATCAAAGTTAATTCAAAATAACAGCCGTTATTTCGAATTAACTTTAATAGCATCTACACAGGCAAACCGCTATTTTGAAATAAAATCGAAATAGCGGGGTGCTTATTTTGAATTTGGTAAACCTCATTCTACGAGGAATAATGCCAAATTCGAAATAGCTAATTCGAAATAAGTGCTGTGTAGATGCTTATTCCAAAAAAGGGGGCCTCCAGCCCTTCCCAGTTTCCCCTGGTGGCCACTCTGGGCCAAACCAGGAAAACTCTTCTCCTCTCCCTCAGGCCCGGAGCCCTTAAAGGGGTAGACTCTGGCCACACTGTATGCCAGAGACAGGCCTGCCAGCAGTCGCTGCCCCTCACCCAGGGGCCAGAGAATGAGCTGGGCAGCCAGTGCCAGCCAGCTGTCCCCCACCCAGTCCCCCAGCTCCCAGGAGCCAGCCAGGGGCTGGAGACGGCGGGCGCCCTCCTGGACTAGTGTGGAGACCATGGACCTCATTGAGGTTTGGGGGGAGGCCTCCAATGTCCATGATCTCCACACTAGATGGAGGAACGCTGCCGTCTACGGACACATAGCTGGCACCATGGCCACCAAAGGCCACATGCGCACACAAGAACAGGTGCGCATGAAGATCAAGGAGCTGCGGCAGGCGTACGCCAGGGCCACTCAGGGCAGCTCCTCAGCAGGGGCAGACACCTGCCCCTACTTCGACGCCCTGGACCACATCATGGGGGGCGGGATGGTCCGTGTCACCCCGGGGGGCAGTGATCCAGGACCGGAGGGCCCTGACCAGGGCGCAGAGGAGGAGCTGCCACAGAGAGTGCCACGCCGGCTGGACCCCGAGCTGTCCCAGCAGCGGAGTCACCAGGGTCATCCGGGGAGGCCACACCGTGTAAGTGCCATCACTGTACCCTTCCCGGGGGGGGGGGAGACCAGGGACCGCGCGCATGGGCCTTGCTTACTACAGATCATGCAGCAACCTGTGCACATGCAAGCACATGCCCAGCCAGCCCTGGGCAGGTGGCTCCAGCTGCCTGCCATACAGGGGCTGTAGCCTGATAGCCACACACGTGTGTGAAGAGACCTGACATGCTCCTGACCCCAGGGCGGGACACAGCAGGATGCCCTCCCTTCACAAGCCCCCTCTACACAGAGGCAGGGGACATCTCCCCCCCACCTTGGCCGCACTATACACAACACAAGGGCATGGGTGCGGTCTCGGGGCAGCTCCCACTCTCGGGGATAGCCGGACATTCCAACCATAGGCTCTGTGCAAGCACAGCGGCTCTGACAGTGTAGGGCACGGTGATCCTCACCTCACAGAGGGTAGCTGGGCTTCACCCACTGCGTCCCCAGGGAGAACTGACCACTTCTCTTCTTTCTCCACAGCTGCACCAGCTGCGCGTGCAGGGTGCACCACCCTGCCCGGGACATCCTCCCACACCTGTGGGCTCAGCAGGTCCACCGCAACACTGCAGAGGTACCGAGACCAGCATCTGGGGGCATTGCAAGCCCTGCACCTCACCATGGAGCAGTGGGTGCAGGACGAATGGGAGTTCCGGCAGGAGCTGCTTGCCCAGGGTCGTGCCATCTGTGCCCATCTGCAGACCCTGGTGCAGAGTGTGCTGCCTCGTGCCACTCCAGCACCTGCTGCCTCCCCAGCTCCCACTCCTCCTCCCTCCTTCTCCCCTCCTGCCTCTCCTCCTCAACCTCCACACCTCCTCCTCAATCTCCACACCCCTATATCAACCTCCACACCTCCTTCCATCCCCCAGGACGCCGAGGCCCCTGCACCCACCATTCTGGGAGACAGTTGGCCCGGCGAGACCCCATCCCTGAGCCCTGAGCTTCCCCTCCCCCTTCTTAGCCTTGCTTCCCCCTTTTAGCTCCCTCCTCCCAGTTCCCCCCCTCTCCTCCCCTCCCCTCTCCTGCCTCCTTTCCCCAGTCTCCCCAGAGTTTCATACCTCTCCCCCCCCCAGTTTTGTTAAATAAGCAGAGTTTATATTTTTGAAAATACGTGTATTTTATTTGACATCAGGAAGGGGGGCTAGGGAGGGGTAAGTGGAAGGAAGTGAGGGAGGAATGAGGCACAAGCCCCCAGTGGGGCAGACCAGGGAGGCTCTTAGTGCTCCTCAGGGTGGAAACTCTCCCGCAGGGCCTCCTGGATACTGACTGCCCCCGATGGACCTCCTGGATGGCAGCCTGAAGAAAGTGCAGCCAGGCTTGCAGCAATGCGTCCACGAGAAGCACCAGAGTGCCCAGAGGCAGCTCTGGCTCCATGTTGCAGAGTGCTGTAGTGTCCCGAGTGAGGGCAACCAGAGCATGCAGAGACAAAATGCTTTGCTGTCCCTCATCGAAGTAGACAAAATGCTGAAGTGGGCTGTGCCCATGAAAGCTCATGATACCATCTACATGTTTTGTTAGTCTATAAAGTGCTACCAGACCATTTGTTGTTTTTTTCTAGGTCAGTGAATACTGCAGTTGTATTATTCATTTTGTGAAGAATTTCCTTCAATTTCAGTGAATGACTCCTATTCTTTTATCAATTTATCTATCTAGGTGGAGGTTCAACCTTTCTAGTCTGGCATTCTCTGCCTGGCAACAGCTGTGGTCAGATGTCCACCTAGTTAGCCAGATGTTCATTTATAATGGCTGTGGCCAAGTTTCCCTCAATCCCATGAAGTCCTGGCTCTCAGTGTTCTGTGCTGTTATTTAGCTCTAATTTACCCCTAAATGTCTTATCACAGCTCAGTAAGGAGTGAAAGTATTGGTAATGTTGTTGGTATTGACAACATGTGGTCCTGCAAATTCTCTGGTTCAGCACTGGCCAAGTTCAGAGGCCAATTGTTGTAATTATGTTTTTGTTGGTTTTCGTCATTATATTTCACTTCCAGAAGGTCAACAGTCTGGCTAGCTGGCTTACCTTGTAATGCAAAAATAGATAGATAGATATGAATATTACACCATTCTCTCTCCCAATCAAATATCCACGGGCTTCTTATTTGTCAATTAATAGAATTTAAATATTTACCACTTAGTATTTTAGTAATTTCATTATGGGACAGGACCCTCTAAGAGTTTTTTCTTTAATTTCAGGAATAACAATTTGTTGTGTGTGTTGTGATACACTGACTGACTTTGAATGTGATATCAATGCCTTTCTTTTTTTATTGATTTGCTTTTTGACCTTGTCCTTCCTTAGCAAATTTAGTTTTATCCACAGTTTAACATTTTGCTCATGAGCTGTACACCCCATGCCAACTTTAAGCATGGTGTTAAAGCTGCTTTGTAGAACAGGGATAGAAAAATGCAGTGTAAGAATAAGAAGACTAACTGTTAGGCACATTGAAGTAAGATTTTCAGATGCTGGTATCCCCAAAAAAGGTCACTGCCATCCACTGGAAAGCAGATATTCCATCAAATGAAAAATGTGTCATTTCAAGTTTTTCTACATTATTCTCACCATTGGTAGGCACAGAAGAGTCAACCCCACAAGATTTGTTTCAGCAACTACTTCAGGATTTCAATTCTAAAAAAAATATGACTATGAAATTTCACTTATCAATAGCAGTTTAATTTCTAGTTTAAAAATGACCCTATGGTGAATCCTCTTAACAGAGGTTAGTCCTAGATCTTTGTCAAACTCCATTTTGATTTTGTGCATTCCACTTCCTGAAAGTTTCCTTTCAGTTTCAACTAGATACTACTAGATTGTATTTAGTGTACATTCTTCTAACACACCAATGATATTCATCTTGACTTCTTGTTTGAAATTATTGAATAATTTTGCTGCCTGCTGTTAAGATAGCTGACAAACTAAACCCCAGAAATGGCTGCATTTCAGTGGTGGGTGAGGAAACATTCCCACTGCACATGTGATGAGTAAACTTATTACTACTTGGCAAAAAGTCTAACTGCAAGGAAAAAAACCCTTCCCTTTTGTATAAGGGTTATATGCAAATAATATTGAAAAGTAAGCTAAATATGTCAAATTAAATATAATTATTTCAGGGGATTTCTAAGTATGCAGACACTATCAGTGAACTGCTTTCTGTGTGCATGAGCATATGTGGATATTTACAACCTCCTGCTTCTTTTCAAAGGGTTCACAAAGTTTACAGCAAATTTTCTATACATTCACCTAGTGTTAAAATGCTACACATCCTTCAGAACTGGGTATCCTCAGTTAGAGGTGCTTTGCAATGGGATCTTTTAGTCACATCCACTGAATGTGGATAAAATACATCTTCCTCCTAACTAGACAGTATGTTACATATTCATTCACACATCCTATTTTTAGTAGATTTCTGTAGATCTTTATCCTTTGCAGACATTTTTGTAGAAAAGTTTGTAAAGCATTTTAGGAAGAAGAACAGGATAATAATTAAATGTAGTTATGGGTCAAATTTTACAGAAAAAATGCAGGAGTGCTTTCATACGCAAAACTTCATACACAACTGTGCACCTAAAGTATGTACTATTACCATGATTGTGTACAGAATCATGGCAACTGCATAAACACATTTACAAATCCAACAGGTCATTTGAATGTATAAACATTCTGTGGCTACATAAATACAAACATCATGACTATTTCTGGAGATTAAACCAAATATGTTCTGATCCAAAACAAACTGCCATTTAAAGTCATCACTCCATTAGCTAAAGCTAAGTAGCAGGTTCTTAAACTCAGTCACCGATGTGGACCAGTAATAGAGAGGTAGCCATGTTAGTCTGATCTTGATAAAACAAAAGGAAAAAAATATGTAGCACTTTAAAGACTAACAAGATAGTTTATTAGGTGATGAGCTTTTGGTCTGCCCCACAAAAGCTCATCACCTAATAAACTATCTTGTTAGTCTTTGATGTGGACCAGTCACTAATGGGAGATACAATCATATATATTCAGCCAGGGAATTACATATGCTCTTTTATTATGACTGCAGGTGCAACTGTGGTAATAGCATATGCAATGTAGTTGCACTTCTATAATTTGTAAATTGTGTAATAGTGTAAATGTTCAGAATATTTTAGAAATCAAAGGTGCTGACTCCACCATGAAGATTTTGCACACTTGTATAATTCTGCATTCACAATTGCCCTTTTATTCCCTGACAGTTGCCCCTTTTATTTAGTGGTGAGTCAAGGTCTGATTTCCCACAGTGGCTTTCATGCAGTGTCTGTTTAGTCCAAAGTCCTTGATATCAATAGAGTGATGATCAATGATTTCATTGGGCTTTGGCTTAGGCCCATGTTGGTATATATATCTCATAGGTTTCTATAGACCGATAGGTAGTTGATATTTCCCTAACAATGTTTCTTCAATGTCTATTCTTACAATAAAGTGGTAATTGCTACACAGCAAATAGAAGCCATGCATCTACATTCTGAGCTATCTGAACACTAAATATTATTTTTCCACCAAAAGTACAGTATCTGTAAATTTCTATTGACCTGAAGGGAAAAAAGAAGAAAGCTGCAAGTACGAATTGATAACTAATGGGAAAATGCAGCAGATTCAAATTAAAGCATGAAGATGAAGAAACAGGTTTTATGAAAAAAAAACAAACAAACCATACTTAACCACTACAATTGGCCAATGAATCACAGCATTAGGTAGGTTTGAAGAAACTATACAGATGGACTAGTTTTTTCTATTTACATCTGTGGTGGGCTATGACAATGTTACCTTCAAATATTACACCATGGAATGGCTGAGGGAGAAAAAAAGAATTCATTCAAGGTGATGTATTAAAGCATGACCTTCTCTATTAGGGCACACAATGTGGAACCATTAACGTGACAGATTAATATTCAAGCTAAAATATCTTGTCCATTTATTCTACTCTTCTTCTATCTCTGCATAAACAGCAGACACAAATGTATTGCTTCACAGTTCTTTGACTGGGAAAAGTAAAATGAACTTATTAGTAAAGTGAATTCACAAGTACCTGAAGGGAAAATTTACTATTTTAAAGACTGAAGATTCCTATAGCTATCAAATAACACTTTTTGGTCTCTTCTCTTCCCACCTGTGAGCCACATACATATTTTGTAACTTCCAAGTAGAATTACTCAATAAATATATATATATTTTCAATCTACAAATCTTCCATCAAAACTTCAAGTACGGGAGTACTGAATAAGTAAGAGCTGTAACATTTTCCCATTAGACTAGGAAATCTTTCTTATTATTTTTTGTTTGCAGTAGAAGTGTCTAGAGGCCTCTACTAAGGGGAGGGACCCATTATGCTAAGGAAGTACACATACACATAGTAAAGATTTTTTTTCCCCTGAAGAGCTTATACTTTAAACAGACAAGCTAGACAATGAGTGAAGAAACTATTGTTATCCCATTTCACAAGTGGCAAGCTGAAGTAAAAAGAGATTAAATAATTTGTCTAGGAGGAAGTCTACTGCACAGCGAGGGAAAAACCTGGTTAGAAAATGTTGACATTTTATTGAAAAACTGTCAAAAATCAGCTGACAACTCCCTAAAACAAAAAATAAAACAAACAAAAAATTGGCTGAAAATTACATTTTCCCCACATTTCTGATGAAAAACAGCAAACTATTTTCTAAGTAAGTTAGGTCTAGATGGCAACATTTTTGCGGAAAAAGCTACACAAAATGCACTCCGCATTTTGCATAGCTTTTTCCACTTTTTTTTCAGAAGAGGCTTTTAGAGGAGCCCTTATTCCTCATGAAACGAGGAATACAGGGCTCCCTGAAAGAACGCGTTTGCTCTTCCATGAAAAAAAGTGGAAGAATGAACACATTCCCTGGACACGGTGGGGTTTTTCTGGTATACCTCCAGTATCCCCTCAGTGTAGACATAGCCTAAGCGGGAACTTTTGGTGAAGTTTTTCATCTACAAAAAAAAATTGAATTGTCCAACAAAAAAGTTTCAGTAGAATATTTTCAACCAACTCAGCTCAGAAATCAAATCAAGCCCTCCTAATTGCAAATTGGAACATTACTTAAGATTGCAGAATTTTTGTGAATATACAGCAAGAAATTGCTATTGTCCTATAAAATTGGAAATAAGAAAAAATCTTCTCTTTTCTCAGGATTGTTAAATATAATCGTTATTATAGATTTCATGATGCACAAGGAGATTCAGGACTTTTCCAAAGTGGAACAGAACCTTAGCTGAGCAAGACTAGTGTCTATCCTGAGCAGTAATCTATTCATACTTCAGGTGAACAGCCTCCTTACTATAGTTAACTGAGAAATCCTATGCCAAGAACTTGTAGCAGGTGGAAGTGCCATCTGATCTGAATTGACTGTCAGCTTGTGAAATTTCAATCTGACAGTCCTGGCCTAGACACTCAGGTAACATAAATCATTATAGCTCTATTGAAATCAATGGATCTTTCCTGATTTACATTAGCTGAAAATATATTTAAAAGTAATTATCACATGCCCTTAATGGAATACTCTAATGAATGGTAAATTTGAAAGTTAACCTACTTTGGCACTAAATCTTACCAACATGGTTTGGCTTCCCTTGGGCATTTCCAATATCCCTTTACCATTATCATCTAAAATATCCTAAAATGCTGTCATCTACAATGTTTTTCATCATTCCTCCCATAACTGAGTAGAAAAAGAGACACCTAATATTAGCATACTAAAACATGAACATTCTGATAGGAATTAACACTATTTGGCTTATGGGGAGTTCATAGTATGTTGCCCTACTATTTTAAAATAAATCCACATAGCTTAAATTGTGTTTATAACAATCAGATAGTAAAAGATCTTGAGGAAAGGTCCCCAGATCATAAGGCAGACCAGAAGGATGAATTGTCAAAGTAAGTCAATTTTAGGTCTTAACAATTTTGACAGTGTCCCCTTAAAATGATTCGATTTACCATCTGCCTGTCAATTGGCTGAGGTGAAGTCTGCCAAGGGATTGCTTAATCACTGAGTGTCTTTCTGTGGTCTTTAACTGTGTGCATAGATGTGAGCTGGAAGGAAATACATTAAAGGGAGCATTTATTAACTCGAAGAGTGATTTGTTATGTTAATGGACCCATCACTTGCCATATGACAGAGGATTATATTTTTATAAATCATGGCAAATGTGGTCTATGCTTGAGGTATTTGGTACCCATTCTTTACAACTACTTACCAAAAGGACAGTCAGTATAGGATGGCCATAACAGGATGGTTTTCTGAGGCAAGACTGCCAACTTTGTGGCCAACTAAACTAGAATGCTATTTGTACAAGTTTAGGTTATATGGGTTTTGAAACTAATACACTTTACCAGTGTACTATGAGTAAAAACCTCTTAACATTTCACTACCATAGAGATTTTTGTCATTAACATGGTAAAGGGAAAGGCTGGTGGGCGTGTGTGGAAAAAAGCATGTGTATGAGAGAGAGGTTTTGATTGATTTCTGACAAAGGTAAGCGGTGCTAATGACTCACTTCCCTTCGAGGGCTGAAAATATTTTTTACCAGAGATACAGTTGGTCAAATTTATGTATACAGAGAGTGCTGAGCTTTGGAAATAATGTCCAAAGAACAATGCTCAACATAAATATTAATTCAGGCTTTTCCACAGTAAAACAGATACAGAAAGCCTTATTGTACTTCTAATTCCAAAAGTTATGGGACCCTACCGTATGAATGGATATGAGCATCATGGCCAGTTTAAGCACTGCAGCTGCCAATCACATATTTGAGAACATGTCTGCTAAATCTGGTTTGTAGCATGATAGGATTATATTTATGAGAACATGGATAATTGTACACAAATAAGCGTTTTTCTACATACTTGTGAGTATTCATTGCAGAAGGACTTTTACATCAGATACCGCCTTTTTCCAATCTGGGATTTAGGTGCACAGCCAAGTAGAGTAGCCTTTTTTGAAAGTAGGAGAAAAAAAAAATTGAACATGTCCCCAAGTTTCCTAGGCCTGAGGAATATCTTTCTGAAGTGTTCCCACGCACCAACTCTTCTTGCCAGCTTTTCAAACCCATTTTGCAGACCCAATTGTATTAAATTAGTATGCAAATATTTGGGGTTGCTTATGTGAGACAAATCTAAATGTACATACCTCTGGAGCCTCACGACACTTTCACACCAAACATCTTTAAATTAGAACAAAACGAAAATTCCATTAACCATTCATTAATGTTCATCACATTTTAGCAGGCTCTGCAGTTATTCTTATGTTGAAATCAGAAATGAACCTGAGCTAAAACTTCTGCACTTTGTGAGTGTTTAAAAGCTGAATCTAGACTGTCACAGAACTTGTCAGCTAGACTCTTTTTCTGTGATGAGCCAAACCAAAAAAATCTGAAGACCCTCAGACCACATGTAACCCAGAGACACTGAGACCACTGATAAGTGAAGTCTGCTCTACAGCATTAGTTGAGAGACAGTTGGCTTTTAGATTATTCTATAGAAGCACATGGAATCCTATTTTGGATCTTCATTTTGTAGGTTGGGTCTCTTTTTGAACTGCAGCTAATTTAGACCTGAATTATAACTTTAGTGGGGGTAGAGCTTAGTTGTGCTGCCCCATGAGATACCAGACTATGATTCTCTTAGGGTACATCTAAACTGCATGCTTATTTCAAAATAAGCTATTCCAGAAGAAATACTCCAAAATAGTTTATTTCATAATAGCATATTTACACTACATGGAAGACTCAAAATTAGTCCGAGGCAGGCTTCCCTAATGTGGATGTGCTACCTCAATTTAGAGCTCCAGCAGGCATTGGGGAGTAATTACTTTGAATGACCCTGGGGAGGAGCTATTTCGAAATAGCAGCAGTGGAGCGTCCACACTACTGCTATTCCGAAATAGCTATTTCAGAATAAGCGTTATTCCTTGTGGAATGAGGAAGTCAGAATAAGCCGTCCATTATTTCGAATTTATTTTGAAATAACGGAATTGCTGTGTTGACACCCGCATTGTTATTTTGGAAAAATATTTTGAAATAACAAGCGCTGGACAACATGTTGAGAGGGAGGAGCAAAACCAAGTCTCCTCCCACTCTTGCCTCTTCCTGCTCACATTGCGACCACAAGAGAGCACCCTATGATGCTCACCTCATCATGCTGAATCCTGTTAGGTTCATGGCCCAAACAGGGTAGTAAAGGGAATCCTGAGTCCTTTTGTTTCCCTGTGTGTAGAGGAAGTGTATATGGTAATTTTGCCTTTAGATATTTGCCAGATAGCTGCACCGGCACAGGAGCTAGCAAACAGAGCTGTAAACAGGGGATTTTGAGTGGGAGTTTGTAAAGGGAGTTTGGATATTGGGACTTGTTTGGGGTTTGTTTTTGCCGTGGGGGTGTTTTGGTTTGTTTTTGTGTTCGCTGGATTTTGGTGAGAAAGCAGATAAAACACAGAGGCAGTAGTGACCATGGCCCAAGTAATAGAGAACACAAGGAGGATGATTGGATGTGACAGCTGAGGGATGTACATGATTCTGGAGGGGTTACCTGAAAGGAGTTTTGTTTGCATGAAGTGCCGCCTGATAGAGCTGATGGAAGAAAAGATCCGAGGATTGAAGATGCAGGTGGAAACTCTGGTCGAGTTTAGAAGGGGGTTTGAGCAGATGATGGAGCAAAGGCATGACATGGCTGAAGGGGAAAGCTTAGATATGCAGATGGAAGCAGGATCAAGGGCCTCGGAGGGGGGACTGCTGGGCGAAGAAAATGGACAGTGGAAGCATGTGACTAAGAGAACCAAGCAGAGGAAAAGATGGGTCAGTGAAGGAGAAAGAGCTCAAGAACAGGTATGCGGAGTTGGAGAATGAAGAAGGGGTACAGCAGGTGGACAATGAAGATGGAAGGGTAAGGAAGAAGAGAAGAGTGGCTAGTCCCATAGATAAAGGAAGAGTCAATGGAGACAACACCAATAATGAGCATCAGGAGGATACAGGATGGGTTGAAGAGGATTACAAGGGAAAACAGGAATGGAAAGGACTTGCAGCCAGAGGAAGCAAGAGATAGACCAGAGAATCGCACTGTCACCAGGAAAAGGCAAGTCTACGTGATTGGGGACTTGTCACGTTACTGGATTTTGAGGGGAGCAGCCAGATCACTGCTGCACCCATGGGGGGGTGTTGGCCCCAAAAATGATATAAAAGGGGGCTATGTGAGGTGTTGAATAGAAGCTTACTGTCTGCTAATCCTGTGTACGCTGTTCGTGTGATTGTATAATGCCTGTGTGTGAAATTATAAGCATGTACTTTGTATGGATACTGAATATTTCCCTGCATGTGGTTGAGCATTGGGCAGAGCCCGGCCTATGGACATGCTAATTTGCGAGGCTCTGAGGGACAATGGCTCTCAATGGGCCAAGGACACACCTAAAGAATGAAGGCTGACACCTGAGGGCTGCCAGCAGGGAACACAGGGATAGGCCGCTGGCCAGGTGACCTGCTGCAGCCAAGAAAAGACCAGGAAGGATGTAAAAAGAGTCCACGTGGTCGACTCCATCTTGGTACTCAGCTCAGCACTTCATCCCAGAGGCAGCAATGCAGGGATCGAAGGGCCGGAAGGAACTGTGGACCCATCCTGATCCTAGGATGCACAACAAGGACTTTTAAGCCAGCAGCTGTAACATCTCTGCTAGAGCCTGCATCGAGAACTGGGAGATTCGATGCATGTAATGTACTATCCTTTAACAACCTTACTCTCATGCTTTTCTTTACTGTAGTAATAAACCTTTAGAAGTTAGATGCTAAAGGATTGGCTCAGCATGATTTGTGGGTAAGATCCAGAGGGTAAATTGACCAGGGATCTGTGGCTGGTTTCTTGGAACCAGACAGAACTTGTTCGGGGTAGGTGGGGTTGGGTTCTGAGACCCCCCCCCCACCGGTGTATGAGGCCCGGGGCCATCTGGGGCACGGATATTGCTGGGGTGTCGGAGGGGTTTTGCTCGTGAGGCTTCAGGCAGGCTGCTGAAGCGCTCTGTGGGACTGGTTTGTGGCCTGTTTGGGAAGGTCACCAGTCTGGGGGCTGTAAGGAGCCCCGAATTTGAGCAATTCACCCTGAGCGGACGCCCTCAGCTGTGCCCAGACCGGCCCGGCCCGGCCCATCACAGGACTCCTTATTGAGAAGAATAGATAGGCCTGTAACCAGAGCTGATCCAGAGAATAGAAGGGTGTGCTGTCTGCCAGGTGCTAAGATACAGGATGTGGAACTGAGGTTGAAGAGGATCCTAAAGGGAGCGGGAAAGAATCCACTGATCATCCTTCATGTAGGAACAAATGATACGGCTAGATTCTCGCTGGAACTAATCAAGGGAGACTATGCCAGGCTGGGGAAGATGCTTAAGGAAATCGAGGCTCAGGTGATCTTTAGTGGGATTCTGCCTGTTCCTAGAGAAGGGCAACTAAGATGTGACAGGATTATGATGCTCAATAGATGGCTCAGACAGTGGTGCTATAAGGTGGACTTTGGGATGTATGGCCACTGGGAGGCATTCATGGACAGAGGACTGTTCTCTCGAGATGGACTTCACCTAAGTAGGGAGGGAAATAGACTTTTAGGATGGAGGCTGGCACAACTGATTAAGAGAGCTTTAAACTAGGAATTTGGGGGAGACGGTTGGGAGATGTCCAGGTAATCTCTACGCCGGATTTTAGCATTGAGAGGGAGGAAAACGAAGTATGAAAGGATATAGCTGGGGGTAGGAGAATGGACATGAGGAAGGGTACAGTGGATACTAGTCTAATAGGTCATATTGGAGGTACAATGTCCATGCCAAATTGGGTAAAGAATGTGAGTGAGGCCAAACAGCAAAAATTAAGATGTTTGTACAACAACGCGAGGAGCCTAGGTAACAAAATGGAGGAACTAGAGCTATTGGTCCAGGAAGTGAAACCAGATATTATAGGAATAACAGAAACATGGTGGAATACTTGGCATGACTGGAGTACAGGTATTGAAGGGTATGTGCTGTTTAGGAAAGACAGAAATAAGGGTAAAGGTGGTGGAGTAGCATTGTATATCAAAGATGAGGTAGATTGTAAAGAAATAAAAAGTGATGGAATGGAGAAGACAGAGTCTGACTGGGCAAAAATCACATTGGGGAAGAAAACTATCAGATCCTCCCCTGGGATAGTGCTTGGGGTGTGTTATAGACCACCGGGATCTAATTTGGATATGGATAGAGACCTCTTTAATGTTTTTAATGAAGTAAATACTCATGGAAACTGCGTAATCATGGGAGATTTCAACTTTCCAGATATAGACTGGAGAACAAGTGCTAGTAATAATAAAAGGGCTCAGATTTTCCTAGATGTGCTAGCTGATTAATTCCTTCATCAAGTAGTTGCTGAACCAACAAGGGGGGATGCCATTTTAGATTTGGTTTTGGTGAGTAGTGAGGACCTCATAGATGAAATGGTTGTAGGGGACAACCTTGGCTCAAGCGATCATGAGCTAATTCAGTTCAAATTAAATGGAAGGATAAGCAAAAATAAATCTGAGACTAGGGTTTTTTGATTTCAAAGGGGCTAACTTTAATAAATTAAGGCAATTAGTTAGGGAAATTGATTGGACTAAAGAATTTATGGATCTAAAGGCAGAGGAGGCCTGAGATTATTTTAAGTTAAAGTTTCAGAAGCTATCAGAAGCCTGTATCCCAAGAAAGGGGAAAAAATTTATAGGCGGGTGTTTTAGACCACGCTGGATGAGCAAGCATCTCAGAGAGGTGATTAAGAAAAAGGAGAAAGCATATAAGGAGTGGAAGATGGGAGGGACCAGCAAAGAAAGCTACCTTATTGAGGTTAGAGCATGTAGGGACAAAGTGAGAAAGGCTAAAAGTCATGTAGAGTTGGACCTTGCAAAGGGAATTAAAACCAATAGTAAAAGGTTTTATAGCCATATAAATAGGAAAAAAACAAAAAAAGAAGAAGTAGGACCGCTAATCACTGAGGATGGAGTGGAGGTTAAGGATAATCTAGGCATAGCCCAATATCTAAACAAATACTTTGCTTCAGTCTTTAATGAGGCTAATGAAGAGCTTAGGGATAAGGGTAACATAACAAATGGGAATAAGGATATGGAGGTAGATATTACCATATCCGAGGTAAAAGCCAAACTTGAACAGTTTAATGGGAGTAAATTGGGGGGCCCAGATAATCTTCATCCAAGAATATTAAAGGAATTGGCACATGAAATTGCAAGTCCATTAGCAAAAATTTTGAATAAATCTCTAAACTCAGGGGTTGTACCATTTGACTGGAGAATTGCTACTATAGTTCCTATTTTTAAGAAAGGGAAAAAAAGTGACCCGGGTAACTATAGGCCTGTTAGTTTGACATCTGTAGTATACAAGATCTTGGAAAAAATGTTGAAGGAGAAAGTAGTTAGGGACATTGAGGTTAATGGCACTTGGGACAAATTACAATATGGTTTTCAGAAGGTAGATCATGCCAAACCAACCTGATCTCCTTTTTTGAGAAAGTAACAGATTTTTTAGATAAAGGAAATGCAGTGGATCTAATCTACCTCGATTTTAGTAAGGCATTTGATACAGTACCACATGGGGAATTATTGGTTAAATTGGAAAAGATGGGGATCAATATGAAAATTGAGAGGTGGATAAGCAACTGGTTAAAGGGGAGACTACAGCCGGTCATACTGAAAGGTGAACTGTCAGGTTGGAGGAAGGTTACTAGCGGAGTTCCTCAGGGATCAGTTTTGGGGCCAATTTTATTTAATCTTTTTATTACTGACCTTGGAACCAAAAGTGGGAGTGTCCTTATAAAACTTGCGGATGACACAAAGTTGGGAGGTATTGCCAATTCAGAAAAGGATCGGGATATCGTACAGGAAGATTTGGATAACCTTGTAAATTGGAGTAATAGTAATAGGATGAAATTTAATAGAGAGAAGTGTAAGGTTATGCATTTAGGAATTAATAACAAGAATTTTAGTTATAAGCTGGGGACACATCAGTTGGAAGTAACGGAGGAGGAGAAGAACCTCGGAGTCCTGGTTGATTATAGGATGACTATGAGCCGCCATTATGACATGGCTGTGAAAAAGGCTAATACGGTCTTGGGATGCATTAGGCGAGGTATTTCCAGTAGGGATAAGGAGGTGTTAGTGCCGTTATACAAGGCATTGGTGAGACCTCATCTGGAATACTGTGTGCAGTTCTGGTCTCCCATGTTTAAGAAGGATGAATTCAAATTGGAACAGGTACAAAGAAGAGCCACTAGGATGATCCGAGGAATGGAAAGCCTGTCTTATGAAAGGAGACTCAAGGAGCTTGGCTTGTTTACCTTAACCAAAAGAAGGCTGAGGGGAGGCATGATTGCTCTCTTTAAATATATTAGAGGGATAAATACCAGGAGGAGAGGAATTATTTAAGCTTAATACCAATGTGGACACAAGAACAAATGGATATAAGCTGGCTAGTAGGAAGTTTAGACTTGAAATTAGACGAAGGTTTCTAACCATTAGAGGAGTGAAGTTCTGGAACAGCCTTCCAAGGGAAGTAGTGGGGCAAAAGACCTATCTGGCTTCAAGATTAAGCTAGATGGGTTTATGAAGGGATGGTTTGATGAGATAACATGATCTTGGTAACTAATTGACCTTTCATTATCAGTGGTAAATAGGCCAATGGAGGGATGATAGGAGTTACTATAGAGAACTTTTCCTGGGTGTCTGGCTGGTAAGTCTTGCCCACATGCTCAGGGTTCAGCTGATCGCCATATTTGGGGGCAGGAAGGAATTTTCCTCCAGGGTAGATTGGCAGAGGCCCTGGAGGTTTTTTGCCTTCCTCTGTAGCATGGGGCACAGATCACAGTTGGAGGATTAGCTGCATCTTGGGGTCTTTAAACTATTTGAAGGCTTCAATATCTGAGATATAGGTGAGAGGATTATTTCAGGAGTGGGTGGGTGAGATTCTGTGGCCTGCATTGTGCAGGGGATCAGACTAGATGATCATAATGGTCCCTTCTGACCTTAAAGTCTATGGCTGCGTCTAGACTGGCATGATTTTGGGCAAATACTTTTCACGGAAAAGTTTTTCTGTTAAAAGTATTTGCACAAGAGAGTGTCAACGCTGGCACGGATGCTTTTGCGCAAAAGACATCTTTTGCGCAAAAGCATCCGTGCCAGTGTAGATGCTCTCTTGCACAATAAAGCTCCAATGGCCATTTTAGCCATCGGGCTTTCTTGCGCAAGAAATTAACATTCCTGTCTACACTGGCCCTCTTGCATAAGTATTCTTGCGCAAGAGGGCTTATGCCTGAGCGGGAGCATCAGAGTATTTGCGCAAAAAGCACTGATTTTGTACATTACAAAGTCGGTGTTCTTGCGCAAATACTCGCAGCCAGTGTAGACAGGCGGCAAGATTTTGCCAGTCTAGACGCAGCCTATGAGTCTATGAGCCTATGAGAAAACATTCCAATGGTAAGTGTAAGGAGGGATGTTTGGTTTGAGAAGAAATGAGCAGACTGGTGCTCTTTTTCTCTCTCATGCTCTCTGTTTTAGAGCTGAGTTTGGTCTATTAATGTTTAATTATTAAGCAAATTCAATTACCATCTGCTGTATCATGTCTAAATTACTATTTTGGAAATATCTGTTGAGAAGGAATCATGTCTAAAATAGTTATTTTGTACAAAGCAGCCAAGCTCTGAATGTTATCCCACTATCATCTACAGCATTTTCACTCACACAAATAATAAATATGCCTTCTTGCTGCTAATTTGGTCTATAACCATCCCCAGTACTCAAGTGCCAGGACTCTAGTGATTTAGCTTACTCTGATCTGCTTCTCTGATACTGGTGATTACAATTCTAGACAAAATAATAACAAACAAAAAGATAGGGTTACTTTTATCATAGACCTTATTAAATTATTGCACATCTACTTTCCCCAGGAAATTCAATTAATTATTTAGCAAACAACCACTTGCTATTGGTTACATGTCCATCATTTTTAATGTAAAAAAAAAAAAAAAAAAATAGAGTCATTCCAAAATACAGTGCAGACAAGACAAAATTTGGACTACATTTCTGGGCCAATGAAACAAAGGAGAAAAAGAGTAATTATAACAGGGACTCTGCTTGCTTGTTCTTGCAACATATGACTGAAATCATATGACAGATAAGAAACATGTGACATATACCTCTGTCACCTGTAAAACAAAGAAAACCGGTAAGAAAGACAAAACAATACAATGACTTTTGGGTTTCAATTACATCTTAGAAGACCAAATTTATCATTATTCCTCTTGTATATTGTAGTGCCACCATAAACTTATCATCCTATCTTTAAACAGTTCCAGACACTTATATTTAGGTTTGGAATAATTGGATTTGTATTGATAAATATGTATAAACATCAATTTCACCACACACAAACAAACTGACAAAAATGTTTCTATTGATAATAATTTAAATTTAAAGCTAGACTTATTATGAAAAATGCTGCTTAAAAACTTAGTGGAATCTCACCTTAATTGTGTGTAAAACATGTTGTAATGGATGCCATATGAAGCATGTATTTACCTGTGCTAAAAGAGCTGACCTGGAAGTTAGCAGAGCTGGAGGTGCAGATAAAGTTTATTATAAGCATTAATAAAGCTTTAACTTTTTGAATCTCAGTGTCTACTGTCATTAAATAATTATTATCTGATCTTTTCCCTCCACCCATAATTTTATTCAACCATACAAAAATAAATTGATTAGAAAAATTAAAAAGCCTTAAAAATTAACATCAATATTACCTACTTAACCTATAAAATATAAAAATTGAATTCTGCCAACTTGGTTCAATAAAAATATTACCTCGCTTTCCTTGTCTCTCTAACAAGCCTGCTTATAGTCAAATCAACCTGCACAGGACTGTATGAGGATTTTAAAGCAAGCATGGAAGCAGGGAATGTTCTAAATAATTTGATCATTTGAGTGATTATACTATTATGTTTCATTATTTTGCGGTGTAAGTGTCTGCTGCAAAGTTTACCTCATAGCTCTTGGGAAACCACAGAGAAATAATTTCAACCATTGTTCACCTTTCCAGGGCCCTTTTAGGCAGAACTGCTCTATTGTACTCCTTAGACATGTTTTCTCCAAAATTATAACAGTCAGCCTAGCTAAATTCAAGTGGATATATTCTTCACCTTCACTTCCTGATCTAAACAGTACTCAGCATGGTTTTCCTGAATAGCATTCAACAACTGCAGCATTCTAGCTAAGAGATGTCTGCATGTCAGTAGAACATGAAGTTATGTAGGTCCTAAGTAAGTATTGTGTCCCCCCAGACTGGGGGAATATTAATTTGTTTCCCCAAAACATGTACTAAATAAAATGTTATTGGCCGAAACATTCAGTCAGTGAATGCTCAGTTGAATGCTCTTTTTTTTCTGGAGTAAACTTTAAAATCACTATCCACCAAATTCATACCATGAACCTGTGTAGTGAGATGGAATGATCACCCAGTGACCTGGAGGGGGAGGAGCCCCTCCTAGAGCTCTGTGGGTGGAGACGGCCCTTTCCCATCACCTGCCCAGAAGTCAGGAGGTGGGGCTAGAGCTATAAAAGACCATCTCAGGAGCCCAGTCAGGCCCCAGACAGCAGAGGAGCCAGATGCCTGCCCCGCACTCCTGAGCCGGGAGATGGCTAAGGAGTTAGCAAAGGCTGAGGATTGGCCAGGATTGCCAGGCCAACAGATGGACTTTTATCTAAAGGAACTTTTGACCCTGCCACAGATTCCTGCCCACAACACCCCAGAGGACCTTCAGTGGAGTCAGGTATGCCCAAAGGGGGAGTCTGGAACAAGGGTGGAATTTCTGGAGGGTAGAGAGGACAGGAGCCATGCGCTCCGGGACACGGCTTGCTTTTCATCCTGTTCCCCAGATGCTAAGGGAGTGAAGGGGAAATTATTTGCATTCTATGCATGCCTTTCATACCTGCTGCTGATCTCCCTTCACCAGCTAGGTCTGAGAGGCATACACGGAATGCAAGCGCTTTCCCCTTCACTCCCTGAGTGTCTGAGAATGGGATGTGAAATAAGCTGCATCCCAGAGAATATGGCTACTGCCCCCTCTACCCTCCCAAAATTCCGCCCTTGGTTTGGAAGTAGCCCAGGGACAGGCTGACCCTAGTCTGGCTGAATAACAACCCATGACTGAGTCAGCATGCTGTGGTAGGATTCCCGCTGATCCAGTGGCAGACAAATCTGCCACTGTTAGGACTCTGGACTAGGACACAGAAGCGCTGGTAGGCCTGCTTCCCCCCACCACCCAAGACATGGGGTGGACGTCTCTCCCTCCCTCTGCAATTCTAGGTCAAGTGCTTGTGATTGTTGGCTCTCCACCAGAGTTAGGAGACCCGGTTGTTTGCTTGTAGCTCTACCCTGAACCGGGCCCTGGGCCTAAAGACTGTTGGCTTGGCCCAACTATATGCTTAAGCCCCTGAACTATTGTCACCTGCCCTACAGTAGGGCTCTGTGTATTAACTATTGGCTTGGCCCTGATCATAGGCCTGACCCCCTGGACTACTGTCACCTGTCCCGTGTGAGGTCTTGGTTTGTTTACTATTGGCTCAACCCAACCATAGGTCTGGGCCCTGGACTAGTGGCACAACTGATTCCCCGGGAGATACTGAGCAGGTCTAGTGAGCCCAGCAGGGGAGGAGCTTCACTTAGGGTATGTCTAGACTACATGGCTCCATCGATGAAGCCATGTAGATGAGTTTACTAGACATAGGAAAATGAAGCGGCGATTTAAATAATCGCTGCTTCATTTACATCAAAATGGCTGCCACGCTGTGCCGATCAGCTGTTTGGCAGCACAGTGCAGTAGTCTGGACGTGCTGCAGTCGACAAAGGAAGCCTTTGTTGACCGCTCCGTTATGCCTCGTGAAATGAGGTTTACCGGAGCGGTCAACAAAGGCTTCCCTTGTCGACCGCGGCGCATCCAGACTACCACGCTGTGCCGCCAAACAGCTGATCGGCACATCGCAGTGGCCATTTTGATGAAAATGAAGCGGCGATTATATAAATCGCCGCTTCATTTTCCTATGTCTAGTAAACTCATCTACATGGCTCCGTCGACAGAGCCATGTAGTCTAGACATACCCTTAGAGTCCTGGTGGATAACAACTTGATTTTAAAAATTATACTCAGAAAAGAAATAGCATGTGACTTATGTAACTAATCACAGCTAAGTAATACATCTTGAACTTCAGATTTTAAATGTTGGAAAGCAAACCATAAATTTATAAAAAATGTTATCAAATAACTGTCGATAATGCATAATAACTGTCAATAATGTATATATTTCAGTGACTGAAACCCCAAGACAACACACATTACAAAAACACAGAGAGCCCCAAAACTCTGAACTTTTCCCACTACCTCAAAAAAACCTGGATAAAATTATAGTTGCCAAACCTTGGTCTCTCAGTCCTTTTAATGTATCCGTACTGCAGTATATGGACCTTTTGATCTGAGTCTGCACTCTATATCCACAGTACAGAATGATTGTGATACTTGGGGTCTCACGTACTTCCCTAGCAATTTCTTGGAGCTGGGTCAAAGCTGCCTGCGGACCTAAGTGAGGCTGATTTGTGTTTGGATGGAAATGGGGTGTGAGTTCAAACATGAGACAGAGCAGGCTTAGTGTACATTTGTGGGTATTTAGACTGACATGGGGTATGGAGGGTATAGGTCTTCTTCCATCAGGCTAGGAACAATATATTAAGGTTTGAAATTGTTACATTTATTGTCAACTTAAGAGCAATGCACTGGGAGGGCAACATGATCTCTAAATAAGTCCAATGTTATGTTATTTAGGTTTGTCATCACTTATAGTGCAATTATGTCCATGCTTTCGGCAGCAGAATTTTAAAAAAAAATGTTGAGGTGCCTAACTCCAGCTCTGGGAAATCTCAGTTGGGAACCTACTTGCATCTTTAGGCATCTAAATTCCTTTAAATATCTGTCCGTACATGATTTGTCTAAAGGGGAAGTCTGTGACCTAGGCAGAAATTGAACTCAGGTCAGTTACAGGGCCTTCCCTATTAACCAATTCTTTCTCTTTCTCTACTAATCTTTGCAGTACCAATTGCTCCCTGACCTGCACTGCCACCAACAGCCTGGCTTGAGAGCTGAGTTTTCATATCCTCTGTTGAGCCGGGTATCACATGATGGCTGGCTCTTAATTAGCGACACAGTTGTGTTAATTACACACCTGTATTTATCTAATGTTTAATTAATCTCCATGTTATCCTGGTTCCTGCCCTATTGCTTAATGAGATAGGCATGTAGAACTGTGTTTGTCTCTCAAAAAAGGCAAACTCTATTGTGCTCTCTGATAGGACTTAAAATTCCTGCATTGGTTTTGAAATATGCATTGACAGAAACTTTGATAAATATTCTATATTGAGACAAGAATGCTCATATGTCTTATGCTTTCTATATTTCTCTTCCCTTGTTTTCTAGTCATAGGGAATATATTTGCATGAAAGCAAAGTCTTCATTAAATAGCAATAAACCTGAACCTGCTGCTGTTTTTTCCCTCCACTAATTTAGCATTTTTCTTATGGCACACCAGTGGTATGAAAGGAGACAGAAATCCAGCAAAAATAGCCCCTGGGAGAGCCAACATAATGCTCCATCCCACTTCCCTTTAGAGTAAGGAGTCTGCAGGGGTGGCACTGAAGGGAAGAGTGTGACTGAAGAAATTGCACTCCAGATATTCTCAGCTGTGGAATGGCCACTAGAGGCTGTTCTGCCTCATGAGACTAGCATATATAAAGCACAAAGAGGTGTTAAAGACAACTTTGACTCCAGCCTCAATTCTTGCACCAAAGAGCAGCTGTGTCAGAATGAAGAATCGGTCATGTAATCCTCTTCTTGTGATGTCAGATGTGATGATTAACTACTGTGGAAAGGGTTCTATTGACTTCAAATGAAAAATAAGCAGCAGGATCTAGTACACTACATGTCACAAAGATAGTGTTTCTATGACATCATCGTAGAGAGACAGTGTGTTGGTCAGTAAGTGGAATTTTCATTTTGTGGGAAAGTGTATGATTTTGAATTTTGTTTGACTGGAAAAAGAAATTTTGAAATTTCCCGTAGAATGAATTTTTGAGGGGGGAAGGTCATGTTTCAGATCCAATGAAGTGCTTCATTTTTATAAAATCAAATCAAATTTTATTTTGATTTTGACATAAAAGATTTTATATTATAAATATTGTTTTCTAAAGAAAATGTCAAAATTGACATGGTCCAATGGAACATTTTGACTGTGATAAATCCGTATTTTTCCATCTAAATTCTTTTTTAGCATTTCTCCTTCTCTCGTTCTCTCTCTTATACATCTAATTAGCAGAATTGACTTAAAGTGTTTCAAAGTTTTCCATGAGGACTCAGTGACTCTTCAGTGTCTGTATAAAATCTTCAGCTACAAAGCAGTATGAAAAGAAAATTCTGAATTAGCTTGAAATGGGAGCTTTAGGTAAATGAGTTGTGCATCCCTTAGAGTCTTAGAGCAGCATTCTCCTAGGTTCTCTGATAGCCAGCTGTACAATGGAGCGTGGCAGATCTTATTGAAAAAGGGGGAGAAAGGAATTAAGTTTATCATAGTACCAAATTAACTCTAATTTTTATTATTTAAATTTACCAGCATTAGGGGTATTTCCTGGATCTCTCTATAACATGGAGGGATCATGTGTAAAACAGAGATGACACCTCTCCCTCTCTTTCCTCCACTCCACTGCCATCACCCTATTTGATAATTGATACTGTTCAATGAAGCCTGTTGTATTTAAACTAACTTTTGCAGAACAGAAGCAGAGTTGAAAACACATTATAAATCCATGCAATGTGTTTCTCTTGTTTACATCCTCTCCCTGGAGAATCAGACAGACTATGCCTCAGTCTTCATCTACAATTGAATCTGGCTTTCCCTCTTTGGGAGGAGCAACCAAGTCTTTCAGAACTTCATTTCACAGAACCTGGGAGCTCATTTCTACTTGAAATAAAAGATCCACCTAGACTGTCCAACTGACTTTGCTGTTCCCTTCAGGAAAACTCCTTGAATGTGCATCCTCTGGAAACACTTCATAACAGGCATGCAGCCAGTGTAATATCCTTTGGCACTACTCTCAGTAATTCAAAGTGTTTTGTCCTTTAGAGTCATACAGCTGTAGTTTCCAGCATAGGAAAATCTGTTCATGGTTGATCTGTCTGTCACAAGTGCTTGAATATGTATGTTCCGGGGTGTTCAACATCCACACTTCTTCGTCTATAGCCAATGTCCAATTAAACACTAGTTCAGTTCCTGATGCTGGAGATATAAATGTGGCTAATATAAAGATCAGGTGCAGAATGCAGAATTCCCTCCATGATTCCACTATCTGCTAACTTGAGTCAACAGAGGATATTACCCTACCTCAGTGACACGAATAATGGTAGCTCGCGTATTATTTGTGTGCCGAAATAAAACATGATGGGCTAGAGCCTCAGCTAGCATAAATCAGAGCAATCTATACTATTATAAAAGGAGAGGTGTCCATCATGCCGTCTGTCACAGAGAACATTTGAGAATACATTGGAAGACTTGAGAAGTCGGGGTTGGGTCCTCTAGTGGCCTAATGAATAAGGCGTCAGCCTCCAGGATGTGGGGTTGAGTCCTGCCCCAGGAGCAGCCAGGCAGCTGCCTCTAGCTTCCCCAGGTCTAGAGCTGGTACCAGCTGAGAGTAGGGAGGTGGGTTATCAGCTTCCCCAGGGCTGGAGCCGGCAGGGGTGAGCACCTGGCCTTGGAGCCATGGAACTGCTTGCTTTGGCTACAGCAAGTGGAGCAACAACTGCCCTGGGCAAGGAGGGGCATGTGCAGAGCAGCCCTGTGCTCCAGGGGGGGAGGGGTATGATGTTGGCACATGGAGTCACGCCAATATATATGAGATGAGGATCTGGCTCAGTCTCATTAGAAAAGGCCCAAATTCATCATACCACAAAAGAGGCAAGCATATTATAAAAGTGCAGGATGGCCCATCAATTCTGGATCATTGGTGCTGGGGGGTTAAGAAGATAGCATACATAGCATCAATGTGACAAATTCCTACTTTAGTCAGTTAAAGCTGGGAGTCAAAGCAAAGGCAAAACTATATTGTGTGGCTCCGATGGAAAGTGACACTGGTGATGTGCTGCAACTGAAGCACTGCACAAGGAAGAAACCTCTGGTCCATCCCATCCCACAAAATAAAACATTTCACAGGACAGTGGAATATGCTGTCCCGCCCTCAAATGCAACAAGAAACTGGCATGTTACTGATTCTCTTTGTCATCATGTAGGGCATGCTCTCCCATACTGTTTTGAGAACTACTCGTAAAACACCGTTCCCATTTGGTTCCTCATTGAGCTGTGAATATTTCATTGATGCTGTGCAAGATTTTTTCATCTATGTTTCTGAGTGCTTTCATGCTGAAAGGTGAGTCTTTGGACATTTCTGACATTTCTGCTAGTGTGAAAAATATAGATATATTTCCCCTTAATGCAGAATAAGAAATAAGGGAGTCAAGTTCAATTTTTCACAAGCTGCCAACCCACATTTGTATAGACACAAGACTAAAGACTGATTCACAGCTTAGAAAGCATTCATAATTTGGCCTATCAATAGTAATGCAACTATACCTCTGTCAAAAGAATGACATTAACCACTCTTCTTTACAGAGAGTTCAGTATTTTTCATTCAGTGGTTGTGCAATGTCTCATATGCTAAATTTGGCTTCCCTGATAGTGATAGTGGAATGTGGAATGAATTGGGCCTCACCTGCTGTGCACAATGCCAAATAACCTTCATTTAAAGTAGAAGATTGTCTGATTTGAGTTTTAAATTGATTTAACAATTTAAATTAATGGGTTCTTTATATAGTTCTTAATATTTTGTTTATTCAGCTTAAAATAAACAGGATAGGTGTATGTTAGTAGAAGTAGTATAAAATATCCACAGGATGGACAGAGTATGAAGCTAATCAAGTCCTTAGAACAAATCAGTTTTCATGTTGACCTATGTTGTTATGTGAGCTGGTAAATGACTTTAGAAATCCTGAGAGGTGAATTTGCTCAGAGTTATTTCAAAATATGAAATAAACAAACCCCCATTTATGGAGTCAATTAGTAAAAACAACAACAAAAACAACAAAAACCCTAGGCACTCTTAATACAAAAAGCAAATGGTAAATAATGTATAGTTACTGTATCGATGATACACCATATATACTAAAATATGCCTTAAGACATATTTTGAGATCCAAGACCAAAATACATCCTCTCAATATGCAATTAAGTAAAAATTTCAGAGCTCAAATCAGCAAATGATACTTTATGGCATACAGTTTGAGTTGGAATAATCACTTACGCTAACATTCATTAAACATTCTGGATTTTCCAGTGTTCACACAAATAACCTTCAGTGGTCTAAATAATGGAGAATAAAAATAGAATATGGCTTTCCAAAAAAAACCTGGCTTATGTTATTGATTATTGTAGTTGTAAATAACTTTTGGTATTATATAGGTAGTTCTAAATTTTACCCCTCCTTCCTCCCCCTCCTCCCTCCTCTTTTTTGAAGCAGAGTAGTTTTTTGCTCTTCTGACTGTAGTCTTCTGCCTATTGTAGAAGCATGGACCTCAGTGGTGTAATTCTTTTTCTCAGATAACTGATTCCAAAAGTACAAGAAATCTATCGTTTTATTATTTATTTGTAATTATAGTAGCACCTAGAGGCCTCAGCCGAAATAAGTGTCTTGTTGTGGCAGGCACTGTAAATTCACCCAGTAAAGCAGTTCCTGCCTCTAAAAAATTACAGTCTGAACAGAAAAGACAAATAATGGGTGGGAGATAGTGGATGTTGTTTACCCTCCATGTTAGACATAAAGCACAGAGAGGGGAAGTTATTTGAACAAAGTCACACAAGGAGTCTTTGTTGCAGTTGGGAAAAGAATTTACATCTCCTGAGTCCCAGTGCGGTGCTTTCAGAAAGCCATCATTTTTCTTGCACTTTGATCATGTTTAACATAGTTTGTAATGAGACCTCTGGTTCCCCCTGCTATTTCCTGCCCAAGACAACATTCCCATCTGTGCTTTTCTGCAGGAATGGGAGGAGTTTGTAATTGGAACCCTGAGTAGAAATAAACAAATGCATTGGAATGCTTATAAAATACTCTTGAGTTAAATAGACACTGATTTACATTAAATGTAAACACTTTACACTGTACTTTCTATCACAAGGAAATGAGCCTGTGACCCTTGAAACGTCTAATTTCCTACAATTTATGTTTAACGGAAGTTGACTAATGGAAGCTATTTCAACAGGAGACAGTAAGAGGAGATTTTCCTGGCAAGGTGGGTACCCAATTGTTCAGGACAATCTCTTTACATTCAGAAGATTTTTCAGATTATTCTAGAGTAATTATTTCCCTTCTTGACATTTCATTAACCCTTTTAATAGTCTAGAAATGGTTAAACCTTTGTTTTAAGTTTGTATCCCCTTCCCCCATTTCACAGGGTGTTTTGTTGATACTGTTTAATCAGAATCTTGTCATCAAGGATGGGACAGACCCTGTCTGCTGCAGGCCTCAATATTTTATTAGCTTCAAGAGTTGGTTCTTGTACTTCAAACAATGTTTCCTGGAGCAGTGTTTATAAAAATATACTACAGAAATGTATATCAATGGTTCCAAACACTGCAGATTACAACAGAGTTTGGTTGGATTTCTTCAGAATACTGCTGTGACGTACCTCCCCCAATAAGGGGGATAAGCTGAATATCACAGACATATTTCCTGATGATACACATCCATTCAAACTATAGGGACTGTATGACAACTCCTTCCAGATACAGAGATGTGAATGCAATCCTAAAACACATAAAATAGGGTAGAGAGGTTATTTTTACCTCTGTATTTGACACGCTATGATTGCTATTGGAATACCGTGTACAATTCTGGTGCCTACAATTCAAGAAGGATATTGATAAATAGGAGAAAATTCAGAGAAGAGTCTGTGCTACACAGGAGGCCAGTCTAGATTATCAAAATTGTTCCTTCTGGCCTCACAATTTCTCAATCTATGAATCTACTGGAAAAGAAAAGAAAAGAAAAGAAAAGAAAAGAAAAGAAAAGAAAAGAAAAGTTCAGAGACTTGTACTGAAGAACAAATGTTTAAGCATGACAGATTGTTTACATTTATATATCTGTGGGGAACTGTTCTTGCAAGAGGATCTGTCAAAAGCCAGTTGGAACTAGTTGTGTTGCAGTGCAGAGGTTCATTTTACACAAGGCTGATCAGTTAAAGATCAGACACTGAAGCCTGGTCTACACTAGGACCTTAGTGCGAAACCCCTTCCCCCCACACACACAGTTAAAATTTGATTATTACATAATGTCGAAATAATGTTGAGCTGGAGGACTTCTTACTCTCACTTCTGTAACCCTCATTTTACAAGGAGTAAGGGAAGTCGGAGGAAGAGTGCACTAACTTGGATCTCCTGCTACGTAGAGAGCACCAAAAAGCTGAAATAATCTATTTCAGCTTAAGCTATGCAATTGATGTAGCTCAAGTTGCATAGCGTATTTCAAATTTAGTCCTGTTGGGTAGATGTGCCCTGTCAAGCCCACTATTCCAGAATAAGTGGCTGTGGAATTCGAACTGTCTAGTCCTGCTTTTCATGAGAAATAATACTAATTCTGAACTTTTAAGTCTGAAATAATGTAACTGTGGATGCTTCAAAACTGCTAATTCGAACTTATTGGCCGGTGCTGCTTAGTCAAACTGGGAGGCCTCCCGCAGCTCCCGAGAGTGCTTCCTGGGGCTCTTAAGTCCAAGGTAGCACATCCACATTAACAGAGCCTGCCTCAGACTAATTTCTACTAATGCTTCCCTGTAGTAAATTCGAAATAATTTCCTAGTGTAGACATGGCCTGAATGACACAGACCTCTGTCAGATTCATTTGGCTGTGAGTAGTCATTGATGATCACATGATACTAGTAGTAAAACAAATAATAATAAAAAAAACATGATTGGAAGAATAGTGCAGTTAAATAGCCTACCAGAGCTGAAACTCTCTGGAAATGTGGAAAACAAGGGGAGAAACATTTCATTATGTATCTGCAAACAGGCTCGAGCACAAAAGGCAGTCTTATTTCAGAGAATACCTGGTTCTGAAGCACTCAATATGTTCAACAATTTCAGTTAATTGAGGGAGAGAAGGCTAACTATAGAACTATATTATATACATTTGAGGAATACTGTATTCCCTGTCAAAATGAAATATATGAGTGAAATGTTTTAAAACATAAAGTACAAAAATACACAAAAGCATAGAAAACTTTGTGACTGATCGAAACTAAAGAGCTAATTTTACAAAGTTGGGGTACTCATGGTGTGATAAAGTTTAAAGTGAATGATAATGTTTAGTCAATAACTAGTGCTATGTGAAGTCTATGCACCGTATTTTTACAAACTATTGGGACATTTAGCATAGTTTTACAATACAGTTTTTTTTCTAGCACACACTTTGTCTCTGCCTCTGGGCCTTGGTCTACACTAGGATCTTATTCTAAAATAACCCCTCCAAGTTTGAATTTATAAATGGTGCGTCCACACTACCAAGCCCATTATTTCAAAATGCTGGGCCACAGAATTCAAACTCTATACTCCTGCTTTTCACGAGTAGTAACACTAATTCTGAAACAGTAATTTTGAAATAATGTTAGTGTGGACACTCCAGTGCTACTAATTCAAACTTATTGGCCTCTGGGAGGCATCCCGCAGCTCCCCAGAGTGCTCCCTGGGGCTCTAACTCTGAGGTAGTGCATCCACATTAACGGAGCCTGCCTTGGACTAATTTCGATGCTTCCCTGTAGTGAGGACACTCTAGTTCAAATTTGTTAAATCAGGAGTTCTTAAGTCAAATTTAGTAATTTTGAAATAGTTTCCCAATGTAAACATGGACTGGGCAACTAACCAGACATGATGTTCAGAAAAAACCCCAATAGAAATAGCAAATTTCCCCAAAAGTTTTACAACCCAGCGACCATCAGTTTCAACAGATCATCAGACTGGCCTGGTTGGAAGGAACTGTATGTACGTTTGTACAGCACAACTACACTTCACAAGGAATGTTGTGAGGTGAAGGTTAGTTCCCTAGTCTATGCCATGAGTAGGAAAGCTGACCATACATCTTTAAATCCTTTGCCACAAGAGATGGGAAAGCCACAAAAGTAGCTACTCTGTGGTGCTAAGTTACATGAACAGTTATACCTCAGTTTAATGTGGTTTATGAGTGAGCATGTTTGAAACCAGCGTGTCAAAAAACCTAAGAGACTGTGGAATCTTTAATAAGAGGCTTGTATGGCAGAAAATTGTGATTTTTGCAGACAAAACGGAAGAGCACATTAGACACAGAGGAGTGATTGTCACTTTAGACAAGGGATGGCTAGAGAAACCACAAAAGAAGAGCAATTTAATCCTTCACACAGCAATACTCACAACAAGAAATCAGAGATGATTAAAAATCAAAATTGAGACCAGTGTCTGCCAGAATGAAAGCTAGAGGAAATGACTTACAAACAGAATCACAACTGGAAATATAGGACAGCTTCAAAAAGTAATCATCATAGATCCTCAAAGGTGATGTGGTAACTGTGGGGTACAACACTTTTTAGGCTAGATGCTGAAGATAGGGGAAAGACCACATTCCAAGAGGTGATTGCCCAGCTAAATGCTCAAACCAACCAACCAACCAACCAACAAACAAACAGATATTTTGTTACACAATGGCAGTATGTGAAGAGACATTTTTCATGGGAACAATCATTCATAAGGGCATAGAGGCGGAATATTTGTGGAAAGACTATTAATTTAAATATAGATTTGAGTGCAGTCATATCAGAAGGCAACTATAATTACCTTCAATACCACTCAGAGCTTAAACTAGCAGATATCATCCTATATAGCTCAAGAGGCATTTTGAACTACATTGGACAATTTTCAACAGAAACAACATACAAAGACAAAAGCTTTAATATTTGCGTGTATGTAATTAGAAGGCTGAATTTCCTTAGATGCAGCATGTTTGCCATTAAGGGTCTAACAAGAAAGGTACAAAAAGGTTTGACAGACTGCTGGCTAAGCCAGAGCTCTGCCGCTACAGCCTGGCTAAAAAGGTCAGTTACAGCCATCTGAGCAAGCCCAGGCCTGAAGGGCTAATGGAAGCCGCTGCGAGCCTCATTAGCCAGAGGGATAGATAAGGCAGCCAGAGGGGAAGTGAAAGGAAGGAGCCAGAGTGTGGTTCCCCAGGCAGGGGAGCCCTGGTGTGGCTCCCAAACCAGAAGGAGAGGCTGGCTGAGTTTGCTACTAGAAAACCAAAGCTCTGTAAATAGAATTCTGTAGAGGGAAATTGGCACTGACAATAAAAGGCATGGGTGACCACACCAGAAAGTGTCTCTGGTTGGTTTGTGACCCAAGAAGGGGTCCCAAGGCAAGTGGCTTAGGCAAGGACCTTGCCATAAAGGTGATAGACTATTTGTTTCTACTGGATCTCCTTTAAAATGTCCAACATCACCAATCTTGGGAGACAACACTGAACCTTATAGGGTACATATACCCCACAGAATTTCTAACCTGTTACTTCATAAAATAGAGACTGAGTTGAAGAGAATAGAAAAGAATGGCATAATGAGAAAATTCCTGAGCCAGCAGCATGATACACACAAACAATACCTGTTATAAAGTAAAATGAGAAAATACAGATATGTGAGTCACATCAGACTTACCATATTCTCCAAGCTAGATGTCTCAAGTGGTTTCTGGCATATTTCTGTAGCCTAAGAGAACTGACTACATTCATCACACCTTTTAAAAAATTTGAAAGATTACCTTTTAAGATTACCAGGGCTACAGAAATTTTCCAAAGATTGATGGCAGACCCACTAAAGAACCTTTTTTTATGGATGACATTTTAATATACAGATGGTCAATGGAAGAACATGTCAAAACCCTTAATGAAGTGCTGAATTTAATCATAGAGACTTGACTCAAGATATATAAAGAAAAGTGTCTGTTCTGCCTACCCTACTGAATTTTTGGGACAGATAATAAAAGATGGAATTAGCTCTAACTCTGAGAAAGTAAATGAAAACAATTAGAGAACTGAATGCACCAACAAATGACCAGAACTAAACACATACTTGGGATGGTATCTTGGAGGATGTCTGCACAAACTTTCTACATTGGTAAAACCACTGAATCATAGAACTGAAAGGGACCTCAAGAGGTCATTGAGTTCAGTCCCCTGCCCTCAAAGCAGGACCAAGCACTGTTCCTGACAGGTCTCTGTCTAACCTCCTCTTAAATATCTCCAGAGATGGAGATTCCACAATCCCCTAGGCAATTTATTCCAGTGCTTAACCAGCCTGACAATTAGGAAGTTTTTCCTAATGTCCAACCTAAACCTCCCTTGCTGCAATTTAAGCCCATTGCTTCTTGTCCTGTCCTCAGAGGCCAAGGAGAACAATTTTTCTCCCTTGCCTTTGCATAGAATGAACTATTCTATTAAAGTCCAATATATCCTAATTCTGAAAGCTAAACCAAGAGACTGCTTTCAAAAGGGTACAAAACATTATTTCAGCTGCTCCAGTTTTAAAGTTCTATGACATAAACACAACAGTCAATGCTGAAGCCAGTAGCTATGTTCCTGGTGATGTATTAGTGCAACTACCTGGATCTGAGTAGAAGCCAGTTACAATCTATGCTTAAACACGTAACAGAAGCAGACAAATGATAAGCACAGATTGAAAAAGAGTATCTGGCAAATATATAGATATGAGAACTTTTAAAGATATCTCTGTGTGTTGGGTTGCTTTAATCTGATAATTGACCATATACCTCTTGTGACATTTATCAACAGAAAAGACATGAATCAAGCACCAATTAGATGCCAGCATCTTCTGATTAGGCTAATATGATTTACCCCAATTGCTGAATATAGACCAGTAGTACACTCAAACACCCATACACTACAGGAAGATGTAAAGGCTTATGTGACTACTGTGGAAGCTTGCAGAGTGACATCAGGAAGGAAACTATACCTGGTAGAACAACAATCTTTACAGATAAGTGACCTCAAGGTGTTTTTAATTACATTCAAGCAGGAAGGTCCAAGTAGGTAAAGAACATTATGGCTGTGGTAAGATACTATTTTCCCATATGCAGCCAATTAAATAAATCTGATACTCTAATGATTACTAATGATTAAAGGTGACAGCATTGTCATTGCAAATGATCTGAGAGGAGAAATTCTAGCCCTCATCCATAAAGAATATTTAGGCCTAACTAAATGCTGTAAACAGGCCAATCAGTAATTGTTGCAGCCTGGAATCCCCAATGACATGAAGAATAAAGTATCTTCATTCACACATTGCAGAACTAATAGACCAAGACTGTGCAAAGAGCTTCTAATGACAACACATCTACCCGGCAGACCCTGATAGAGGCTAGCAACAGATTTATGTGAATTCAGAGGATATCATTACCTAGTTATAATGTGTTATTTTAACCTATTGACAGAAAATGGACCACATTTCACCACAGCTGAATTTGTCATTCCAAGCAAAATAGGATGCTGTACACATCATTAGCAGCTTGCATATCCCACAAGCAAATGGAGAGGCTGAGAGGGCTGTACTAATAGCCAAGAGACTATTGAAGCTGGAATATCCATTTCTTGCTCTTCTGATTTTCAGTTAAAACCATTGATAGCTACTGGCTATAGCCCAGCCTAGCTCCTGGTGGGAAGGCAACTCAGGACTACTGTTCTCACCTAGAAAATAATCTAACCTCTAAGTGCCCAGATTGCAGAGTATTCCAATTCCCCCCTCTAAAATAAAAATAAAAATAATACAGCTTATGAGCATTTTCATAACTGATGTCACTCTACTAGAGAATTGCCTAATATGGAACCTGGTGACCATGTTTGTGTCAAACTGGATGAAGGCAATGTATGAAGAACTCCAGCTGCTGTAAAGGAAAAGAATGCATTGCCTGCTTCTGAGACAGATAGTGGTATGTTCATTAGAAATTGTTGACATTTTCAACTCATTCAAAAAACTAAAAAAATAATGAGAAAAATGCCACAAATTACAAATGCAGACTTAGGAGAAGATGGCCTGCCTATTTCAGACCATCCAGAGATAGTCATAGCAAATAAAAGACTGCCAGTCATCAGTTACCTGTTCTGGCAGTATAATTTAAGAACAGTACAATTTAGCGATGAATAACATATGGATGTGTGTTGAGACTTAAAGTTAGCTTTAAAAATAGTTTGATAGTGTTAAAATTGTTTAAACAATAAAAGGGGAAATGTGATGGAAAGTTTAAATTGCAATATAATGTTTGATCACTAGATGGTGCTGTGTGATGAATACTGCCTCACATTTTTGCACAGTACTGGAGACAGTACACATATCTTTGTACAATAAAGTTGTTGTTGCTGGTGGTGTCTATTTGCCTCTGTCTCTATGTGATTAACCTGACAAACAAAACTGGATCATGACTGCTATCTGAGCCAGAGTATTCAGAGAGCAACTCCTGAAAAACCCAGAATTAACCCTTGACAAAGTAATTAGAATTTGCCAAGCGAAGGAAGTTACCAGTCCAGATGGTAGCCTAAGAAAGTTCTGACAGTGTGGATATGATAGAGAATCCAAAATACTAAAAGAAAAGAGCCCTGTGGCAGAAATGCATGTAGAACTCATAGTCAGAGTTCACAACAAATAACCCATGGACCTGCACATACTGTGGCAAACCACATAAGCCAAGACAATGCTCAGCACATGGAAAGAGCTGCAGCAGAATACATAACACTGAAAGCACCAACAGAGTGTGCACAGTGTGAACAAAGAGGTTTTGTCAGCCCAACTTGTTCAGAAGAATTGTTCACAGGAACTGTGGACAAGATGGAGGGACTATCAAGCTGAAAGCAAAAGGGACATTTTATTAATTAAAAATTGAGCAGAGATGCACAAGCCAGTTTGTTGCCAGATATAGTTGCATTAGCACTGAAAGAAAATCCACAGCAATAGAAGTTAAGCAGGTGTAACTCAGAATTTGAAATTAGCCATCCTTCTACAAAAGAATCTCAAAACCTAATTACAAAGGGAGACAGCTGAACTGGAATTCATTTGCAAATTCAACACTTTCAGCGTAGGACTAAAAAGGATCTTAATTCATTAACACACTAGAAAGGCAATTTCCCCTCTCTCTATAGTCATATCTCCACATCATCTGATGTAAATGAGCCACATCCACCCTGACTTGATTAGCCTCATTAACACAAGTAACTTATTTCTTTTGTTGTTCTTATGTATACCCCTGCCTTTGTAACTTCCATTCCAATTCATCTGAAGAAGTGGGTTTTATCCAGGAAAGCTTATGCTCTAGTAAATATGTTAGGGCATGTCTATAGTAAAGGGAATGGTAAACTTAAGATACACAATTCCAGCAATATTAATTACGTAGCTAGAATCGATGCATTTTAAATCACCTCATCCACATGGTGAGAGGTCGATGGGAGCAAACCCTCCCATCAGTTCTGGTACTCCTTGTGAGGAGGAGGAGTACCAGCACCAACAAGGTTGCCCTCTCAGTTTGAATTAGTGGGTTTTCACTAGACCCGCGAAATCAAACTCTGGAAGATTGACTGCGACATCGTCGATCTTCCCCGTAGTGTAGACACGGGCTTAGTCTCTTAGGGTATGGCTACACTGCAATGCTATTTTGGGATACCAGAGTATCTCAAAATAGCTATCCCTTGTCTTAACAGCAAGCCTATTATTTTGAGCTCGCTATTCTGACATCCCTGTAAACCTCATTCTACAAGGAATAAGGGACATTTCGGAATAGTGCTTTATTTAGAAATTTGACACTGTATAGACAGCACCAAATGATGAAATAAGCTATTTTGAAATAGCATCAAAATAGGATACGCAACGTGCGTAGCTCACATTTGCTTGGAATGGTGAATTAAGTAGAGAAATTAGGGCATGAACCTGCACAGTGAGAACATTAATCTATAAAAATGTCCAAAGGACATGGATTGTGAACCTTAATAAAGAGTTGAACAACTGAAGGAGTTAATTAAAGTAACCTGCAGTTCTAAGGTGCTATGATAGTAAGCACAAGTCTAAGTTGTCCACAAATACTTTGCAGGAGTGCATTGGTGCAGTACATTTAGAACAGTATGGTCAGAACAGGAAACCAGTGGCTTGTGTGTCATGAGTACTAACACAATCCGAACTTCAGTGTGCTACAATGGAAAAGGAAATGTTGGCCTTGCTCCATGAGAGTGAAAGTTTCATGTCTTTATTTATGAGATCATAAACCACTTATTGACATTGCCAAAAGGGGCCTGATAGTTACTCTCCCAAGGATATAGAAATGATTTTTTCAGTTCCAATTGTATGATTTTCAAATTGAATACAAACCTGGAAGAGATTTGATCGTTGCAGGCACTTTCTAAAGTATTTGACAAAAGTGCAGAGGAGCAAAGGCTAGAGTACACATTATACACATCAATCTAATTATAATAGTAATAAAAAAAACCCTGTCCAGCCTCTAACAAAATGTAGACTATGATTCCATGAGCTACTTCTCAGAAACTAATTAAGGCTATTGGCTCATGGTGGCTGGAACAGCATACTCCCAGCCCCTAATGCCAATTTAAGGGGGAGCCTCTCAGTGCTAGTTGGGATTTAGCTTCAAGGCACCACATTGGTAATTCTTAAAGTGTTACATAATAAAAGCATGTTAAAACGCATACATGCTGGCCATATAGAAATTGAAAAAAACTAAGCAAAAGGGCAAAGATATTTTATACTGGCTTCAGATGAACAGTGACAATGAGGAAGCTGTTAAGGCTTGCTACATATTACAAAATACAACCAAGTCAAGAAAATGAGCCTCATGTTGGTGACAAAGGCTACATATACACTGCATGGCTATTTTGAAATAAGCTATTCCGGAATAGTTATTCCAAAATAGCTTATTTTGAAATAGCACGTCTAAACTACAGGGAAGCCTCAAAATTAGTCCAAGGCAGACTTCCCTAATGTAGACGTGCTATCTCGATTTAGAGCCCCAGGAGGAATAACTTAGAATGGCCCTGGAGAGGGGCTATTTTGAAATAGCAGAACTGGAGCATCTACACATGCCTTATTTTGAAATAGTTATTCTTCGTAGAATGAAGTTTATAGACATTGGAATAAGCCATCTGTTATTTTGAAATTATTTCAAAATAACAGAATTGCTGTGTAGACACTCGCATTGTTATTTTGGAATAACAGCCATTATTCCAAAATAACTTTGCTCTGTAGACAAACCCAAAGAAAAGTGTTTCACTGGAGCAAAGCAGGCATAGTTTATGTTGCATGAAAAACAGCCTATGAACTGGTCTTAAAGACTATTTTTTACACTTGAGATATTCTCACAGACAAGCAGCTGATTGTGTATATGAAATTTATTTTTCCTAGAGATGGTATGCCTGATGTAGTTATGACTGACAATGGAGTGCAGTTTAGTGGGTATAAGTTTAAGCAGTTCGGAGTGAAGTACAGGTTTAGATATATAACCGCTAGTCCCCATTATCTCCAAACCAACAGTTTAGTGGACAACAATGTCAAAATAATGAAAATTGTTCTAAAAACGAGTGTGTCAGACTCTGATCTATTAAATGACATAATCGACCAATGATGCTGGCCTTTTGCTGAGTAGAAAACTTAAAACCAAGAATGTCTGCACTAGTAGAAACTGATGTCGGAATCACTGGCAACCAGGCCTGCTGATGAGGTGGGGGCAAAGGAGATAACTTTACTGGGGCCCAGTGATTCAAAGTGGCCTGGGGCTCCAGCTACCGCCGCCCCTACTGTGTCCTGGGCCCTTTAAATCACCACCAGAGTGTTGTGTGGCATGTTGCAAAGCCCCTGGCAGCTCACTCTGGACTGTGCTGAGCAGGGGGTGGGGTCCAAGCAGATTGAGGTCCATCTGCCCTGCCCCCTACCCCTTCTGCCTGAGATGCTGTCCATAGGCGTGCGCAGCACATTTCATTAGGGTGTGCACCCAGGGAATTTTTTTTTAAGGCGAACGTTTATTGAATAACTCAATCATAAAGGACATTATTTTTATTCATCAAACAAACTAAAGAAACTAAAACTTAACTAAACTTATTTTTTTTAAATTAACAACTAAACTTTACTTAAAAGAGCGTATCATGTGATTAAATTAAAACGCAAAGCCACTTTTTTTTGAGACGCTAGGGTGTGCCTGGGCACACCCGGCACACCCCCTGCACACCCCTACGATGCTGCCCCCTCTAGGAGCACCGAGCCAGTCCCCCTCCACCTAGCCCATGGGCCCAGTGAGTCTGTTGGCTCACCTGCTGGCAACTAACAGACATATAAAGAGACTAATATGGCACAACAAACAAAGAAACAAACAAACAAAAAACAACAATATGTCTGAGGCCCCAGAAGCTGCCACTGCATCATTAAAATGAAGTTGTGTGTCTCTATAAGAAAAATGGTCACAATCAGCAGTGGGGTCTCAGGCAGTTACTACTACTAATCAGTTCAGAGTAGAGAAGAAGAACATAAGAACATAAGAATGGCCATACTGGGTCAGACCAAAGGTCCATCTAGCCCAGTAGCCTGTCTGCCGACAGTGGCCAGCACCAGGTGCCCCAGAGGGGGTGGACCGAAGACAATGATCAAGTGATTTGTCTCCTGCCATCCTTCTCCAGCCTCTGACAAACAGAGGCCAGGGACACCATTTCTATTCCCTGGCTAATAGCCTTTTATGGACCTAACCTCCATGAAATTATCTAGCTTCTCTTTACACTCTGTTATAGTCCTAGCCTTCACAGCCTCCTCTGGCAAGGAGTTCCACAAGTTGACTACACACTGTGTGAAGAAGAACTTTCTTTTATTAGTTTTAAACCTGTTACCCATTAATTTCATTTGGTGTCCTCTAGTTCTTCTATTTAGGGAACTAATAAATAACTTTTCTTTATTCACGCTCTCCACACCACTCATGATTTTATATACCTCTATCATATCCCCCCTAAGTCTCCTCTTTTCTAAACTGAAAAGCCCCAGTCGCTTTAACCTCTCTTCATATGGAACCCGTTCCAAACCCCTAATCATTTTAGTTGCCCTTTTCTGAACCCCTTCTAAGGCCAAAATATCTTTTTTGAGGTGAGGAGACCACATCTGTACACAGTATTCAAGATGTGGGCGTACCATAGTTTTATACAGGGGCAGTAAGATATTCTGTGTCTTATTTTCTATCCCTTTCTTAATAATTCGTAACATCCTATTTGCCTTTTTTGACCGCTGCTGCACACTGTGTGGAAGTTTTCAGAGAACTATCCACGATAACTCCAAGATCTCTTTCCTGATTTGTCGTAGCCAAATTAGCCCCCATCATACTGTACATATAGTTGGGGTTATTTTTTCCAACGTGCATTACTTTGCACTTATCCACATTAAATTTCATTTGCCATTTTGTTGCCCAATCACTCAGTTTGGTGAGATTTTTTTGAAGTTCTTCACAGTCTGCTTCTGTCTTGACTATCTTAAACAGTTTAGTATCATCCGCAAACTTTACTACCTCACTGCTTACTTACCCCTTTCTCCAGATCATTTATGAATAAGTTGAACAGGATTGGTCCCAGGAAGAATGTCTTCTTGTGTCTTGGTCACACCACTTCTGTTAATGCATCCCAGAATCATGTTTGCTTTTTTTGCAACACTGTTGACTCATATTTAGCTTGTGGTCCACTACCACCCCTAAATCCCTTTCTGCAGTACTCCTTTCTACACAGTCACTTCCCTTTCTATATGTGTTAAACTGATTGTTCCTTTCTAAGTGGAGTACTTTGAAGTTGTCCTTATTAAACTTCATCCTGCTTACCTCAGACCATTTCTCTAGTTTGTCCAGATCATTTTGAATTTTGACCCTATCCTCCAAAGTACTTGCGACCCCTCCCAGCTTGGTATCATCTGCAAACTTAATAATCATGCTCTTTATTCCATCATATAAATCGTTCATGAAGATATCAAACAGAACCGGTCCCAAAACAGACCCCTGCAGAATCCCACTTGTTATGCCCTTCCGCCATGATTGTGAACCGTTAATAATTACTCTCTGAGAATGGTTATCGAGCCAGTTATACACCCACCCTCACAGCCCCATCTAAGTTTTATATCCCTCATTTATTGATAAGAAGGTGATGTAAGACTGTGTCAAATGCCTTACTAAAGTCTAAGTATACCACATCCACTGCTTCTCCCTTATCCACAAGGTTTGATATCCTAACAAAGAAAGCTATCAGATTGGTTTGACATGATTTGTTCTTTACAAATCCATGCTGGCTGTTACCTATCACCTTATTATCTTCCAGCTGTTTGCAGATGAATTCCTTAATTACTTGTTCCATTATCTTCCCTGTCACAGAAGTTAAACTGACTGATCTGTAGTTTCCTGGGTTTTTCTTATTTCCCTTTTTATGGATGCTGACCAGTATTCCACAGGAGTCTGAGATACCTCCCAATAGACTCTTCAGACATCCTTGGGCAACAATGGGGAGGACATAGCTGATGAAGAAGAGGAGGAGGAGGAGAATGGATGCTCCCCTTGCCTGCTGACCAATCTCACTGCCAGCCAGGACCTTTTTTTAAACTTTGGAGCCAATTCCCAGGATGTATTGCTCCCAGACTCTGATGGCGGGGAGAGCATTTCTGGTGACTTCACATTTTTAATCACACTACAAGTGGGGTAAAGCAATTGAGTCCGATCTGTGGTGGCCGCTCTGCCTACACAGTGAAGGCTCCTTGAAACAGTTTGTTAATGTGTCTGGAGATGGAGTGGGGAAAAGCTCTCATAAGAGGTACTCTTTCATCCCTCTCACAAGGTTTCTGGAGAGGCCTGCCTCTGTCTGTCCTCCATGGTAGGACACCTTCCACATCAAGCCTGCAGTAAGTGATCTGGCATCATTGCAGCACAAAGCATTGCAGCATATGGTCCAGGTTTCTGGCCACGTTCAGTCAGCATCTGCTCCCTATCATTCTATGTGATTCGGAGAAGACTGATATCACACATGGCAACCTGGATGAAGCAGGAGAAGCAACGTAATTGGTACCACTGAGGGGCTACATCTAGACTGGCATGATTTTCCGCAAATGCTCTTAATGGAAAAGATTTTCCCGTTAAAAGTATTTGCGGAAAAGAGCGTCTAGATTGGCATGGACGCTTTTGCGCAAAAGCACTTTTTGCGGAAAAGCGTCCGTGCCAATCTAGACGCTTTATAAAAAGCCCCGATCGCCATTTTAGCCATCGGGCCTTTTTTGCGCAAAACAATTCTGGGTTGTCTACACTGGCCCTCTTGTGCAAAAGCATTTGCGCAAGAGGGCTTTTGCCTGAATGGGAGCGTGTCTGTATTTGCGCAAGAAGCACTGATTTTGTACATTACAAAGTCAGTGCTCTTGCACAAATTCAAGCGGCCAGTGTAGACAGCTGGCAAGTTTTTCCGCAAAAGCGGCTGCTTTTGTGGAAAAACTTGCCAGTCTAGACACAGCCAGGCGGTATATCTCCATTTGCTCAACCCCAACAAAGCATGGTTTGCTGACTGTATGAACCCATGCCACCGTGCCCAGTTTCCTTCAGCAGGCTCCTGTGGGAAAGGAAAGTTGTACTCTCCAGGCAAATGGGAAGTGCCAAACACATGGTGAACATGTGAGCCCCTGCCCAGCTCCCATGCCGGGCTATCCCTCTCTCCAGCAGGCTCCTTTGGGAAGGGAAAGATTTCTGTTCTCTGAGTAACCAGGGTAGGGGCTGCAGCAACACAATCAGGAAGAGTCTGGCACCAATTAAGAGCTTGCCAGAAGCATCAGGCTAATCAGAACACCTGCAGCCCATTATGAGCCTTCTAGAACTAGTTTAAAAGGCTTCCCTTCAGGGAGGGCTGGCAGGCCAAGGATTGGGAAGGAAGAGGTGTGCTGGGGAAGAGCAGAAGGAGCTGCTCAGGTACCAGGAGAAAGCTATTGAGAGGAATTGGCTCAGGGAAAAGCTGCAGCTCTGGTGGTGGAGGAATTATTACCTGCTGCCACTGCCATTAGGTCCCTAGGCTGGAAGCCAGAGTAGAGAGCAGACCCAGATTCTCCCGAACTCTCCCTGCACTGCTCTGGAGTTCACCCCTGACGTGGGAGTTTGGAACTAAAGAGGGGTTTACCCCATACCTGTTTTGACTGGCCTATGATGAGGATGGCTCAGTAGGCGGTGACTCTTGCCTCCAATAAAGGGCAAGACACTACATGGAGGGCCACAGTGAGCCTCTGAGGAAAATACTATCCACCTAGAAGCACAGGACCCCCAAGGTGAGGCCAGAGCTGTCACAGTGGATAACCAGGGAAAAAAGGGCACAAAAAGGTTGTGTGCCATGGCTTTCAAGCAAGGGGGGGGGAGGGATGGAGGAGATAAGTGCAGCTTTGGAGGCTTACTAGAACCACCCACTGCACTGTTTTTGTCCCAAGCACTGGGAGCCTCACCCAGAATGCAAAGGGACAGCAGGAAACGTGGAATAACTACCCACAGTGTATCACTGTCAAAGTCAATAGTAGCCAACCTACTGGGGATGCACTACATCAAACTTTTGTGCACACTACATACATGCACCTTTGACTTTACAAAATCAAGTGCTAAAAAATCAACCCTCTATTATATTCGACCTAATCCCATTGTGTAGACATGGCCTCAGATTATTAGTGATCTGAGATACTAATTGCCTCAACATTTTTGTTCAATACAGGGATTATCATAATGTTGGAACCTAAACACAGTTGTTAATCATTGAAATGGGTCTGATTTCAGTTCATAGAGGAAATTGAAAACATCAATTTTCAAATATTCACCCTTGCTAATATTTCACATACCTTTAATACATGTTATACTTGATAATGATGTACAAGTCAATTACCATCTGCACCTTGATAGGTAATCAGAGTGCAGAGGGACTAATCTAATGACTAATCATGTCAGTCCATACTTGCATCCTGCTACAAATCTTGCCATAACCTGGGTTAGCATAGCATTCCACACATATTACTTGCAAATGATGGAATTTCTGAGGTTGAGGAAAGAATAAAACAAAACAAAAATCAAGATAAAAGAAAAGAACTAGGAAATCAGTAGAAGTTTCCATCATCACACAGCAATATATGTAGGGAATGACAATCAGAGACTTGCTTAGCATCTGTGGCTTAGTAAATCCATGGGTATTGTAATATTCAGTTATTGCTCAGAGCCAGGGAGTCTGCCCGAGATCTGCTGCTTTCAGTGTCTGACTTATAACTGATCAGCCGTGCATAGAATAACAACTGGCTCCAGTTGGCTCTTGCCAGAACTTTGTCAAGGCACAATCTCCTCACATCTCATCCCATAGCCGAACATAACAATATTAATTATGAACAATCTAGATTTGCATAATAACAAATTTCAAATACTGATAGCCAATCTATTAAGTAAGTTAACTGACGCTGTTTAGTTAGTCTCTGAAATGTCCTGAACTGACATTGGCACCCCTGTTGTCAGACAGTGATAAGAGACAATTAGTTCTGGTTGTGCCATGTATTCATACATCTCAACCTGCTATGGTATTTGCCTGTCTGACACCTTCTTGGACAAGATGGTCACTTACTTCAGTGCTCATTATCCCCCTCCCTTCTGGAATGTGCCTATTCCTCTGCAGTATGTGTCTACCTACTCCTCTGCAGTATGCATACATATTGAGTAGGCCTCAACTGGAGTATTGTGTCTAGTCCTGGGCACCACATTTCAAGAAAGATGTGGAGAAATTGGAGAAGGTTCAGAGAAGAGCAACAAAAATGATTAAAGGTCTAGAAAACATGGCCTATGAGGGAAGACTAAAAGAATTGGGCTTGTTTAGTTTAGAAAAGGGAAGAGTGAGAGGCGATGTGATAAAGGTTTTCAAGTATCTAAAAGTATTACAAGGAGGAGAGATAAAAATTGTTCTCCTTGGCTTCTGATGATAGAACAAGAAGCAATGGGTTTAAATTGCAGCAAGGGAGGTTTAGGATGGACATTAGGGAAAACCTTCCTAACTCTCAGGGTGGTTAAACACTGGAATAAATTGTCTAGGGACGTTGTGGAATCTCCATCACTGGAGATATTTAAGAGCAAGTTGGATAGACATCTATTGGGGATGACCTAGATGGTGCTTGGTCCTGCTTTGAGGGCATGGGTCTGAACTTGATGATCTCTCAAGGTCCCTTCCAGTTCTAGTATTCCATGATTCTATGACCCCACTAGAATCCCATGCAGCTGCTCATAGAAGCAATATGTTCTTGTAACCACCACCAAGGTGGATTTGAACCTGGGACCTCAGGAGCTGACTCTAGGGAGCCTCTACCCTCTGAGCGAAAAGCCAGCTGGCTTTTTGCTCAGAGGGTAGAGGCTCCAAGAGTCAGCTCCCGAGGTCCCAGGTTCAAATCCGCCTTGGTGGTGGTTACAAGTGGGGGCTCGTCCAGGATCTCAACTGGGTCTCGGAAGCTCAGGATGCGCTTCCCTCACCTAGGGGGAAGTATGTAACCCACACACCTAGTGTGGTTACTGAGTACTGCAAGTGGCACCTAGACCACTACAACAGTTAAGATCAAGAGACCTCTACAGCATGGGCTGGGAGCCAGCTGGCTTTTAGCTCAGAGGGTAGAGGCTCCTAGAGTCAGGTCCCAGGTTCAAATCCGCCTTGGTGGTGGTTACAAGTGGTGTAGAGGTCTCTAGATCTTAACTGTTGCAGTGGTCTAGGTGCCACTTGCAGTACTCAGTAACCACACTAGGTGTGTGGGTTACATTTGCAGTACTGACCCAAAACATCTGTTTGCCTCCTTTTTTTTTCTAGTACACTTGCCTAAGCTCCTTTATTTCCACACAGCACTGCTGGGTGTCCTTGACATATCCTTTTTTCACAATGCCCTGAGCAATCTTGACATAGATATCAGTTTTTCTTCTGCTGCTTTGTAGTTCATCTCCCCACACAACAATCAGATCCAGGATCTCCTGCATGCTCCATGCTGGAGTTCAGTTGTGACTCTGGGCATTTAAGGTCAGGTGTGCTGCTGAGGTGTGCTGCCTGGTCTATTCATCATTCTGGCTAAGTAGGAAATGAAACTCACATTTTCTCATTTTGCTGTGCATCTGGAGAACAGCAGAGTTGAACGTGCTGGCCAGAGCACTCACATTGGGACACTGTGGAACACCTCCCAGAGTAAAAGAACATTGACTTTCTTGGAGCTGAGTCTGCATTATCCTAAAGTTGACTATGCAAGGTTGAATTTACCATTATTCCTCTTGACAAGCAGGAGTACAAAAATCAACTTTAACAGACCTTAAAATTAGCAGAATGGGCTTGGTGGTGTGAGCTGAGTTTTAGAAAGTTGACTTAATGTGGGACTACTTGTGGTTTCTAATGTGGCTAAGTTCAACTAGGCTGAGATCCTGCAAAGACTGTAGTGCTTCAACTCTTGAGGAGTCCCACTGACCATGACCAGGCTTCTGAGTCCATGTGGATTCCTACATGGGGCTATGTGGAATACAGAGGTCAGCCCACTCTCAGCTCATAAAAGGAATAGGGTCTAAAACAGAGAAAATGGGATGCACTAGGAAGAAAATTTTTAAAAAATGGCCATGCAACATAAAATTTTCATTCCAAATTTGGCCACTTTTATAGTAAACAAACAAACAAACATAAAATGGGCCCACTGCAAGCAAATGATGGCTTAACATGCCTTTCAATATGATAATTGTAAATTCTGCAAATTCCACTGAAAAGCATGATGTGAGGTGCAAAATCACCCACGACACAATAGAAAAGATTAGAGATATTTGTAAGGAATATTGATTAAAATGTCTTTTCCAGATATGTACATCATACCTATTAGAGCAGTGTCAGAATTCCACAACAAAACTCATCCGCAAACTGAGGCAAACATTTGGCTTGCACTTCATTTTTTGCTTATTTGAACCTGAAACTAAAATAAAAATTAAATGGTTGATAATGCACTAGAAGCAAAACCAAAGTAAAGCCACATTCATTCCTTCAAATCAAATTCACAGATTGATTTAGTGCCTTCCAATCTCTGCAATCTGATAGTGCAGACATTTATCTCTGCTCTCCGGCTTTTTTTAAAATTTATGACTGGATCATTCATCCACACTTAATTAAAAGCTACAAAATCATATTTAAATATTTAACCTGGTTTAAAAGTAAGTAAACACCTTATTCATTTTACTGAGCTATTTTCAGCAGATCACAGTGGTTTGAAACATCTTAGGACTTGTACCAAAGAAGGCAATCTTTTTCTATTAGAAGCACATGACAGAAGACTATGATGAATAATAATTGTTAACATACAGTTGAGCTTTCCTTCTTCTCGTCCATGCATGTCTGGTTTCTATACTCTCATCCCACCCTATTCATCAGTGCACCCCAGATAAGCAAGCAGATGTGCCTTTGCAATTGTGGTCTTCTGGAACTAAACTCCCTTTCCCTTGAAGGCTTTATCAGTTCATCTCTCCCAACCATAAAATCTTTTTAAAAATCTGAGCATGAATCAAAATCTTAATGTGAACATCCTGTAAGTGACAATTTTGAATGTGGAATCTAGATCTCTTAACATCACAGCACCTTGCTACATCATGATTATACATTGGTATATACATGTTTGCATTGGGAGACTGGGTGTACTCTAAGCAGTGGTGGCAATAGTGTGTGGGCAGACTGGATGGCTTTTTTTTAAATAAGGAGATATAAGGAACCACTGCTGGTATAAATTGTCAATTTATTTGATTGCTCAAATTATCCATTAAAGTCATTGGAGTCATAACAATTTACCTTAGCTGAGGCTCTACTGCCTGGGCTCTGTCCTTGCTTCTGTCACAAAATTTTGTGTAGTCTTTCACGAGTCACTAAACTTGTCTGTGTCTCAAAATCTTAAAATGTATTTTTTCTTATTTCACAGGGAGGAGGTTTAATTCATTAAAAATTGTGAAATGCTTTGAGATCCTTGCTTTTAATATGGTATCTGTGTAAAGGATCATAGTATACAGATTTCAGACTTCAAGTTACACCATCACATATTGTTTATGACATAAAAAGTTAAATAATCCATTGAGAGAGCTTGACAGTTCAATCTCAAAAGCTTGTCTCTCTCACCAACAGAAGTTGATCCAATAAAAGATATTCTACCTCACACACCTTTGATTCAGACTTAAAATGAAAGAGAATAAGCCTCTAGACCTGCTTTTCTGCCTTATGTGGTTATTACATCAGTGCAATGTGAGCACAAAGAGGATGTGAGATGCTGCCAAATCAGGTCTTTTGCTCTCACCAGTGGTAGAGTTTTTACACTCTGTACTCATGTTGCACAGATGTGAATTACTACACAGGGCACACAGCAGCGAAGACTAAAACCTTCTGTCCACACATGGCCTTTTGAATTTCCTCCCTCCTGCTATGTTTGAAGGTACCTGCTCTAATTAATACTTCATCTAATCTTCACGTAATTCTGCTAATTGTTCACAAACAGACAATTTAATCAACACTCTGCTAACAGGCGGCACTTTATTCACTCGACTATTTTGTACTCTGACACAGGGCAAACTTAGGCAAGTGTGTCCCGATTGCTTTGTTTCCATGTAATTTAACAGCGAGACATTATTTTCTCATAAGAGGTGCTTTGAATTTTTACTGCTAATGAATAAATTAACTAAAAAAAGGTTAATCTGCCTACATGTTTATGAAACATTATGCAAATTGCTCTCAAAAAGGTTTAATGATAATTGAAAGCAATTGAAAACCATGGTACATTTCACACAATTTTCACTTTTTTAAAAAGTATACAAATTACACGCTTTTTATATAATTTACAGCTGTCTAGAGATATAGATAATCTGCACATTTAAAGTATAAAATATGAGGTGGTCAGTACTATGAGTTCTAATTTTGTTGGATTGCAAAGACTATAGTGATTCAGTTGAAAGGAGAGCAATGAATAAGAATGAATTAGCATGATTAATATTACTACAAAATAAATATTAATGCTTTGGCACTTATTAAACAAGTTGGCAAAATGGTTATCATCACAGCTCACAGATCCAAGCAGTTCTACTTCCAGGCAGTTTGGTTAGTACAGGCTCAATCATGCAGCTGCAGAGCACACACAGAACTTCCATTAAAACAAGGGCCAGTCCTTAAATGTGAATGACACTGCCTTAAATTCCTGAGTAGATGTGGGTCTCTGAGTTTCCATGGCTCTGTTCCAAATCCAGCAAGAGTGTACCTGAGGTTGATCAGATCAGTTATGCACATGTGGAATGTTCATGAGTATAATGTGAACATTAAATTCTGCCCTGACTTACACACTCTTGGACCCCATTGCCAGCAGAGGAGTTCACAGGGTGCACATGAAAGAAGAATTTAGCCCTGTAAGTGTTAATAGATTACATTCATGAAAAATAATGGCCCTGATTCTCTTCTCAAGGGCATTCACACAAACCCATAAAAGCATAGGTGTCACGGAGAATAGAGTTAGGCCTCATGAATTAAAACAGTAGGTGAGAATTCCATGGCATTGGGGATATGTCCACTTATCATGTGAGGCTAGTCTCAGGAGGAGGATGGGGGGAAATGGGATTGTGATGGATAACTGGGATGTTTGTTGCATAAATATGTTGATTTAGTTTACTGGGAGCTATTGAAAAAAAAAGAAGAAGCAGGAAGGAAAAAAAATGCCTCCAAATCAGCCACTTCTTAGCAAAAATCTAAGACAATGCCAGGACAGGAAAAGGTAGATGAGCAAACCCACTCAGAAGTTTGGCAGGAACACTCTTTCAATAAAGAAGGAAATTGTTCTGGGGAACCAGACTGAGACACGAGGCTTTCTACTGGAGATGACTGGAGAAGTTGGGGAGATTACCAGCCGTGGTGGCAATGCTATAGTTAAAACAGACATACATATAGAGAGTTGCCTTTAAATCCTTTTTCTCTAAATGCTTTCTTCTTACTGTTAAAAACATACTATACACCTTGGTTTTAAAAGGCTGCTGGTGGTACACTATTGGTCACAGGCTCCTGGAGGGAAGAACCAGAGGTACCCAAGCTCAGTAATACCTGAAGGATAAAAATAGTTTATGTGCAGGATAAGAGTAAGCTGAGGACTCATTCTAGGAGTGGGAGAATTGCAGAATTCCACCCCAGGATAGGTAAAAATATAAGGCCTAAGATATGAGAGGGTACCATCAAAGTCCAGGAAGGGGAAAGATGTAGTTGGTCCTATAATCATGACAAGGACAGTCAGGATATCTATATTGATTTAAAAAAATCCTTATGCATCCCTTTTGGTCTGAAAAGCTCATTGGATTTGCACTAGTGGAGCTCCCATGTTGTTAGGGGTGAGGATTAATTGTTAGACGAATGTTAATTATTCCTGCTGAAAATGGCCCTGGAGGTCATTATTTGGTTGCCCGGCAGAGCTAGAAGAACATAATTTCTTTATACATCATTAAGTCTCAGCAACAATTAGGATGGCTTTTTATCTTCATCTGTATTGCTTGAAAACTCGAAAAGAAAATCATGGAAATGTTTGCAAATTTCAAAGTCAGTCTTATGCTAAATATTTTTAAAAGAAATGATCTTGCAGTAATTTAAAAGTTTTTACATATTTTATTAAAAACATTTTGGTTTTAATTTTCTTTTGGTGTTTGATGTTAATTTTTTGGGGGGGGGTGTTTGGTGTTAACATTTTCTTTATTTTTACTCTATTTTTCTCCTTTACCTCTCCCCAACTCATTTTCTCTCCGTCTTTCTCTTTTTTCTTTTTCCCATGTGCCACTGAAAATGGGGGAAGAGAGAAAAGTGTAGGGCATATGGGGACACAGGAAAATTGAAAAAGGTTAAAATATTGGGTGAAAAAATGTCAATTTTGAATAAAAGGATATTTATTGATGTAAAATATTTCCCTGGAAAAAAATTGAGCAGCTCTAATTTTGACCTTTACTTTCACTTACAGACATCACTGCAATGATTAATGCCTTGTTTTAATAAGATTAGACTGCTGCAGTGAAAGCTACTTTAGCCTATGTCTTAAATCCATTTCAATGAGGTTTGTACAGTATCCTGAGCATGATACACTATCCTCATGATCTGCAGTGACTGCATGTAAGTCTCTGAGAGCCCAACTACACTATGCGGAAGATGGATGCTGTCACAGTCAATCTTCCAGGGTTTGATTTAGTGGGTCTAGTATAGACTCAGACTCATAGACTCAGACTTTAAGGTCAGAAGGGACCATTATGATCATCTAGTCTGACCCCCTGCACAATGCAGGCCACAGAATCTCACCCACCCACTCCTGGAATAATCCTCTCACCTATATCTCAGATACTGAAGTCCTCAAATGATGGTTTAAAGACCCCAAGATGCAGAGAATCCTCCAGCAAGTGATCCGTGCCCCATGCTACAGAGGAAGGCGAAAAACCTCCAGGGCCTCGGCCAATCTACCCTGGAGGAAAATTCCTTCCCAACCCCAAATACGAATGAACCCTGAGCATGTGGGCAAGACTCACCAGCCAGACACCCAGGAAAAAGTTCTCTATAGAAATTCCTATCATCCCACCATTGGCCTATTTACCACCAATAGTGAAAGATCACTTAGTTGCCAAGATCATGTTATCCCATCAAACCATCCCCTTCATAAACCCATCTAGCTTAATCTTGAAACCAGATAGGTCTTTTGCCCTCACTACTTCCCTTGGAAGGCTGTTCGAAGACCCGCTAGACTGAACTCCCATTGGTTCCAGTACTCCTCCTCATGAGGAGTAAGGGAAACCGATGGGAGTGTTTGCTCCCATCATCTTCCCGCTGTGTCGACAGCACAGAAATGCAATGTAAGATACGTCAGCTCCAGCTACATAAATTACTTTGCTATAAACTCTGATTGGTTTTAGCTATGTATGATGGAAGTTGCTGTGGGTTTTCTCTTTATGTTTGGTTGTCTTTTTTAAATAATCATTGACAACTTCTTGGAATAGGTGGCTTAGTTTCTGATTTTTTTTTATATAAATCTACATAAATAAATAATATACTTAGGGAGGTGATGGGGGACTGCAGAATGTTTGAGAGATGTGGGCCCGAATCCTTAGGTGCAGCCAAGGTAGAGTGGACAAAGATGGCTCTGTGCCATCCTTTCTGGCTCCCTCAGTCTCCATGGTCATTAGAAGCTCCAGCCTTAAGGCTCCTGAAATGTACAGCACGCTGCTGCTCAAGCAGCTAAGGATCAATGGACCATGGCACACTTGGGCCATCTCCTTTGTCATGCCACTTCCACCCCAGAGTTTGGACTGGAGGTTTGTGAGTGAGAAGCAAGCCCTCAGTTTGATGTGGGTTAGATAAGTGTTCCAACAGGCCGGACACTTATCTGCATCTCTTTAGCCTGCAAAATTGGGCTGGAAATCTTCACGTAATAGGATTTCATGTAAATTTATGGTACTTTCTGCTCATAGTTAGACAAGAAATACCATAGGCACAGCCTTCTTTGAAAAGTTTCAGCATTTCCATTTCCAGCCATGACTTGAAAGCAGGGGAGCAGAACTGCACATTAAATGAAGAAACAGACAATTATTTACTACAAGATTTTTCTTTCAGGAAAAGAAAAAAGATTTATTTTGTATTGCTTTGAGAGCTGAGTGATTCTAGACTTTTTGAGGGAGAAGATTAGCCTTCACTTCTCATTGTGGGGTCTGTCTGTAGGCATTGTCTGTAGGCTCCAGATCACCCAGTTATTGTTACATCTTTCTTTATTCACCTCAGCATACACTAGAGCATTTCAGATACAGTTGATGGACTTTGAAAGCAGCACCCCTAAGTGTTGGGAGGGTTGTTTCCCATCCCACTGCTGCAGAATGGGATAACACCGCATGTTGATCCCTAGCTTCCAAAAAGGTAACTGGCTGACTTGGGAGGGTAGGGATGCCCTGATTGTTTTCCAGCTGATGAGTCAGGCAGATGAGCCTGCTAGCCATTCCTATTGAAAAGCAAGGAAAGGTCAAAGGCTCAGGTAACAAGCCCCAAAACACGAGGAGGACAATACTGGGCCCAAAATGGTCCTGGCACATTTTTCCATGTCAGTGCGAGGGGTGGGGGTAGGGGGGGGGGCGGGAGGCAAGGCAGTGGCATAATACTAAGGGTGAAGGGAGCGGGGTTGGAATGATAATCCAAAATAGATATTGGATCCCTTAAAATGAATAAAACTTTAATCCAAATATTAGCCCATTTCTCATCATTACTGATCTGCCTTAACACTTTTATCCTAGGAGGACTGCAAAGAACCCAGCTTGAGTTGGTAAGGGCAAATTACTAGCTAAATAAACAAAGGAATAATAAAACAATGATGCTATTTTTTCCAAATTCCCAGGGCACATAAAAGGTGACAAAAATTTAACATGTACAATTTTGTGTCTGTTCTTCTGACTCAGAAAACCCTGGACCAATTTGAATGTTTTACTTTCCTTCTAACATGGGAACTTGTATGCCAAGTGATGCCCAGGGGAAAGTTTTCACCTGGTGTTATAATAGGAAGCCTGGCAGACCTTAACACATTACTCCTATGTTTTTCCTCAATTAGATCTTGTTTCTGTGGTTGTTGGACATTTTTCAGATGGACTTGACCATCAGGCCCTTGTGAACGAATTGCTTACAAAGTTACCCAGCACAATATTATTGTAGAATGATTTAATAGTCTCCAGATAGAATACATTAGCCAGGCAGACAAAACTTCAGAAATTTGAGTACCAGTAATTTATATTTTTATAGGGATTAGCAAAGTAATTTGAATAAAATAAGAACCAATCAAAACTTAAACTTTTTTCCAGGTTTTAAGTTGATCAAATAACTTTCTAATATTATTATTAGGCATTTCTCAATTTCTTTTGACTCTTCTCAAGTTCTCTCTCATTGCCCTCAATGAGAGAGAGACTGACTAGAGAACAAATAAAATTTGTGGGATTTGCTATATGATTTTTAGAGATGGATTTGAAGCAAACTCTAAATTGAATATCAAGGATATTTATGGAACCAGAATATAGGCTTGACGTTTGCATTTAACTCCTATTTATATAAGATGCTCTGAAGCAGCTTTAGAACAAGACTAAGAATGTTTGAACTTACTTTTGCCTCTGCAGTCCCCAATCCATTGTGTCCTACACTGAGCCAAGTGTGGCGGGACCCTGTGATGTGGCTCATAATATTCAAAACTGTCATAAGGTCATAATTATAATTTGTACAGGCCATGTTTTACATATAATTCATATGTGAAAGTTAATAGTAGTATAAGCTACGCACTTGGTTTCTTTTAAGAATCCAATGTGCAGCTATTAAGTATTCTGCTGTATCAATCAATAGGAGTGAATGAAGCTAAATGATCCAGTGTGATCATGTGTCCAACAAATCAAATGCAAACATGTTGTAGCAAATAGCATAACCCAGTTCTGCTCTCCTGATTGCATGCTTTGGTCCATAGAGATTGTCTAATTTAAGTGTACATGTTTCAGATGAACTCCAAAGAAGGATGTTTAATTTACATATACTTAAACTTTCAGCAGACTATTATTTTTTGCTACCAAATTTCCACAGGACCATGAAAGTCATGGGGAACAATAAGCAAATTTCAGCTAACCCTTATTAAAACTGCAGTATTGTAAAGACTTTTTACAAATTGACATAATGGGTCTACAGATGTGGGTCCATCTTTGGAACTGTCTGCATACTTAGAGCTACACCTACCTACCCACACACCCAAGAGACAGAACAGCTATGGGGTACATTAAATATGACACGCTAACCTCCACTGTCAATGGGTAGGAAATGAGACTCAGAGGGGAGATGTGAGTTAGTTTAATAGAACCTGACCTCGGAACTAAAACATAACTCATGATTAAACCTGTGTCAAGCTAGACTCAAGCCAATAAGACTCTGTATTTTAAAACAGAGACTGTGGAAAAATTAAGGGGCCACAAGATCTATCTGTTAAGTCTATGATCAGGACTTGATTCATTTCCCTCAAATCTTCCCAAATCAAAACACAGAGGAAGACACAATAAGAGTTAAAAGAACAGTGGGGGAAAAAGACAAAGGAAAAGGAAAACCTCTTTAAAGATATTCTTCTATCCATACTTCTTGCCATCTTTAAGATCAATGTCTGCTCAGAAGAAAGAACCCATTAAGATTGAACACAGAATTTCACTATCTTGCACCTGACAATGTGGCAGGTATAGCTCACAGGCAATCTTTATATACAAGGTCAAGTTCTGATCTCAGTTACAATGGTGTAAATATTAACTAATGTCCTGGAAGGAAATAGGCTTGATTCTCTATGGAAATATTCCAGGAAAAATCATAATTATGTTACTGAAGTCAATGGAGTTACACCAGTGTAAAACAGGTGGCCTAAGTGAGAGGAGTATCAAACCCTTGAATTCACATTGTACAAAGAGAACAGTTCTGGCTACTGCATATGATCTAATTGTTATCTTATGCTCCCTTCACTAGTTTATTTCATTGCCTTATCTCTCATTGTATAGCTGGGCTATAAGCTCTTTAGGGCAAGGACGATCTTTTCATCATATATTTGCCTGATTGGAGCCTCCTAGTGTCATCTCAAAACAAACAAGAAATAATAATCTCAAATGTACACTTCAAAGGTAACTAACTTCCAGTTAATATAATAGTGTTTTGCCTTGAAGTTATCATACTGTTTAGAAGTAATTGCTTCAAGAGTTAAAAGAGCCCCTACAATCACCTGAATATTATCTACATATTAATGAAAATCACCCAAGTACTAGCCTTGCGTGAAAGTTAATTTTATTTGATTCTGATTAACTTACTTTTCCAGCCCACCTCCACAGTGAGTGGTTTAGCTTCTGAGTAATGATGTCTATTATATGTATAAAAATCCCCAAAGGCAGTAGAAGGGAGAGGGAAAACACTGAGACATTTAATAAAGAATGTACAGTAATAACAGCACGTTCTAGTCTCCTTTACATTCTAGTAACACTGTGTTGAACTGTCAACAGTTTCCAATCTGGTTAAATGGCTCCCGGCTACTACAGGGTGAACTTAAATCATTTTTAATAAAATATGTGCACGATATTGAGTAGAAAACAACAGAACTGATGAGATTTTTGTTGCCACAGAATACTAACTTATTTGATTTCCCTGAAATTCCAGACGCAAAACAATTCCATTCTCATTGTAGGATGTTGCCCTGCAGCATGCATTAGAAACATTGCTCAGTTGTAGCACATCTAGTGCATTACATATGTGTACAATACAGCTTTGCTTCCCGAGGTTAGAGTTTGTTCATTGTACAACCAACACCCTGAGGGCTAGCACATACAGCTCAGGAAATATTAGTTTGTCAATTTTGCTTTAGCACTTTCCCTATGTGATGAAAATCTTGGCTCACTGTCCTACTCATGCATGTGCTGTTTCTCTGAAATAGATTATTTTAATATTGTTATCTAAAACAGCTACATGAAGGAAAATGAATTAGGCCTTCACTTCCAAATGCGATTTTCATAGGGAAAGAAAAAAGAAGCAATTAAATAAAAATCATCCTTGTCCATCTACATCCTTTCAGAACCTGAAATGAACACTAATTGAACCTCTCTGAAGTTAACTTTTTCCTTCTCCGTGATGAATATTTGCAGGGCTCTGCACCTCCAGTCAAGACTAAAAGCGGAGATATGAAAACGCACCAAAATAGGATACAGTTGTAATATATTCCTCACAAGTGACACCCCTGTCCCTAAATACAATGGCTGCTCTATGGCAGGCATTAGCTTAAACAGCTGATTGATCTAAAATGGTAGCCCTCAGCTAGATCATTTTACAAATGTTCAGCTTATATAGCACCTTCTGTCCCTTATGTTTTATGTTCCAGTAATAAAAGAGAGAGCTGCAGTCATAATAAAGGCATACAGAGGGACAGCTTCAAATCCCACAACACTATGCTTATCCACAAACAAAAAACATGTAACACCATGGAGGGCACACATCTGTGGGATGGAGGTCAGTAGTGTATTTGACAACTATGACACAAAACCTTTTGAGCATATATTTAACCCCATTGCAAAGTATCACAACCTTAAGGGCAGATTAAGGAGGGCCAGTTAGGGGCAGCAGAGACCCCTCAAAAGACCACAGCAGGGGCCAGTAACACATTCTCACTGCTAGCATGCAGGGTCTCATCACATGTGGCGTACAGTATTTTGTCAGGAAATCAAAGTCTGTATTCTGTTATTTATTATACATTAGACTTTACAACAGTTTTTTGTTCTTTGGAAACCAACAAAGTATGAAATAGGAAAGTTCAGGTAGATCAGTCATACTGGTCACTGCTGTTCGCTTGGATTGCTGAAGGGCTTATCTAAAAACAATATGTTTGAAATAGTGACAAAAATTAATTGTGTTATAATTGTGCAACTTTGTGAGAATGCCACTCATTCATACAGGATGTCACACAATTATACAAATAATAACTTGTAAACATCTTTAATGGGCTAATTTAATCTCTGTTGTAACTCCATCGACAACAATGGTCTTACATCCTGGATGAATATGAGCTATCATCTTGTGATGGGTGAATAAAATATTAGTCTGTGGAAAACTCCCCACAGATGTTTGTAATGTTCAAAATTAACCTGGACAAAACATTAGAGGAAAGGATCTTGCAGAAACAGGGGATAAACTAGATTATTTAATAAATCGGTCTTTTCTCTTAATTCCTAAAATTCCTTTGACAGTAATTACCTCACGCCACCATTTTATCTGTGCTATATTTGTCTAGCTGTTAGTTTTAAGGAAACATATGAACTGTTACAGTGAAACTGAATAATGTTCTGACTAATCCTCCCTCTAAAGTGTCCAGTGCTAGAAGCTTCACAAGAATATGATAAATCTACAGACAAGTGTTCAATATTACATCATGAAGAAAGTGTTTTCATCACTGTATTGCTTATCTTTTGCACTGTTTTTCCTCCTGAAATACAAAGCCACAACAAATCTAAGATTAATTTTAGCTCCTCATTGCAAGACAAATGCACCTCGCTGGCATAGGGAGGTTTACGCTTTGGAGGCAACTGTATCTCATGGGGATTCATTCTTGATGGAAGGCAGATATCTCCATGGTTGCTCTCCTACACTAGTTCAATTGTGGAAGAGGAGCTTTATCTGTCATCACATCAGGGGTTCCATAGCAGCCCCAAAGATAGAGGCTTCAGTGAGGAAGTAGTAAATCAACTACTTCACCCCTTGGCTGGAGTTGTACTGTCTGTCTTCAGGCCCTTGCTGAAAATGATATTGTGGAGGCCTTGCACCACTATAACCTGGCAGATTTTCTGTTACTGTGGGTTGCTGCATCTTGATTTATACCAGCAGAAATCAGGAATGAAACATATGAACCAAATATAGCATGTCTATATAAACTCATCCAACAAAGCTTTGGATACAAGCATAGGCTCCTAGAACTGTAATAATTATACAAGCTGATAAACCACTTAGTGTTTGTTAGAAAACAGGTTGCAGAAATGTAGTAGAGTTTTACTATGTGCTCTACAAAATGCTTGATTATTTAATTCACTTACCCTTTATGCTCCAGTGATGAAGGAGAAAGTTGCAGGCCTGCCAAAGGTACAAGAAGGGATATACTGAGCTATACCAAATCCCACAACACTATGCAGAGTTTTTAAAAAATCAGGATTAATGTAAATGATTGCTACTGATTGAGGCTGTAGACCTACAAAGTGGCTGGGAAGGCAGACACAATATTAATCTCAGTTAAAAGAACATATGTGAATGAAATCCTGATGAGGAGAGTTGGCAGAAGGCTTTGCCTAATAGCAACACTGGCTGTTGGAGATCAGGGATAGTTATTAGACCAAATAATAGGATAGAACACCAGAATTTTATAATTGGAGAACAAAACCAAAAGCATTAAATAAAACAGGTTGTGTAGAACAGATGTTGTGAAGAACCAGGTGGGTATTGAGAATCCCAATATTCTGTAACTGTTAAATACAGGAAAGGTCTGAGGTTAATACATTCACCTCTCAATAGAAACAATATAATTAAACTAATCAGTTCACTAGGTTAGTGGCATTATGTTCTCTCAAGGAATTGCATGATTCTATATTTTCAAGAGAGCTGTCAGCACTTAGGGAAAAGCTATCTGATGGGCATGCTGGGTTTGAAAAAATAAAATAAAATAAAAAAACCCTAACAAACCAATGATCTTAAAGGTCAGGGTTTATCAAAGTCAGCAGAGATTAAATGGAAAGGCAAAAAACAACAGAGCAGCAAGAAAGAGTCAGAAAATATGTTTGATCATTATTAGAATATCTCCCACAAAAAACTGATGTAACTTAAGAAAGAAAGAATTTGTATCTCAAATGTGTTTCTTCTTATGATGACACCAAGAAGGTAGTTTATATCCAGTCTCATCAGCCATTTGGGAATGGTCTATTCAGACTTGATGGGCCATTAAATGGCACCAACTCTCCAGATAGTGCCCCTGGATGATGCCTCAAACAACAAGGAGCCAACTGCCACCCAGGTGATTCAGCAAAACACACAAGGGCATGTGATATGGACAGGTGACCTCAGATTCCATCTTTGTCAGAAACTTTGTATAGAAGAGGGCCATGGGTTTTGTTTGGGACAGGAAATTTTCACATTCAGTAAACAATGTTAAGACACCTGAGACATCACCATTTTACCTCACTCCCACTTCAGTTCTCTGGACTGTGGATTTACATTTAAAAGAAGTATCTTGAACAATGTTCTGAGGCCTTTTCAATCCTTTAGCAGTTACCAGGGAGACTTTTGACACCTACAAACCTGATGTAAGAGCTTTGCAAACGTGTGTGCATTAGAGATGTAAAATCCAGGTTAATCAGTAGGTTTAAATGGTTTACCAATTAAACAGGATCCTGTGTGGGAGGGAGGGGGGAGCTGGCGGCAGGAGCTGGCAACCCCAACTGTGGGGGTGGATATCTTCTTCTGGTCCCCCTGCTCACCGGGCGGTCAGCTTCTGTTCCCAGCTTGCCTGTGTGTGGAGTGGCTGGCTTCTGTTACCAGCCCCCCACCCTCCATGTGAGGGAGTCAGCTCTCAACCTCTATGGTGCTGGAGCAGCCTTCCACCCAAGGCCTGGGTATCGGTTAACTGGTACCTGGTTAGCATCACTCGTTAAGAGTGATACTTACCTGGTAACCGGTATCTTTTAACTATTTATACCGCTATTCTTTTCTTGTCTTTAGTAAATTCTTAGTGTATTAAAGATTGGTAAACAGTTAATGTTCCCTCTAATCTTTTCCATCCATGAGTGGAATATTTGTATGTGTACCAAAGAATATGTGAAAGTGCACCACCAATAGAAACAGAAAACCTAGCTGTGGGTTGTCTGCCAATCTGCTGGGCAGCATCTGAGTCTCTCTTCAGTGGCTGCACAAGTGCACAGCTTACAGGGAACACTGTTGACCATGTAAATTTTTGTAAGATCTGAAATATCTCTGCTTACCCCCAGGTAGAATCTCACATATAGTGAATTGGGTTTTCAGTAATCTCACCCCTTAATAGATCAGTTTGTTTGGTTGGAAACCAAGGACCGGAATGTGTAATGGGGACTATGTTTGGCATCTCATTTTCTTGTTAACCAAGGTAGTGCTGATACTGGTTTGGTGATACAAATTATCAAATAAATCACCAGTTTTGGGGGATAGCCTGCCTTGTTTCTTGCAGTTTGCCATAACTATAGTATTCTTACTGTGGTCCATCCCAGGTAACCAGTCACTGTATGCTGTGCCTAAGCAAATTTCTATGCCTGAGGAAAGATGGCTTTAAACCATTTTTCTGAACCTTGTATTGGCAAAGGGCTACACCAATCATTGATACAAATCAGAATAATTTAAAAGCAAGTATAATTAGCAGTGCCGTGAAACATCACCCCAAGGGCCCTTATTTTGCTGAGCATGAATGGAGTACAGCAAATGGTATACCACACTTGAACCTGATATACTCCTGTATCAGATAGATGGGTAGAGCAAGCTGAGTTAGGTTTATACTAGTTTGAGTATTCCCTCACGTGAGGGCTTTTATGCTGCCTTTTTACAGTGTTGTCAACTATCATGATTTTATCCTGAGGTATTTGGTATCGGCTATATGAATCCCAGTGAGTCTCTCAACTTTTATTTGTTTAATTGCTTGTTTGTTTTAAAGTGAGATTAACCAATGTCCAGTTCTTTTTTTCATTACATGATGTAAGTGCCTTTATGTAATTAAGATTGACTCCTCTACTCCCAGTTTTGTGGTATTTCATACTTCAGTTTGAGACTGCTGTAGATTCTTTTCCCCCTGCAGTTCTCTAACCATGTCTTTTAAATGGCACAGCCTCCACAAAAAGTTCAAAATCATCATTCAAAAAGAGAAAAAAAAGTACTGTTGTTTTTCAAAGTCACTTCTAATGGCTGAGAGAAAGTGAGAAAGCTGTCACAAACAGTGAGATTTTTTCCCCATTTGTTCATATGATGTGTGAACCCACTGTCTTTGATTGTTTCAGTTAGTGATAAGTGCATAAGATATTCTATGGGTTACAAGCTCTTGTCAATATTACATTTTCCAATCCTTACTGGAAATCTTAGTTGCACAGAACCTCTTCTGCACATGAACTTCCACTGGAGTGTAAGATATACAGTAAATGTTGATCTATGTATAAGAGATCTTCATTGATCGAACAGGGGACACTAGGCTTGGGTGTGAGATAAATGGGCCAGATTCTCAGCTTGTAGAAATTGCCATAAATCCATTTTCTTTTATGAATTTATGTTGATCGACATGAGCTGTGGATCTGGTTCAATATTTCACAGTTCAGTGCTGCACTATCCAGAAATGGTTGAAAGCCTTTCTTATCTATAAAAAATGATGAAAGTTATAATTACATTTTCCACATACACAAAGAACAAATTTATCCTTGTAGTCTGAATGTACTTTTTATTTAAAATAAAGAAAATAATAGTACAAGAAAGAACAAAAGTAAAGTCTCCAAATAAGGGTACAATCAGTGTCTACTTTCTCAGACATTGCTTCATTTCCTAAAATGGGAGCTGCTTCTTCAGAAAGCAGCCTTTCATAGATCTCAGTGGAGATACACTAGGGATGAATTTGCTTCAGAGTCTCTAGTGTAGTTACCAAACTAGAACATTCAGAAATGCTTTGGCTATGAATCAAATATTTGTATACTAAATGGAGCTTTCTCTAATTTGCTCATCACTAGATCGTTGTAACAGACATCAGTCAGAAATGAATGTTTCTTCCCCTGTGAAACTGAGCTCAATTAGGGCACATTTTCACTTTCCGGACTGGAGAGACATTCTGGTGTTCAATTTAGTGAGTTTAGTATAGACCCGAAAATTGAACACTGAGGGCAGCTCCAGCCTGCACCTGTACTCCTCACAGTCGCGAGGAGTAAGGGAAGCCAATGGGAGCATTGGGGATGGCACCAAGCTCAGCTTAAGGTAAGCTGACTCCAGCTACATATTCTACATAGCTGGAGTTGCATACCTTAAGCTGATCTTCCAGGTCTAGTGTAGACCTGGCCTTAGCCTGGTGTCTTGTGGGAAACATAAAATACAGGTTACTGCTGGAGGCCGAACATCAGGCTTGATAGGCTATTGGTCTAATTTGGCATTACAAATCCTATGTTCCTAAACTGAATACTTGTGTTAACCATTTAGAGCTGTGCAAAGCAAAAACACAAAACATAGACTCCAGAAATATCTCTCTCCATAGACAGAAAAAATAACCTCATTTACACAACTATCCTCTTTCTTTTGTTGTCCTTATATAAATTCCCATGCCTCTGTAAACTCCCCTCCAATTCATCTGATGAAGTGGGTTTTACCCACAAAAGTGTATGCCTTAATAAATCTGTTAGGGCATGTCTACAGAGCAGCATTGTTTCAGAGTAACTCACATTATTTTGAAATAACAGTGTGCATCTACACAGCAAGCCAGTAATTTGAAAATAATGGGCTTCTTACTCTAACTTCTGTATCCCTCATTTTACAAGAAGTAAGGGAAGTTGAAGGAAGAGTGTTCTTCCTTCAACTTCCTGCAGTATAAACAGCACCAAAAGTTGAGTTAAGGTACTTTGAATTCAGCTATGCAATTAACGTAGCTGAAGTTGCATACCTTAATTCGACTTTCGCCTGCAATGTAGACATTTCTTAAGTTCCCATAGGAGGACTCGCTGTTTTTGCAAAGGCAGACCTGGTTCTTGGGTGGGTTAAAATGACTTAATCCATTTATATTTTTTATTTGAAAATTATAATCTCTGGGACACCCCATAATAGTTCTTCAGAGGAGTTTACAACACATGTATATGCACAATGTACTTGCACATTTTACATATATATATATATAACTCTCCTGAACTATTTCATGGCACACAAAGGAATGTTCTGTTATCAATGAACATGGGATTTGCACAAATCACTCTCATTAGAGTTAATCAGGAGTTTTGTTTGTAAGAGTGACATCAAGATGCTCTCTGTTTTTTCTCTCACTGATTAGTTTCACATGTAACACAAAACAACTTGCAGAATGAGGAGGGAGGGGGAATCTCACTTTCAGATAATTGACTTTTACTATGTGTTTTTTGTTCTGTGTTCACAAAAGCCTTTGACTTTCTCTGGGGTGGCAAAAACAATAAAGGAAAACAAAACAATTACTTTCCCACCCACAGAAGCCTACTTGTAAGCATGGTTCTACTCTTTTAATATGTGTATAGTTTATAATAGATAATTTTATTGCATAATAGAAAATACCTTTTTCACTGTTTAGTCTGAAGCTTATACTACACTCCACCTAGTCTGTTCCCCATTTCCATACCTTAAATATTGTTTCCTCTAAAATCCACTGATTAAAAGTCCTTTAATTTCTCAAGGAATGTTTAAACCAATTTTATCCCTTATATTTTATGATTCATGCTAGTGTTACACCTGTCACGTTATATAGGAACATTGTTTTAGGCCCCGTCTGAGTGAAATACTAACACCATTTCCTATAACACAGCATCCTGGGATTTTGTTGTAGATTTTCCATAGAGCTACTGACCAGAAAGCTAAGCAGCTTCTTGAGTTGCAGTAAATGAAATGAACATAGCCCAATATGGCGTGTCTGCAGTCTAATTAAAAAGTACCTGGTTTAAAAATCTTAAAGGCCTATGTTTTCTACAAATTAAATTCCAAATTCTACCCACTGTGATTCTTTCAGAATCTTTCTTCTTAGGGTCAAAAAAGTAGTGAGCTGTTTGTTATAAAGAGATGAAAACAAATATTAGAAGGTCATTGTGCACTGACGTTTTGATATATTGCAAATTGTGAACTTTAGCTGGATTTGTAAAGTGCCATCACTCAGAAAGCAATAGATTAAACAAATTTCTCTATTGCTGCTGAAAAAGGTGCTTTGGTACAAATGACTGAAGGCTGAGAATAAAAAAATTTGCAACACTGATTAAAGGACCATAATTTCACCTGGCTGTGACACAGTTGTGAGGCATGGGAAGCTGTGACTTGAAGACCTAAATGGTAGAAATGACAATGCAATGGGGTATGATTCTATTCAGGAGGATTATTCCCTCTACTATCCAAAAAATAAAACAGGCTGTGCAACTCTGTCAGCATTTGGAATTGCTAATTTATGATTCAGTATACAGACAGATTATAAGTAAATACATTATGATAATTTATTTTCTGCTTTAATGAAAAACAGCAATTTACCATAAAATGCTAATATTTGATGTCTTATAATAATACATGGTATTTTTTTTAAATTACTGGAATTGGACATTTGGTCCTGGCATTATCTTGTATCCATGGAGACTAGCTGCTCCCATTGCTCCCATCTGCTGCAGGTTTCTGGATTTCCATACACAACTCCAGCCATAGGTTAATATAGTTCAAAGCAGCCAACACTGAGCAGTCACACTGGTACCAGTATTCAAGAGAAATTATACTGTGTGTAAGAGCTCGGGCCAATGGAACTTCACAGAGGCCAGAGCTGGTAGTGAATGCAATCTGTGTAGACTTAGAATCCCTTTCGCTTATAGATGTTATTTGTAGTATGTACAACTTTCTGCTAGCAGCCTGTAGTTTATTTCATCCTACTATCAAACAGACAGTGATTATCAGTCACTAACATCCAGAACAGTAATGGAACTAGTAACACAAAGATATTGAGCCCAATATTGTTTCCACCATTTTAGCTTCATTGATCTGATTTAGAATATAAATGAAATCAAAATTAGGCTCTTTGTATCTTGGGCTATTTGCGCCTGGTTTCTAATGCAGCTATAAACATAGATATCTATGGGTACTTGAGAACTTACCCATGCCAAAGGAGTGAGGGAGCAGCTGGGTACAGTTTCATAAAAGATCTTGTTGGCCTTAATTAGGGAAACATAAGAGTATAGTTTAGTTTACCTATGCATTTACTGTGCTTAAAGGAGACATAGTTCACCGGGAAAGGGGGGAATTATTCAGGAGTATTTTCATTCACAAGGTTTCTTGGTCATATCCAGAGCTTCATCTCCCTTCCTGCCCCCACACCAATGGTAGAGGAAATTATTTATGGTATAATAAGTTAGATGAGTCTTATAGGCCTCTCTTACTTTTCTATGATGTGTGAGGCAGATGTTTATAGGTAGTAAAAACTTTAGCACAACAAGATCATAGCTTTTGTACTGTATAATTTAGTCCATACCTCCCTGTGATATCATCTGGGAAGCAATCAGAATTCAGCTTTTGGAAAATCATTCTACTACATACAGTGGTAAGTCAGGAAAATGATTTCAGAATATTATCCAGTGGTTCTGTCTTCTGAATAATGTGAATGGCTGGCCGCATATTTTGCTCTATTAACATTGGCACATGCACAATGCTGGTATCCAATAATGCATTCCTTGAGTTTGTTTTTATTGTTGATATAAATCTCAGCACAAACTTTCTCCTGAGCCTGGTTTTCCCTAGGTTTTCTTCTTTAAGATCCTCTGCATCGCTGTCATTTATTTTCTTTTTCTTTCCTTGACAGCCACAAAACTTTCTTATATGTTTGATTATGGACGTGATTCTCCTATATATTGATGGTGATTTGGTCCCTGTGAGTCCTACCTGATCGGGTTTCCAGCATGAGTCAGCAGAATAATCCCCTGAGATTATTCTCTCTGAGAAGTATTCAGGTCTGCCATCCTATTGAAAATAAAAGTTCCATATGAATAAAAAATGTTGAGGCTATTGTATTAGTTGATTTTGCTACTATAAAAATTGAAATAACGTGGGGTTTTTTTACAAGAAGGGATAACTTGGTACATTTCTAAGTTGTTTTTTATCACGAGAAAAAACAAAAAGGATTGTAGTCTAAGCCTTCAAGCAATCATGCCAAGAAAGGTCTGTGACAGATGTGCAAAATGAACTAATGGTTTAAACAGTCCTCGGGGACTGAAAGTACTGAGAAATGAATGTGCTGACCTTAGCATGGTGGGCAAAATTTCTTGACTGGAAAAATATATACATTCTGTATTTCTAGTATTAGCAGTGTTGGAAAGATTTATTCTAGTTGGCATTATCTGAGGGAGGTGTGCAATTGCACGCCATCAGTAAAATGCAAAAAAGCATCATACCAGCAAATAAATAAACTAATAATAGTCATGCTTTATGTTTTTTAGCTGCTTTGTCTTGCAAATTTAAAAGTGCTTAACATTAAGTAAGCAAGCCTGACAGCTCCCCTGTGAGGTATGTAAGCTTTATGATCCCCATTTTACAACTTGAGGACAGGGGGGTTAACTGACTTGCACAGTGACACACACTGAGTCAAGATAGGAATGGAACCCAAGAGTCCTGATGCCTGGTGTTTGCTCTAGCCACCACTCCCTCGGATTTTTGTAGTTGTTTTAAAAGCTGCTTTGGAAGTGATTTACACACTCAAACACAGTCAAATATAATTCAATAAAAGAAGCAAGTTGGAATGGGCCAGAGCTCAGTTCCAACTCTTTACTTGATTTTCTGGGCTGCTCTGCTCTCTTTGAGCAGTAATAATACATTTCACAGAGATCAGCTGGAACAGAGTGCCCAGATGATTTTGTGCTCTGGAAGCTTCATTTAAATATGCACTTCCTACTCTCGTATTCATTGCCACTAGATGGCGATGTGAAGTTTTACTTTGCTTTAGTGAACATGAAACCACTTGCAATACTTTCTGTGTATTACTATTGTCACTACTTATTAATTTTGCATAATGTTAGCTTCTATAAGCCACAGTCATGCAGCAGGACCTTTTTGTGCTAGGTGCTGTACAAACACAAAACAAAAGGATGTTCCCTGCTCCAAAGAACTTACAGTGTAAATAGTTTTAGGTTATTACAGTTTGTGATATAATAGTTTGAGAGCTTATGTTAAACTATAATTATTTGGGTATTTGGTGTGTCTCTCTAGGTGTGAAGTAAAGTATAACTAAAAGAGAGTAAATAGAATGGATAATGTAGTACCTAAGGTTACTGGACCGGGACTTAGGAATCTTGCATTCAGTGCCCGATTCTGCCACAAACTCCTTGTGTGACCTTGGGCAAGTTGTTTACATCTTATCAATGCAGGCAATTTTCAAAGTTTTATTGTAAGTCTCATGATATTAGATGATCTTCTTAAACCCTTAACTCCAGGAGTTATTTTATGGCATGATAATTTCACTCTTCATCTTTCAGAGGACATACTTTTCTAGCCTTAATTGTTGCAAAGGAAAAACTGAAAATGATATTAAAAAGTGAGAGTTTTTAAAGCAGTTGCATGAGTTATTGACTGATCCGTACCCATGATTTTTGAATGTTTGGATTTGCAGAACAATATTGGAAAGACAGATTCAAGTCTGCAGACTTGCCTCACAATACTAATGAAGGCTGATTACATGAGCAGATTTGTATTTTCAGCCTTAGTAACTGTTTCTACAACTTGTAGTATCACAAATAGGATCCTAGAAAGTATTATTACAATGCAACCCTCACACACACAACTTTCCTGTAGCATTAAAGGATCCCTTGCTATCTCTAAATCCTCTACATCAGGGATTCTCAACCCTTTTTTCTCAGAGTCCCCCAACCAACATGCTATAAATACTCTATGGCCCACCTGTGTCACAATAACTATTTTTCTGCATAGAAAAGTCAAAGCCAGAGTTGCCCCAGCCCCCACACCACAGGGGGGCCTGTGAAGCTAACTTGTTCAGGCTTCAGCTTCAGTCTGGGGGGTTGGTCTAATGCCAGCCTTGTTTGTCACACCGCATGAAGCCTGCTTGTGGCTGCCCAGTGGGCTTCAGACCTACAGTGGAGAACCATTGCTCTACATTAAACTATGGATTATTGGGAATCTTTTAACACCAAACCTGCAGACCTTGTGTTTAGGATGTAAGATAAGTCACTGCTTAAATCAACATTTTCTACATAGTTGCTTAATTTGCCTCCCTAAAAACCATGTACAACTACTATTTGTGTTTGTAAACAGGCAATTATACACCTCATTGTCTATGTGTGTGTGCACAAATGTGGGTTTCCATGTGGATGTTCAATTTTCAGGGTAAGCATGCATCTGAGAATTTGGTTCATAATGCATTTCTTTTCTTTGCAGCTTTGAGAAAATGCAGATCAGAAGAAATCAAAGATAAACAATAGACTGAACATTTGCTCACCACCTCTCCTGCTGGTTTCAGACTACATGGTGGGATTTCCTAATGCTTTGTTGAGATGTCTGTTACTTAATCAGTCTCACTTTCCTTTCGAGACTCAAAGCAATAAAAACAGACTTCTGCTGAAATGTTTTGTTCAAGTGCCGTGGTAGCTTAAGTGTAAAGTGTGTGGTCTCCTGATGAGATCCAAGTGGATAAAAGTCAAGACTCATTACTTATATTCCTGGCTCTATATCTGTCCTGCTGAGTGACCTCAATCTCTCATACTCTGTATGCATCTGTAGAATGGGGATAAACTCCCCTCCTGTTACAAGGGTAATATGGTGTTTAAGGAACTCTCATATCTGAAGTGCTTTGAGATCCTCCAATGAAAGGTGATATACCAGCAAAATACTCTTCTTTCAAGTAACCCAATCAATTCAGCTACCATTGCTGATGTCATCTCTGGAGAAATTATAAATCAAAAGCTGAAAAGGAAAGGGTATGGGAAATGGCTCAGGGCGGATTAACGTTATCAGAAAACACTGATGAATAAAGGAGGGTTAGTTTAAATGTTAAAAGGTTCTATCTGTATTAATTTGAGTGCTTCAAGAAAAAATATGAAAGGAGCAAAGACAAATCACCACTTTAGCATACAAGATCAGTAAAACACAATAAATCAGCCTTAAATGAGTAGATTTGTGAGCCTCAAGGGAGCACTGTTACAAAAAAATACCTCTTTCTGGTCTCCTGCTTGCCACACACTAATCTCTTACTAGTAAGAAGAAGACTTTAGCAGCAGGGTTGCCTGTTTCAAAGTGATTCAGATCCTTCAGTGTAACACTTTTAGGCAACAAGCCTATTCCATAGTCCTCTTATCAAAGACCTTTTGGTGTAAAAAATTGGTGAGTGACAACATCTGATCAAGGAATGGCACAATACTAGATCAGAACAGCCTTGCTTTGTGGTGTACAATCCCATAGTGCAAGGAGTGGTCTGGGTTTCCAAACTCTGCTGACATTAATGCCCATTTTCATATAACACCATGCATCCCCAAAACTCCCAGCACATCTTACTTACATGTGGGATGACTGCAACTGCCACTGAAATGTAGTCAACTCAAAGCCACATGGTGGCAGTGGGGGGAACAAGAAGTGTGGGAAGCATCACTTGATTCCTAGTAACCCCAGAGTACAGGGTCTCCTATGAACAATTGTGAGTACAGGAGATGGTGATGCTGGGATGATCAGTGACCCCAGATGGGCCTATTTTACTTCGTCCTGCTCAAGGCAATATTGTAAGCTGCTAGGTCAGGCGACCTATCAATTTGATTGAGATAAGTGGTTGTGGTGGCAATTCAGAGTGGCAAGTGAAGACCCAGGAGTCAGATACCAAGTTGAAGTCAGGGTCTATCAACCAATCCAAAGTTCGGAACCAGTGTCAGGTTTTGGAGCAAGGCAGGGAAGCATAAACTGGACTGGAGCAGATAGGAGTAAAGGCTGGAATGATTTTGGAATGAGGAATGCAGGAGGCAGGCTAGAGCGTGGTTGGAGTAAAGATTGGAAGCAGAAGGAGGCCTAGAGCAGCTGCAACTGTCATATGCATTAAGCAGTTGCTCAAATAGCAGGCTGCAGGCTGTCTTGTATAATCAAGAAGCACAACCATTTGGAGAAGGGTCATTGGGCCCAGTTGAGCTTCCTATGCTGCCTACTGGCGAGGCTGGCCAGAGTCCCATGGAGTGGTAGGGCCTGGACTCCCTATATCAACTTACCCTCTGCATGTTGAAGGGCCTAGGCACTGGACACTAGGAAATGCTCACCATGAGAGCAAATCATCTCAACTTGAATAATGCAGGCAACTTTTCCACCCCTGGAGAGAGGGCAGGACACTTGGACAACCTCAGCCTAAAAGATGTGGGCTGGTAGGTAAGGCAAAATGGACCTAGAGCATCTGCTGAAGTAGATGACAGAACAGCTGCAGCAGGCAGCCTAGCAACAGCAACACCAGCAGCAAACGCCTGCCTAGCAGGTATAGCTGGTTTGGAACTTAGAGGCACAAGAGAAGGAACAGCAGCAGCAATGTTTGGTCGAACAAGTCAAAGGCTTTAATGCAGTCCAGGAATCCAATCATCAAGGGGTGCAAATCACCAAGATCTGTAAGATTTCCCAATGGCTACCACCGGTGATGATCTTCAGGGGTGTTTGATACATGGGAAGGCTCAGAGATAGTGATACCCAATGAATTATCTCAATGAGTGCAGGGAAGTCTTTGAGGATGGTGGGAATCTAATATTCTTTGGCAATTTCTTGGTTGATGAGGATGTCTTGATTCCTGCAGAGTGGTAGCAGAGTGGCTCAATGGCGCTGTCATTCAGAGTGTGGAGAAGAGAAGTTCTGACCCAGACCCACTACTAGCCCTTAGTCCTGGCTTCTTGTTCTTGTTGCAAAATGCCCATAATCCCCATGGAACAGAGGGTATGTCTACACTAGCCACCCTAGTTCGAACTAGGGTGGCTAATGTAGTCATTCGAACTTGCAAATGAAGCCCGGGATTAAAATATCCCGGGCTTTATTTGCATGTTCCCGGGGCGCCGCCATTTTTAAATGCCCGTAGTTCGAACTCCGTGCCCGCGGCTAGACGCGGCACGGGCTAGGTAGTTCGAACTAAAGCCCCTAATTCGGACTACCGTTACTCCTCATTGCAGGAGGTGGCTAGTGTAGACATACCCAGAGGGTGTCCTGGAGCCCAGTAACAGTTCTTTTTTGTCAGTGGAGAGGTGGGGTTGAACTTAGTCAATCTGTATCAACTTGGGAATTTGGTCAATTACACAGAGTACATAAGGTGGAAGGGTCTGATTTGATGGAAGTTTCAGTACTACACTTCCTTTCCTAGCCATGTTCCCTTAATCCACCATCACTCCCAATGCATAGATCAATCACAGTCCCCTAGGCTATGTAGGGGTTTCTCTCAAGCTGATTCATCTTTAATAGGATCATTGAGTTACTCCTAGCAGTGTAGTGATTGCATAGCCTCACTGCAGTGGGTATCACCTGATAGTAAGACTAGACCTCAGCTTCTGCAGTGCACTCTCTGTTAACATTTGAGACAAGGACTAGAAACCTCCAACTTTGGGAAAGGTCAGGCCAGGCCTCTCCCAATGAGTTGGTATGATAGCACTTGAAGTAAGATCAGCAGGCAACATTGATTCAAGAACCCCCCATAATCTGGCACAGTCCCTAGTGAACTTGTCAAATAGGGGGACCTTAGACTCACAGACACTAGTGATGAGGCTTGGGCTCGGGGGGAGAGGGGGGGGGGGGGCATAATTACTGCTTGAGCTTATACCTGGGCCTGAAGGGTGGCATTCCTGCCTTGTAGTGTAGAAGACTTGGCCTGCATTTCTTGGACCACCAGGACTGCATTCTGCTCTCAAAGTGTGGCATCCTGGGCCTGCAGATCCTATGTCATTAAGCCTGCATCCTCTCCATGTCTTTTCCTCATATCCAACTGTAAGAGTCTAGTGCAGTGGTCACCAACCAGTAGATCAGGATCTACTGGTAGATCTTGGCACCTCTGACAGGTGATCCTGACTGGTTTGGCCAAGAGGCTACTAAGTGCTGCCACTTCAGCTGCCCCTCCTCCCACTGCTGTGCATCACCTTGGAGCTGCCCCTCCCCTTGGGGAGTCTCCTGCTTTCTGTCTAGGGCAGAGGAGGGAGAGCAAGGGTGCTGATGTCAAGGTGCCCTCTCCCACTCTGTATCCTATATCCACAGAGCAGAGAGGGGACACAACAGGATTTGGGATGGAGTTTGCTGGCTGCTTTTAGGAGTGGTGCAGGGCCAGGGCAAGGGGGAGCCTGCCTTAGCCCCACTGCACCACCTACCAGAAGCCACCTGAGGTAGGCAGTGCCCAGCTGTAGCCCACATCCCCAACTCCTACCCCAATCATGAATCCCCTCCTGCACCCCAAGCCCCAAGCATCTCTACATCCAAATGCTGTCCCAGAGCCTGCACCTAGAACCCCCTCTTACATCCCTACTGCCTGCCCAAGAGCAGCTCAGAGCCCCTCTCACACTCCAGATCCATTAATCCAAGACCAGAGCCTGCACCGCAACCCTCTGCCCCTGCCTCGTGAAAGTGAGGGAGGATGGGCAAGAGAGGGAGGATGGAGTGAGCAGGGGTGAGGCCTTGGAGAAGGGGAGGGAAGGAGGCGGGGCAAGGGTATTTATATTTGAGGCGGATCTTGGATTGTATTTAAATTCAAAAAGTGATCTCGTGCTTAAAATGGTTGGAGACCCCTGGTCTAGTGCATGGCTGGATAGAGCAGGACCTTATCTGGTGGTTGCAGTATTAGATCGAAGTAACAATGAACATAGATCCATAGGTGCCAGGTTGAGGGTAAAGTCGAGACAAAGATCAGAACTAGAAGTAGGGCAGTGAGACAAAGACTAGACTAGAGCAGACAGGAGTTAAAGCTGGATGGGGGCTGGAACAAGGACAGGAGGATGGGCTGGACGCAGGTAGGAGTTGGAACAAGGACTGGGAACAGGGTTCAAGCAAGTATTGGAGGCAAGAGCAGGTCAAACACAGCTGTGGGTGTGGGACACATTGAGCAGTTGCTATGCTGCTCTCTCTGCAAGGCTTTCCAGCCCAATCAGGAAGAACAGACTTTTGGAGAAATTTCATCAGTTAGAGCTGTAAGAAATGCCTGAAAATTCCTGGATAAACTCCTTAGGCTGGGAGCCAGCTGAGCTTCTGACTAATACTCTGTGGCACCAATTCAAGTGCTAAGTCAGAATTAATAATGCATGGCAGAAGAACTACTTTCAGCAGCACTTGTGTGTTCCATGCAAGTAGTTAGAACCTCAACCTGAAATCAATAGACACGTTCAACCCTAGTAAAGATAGTTTGAGTCATTTAAGATGCTTGTATTGTGCACAAAATGGGAGGGGGGAAATATTGGAAAATACAATACTATATATTATTTAGGAATAACTAGGCTATTTAGTTTTGGAACGTTTCTTAGTATGTTACTGTGATTGGTTATGTTATGATATGTTCACTGTCATTAAACTCCTTTAACTCAAAACCATGTTGACCAGGCTCCTACATTGTTGCTGCAAAAAGAATAAGAATAACAAGATATTTTTCATGGTTGGGTAAGTTGTATACTGAGCGTGAATACAAAACTTGCTCATGTTTGGGTCCTTCTGGGTAACCCCTGGGTATTAACTATATTATCAATGTAGTTTTCACAAACACCACACAAGCACACACACACACATTTTCTATCCCTTTGAAATAGTTAAGGAAATGTAAAAAGAAAGAAAAACCTCCGGCATTTTGGCATAGGATTGACTACTATGCTCAACTAGCTATGTGTGTGAAATTATTTGGTTAAAATAATCATTTTGAACCAAGCTTTTATCAAACACAGACCCTCCAGAGAAAATTGAGAAGGGCTAACTTGTTTTTTTAACATGGGTTGATACATTTTCTACATTTCCTGATTTGGGCTAGAAAACAGAAGAGCCCAAATTCCCTGAAAAATGCTGTCCCACTTTTATTTATGTGATGACAGCAGACAGGTATTACTAGAAAGCTCATGAGATTTGTAATCCACTTTGTTCAAACCAAGACAGTTTAACTAAACTTCACCCAGTACTGAGTACAGTACTGTAGAGAACAAGCGTGCTCTGGAATGAGGATGATATAATAATCATAATATTTTATTTAGTAGATGGTACACGAGATTGTCCCATCGGTGAGGGTTGATGGAGCACCTTGGTCTTTTTGATGTTTAATGTGAGGCCAAGATTCTTGTAGTATTCTTGAAGGCCCTTAAGATGGTTTGAAGAGCTACGGGGGAAAGAGCAGTGACCATATTGTCATCCATGTACTGGAGCTCCATGATCAAAGTCGTGGAAGTCTTCCTTTTGGCCTTCAGTCTCCTGAGGTTGAAGAACTTCCCATTCATTCTGTAGACAATCTTCATGCTGTCTGGAAGCTTGCCGTCAATGAGATGGAGGGTCATGGCAATGAAGATGCAGAACAGTGCTGGGGCAATGATGCAGCCTTGTTTGACTCCCGTTTTCACCTCAGAGAAGTTGTTTTGGGATCCGTTGTTACACAGCACTGTGGCAGTCATATTATCATGAAGCAACTGTGGGATGCTAATGAATTTTTGGGGGCAACCAATCTTCGAGAGGATGGTCTACAGGGTGCTATGGTCAATTGAATCGAACGCCTTGGTCAGGTCAATGAAACTCATGTATAAGGCTTGATTTTGTTTGTGACATTTTTCTTGCAATTGCTGAGCAGTGAAGATCATGTCCACTGTTCCTCAGAATGGTGAGAAGCCACACTGTTACTCTTGAAGAATTTCTTCTGAGAGTGGCAGGAGTCGATTGGCATGGATTTGAGCTAAGATTTTCCCTGCCGTTGCCATGAGGGAGATGTCATGATAGTTTCCACAGTGTGATTTGTCACCCTTCTTGAAGAGACTAACAATAAGTGTGTTTCTGAACTCTCACGGTATCTGCTCCCTATTCCAGATCTTGAGAATCAGGAAATGGAGTTGTTTGTGGAGCTCTGGCCCACCTTCTTTGAAGATTTCAGCGAGGATTCTTTCTAGTCCAGTTGCTTTGTTGCTCTTCATTGCTTTGATTGCAGTTTGGACCTCATTCAGGATAGGAGGTATTGCAAGATTGTCCCTAGGCAGTTGCTGAGGGATTCAGTCAAGGGATTATGGGACTATAGTGGGGGGGCGGTTCAGGAGCTTTTAAAAGTGCTCCCTCCAGCAAGAATCAATGGCTTCATTGTCTTTCAAGAGTTGGGTGCCATCCTTTGACCTCAGGAGATTAATTCCTTGATTTCTTAGTCCATAAACAGCTTTGATGGCAGTGAAGAAACCTCTCGTATCATTGATATCTGTGAGATGCTGGAGCTTTCATGCCTTCTCGATCCACAATTGACTTTTCAGAGTCCTTGTTTTACATTAGACTTCTGCCTTGGCCTTGGGTTGTGCATTTGATGTCTCCTTGCCAGGCCCTGAAGGCTTTCCTTTTTACCTCAATCAGAGACATTCAATTTCCACATCATTCTTATCAAACCAGTCCTGATGCTTCCTGAATTGGTAGCCAATGATTTCTCCACAAGCTCCAATGATGGCATTTTTCAATTGACACCTGTGCTCTTCCACGTCTTCAGGATGTACTGTCGGCAGCTTCCTTTGGAGCGCTATCTGGAAGTGACTTCATCTGGTGGGGTCCTTCAAGCCTTGTGCATTGATCTTTCATTGAATCAGTTTCTTCTTAGTTCTCTATTTGGTGACAATCCTAATCACCATCGTGGATCAGATGAGGCGGTGATCAGTCCAGCAGTCATCACTGTTAGTCATGGCACACGTAAGAAGGACATCGCGCCAATCCCAAGCATGTACGATGACATAATCTATAAGGTGCCAGTGCTTCAATCGAGGATGTTGCCATGAGGTCTTAAATTTATTCTTCTGACGGAAAAGGGTGTTTATGATGACAAGCTCGTGTTCCGCGCATTTTATAAAGAGGAGCTGCTGGAAAATGTGGAGCATTTCCCGTACCTTGGAATTGATCTCTCTGCCAAAGTCGACATTGACATGGAAACCCAGCATCACCTGAGCTGCACAAGCTCTGTTTTTGCCCACCTGACATGAAGGGTCTTTGAGAACAGGAACATCAGTGCCAAGACAAAGCTCCTTGTGTACTGCACAGTGGTTGTTATAATACTGCTGTACACGTGTGAAACCTGGACAACATATAAGCGTCACCTGAAGGCACTTGAACAATATCATCAAAGCTGCCTCAGGAGAATTCTAAATATCCCTTGGGAGGACATGCGCATGAACACTAGAATCCTGGAAAAGTCGAACATGACCAGAATTGAAGCTATCATCATCTACCAACAACTTTGCTAGACTGGTCACATGGTTCAAATGCCTGATCAGTGCCTCCCAAAACAGATTCCGTTTTCCGAGCTGAAGGAAGGACAGAGGAGGGTTAGAGGCCAGAGGAAGCAATTTAAGGACATGCTGAAGGCAAACATGAAAAAGTATGGCATCGGTATCGACACTTGGGAGAATCTTGCCCAAGACCATCTCCAGTGGAGAGCAGTAATCCGTGAGGGGGTAGCACAATTTGAGAGGTCTGCAGCAGTGCAGATGAGGAGAGGTGGAGGAGAAAAGAGCGGCAAAAACTGCCCCGCGTCCCTCCAATAGCCACCAGCACCAGCCCCTTCTGTGATAAGACCTGTGGCTCCAGAATTGGGCTGATCAGCCATCTATGGATCAATAAATAGGAGGGTGACAGGAAGATGTCCTACTCATTATCAAGTGACCACTGAGAGAGAGAATATTTTATTTAAATTATTTTAATTCCAGAAGATTTATTCAGAGTAATCAGGACCTTAACTCAATTAATTTTGGTTTTTTTTTGGAAAATAAAATGAAAATGTACATGCTTCATTTAAATCATTGTTCTGGGGTGAGGTGGAGATGAGGGGTTCAGTATGCAGGCTGCCCCGGGGAGCGAGGACTACCCTAGCTCTCTCGCACCACAGCAGTTTGGGGCTAGGTGAAAAGTACCTCTCCAGAGTCACTGCAGCTCCAGCAGGCACAGCTAGAGGAGGGGTGTATGTTCCCTGGATGGGGTGGTCCAGGTTCATCTGCCCACTGTGCTCCCCAGTCAGAGTGTGTGGAATGTAGTAAACTATGCACTTTCTTCTTGCTCCCAGATGAAGGGGAACAGCCAGCAATGTTCCCTTATGAACTGAGTGGGTTCTTCAGCCACCTGCCCTCATTAAAGGTTTCCTGGGGGTGGGATGGGAGACTTGGGGCTGGGACAGTACCAGATGTGGGGGAGGCATCCCCAGCCAGCCCCTTTCACCTGCCTGGTGATTATCTCTTTTCTGTATGGTTTTATGAGAAGCAATCCCATTCCAGGCACATCCCATTTTCCTGACATAACCAAGCCCTTACCTTGCTTTAAGTTATGATAAGAGGAAGCTGCACACCAAATTTGGTTCTCCTAACTGTTATCTTTTAGGAGGAGTTCTTGAACAAACAGATGGACAGATGGATCAACTTTCTCAAACTTATAGTAGATAATTCCATTAAGATTGCTTGTCACTAATATAATCTTTTTAAATTTATGCTAATGACAGAGGAGCACATTAGAAGTCTGCAAATAGCCACTCAGTCTGTGACTGCTGGCCATACCCATAGAAAAGATGTGTAAGTTAAAACTACAGTTTTATTTAAACAAATGTGACATTGGGGGGATGAATCCTGTGTCAAGAATTAAAGGTGATTTATTCACCAGCTGCGGAGAGAGACAAGGAAATCTAGCACCTGTACATTGTACTTTACTGCAAGTGTGATAGTGTAGGAGCAAGATGTAAGCTAAGTGAAATCCAATCTGGAATGAAAATATAAATTCACAGGCCAGAGTTTCAGTGTAATTAGAGAGTAAAGAAGGATGGAGATGTAACCTGCTATTCAGAAGGAAAAAAAACCAGGATTGTTTGCACATACTATATTCCCTACTGTCTATTAGCACAAATGACAATGGAATATGAGGCACATTTGGCTCATGCTGCCTGTGTTTGTATTCTGAGGCTTGCCTGCCTCAATACATACTGCAAGGCAATCACACCATCTCTGTAGTTTTGACTCCAGGCCTCAGTACTGGCATCTCTCCCTCCCACCTCCCACTTCAAGTCTCCTATCAGCTTGATCCTCTTTTATGGTTCCACTATTTTACTGTAAATCCCTTAAGTCTGTTGTCTGTGGAAACAAGGTTCTAGAGAATTAGCCACCTCCTAATTCCACAACTATTTGCTGACATTTCTTTCCAGTTCCTCAGAGTGCTCCTACATCTTCTCTCCTCACTATTTGCCCCTTACATTCTTACAGACTGGCCAAAGGAGAGAAATATATAACAACTGTGACTTAAAATTATTGAGAGTAACATATTCATGTGTTGTAGACACCAAACAGATCCTCTGTATAAATTATGCACTTACTGCTAAATCCCTTGTTCCTGAGCTTCATAAACACATTTCTACCATCTAAGGGGAGCCCTTCCTTATAGGAAAGAAGTAGGATATCCTTTATATTCTCTGTGAGCCTATTACTAGAGAGCAACAAGGTGTGTGTGCCCTCTCTCTCCTGCCTCCCCCCCCCCCCCCCCCCCACACACACATACACACTTTTTATTACAACTAGTGAATCTCAGAGGTTCAGTTCACATGGTTATTGGTTTAGAAATCTGGCCGTCTTGTGGGTAAAGACTGCCTTCCAAAGATTCCCAGTATTTCCTGATTTAATTGGTTCTTGGTTACATTAAGTATAGAAGCATCTACTTCCAACTCAAGCTGAAGCCACACAAACTGGATAAATACTCTTGTGCAAACCATAAAGTCATAGAACGTTGAGGGTGCTGACTTTAAGGCTTTCTGTGACATACAGAATGCCCTCAACTCTTACTGCAGTCAATGAGAACCACAGATCTTGTTATCAATTATTAGCTTGGTAGAAGGACTCAAGGCTTAGAAATTAAAGATGGGAAAGATCCACTAGAACTTGGCAAATACTCATTTGGAACAAGTTAATGAAAAGTAATTTGTTTGACTAGAAAATGCAATGGTATCATTTCCTCTGCAAAACAACTGCATCCTCCAAATAAAATAATGGCATGACATTCAAGCTACAATTTGAAAACATTCACGAAAATACAGTTTTCACGTGTGATGATAGTGATCTATGCTGCAGAGTTTTTGTCCTCTGGTCTTCATAACACAGTGATTTCTTTTGCAGGAGGTTAAAACAACACTTTTTTGTTTGTTTGTTTCACCCATTGCGCATCACCTTGAGTTTTGAGTTCAGACATGATCCTTAACATTTGGGTTTTCTCACAAAAATATTGCAGTTATCACGCTGACCCAGTTTTATTTTGGGGATGGAATGGGTAGCAAAAAGAAGATGGAGTCAGAATAAAAATGGACTCTTCAAACAGAGCTGAATGAATTAGATCTGTTTTTTTTCTAAGAGCACCAAACTCAGATATTTTTTCCAGTAAAATCAAGCAAATACATAATTCCCCCAAAAATGAAACGGAAAACCCTCTAAATTGCAAGTGAAGTGAAGAGGATTTATAGTTATCACATTTTCACCATCTTAAAATAGGTCCATTGCAAGAAAAGCAATTGCATTAGTTCCGAGTTTTATGTTAGCACTGGACAAACAGAATGAGAAAACCCAGATTTGGGGATGTGATGGTTGACTGAAGATTAGAACATCATATGTATGCAGACATATGGAAATAATTGTATTATTTAGAGGTCATCTTGTGGACAGTATCTGTAGTGCCCAGCTGCAGCCTAATACAAACCACCCAAAGCTTCATCCGTATCATTTCTTCATTTTAATACATGTCACAATAAGCCATACACTTAACCATCCAAATGATTGTGTCTATCTAAACAACACAAAGACAGGAGAATTAAAAGAAGTCATGTCATATTTGCTAAATTTTCCTTAAATCTTACACTGAAGTGCTGTTTTGGAAATTCCTTTGGTTCAACTTGTGAATCATTCTGTTTGACATGAATTCTCTCTCTCTCTCTTTTATTTTTTTACCATATACTCTTGTTCTATAGTTAGTCACATAAGTTCATATGATACTTTTCCCAGTACCTGATTAGATGACAGAAAGTTCAGGAAATGCAAACATTTATTTATTGCAATGTTAATTTATTTATAATGAAAAGGTCCTTAAAATAGACAGAATAAAGGAGGATAGACAGTAGAATGAGTCATGTTCAAAATGAGACAATATAGTTGTGTTTAAATGAGAGAGAGATTAATACATTTGGTGAAACCTGAGCCTCAAGAGATTTGCAAGTTTTGGAAGAGCTACGTAATGTTTGAATGTTTTCTGAAAATTTTCTGGAATTATGAAGATATCCTTTCTGGCTCATGCCTCACAAGCTGATGTAGTTTTTCATCTGAATGCCCATTTTTCTCTTTCTTTTGCAATACCTCTTTCTGGTGAACACTAGAATTTGTGAACTAACTGAGCAGCAGGTAGTTTGTGGTCATGCTGTTGTTATTTGGCATTAGGGTGAAGCCCAACTCTGACAAGCACGTTCCAAATGCAAAAAGACACGAGTCCTTGTCTCAAATATCATATTATGCCCAATGTCTCACCTACTGAAGTAAATGAAATGATTGTACTCTTTATCATTGACAGAATGAAGTGCCTTTGTCTTTTTTGTTTGTTTGTTTCCCATGTGACCTGGCACACTCTAGATCAGACCATTTCAAATGCAGTTTGAACTTGTTTGGTGCATGCTAATAATCTTATGGATTAATTCAAGTATTACACTCATATCTAAAATTACTTTCTCATATACTTGTGCATATGACTTCAAAATCACTGTTCATGGACTTTGGTGTTTGTCAAATCTGATCATGAGTATCCCTGAAAAAGTGATTTACAAAAGGTTCACAAGGTTGGGAGAACTCAAAATTGGAATGAATAATCCTACTAATTTATTTTCCCTATTCAGTCTCTTCTATCCCATATCTCTTCTCACCCAAACACTGTTATGGCTTGTGTGTACTATACCCAAGGGCTGTGTCTACACTGGGCCACTTATTCCGGAAAAGCAGCTGCTTTTCCGGAATAAGCTGCGAGTTGTCTACACTGGCCCCTTGAATTTCCGGAAAAGCACTGATGATCTACTGTAAGAAATCAGCTGCTTTTCCGGAAAAACTATGCTGCTCCGCTCGGCAAAAGTCCTTTTCCGGAAAACTGTTCGGAAAAGGGCCAGTGTAGACAGCACAGTAGTCTTTTCTGCAAAAAGCCCGATCGCGAAAATGACGATCGGGCTTTTTCGAGCAGCGTCTACATTGGCCACAGACGCTTTTCTGGAAAAAGGGCTTTTCCGGAAAAGCATCCTGCCAATGTAGACGCTCTTTTTCCGGAAATACTTATAACGGAAAACTGTTCTGTTTTAAGCATTTCCGGAAATTCATGCCAGTGTAGACGTAGCCAAGATGTTTATCCAAAATGAAATTGCTTGTGTAGTGCCTCAGAAAAAATATATAGTTGCTTGATTGTTCTTTTTTTCTTTTTCTTGTGAAACCAAAATTGCGCTTCATGTCTTTGAGTGAAATTGTGGGGTTTTTTGTTCCTTGATTGATCACACTGCACTCACTGAGTAGTAAAATACCTTTTAATAGAAACATATAAGGCTGTATCCATGAACTCCAACACCATTAAATATTTATCAATACAATAGTACATGTTTCAAAGTGAAATAAACATTAGACTCTGTAAATTTAATAGTGTCCAGTACTGAAAGAAAAGAAAAGAAAAGAAAAGAAAACTGGACTTAATAAATAATTAATTAATGACGTGCCAAAATTGAATTGCCAAATGATTGACCACATCCGATATTACACAAGTGAAAGGCCACTGTTGTTTTTACAAGTGTGTTTCATTCAGTGTTTGACTTCATTGTATAAATATTATAGAGCTGGCTTTTCAAAATTAACCTTTAGTATAGATTAACTGTGGACTGAGCTGAGATGGGAGGAATATCAGAGAAATTAAGGAATAAGAGTTCCCAAAAAAGAGATCTCATATTTCCTGGATTAAGACTGTTGAAAACCAAGTAAAAGATTCTGGAGGAAAAAGAACAACGAAGAATCATAATTCTATAAAGCCCTCTAAAATTCAGAGGAAAAAATTATATTCAGGAACTAGAAGAAAACATTGAAGTAATAAAAAACTGCTATATTAAGGTCTTGGGATAGTTTTAGATGACACTTTACATGCACAGGTCTCCACGTGATTTAAAAGATGGTTAAGCATTATAAGAGAAATGTTCAGAAGCATTTAAGACACAGGATGATCCTAATGGTCATCTGAAGAAGTGGGCTGTGCCCACGAAAGCTCATGGTACCCTACATGTTTTGTTAGTCTTTCAGGTGCTACTAGACTATCTGTTGTTTTTTTAAGTTTTTTCTGTTACAGACTAATTCAGCTACCCCTCTGAAGCTGATGGGATATGTGCTTCTGTGTCACTTAGGCTATGTCTACATTACCAGGTTATTCTGAAATAAGTTATTTTGAAATAATAACTCCCAAAATAACTGTTTCAAAATAAACGTATTCTTCACAAGCAGGAGTTATTATTTCGAAATAACAAGCCCATTATTTTGAAATAACAGCCTTGGTAGTGTGGATGCTTGCCTTGTTATTTTGAAATAAGGGGACTTATTTCAAAATAACTCCTGAGTGTAGACATGCCCTTAGGTGCTATTGATAATTCCATCTAAGTATCCAGTTTCCAGATTGGCGAACTCCTGAGGCTCAGACATATCCACACTGAGGAGTTATTTTGAAATAATTAGCAGGTCTGTGTAAGACCCACCAAATTGACCAGAGATCGCTCTGCAATAAACCCCTCTATTCTATCCCAGGTTAAAAGTGTGGGGAAGTTGATGGGAAAGTTTATTCTGTTGCCATGTGGAGTAGACCCTGCCAAAATATGACCTAAGGTACATCAACTCTAGCTACATGAATAATGTAGCTGATGTTGTGTAGCTTACGTCAACTTTCTGAGATAATGTGTAGTAAGTTGAGGGTCAGTAACATGGAGTCAGCAGGCCTAAGTAGAGGCTGTAACATGAAAACAGCAACAGGCCTGCAATCTAGTGAGCAAGACTTTGGTTCAGTAACAGAGGAGCCAAGAAAGAGGCCCTACTGATAACTTGTGTAAGTTAGGTAGAGCATGGAAGGGAGGCACTGGGTAGAAACTGTAAGCCAAAGGGGAGTAGCGGAACATCTTAATAAGAAATATCTTGGTACAAAGACTCCCCAAAAACTAATGCACATACCGACCTAGATTCAGGACCAGGTCGGAACTGACAGGATGACGAATAGAAGGTGAGCCCCTCTTGCATGAGGTAAGGGGTGGTAACTAGGCAACAGACGGTGGTAACCTGGTACGTAAAGAAATGATGTAAGTTGTTTGTACCTGTCTATAAAAGGACACTGCAAAGGGTGCTCTCTGGCCGACCTTGGGGGGGGGGGAGCCGCACTAGGCGTCTGAACAGCAGGTGTCATTGCCTAAACTTACAGAATACACAGTAGCTTAACTCTGACTGACTGCTGTTAATATCTGTTATATGGCAATAGGCCTGCCCGGTGTTAGTACCTTGTCAACGCAGGCCATAGTAAACAGTGGTGTAACATTGTACTGATCTCTGTTACCAACTGTTAGAGCTTTGCATTTGACAAACAGGAACTGCTAACAGGGAGTTTGGAGAGGGAGTTCTCCAGGTAAAAGAGGAGTAAAAACGGGACCCTTGTGGTAAGTGGCTGTCTGGAGTGTGTGTTTGTGTGTGGGGGAGTTATTTGCTGTGTGCTGAGCTTGTGTTTGTCTGGTTGGTTGGTTGGTTGGTTTGTTTGAAGGAGCTTCTGAAAGGTTTGAAATCTAGAAGCCTCTGTTAATTGGCTGAGCCTCAGTCAGGGGGAGGGGCTACCAGAGTTATATAAGCCTGTGACTCAGCGACCAGGGAGCTTGCGAACAGGAACTGCTAACAGGGAGTTTGGAGAGGGAGGTTAGAGGGGGAGGTTAGAGGGCACTAGTGACTTCTGGCCTTCTTTAAAACATAACTCTTATAATAATCTATATTCCAGAGGTTTAAAAAGAATCCCAGTTTATACTTAAACTTATTCATTAGAAAAATGGAGACAGAAGCCCAGCAGCAGAGTGGGGGCTATCCTGTTTATTGCGTCGAGTGTAACATGTATGATTACCTGCCCTGTGGCGGGCTTGCGTATGTGTGCACCCGTTGCAAAGCTCCTGACCCTCAGAGACTGAGTTCGGGCTTTGGAGGCCAGGGTGGCTGAACTGGAGGAGCTAAGGGAGGTAGAGAGATATGTGGATGAGACTTTCTGGGACACTGTAGTACTGTCCCACCTCCAGTCTGAGAGCCCCAGTGCTCTTAAGGAGGATGAAAGTCTCAAGGGAACAGAGCATTCAATGGGAGCAGAGGAAACCATCCCGTGGTTGGGACCCTCCTCCCAGAGGATGTTGTGGTATCCTCTCGCACTGAGGATACCTCTGAGGGGAGGAATGCCAGTTCGGAAGAGGCAGGTGTTAGTAGTGGGTGATTCGATCGTTAGAAACATAGATAGTTGGGTTTGTGATGACCGGGAGAACCGTATGGTCACTTGCCTGCCTGGTGCGAAGGTTGCGGATCTCTCGAGGCATCTAGATAGACTTATGTGTAGTGCTGGGGAGGAGCCGGTGGTCGTGGTACATGTAGGTACCAATGACGTAGGGAAGGGTAGGAGAGATGTCCTGGAGGCCAAATTTAGGCTGCTAGGAAAGAGACTGAAATCCAGGACCTCTATGGTGGCATTCTCGGAAATGCTTCCAGTTCCACGCGCAGGGCCAGGTAGGCAGGCAGAGATTCAGAATCTCAATGCGTGGATGAGACGATGGTGTAGGGAAGAGGGGTTTGGATTTATTAGGAACTGGGGACACTTTTGGGGAGAGGGGAGCCTATACAGGAAGGATGGGCTCCACCTAAACCAGGTGGAACCAGACTGCTGGCACTAAACATTAAAAAGGCCGTAGAGCAGTTTTTAAACTGAGAGATGGGGAAAGCCGATTGGTGTGGAGATGCACGTAAATCGGAGAGACTTCTCTTAGAGGAGAATCCATTGATAGAGATTCTCTAAGCTGTAGTCAGAAGAGAGGAGAGGAGAGAGGGCAAACCATGGGCCAGAGCAGACAAACAACCACGTACAAAGGAATCCAATGCATCAGGGAAGGGCAGACAAATAAGCAGTGGCAAATTTTTAAAGTGCTTCTACACAAATGCTAGGAGTCTGACTAATAAGATGGGTGAACTAGAATACCTAGTATTAAATGAGGAGATTGACATAATAGGCATCACTGAAACCTGGTGGAATGAGGAAAATCTGTGGGACACAATCATACCGGGATATAAAATATATCGAAAGGATAGAGCAGGCCGGGTGGGTGGCGTAGTGGCACTGTATGTGAAAGATAATGTAGAATCAAATGAAATAAAAATATTAAATGAATCAACATGTTCAATAGAATCGCTATGGATAGTAATTCCATGCTCCAAAAATAAGAAATTAGCAGTAGGGATATATTACCGACCACCTGACCAGGACAGGGATACTGACATTGAAATGCTGAGGGAGATTAGAGAGGCTACCAAAACAAAGAACTCTATAATAATGGGGATTTTAATTACCCCATATTGACTGGATACATGTCACCTCAGGAAGAGAAGCGGAGATAAAATTTCTCAATGGCTTAAATGACTGCTTCTTGGAGCAGCTGGTGCAGGAACCCACAAGGGGAGAGGCAATTCTCGATTTAGTCCTGAGTGGAGCGCAGGATCAGGTCAGGAAATAACCGTTACAGGACCGCTTGGGAATAGTGACCATAATATAATAACATTCAACATTCCTGTGGTGGGAAGAACACCTCAGCAGACCAGCACCCTGGCATTTAATTTCAAAGGGAATTACACAAAAATGAGGAGGTTAGTTAAACAGAAATTAAAAGGCACAGTGACTAGAGCCAAATCCTGCAAGCTGCATGGAAACTTTTAAAGACACCATAATAGAGGCCCAACTTAAATGTATACCCCAAATTAAAAAACATAGCAAGAGACCTAAAAAGAGTCACCATGGCTTAACCACCATGTAAAAGAAGCAGTGAGGACAAAAGGTATCTTTTAAGAAGTGGAAGTCCAATCCTAGTGAGATAAATAGAAAGGAACATAAACACTGTCAAATCAAGTGTAAAAATGTAATAAGAAAAGCAAAAAGATTTTGAGGAACAGCTAGCCAAAAACTCAAAAGAAATAACAAAATGTTTTTAAGTACATTAGAAGCAGGAAGCCTGCTAAAAAACCTGTGGGTCCCCTAGACGATCGAACTATAAAGGCGCAATCAAGGGCGATAAAGCCATTGCAGAGAAACTAAATGATTTCTTTGCTTCAGTCTTCACGGCTGAGGACGTTGGGGAGATTCCCAAATCTGCACCGTCCTTTGTGGGTAATGAATCTGAGGAACTGTCCCGGATTGAAGTGTCATTAGAGGAGGTTTTGGAACAAATAGAAAAACTTAATGTTAACAAATCTCCGACCGGATGGCATTCATCCAAGGGTTCTAAAAGAACTCAAATGGGAAATTGCTGAACTATTATCTGTGGTTTGTAACCTATCCCTTAAATCGGCTTCCGTACCTAATGACTGGAAGGTAGCCAACGTGACACCAATATTTAAAAAGGGCTCTAGAGGCGATCCGGGCAATTACAGACCGGTAAGTCTAACTTCGGTACCTGGCAAATTAGTAAACAATAGTAAAGAATAAAATTGTGAAGCATGTAGAAGAACATAATTTGTTGGACAAAAGTCAACATGGTTTCTGTAAAGGGAAATCCTGTCTTACTAATCTATTAGAGTTCTTTGAAGGGTTAACAAACATGCGGACAAGGGGATCCAGTAGATATAGTATACTTAGATTTCCAGAAAGCCTTTGACAAGGTCCCTCACCAAAGGCTCTTGTGTAAATTACATGGCCATGGGATAAGAGGAAGGTCCTTTCTTGGATTGAGAACTGGTTAAAGACAGGAAACAAAGGGTAGGAATAAATGGTAAATTTTCAGAATGGAGAGGGTAACTAGTGGTGTCCCCAAGGGTCAGTCCTAGGACCAATCCTGTTCAACTTATTCATAAATGATCTGGAGAAAGGGGTAAGCAGTGAGGTGGTAAAGTTTGCGGATGATACCAAACTGTTTAGGATAGTCAAGACAGAAGCAGACTGTAAGGGACTCCAAGAAGATCTCACCAAACTGAGTGATTGGGCAACAAAATGGCAAATGAAATTTAATGTGTAAAGTAATGCACATCGGGAAAAATAACCCCAACTATACGTACAGTATGATGGGGCTAATTTAGCTACGACAAATCAGGAAAGAGATCTTGGAGTTATCGTGGACAGTTCTCTGAAAACTTCCACACAGTGTGCAGCGGTCAAAAGGCAAATAGGATGCTAGGAATTATTAAGAAAGGGATAGAAAATAAGACCCGGAATATCTTACTGCCCCTGTATAAAACTATGGTACGCGCACATCTTGAATACTGTGTACAGATGTGGTCTCCTCACCTCAAAAGATATTTTGGCCTTGGAAAGGGTTCAGAAAGGGCAACTAAAATGATTAGGGGTTTGGAAGCGGGTCCCATATGAGGAGAGGTTAAAGCGACTGGGACTTTTCAGTTTAGAAAAGAGGAGACTGAGGGGATATGATAGAGGTGTATAAAATCATGAGTGGTGTGGAGAGGGCTGATAAAGAAAAGTTATTTATTAGTTCCCTAAATAGAAGAACTAGAGGACACCAAATGAAATTAATGGGTAGCAGGTTTAAAACTAATAAAAGAAAGTTCTTCTTCACACAGCGTGTAGTCAGCCTGTGGAACTGCTTGCCAGAGTTTAAAGAGAAGCTAGATAATTTCATGGAGGTTAGGTCCATAAAAGGCTATTAGCCAGGGGATAAAATGGTGTCCTTGGCCTCTGTTTGACAGAGGCTGGAGAGGGATGGCAGGAGACAAATCGCTTGATCATTGTCTTGGTCCACCCCTCTGGGGCACCTGGTGCTGGCCACTGTCGGCAGACAGGATACTGGGCTAGATGGACCTTTGGTCTGACCCGGTACGGCCGTTCTTATGTTCTTATGTTCTTATGACAATAAACCTGCTTGATTGATTTCAAACTTGCCTGCATCTGTCGTTTCCGGGGCCTCTCAGAGATCTCCTGTATTGACCCAAGTGCACGGGGTCTAACACTCTAGATAAAGGGAGTACCGATTGTTACGCACGCAGCCAAAAGTTTATCATCACTGACGGAGTAGAGGTCCTGTCAGGAGCACGCCAGGACGATCCGGACCAGACGACGCTGACACTGACAGTTCAGACCACCGAAGGTACCGAGGTACAGAACGCCGAGGTACGACATATAGATGTAGCCTAAGACATGAGGCTTAATGTTACTAAGGGTGTGTCTACACAGCACCTGAAACTCGAAATAAGATTTATTTCCAGTCTATTTTGAAATAGCTTATTTTATCATTTGGCTCTGTCTACACAGCACCAAATTTTGAAATACAGTGCTATTTTGAGCCATTTTGAGCCATCCCTTACTCCTTGTACAGGGAGGTTTACAGGGATGACAAAATAGTGCAACTGCTATATTTTGAAATAGCAGACATGTTCAAAAGACGCGTTGAAAAGACACAGGCTAGCTATATCGGTATATCTTTCTTTTCAATTTTAAGTAAAAAAGCCTTTGGTTTGTTGATAACAATCTTTCTTTGTTCCACATAGATTAGCTGTGTACAGTAATACAGATCCTTTCTGAGTTAAGTTTTTTTCTTTGTATGAGAGATTTTCTTCGTTGGTTATTACTTTGTAGGGCAGCGCTTGCATTTGTAAAACATCTTTCTGTGAAGATGCAAAAGCTAGTATCCATTTCAGTAATGCATAATAACATTCTCCCTGGGGTTCATCTGTGAATCTTACAGAAAGCAAAAATTAGATAACGAAGTTAGACAAGCAGAAGAAATTGGAAGTGAAGTTTGGTAAAGGCTGGGTGGGGGCATGTTGAAGAGGACTAAGGAAATGCTGAAAACCAAAGGGACTGGGAGAGAGCTAAGAAGTCAGCCAGATTACTGAAGAAAGTACAAGAGGCAAGGCCAGAGGCCTTGTCTATACTTGCTGGGAGATAGGCGCTGCCATGATTGATCTCCTGGGGATCAAATTAGCAGATCTAAAATCCACTAAATCAACTGCTGATCATACTCCTGTTGACTCTGGTACTTCACTGGCGGATGAAGAATAAGGTGAGTCAATGGGAGAGTTTCTCCTATCAACCCCCCACAGTGAAGACAATGCAATAACCCAAATTTAGGTAGGTTGACTCCAGCTATGCGATTCACATAGCTGTAGTTGCATACCTTAGCTCAACATTGCCCTCCTACTGTAAACTTACACTTCAAAGAGGTGCATTAGAAAGGAGAAGAAGATTTGTCCAAGGGTCTGGAAGATTTTAGGAAACTTTGGAGAAAGATCCAACTTCCAAACTGAAGCCCAATGCAAAGCCAAATACCCAAATGTTCTAACCTAAAGCCATATCTGAAACCAATGCACAAAACTGAGAGCCTGTGCACACCCCTCAGAATAATTTGATCAAGAATTCCATGTTGTCTGATCAAGCACAAAGCATCTTTTTGCTCTTGTGTACAGGCTACATGACTCATCTGTGAGCTTATGACCTTTTAGCATTTAAAGCCATGGTCTTATCTACATCAGAAGCCTCCTGTCATTTGCACTTAGAGGTAATGATCAAATATATAATTCTTTCATTTAGGAAGTGTCAAGATTTACATATGAAGGCAAACTACAAGCTCCTATTGCTTTGTATTGTAGGTATCCCCCTAGGCTCCAAAATGGAATGCTCACTTGGCTTTGTATCTCCTCATTATAGCAGGGAAGAGAGGGGAGGGGAGGCTACAGAGGACAAACAAATTAATGAAGCTCTGTGGGAAGTCTAAACACTGACAAACTTTACATCACTGTTTGATTTTGAAAGTTGAAGCAAAGATGCTCTTTTCAAATGCCACATCTAATTTACAAACAAGACCAAAGCAGTAACAGCCAAACACCACAGTTCTCTTACTGCCTGCTGCAGTTGATTTCAGAAAAGATCATGCTGGGGAAACAATTACAGCAAACATAATTGGAAAATATTTTCCCAATCTTAATTAAAAGTTATTTTCAGTCTTTCTGCAAGGAAATGTTTTCCCCTAGCTTCTGATCATTACGTTCCGTTTTTTCCCAAGCTACAAGTCAGAATATGAAAGATTCAGGTTATGAATATAAACAGTCCCCATTATGGAACATTTTGTAATGAATACAGGAATTTCAATTGATTTCCTAAAAGCAAACATATCCAGTGATGAAAGGTAAATTGGTGATGGGATTAAGGCACTAAAGTGGGACTCAGAAACTCTGGATTCAGTTCTTGGTTCTGACATAATCCTCCTGCTGTGTGGTCTAATCCTGGAATTCCTCCCTGGCCAATATAGGGACACTGGCTAACCAAGTAATATCAGTGTTAGAGGCCAATTTGCTTGTGTATTAATCTAGATCAAAATGAGTATAAATGTTAGAGTGTATTCAGGTGTTTAAACCTCATGAAAAACAGTGCAGTCGTGGATTGTTACTCATATTGTTTTCACTTGTCTGTGAAAATAACCCATTAAAGAAATCTTGTGAAATGCTAATGAAAGACTTAAGTATTTTAACAGAAATTGCTAATTTCAAAGCAAATGAGGTTCAGAGTTCATCATGGTCACTCACCTTTATCAAAGGAAAAGCCTCATTTTATAAGGAGTAAGGGTAATTTTGAAAAAAGGGTTTTCTTTTGAAATAACTGCATCTAGACAGCATTTCTTTTTTCGAAATAGGTTATTTCAAAATAGCTCCCAGACGTGATTATGCAATTGAAGAGTGGGAAATTCAAATCCACGCGTCATTTGCAATTTTGCTCAGCTGCATTTGCATTCGTCTATCGAAAGAGGAATGCAGTGTAGACATACCCTAAGCCAGTGGTCCCCAATGCGGTGCCCGTGGTGCCATGGCGCCTGCCGGGGCATTTATGTGCACCCACCTAGTGACCAGGGCCAGTCCGAGCCATTCTTGCACCCCGGGCCCCAAGCACCCGGCGCATGCGTGGCCCCCGCCCCGGGCGCACGGCAGCCCCAAAAGGTTGGGGACCACTGCCCTAAGCGATTAGTGTTTTGGGCAAACCTGATGTGGTATGATTTGGGGTTCAAATGAGTATTATCACAAAAGCGACAAGGAGTCCTGTAGCACCTTATAGACTAACAGATGTATTGGAGCATATGTGGGTCTTTGCCCACAAAAGCTTATGCTCCAATACATCTGTTAGTGTATAAGGTGCTACAGGACTCCTTGTCGCTTTTGCAGATCCAGACTAACACAGCTACCCCTCTGATACTATTATCACAAAGTCCAGTTTGTCTAGGTGGCAAGGTAGACTGGAAAGTCTCAGGGGACTATTTCTGATTCCACGGTAAGACTGAAGTAATGATCCTGGAGTCAACACTTATGCATGGACAGCAGATGAACTCACCCTTCAGGGGAAGCTAACCTCCTGTCCTCACACCTCTGTCCCAGCCCCTCACTCCAGAGAAATCCTGAGCCACTGCCCAAGATCTGAAATCCCAACTCCATCCCCCTGCCTCTCTGTATCCAGAGGAGCAACGGATCAGCAGGACCGTCCCCCCCCACCCCCCAGCCGTCTCCTCTCCTGAGACCTGAAGCTGCCATGTGGCAAAAGCTCATCTCTTCTGAAGCAGTCTGAGGCTTTTTTATTTACACCATCCAGGTTTCAGGGCTCCTGAGATGGTAGTATATGTTATTCATCTGCCTAAGAACTGGCTTGGGGCATAATAAAAAAACCTGCTAAGCAAACCCCACAACCAGTGTCGCAGCTGCAGCTCCTGCAGGGCAAATTTAGCCTTTATTGTCCTATTATAGTCACTACATATGGTTAATAGCTTGGTGAAATCTAATTCTAGAATCTACCAACAGTTTGAGGTGTCTGCAGGGAGGAGTGACAGAATTGCTGGGCCCCTGAGCCAGGTAGGGGGCCGTCTTCCCGTTCCCAGAAGGGGTGGGGCCTCAGACAGAAGGGGTGGGGCTGACACTGCCTGGATCTGGGCAGTGGTGGGCTCACCATTGCTTGGCGTCTGATCCTGGAATCTATGAATTTATAAATCCTCTATTCATTCCCCTTTTTATGGGCCTTAGAGAGAACAGGAAACTGCATTGCCCTCAACAAGCTCATAATATGTTGTCATTGTGTGTTAATGGCTAAAATCAAATCTCATGCTCAGTTTTTCAGCCAGTTGCATGCAGTGCATTACTCCAATGCACAATTGTCTAGATATGTTCTAAGAGTTTTTTCTTTCTTCCTTTGAAGCATCAAAAAGAAATTGGCCACAGCTGGATCCAGGACACTGGATAGATTGGAATGGTGCTCTGAGGTGGTAGAGATTCTCAAATGCCTGATTTATTTGTCTTGATAACATGCACAGAATCACACTGATCAGATCTGGGATAAGGAAGGGGAATTTTACCTTGAGTCAGGTTCATGGGGAGCTTGCTGTTTTTTCACCTCCCTCTGTAGGCTAGGATGTGGATCATATAAGCATATTTCACCTAATCAATTTTGTGTTATTGCAGTGGCCTGGAGTTCTGATGGCACCTCCTCTTACCTCCTCTTGGTGTTTACACTTTAAGAAAATGAATGTGATGTTGCTTTTATTGTTTTCACTTGTCTATATCCTATTATAATGTAATAGTAAACATTTACACTTTATATACCCCGGTATCTAAATAGCCCATCAAATGAGAAAACAAAGTCTTGTGGAATGCAAAAGAAGAAATGAAGTAGTCAGGATTTACTGGCGGGGTGCCCTGATAGGTATCCTGCTCCATTATTGATGATAACCTGTTGGCTGCATGCTTGTGTGCTCAGTCATGTATGCCATGTAGTGCAAGTAGTCAACAAAGTAGACTCCAAGAGAGCTCCCAAAGACCACAAATCAGATAAGGATTGAAGGTGCTCTGCCAGGTTTATGGTTAAGTGAAGTACAGAAATAGTTGATATAGATACAAGCAAGTTACACATCACTCCTGATGTGTCAGGTTGTCTCCCTCTCACATATTCAGGTTGCCCCTCTCTGATGCGTCTTAGATACCACCGATCACCCTGCACCTCGTGGTTCGATTATAAAATCTCTGTCCATCTTGTCATTTTAGATCCTTTTGTGAACCCTATCTGTCGGGAGTGTGGGTATCAAGGTCTTTTTTAATGAGCTGTTGTTACCATCCTTTTGGAATATGCTTTCAACTTATCACCAGTATCAATTATTGTTTCACACCTGGGTCTACTACCAATTAGTGTTTTCAGCCCTGTTCATGCCAAGTTCTGTGAGCAAGGGCATGCCTCTTGCTCATAGCTTAGCTTTGCTTTATAGTAGTCAAGTTTTGTCTATTGTTAGTTAGGCCTCAGGCCTCAAACCAGGCCTGTGCTACATGAACTTTTGTTTCAGGCCCTCATCTTACTACGAGAAATTTAATGGGAAAAGAACTAATTTCAAAGCAAATTGTGTGTGGTGATGGGAAGTCAAAGACTTAAAATGTATTCTACCCTCTCCATCTTCAAAGATGAAACCAATGTGGATAGTAATCCTGTCAACTTGTTTTCTCTGAGAAAAAGCTATAAATATGGATTGAGAGAAAGATCCTGCATCTCTGGACTGTTTGGATTTTAACAGGGTGGAATAACTGAACAAGAAGACAAAGATCAACAGAGTTATTCTGGATAATCCTGAGAGTTTTGTGAGAAACTAGCAGTTAATTACATGTCTGCTACCATTAGAATTACAAACTGTAACTCACCTGTACATTTGTTTTATCTTCTTTTCCTTTGCTTAGCTCAGTGTTTCTCAAAGTGGTCTGTGGACCCACTCTGAGAAAGCTGCTACCAGACCACTCTGGTTTGTTTACTTACCAGCTCTGTAGCCATGACCCCCATTGGCTGCAGTTCATCATTTGTAACCCATGGGAGCCACAGGAAGCAGCGTGACCCAGGCTGCTGCTTCCCGCAGCTCCCTTTGGCTGCAATTGGTGAACTGCAGCCAATGGGAGCCATTAGGCTCTGTGGATGCAGAGAGGGCAAGTAAACAAACCAGAATGGCCCGGTAGCAGCTTTCTCAGAGTGGGTCCACAGACCACTTTGAGAAACACAGTCTTATCTAATAAATCTTTAGTCAATTTACTATAGAATTGGCTACCAGCATTTTCTTTGATGTAAGATCTATGGTTTATCTTGCATAAGTGACTAGTCTGCTTGGACAGGGAGCAACCTGAATGTGGTATAATTTTTGTTGGAAGTAACCATTTTTTACAGACTCCAGCTTGCCTGGGTGGAAAGTAGACTGGAGAGTCTAAGAGGACTGTCCCCCTATGGCAAGACTGGTATAATGATCCAGGTGTTCACATTTGTTACTGATTTAGTGAAATCTAATAATAGAATACACCACAAGTTTGGGATGTCTGCCTGTTTTCTGACAATGTGAACTGAAGTCAGTCCTCACAGTCTTGAGTCACTTTAGACAGTGAAACAATGTGTATGTGCAACATTTAGCACAGAGGACTTGATCATGAAACCCATTAGACTCCTAAAAATATCCTAAAGGCAACACAAAGCAGATCTTCCCCACATTGTTGACCTCCAGACACATGGTGAAATTTTGGAAGAGGAATAATATATATCCCCTGTTCCCTTTCTGAAAGCGGTGACTGAAAGCTAGACAGCTACTGCCATGTGACACAAAAGCTAATGGAGGCAATTAGAATTTTAAAAAGTAACATTAACAGTTAGAAGAAAGAAGGTTGTCAGTGATATTGCCAGCAAATCTTTTCCCTGGGAGATAAACTGTTATTTGGAGGTGATGGGTGGGCATGCACGCGCGCGCGCACACACACACACACACATAATTGTGTTCACTCTACATGAAATCATTTCCAATGTGAGAAATTTTGAACTTTTCTCTCCACCTGCAGAGTAATTGCAAGGATGAGGCATCATGCATTTTACAGGCTTGAAGCAGCTCATCTCAGTTGTCTGATTTTAATATTAAAGCGGAAATTTTTAATAATTTTTTGGAAGTAGCCGATCTAGTTGTCAAACATTGTTAGGAGAAGCTGGGAGTGGGGAATATTGGGGGACTGTTATTTTAGAGAGTTTAATCTATAACATTTGAGGAAATGCATAAAAGCAGTGTTACTGAATTCTATATAACCTTTTTACCCAACTAATAAAACTCTAAACTCTACAAGCTTATTCACAGCCCTGGTGGGAATAAATTCTCCCTGAAATATGTGTTCTGCCTTTGCAAGGCTTTTCTCTGGGATGAACAATAGTTGGAGATCTAATGAAAGACACATTTTTTGCACTTGTGTGCATATTTAGGGCTTTTGACATATATTGCACTGACAGCATGCAATACTCAAGTCCTCTATTTCATCAGTTAACAAGTGTGAAATGAGCAGATTCTCGCTGGAAGATGCACCCTATCCTTGACCTCCAGGGAAGACTTCTAGAGATCAGAAAACAGTCTGGATTTGATTTGTCTTTGTTGTTTCCTGTAGTTACTGTGAGTAATTAGACAGTCAACCTGTGGAATAGATTGCCAGGGTATGATGTAAAGGCCAAAACTATAACAGGATTAAAAAAATAACTAGATAAATTAATTGAAGATAGGCCCATCAATGGCAATTAGCCAAAATGGTCAGGGATGCAACCTCATGCTCTGAGTGTCCCTGCCCTCTATTTGCCAGAAGCTGAGAGTGGACATCAGGAGAGGGATTCCTTGATTATTGCCTGTTCACTCCCTCTGAAGCACCTGGCATTGGCCACTGTCAGAAGACAGCACACTGAGCTAGAGGGTCCACTGGTTTAACCTAGTAAGGCCATTCTTAGGTTCTTAGTAGTGATGATGTTGATACCTGTGCACTTGGAAATGCACTAACATCAGCTAAATCATTTCACAGAGGTAATCAAGCAGTCTTGAAATGGTAACATTGTTACTTTCCAGGATTGGATTACAGTTGGCCATGTTAATAGCTTGTGAATTCTCTGAGCTATCTAGTCCTCCATTTGTGGCCTTTTTGTTTTAATAATGGATGGTGTAAAAAGTGATAAGTATGTTTTTACTGAACCCGAGAAAGACCCTGTTCCAAGTTAGATCTGCTGTAATCCTTCTGTGTTGACACAGACCTAAAAACCCATTTCCTCCACAAAGCCTAAAAAATACTCGAACCCAGCTAGGCTCCTCTCCAGCGTTATGCACGAGAAAGGAGAACCGAAAACTTAAGTTTGCATTCTTGTCTCTTGGTTCACCTTTCATCTCCATGTCTGAGTGGTCAAACACTGTCCTCTACACTGTTGAAATTATCCATTGTTGACAGCTATTGTCATCAAGAGGTGCAGATAAACCAGTGTTCAATATCATATAGCTGCAAGGTAGCGAAAAGTATTTCAGCATCAGTTCAACTATCAGATATCCTGAACACAGAAGTCGATCTGGGCAGAAAATGGGAAGAAGCAGCTAGGCCCACCAATAGGAGGAGAAAAGAGGGCAGTTGCCCCAGGGCCTGGTGATTCAAAGAGGCCCGGGGTGTCAGCTGATGCCTCTGCTACTGTGGCTGCAGTGGCAGCCAGAGCCCCAGGCACTTTAAATTGGTGCTGGAGGATCACAATACACACTCTGGGCAACTCTGAAGGATGTGTGGTGGAGGGGAGGGAGGGGGCGGCATGCCATAGACCAGGCAGCACTGAGGGCTGGCTGTCCCCTGCCCTGTCTCTACGGCCAGAGATGTTACCTCTTTTGGGAGAGCAGAGTGCGTGCTCTCTCTCTCTCTCACACACACACACACACACACACACACCCTTCTTCAGCTGATGGCTCCCCTGGAAGAAGCAGAAGGGTCCTTTGTACCACTCTGTTAATGTGCTGCTGGAGTCAGGCCTGCCGGTGAGGTGGGGTGGGAGAAGGAGGGGACAAAGGGGTTAACTGCCCTAAGACCCAGCAATTCAAAAGGGTCTGGGGCTCCAAGCTGCCACAGTTATTGCAGCAATGGCAGTGCCCAGAGCCCAGGCCTTTTAAATCACCACTGGAGTGCCATGCAGCCCGTCCAGGCGGCTCCTAAGTGATGAGGGCTGGGGCGGGACATAATCTGGGTGACACTGAGCCTGTGTTTACACTACAAAGAAAAGCTGGAAAAAGATACGCAAATTGTGAACCGAAAAGAGGCTTTTCCGACATTTGGCATGTCTACACAGGGCCAAATGTCGGGAAAATGCCTCTTCCGGAACATCCCTTCTTCCTCGTAGAGCAAGGTTTACAGGGATGCCGAAAAAACATGTCTGCTTTTCCGGTATCCCAGAAAAGCTCTGTAGTCAAGACGAACCCTGAGAGTTGGCTGCCCCTGGCCCCTCCCTTTCCACCTGAGGTCAAATCCCCTCCAGGATTGTGGAGAGAGCCCCTGCACTTTCCCCAGTGGTGAGGCTGTCAGCTCCCTGATGGTACTGGATGGATTCACAGCTTCTAGCAAAGCAATGCCATACAACCAGTAAATTATCACAAATGTGCTTCTCTGCTGGCTTGAGACCACCAATAGGATGATTTCATGCCCATAGCCATAGAATCTTTGCTCTTATCTTATAATTCTTGCTTGTGATCACAAGTGTTTATCCCCTTAGACTAAAAGGAAGTGGTTTGCACTTCTCTGTTCAGAGGAGGCTGGAAGTCAGCTCAGCGGCTCATGCCTGGCAGAGAAATAAGTTTGGTACAGAGGCTTCCCTAAAGAGGGATTTCATTGAAAGGGCCTTATGTCTGCCCAATGATCCATTTATACCACAGCAGCCAAAAAGCAATACTAACTTTCAACTACTTGGACCAACCAGTACCTCTGTTCCTATGCCATCTACTCCTGCCTTCTTCACCCACTTATTTGACTCATATGGTAACATTTATATTATTAATATGGATTAAAAAGGATTATCACGTGTGTATCAAAAATGATTGCTTACTGATGTTATCCTTTCCCTTCCATAATCCCACCTTTGCTTATTGTGCATATAGGTGAAATTATATGTCTTGTGATAGGCAAATCAGATTAAATATTCACAATGGTTCCTTCCTAGAATTAAAATCTAAATATCTATGAATCATTATCTAAGTTAGGCTATTATCCATATATCAATTTAACTTCAAATATGTAAATCATCCCATTGAACTTCATTTGGCTTCTCGTGCACTAAAAGCTAAGGACTCTTAGAAATGTTTGAGCCATTGGGGCCTTAGATTGTAAAATCTTTGGGGGAAAGCTCTTGTCTGTTTTAATTACTTAAAATTCTCTGTGCATGCCTGTGATGCTGTATGGGGTCACCGCTATTCCAGTCATCACACAAACAAGTCTATAATAGATGCTATCCAAAAAAAATAAACATTTTTTGAGGAAAAATAGGATGTTTGATTTTTTTCATAAATTGTCTTCATTCCATAGAAATTTTCAACTGAAAATTTGAAAATTCAAAAACCAATTTTTTCCAAAAATATTTTTTTCAAAACACAAATCACTATTCATTCTCTCTCCTTTCTCATTTAGTGGCTTAAACAAGATACTTCTAAGTAGCAAACTGGAGTTAGAAAAATATATTCATTCCTGTTATTTTTCCTTCAACAATGTCCCCATTTTCAGGCCAGATTGCACTGTTTTCACAATGAAAGTTCCTCAGAGTATTTCCTTTTGAAAAGGTTACAGTCAATATGACATGTTTTGGTAGCTGCCAAAACAGCTTTTTACGACAATAGTTCACTTTCAAAAGAAAGTGCAAACTATCACCAGAACCCAAGACTATAGTTTGAAGGAAGAAAGGGAGGAGGGAAAGCTCCAGGAATGTGTTCAAGCCCATGAACCCTCGTGTTTTCATTTGAAATTACATGAACAAGAGAGTTTACTTTAGCCTCTTAAAACAACAATAACTAAAGCAGGAAAGATCATTATAGAGGAATTAAGGAAACTATGCATTTATAAAAACAGTCTCCAATAACATCATCTATGAAAGAAATGCTTCCTTATCCTCTGAATAGGAAGTGGTCATTTTGTGCTGAGTTAATTGTTAGTGGTTTAAAATGAACAGACCTAATAAAATGAGGCCATGTAGAGTTCTTATTGTTGGTGGCAGTGTTGCTCCATGACTAAATGTTCAGAAAACATTTTTTTTTTCTCACACACACATCGTTGGAAACCAGCAAATTTTGGCTATAGTTGGTTTTGCAAAAAAGGCAAACAATTACGTGACTGCCAGTGCTGCTTTGGAATGATTCCCTTAAAAGAATAATCATTTTGTTAAAACAGATCTCACTTAAAAATGGTAATATGACTGACACTGGCAAATAGTGGTCAAATGTTTACAATAGCAAGTTTGCAGACTTCATCAGAAAAAGGGTACACAATTCCATGTAAAACATCCTAATCATCAATAGCAAATACAACAAAAAATGGCCATATTGAAATGTTTGTGGAGCCAAATGTTTCACAGAGCTGTTACTGGTGTCATTAGCACATTTGTTAACACTAGTAAGCAACACATGTATTTTGGAAAAGAACATTTAAAAAAAAACGGCAGATGATATCAGCCATATGAATGGGCTGTAACCAGGGTTTTTAAAGGTCCAGAACCTAAAATTAGGCACTTAGGTCCCAATTCTGCAACAATCTTAAAAACACGCTTAACTCCCATTATTGCTGAAAGTTAAAGCATGTGCTTAAGTGTACCCTAGAAACATGACATAATGGGAACTGAAGATGTTCAGCACCTTTAAAAATCAGGCCTCATATATGTAGGGGCCTAAATATGAATTGATGCTTTAGGTACCCAGGTTGGAAAATAGTATCCTGTGTTAATTCCACATTCTAAGCTTGTTTGTTTTCTCTGGTTTTGCAATACATCATCTAACACATAAGAAAGGGTGATTTTTAATATTTCAAGATATTTTAGGTTCCCCATAAAAAAAATCTACACTTTTTCCATGCAGAAAGTCAAAGTTAGCAGTAATAAAACCACAAAATCTACACTATAAATATTAAAAGGTCTGATCAATAGAGACAGGGGATTAAAAGGTTGAAAATATATCCTTAAAGGTGAGTTGAAAGAGCCAAATTTTATTGTTAGTTAAACAAGTATAAATCTGGACAAACCCAATAAAATTAAAAACAACAACAACAACAACAAAAACGTTAACAAAACAAACAAAAAATAACCTAGTCTTGATTTTCTCCAGCATACATACTATCAGATTCTGGCTTAAAAGGACTTTATTCCATTGATTTTAGTGATGTCCCTTTGACAAACAGAATAATAAAAAATCAATTTGAAAAATATACACGATCTGTATGTGTTTGTCTGAGATAGATGGATAGAGAGAGAGAGAGAAATAAAAACAATGACGTATATTAATTTGACTGGGACTTATCTGTTACTCCTATAGTTTCTAATGGATTCCTATGATCCAATAGCCAAGGATGTTGGTACGTAAAAATTCTAGCAAGGAAAAAGATTACCAAATCTGAAAGAAGAAAATGAATGCTCAAATATTTATCTCGCTTACACTTTTAACTTACGAATATCTGGGAACATATTTGATCCACTGTGAACAGGCAAAAGCATGTTGAATGCCCATCTGAGAGTTATATGTATAAGATATATATGGGTGACAGGAGAGGGATCACTTGAGGATTACCTGTTGTGTTCTCTCCTTCTGGGGCATCTGGTGTTGGCCACAGTCAGCAGACAGGATACTGGGCTAGATGGATCGTTGGTCTGACCCAGTATGTCCGTTCTTATATTCTTATACCTTTATGAAGCAACTGTTGCTGTGATGTAAGTATGTTGACTGTTGCTTCAGAGACCAAAGATCTTGTCCATTTTAGGACCTTGAACTGCAGGAGTTATGTATTAATTAAATTAAAAATATAGTAAATACCAGCTCTCTTGTGCCCCAATAAAACCACAACAGTACATTGCTATGCTACCATTAGCTGCCTTGTGTGTCTACGTGTTTCCACATATGTAGTATGTGGCTTATCCAAAGCCCACTGAAATCGATGGTAATATTAACTTTAATGGGCTCTGTATCAGCTCCTTCTTTGTGTTTTATCTTCAACTGAAGAAAAAGTAATCAAAACTTTTCCTAACCTCAATACTTGGGATTTGGCTTATGTTAGGGTAAAATGGTTTTGGTCAATCGCTATTTGCTCTTCATTTTGCATAACACTAGCAAGAAGGTGTTTAAAACTGTCATCACTCTAAGAAAAACCTTGTATCAGCAAACTGGACAGGGAGCAAACATGATTCTCATGTCCTTTTGCTGCCTTGCATCAGTGCTCTTTCAGTGTTTGTTATCATGTTTGCTTACTGTCTAAACTTGCCAGCATTGTTTAGCATCACAGCATTGTTAAGAGTGATGATGGTTTTAAAGATCTCCTGGCAGAAGCTTGAGAAACCATTGCCAGTGAGAAGAAAACCAAAGAGGAGTAGGAAGGAGATCCTGGGAAATGAGCCTCTTAGTTCTAGTGTTTGGTTTCTAAGGTTTGGTAGAAAGCTTGCTCCAAAGAGCGGAAACATAAAAGAAGAACCAGGTTTCTTTAGCAAACACTTCATTTTTATTGCTTCCTGCCCATCAGTTTATTCCTAGCATGTCAACAGAAGTTGGCAGAAATCCATAAGTTTGCAACAAATGGAGCCTTTTATAGAGAAAGGAATAGGAGAATTCCCAAGCATGTCTCAGAGCTCCCTCCACTGCTGCTTAGAACAGAAAACAACTGAGGTCTCTGAACTGTATGCTGAGAAATCTCTTACATTCATCCTCTCAAAGAAAAGAGGGAACTAAAATGTAAAGTGGCAAAGTATATTGATCACATCCGTTAAAAAGATTGTGAATGTTGATTCAAATTATTAAATAAATTTAAATTAACTGTACTAGTGCCCATTTTTGAGTTCACACACAGTTATTCTGTCAGGCAAGTTTTACAAGCATGAGTATGCATGAATAATGCATTCTAAGCACAAGCAGTTGAATATTCATTGAAAGCAAATTAAAAATTGTATAACTAGCTAACAACAGTGGAGGTTTACATTTCTTTATTTGAAATTTTACACATAAATATGCAATAAGAAATACACATTGCTGCTGCTTAGGTACATAAATCAGTCATTCAGGGAGCAGAACTAGTACGGTAGAGTGACATGCACTAACGTAACATGAATTCTTAGTACCTACAATGAATTGTTCAGAAGTAATTTACAGACCAAGAACTATTCAATCATACAATGCTGAACAGTTTTGAATAAGAAATAAATTCAAGGAACAAACTTCACTCTTCTAATTTTGTGTATCTTCTTTTTGTATGTAGCTGGTTCTGCTTGTAGGAGTATGCATGAAATCCATTTGCTGATGCAAGTCAGGTACTGTAGCTGTTTGCCACACTCTGGGAGAATGGCTGTTGCCTATTTGCATGCAATAAAATCATGTCTGTCCTTGCTAGCAACTGCAACTGTGACCCAGCTTAACTGGAGACCAGTGCTCTTGTTCAAGTTCTTGTCCTTGACATCATTGAGATTAGTGAGGTTACTCAATGGGAGTATGATTTTACTCTTCCTGAGAAAATGGCAACATCTGGCCCAAAGGAAGGAATGTCCAGATTCAGAATGTGAGAGGTTACCCTTGTCTGTCTATTATTATTATTATTATTATTTATTATTATTTATTTTATTATATACAGTCAGTAGTATGGTAAGTATGTATGCACAGTGCTTTTATGTCTTGTTCTGTCTCTGCATGACAGTATGCAGTCTAGCTCATAGTGTGGTTTATAACCACAGATACATGGTAATTGGGCTTCACTGAGGACTGATACTTGTATTCATGTTCCATATGTCTGACATCAAGATTCATTTCTATTCATCACAATATTCAGATTTAGAATTTATTTAGTTATTTCTGTGAGTTCATGAAAAAGTAAAAGATTTCTCATTTCCGTACTTGTTCCCTGTTTATTTAATATCTTAACATCCAGATCAAGACTCATTTTTGAAATGTAAGAGCATTGCTTAGAATGAAGTCAGACTCACTATCAGTATCAGAGCTGGAGCATTAAAAAAAAGAAAGAAAAAGGGAAAAAGGAAAATCACTTTCTCTTGTCCCAAAAATTTTCCATCAGCATCATCAGTTCTAAAAATATCCCAACCATGAGATTCATAGCATCACAAAAATTAGAGACTAAAAAGACTATTGCATCATCAAGTCTATTAGCCGAGGCAGAATTGAGCCCTGTAATCTAGTGCTTTTCCCAGTCTAGTGCTAGATATTTCAAATGACAGGGCCTTCATAAATTAACTTGGGAGACTATTCCCCATACCCCGCATTCACTCAGATATTCTTGATATTGAGCCTAAATGCTTTTTCAAAAATATTATTTTAATCCCATTTCTTCTTGTCCTGTTTCCTTGTACCATGCCGCTCTTTCTCGTTGGTATTTTTACTCAACAGATACTGATAGATTGTTACCAGTACCCAACACTGATTAACCATTACTAAGCCAAGTTATACATATGTAGGTTGTTTAAACTATCCTCATAAATCATTCCTTCCAGCCCCTTAATGCTTTTTGTTGCACTTCTCTGAACTCTTTTCAATTTGTTGGTGTGTTTTCATCAAGGCAATGCCCAGAACTGAAAGCACTTATCTAAGAGACGTCTCAGAGGTACAGATCCTGCTTTGCTGTTTATACTGTAATCCAAGGATTCAATTATGTTAGCCTCTCGTGTTTCCTTTCAGCATTTGTGATAACATGTGACAATTGGGAAGGCTGGGAGACACTTCACAGATGAACAACCAAGTGATTTGCACTAGCAGCAATGATGTTCTGTGTTGGTAGCCGAAAAGAACCCTGAGCAGCACTGCTTATAGAGATGTGCGTTGTGATGCACTATATGTGAAAATGAGCAGATTACGTTCATCCACCTTGTTTATCTAATGTAGCTTGCTGGCTGTAAAAAGCTCTCCTCTATGTCAGACTACATTAGCATGATCGTCGACGTAAAATTAATCGACAGGTCTGGCAACTGGCAAAGCTATCCCTTTTGGGCCCCGAGGTTAAACATCTGTCTGAAGTGATGTTTCCTAAAAAGCTTTACATAACTGCAGTGATATTTCAGGCAGGCACTTAACATTTCAGCTGATGAAAGTCAGCAAAGAAGAAAGGACAAGACAAGCGGAAGTGTTGGGTTACAATTGCTGACAGCCTCACCATTGTACCAAAAGGTTACAATGCTGTGGATGTACAAGCTTTTAAGTACAATCTCCATGGCTCTGCATGATTGCATTTGGCACAAAGTGCCAGTGACCCAGCTGACTCAGAGCATTTTCTACTGTAGAAGTGTTTATTTCAAAATGACTGTTTCTCATGCATGGGTGGAAATGTGAGGTCGAAGCTCTTTATCAGAAGTTTTAACTGTGTGACAACAGAGTGTTGACTTTGCAGCAGTCGGGAAGACCATGTTTTTATCAGGGATACTGTGTGGTGTAGGGATGAGAGCAGAAAACTGGGGATCCGGACACTAAGGCTCTATTTCTAACATTACTACTGATTTGTTATAACCTTGGACTCATTAAGTCAGCTCTCCGTGTGCCAGATTCTAACCACCTTGCTTGCACTGTATTGTTTGGGATCCACAAAGACATTTAGGTGCCTGAGTCATTGTCTTGAGCATAAATATGATCCACAAAATTCCTGCTTGCTTGCTGCCTAATCCAGTAAGTACCTAAATTCATTTGGTACCTCAGTTTTGCCTTAACATTTTGTGGCATCCTATGTGTCTCTGTCTGAGCAAACACACTGTAGCATTCGTCAAGGCCTCAGGGCACCTATCTCCCACCTAAGCCCCAGACTGATTATTGAAATAGGGGAGATAAGTGTTTGGCTGCCAAAGTTACCTGCAGGGCCTGATCCAGCAGACATGCTTAGAGGTCACCTAACTCCTAATGTATGAATACAGGATATGGGAGACCCTACCCCTCTCAAGTTTCTCCTCTGCCTGAGGGATGAAGGGATTTAAATAGATGCCTTTCATTTCCCAGGTAAGTGTTCCAAACCCTAGGCTACAGAGTTATTTAACTCTTTCTCTGGCCTTACCCCTCAGGTGTCTTGTGTAGTATTAGGTGACCTCTGGGTACATCTACCAGCTCTAGCCCAACATGTGATGTGGGTACATGAACACCTATTTCCCATCAGTTCACAAATCACCAGCAGAGAAAATTATCTCCCTGCAGCCTAGTTTAATCTACCTCCTTGAGAGGGAAGGGGTTTAAGACACACGCCTCTCATTGACATATCCCATTCATTGGCCCGCTTTGGTAGCTTCTTGCCTACTGTGCTGTCAGTTGTGAATCACTTTCTACAGTGTTTCTCTGTCTCTCACTCCCTGTATAAGAGCTTGGGTGCCTCAGTCAGCTCTGTAGATTGCAATATGTTTCCTATAATATTTTAGGTGCTGAAAGCTGCAATTTCGGACCCTCAGAATCACAATACCTAAATCCCTTTTGTGGATCCACAAGTCAGTGGTGGGGAACCTCTGGCCTGTGGGCCAGATGTGGGTCACCAGGATAAGCCCTGGGAGACTTCCAGAAGCTTTATTTACTTGAATGTTTGCAGACGCAACCACTCACAGGCCCCAGTGGCTGTGGTTCACTTTTCCTGGCCAATGGGAGCGGTGGGAAGTGTTGACCCAGCCTGCAACACTTCCTGCAGGTCCCATTGGCCAGGAACCGTGAACTGTAACTGCTGGGAGCTGCAAGTAACCATGCCTATGGACACTCAGGTAAACAAGGCTTTGGCTGCCCCGCCAGTGGCTAACCCTGTCAAACCATGTTTGGCCAACATGCCAGAGGTTCCCCAATATTTCCATAAACAGTTCTATTAATTTCAGTGCTAGTGCTTAGAGAGTAAGATTGAACCAATATGAATAAAAGCATCAGAATTTTGCCATGTACTCCTCTATGAAATCCATATAACTAGTAGAAAAGAGCAATAATTCCTAACAAATCATTTAACTGATAGCTTTTACCTATTATCCTCAACAGTGCATAAATACATCACAATTTTCTCAAATGTACTTATTACTAAAAGAAATTCAACCACCTCTTTAGTTCTTTATTTTTTTTTTAATTTTAACTCACTGGCTTGCTATTCAAAATTCAAAATCTGAGTAAAATTTCTTAGGGCCCCATACATTTCTATTCAGTATTTAATCTTTAGCTGTGTTTGGACATATAATTGCCATGGGTTTGGTTTGGTTCTACAGCTGGATGAGCACAGTGCTTGCAATTAGGTATACAAACGATCAAAGAAAGCAAATTCTCTTTCTACGAAGATCTGAGCATGAGAGGTTCAATTCTGCTTCCCATAAGCAACCACCCTGGTAAAAAAGGATTACCCAAATGTACATGGAAATCAAATACAAAAGACACATGGATAAGTTGCAGCAAATTCCTTTAAAAATCAAATAAATATTCATAGGGAAAATTGCAGCTTTCATAATAATACTTACTATACTTTATTCACAGGGATATTGGGAGGCTTAAATTACATGGAGATCCTTTGATAAAAGATGCTGCAAAAGTGCAGAGCAATTTCATTTATTTTTATCATCAAGAAGATCTGTTCAAAAATGAGTGAAAATGTTTTTATATTAATAATGAATACACGGTGATGTTCAATGTGAAAAAAAATCAAGCTATTAATTAGATACTAAGCAACATTTTCCCTTTCTCTGAAAAGAAATAAATACTAGGGAATAAGGGGAAGCAAAACACTTATATAGAACTCTGAGTCTCTGTTTGTGTATGTGAGAGAGAGAGGAGGGAGGGCGGGGAGAGAATATTGGGAATGAAGTGGTTGGAGATACTTACCTAATGACTTGGGTCAATATCGATATTTCTCTAAGCAGCGGAACTCACTAATGTAAGTCTGAAGCACAAAGTTATGTAGTAGGCCTCTGCCTTTGTCACAAATTGATAAACAGTAATAAGTCAGCAGGACCAATTGGAATTGATCCATAAGTTCTGAAGAAGGTCAAACAAATTGAAGAACTACTAACTTTGTGTAACCTTACACTTAAATCACTTTCTGACCAGATGAATGGAAGATAATTAATGTGACACCCATTTTTTTTTTAAAGTTTATACAGTGATCCTGGCAATTGCAGGCTGGGAAGTCTAATTTCAATAACAGACAAATTGGTTGAAACTGCACTAAAAGCATAATTCTCAGATACATAAATGAACAAGATATGTTGAAGAATAGTCCATATGGATTTTATAAAGTGAAACTGTGCCTCACTAATCTCTAGAATTCATTGCAGGAGTTACCTAACAAGTGGACAAGGGTTATCCAGTGAAAGCCTTTGACAAGGTCCCTTACCAAAGACTCTTAAGCAAAACAAGCAGTCCTGGGGTAAGGCAGAAAGTCCTTTAATGGATCAGTAACAAATAAAAAAACAGGAAACAAAGAGTAGGAATAAATGATCAGTTTTCAGAATGAAACAGGTAAATAGTGGTATCCCCAAAGGATCTGAACTGGGACCAGTGCTATTCAATATATTTCATAAATGAGCTGGGAAAAGGAGTAAACAATGAGGTTGTAAAGTTAGCAGATGGTATAAAATTACTCAAGATAGTTAAGTCCAAAGCAGACTGCAAAATGTTACGAAGGGAACTTACAAAATTGGGTGAGTAGACAGCAAAATAGTAGATGAAATTCAGTGTTGATGAATGCAAAGTAATGCACATTTAAAAACATAATCCCAACAATATATACAAAATCATGGGATGTAAATTAGTTTTTACAGCTCAAAAAAGAGATCTTGGTGTAATTATGGATAGTTCTCTGAAAACAGCCATTCAGTGTGCAGTGGTAATGAAAAAAACTTAACAAAACATTAGGAACCATTAGGAAAGGGATAGATAATGAGATAGGAAAAAGCATAATGTTACTCTATACACCCATGGTATACCCAGACTTTGAAAATTGTGTGCAATTCTGGTTGCCAACTCTCAAAAAGATATATTTGAATTGGAAAAGGTTCAAAGAAGGGCGTGGAACAGTTCCATGTGAGAAGAGATTAAAAAGACTGAGACTTTGAAGTCTAGAAAATAGAAGAGTAAGAAGGGATAAGATAGAGATCTATATAATCATGACAGTACGGAGAAAGTGAATAAAGTGTTATTTACTCCTTCATACATAAGAACCAGGGGTCACCTAATGAAATGAATACGTAGCTAAATTAAAAGAATATAGCTAAATCTAAGGTTAGAAATGGAATAGGAATAGGATTGGTTTATCTAATATCTTCATTTTCCAATATTGTTCAATCACAATAACATTCTCATTTGCCTGTTTGCCAATTTCTATAAGAGGGGCACCTCAGTTACTTCCCATGATCATCTATTGCCCATTTGATCTTCCTATTAAGACCTTTTTTACTGATTAGTAGCCTAAAATTTTCCTTTCCTAGCTTCAGGATATCACTTCTTTTTCTACTATCTTTTAAGACTAAATGATACACTTTCTTCATTGATACTGGTTTCTGGGGAGTGATTATAAATTGTAATTATATCTTCTGTTCAATTTAAGATAGATGTTTATATTTGTGCTTATTTAAATAATGGTCTAATTTATCTAATTTCAAAGAACAAAAACATTTTGAAAATGTAATTTAAATAAGTAGGTAGCAGGGATGGCCATCATCAAAGTGGTCATACTGAGAGAAAACAATTGATTAATATGGGGGGAAAAGGGAAAGGAAGGGCTTGCCAGTTCTTGGACTTAAAAGAACATCTGTAGGGAATACATGTGGGTGTAAGTCTTCAATTATAATGCTATCACTTTAAGTTTTATATTCATGGAAACTTTGAGGTCTGCCAGTCAGACCTCAAAGAAGGGATTCATTGCCAACTTCTGCAAACCAAAGTGCAGGGTTCAGTTTGTGAACCACATGAAAAGTGAACAATGAATAGCTGAAAGACTTATAGTTTTAAATAGAGTTGTATGAACAAAGAAATTTATGGTTCACTGGCAATTCTGAGGAGAAATGTTTCATTTCTCATTAAAAGGAAAACAATAAAATCAAAACCTTTCTTTCAATTTTCATGATTTTTAAAATCCAAGTGTTGAATATTTTGGAAAAAATAATGGAAATATAGAAACAAAAATCATTTAGATCGGAAACATCAAAACATTGTTTTAAAAATCTCAAAAATCTCAAAATAAAAAATTTAGGTTTTTTTAGGATTTTTTTTTACTGAAACAATTAAGCAAAACCAACATGAATTCATAAAATAATTTGGTGTTACTAAACTTGCATTTTTTGCCATTTTTTGTCCACCTCTAGTTATAAGATATATGTAAAGATTAGAGGCTAAGCCCTAAGGGTATGCCTACACTACAGGACAAATTCGAATTAAGATATGCAACTTCAGCTACAATAATTGCATAGCTGAAGACGAAGTAGCTTAACTCGGCTTTTGGTGCTGTCTATACTACAGAAAGTTGAAGGAAGAACACTCTTCTTTTGACTTCCCTTACTCCTCGTGAAAGCAAATTACTGGCATTGACTAGAGTGCCCCTCTCACTTCAAATTAGTTGTCTTAATGAGACTGCTAATTCAAACCCTGGAAGATCAATAGTGGCAGCTTCGATCTTCCTAGGTAGTATAGATGTACCCTCAGGTGTACCAGATCTCTGCTCAGTACACCTTTTGGAGAAGAGAGATGAGGTGCTATTCTATCTTTCTAACTATCTATTCAGTCTTGGAGTCACCAGGATTTCAGCTGCTGGTGGAAGTTAGAGAAGCCTGAGGACTACTCTGATTAGCAATGGCAAAACTAGATAAGTCCTAAATCCTCACTGCACTGTAATGAATGAGAGTTTTGCCATTGACTTTTGTAGGAGCTATATTTAACTCCTTATCTCTTCTATTCCCTAAAGGCTCTGGTTTTATTCATGCAACAGAATGTGACACTTCAGATAAATGGGTGTCATGGATCCTGGCTTTGTTAATTAGGGTACTCTTTTACCCACATTTCCTTTAAGAATACCATACATGCCACATAGAGTATGTCTTCATGAAATAGGTAACTTGAGTTATCTGCACTACATAATTAATGTCAAGGTACCCTACACTGAAACATAAAACTCAAACTGCACTGAATGATTGTATTAGTAGAACAGAACAGAACAGAACATCCCTACTGCATTACTACTTTGAGCATCAGCAGCATTTGAGTCTCATCCCATGCCCATACCCTTAGAGTTTGAAGCACTACTTAACTCAAGCTAGAGATTTTTTTTGCGGATGGGAGTCTGGTTGGGAATACTACTTAACTTTCAACTCAAGCTAACCCCTACAGTGAAAACAAGCCCATAGACTCCAAGGGCTGAATGAACAAGCACACGTATTAATTATTGTGCTCTACATGCACATACTTCTTCCTGCAAGAATCCTCCCAAGTGGAAACTCCCAAACCTCAGAAGAATAATTGGTGTCCTGACCCATTTTGCAGATTCAAGAGGTTCAGAGAGGCATCCAAGTCTGCAGAAGCTCACCTAATCTTTTATAGTTCATTATTACCAGCTTTAAGACAATGGACATTCTATTCCCCCTTAAGGAAGGATTATAAAGTATGCTCAGAATTAATGTAGTATAAAAAAATCCACCCTTAATACAGTACATACCCTTAGAGAAGAAAAAGATAATGGATTTAGGGACTTGCCAATGTCCTAAAATCAGAAGGGAATTACCTGTGGGAATGCAAAGAGGGATGCGATAAACCAGAAAGCCTGTATGTCCAGAAAGCTTGCTTTATTTACTTATTTTCATTATTAAATTCTCAGTTCAAGAACAAGCTCAATTAAAACCAAGTAAGCAATTAAAATCACAGCAAATTCCATGCAGGGATATGATTTTATGATGCACTGTTTTCCTACTGAGTTATTGTTATCTGAGGGTACACCCACATTGCATGCTTATTTTGAAATAAGCTATTCTGGAACAGTTATTCTGAAATAGCTTATTTTGAAATAGCATGTCTACCCTGCAGGGAAGCCTCAAAATTAGTCCAAGGCAGGCTTCCCTAATGTAGATGTGCTACCTCAATTTAGAGCCCCAGGAGGCACTGAGGAGGGATAACTTAGAATGGCCTTGTTGAGGGGTTATTTCGAAATAGCAGCAGTGGAGTGTCTACCCATGCCTTATTTAGAAATAGCTTTTTCAGAGAAGGTGATATTCCTCATAGAATGAGGCTTACAGATTTCGGAATAAGCTGTCTGTTATTTCAAAATTATTTCAAAATAATGGAATGGCTGTGTAGATGCTCACATTATCATTTCGAAATAACACTAGTTATCTCAAAATAACGGTGCAGTGTAGACACAACCTTAGAGTTTAGCATTTCTGTTGGCTCTTGTTTTTGAGAAATCTTTTCATTTATTCCCAGGCATCTTGGCAGTCATCTTTGGAAGGATCTGAAGGTCACCTTCTTCTGAAACTTGAAGTAGGAATTATACTAATTTTTTGGTGACTGCTGTAGCATGTGTATATATCTATATAGAGTTCTTCTATCATCTCCATTACCATAATATTTTGGTGCCTGCCAATCATTAATAATTTATACTCACAATACCCCCACGAATCACAGAAGTGCTATTATCCCCATTTTGCAGTTGGGAAACTGAGGCACAGAGAAACTTAGTGACTAACCCAGGATGACACAGGAAGAGTATGGGGAAAACAGGGAACTTAATGCAGGTCTTCTGAGTCCCAGCATGATGCCCAACCAAATAGACACTCATTATAAGTATAGAATTATAGATATACCTATAAATACCCTTTAGCGTGTATGTGTGTGCCATGGTCCTCTATCAGACCAGTCCGAGAATTTGCAACTATGCCACTCTTTCATGATTGATCTTCATAATGGCTATGTACCTTAATATTTAGAGAAAGCTAAGAGACATCAAGCTTTAACTTATCTAGCACAGGCCTGAATATACAAGGTCTTGAGTTCTCCTCCCCATGTGTACAGTTTAGGTGATAAGCAGCATTTCTATAGGTGAATAGTAGATTCATTTTAACATCCCTGTTGTGCCCTTCCTGGATGGAGATGATGGGATATAGGTGAGGATATACTTTAAACTTGCAGTGAAGAAGAGCCTGATGAAGAGAATGGTGATAAAGCTTGCAGATGCTAAAGGATCTTGTACACAAAGGTTTGTATTACAAAGGTTGCTCTTCAACAGAACTCCAGGATGCCTTCTACACAGTGTTCAGTATGTTCCCACCTCAATTAGATTTATTTATTTATTTATTTATTTATTTATAGTGGGAGGACATGAAAAATGCACTGGAGGGATGGGAGGCAGACAGTTCATAGAGTCTAATATCCCTTTTCTTCTGTCATAAATTTTACCTCCTCTATAAAGACTTACATTTTGACTAGGTTTGTTTTTGTTGAACTTCAAGAGTAAAGTCGTTTTCATTTTGCTTTTTTTCAAAACAAATAGATTTATGGATTTTTTCTGCAACGGATGTTAGGCTGTCAAGTTATCAGTAAAATATAGAGCTGAGAATAGAGGCCAATCTGAGAAATAAAGATGTGTCACAAAATCATGCCTTGCAGTATTTGAAATTTTGCTTTTAAGAAACTTGTGACATCTGCTCTGTGAGTATTGTTTTCCACAATGGCCTTTGCAAGTGAAAGCCAGTTGTGGAATGCAGCAGATAGCCCAGAAAGTATATCAGAGTTACTGTACAAATATTTCAACATGTGGATCTCTTCTATTATGGAATTACTATATCTCTTCTGAATGGAATGATGGGTGAACTTTTAAATGTGCAGAGGTTCAGGATGGATAAACATTCAAAACTCAAATGGTAAAATCAAAGGGTAACGTCAGTGGGAGTTCATCTGTAGCCCATCCGAATAAACCATTCCTCTGAAGATAAATTCAGATCTTGTGTACATAATAAAATGGCCCTCAGATGTGTTGTCCTTGTCAATTCCAGAGCTCTGTTTGACCTCCTGAATCTGCATGACTTTCAGTTCTTCACTGAATAGTGAATATTTTTAACCTCTAAAGAGGCTCATTTCAGTTAAAGAGTATTTTATTTGTTTCTTTGTTTGTTTGTTTTCTGAACATGTCTGGGAATGAGTATTTTATAATCCCTGTTTGACAGTTTTGCTTTTCAAACAATCATAGAACACTAGAACTGGAAGGGACCTCCAGAGGTCATCGAGTCTAGTCCCCTGCCCTTATGTCTGGACCAGCCACTGTCTAGATCATCCCTGAGAGATGTCTATCCAACCTGCTCTTAAATATCTCCAGAAATGGAGATTCCACAATCTCCCTAAGCAATTTACTCCAGTGTTTAACCACCCTGAAAGTTTTCCTTAATGTCCAACCTAAACCTCCCTTGCTACAATTTAAGCCCATTGCTTCTTGTCCTATCATCAGAGGCCAAGGAGAACAATTTTTCTCGTTCCTCCTTGTAATACCTTTTTAGATACTTGAAAACTGCTATCGAGTCCCCTCTCTGTCTTCTCTTTTCTAAAGTAAACAAGCCCAATTTGTTCAGTCTTAAGGACATAAGAATGGCCATACTGGGTTGAACCAATGGTCCATCTAGCCCAGTATCCTGTCTACTGACAGTGGCCAATACCAGATGCCCCAGAGGCAGTGATCACAACAGGGAATCAACACACGATTCCTCTTCTGTTATCCATTTCCAGACAAACAGAGGCTAGGGACCCAATTCTACCCATCCTGGCTAATAGCCATTGATCGACCTAATCTCCATGAATTTATCTAGCTCTTGTTTGAACCCTGTTAACAGTCTTAGTCTTCACAACATCCTCTGGCAAGAAATTCCACAGTTTGACTGTGTGCTGCATGAAGAAAAATCTTCCTTTTGTTTGTTTTAAACCTGCTACCTACTAATTTCATTTGGTGACCTCCTAGTTCTTATATTATGGGAACAAGTATATAACTTTTCCTTAATCACTTTTCCCTCACTAGTCATGATTTTACAGACGTCTATCACATCCCCCCTTAGTCTCCTCTTTTCTGAGCTGAAGAGTCAAAGTCTTTTTAATCTCTCTTCATATGGGACCCGTTCCAACATCTAATAATTTTTGTTGCCCTTCTCTGAACCTTTTCCAATGCCAATATATTTTTTTGAGATGAGGCGACCACTTCTGTACACAGTATTCAAGATGTGGGCTTACCATGGTTTTATATAGAGGCAATAAAATATTTCTGTCTTATTCTATATCCCCTTATTCTATATCCCCATATTTATATAATGTAAAATGTGCATTATTTTACATTTATCAACATTAAATTTCATTTGCCATTTTCTTGTCTAGTCACTTAGTTTTGTGAGATCTTTTTGAAACTCTTCACAGTCTACTCTGGTTGTAACTATCTCATCTGCAAATTTTGCCACCTCACTCTTTACCCCTTTCTCCAGATCATTTATAAATAATTTGAATAGGATTGGTCCTAGAACAGACCCTAGAGGGGACACCACTAATTACCTCTCTCCATTCTGAAAACTTATAATTTATTCCTACCCTTTGTTTCCTATCTTTTAACCAGTTATCAATCCACGAAAGGACCTTCCCTCTTATCCCATGAGAACTTACTTTACTTAAAAGCTTTTGGTGAGGGACCTTGTCAAAGGCTTTCTGGAAATCTAAGTATACTATATCCACTGGATCCCCCTTGTCCACATGTTTGTTGACCCCCTCAAAGAAGTCTAGGGCTACGTCTACACTGCAGGCTTTTTTGCGCAAGAACGGGCGTTCTTGCGCAAAAACTTGCGGAGCATCTACACTGCACGCGCATTCTTGCGCAAGTAAATTTACAGTAAAGTGTCGGAAAAGAGGGCTTCTTGCGCAAGAGTTATTCCTCTGCCCACGAGGAGCTCTTGCGCAAGAAGGCAGTGTGGACAGGCAACAGGGGTTTCTTGTGCAAGAAACCCGCATGGCTAAAATGTCCATCAGAGCTTTCTTGCTCAAGAGAGCATCCACGCTGCTGTGGACGTTCTTGCACAAAAGCACATCTCTTGCACAAAAGCACATGGCAGTGTGGATGCGCTCTTCCACAAGACCTTTTGCTCAAGAATCTTGCACAAAACAGTTCTTGCGCAAGAGGCCTGCAGTGTAGATGTAACCTAGTAGATTACTAAAGCATGATTTCCCTTTACAGAAACCATGTTGACATTCCTTCAACAAATTATGTCCATCTATGTGTCTGACAATTTTATTCTTTACTATAGTTTCAACTAATTTGCCTTGTACTGATGTTAGACTTACTGGTCTGTAATTGCCAGGATCACCTCTAGAGCCCTTTTTAAATATTGATGTCACATTAGCTATCTTCCAGTCATTAGGTACGGAAGCTGATTTAAAGGATAGGTTACAAATCACAGTGAATAGTTCCGCAATTTCATATTTAAGTTCTTTCAAAACTCTTGGGTGAATGCCATCTGGTCCCAGTGACTTGTTACTGTAAAGTTTATTTGTTCCAAAACCTCCTCTAATGACACCCCAGTCTGGGATAATTCCTCAGATTTGTCACCTAAAAAAGAATGGCTCTGGTTTGGGAATCTCCGCAATATCCTCAGAAGCAAAGAATTCATTCAGCTTCTCTGTTATGACTTTATCACCTTGGAGTGCTCCTTTAGCATCTCGATCATCCATGGGCCCAACTGGTTGTAAGCAGGCTTCCTGCTTCTGATGAACTAAAAAAATCATTTTACTGTTACTTTTTTAATTTTTGGCTGGCTGGTCTTCAAACTCCTTTTTGACTTTTCTTATTATGTTTTTACACTTAATTTGACAAAGTTTATGCTCTTTTCTATTTTCCTCACTAAGATTTAACTTTCACTTTTTAAAAGATGTCTTTTTATCTCTTACTGCTTCTTTTACTTCATCGTTAAGCCATGGTAGCACTTTTTTGGTTCTCTTACTGCGTTTTTTTAATTTGGGGTATACATTTAAGTTGGGCCTCTATTATGGTGTCTTTGAAAAGTTTCCATGCAGCTTGCAGGGATTTTACTTTTGTCACTGAACCTTTTAATTTCTTTAATGTTTTGTTAGTCTTTAAAGTGCTACCAGATTATTTGTTGTTTTTTAAGTTTGTCCTGTACAGACTACCTTGGCTACTTTTAATTTCTGTTTAACTAACCTCCTCATTTTTATGTAGTTTCCCTTTCTGAAATTAAATGCCACAGTGTTGGGCTGCTGAGGGGTTCTTCCCACCACAGGGATGTTAAATTTTATTACATTATGGACACTATTTCCAGTTATATTTACCTCTTTCACCAGATCCTGCACTCCACTTAGGACTAAATAAAGAATTACCTCTCCCCTTCTGGGTTCCAGAATCAGCTTCTCCAAGAAGCAGTCATTTAAGGTATCAAGAAATTTTATCTCTGCATCCCATCCTGAGGTGACGTGTACCCAGTCAGTATGGCTGATCATGGTGTGAAGACAAAACTGTGTAGCAATATTTATCAATGAACATCCCAAATCAGAAAAGCCATGGTAGCTATTCAGTTTCACTTCTCAGCTTCATAACTAGCTGCTACTTCTTTTTCTATATATGTTTCTGGCTGGGCAGAACCAAAATTCCACATGTCTCTGGCTGGGCACAACCCTAATTGGATCACAATCTACAGCAAAACTCTGAAGCTCATCTCCCCTTAATGATATTAATTAATGTTATTAACAATGGTCCCTTCTCCTACACATAGATATAATCTGATTGATATATCTATAGGCTATAGCAAAACTCTTCATAGCAAAAGGTAATGTTGTTAATTGTTCTTTATTATAGAACAAATTCCTGGGAGAAATCCAAATAAACTCTGAGCCTTTGACCTGACATGAGTGAGGGAGAGAAAGACAGTATCTGTACATGACTTCTGAAGCAAGTTAAAGAGAAAAGAAGAGTCCCTTCTGGATAATTTCATGCAATACTTGTGTATAGTCACCCACACCTTGTGATGATGGGTGCAACAAAAACATGAAAGACAGAAACCAGACAGGTAAAATAGACAGTCCTTTAGGATCAAGTTAGGAGTATCCCACAAAATGTGTTCTCTTCAATTGAAGGTGAGAGTGAGTTTTGAGGATTCTCTCTCTTTCCTTTCAACTCTGTTTCAAAGAGAGGTCTGCACATGCATGGAGGAGTAAATAGACTCTTTTTTTTATAACCACCTTTATCTCACTTTAAGTGTTTCAATGTACCCACTATGGCTATGTCTACACTGCTTGTTTTTTCGGAAGAGGCTTTTCTGACATTTGGCCCATTTACACGGGACCAAATGTGGGAAAATACCTCCTCTTTCAGAAGATCCCTTATTCCTCATTAAATAGGAATACAGGGGGGTAGGAGTCAATTGCAGAAGAACTCTGTACATGTGAAGGATAGGGGTGGTGAGGCCTGCATTCCCCCCTCTTTCCTATCATCCCCCCCCCTTCCCTACTACTGATGAGCCAGAAGCAAGCCTCTAGGAACATACACCATTGTAGCAAGAACTAACTGTAGATAAGGGCGCGGGAACATAACAATCTTGTTTACCTAAATGTACTGATCATGTAAACAAAGTCAAAGGACAAGCAGTCCAGCTGAGTCATACTGTAACAAGCAATGAGTAACCCCCAGAAATTTCCAAACTGCCACAAACAAGGTAGAGACACAGTATTTAAAGCTGCACCAGAGCACAGCAATTTGGACCTCACTGGTACCGGCGCCTCGGAAACTGAGACAGTCTTCCACTTCATCCGCAGCCAAAACGGGATTCCCCAGCTAGCAAAAGAGATGTAAGAATGCCACTTTTCCTATCATGTTGTTGTTTTAATTAAGGGGCATGGCTGATAGCTATCAGAAAATAAACTGCTTGTTTTTGACAGATACTTGTGTAGCATGTCTTTGTACTTTGAGAACCCAGTGTCGGATCTGAGGTTTACTCTTGCCGGCAACACAGGGCTTCCAAAAGAACACGACTGCTTTTTCAGAAACTGTTCTGAAAAAGTGGACACGTTCCCTGGACCTCCTGTGTCCCGGAAAACTCTGCAGCCTAGACAAACCTATATCTTTAAATAGTTCAAGCCATAAACTTTAATTACTTTGGAAAATTCACCTGAGTGAAAAGATTGGTGATGGCTGACAATGACATACACTGCTATTGCCGGTAAGAGTAAGTCTCAGGTCTGACACTGGGTTCTCTAAGTACAAAACACGCTGCACAAGTATTTGTCAAACACAAGCAGTTTATTTCCTGACAATTCTCAGCAGTGCCCCCTTAACTAAAAGAACAACATGATAGGAAAAGTGACGTCTTACGTCCCTTCTGCAAGCTTGGAACCCTGTTTCAGCTGTGGACGAGGCAGGAGATCATCTAGGCTTCCGAGGCACTGGTACCAGAGTCCATCGGTGAGGTCCAAATTGCTGTGCTGTGATGCAGCTTTAAATACAGTGTCTCTACCTTGTTTCGCAGCTTGGAAATTACTCATTACTTGCTGATGTATGGCTTAGCTGTTAACTATCAGTCTGGTACTGATCTGGTACTACTTGTCCTTTGACCTTGTTTACATGATCAGTTTATCTGGGTAAACAAGATTATTATGCATTCCAGCCCTTATCTATAACTTGTTTTTGCTACACTGGCACCATTGCTTATCTTAAATAGCGTATGTTCCTAAAAGCTTGCTTCTGGATCATCAGATATAGGGGAAGGGGGGAATGCATGCCTCACCACCTTTATACTTGCACCTACACAGTTCTTCCACGATTAACCCCTAGAACTACTATTAATTTAAATAAACACAAATCAGCTGGGGAATAAGTGTTGTCGAGATGTTTTCTTTCACTACCAAAAATAAAGGGGTGGGCAGCAATTCCCAATTGATCATTAAGAAAAAAATTCCATTTACTGAAGGAAAAAAGCAAAACCTGCCAATTCAAGCTTCTACTCGGCCACAAGAATATAATTTTGTAACTCTTGGCATTTTAAATGTGTTTTGGGGAGGAAATGGAATTAACAGAATTTTCAGTGAGTCAAATATTTCAACATTTTAATAGACACTAAACCTCAAAATAAACAGTTTCTGTACACAAATGTTGCAAATATGTAATCTGATTTGGAACAGAAAAGAATTTCACCGAGAAAAAGGATCTCAGAACACCTAAACATAAGAATCATTCTTAACTTGCTAAGATCCACTCTTCAATGTCCAGAAAAGATCACCTGCCTTGTATCTTCTGCTGATGTGTCCTAACATGGAGGATGTGCAGATCAGAATAAATGCATTGCCAAATGAATTACAAAGCCAATTAATCTGTTTATTATTGCTCAAAAGGACATACTTCACTCCAGTCTGCTGGGGAATAGACTGCAGAAATCTTATAGTATATTTCAGTACCAGAAGTCATATTTTTCTTAGCCAGACTTCATTTCTTTAAAATTTACAAGTGCTGAGATTTATTTTTCTGATCCACTTATTTAACTTACTGCTCATGCTACTCTTACCCTGACAGAATCAACTATTGCAATTGCAGTGGCCTTTTTGAAGCAGCTATATCTCTTTGTAAACTCATGTCCAATTTGTTTTCCATTATGATTTCTTTCGATATTACCACTTCCCTGCTACTCAGGACATTGAGTATCATATGTATTTCAGATCATTTTATGTCAGATATATTCACTTGAATCTTTTTCCAAGTTCAATCTCATTTTATAATGTTTTCCTAATGTTTCTTATCCATCTCAGTTCCACAGAAATATTACTTTATTTTCACCAATATTTCCAACTCTTCCCAAGTTAGTATCAGCTATGAATTTTATTCATATGCTTTTTAATTTTCTTTCAAGATCATGAAATGGTATAATAAATAAGGTGAGACTGCCCACTGGTTATTATCATATCCCATTGAATACTCCATCCAATTCAATTATTTATATATATATTTACAAAAGCTATTATTGAAGAGAATGCAATGGAATTCAGATATTATTTATCTGGATTTTGCTAAAGTATTTCTGGACATTGGCATGCTTATTTTTCCATTACTCTCAATGGATCAGATTCCAGATCTGAGGACAGGGGAATTAATGCATTTTAGGAGGCTCAAGAAATTGGCTATTGGCTGTTCTGTGGCATTGGTAAAATTAAAAAACAAACAAACTATATACTGCCTTCATAGCTGTGCATGCAATGGTTTCAGGTGGATGTGCCCACATGTGCAGATCAGATAATTGCTCCCATTCACATATGTGTCTTCCTGATCTGTACATACACTTAGGCTTTGCGTATAAATATTCAAATGGATATTCTCATAATTTTAGCATGCTCAGACCTTTGAAAATTTGGTCTGTTTTAAGTCATTAGCTCATGATCAGGTTTATTCTGAAATATTTCCTCAAATATGCCTTAAATATTTAGTAGTGAGTGTTTTCCCACTTTTCTTGAGACAATATTTTACAAACTAATGTTCTTTACAAATAGGATTTTTTAACATTATGACATTCTAAAGATTCCTTTTCTCCTTTCCATTCTTTGTTAGGTATTTTTGCACCACATTAAGACTTGGTGCCCTTAATTCAGGTTTCCACATGATAAAAACAGCCAAAACTGCAATTAATTGGCACACTGTTTAGTAGTCTCAAAAGAGAGGCAAAATACTGAAGACTCCTGAGCAAGCTGGGACAGTCTAAGAGAAGCTTGCTGTTGTGCTGAATATACCTTAATACTCTGATGGAGAATGTATGGGATCATCTGACACATATAACAATCAGTTCATTTATGTGAAATACAAAACATTCACCATATTAGCATTTTTAGAAAGGATCTGCAGGATTAAAATATTAAAACTTGATTTTTTTTTCACTCATACTTAAGTGATCCTTTTTTTTTTCAAAATGATACATCCATCCATCTATCCAGATTCTCACAGAGATACTCATCATCACAATATTGGGTCTCATGCTTCCCTTACTTACACTAGTGTAAATCAGTCATAACTCCACCAAAGTAAATAGAGTTACATTGGTGTAAAAGTGGGAAGAGAATCAAGTCTTTAATGCCTAACATCAACAGTCCAAACTTTCATCACTAAGTCCAAGAAGGTAAAATTCAAAGCATGCATGTGTCTGTTAACGTGAATTTGGTTCCATGAGGGCATTATCATAACAGATTAATATTATCTATCTGAAATATAAATATTTACTGCTTGTGTAAGATCTAATCCCCAGAACTTCATTAGTGAATTGGCCCATGGGATCAGAATGAAAGTGGGTTAATTTCATTTCAAACTGCATTTTTTCCAGCTCGGGGTTTTTTGATGTGCGCCAAGAAAAGAACTGCAGTGAATAACCTTAATAAAAATGCAATATTTGTTTTAGCTCAGGCTTGCAAACCAATTATTATCTTAACCCCAACCAGATTCCATCCATGTCCTATGAAAAGCAGTGTGAGATCCTTGGTCTCTTTATAAAAAATAAGGCCTTCTGAAAGTATTTTAAACATGATCAAGTTTGAGGCGTTGAAGAGATCAAACAAGACTTTTAAGATTTAAAAGACCTTTTCTGTCATAGAGCCATTTGTAGTTAATAAATCAAGGGAACATTGGATTGTATAATTTATTTCTATGCTGACACTGGGTCAGTATGGCTACATCTAGACAGCGGATCTATTTCGGGATACCGGAAGTATCCCTAAAAAGCAATTCTGCGTCTTTAACGCGCTTGTTATTTTGAAATATACTTCAAAATAATGGGCACACTATTCCGGCGTCCCTGTAACCCTCATTCCACGAGGGTGAAGGGACTTGTCGGAATAACACTTTATTTCAAAATAACTTTGAAATAAGCTCTGCAATTTTTGATGAGCAAATTGTGTAGCTTATTTTGAGGTAAGGGTGCTGTGTAGATGCACCCTATGAAAGGGAGTCCTGCAAAAGAGAAATCCTACTCCCTAGTAATACTCCTGAGTGATATAGTATACCTCCTCTGAACTATCGCTTTGTAAAATTGTTCTCAGAAATGCAATCCCCAGAAAGCAATGCCAGTGTGATTCAGGCAATCTGTTGTACTGATCATGGAAAATGTCATGCTGTGGGGAACAATCCCCTCAACTTGCCAATAACTTTCTGGGCCACAAAGACTTTGCATAGTGGGTCTTGAAGTCGATAGAGTCTTGTTGATTTACACATCTGAGAATCTGTTGAACAAACTCTATCAGTGACTTAAGAGTGATGAAAGGAATAAAATACATGTCTTCATTGTCACCTTCTTAAATACCCACATCCTTATTTATCCAGACCAGAGATTTAGGATAAATTTTCTTCTGCAACTCTCAGTGATCACCTTAGGTCAATTAATTTCAGCACATGTTATCCTGTTATCTTTCTGGGTCATATGATAGGTTTAACCAATGACCAGACAGTCTTAGTAAGCAAAGTTCTTATTTAGAATCTGTAGTCGGCAAGAGTAAGTCTCAGGTCCGACACTGGGCTCTCAAGGTACAAAATACACCACACAGGTATCTGTCAAACACAAGCAGTTTATTTCCTGACAGCTAACAGCTGTGCCCCATACATGGAAGAACAACATAACAAAGAAGCGGCACATCTTACATCCCTTCCTGCAAGCCTGGAACCCCAGGTAGGCTGCGGACGAAGTGGGAGGTTGTCTCAGCTTCCGAGGCACTGGTACCCAAAGCCCATCGGTGAGGTTCGATTTGCTAGGCTCTGAGGCAGCCTTAAATACAGTTTTCCTGCCTTGTTTGGCAGTTTGGAAATTTCAAGGGGTTACTCATTACGTGCTGATGTAGGGCTTAGCTGTTAGTTATCGATCTGGTTCTTTGGCCTTGTTTACATGATCAGTACGTTAGGATAAACAGAATTATTATGTTCCCCGCCCTTATCTACAATTCGTTCTTGCTACAATGGCGTATGTTCCTAGAGGCTTGCTTCTGGCTCATCAGTAGTAGGGAAAAAGGGGGGGGGGGATGGGAAAGGGGGGAAAGAATGCAGGCCTCACCACCCCTAAACTAGCACGTACAAAGTTCTTCCGCAATTGACCACTACAGAATCAAAGTATTACAGATAATCATATTTTGAAAACAATGAACAGGTTATACACATGCCTGTTTTATTAGGTATCACCTATCCTCCGTAGAGAGAGCTCTTCAAACCCGTTTTTGTCCGGTGTGTCTCTTTTATCACAGACTCATGTCTGTTCTTGGATCTGGTGAGCGTGCTCTCTCTTCTGCATCATGCTGGTCACATTAGACAATTGTTGGTTCTTTATTCTCTCTCTCTCCTGGACCTGGTCAAACCAGAATATGCAATTTCCCTAGAGAGTGGCACTTCTCCAGATATGCTTATCTCTCTAGTGATTTGTATTAATAACCCAGTGATTTTTGTTCCTGATAGTTCATTAATGTTTTAAGTGATTTCTCCTCAGTCACTCCATTGCTTGTCTTGTTTCAAGAAAAAAAAAAAAAACCTCTTCCCTTCCCACAAGTCAAAATAAATGGTTAGAGTGGAAACCAGGTAACTCTTATTTTACCATAATAATATATCAGAAGTTTCTCAGCTCTTCGCACCCATCATAAGTAGTTTCATTCCACTTCCCTGCTGCTCTCCCTCCCTCCCCCCATCACAGTTTGCCACAGCTGTGGATTTAAAAAGAGGGGAAAAGGTGCTGGACAACCTAAATTTTCTCACTCTGTTAGTAACAACTTAAAAGTTGGCCACTTCCTGTTTTTAAAATATCAGAGAGTCACATAAGAGAGCACCTGGAGTCATGCAATGATGAATCAGGTCCCAGAGATTATTAAAGAAAAAATAAAAACAAGTCTTGTGCAAAAGTATACTGTAATTCCCATGAAGAATGGGGCAGGGTAGTTTTTTGGTTAATGCACCTAACTGGAACACAGGGGAGTTCTCATTTCTGTTAAAGATATCCTGTGTGACCTTGAGCAAGTCTCTAAAAATTAATGCTTCTCAGTTCTGCATCTGTAAAAAAATGGGATGACATTATCTTTACCTCAATCTCTGCCTTGTCTATGTAGATTCTACGCACTTTGCAAGAAGGACTGTTTCTTATGAGTATGTAAAGCACTTCACGCAATGGCACCTGCTCTCCACAGAAACTGATATTTGGAATGGAATTTTTATAGAAGAAAATCTGTTTTTTTTATAAATGTTTGGCATTATTGTGAAAAGATTAAAAACATCTAAGGGAAATGATGACAATGACAGAGAAACTGGTTGCACTGATTTTTTTTGTAAGAAAGAAAAACTGATTTCCTGACTATTTCCAAAGAACTTCATTTGTATTGTCCAGTACTATACAAATATCCAGTGCTATGATACTGAGAATTCACACATTTCAATGGAATTTCCATAGTATAAAACAGGAATAACACAGTGGTGAATAAGGCCTTCACCAGTATCTTATTCTTAATTGAACTGCTCTGACTCAGGACTGCAATTGTGCAGACTTCAAAATGTCAAAGAAATTAACATTCTAAATTAACATTTCACAAACATTTCTTACATATATATGCAGTGAATTCATTCAACTTGAATTTTGATATAGGAACATGATGTATCTATGGAGACCCACAATTTAAAATCTATTTTAGAAGATTCATTTGTCAAATGACAGGTACAAGTGGGCTATTTTAGCTGAGATCAGTATTTATCATATGCTTAACTGTAACTGCCACTGATGTCAATGATTTACAGAATCACTTTCTAATCTAGGGTTAGGTCGTGACTAACTCTGAGTGGGTATATAAGGTTGGAAAGGGCACAAGGAGAGAAGCTTGCTAGCACTAGAACTGCACTAGCTTCTTAAAGGATTGGGGCCTGGCAGAATTACAGCAGCCAAGAATATACCCTCTATGCATTAATCAGCACAGATGAGCTACCATTGTGGGCAGGAACCTCTGTTTAATACTGTAAAATCACTTCCCCTCTTCAAAGTTTCCTAGCACTAGAACTGCACTAGCTTCTTAAAGGATTAGGGCCTGGCAGAACTACAGCAGCCAAGAATACACCCTCTATGCATTAATCAGCACAGATGAGCTACCATTGTGGGCAGGAACCTCTGTTTAATACTGTAAAATCACTTCCCCTCTTCACGCATTTTGTGAAGCTAATGCCCCATCATTATTTAATCTAGAACAGCAGTTCCCTACCCTTTCCAGATGGGGACCCATTTTGACAATTCAGGAAGACTTGGTGACCCACGGCAATTCAAAAATGGGGTGATGGGGGGGGGGCAGAGCCACCTGGGGAGACACTTGGCGACCCTTTTGGAATGTAATGGCGACCCATATTTGGGTCCCAACCCATAGGTTGGGAAACCCTGTTCTAGAACAATGCCTGTGCTTCCTGTGGGATTGTGTTTCCTGAGGGGAAGCATTGTTATGCGGAAAGAATTCGTCTCACCTCTACCCTACATTCTTCTCTCCAGATCAAAAGATGAAATTTCATGCCATGTGAAATTCCCGTTTCAACATTTTTTTTGTGACAAATGAGAATAAAAAGTCAAAAAATCAAAACTTTTCACAGAATGCTGAGTTTAATCAGAAATGTGAGAATGTTTCAACATTCCTCAGTCATTGTGGTGCTTCTTGGGAATTGTAGTTCAGATGACTTATGACCCCCTTCTTCTTTATGAATTGGACTCTGAAACTGGACTACATCTCCCATGATGCAGCATGGTTTCTCCCTTTTGCTGAGCTGCCAATGTGCATCATATCAACATAAAAACTGGGGAGGAAAAGGCAACAAAGGAGAAGAAGAAAATGTTGGAAATTAGAAAAATTCAGTTTGAGAGACCAAAATTTTAATCAGAAACACATTTTTATTGGAAATTCCTCACAAGTTTTATTGCTTTCTCTATCTACTCCAATGTAATCTGGCCTGTGAATTGTGATTAACAGCACACATGTGCGTGTGCACACACACACATACAAAATATATGGTGTAAAGATGAAATTCCAGATGGTAGCTGAGAAGAGATAGAGAGTTGGTGAAGCTGAGCAATAGAGGCTGTCTGTGTTCTGCATAGCTGCAGATGTGAAGGGGAAGGCTCTTGCACCAAAGGAAGTGTTTTGATAGCAACCTTCAACTACCTGAAAAGGGGGGGAAGGGGTTCCAAAGAGAATGGAGCTAAGCTGTTCTCAGTGGTGGCAGATGACAGAACAAGGAACAGTGGTCTCAATTTGTAGTGAGAGAGGTCTAGGTTGGATATTAGGAAAAAAATATTTCACTAGGAGGATGGTGAAGCACTGGAATGAGTTATAGGGGTGTAGGCATGGGTGTGTGAAGAAATTTTTAAGTCCAGGCTTGACAAAGCCTGGGCTGGGATGAGTAAGTTGAGATTGGTCTTGCTTTGAGCAAGGGGTAGAACTAGATGACCTCCTGAGGTCTCTTCCAACCCTAATCTTCTATGATTCTAAAGTATAGAAGAGTCAAAGATTAGGAAGGCCAGGAGAGGACTAGAGAAACTCATGGCCTACAAAAGTGGCAATTCTGCGAGTATTTTTTAAAACAGGGAGGGGGAGTCTGAATAGAAACAGTGAACTAAATGATGTTGTATGAAGAAGAGAATGGTATGATCACGTCTTTGTATTTTCTTGTAACTGATTTGGGTTTTAAACAATTTAGATTTTTTTATTTGTTACATTTCTTTCTATTTACTTTTAAGTTTTATGTGGCCTCTTTTGTCTCCTTTTCATGTGCTGTTTTACGTTCTTTCAAATGTTCTATTGCCCCCAACAGATTGCATTTGACAGAGTATAATATCCAGGCTTCCAGTAGGCACTAAAATTCAGCCCTTGACTCCTTTGAATATGCTCCTTGCAGAACTTCTCTGGAAATCTACATAAGAGCATCACCTTAATGAATTTTACCTATGCTGATGTATTTTACTTCTGCTTAACAACAGGATGCCAGTCATTGAAACCATTTAATAGAGCTAGCATCCTGAAAGTTTTAAGCTGCACAAAGCTGCAATTAGTCAATTAAGCATTATTTCTGGTACAGTGCATATTCCTGTTTCGTAGTTTAAAGTGACAGTCTGTCTGAAATTGAACAAAAGCTGGTGAGAGTGAAAAAGTTGTTTGAGAGGAGCATTGATTATCAACACTCGTCAGTGCCTTAGAAGCAGGGAAATCATTCCTGAAATGGCTCAGATAACTCATAAATATGTTGACAGATATGCTCAACAATGTTGACAAATATAATTTATCCCACCGGGCTTAGAAAAAAATCTTTTCTCAATCAGAAGAAAAAAATGTGGAGTTCTGTACAGCTCAAAATACAGTTGGCTAAGAACCAATCTGGACAAGTCTGAATTGTTCTTACTGGTGAGGGAAGCAACCAGAGGATGTGGTAAAAGATGTAACCACAGCCCGTACAGAGCCAGATTCTCAGATGGCTAGATTCCAGGGCCTTCAGGCTTGAATTGTCAAAACCAACCCAATCAATTTCATCTGGAAATCATAATAGTGGCACAGTGTGTTTCTGACATGGAATATTAAATAACAAATGACCCTATATGTTCTGGACTAGCTGCAATTTCAGAATGGTCCCAGAGTATACCTCTAAATACAGCACTTTACAGTAATCTAACCTTGAGTTGACAAATCAAATAGTGGCCCAGTCCTTACTGAAGTCTGACATTGAGCCAGATTTACAAAGCTATTTATGTACTTAAAGATATAAAGTAGGTACCAAATAGGATTTACCAAAGAGCTATATATGCAGGTGAGACACCTAAATCCCATGGAAAATCAGGTGATCTAGGTGCCTAACTTGCTTAGGCACTTTACTGCATCCTTGGGTGCCTAAATACCTTTGTAAATCTGTCACCCTGTTCTTAAATGGGGGTGATGAGAAAAAAAAAACCTACATTTGCTACTACCTGGGATGCAGACATAACTGGGGTCAAACAAGATCCCAAGCTTCTGCTGTTTGTTTCTAAAAGTTACTTTAGGGTCTTAAAAAAAATCCGGGATTTTTCAGATGAATAAGTAATAGCAGTTGCCAGGTCTATTTCGGAGAGTTGCACATAGCAGGAAGGCTTCATCATTTCTCTCTGACATTGTAGCCCACGCTCCCTCCCATTTCCGACCCATCTCCCAGGTCTCCATGTTCTCCTCTTACCTGTGGGCTTTGCTCACCTGTCCCCATCGAATGACCAGGGAGCAAAGCGGACAGGAGCTGCAGACAGGGGAGTTTGAGAGGGACCGCAAGAGATCCCGCCACTGAACAGGCTACTTGGTGAGAGTACTCGCTTTTGGTGTGAGTGAGTTTGCTCGACTGTTTGAATTTTGTTTGTTTGATGAATTCTGAATCTGATTTCAGGTGACTGCAGTTTCAGTTTCAGCTGCTGTTGGGACTAAGTGCCTGACCCTTTGTTCCCTCAATTGCTCTCTTGATTGCATCTGGTCAGCCTTCCCCTGTGTGACTCACGAGGGGGAAGGCCTGGCCTAGGCAAGCAGGCTTAAAAGCCAGAGGCAGAGCGACCAGGGAGCGAAGCAGACAGGAGCTGCAGACAGGGGAGTTTGAGAGGGAGTTTGGCAGAGGGAGGCCTACGATGGTCAGGAAGACCTGCAACACCTGTGCCAGCACTGCTTCTGTCTCCTCCACTGGCGCCTGTAGCCAGACAGAGCACCTGAGCACGGATGCCTCTACCCAGATCCTGGTGTGGTTTTGCAGGGACCGTGGATTGCAATTCCCACTTATTGATATCCAGGCTGGGGAGATCATCCAATTCGAAAGGTGCCTGCTGGTGGAATCTCTCAGGCAGCAGGTGGCAGAGCTACAGGAGGAGGTGGCTAGGTTGAGGAGCACCCGCTTCCATGAGGAATTCCTGGACCGTGTTCATGAGGAGACAGCTGAGGTAGCTGTCCCGGTACACAGGACTGGGGACACACCACTGGGGGAGGAGGAGATGACTCAGGGTGGATAGTGGCAGCTGGTTACTTCTGGCAGCAGGCACTGCTCTACCCCTGCTCTGAACCCTCCCGCCGTGGTACTAGGAAACCATTATGCTCTTCTTTATACAGGAGATAAGCATTCACCCCCCTACACCGGAGGAGGAGAAGCCCCGTACCCCCTAGGCTGGGAGGTCTGCTGCCACACTGCGAATAGGAAACGTAGAGTAGTGGTGGTCGGAGACTCTCTTCTGAGGGGGATGGAGGAGCCCATCTGTCGCCCTGACATTTCATCTCGGGAGGTATGCTGTCTGCCGGGGGGCTTGTATCCGAGATGTTATGGAGGCATTGTCGAGGATTATCCGGCCCTCTGACTACTACCCCATGCTACTCATACATGTGGGCACTAATGATACTGTGAGGTGTGACACTGAATGGATCAAGAGTGACTACAGGGCTCTGGGGGTACGGGTGAAGGAGTTTGGAGCGCAGGTGGTACTCGCTTCGATCCTTCCTGTCGAAGGTAGGGGCCCGGGCAGAGACAGGTGCATCCTGGAGATGAATGCCTGGCTGCAAGGATGGTGTCACCAGGAGGGCTTTGGCTTCCTCGACCATGGGATGCTATTCCAGAAAGGACTGCTAAGCAGGGATGGCGTCCACCTTACGAGGAGGGGGAAGACCCAGTTTGCATACAGAATGGCTAACCTAGTGAGGAGGGCTTTAAACTAGGTTTGACGGGGACAGGTGAGCAAAGCCCACAGGTAAGTGGAGGACATGGAGACCTGGGAGATGGGTCAGAAATGGGAGGGAGCGTGGGCTACAATGGCAGAGAGAAAGGAGGGTCAGGGCAAAACTGGGAGGCAAGGTCAAATCAGGATCTTAGATGCCTATATACAAATGCGAGAAGTATGGGAAATAAGCAGGAAGCCCCAAGCTGGAAGAAAGCGGCAGCCATGTAAATGCAAATACCGCGGGGGATATTCCGAAGTGTCTCATTAGCATCCCTTTTCCGGAAAGGGGTGCCAATGTAGACACAGCCAATATGTTTATCCTCTAAAAATGCATATTCAGGGTGACTAAAATATTTCACAAATTCCTGTTGAATTTGCCAAGGTTTTTCATCTGAAAATTTTAAAAAAGGAAAAAAAATCCAAAATTCTTGAAAAGTTTCATTTTGATGTTTTAGAAATGTAATATTTGAATTTTTCACATCAAAATGATCTTTTGTTTTGAAATTTACCTTGTTTTTTAAAGTTTTTAAAAAGTAACCTGAAAATTAAACATTTAGTTCAACATAAAATGATTTTTTTTAAACTTCTGTATTTCTTGGCAACTGAAAATGATCCCACCCCCATCCATATTTTGGATAAGCTCCTGAACTGAAAGACTGGTTATTTGCACAGTTATAATTCCCAAAGAAGTATGTTTGATTCTTGAAGTCCCTTCCCTTGTTTTGCTTGGATGTAAAAAGCCTCTGGATGGACTTCAAGACAGATCTGTTTTTAGGGTCTTTTCTTGTGAAGTAAGATTGAGTATTTTTTTGAGTGTTCAAAGGAGGGCATGGCAGAGATTTTGTTAGAAGCTATTGTCATGCTGTCTGGAATGGCTCATGAGTGCCTTCCTCAGGGCAGACTCTTAAAAGCACCCTGAACTGTTGGTATGCTCCATAACTGGATTTTACCAATGCAGTAACAAATGTGAACTCCTGGATCATTTTGTCAGATGGAGTCACAGGCAATTTCCTTAGCCCTGGTCTATACTGCAAACTTATGTAATAATAACTATGGAAAATCCGTACACTGAGCAACACAATGACGCCACCCAAACTCTTGGTGTACACAGTGTTATGTGGACAGGAGAAATCCTCTCATCACTATCAACAGAGTTACCACCTCCTGGGGAGTTGGGGAATCTACATTGTGTAGAGAAGCTCTCCCATTGCCACAGGTGACATCTTCACTAACCACTACTGTCACACATTTGCACTGGTGTAGACAAGACAGCCCAGACCACCTTACCACCAATGCAAGCTAGAATTAGTGATAAATGGTCACTTTTATGCCAGAATCACAAAATTCTCAGGGTGCTTTCAGTCCATGAGACCAATCACTTTCCTAGATCAATTGGTAATCTAGATGTCACATCACATATAACACCTGTAGCCAATTCAGTAATATGCCAACTGTGGGGTTATTAAGTAGAAAAAGAATTTTAAAAGTTAAAGCAAGCAAATATATAACACAAATGAGATGCAATCTAAACCTTACGCATAACAGATTTATGGTGATCTGTTAATTCAAAATATTTTTCAGGGCAAATTTTTCAGGGCACCCTGGAGAAACTCTCACTTCAGTTTAAAATCTTTGACTCCTGAGACTTCAAAAAGGGAGGAAATTAAAAATCTTCATGTCACCTATTCTTATTACTCTCATCCTGCATTCAAACTAGTCTTTCTTTGCAGATACTTCTCCATGAGTGGATGGGGCAATTGTTGATAGTAGTTTTGGATGGGCAGGGAATTGATCAGGGAGAGGAAAAGATGATTTCGAATGTTTTCAAAATTATAAAACATTACGCGTATATGTCCTTATAGCAAGGAATACAGACATTACAAGTGAGATTAATGCTTGCAGCAATTTATAAGCATTTCACAGAGCCTAAACACTAAATACATTTTGATATGACTAATACCTATTTTGAACAAAACTAACATACAGGTAAGATATTTTGGTTTCCAGTATAAGTTTGTCAGTTCTTAGCTAATATCTATGCTAGTGTTGGTACCCGGTTTACCAGAATTACAATTATAATGAGGCATTTCTTTCTTCCTCTTCTCCCTCTAATTTCTACAATTTAACATTATGTCATGAAGAAATATAGAATTCATTCCTCAAGGAATGTGTCTATATTACACTGGTCTACAATTTTTTAGAAGTCGTCTGCTTCAGAGATAAAATGTGCTATTTATTATGTATTTTGATGTGCTGAATTCAAATATGACAATTAAAACAACTGATTGGCTACTGTTTCCAAGATATTTAAGTTTTTACATTTTACATCTATGTATATTGTGTAGATAGTAGAGTTTTAATCATAAATTGTAAACCTAGGTCTTTTCATGTGTTTATGGTTGCTTTACATGATAATATTTCACCTGTCCTGTTTATGTAACACTTTAAAAATCAGCAAAAGGGTTATATAAATAAAATGTATTATGAAACAAAAGGCAAAAAACTATTATGTACATAGTTTAGTCCTATTCAGTGTCTACTTGGCACTTCTTGGCTTGTCTCTTGTATTCATTAAATGGAGTATCTCTTGTCACTGTCCAGCAATAGTCTGCAAGCATTGATGGGCTCCATTTGCCCTGATAGCGTTTCTACATTGTTGCACTGTCCTGGTGAAATCGCTCGCCATGCTCGTCGCTCACTGCTCCGCAGTTTGGTGGAAAAAAATCTAGATGAGAGTGCAAAAAATGTATCTTTAGTGACATGTTGCAACCAAGGCTTTGTATGCCTTGAGGAGGTTTTCCACCAACAACCTGTAGTTGTCTGCCTTGTTGTTTCCGAGAAAATTTATTGCCACTAACTGGAAGGCTTTCCATGCCGTCTTTTCCTTGCCACGCAGTGCACGGTCAAATGCATCATCTCGAAGAAGTTCACGAATCTGAGGACCAACAAAGACACCTTCCTTTATCTTAGCTTCACTTAACCTTGGAAATTTTCCACGGAGGCACTTGAAAGCTGCTTGTGTTTTGTCCATGGCCTTGACAAAGTTCTTCATCAGACCCAGCTTGATGTGTAAGGGTGGTAACAAAATCTTCCTTGATTCAACAAGTGGTGGATGCTGAACACTTTTCCTCCCAGGCTCCAATGACTGTTGAAGTGGCCAATCTATCTTGATGTAGTGGGAATCTCTTGCACGACTATCCCATTCGCAGAGAAAACAGCACTACTTTGTGTATCCAGTCTGCAGACCAAGCAAGAGAGCAACAACCTTCAAATCGCCACAAAGCTGCCACTGATGTTGGTCATAGTTTATGCACCTCAAAAGTTGTTTCATGTTGTCATAGGTTTCCTTCAGATGGACTGCATGACCAACTGGAATTGATGGCAAAACATTGCCATTATGCAGCAAAACAGCTTTAAGACTCGTCTTCGATGAATCAAGGAACAGTCTCCACTCATCTGGATCGTGAACAATGTTGAGGGCTGCCATCACACCATCGATGTTGTTGCAGGCTACAAGATCACCTTCCATGAAGAAGAATGGGACAAGATCCTATTGACGGTCACGGAACATGGAAACCCTAACATCACCTGCCAGGAGATTCCACTGCTGTAGTCTGGAGCCCAACAGCTCTGCCTTACTCTTGGGTAGTTCCAAATCCCTGACAAGGTCATTCAGTTCACCTTGTGTTATGAGGTGTGGTTCAGAGGAGGAGGATGGGAGAAAATGTGGGTCCTGTGACATTGATGGTTCAGGACCAGAAGTTTCATCCTCTTCCTCTTCCTTGTCTGACTCAAGTGAGAATGATTCTGGTGCATCAGGAACTGGCAGTCCTTCTCCGTGGGGTACTGGGCATATAGCTGATGGAATGTTTGGATAATGCACAGTCCACTTTTTCTTCTTTGACACACCTTTCCCAACTGGAGGCACCATGCAGAAGTAACAATTGCTGGTATGATCTGTTGGCTCTCTCCAAATCATTGGCACTGCAAAGGCATAGATTTCCTTTTCCTGTTCAACCACTGGCGAAGATTTGTTGCACAAGTGTTGCAGCATATGTGTGGGGCCCACCTCTTGTCCTGATCTCCAATTTTGCAGCCAAAATAAAGGTGATAGGCTTTCTTAACCATAGTGGTTATACTGCAGTTTTGTGATGCAAAAGTCACTTCACAAACATAGAAGAAGTTATCTGCACTGTTCACACAAGTACGAGGCATCTCTGCTCACTTTGGCTAAACAGAAATGTGTCCCTTTGCAAAATCAAACACTGACAAATAAGAGAGCACGACACTGTATGATTTCTAGAGCTGATATAGGGCAATTTGTTCAGCAGAGTGATATAAGCTTCGTTATGATTGCATCATCCATGACTTCTAGGAATATCATGATGCAATTCATATCATGTATGACACAATACCAGCTTCAGATTGCATCATTCATTGTTTTGCCTAAAAAGCAAGTACTGTCCAAACCCAGTCATAGATTTATTCATAGATCCAGTCAAAGATGTATTTTAGTCATTTCTGGTTTAAATTGAGATCCCTTCCCTTTATAACTCACTTATCCTCCGCCATTCCCAAGTCAAGGGTCGTATATACTGACCCAATAGCATATCTTGAAAACTAGAGCCAATCAACAATTTTAAGCATCATTTTCGTTCTCAGTGACCCAGAATTAGTAAAGTTTGACTACATTTATTTCAGAAGCATTTTGGCTGTAGAGCAGTGTTATCTGCATTCAGAACCACTTTGTTTGCTCTGCTAAAAAACTGCAGATCAGTACCCTTAGTCTATACAACCCACTAATTTTGGAGAGATGTGAAGTTCTGAATATGTCCTCTTAAATAATTAAGCATCTCTGGAAGAGAAAGGAAATGCAGAGATAAACAGAAATGTCAGAAGATCAATGTATTAAATAAGGGCTTATGCATAATCAGCATAAATGTATTTCCATTTTATTCATGTATTCAAGTTATATTATCACACTGGCTATTTAGAAGAACAGACCACGAGAAGGATGGATTTTTTTTTCTAGAAAAAAAAAATGGATGGAATGGAAAATGCTCATTCATTGAAATAAAAAACAAGTTATTGGAATGTTCCTGTTTCAATGACTCTTCTTATGAAACACAGACAGCATTCAAAATTCACCAGGTTTCCTGCTATGCCACAGTCAGTCTCCATGGCAGCGCACCAGAATGCTAAGGCCTCCAAGATCTATGTCTCTGGGGACTGGCCCTAAGCCATAAGAAGTATCCACGAGATGGGGACATCAGGGCTTCTGGGCTCTCTGCTGCAGAACTGAGTTTCTGGCAACCTTGGAATCCTTGGTGTGAGTGGGGTCAAAATCCAGGCTCACAGGTAAAAGAACCTGAAAACCAAGTGCCCCAACTGGAACCACAACTTTCCAGGTTTCTAAGATCTGGGGGCCTGGAAGTTCAGGGGGCTCTCAGAACTCCCATACTCTTTGCTGCAGACACAGCTGAACTGGAACTCTCAGAATTTTGCCAGATGGAATTTACTCTTTTTTTGAGAATTTTTCAATGAAGGGAAATTCTGACTTTTGACTTGCTCTGCTATTTTGCCACAATGAAAATAGCCATTTTTGCCCCTGTTGAAAACCCAAAAGGTGTTTTCACCATTGAAAACAGAAAAAATATTGTCCCACTGTGCCAAAAGGTTTATGTTTTTACTCAGTAGACAACATTTTTAGGTCCTGGATTGATGAAGTTGTTTTTGTGGTTAATAATCTTCACAGAGGAAGAAAAATAGAACATTTCCTGACAGTTGTAATACACATTGGAAGGATCTATTTGAAATACTGAAATGATTAATGGTAGCCTTTTAGGTTGTGTCTACATTGTACGTGGAGCTCGAAATAAGCTACACAACTTGAGCTACACAAATTGTGTATCTTATTTTCATCATATTTCAGAATAGCTTATTTTGAAATTTGGCACTGTCTACATTTCCAAATCATCCCTTACTCTTCATGGAATGAGGTTTACAGGGACGTCAGAATAGCAAGCCCATTATATTTCAAAATAACAGGCATGCTCAAAAGAAACAGAATAGCTATTTTTGGATACTGCCGGTATCCCAAAATAGCACCGGCAGTTTAGACATTGCCTTGGGGAAAATAACACCTCATGTAGTAAGATTTGCTGCTTTTCATGATCATTCGCCAAGATTCACATGACATAATACTTCCATGGTGGTAAATAATGAAAGCATAACAACAAAAAAATTCACTCAAATATTCTGCATTCACTCTCTCTCTTTTGACTGCTGGATGTTTTCTCTCTCTTTCTGTTATCCTAGGCCTCAACCCATTGGACCAATAGCTAAATATGGTACTAAAACTATGCCACTGAAAATGGAAATATTGTGTTAAGTCAAGATTCACAGAGAAAGGAACAATTATTATTTGTATTACAGTAGAAATTCAGTTGGCCCCACTCATACTAGGCATTTCATAAACCCCACAGTGAGAGGCAGTATGTGTCACGGAAAACTCAGACTCTAAGGAGACAATGGATAGAAGGGGAAACAAAGACACAGAGAGTTGAAATGGTTTGTCCTAGGTCACAGATTAGGTCAGTGGAAGAGCTGGGAATAGAGCTCACATCTTCTAAGACCCAGATCAATTTTTTATCCACTAAGATCATGCAGTTTTGCATGATTATTGCCCCACGCACCCAATCAACCACTTGACTCTCAAGTTACAACTTAGTTAATTGCATTAATTAATTTACAGATTAATAGTTTTTCTAGACCAATAGTCCTTGCTGGTTAATTTACATTTAAAAATCCCTTATAATTATGCAGAATCCTTCCTCCCAAAGCACTTTGAACAATACATGTGCTTTAGAGTGTGCCCCACATTTTGTTCAATATACAAAAATGAAAATATATACTTTCGGTCAATATCATTTTACTGCAGAACACGCAAAAATGACAAAACAGAGAAAGAAAAAATATAAAGTCTCTTTGAGAGACAGAAGGCAAAAGAAAGCTCAGACTATATCTTTGTTCTGGAAGTCTCCCTCTTGAATCGCCTCACAGCCCATACCACATCAGACACATAAGCAATTTATGTTTTAAGTTGCAGTGCTAAATATATTACAATGTAGACAGCGTTAGACGAAATGCTGAGCCACAGATTCCTCCTCAGAGACTAAATAAAGAGGACATTCTGCACTGATGACAATGATGTAAGGCTCAATTTTTAGGAGAGAAAATAAAGAACAGTATATTCAACTGAAACAACAGGAGAGATTGGGTGAGTGGGGCAGTGATCATGTGAAACAACATGATCTTAGTGGATAAAGAATTGACTTGGGCCTCAGGAGATGTGAGCTTTATTCCCAGCTCTTCTACTGACCTAATCTATGACCTAGGACAAGCCATTTCAACTCTCTGTGTTTTTGTTTCCCCTTCTACCCATTGTCTGCTTAGATTCTAAGTTCTTTGTGACACATACTCCCTCTCACTGTGAGGTTTATGTGTGTGAGTATGTGTGCACATTTAAAACAGACATTTAGTTGCTTTTAGAGTAATCTGCCAAGGTATAATATTTGATTATGGTATTATAGGAGTGTAATCTGGCATTATCTCTATTAGCATAAAATAACTCGGCCTGCTTTGACCAAGTTCTTTCTACTGCAGTGATAATGGGGATCTTCTCACAGCATGGAGCCCTTCATTTCAAGTTCTTGTCAACCCCTTAATTTTGACTGCTTCTCATAGCTTCATGTTTCACACTGAGACAAATAATGGGCATTATAATACAACGTGACATGTCAGCAAACCTGAGGCTGGCTCTGTGTCCAAAATACAGATTACATTTGTAGTAGTTGGTATTGAAAATGACATTCCCAGTAAACGGGTTGCCAGAAGGTGCTAATGCGCCATTTTCTTTCTGTTTTCTTCAATGAGGGTAAAATGTAATTCACTTGATTGTTAAGGATCTTTTATTTCCCTTTGGTCTGTTTATGGGAAATAAAGATGTATTTTATTGTTGTTGTTCACCTTCTCTATCATATTTTCTTAAAATAACACAGATGGGAATGGCACAGCACAGGTTCCAGACTGTAATTTTTTGTTACAGTTACAGAAATAAAAAAAATCTACAACCTCACATATGATATAAAGTTAAAAATCACATGTTTAAAAAGGACTCAAATGTGTACATAACAATAAGTGTATTTCAGTATTCACTTTTGTGTAATCCTTCCATTCATCTCTATCTTAACTAAGACCTTGTCTACACTGACATGTTTTGTCAACAAAACAGTGACAGCACCCATGCAACTTTTGCCAGGAAAAACACCCAGTTTTGGCGACAAAAAATTTCTGCCTCTGCAAGACACTTTTGTCTTTTCCCCTCCCTTTATTGTCAACAAAGAGTCAGTGTGGACTCTGCTGTTTGTTTTGTTGAGAGAATTGTTTTGCGGCCGTATCTCACAATGGCAAATGGGATGAAGTTTAATAAGGACAAATGCAAAGTACTCCAGTTCTGGGCACCACATTTCAAGAAAGATGTGGAGAAATTGGAGAAGTTCCAGAGAAGAGCAACAAAAATGATTAAAGGTCTAGAAAACATGACCTATGAGGGAAGACTGAAAGAACTTGGCTTGTTTAGTTTAGAAAAGAGAAGACTGAGAGGGAGCATGATAAAGGTTTTCACGTATCAAGGTGTTACATGGAAGAGGAAGAAAAATTGTTTTCCTTGGCCTCTAACAATAGGACAAGAAGCAATGGGCTTAAATTGCAACAAGGGAGGTTTAGGTGGGATATTAGGAAAAACTTCTTAACTGTCAGGTCAGGGTGGTTAAACAGTGGAATAACACTGGAGGTTGTGAAACCTCCATCACTTGAGATATTTAAGACCAGGTTGGATAGACATCTCCCAGGGTTGATCTAGGCAGTGTTTGGTCCTGCCATGAAGGCAGAGGACTGACCTCTCGAGGGTCCTTCCAGTTCTAGGATTCAATGATTTTATGATTAATGCTTGCCCTGTGGCTCTGCTCAGTGTTTTGTGATCTCAGCTGCCCTTTAAGCATGTGCCCCTTCCCTTCAAAGTCCTGGGAAGCATCTGACAGCTGACTGAGCTGCTCCATTAGGGGAACAAAGAACAAATCATTGGAATGCTTTTGTTCTGCCCTGCACTTGAAAAAAAGCAGCAGGCAGACTGTTGCTGCATTGGGAGGGCTGGAGAGATTGCTGTGTTGCTTTGACATTCCTCAACACAGAGAGCTCACAGAGCTAGGAAGTTTCAGAGCTAGGAAGGAATCCCAAGAAGCATATCACTGCATTGTATTGTGTTTACCTACATTGTTTTGCTTTTATCTGTCCACAGGTGGTAGCACTGTGGCCAGCAAATGTTGGCAATGGGAGACAGAAAAACTGGTTTGACTGGTTTTCACTTTTGGCGACTTGCATGTCGACATCACTTTTGTTGCCTAATCTTCCCAGTGTAGACATAGCCTTATTTTGTTTTATTGCACTGCATTCTCAGCCTCTATAAATTGTCATAGCTCCACTGATGTCAATTGTGCTATTCTGATTTACACAATCTGATGAATTAGCACTCTCTTCTAAGTAGATGTTGTTGAAGTTTTTCCTTTCCTTTCATCTTTCCCTCCTCCTCTGCTTAGGAAAACTACTTTTTTTGTCCATTTCCCCAAGGGTAAATGTACTCCATATTAAGGAGTAATGGCTACTGTACTGTCATTAATTGCACTATTAATGTCTCTCTGCAGGGGTCTTTCATTAAAAGAGACAATATTGTATTTTCCAGGGTACTGCTTCTAAAGCATCCCATTCATTTGTGCATTTTTTTAAAGTAATTTTTACTAACAAGCCAGTAAAGCAGACATCTGAACAAATTCCATAGGATTCTCTAGACCTGAGTCACCACTGCATTACTCCAATTTGTGTAACTCCATTGAAATCAGTGGAGGTATTCTAGTGTAAACCTGCATTAATTATATTGTGGCTCAGGCATGCAAGCATTTGGAAAGCAGAGAGTTTGTGAACTTGCTGAGTTGGAGTCATTTAATTGAATATGCATTAAGAAAGTTTTAAGCTAAGTATCTAAATTCGGCACTAATCAGTAGAGACTTAAATTAAAGTGATCTATGTTTTCTTATAAATGTTTTTCATTGGCTGAACAATTAGGATTTATAAAATGAGGTGGACAGAAAAAAATCATTGCACATTATGGGCCCAATACAAAGGTCGGTGAAGACAATGGGGGACAGGTAGACATAGTAGCTTATTTTGTTCATAAAAACAGGTGTATGCTCCCTGTTATTCTAAATTCCAATCCATAAACTGTAACACATGCAACAGGTTGCATTGCAATCAGTAAGACAGAGACCATGTCATATTTGTCTCTAGTGCATATTTATGAAGTTGTATGAATAATCTATTATATATTTGAGAGAGTGTATTTGCAAGTGTGCAAGCAAACAAGTCTGTCTATCCATTTGTTCAAGAACTTTTCCTAAACAGTAAGAGCTAGGACCACCAAATTCGGTACACAGCTTCTTCTTATCACAACTTAAAGCATGGTAAGGATTCGATTGTTCAAGGAAAGGACGGTGGTTCTGAAGCTCTTCCCCTCCCATGCAAATAAGGATGCATATAGCCATACAGAAAAGAGATTGAATCATCAGGCAAGTGAAAGGGGCTGGCACCACCTCCCTTCCCCTCCCCCCCCAATCTGGGACTGCCTCCATAATCCTTAATTCAATTAGGTCACATCTACACATTAGGATTAAAGCTGAAAAAAGCAATAAAACTTGAGCTACGTTAATTACATAGCTTAAGTCGAAATAGCTTATTTCGGCTTTTGGCACTGTCTACACAGAAGGAAGTCCGAGAAAAAGCACTCTTCCTCCGACTTCCCTTACTCCTCATACATTGAGGGTTACAGGAGTCAGAGTAAGAAGTCCTCCAGCTCGACATTATTTCGACATTATGTTCAAATAACTGCTTGTAGTGTAGATGTGGACTGTGTTATTTTGGAATAATGTTAGTTATTCCAAAATAATCCTGCTGTGTAGACATAGCCTGAGTTCATACTGTATACTGAACTCTCATCCCCAGCCACCCCCCAAAGCAATGATTTAAATGGAGAAAAACAAAAATTTATTGAGCTAAGTACCCGAGCAACACCGGGTATATCTAGCAATTAATATGTTTTCTGTCGGTACTGCTGAGCCAACACAGCTGTGGGAGAGTGGGCTGGTTTCTATATTGCCTCAAGCATCATCAATATGGAAGGCATCTAAATTGTAACTGTCACACTGTTAATAATGCTGGTGAAAGAAGAAGCAGAATATCATCACTTAATTTTTAGGTTTCACATGGAGTGTTCAGGGACGGATATTAGAAAAATCAATGTCATATGTATATGTATAAACTGAATATATTTGTGTAAACATCACCGAGCAAGAGTAAAATATGTAACCCTTCAATGTAATTTTTATCCTTGTCACTTTTTTAGTCTATAATTATCTCCTTATAAGAAACTGGAAATGTATATCAGGAGATAGCAGTTAACTAATATGCCTGATATAGAATCTAGTTATGTCTTATAAGGGACAACTGATAACATGCAGCAACAAAAGGGAGGAAAAATAGGGGAGCAAGAAATCTACAAGGTGAAAAAATACAGCAGTTCTCTATGATGCAATTCTGTGTGAAAGAAAATGAAACCTGCAGACTGCAAATAACGTCAGTAAGTTAGTACAAAGAGAGGACCAAAGGCATAGATTCTCATCTTTCGTGTTACATTATTTGTCCACTGGTGCCTTTAATGTCCTTAGACAAAGTAGTTCAGCATCTGTCGTAAGAAAGGTGCGTTTATGAGGGTTTATACTACCATCTAGTGTAATGTTAATCCTTTTCTTTAAAAGTTTTGCTGTTCATATTAAGAAGCACTTGCTGATACAATTGAATAAATGCCACTGAAAATAGTTTTGTGAATATATCATAAAAATGATCCTTTTAAGGTCAAAGATTTTTTAAGATTGTGTTTTTAACTGGTTAACATTGGAAGAAGCATGTTGTATTAATTACTGAAACAAATGTGGAATATGCTGAAATGGCTGGCCTCCATAATCCTTAATTCAATTAGTGGAGAAATTGCATTTCTTTCTGAAGATAACAGTGGCTTGACTGGTGCTGCTTCCTCCATTTAACTTTTTATATTAAAGAAGGGAAGATTAATGTCTACCCCGAAAGGATGCAAAATTCCATGGAAAGATGAAGAAGTCAGCATACTATAAATATGGAATTCAGTTATGTTATTTGAGGCTCAGATTCAAAACAGTCTAAGAATATTTATCCACTTTTAATCAACATGGGTTGTGTAGTTTGTGTCCATCATTTCATTTTAGAACCATCATACCTGGAATTCAGATTTCAAGCCAAATGGCAGCAGATGAACCAATGTAAGAAAACATGCTAAAAGGAGTCATAAATCACTAATTTCAGCTGATTGTCCTCTAATATAACAAGTATCTATGCTAGTAACACAGCAAAATGGCCACAGTTTAGGCCGGTTGGGTACCATAGCAGGGGTAATAATGTGGTGGCAGTAGCCTGACAGATATTTTGGAGAGAATATTTAACAATGTTGAAACATGAAGTGATTAAATGTCACAGTTCCACTGACACCACTTATAGTGGATTACTCTTCAAAGCAAATCACCTAAGAAACACTTGAAAATGCATAACAGAAATCAGTGCATGAACAGTGGCAAAGAGAGGTCAAACCCATTAGTGAGCAAAGATTTACAAAATCATGGATAGTAGACAGATACCTCAAAATAGAGATGGGGAATTTCATTATGAGTATACAAGAGTAATCCTTAAGGTTTAACTATGTTAGAAATAAAACTGGCCAATAGAACTGCTCTCTGAATTGCAGAATATGTTCCAAAAAGGTCAAGATGGTGAATCATGCTTTGAGCACCTGTAGGAGCCTGTCTGGTGGAGAATATGTGAACAAACACAAAGAAGTTGCTAAGGTCATTTAAATGCATGCAAGCCTGGATGGCAAGTTTGGATTTCCATGACCCATGCAATATTATGATCACCAAATTGAAAATACTCTAGAGAATGAAGAGGTTAAGATGTTAGGGAATTTGACAATTGTCACAAACCAAACAGACTGGACAAAGTTGCATAGAAAAGATGACAAACAAGATCATGTTAATTGATATTGCCATGCCAGCAGACAGTTATATAAATAAGAAACAAGAAGAGAAGATGGCAAACTATGAAGCACCCTCCCATGAAGTGGAGTGAGTATGGAAAATTATAACAAAGATGAGCCCAGTGATCACTGGATCACTTAGAGCAATCCCTAACGGTCAGAATGATCAGCTCAAGAATGTGGTAGGTATGGAAGACATAATTGGTGGGGCAATCCAGAAGATAGCATGGGCATGTCTATACTAGGGCATATCTATTCTAGGAAATTATTTCAAAATAACTTATTTAAAAATAATAACTCCCCAAAATAATAATTTTGAAATAGTGTGTCCATACTATGGGGAGCCTCGAAATTAGTCTGAAGCAGGCTCTGTTAATGTGGACATGCTGCCTTAACTTAGAGCCCCAGGAAGCACTGGGGAGTAATTAGCCTGAATTACTCTGGGGAGTAGTTACTTTGAAATAGCAGCACAAGCGCGTCCACACTAATCCTATTTTGAAATAACTATTTTGGCATTAGCATTATTTCTTGTGGAAAGCAGGAGTTATTATTTTCAAAATAAGCAGCTTCGCTTGTTTTTTTTAAATAAACGGGAGGTATTTTAAAAAAGCTCCTTCGTGTACACCAGGGCCTAGGCACCGTGAAAGTATTAAGGAAAGTCAAAAGGAAATGAGTGTGTTTGAGCACCTAAAATGCAGGAATTGTATTTAACAACAAACCTCCTGACTGTCCAAACCTGTGGATTCAGCTCATGGTCAGGATTTATTAGTGACTCATTAGGATAAATTTTAGATGGTAGTTCTTCCTTTTTTAAGATTAACAATTATGTGTGTTGTGAAGGAGTTTCTTTAGTTTTGCTTTTTAAATCTACAGGATGCAATAGTGAGAATAATAATTAGGGTTTAAGATTCATACATTCTAAGGCCAGAAGCGATTGCTATGATCATCTAGTCTGACCTCCTGTGTAGCAGAGGACATAGAACTTCCTCAAAATAATTCCTACATCATATATTTTAGAAAACATCAAATCTTGATTTAAAAATTGCCAACCCTGAAGAATCTATCATAACCCTTGGTAAATTTATCCAAGGGTTAATTACTCTCATTTTTTAAAAAAAGTATGCCTCATTTTCAGTTTCAATTTGTCTAGATTCAGCTTCCAGGTATTGGATGATATTATACATTTCTCTGTTAAAATCAAGAGCCAATTATTAAATATTTGTTCCCCAAGTGGATACTTGTGGCCTTAAAAAAGTCACATCTTGACCTTCTGTTTGGTAAGATAAACAGACTGAGCTCCTTGTGTCTACTTCTATAAGGCATTTTTTTTTCTAATTCTTTAATCATTCTTGTGGTTCTTCTCTGAACTCTGTCCAGGTTATCAACATCCATGAATTGTTGCCACCAGAACTGGACACAGTGATTGCACTAGTTCCAAACACATAGGTAAAATAATGTTTCTACTTGTAGGAACAGGTTTTAACCCACTGTGATAGCCAGCAGGCCCTTAAACTATGGTCTCTGGCTAAACTTTCTAGAGGCCCGCTATTCAGTTGGCCTAAGACCCATAAGGCCTAGCTGGCCTGGCTAGCCTTGAGTTCAGTGGGAACACAGGATGAGCATAAAAAGCAACCCTGCCTGTTTATCCTAAAGTAGGAGCCAAGAAGCATAATACTAGGTAAAAAGCCATAACTAACTCTCATATCATAAGTTTCACACACCCATACAAGGTCAAAAGCCCTGGAAGGGGCCTCAGAGCCTGAGCCATTCTCCTGAGAAAGAAACACCCAGCTGCCTCTGAAGGCCAACCACAAATTGTTGCTAAGGAACAAAAGATAGCACCCCCGTAATGAGCTCAGCTTGCAAAGGTGTATGTTCAATAACTGTTTGCTGCTATTTTACACTATTTTTGTTTTTTGCTTTACACTCCTAGACAAGTACCTAGGGGAGGCACTGTCGGGGAGGCACCTTACGACTCCTACGCATCCCCAAGTGGAATGCCTTACACATTTTGGGGGCAAGGGGTGGGGATATATAGTTAAGTTTAGTAATTGTGTTAACTTAAAATGTGGGTGGAGTTACTATGTAATCTTTTAGACTTTTGGCTTATTGGCTCATGATATCTTGCTGCTAGAACCTATCCAGGGGCTTGGGAACACCCCTTTCCATCATTTCCCTCCACCCATCTGCTCCCTTTTAAATTCTATTGTAATCAGTTACTTGGCAGTGTTCGCTGAGCCCAAGTTGTTAGGTGGCACTCCTCCAGCGCTGTGTGTAATAAACCCTCCTGCTTGAATCTACACAGTGTCTACATTTTTGGTTTCCAACACTACTCTTACTCAAAATTCCTGTTTATATATCCCAAGATCACACTTGCTCTTTTGGGAACATTAGGGGTTTGTGTTCTGCTGATTATTTACCATAACCCTGCCAAATCTTTCTTAGAGTCATTACCTCCCAAGAGAGAGTCCCCCATCCTGTAAGAGTAGTCTATAATCTTTATTCCGTGACATTTATTTATTTATTTATTTATTTATTTATTTATTACTCATGCTAAAAGATTGCACTAGGACTATGACCCAAATAGTTTTAAAGTCAATAGGTGACTTCCCATTGATTTCAAGGTGTTTCAGATAAGGCCTTACAGATCCTAAACCAGTGAGTGATCCAATTGACTTCAGTGAGGCTATTCAAGTTAGACATGTGCTGAATCTTGCTGAATTGAGCCTAAATGCCCTAAAGTTTCTCCAAAGCCAAGGTAATCAGCACCTTGCAGTATTAGACAGGGTATCTGTCACAGTTCGGGGTGTAATTCAGACCAGTGAGACAATATGTCTGTCCTGTAACCAAGGGTGCTTTAAAAGTTTTGCTTTTGTAGCATCCTGTCTTGACACTCAAGGCCAGTACACAATCATGCACTGATCATCTGTGTGGTGAGCAGTCCTGTTTCAACAACTCCGATTCTGGGAGCCTATTTGTTACACCACAGCCACACTCTGGTCTGCACCAACCTTGGTTACAGCTTGCAGAGAACCCTCCACTATCCTGAATTTCCTTCCAAACCATCTGCTCCAAAGTGTCCAGCTATCACTTTGAACAGAATTAATAAGGTTGGTTGCTATTTGAAAAAGGCAAAAGTATAGTTTACCACTTTAATAGGAGTAAACAATCATTTCAATTCAAACAGAGCAGTGAGTTGCATTACAGTAAAAATAAAACAAGTTTATTAACAAAAATACATAAATTAGGTGATATCAGATAGAAGGAATTGAAAATATAATATGTTAAATAAAAAAAAGTAAAATACACTTTCTGGTGACTAAGACTTAATGAGCTATAGATTTGGTTCAAGATATATTTCTTACCAGTCTTCCTTCCTTCCAGTCATGCCTAGTTTCTCTCAGGCAGGATCATCCACAGAAGTAAATGGTATTAGTTTCCCTTGTCTTCCTAAGTGAAAAATCTTTGCCTAAACAAGTTTCTCAGTTATATACGTGGGATCTCCCTACTCCGGCACTCTGAGCGGTCCTGAACCACAGAGTTTGCTGGACAAGAGGAGGTCTAGGCTCCCCTTACAGCTGTGGGCCCTGCTCCCTGACAGCCCTGCTGCCCCTGGCGGGGCTGTGCTCTCTGTCTGGGGTTGGGACTGCATTCCCCAGTGTGCTGGTCCTAGTGAGGTCTGTGCTGCCAGTCCCCACTGGTTGGAGCTCTCCTTGCCAGTCCCTGCCAGCCAGGGCTGTGCTCTCAGGGACTGGCCCTGGTGCGTTGGGCCGGGAGAGTCTGTGTTCCCCACTGCACCAGCCCCTGAACCTGGCCAGCCAGGGCTCTCTGGTCCAGCAATATCCTGTGTTAAGTACCCACAGATTTCAATCCCCTCTATGTATTTGGTGTAGTGAGTATCTGAGTGCTGAGAACAGTCACCAATGGGCCTCTGTGCCACACTGGGAAACATTGAGCTTTTAATAACCACTACTGCAATGAGTCCCATAGGATAAAAACAAGCTTTGTGGGTTGCAGGACCCTGGTATGTTCAGTGATAAGATTTCTTGTAACCAAACTGTATGAAAATAAAGTGAAAACATTTATAAATAGCAAATAAACATTTGTTATAATTTACAAAGTGTTTTAAAAACAGCAAGGAGAAAAACACAATGCAAATATAGATGGTAGCAGAACAGGTTAGAAAGTAATACATATGGAACATAAGAACCAGTGGAAATATATCAAATGTTTTAATAGTGATTTGCCATTTATTTTAAATCATTTCCAATTAAAGTTCTACAGAAAGGAAAATCCTCAACAATAATTAATTCATCTAGAAGAAAGATAACCTCCTATAATTAAAGGGTTAGAATTAATCCTTTTTAAAAAATGGAACATTCATCCTGCTGCTGTGAAATTAGTCTTTGGAAATCTTTCTGAAGGAAAGAAATTCTTCAAGGGAAACACGTTCAATAAGTTGGAAATTATGAAGTAGAAGATATTCTAAATTTAATTTTATAGGAACCAGTCTGAACAAACATTATATCAGATTATCTTTAATGCAGCCTTTTCCAATACTCAGTGAAATCATAGTATATTTACTGCTATGACTATTGTAAAATAACCATGCTGCTGCAGTGGCAGAGAAAAGATTGTATCAACACATAATAACCCCAGTTCTCAACATTTCTATAATGTCAGCAAAGGTACTTTCAGAGTAGGTAATACAGTCTGTGGTTTAGGCTGACATTGCAAAAGGTTTAGCCTATTTTGCAGGAAGGACCTTTCCTTTTGAGTTTTCAGTTGCCTTCTCGATATGCTATGAACTCGCCTTACAATACTGATGCAGTGTATGCAAAAATCAGTTTGGAATGAAACTAAAACATTGTGAAAAACTGTGAGTCTTGCAATTACTCTTTTGCAGACCCCTTTTGCCTTATTTTTTTTCTTTTCTACAAGCTAATAGCTTTTGAATGTATATTGGCTTCCATTTCCTTTTCACCGGCCAATAGAGTAGTTAAGTGAAGGAGCCCTCCTAAAGTTAGAGAGAGTTCCTTTACATTTGGGAATGAGATAACCTCTTACAAATATCTACTCTTTGAGATGAATATAAAGATTTTCATTGGATTGAATTGAAAGAATGCTTCTTTCATATAGTTTGATATATGTGAAATATATTTAAATGTATTCGGGGATCATTAATAGATTTTGCTGCTATTCTGAATATGCTCCTCTGCAGCTGAGAAATAAAAGCCATCCGGAAAGCAGGAAGTGATCAGAGTTCATTGCAAATAGAGTTTTGCACTTCCAAGGGATATATGTGAAGGGGATCTTCTCTACACCCTGGTTTCCACTAGAGAGTTAGTTCGAAATAACCCCCCTTATTTCAAAATAGTAAGTGGCGTGTCCACACTACAAGCCTGTTATTTCAAAATAACAGACTAGTTATTTTGAAATAATAACTCCTGCTTTCCATGAGCAATAATGCTCATCTTGAAATATTCAGGGGGGTAGCCGAGTTAGTCTATAACTGGAAAAACTTTAAAACCCCCCGAATAGTCTAGCAGCACCTTAAAGACTAATAAAACATGTAGATGGTATCATGAGCTTTCCTGGGCACAACCCTGTTCTTCACATGAATGGAGTATTAAAGGTCAAGTTCCAAAATAAATAGTAGAGGTGGGGGGGGGGGGAGGGGAGTGGAGAGACAGAAGGGAAAAGGGGGAAAAAAGTCAATTGGGGGAAAAAGTCATGAAGCTGATAGAGAAGGTGCAAATTGCTCTTATGTACCCATTGTTTGTTTTTTTTTAAGTCATTAGGATGTGGAAGGTAGAGTGCTAGCCAGGTAATGTCTTTATTCATACCTTTGTGATGGGTCCCAAATTTGTAAATGGAGTTCAGTTCCAAGGCTTCCCTGTGTATTTGGCTTGTGGAATTTGCCTGAAACAACATGGTGACTTTGAGATCCATTAATGAGTGCCCAGGACAGGTTAAAGTGTTCTCCAACTGGTTTCTGTGTGTTGCCATTTTGGATATCTGATTTGTGTCCATTAATTCTTTCCTGTAGATGTGTGGACAGAGTTCGCACTGGGGCTGATTGCAGGAGTGGGTTCCTGGATGAATAACCAGACATGAACTATTCCAAGACAGGCCAAGGAGAGAAAACAACAGAATTCCACTTGTCATTAGCTACAGACCACAACTTAACCCCCTCCAGTGAATTATCAATAATCTACAATCTATCCTGGAAAATGACTCCTCACTCTCACAGGCCTTGGGGGAAAGGTCAATCCTCGCCTACAGACAACTCTCTAACCTCAAACAATTTCTTTCCAGTAATCACGCAGCACACCTCCATCATAATCATCCAGAAACCCACCACTGCAATCAGCCCCAATGCCAACTCTGTCCACACATCTACACAAGCAATTTCATCACTGGACTCAACTACATCAGCCACCACATCAGAGGCTCGTTTAACTGCGTATCCACTAATGTGATCTATGCCATCAAATGCCAGCAATGCCCCGCTGCTATGTATATTGGCCAAACTGACAGCAATCCCCTACTATTTATTTTGGAACTGGACCTTTAATATTCCATTCATCTGAAGTAGGTTGTGCCCACGAAAGCTCATGATACCATCTACACGTTTTGTTAGTCTTTAAGGTGCTGCTAGACTATTCATTGTTTTTTAAGTATTTCAAAATAGTTATTTCTGGAGTTATTATTTTGAAATAACTTATTTCAAAATAATTTCCTAGTGTAGACATGCCCTAGATGTCCAAGGTCAGATGCTGATGGTGATGGCGAGGCTCCATCTGTGATCTGTTTTGCTGATAGAATCTCCTCTTATGCAACTATTTCATCATTATATAAACCAAAATGATCTTCTTTTGATACTACTGTATGGGAAGCCACATGGTATTGATATGTCAAGCATTGTATTAATGATCCTAATACTAAAATATCAGGAATAACAAATCCTGTGATTGCAATGAGCTTTCTTGTTTGAATATCATTTTTTGGTGGTTTATCCATTTTTGGTAGTTTGTTTATTTGTCTTGCATCTTCTATGATCCTCCTGTTCATCTGGAAGTGGTCTTTTTGACCCTTTTGTGTTTACTGTGCAACTTTTCTTCTCAAGAGGCAGCATTTCACTGCGAGTTACCCCGATCTTCTTTGCTACAATTGCTGTTAGAAGTTTCCTCACAGTCGGTAAGCATATAATCAGTCTGTAATTCATAAGATCACTATGGACTTCTTTTCTTTTTTATATGAAGATATCCCCACCTCTTACCATCTATCTTAGACACTTTTTCTTCAAAGATTTATTAAGTTGTTCAAGTAAACAATCATGGAGAGCAGGTAGGTGCTTCAGCCACAATCCATGCACCCCACTTGCTTCAGGTACTTTCCAAATTTTTCATTTTTTTTTTCATTACCTCATCTATTCTTTTCTTACATATTCCTATGCTGCATCAGGAGGATGCACCGAATCATCTGAGAAGACTGATGCACTAACATCAGCACTTTCTCTACCGCCAATATCAGCTGTATAGAACAGACCATGAAACATTAACTCCTCTAGGCTGAATTCAATGGTAACATGTGACTAACAGCGCATGCACTTTTCTGTCAGTTAAATCACAGAAGGGCTTGTGGAGAGCAGCAGAAACGCTTTAAAGATATTGTAGGGGGCGCCCCCCTCCCCAGTCCCGGGGTACTCCCCCTTTTTGGAATCTTATGCCTGCTCAGGGTCGTTCCCCAACAATATGCACTCTCCACAACGCCCACAAGGAGGAGTGAGGGAGACCTGCCCTCTCTCCGAGTCCCAACCCAGGGCCCTAAGGTGGGGGGGGGGACTCCTCCCCCATCTGGCTGACCAGGCTGTCTGCTGCAACTCGTCAGCCCGCAGGCAGAACTCCAGCTGCCCACCCTGGGTTGCTTCCTTACCCCTTCCAGGCTCTCAGTCGGGAGCAATTCTCTCCACGGACTAGCTACCCTGTCCGCCTGTACCCTTGCCTTCTTCTCCGGATGTCGGCCCCTCACTTGGGCCCGTCGTGCCCTTTTGACGGGTTGCCCCATCTTCCCTCAGCCAATCCCCAGTGTCTCCTGCCCCCACGTGCCATCCCGTACCTCCAGGTATGGCTTCCTGAGTCCCGGCGTCGGCCCCCATCTCCGCGCATGCGCCAGGGCTTAGTGCTGTTGCTGGCTCTCCCTCCTTCCAACCCGTGCCAACCGCCGCATCTCCGGTGGGGTTCTGGCTTTCTGGCAGGACTGCTTTTGCTGGCAGCTCCCTGGCAGTGCGAGGTTCCGCTGCCCCGTCACACCCCTCCCCCATTAAGACGAACCCGGCCCCTTCCCGATGATACAAGTCCCTTCCCGCTATACGTGATAGGAAGTCCACATTCTGGTGTGCCATCCCTGGTCGGTGAACCACCTGAAAACAGTATGGCTATAATGCCAGATACCAGAGCAAGACTCTGGCATTCGTACTTCTCACAGTCTGGATCCATCTGAGTGGGGCATGGGCCGTGACTAACAGGATACAATCTCCTAAAAGATAATAACAGAAAACATCCATGGCCCATTTGACAGCTAGGGCCTCCTTTTCTATCCTTGTGTAATTTCTCTCTCGGCGGGAATAGCTTATGACTTATATATAATATGGGGTGGTCCCTTCCACTTACTTCTTGTGCTAATACCACCCCCAGTCCCACCTGTGAGGCATCTATCTGAAGTATAAATGGTTTCAAAAAATCAGGTTGTATCAACACTGGGACCTGCACCAGCCACTCGTTCAATGCCCGAAAGGCAAGCCTGCTCTGTTCGGCCCAGCGCACTTTTTGGGATTGCCCGTTTCACGTCAGGTCTGTCAAGGAGGCCGCTAATGTCGCAAAGTCGGCCACAAATCAGCAGTAATAGCCCACCAACCCTAGGAATTGCCGTACTTGCCTCTTTGTCACTGGGAGCGGGTAGTCCCGTATGGCACTTACTTTATCGACCAGTGGTTTTAGCTGTCCCCTTCCCATGGTGTACCCGAGATAAGACACCTCTTGATGTCCGAATCTGCATTTCTTTGGATTGGCCATAAAACCTGCTTCTACCAATGCTCCGAGTATCTCCTCCACCTGCTGCAGGTGCTGCGGCCAGGATGTACTAAAAATAATAATATCATCAATATACGTGGCTGTGTACTGCTGATGTTCATATAGGACCCAGTTCATTAGTCTCTGAAATGTAGCGGCTGCGCTGTGGAGGCCGAATGGCATTGTGACAAACTGGTATAGGGTGTAGTGAATGTGGTTTTCTCCTTGGAGTCGGGTGATAACGGTATTTGCCAATACCCCTTCGTAAGATCAGTGGTTGATATGTACTGCGCCCACCCCAGGTGTTCTAGGAGCTCATCCACCCTGGGCACGGGGTAGGCATCAAAACGGGAAATGGCGTTTACCCTCCTGAAGTCAATGCAAAATTGGGTTGACCCATTGGGTTTGGGCACCAGGACTATTGGGCTCCGCCAGTCACTGTGTGACTCCTCGACCACCCCTCACTGTAGCATCATCTGCAGTTCCTTCCATACCATATCCCACAACTTTTGGGGTACCAGTCTGAAAGCATTGTGCACCTTCTTACCCAGTTAAGTGGCTACCTCATGAGTCATCAGTGTAGTTCTCCCGGGGTGGGTGTGGTCAATACATGTGCAGGGTGGGGACTACCCCAGGCTGCTCCTTGCAGGGCTGACTGTGAGTCCCCACCTAGGGCAGAGGGAAACTGCTTCCAGTGCCCAAGGTTTGCAGGGAGTGAGGTGCTGGGGTGGGGCAGAGACATGTGTGGAGCGGGGAGGGGAAGCAGAGGGCTGAGGGTGCAGGGGGCTCTGAAGCACAAAAGAGAGGTGCAGGAGGGGGGAAGAGAGATTCAGGAGGCTCCAGCCCCAGGAGCAACTGCCCCACAGCCTTGCACCAGGTTTGGGTCACCGTCATGTGGCCCTCCCAGGGAACAGTCGGGCAGCCACTATGTGTCCCTGGCCATAGCTTAAGCCCACAGGAAGGGCTGGAGCTGGCCCCTGGAGCAGCCCTGGCCACTGGAGCAGTGGGCCGCCTGAGCAGCCCCCTTGCCACGTGGTTCCAGCCACCAGAGAAGCACTGGTTGCCAGAGCAGCCCCAGCTACCCACCATGTGGCCCTAGCCACTGGAGCAGCTGGACAGCCACCATGCAGCCCTGTCTATAGCTCCAACCCTAAAGGGCCAGCGCTATGGCTAGGGCCTCATGGTGGGCTATGTGGTGGGCATCTCCCCCGTGAGCCAGGGCTGGAGCTGGGGCCGGGATGCAGCCCCAGTCCAGCTCCTGCAGCTGTCATGTGGAGCTACAGCCAGGGCTGTGTGGTGGCTGCCCAGCTGCTCCCAGTGTTGGGTGGGACTGCCCACCTGGGGCACCTGCCCACCTGGAGCAGCTCCCACCATGCAGCCCACCGTGGGAGCATCTGAGTCCCCACTCTCCCACTGAACCCACCACCAGCAGCTTACTTTCCAAGAAGGTGAATGCTGCTACACAGCTCTGCTGAGGAGATGGGTGGGCTTGAAATTCTTGTGCACACCCATGTAGGCGCACACTCTACAGGGAACTTAGGTGGCCAAACTTCCTGGCCTTCCAAGACACATATAACAATGTTCAATAGTTCAAGGGTCAGGACCTGCCTACCAGGAACTAGAGTTGGGGCTTCAGCCCACTCTTTCTAAAGACCCAAGCCCAGGCAGGTGTGCCCCATAGGGCTGAAGCCCAAGACCACTCTCTACTGGGCAGAAGCCCCTATCACACCATCTTGCTGCAAGGCAGAAGTCCTGAGCTCCCCCCTCAGTTTTGGTAACTGAAGAATATCCACAAGGTGTAAAAATACTGGGCTGGTACTGAGTCTAGTATCACCTGAAGTGTATGAAGAATACAGGAAACACAATAATTATTATCACCAGTTTAAAGAGGCCTCAGAATATCTTAGCTGGACTGTAGGCTCCTTGACCATAAGGGTTTGTTGTGTAGATGCAATTAACTCCAGATCAATATGAGGCACCTGTTCAAAAACCCAGGAAAACCAGAGATCAGTGACAACAAAAAAGTAGAAATCAAGATGTAATCCAAAGTTGGATTTTGGCACAATTAGAAGAGCAAACCTAGAAGAAATGAATGTTTCAACACTGGAAAGAGAAAAACAACATGGAAAAGGGAATGGCCAAGATGCGGTTTTCGCCGCCATTTGTCAAGCCCTGTATATATGTATGTATTTCCAGATACATTTTCCAAACAGAAAAGAAGCAACATCCCTACTCTGAGCAACTGGTACCTCTCCACTATAATTGAAGGCAAGCTCTCTGGTGATTATGCATATTTGGAACAATAAATTCCAAGTTTGTAATGTATCCTGCTGAATTAAAATTAAGATTATTAAAAGCTAACTTGTCATATGTTGTTTACAGTAAGAGAAAATATAAAAATGTACTTTGCAAAGGAAATGGAAAAGAAGGGACATGACAAAAGTTAATAAATGGTAAATGTCTTGAAAAGGTAGATTGGAAACTTCAACACACTGAGGCTTTGTCTACACTGCAAGGATTTTTGTGCAAGAGATCTTCAGCAAAAACTTCTTGCGCAAAAGCATGTCCACACCTCAAAAGCGCATCGCAAAAGTGAAGTGCTTTTGCGCAAGAGAGTGTCCACACTGCACCTGTGCTTTTGCTGATAGGCTCTTTTTGCACAAGAAACCCCTGCAGAGCGTCCACACGCACCTTTTTGCGCAAAAGCTCTTGCGCAAAAAGGAGTTATTCCTCATGGGGAGAGGAAAAGCCCTCTGTCCTGTCAATTTACTGTTTTTTGGAGGGGGTTGTGCAAAAACGTGCTTGAGGTGTAGACGCTCCGCCGTTTTTTGCGCAAAAAAGGCCAGTTTTGCGCAAAAATCTTGTAGTGTAGACATAGCCTGAGAGCTGATAGTTTTCCCTATATTTTTCTCTTTTACTGTGTTACTTCATGTCTCCATTTCTTTTATGCAGAATATTCTCTTTTTTAAAGTCCTTTGTCAGTATTTAATTAAGTAATTTCTTGAATAATTAGCTGTGTAACCAAAACCGTGAATGATGAAGTGTTGAAAGGATGAATTTTAAAAGAGCATGATTACTTGAGACCATAGGTAAGAGAATAACATCTTTCTGAGGACATATTGCTTACTTATCACAGAGAGATTCAATTCCAGACTCATACTATCAGACAAGAATACAGACAAGCTAGAAAGCAGAAAAAAGAGAGCCAGACACATGGAAAAGATAACCAGATGGACTGATATCCAAAGGAGAGTGGAAGTTTACAACTCTGCTGAAACTGTAAAAGATGGGATGTGGTGTTGGCAAACTTTGTATCGGAGATGTCACTTGAAGAAAAGAATGCCTTGAGTCTAAATTTTGTTTCTCATTATGGTGATATGGATCCTGATTCCATTTATATCAGTGGAAATTATTTCATTGGTTTTGCAGGTATAGGGGGAACAAAGGGGAGTATAAATTTGAGCTAAAAGTTTGATTATTTTTAAAATTTCCCATAAGTTATGTTAACTCTGGGATATGTTGATGACTTTATAATCCACTCAAAATGCTTTGTATGTGCAAGAACTTCTCTCTAAGACCTTTACAATTAATTGTAGAAGCTTTCACAATCAAACTTCTTCCCATGTATAATTGACTTATTATTCATTATATGTACAGTGGAAGTGCCTAGAGGAACCAACTGAAAGCAGGGTCAAAATGTCTTGGAAACTTATAAACACAATGTAAGAGAAGTTTGTCTCTCTGAAGCTATGCCTAGACTACAGGTTTCTTGAGCAAGAGAGCGTCCACACTGCAAAAGCGCATCGAAAAAGTGAAGTGCTTTTTCACAAGAGAGTATCCAGACTGCCTGGATGCGCTCTCACAAGTAATCAGTGAGTGTTATGGACAGAATGGCTACTAGGGCACCTGTGCTTTTTCCTCTTCCATCTTCTTGCACAAAAAACCCCTCTTGCCCGTCCACATGCACCTTTTTGTGAAAGAACTAAACCAGAAAAACCCTCTGTTCTTTCATTTTACTTGAGCAAAAATGCACTTGAGGTGTGGACACTCCATGAGCTTTATGCAAAAATGGCCTTTTTTGCGCAAAACCTCTATAGTTCAGACCTAGTCTGAGAGAGCTAAAGATTGGTAGATGAAACAGACAATGAGATATGAAGTGGTTCTCCAAGGTCACGCAGTAGGCTAAAAACACCCAGGAATAAAAATCAGATTTCTGTGTCTATGTCCAGTACCCTGCGAGCTAATCCTCACTGTCTGTCTTGTTGTTTCCTTTGTTTTTAACTGATGCTGTTTGGCACCAATGCCTTCAAGTCATTTAAACCTAGACTCTTTATATGGAACATTTGGGTAGTCAACATGTTTTTCCTATCATATTCTGAAAGGAGTATGCAAATGCATTACAGTAAAATCCTATCCCATTTATTGTTTGAGTCAGTATTTTCTTTTTCTGTTTATTAATTAATTTATTGTCCTATCCTGGTGCTTGTGTCCATTGCAGGACTGTGGCAGGGCTTTTCTACACTTATCAGGGGATCAGCGCTGTGACTATTGATCTGCCAGGGGTTAATTTAGCAGGTCTAGTGAAGACCCACAAAATCAACTACAGGTCACTCTTCAACTCCAGTACTCCACTGTAATGAGAAGCATAAGAGAAGTCAAAAGAAGAGTTTCTCCCATCAACCTGCCCCCCACCCACGCACATTGGATACCCTGCATTAACTCATCCTAAGTTATGTTGACTCCAGCTACAGTATTCATGTAGCTGGAGTTGCGTAAAATAGGTCAAGTTTGCCCCATAGAGTAGCCCCGCCCCTAGTTTCTGTTAGCCTTGTGATACCCCATATCAGCAAATTACCTTTTTCTTCATTTTTTTTATGATGGTAATGGAAAAAATTGCTGCAAATAAAAAGAATGTTTAAGACAATTCAATTCTCTTAATTAGAAAGCATCATAGCCAAATACATTAAAAGGGCTGCCTGTGTTTTGCATATTTAACAAACACCTGACAAACCAGCTAAAGAATATGTCACTCTAAATAGGCTTTTAATAAGGTATAGGCCCTGATTTTGCAGATACACTGTCAAGATTTAATCAGAATTCCCCACTGAAATCAGATTGATTAAAAAGTGGTTGGCACAATATGTTCTTTAGTTCTTATTTAGTCAATATGAGTCCTGCCTAAAGAAGGTTTATTAAGATCTGCAGGATTCAGTTGCTAATAAGAGAAAATAGTGACATACACTATTTAATGCAAAGATGTTGCCAATTTCATATTCCAGGGTAGTGACAGAGAGAGAGAAAGAGAGAGAGAATGATGTATATGTTTCTTATAAATCAACAGAACAGCACAGGCAGGATGTGTGCGTGCTAAAGTGGAAAAGTGATTTAACGTGCTTTGTGGCTCTGTTGAGACTGCATGCATGGAATCTGGAAAGCTGGAAATTGAATACAGACATTGGGGGCAGGGATAGACAGGATTGGTAGGTGTTCACTGCTGAGATACTGTGGAACACCCGTTAAGCTGCATGTTGTAATAATTAAGGCATTTTTTGAATCAGTTTCAAAATTTAAGCAGATCCAGAGGACCTAAAGAGAGAATTAAGAATTAATTGATCTAAAGCAGTGTAGATCAATTTTATGAATGTTGGTAGCTTCACTTTATTGTTGTCTTAACTTGGTGAAGCAAAACATAATAAGGAAGGATCAAAAGACGTTAACCTAATTCCCTCTGATTACAGCATCCCTGTTTTCAGTACTAGTGTTAAATGTTTGTCAGCATTTCCATAAGCCTCTATCTTAAGAGGTTTACATTTGTGGCATAAAAAATAAGCCCAAGGCTAAAATTAAGCATCCAGGTACTCAAAGGTGGAGTGAATATCTATGGCCTATTTAAACAAATGAGGGGAAAGAACACTTAGGATATCTTTAAGCTACAAATTCTAAAACAATAAGAGCAGTGTCTGGACAGGTATCAAAATATAAATAAACATAAATAAGATCAAAATAAAATGCAATCAGACTTATTTTATGGATTTTGATTGTTTACTTTCTGACATAAGGATGAAGTTGGCTTGTCAGTTAAATAATCTTCCAAATGATTTTCGGAGTATCTGATGAAGTACCTTTAATTTGAGTTTGTATTTGCTTTGTAGTGTCTGAATTCCAATGGAAAGGCAGTCCACTTTATTTGAAGTGGTTCCATGCTGCCTGATACTTACATGTTTGTTTGTTCATATGTATTTGTGTGTGTGTGTATATCCATTTGTATCCAAGAGAGTTTCACACACCCCTGTGGCACCTCCTGCCACATAGCATGGGAATTAGCTCTGCTCACCAGGGTGCCTTCCTCTAGTGGTATCAGATACTTCTAGGAGCTTTGGAAAAGAGAGGGGTTGCATGCCTGCAGAGCAGCAGAGATCACAAATCACTGAGCACAGCCATCAGGGGACGCATTATGAGATACTGTCAGAAGTCAGCTCTCTCGACAAAACAAACAGCAGAGTCCACACTGGCTCTTTGTTGATAATAAAGAGATGGTAAAAAACAAAAGTCACTCACAGGGCTGGAAGTTTTTGGTCACCAAAACTGGGTGTTTTTCCCAACCAAAATTGTATTCCAGTGTGAGCACTGTCACTGTTTTGTTGTAAAAAGGCAGTTTTTTATAACAAAATGTGCCAGTATAGACAAGCCCCTACAAGGCAAACAGGAAAATTGGAGAAAAGTCCCATAGAAATTTTTGAATTTGATTTTTTAGTATACTTTTTATTAATGTTTGAATTTTGACAGAGAAAAGGGGAACAAACAAACAAAACAGTATGACAAAATTGCCTTTTTTTCTTGCTTGCTTGATCATTACAGAGATGGAAAAATAAAAGAGATGGAAAAATATTGGAAAGGGGATTTGATTAAATTTTCACAATTCCTTCCCCTTTCATTTTGACCATCTGTAGTCTAAGGATTAAAATCGGAAGTTATAGGGCTGGAGAAAGATCCAAAATATAGCATCTTCTCTCACAGAAATAATAATAATTCTACAAAGTTAAATGGCAAAGCCAAACCAAGGAAATCTAAAGGTGACACACTTTCCAAATCCTTAACTTTTCCTACTTAATTATAAATTACTTATAATAACCTATAATGTTACTTCAGTATAATTTAAAATTCCGTGTTTTCTGTGTGTATGTGTGTTTGTAAAATAGAGAGTTTTTATTGGGTATGAATTGTGGGGACTGGCAAGAAAGGATATAGTGTTGCTTTGTAATATTGAGCAGCTGCTAATTTCCACCTCAAATATAATGGTATATACACATACACTTTTTATAACTTTTAAATAATAAGTGGGCTTTGTTCTGGCTGTCTGCAAAATGGAGAATTTCTCTTACACTGAATAAATAATAGGATATTTATATGGTGCTTTCATCCTGGAGAATCCCAAAGTCTGCTATAAAAATATATTTTTATATATGAATCACTTTACCCAGCACTAATTTTAACCAACAGCTGGGCTGGAAAGTAGCAGCTTTTCCATCATCACATAGCAACACTATGGAATTTAAGACAAAACATGGAAAAAGTGGTGTCCTATTGGAAGTACAGAGAGAAATTTAGATAGCCACAGATTCTTTACCTATTTATTACTTAAACAGACCATGAACTGGTTCTCTCTGTGTAAGGCTAAATTTCACTTGTTAGTAGGATGTCTACTGGGCACTTTTCCCCTCTGCCAGAAAGGGTTTCAGAAAAAGTCCTTCCTAATGTTGGATCCCCCCTGACTGCATGTAACTGCTGCAAAAGAAACCATTAGTCTTTGGTTGGCACATAATAAGAACTTTCTTAAATTGCCAAAATACACATTTATTTACCAAATGTGCCAGAAGGAAGAGGAAAGTATGAAAATGAAGAACATTAAGAAAAAAGGAAAAATCCCACAGCATTCAGGACTCCAATGGTGCAAGCAGGAGGATTCAGAATTCAGGATAACAGCCTAGTCTCAACTCCTGCTGTTGGGCTTTGGTTCCTACTTTTTCCCTCCCTTTTTTGCTGTGTGATTTAAGACCAGAGTGCCAGCCTTAATTTTGAATTTCCTGACTTATGATTTAAGTCCGCTCCTTGATGTTATCTAAACATACTTTCTTGGTATTTAATATAAAGAAGCTTTGGTTCAGAATTAGAAGGACTTTCATCTGTCAGGGGTTGCGAGGGAGGGGATAGAGTGTGATTTCTGTTATTTCCTAGCTCTTTCCCACTGCGCTACTTGTGATGTGATTTTCCTTTGCTTGATTCTAACCAAGCACCAAAGCTTAGGTGAATGGAATGCAATAAACCTCTGTCACACAGGGATAAAAGTGACTTTGTCAGACTGGCTGTAGAGATGTCACTTTTACTTCTTTATAGGGTGGTGAAAAGAAAAGAATGTATCCAGATAATTAGCATAATAACATAACACTTAGCCCCCCAAACCTAACTCAGGGCCAGCTAAGATCTCCTCAGATTTTATTCAGTCCTAACCTAACCAAACACCCAGTGAAGTCAACTGTATAATTGACATCCCCCAGCTATACCTCTGATTCTGCACACATATAATGAGATGAAGACCAAGCGAGAGGCACACTGTGATGATTCCTATGCAGAGTAGCTTCTGAAGCCCTGGAAGTGGGGACAGTTACATACTGTGTTTTCTGCTTCCTTTCCTGAAAGGGTCCCTCTGAACACCATGGAAACACAAGACAAGTTAATCACCCACTTAAATAAGTGAGTAATATGAGAGCAATACAAATCAGCAGTTATTTATATAGATGACAAAAATATCCATCACAATATCAGTCCATGGTTACATAGAGAATATATACTTTTCCAGTAGAGAGTTAGTAAACTGTCCAGACAAAATACATCTTCAGGAGCAAGATATGCTACCAGTTACACTGATGTAAATACACAGCATATTCCACTGGCTTTAGAGGAATAATACTGAATGTACATTAGTGCAGAAGCAGAATTTGATCTCACTCACATACACACAAACACCTCTCTGTATACAATATAGGCAATAAGGAATCAAGAAAGCAATTGCAATGCCATGCATATGAGACTAGGAGTACGTCTACACTACCAAGTTTTGTTGACAAAACTTATGTCGACACCCAAAAGTCAACAAAACAAAAATGGCCAGACGGGGTACATCTATGCTACATCCCTTTTTCAATAAAGGAATGTAAATTAGACATATCAAAATTGTAAATGAAGCTGGGATTTGAATTTCCCGTGCTTCATTTACATAATGGCGGCCAGGACTTATTTTCAAAAAGCCGCTTTTTGAAAAAAAAATGCGGTCAAGACGGGGATTGTTAGATAGAAATGCCCTGTTTTGAAAGATCCTGTAAACCTCATTTTTTGCCCAAAACCAATAAAAGAAAAAATAAAGAGAAGATTGTCTTCCTACAAAATGTCTGGAAGTACCTGGTAAAAAGAAATTGCATGGAATAACAGGAAAAAGAACAAACTAAAAAAGCAAAACCAAATCAACCTTCTAAGAAACCCAAGAAATGCTTGACAGATGTGTCAGCAAGAGATGGAGATCACAAACAACACAGTTCAAGACAATAAATACAGCTCTATTAGGGAGTGGAATTTATAATATCATAATCAAAGCTTAGGTTATCATCACTATCACTATAGACAGACTGTAATTTTTATTCCTCTGAAGTTTGAGTTGTCCCCTAGAGAATGAATGGAACCTGAAGCAATGTTTGGGCTATTCAAAGCTGAGAAAAGAGGGTTATTACTTGTTAATTTCTGTGTTGAATGTTAGGTTGGGATTATATTATGGTCAAACGAACTTATATGGCTTCTTTCGGAGAGTGAATTCTAGGTTAAAAAGGGTAACAAATGCAATAGACACACTCATTAAAATGGTCAGTGACTGGCTGTTGTGTAATTTCAGTCTGATGAAGTCTTATTGGGAGATGCAGATGCTGAGTCCTTCTGAAAATCAAGCTTCTTAGAGACAAGGGTGAAATCTTGGACTCATTTAATTAATGGCAAATCTCCTTTTGACTTCCATGAGCACAAAATTTTACCCTAGATTTTCAAAAGTGCTCAGTTTCCTTTAGATACCTAAAAGGCCAGAATTTCATAAAGGAATGTTCCCCGTAATCTTGTTAATACACGTACACATTTTTTTTTCTATCCATGCGCAGAATAATTTTTTATGTGCACTTACGTATGTGCAAATGTCCCAACAATAGAAACAAAAACCTAGCTGTGGGTGCTCTGCTAATCAGCTGGTTGACATTTGAATGTCTGCTGAGTGGCAACACAACTGCACAGCTTATAGGGAATGCTGGTGCTCAGTGCCTAGCAATTCCCAAAGTGCTGTTTTCTGACAATCTAGGCACTTCATCTGAGGGTGTGTCTAGACTACATGACTCCGTCGACGGAGCCATGTAGATGAGTTTACTAGACATAGCAAAACGAAGCGGCGATTTAAATAATTGCGCTTCATTTACATCAAAATGGCTGCGGCGCTGTGCGATCAGCGATTGTCGGCTGGCGGTAGTCTAGGCGAGGATCATCAACCCCAGATCGCTTTGTCGTCAGATCCCTTATGCCTCGTGAAACAAGGCTTACGGGATCTGGCGACAAGATCTGGGAATTGAATGATCCCGTCTGATTCTGCGCTGTGCCGACAATCGGCTGATCGGCACAGCGCGGCGATGTAAATGGCGGCGTTATTTAAATTGCCGCTTCATTTTGCTATGTCTAGTAAACTCATCTACATGGCTCCATCGATGGAGCCATGTAGTCTAGACACACCCACGGTGCCTAAATGCAACCTGCTATATGAGCTATCTGCTTGTACTCCCTACAAGCTGCCTGCTTGTGCAACTGCTCATAAGAGATTCCAGTGGTGCCTAGCTTATTAGCATAGCTACGTTTGTGTTTCTCCTGGTGGTACCCATTTACACATGCCTTGGTGTGCACAACAAAATTTATTCTGCACATGGAAAGAAAGATTAGAGGGAACATTGGCAGTGAAAATATAGATCTAGGTACCTAACTTTACACATCCATGCTTGAACAGTTTGCTCTTTGCTAACAGAAGAATTTGACTAAATGGCATATTCATATCAACAAATTTCATGACACCCTTGTGCAAAAGTATATTTGCATGATATTCACAACACTTACTCTTTTCATGCACATTTTGCAAACAAACAAAAAATACCGTTCACAGAAAAAGGTCATTTCCATAGAGTTAATGTCAAACCGCAGCTTCTATTCAAATGAATGCCCATAGATAGTTATACTTGATTCACCCACATCTGATATCATCTGTTGTCTGATTTTTGTAGTTTTGTTTTCACTGCCTTTAATTATAGACATGTGAAATCTAGCCAGACTAATGTGCCATGCACAAAGAAGCAAAATATTCAGCCTGATGTGTTTGTGATGATCAGGGCTTGTGTATTTAAACCAAAATAGATGCCTGGCTTTCCTATGTACTGTATAAGTGTTCCCTCTGCTGGCTGAGCTACTAGAGCTGATCTTTGAGTTCACTAGGCAGAAAGATTTGTAACCATGCTTTGGGATTCCTCTCTCCAACTGAAACTATCAAACTGATTGGCTTCTGAGCTTGGAAGACTTCTTAAATACCAGTGGACATGTCACAGGTACAGAGCCTGCCTGCAAATAATTACTAATGCTACAGCTGTGAGGTGTATGATAATGGTACTGCCCAGACAATAGTTCTAGATAAAGATGTGTTGAAGGTAATCTAAGTACATCCCAAAATAGGGCACCCCAGGCTCTGTCCCTGGACCATGTATGCCTTGTTTCCCACTTGCAATGGGAGTGGCTGGGAACCTCTTCCTCTCATCTAACGAGGCCAGGACAATTCGATTGGCCCCTGAAGAGTAATAATAGAAGAGCCATTCTCTTATCCCCAGAGAAGCAAGAGACAAAGCTTAGGTGAGCTGTGCCCAATATACTTTTATCCTCTTACTCCAACCATGGTCCTCAGTTGGGACATTAATGGCAAGGTACTTCCAAAGCAATGGCTCTTGGAATTAACACTCCGTAAATGGGCCACTTTTCATCTGCAAGAGCTGTAGTTTCAGGCAGACTCCACTGTTTTGATTATGCTCAACTGACATTTTCAAGATTCTCTTTTTTTTTTTAGATATTTACACAATTCTCCTGTAAATACATGATACTAGAAGCTAGGTCCTTAAAAGTGGCCTACAAGACATTATGTTCTAATCTGGCCCCGTTTCTTCCAAGGCTATTTGTGCAGGTGTGAATCATACAAGAACATATCTACCCCCCTCCCTTTTGACTTACATTTATATAAAAGTCTCTGGGCCAAACTGAGACATGACATAAGAAACTACACCCAGCATGGACATCTTCTGGCCAAATTTAGAGCAAAACTATAACTGGCCCTCATATGGCCATGTAGCCTTCCCACTTTGATCCCTGCTCAGTCTTCATTACAGCAGCACAGAATTGTAGTCCCTGGACTGGGAACAGTAGATACACCTCCATTTTGCAACCCTTAGGAGAAGGTGGAGCAATAGCTGAATGCTGTTGAGGTAACAACGGTACAGTTCAGTTCTTTATTGTTTCTCCATGTGGGCTGTTAGTCCCAAGCACAGTCAGGCCATCAGTGGAAACATGAATATATGGGAGTCAGAAAATGAGCTATAAATTGGCTGTACATTCCCCAGTGCAAAAGAGTAGCAGGGCAAAAGAGTAGCAGGAAAACCAACCTAAAGGAGGGCAAAAGAGCAATGAGCCCTCTCCCTCAAATTCACCCCCACATTTGGACATTTGTGTTAAGAAGAGACTAGATATTGCAGTGACAAAGGTATCAGTTTGTAACCTCAGCAAGGAAAAGCAGTTGATGTAAGGCTAGAGCTAGCTGGAAAACAGCTCCCTCCCTGCACCCCTGCACACACAGACAGAAAAATTTGAATTTGCAATTGAATTTACAATTTGAAATTGAATTGTATTAAATTTATTTTATTTTTAACTGAAAACCAAAGTTGTTGTGTCTCAAAACCTACCTATCTAGCTAGCTAGCTAGCTACTAAAATCCAAAACATTTTGGCTGTGTCTAGACTGGCAAGTTTTTCCGCAAAAGCAGATGCTTTTGCGGAAAAACTTGCCAGCTATCTACACTGGCCACTTGAATTTCTTGCCAAGAGCACTGACTTTGTAATGTACAAAATCAGTGCTTCTTGCGCAAATACAATGACGCTCCCGTTCGGGCAAAAGCCCTCTTGCGCAAATTCTTTTGCACAAGAGGGCCAGTGTCAACCCAGAATTGTTTTGCGCAAAAAAGCCCGATGGCTAAAATGGCGATCGGGGCTTTCTTCTATAAGCGCGTCTAGATTGGCACGGGCGGCTTTTCATAAAAAGTGCTTTTGCGCAAAAGCGTCCATGCCAATCTAGACGCTCTTTTCCACAAATGCTTTTAACGGAAAAACTTTTCCGTTAAAAGCATTTGCGGAAAATCATGCCAGTCTAGACGTAGCCTTTTAGTTTTAGACAAAAAAAAAAAGGCTTTCCAAAGAAAAAAATATTAAACATTAGACCATTCTTTATCTCCTGTCAGTAAACTTTTAGGGTCAAATGCTTTTAGCTGTAAAAGTGGAAATAAACTTTGTTTTCCCCTAAGTATATCATGAGCCATATCCACAGCTAGTGAAAATTGCAGTAGCACTATTGAGGTCAAAAAGAGCTTTGATAATTTACACCAGTTGAAGATCTGGCCTCATTGCTCTGGGAAATAATATCCTGCTAGGAAACTGCTGCTGTTGATGTGAAGTCTGTGTATCTAATAGAGATGACTACATTTAAAAAAGAAAATAATCACAAATAATTTATTCAGGAAAAAAAACCCTCTACTAATTTCTTTGCTTAATTTTATTCAGCCATCTGTAAAGCTGATCAAATAATTAACACATTTTGTTTGTAAATAAATTAATCCATCAACTGATGGGGGAATGGAAATCAAGTAAACAATTCACAAATATTACTCAACCTGCTCGAGAACAGAAAATGATTCTTGTGTTGTGGAAATTTCCTATTACTAAATAAGTTGTTACAAAATGGATACAACATATGGTGCAGATAATTAGAGGATTGTCTTGTAGAAATATCAACAAATCCCTGACACAGTGGTGTGCCATGACATTTTTAGTCAGGTATACAATTGTACACTTGCATGCAAAATGGCTTCCTCTAGGTGGTCTGACCTTGCACGTATGGTACTCTACAAAATGGCATCTTCCATGCACATTCACGGGCCAGATGGAATCATCCCATGGGTACAGCTGGTCCTGGGGCACGCAGCACATGCCTTGCATACACCACTAGTATGCCACTGCATTAACATCTTTGTTGTTCAAGTAACCTAAACAAATATCCACAAACAAAATGAAATAAAATACATTTATGAGAATTAAAGGAAAGACATGGTAAGAAATGTGAACCAGATGCTTTTCCTCCCTTTGAAGAAACAGGATTTTCTTAATTAATCTGAGAGAGCAGTCAGGGTGTGCTGCTGATGTTAATCACAGGAAATAGATACGAAATTGAGGACATTATTTTTCTTTCTGACGGCAGCATCTGGCTCCTTGGCAGGCTTTGTCAACCTTTGTATTGACATCCCTGGAACTGCCTCTGGATCTGTCAGTTTCCCAGGACACCACGGCAGGCTCTGTCCTATTGTAATCATTATTTTCTCAAATCACTTTTGGAGTTTGAAGGATTTGAACTATGTGGTGTTTTTTTTTAAATCTATTGTAATCCTGGGGGAGATTCCTGAAGCAGAACATTAAGGAAGGAGGCTGTTGAAAAGCCTTTCTGCATACATTTACATTCTAGTCTCAAGCCCCACCTCAGCAAAGCACTTAAGAATATGTTTAACTTTAAGGATTTTGGGACATAAAAATGTGCTGGACTTAAGGATGGACTTAAGCAAGGCAAGTATGTGCTTACGTGCATCAAGCTGTCAGAAGTTGATCGGAATCTTTAAAATATATATTGCAAATCCTACCTGTGCCATAGTTAGCAGCTTCCCAGTTTGAGGGAGTGGGATGAAGGGGTGTAAACACAGGTTTGTTCATTCATGTGGAAGGCTCCAAGCCAGGGACTTCAAGAAACTTAATATTCCAAGGGAATCAGCCTGGAGACCAAATGCTCTATCCTAGAGCCAGAAAGACACTCAAAGATGAACCACAAAGGGGCTGGGAATGGAGTCCAGAGAGCTGATTGAAAAGAAACCCCTAAAGGGAAGAAGAAACTTTTTGCTTTTGGGGATTTATTTGCTGGACTTTTGCTATCCTGAAAGAGACAAAATGAGTTCTTTGGTCAAAGCAAAAACAAAGTCACATTTCCAGCACAGATTGAAGTGTGTGTGTGTGTGTGTGTGTGTACTTGCTGGGGACACTGATGGAAGGAAACTGAGGCAAGGAGCACATGCAGAGCTACGCTCACCCAGAGGAGGTGCTACAGATCAGAATCATTTGATATCAGGGCCTTAGAATTAATGGGATATTAATGTACATTTTAGGAAGAAAAATGGTAATCTTCAGTGCTCCAGCATGATTGGTGCCATTAGTGTGTTGACTGCTGATTTATGGCCATGTGGTTTCAAAAAGAATTCAAGAGACATTGTCAAGCTAACTAACCATCTTCAGAGCAAACATTGAGACATAGGATATCTACGTTTTGCTAACTCAGTGTAGAAAGCCTTGCCTACCAAATGTGATCACACTGTTATCTGAACAGAGGATCAATATCCTCATTATCAGATAATGAAAAAGTATCAAAATGTTGCCTTCCAGGATTTCATTTAGCAGCAAGCATGGCACATTTGCGGACAGATGTTCCACCCAGAGCCTTCCAGAAGCTGTTGTCAGCTTATGCTTTGTGGTTGGCTGATGTCATTATAGGCAAAACTCCTGCCTATATCTTACTTCCAGTTCCCCATAACTTGTGAGTTACTTAAATTTATCTTTGCAAAAGTGCATAGGCTTCAAGTCTCATGTTAATTGCTAAAGCCAATGTCTTACAGGATACAAGCCTGGAGGTTCCTTACCTTACTGTTGAATATAATTAAGCTGAATATTATGCAAAACAGTGAATATAATAGAAATCAGCTGGCCCACTGGGCTACAATATTTTCTAGTTCACATCTTCTACATGTTGAGGAAAACCACCTATTTCTGAGGGAGAATTGACTCATTTACTAAGTGAGTGTGAAAATGTGTTTTAGGTGCTAAAATAACTTCTTTTTCTAAAACTACAAATAAAGTTATATGTTGGGTTGCAAAATCATGTGTAACAAGATGCCAGATCTTTGTATATGAATTTCCATTGAAAAACGTGTGAAGTTTGCACAGCTTTTGCTATTTACATGTCCTGGTTCTGTGGCTGAAGTGTGTTCTGAATGCCAAGTCAGGAGAATAATTATTTAAGGTGGTACAAGGGGGATAATATATTGAGTAAAGGAATGTCAAGGATTAATGAAAATAATTCCACCATTTCTGATTAAACAATGGAAAAATCTCTCCCCAAAAGTGATGGAAGACCCATCATTAGAAGGGATTTTGACAAAGCAATGGAAAATAAAATGCAGGGAATAATTGCGATCTGGACAGGGGTGAGCAGAAGACACAATAGCTGTGATCTCATGATGCAGGATAGCTGCTTTGGACAGCACTGTCATTGTGAAGCAGCTGCAAAGCCAATGAAGATGGGCACCACAGCATCATTTCATTTTAGAGGGCTCCTGAGGGTATAAAGCTGCTTCAGCAGCTCCTGATCCAGCTCCCAGGGAGGCAGGAGGGCAAAAATGAGGTCATTGTTCAGTATTTCTTATAACCCCCAAATTCCCATATGCCATATTAGCCCCCTTGGTAGTGTTATTAACTGATGTAACTTAGTTCAACCTGAAGGTGCTTTAACTTACCCCAGAGAGTTGGCATACAACATGAGACCAAGAGGGAGTGTGAATACCATCTTTGCATCTCTTCTGAGCTCTATTGTGCTTTCCTTGAGCATAACTATGGATCCAGGTCAATAGGTCTTCTCATTCTGTAATTGCTCTCATTATTTGATTTGGTATTGCAATGTTTAACATAGTATTGGATTTTCTGGTGGTGATGACAGACAGACTTCAATTGCACCTTAGAAGTGTCTCTTTTTTCAAATAAGATACTTCCTTATCAGTGCTCCCACTTCACAGACCCTTAAAAGATTGTAAGATCCTCATGATAGGGAGTCTGTCTCCCTTCTTATCCATAAAATGCCTTGCACACTTAGACTGCTATACAAATCATAAAAATTATCATTTTTCTCTTACTACATCCTATCACATGAAGGACTGAACATTACATTAAATGGCTTGTTGATAAAGTCTAAATTCAGTCCAATGCCAATTTGCCAACAAGTTGAATAATTTCTGAGTGGGCTGGCATGCACTTCAAATGTGTATTGAGCTTGCTTTGATAATCACAATGCAAGCATACTGATTCTGTGACATTTGTTGTTAAACTGGAAGTTGTTTCCCCAAACCTAGAAGTACAATTATAGTACTTAAAGCTAAATAGATTGAACTGTTTTATAGGCCTTTTTATGAATGATTTAAAGATTACATATGGAAGCTAAAAAAATGTTACATCAGTGTATTGAAATAAATAAACAGAGGACATTTGTCTCAAAGCAATCTAATTTGGGTGAAACTAAACTTCAGTTTGCAGCTGCTGGTGAGTGCAGACATGGACATGTGTGTGTTTGTGGGAGCTTTAACAAACATAACAGGTGTAAGCAGGGTCTGAATGAATCCTTCCATTATAGCCAGCTAGAATGGGAAAGAAATCTTGGGTGTGCTTATGTAAATACAGTTTGTCCCTGCTTTGCTTAGCTGTGTTAGATAGTCAGCTGTTACAATGGTTTTTGCTCATTATAATCAACTTGGCTGGTGTTGAGTCACAAATTGTGTTAATACTAATTGCAATGTCTGTAATTATTGAAGGAATACAAAAGAAGAAAGTCCGTGCTTAACATAGCACAAACTCTCAGTTTAAAGAATGAAATTCTGGGCATTTGCATATAGATACAATTCACTCAGTTTGCTTAGGCCTGCTAGATATTCAATTATTACAATGGTGTTTTGCCCATTGTAACCAATTTTGCTGTTGTTGCTGTTTGCTGCTGTTAACAAATTGTGTTAACTTTAAATGCAGGAATTGTGAGATATGATCACCAATGCTTTCAGTTACTGTGGGAATGCAAAAATGTCAGACTGTGTTTAACTCAGTTCAAAAGGAACAACCCTGTCCGTGTAAATACACTTCGATGGACAAAGGCTTCACTTCCAGAGCCCTATGAGATTAAGCTGAGGAGAGAGAACTCTGAGTAAATAGGCTGCATGCCCTTCAGGCGTGAGCTGGAATAACAAAATTATTACATGTCTAGAAAACATGACCTAGGAGGGAACACTGAAATAATTAGGCTTGTTTAGTTTACAAAAGAGAAGAGTGAGAGGGGACTTGATAGTTGTTTTCAAGTATCTAAAAGGGTGTTACAAGGAGGAGGGGAAGGAAGAAAAATTGTTCTTCTTAACCCCAGATGATAGGACAAGAAGCAGTGGGCTTAAATTGCAGTAATAGAGGTTTAGGTTGGACATTAGGAAAACCTTCCTGTCAGGGTGATTAAACACTGGAATATATTGCCTAGGGAGGTTGTGGAATCTCCATCATTGGAGATATTTAAGAGCAGGTTAGATAGACATCTATCAGGGATGATCTAGATGGTGCTTGATCCTGCCATGAGGGCAGGGTCTTGATGATCTCTTGAGGTCCCTCCAGTTCTACTATTCTATGATTCTATGAGCTGTAAGGCTGGTTCAACATGTTTCTCCCCACTGTTTCAATAATAGAGCTAAAGAAAGGCTCCATAAGGAGTCTCTTTTAGTATTTAAATTTCCTCCAGTGGATGCTGGACTCTATTGTGGCTGGACTGTGCTTTGGGCTAAGAGCTTAAATCACTGAGAGCAAAAATCACTAGGTTTGGCCCAGAGCCAAATCCACCACAAGCCAGTGGAAGATATGGTGAGCAGCATGATGACCAGCTAGCAGGATGGAGTTGGAGATGTGTAAGGAGTGGCCAGTAGAGCAAAAACAGCGAGGGGCAATGAATGGCAGCAGAACGGTGCCAGAGAGCAGGAAGCAACTGGATGGAGAGTGACCAGCAGAGTGAGTAAGATGCTTCCTACCTCCCTCCCACTCAGGATGGGAGGTGAACTCTGCATATGCACCTCTGAACTCTAGGTCTGCCCTGACCAAAGGCAGCAACTATGAGTGGGGTGCACAGAAGGGTTGGACATGTGAGGGGGACGTTTACATTGCTGGACTTAAGAAACTGAGAGGAAAAGGACATTGCCCAACCTACATGAGCTCATGGTTTTGGTTATGAACACTGTGGCGTTTTCCTAAATTAACGCCATGTTACTTCCCTCCCCTTTTATTAAAGGTTTCTTTTTCTACACTTAGGCTCTGTGCTTATGAGTGGGGAAGCATTGCCTCTCAGAGGCGCCCAGAGTTGGTGCGTGAATTTTCCATGTTACTGGGTGGGGGCTTGAGACAGTTCTGTGTTGGGCTAGATATTGAACTCAGCCCTGGCTGCTGCTAGTGATATCTGGCAGAAGGGTTACACACGCATTTTATAGCAAGAAAAACAATTTGGAACATTTTCAGTCTGCTGTTCTGCCTCAAAGTTGCTCCCTGCAATTGTGATTTCCTTTAGGCAGGGAAATGTGAATAAAAGAAAGACTGATTATTTAAGAAAATAAAACAAAAGGGGCAAATTGGGGGCTTGGGTGACCTAAATTCACAGGTTTTCAATATCTGAATGTGCATATCTTGTAAAAGTTCAGGGTAGTTCATATTGTTGTGGCTTAACTAAGTAAACTGGTGCAAATAAGCAGCCAATTGAGTAGTAATAACTGATCTGCTGTTGAGAGGTTAGACTGAACTTGAGGTCACTGGTTGGTTAATAGGCATGCTGCAAGATTTGTGGACCCCTAAGGATCTGAATGACATTTTTCTTAAAAATTTATTATTGGCTGATCTATTCTCCCAAATGGACAGCTGCTCTTTGATATAAAATGAAGCCTGAAAGTACCTAATGAACATCTCTGCAAGATGCTGCTCCCTGTGGCTGTGCCTACACAGCTGTGTTATTAGGAATAACTGACATTATTCCGAAATTACAAAGAGCGTGTCTACACTGCAAGCCATTATTTTGAAATAATGGTGAACTGGAGGACTTTTTACTGACTCCTGTAACCCTAATGTTACAAGAAGTAAAGGAAGTCGAAAGAAGAGTGTTCTTCCTTTGACTTCCTGCTGCGTAGACAGCGCCAAAAGATGGATTAAGCTATTTCAACTTAAGCTACACAATTGTTGTAGCTCAAGTTGCATTACTTAATTTGTTTTTTGCCTTGCTGTGTAGATGTGCCCTGTGGGAGAGGGGTGAAAGCCAAGTTGGAAGGAAGAGGGACTGGGTGAAACTAACCATGAAACATAGAGTCCGTACAAAGTGTCATGGGCTAATTAATCCTTAAATTATACTATTTATTAATGTGTTAAATACCAACAAGGGTATTTAATATTCCTTTTCTTTCTTGATTTTAGGACTTCCTTTAGCCCCTGCCCAGTCTAATGCCTGTCTGTTTTGTCATATTTTATTATGCTTCGAAGAAATCTCAATTTTACTTTGCATATTTAAGCACAGGCAAAGGATTTTGAGTGAAATTAGATTCATGTGTCTGTACACTAGCTGTTATATGTAACAGCATGATATTAACAGTGCTACTCTTCTCTTTGCTTCCTCTTCTTCTTCTGAGTGTTCACCAACTGCTCCCTCCCCTCCCAGGTCATATCAGGTCTTATGTTCAGGCTCCAAGTGCTAAAATGTGATCCACTCAGGAGAACTGTGGTTGAATTCAGTATTCCATGCCTGCATAGCTCTCAAAGAGTTTTAGACTGTAAACAACTTGAGGTAGAGATTGTCTCTCATTTTAAGTTTGTACAACATCTAGCACAATGGGATCTTCACCATGATGACAGGCATTTAGGTGCTAGTAATAATTATTTCATGAAAAGACACAATAAATGGATTGGAAAGAATCTTAGGCTGAAAATGCTGTTGATGACAGGCTGGTCCAGGGTACTGATAAAAGGATCAAGGAAGCTTTCATCTGTACAGAACTATGGTTCAAACCTACAAGCTACACTGATCAGTCACCAGAAGGTATTACCATTGGAATGATATTCAGTGGTCTATGTGAAATAAGTTTTGTAGTCTGGTTGTAGTCTAGACGCTCTTTTTCGAAAGAGGCTTTTTCAAAAGTATCTTTTGAAAAAGCCTCTTTCAAAAGAGGCTTGCAGTCTAGACGTAGCCTAAGAGTGAATTATCCTTTTAGCTTTTAGACATCATGGCTAAGGTACATGGATGAGACTTTGTGGAAAACTTTCACTGTGCCTGTTCTGTAGACAAGCAGAAGAATTAGTTTCTACATTTGCCAAAGGATCTCTTTGCAAAAACACAGCTTAAAAAAAAATCCTTGCAGAATTTAAAAATGGAATATGCAATACACTGTTGACAGTGGAAAACTTATTCTGTTTCAAAGGAGGGATTAGAACTCAGTCTCCTGACTATAGTTAACCAACTAGCTCATGTGGATGTTGATGGAAGCAACAACTTTGGCAGTGTTTTCCAAAATCCATATCTGTGAATTTTGCCATGCACTTTTTATGCAAAAATGGATCTTTTGAATTATTTACATCATTTAATATTCCACCATTTTAAGAAACATCTAATTGTGGGGGCTGCAAAGCCATATGACATGAATTACAGAGGGAGAGAGAATCACAAATTAAATGCTGGTGTTTGTACTGCAAAAGAAGTTAGGCAATGTGCTGCAGCCAACCCCCACACCCTCCCAACAAAAAACAACCAAATAAACAAACAAAAAAATGGCTCTCCCTTATTTGTTGAGAAAATTACTAGGAGTTGAAAAATAAAAGGCATGCATAATCTAACTACAGCTGACTTGTTCTGCAAACTTTGATGGAAGTAAGGGTCAAAGCCATGGAAATAAGAGACATTCAAGCACTAAAGTGACTGCTATCCACAGCTGACTGAGAAAGAAATATTGCTATTTTAGCTGGAGCAAATTATTACTTTTTCAGTGAAAATTTGAGGGGCAGGAGTAGTTGGAGTCAGGAAAATTATAACATGGGTAATGTTGAACATATGAAACTCAAATTATTTTGTTCTTCCTTAGACAAATCTCAATTAGGGCTGATGGACTAATTTCTCTCACCCTGACCCAGAGGGAGAGCTTTCCTTCACAATAACTTCCAGGTGATTCACTCTATTCCGGAAGTTGAGCTCTGTGTTTCTCCTCCCAAAACTAAACTAATTTGGATCAAATTAGGCATGACAATTTTGGGATGTAGGTGAAATGAATGGAAGCCAAGTGAATCCTATTTCTTTTAGAAGAGGTTTCATAGGTGAAAGTGTGTTTTGTTTGATTTTTAATTTCCTCCAAGATTATCCATTGCATTTGTGTTTACACAGTTGCTAGGAATTAAGAGAATCTGGGGTCTAAGATATTTATTAGATCTGTAGTAATGGCATGCAGTATCCAAAGTGACAGCCCATATCAGTAGTGTATATGGGATGTGATCTGTGTGTCAAGCAGGCAGTAATCAGAGCTAGGTTTATCAGCCAAGATAAAAAGCTTACCTGAGCCTTCACCCAGAATGCAGACTGAAATTTCTTGCACAGCAGGTTCAGTTAACTCTTCATTCATTTTTCAGATAGTTACACCTCTGCTGCCTCCTAGATTTCTGCTGAGATAAATACAGGGAGCACTGAAATCAGGCAAGGATTATGGGAGGAAGGCTGATCCAGTGGTCAGTGTGCACCCTGAATAATGAAAGTCACACAGGGGAGTGGATTTCCCTCCACTTGTATGTGGAGGAGAGCTTGAGCAGTGATTGAAGCAGGTGTAAGTAGAAGAGAAATGGAAACGAAAGTTGGAAGGGAATTAGGAATATAGTGCAATACACTGTTGACAGTGGAAAACTTATTCTGTTTCAAAGGAGGGATTAGAACTCAGTCTCCTGACTATAGTTAACCAACTAGCTTATGTGGATGTTGATGGAAGCAACAACTTTACCAGTGTTTTCCAAAATCCATATTTGTGAATTTTGCCATGCACTTTTTATGCAAAAATGGATCTTTTGAATTATTTACATCGTTTAATATTCCACCATTTTAAGAAACATCTAATTGTGGGGGCTGCAAAGCCATATAGCATGAATTAAAGAAACATTTTTTATTGTTATTTGCAGAAAAAAAAATTATGTCCATCCCTCACATCTATCATTGTATAATCAAATACTGCCCAGTATCCAATCAAATGTGACAAAAGTGACCATATATGGCAAATACCATTTTCCTTAAGTTGTTTGAGAAGGTGATATTTGCCTCACTTGTATTATACCTAGAAGCTCACACTTGAAATTAACCTGCTTTTTTGTAGTACAAAAATGTGTTATTATATTGTAAAAGTACAATGCAGTTATTTTTATGTGATGTATAAGCCCCTGTATTTTCAATGTAAAATGATTTTACTAAAATGAGCTCAGATTTTACAGCAAATATTATTCATTTTTCTCTGATTTTCACCCTATCTTTTGTATCATGCAAATATATCAAAATAACTTTTTATTGAGAAAATACATGAGATATATGTCCTGTGATATGTTTGTCTGTCTGTATATACAAAGCTTCCTTTAGAAGTAAATCTGTATATTAGTCTGGAAATTACACACAATAATCAAACAGCCACACATGCAAGCTCTGAAGTGTATGTATATCTGAACATATTGGTAAATCTCACACCCACCACATATAGATTTCAAACAGTTAGAAAATAACAATTTAAATATTTGAGATACTGGAATGGGAAGAAAATGAAAGTCTGTATCAGAACACACTTCAGAACACAAAGTACTCAAAAGTTAAAAAAAAAAAAGGGGGAGAAAGGATGAAGTTGAGTGTATAAGCTGTGAATGGTGTGTACCAATTATTAAATGTAAATATTTATAGACTAATAATTTTAAGTCTACAATGGGAAACAGTTTATTTAAATGAAAAATTTTATTTGGATTCCTGGGATTAAAGTGTTTGTAAACTCAGATGTGACATTGTTTTTGGTTTTTGTTTTTGTTTGTTTTTTTTAATTTCTGCAGCAAGCCACATTTAATTCTATTAATCAAAGCATTAAGTTACTGAATACTTTCCCCCCATCTTTCTGACCACCAAAATAAAACCTGACATTTACCCAGAAACTTATTAACAGTTTTTAACCAATTTTCATTTGTTTTTATTGTTATGCTAATAAACACTGAGAGATTCCCAGGAAAATATTAAATGAGATAAAAACCAAAAATGAAGGACTCTACTGATGCAGAATTTTGGTTCCATGATTTTTTCACTATAAAAATAAAACAAGAACACCTTTTCAATGTCAACATTTTACCAAGAATGAAGAGAAATATAAATATATTGCCACTGTCATGCAAAGAAGGTATCTGATGCTGAGGTAGCTATTCCAGTACACAAGACTGCTGACACACCACTGGTGGAGGAGGAGATGGCTCAGGGGGGACACTGGCAGCTGGTCACTTATGGCAGCAGGCAGTGCTCCACCCCTGATCCCAACCCTCCCACTATGGTACTGGGAAACCGTTATGCTCTTCTTGATACAGGAGATAAGGAATCACCCCCTACAACTGAGGAGGAGAAGCCTCTGCCCCCAAGGCTGGGAGGTCTGCTGCCACCAGTGAGAGGAGAAAACATAGAGTAGTGGTGGTCAGAGACTCTCTTCAGAGGGGGATGGAGGCGCCCATCTGTTGCCCTGACAAATCATCTCGGGAGGTATGTTGTCTGCCCAGGGCCCGTATACAAGACATTATGGAGGCACTGTTGAGGATTATCCAGCCCTCTGACTACTACCCCATGCTACTCAACCACATGGGCACTAATGATACTGCAAGGTGTGACACTGAGCAGATCAAGAGTGACTACACGTCTCTGGGAGTATGGGTGAAGGAGTTTCGAGCACAAGTGGTATTTTCTTCATTTTTTCCTGTCAAAGGTAGGGGCCCAGGCAGAGACAAGTGCATCCTGGAGGTGAAGGCCTGGCTGTGAAGATGGTATTGCAGGAGGGTTTTGGCTTTCTTGACCATGGGATGGTAGTCCAAGAAGACTGCTAAGCGGGGATGGGGTTCGCCTTTTGAGGAAAGAGAGGACTGTATTTGGATGCAGACTGGCTAATCTAGTGAGGAGGGCTTTAAATTAGGAACATGGGCTATAATAGCAGAGAATAAGGAGGGACTAGGCAGAACTGGGAGGGAAAATCAAATAAGTATCTTAGGGCACGTCTAGACTACATGGCTCCATTGACGGAGCCATGTAGATTTGTTTACTTAGCAAAGGGAAATGAAGCTACTAGGGAGAAGCTGTTCCAGATTTGATTTTAACAAGTAGGGAGGATCTGATTGAGAATTTGAAAGTGGAAGGTAGCTTGGGTGAAAGTGATCATGAAATCATAGAGTTCATGATTCTAAGGAATGGCAGAAGGGAGAACAGAAAATAGAGACAATGGATTTCAGGAATGCAGATTTTGGTAAACTCAGAGAGCTGGTAGGTAAGGTCCTATGGGAAGCAAGACTAAGAGGAAAAACAACTGAATAAAGTTGGCAGTTTTTCAAAGAGACATTATTAAGAGCCCAAAAGCAAGCTATTCCGCTGCGTAGGAAAGATAGAAAGTATGGCAAAAGACCACATCGGCTTAACCAGGAGATCTTGCATGATCTCAAAATCAAAAGGAAGTCATATAAAAAGTGGAAACTAGGACAAATTACTAATATAAGCAAATAATACAGGTATGCAGGGGGAAGATTTGAAAACCAAAGGCACAAAATGAGCTCAAACTAGCTAGAGACATAAAGGTTAACAAGAAGACATTCTATAAATACATTAGAAGCAAGAGGAAGACCAAGGACAGGATAGGACCACTGCTCAGGGAAGAGGGAAAAACAAAAACAGGAAACTTGAAAATGACAGGGGTGCTTAATGACAATTGTTTCAGTCTTCACCAAGAAGTTGAGAATTTGAAAGTGGAAGGTAGCATCACTGAAACCTGGTGGAATGAGGAAAATCTGTGGGACACAATCATACCGGGATATAAAATATATCGAAAGGATAGAGCAGGCCGGGTGGGTGGCGGAGTGGCACTGTATGTGAAAGATAATGTAGAATCAAATGAAATAAAAATATTAAATGAATCAACATGTTCAATAGAATCGCTATGGATAGTAATTCCATGCTCCAAAATAAGAAATTAGCAGTAGGGATATATTACCGACCACCTGACCAGGACAGGGATACTGACATTGAAATGCTGAGGAGATTAGAGAGGCTACCAAAACAAAGAACTCTATAATAATGGGGATTTTAATTACCCCCATATTGACTGGATACATGTCACCTCAGGAAGAGAAGCGGAGATAAAATTTCTCAATGGCTTAAATGACTGCTTCTTGGAGCAGCTCGTGCAGGAACCCACAAGGGAGAGGCAATTCTCGATTTAGTCCTGAGTGGAGCGCAGGATCAGGTCAGGAAATAACCGTTACAGGACCGCTTGGGAATAGTGACCATAATATAATAACATTCAACATTCCTGTGGTGGGAAGAACACCTCAGCAGACCAGCACCCTGGCATTTAATTTCAAAAGGAATTACACAAAAATGAGGAGGTTAGTTAAACAGAAATTAAAAGGCACAGTGACTAGAGCCAAATCCTGCAAGCTGCATGGAAACTTTTAAAGACACCATAATAGAGGCCCAACTTAAATGTATACCCCAAATTAAAAAAAACAAGAGACCTAAAAAGAGTCACCGTGGCTTAACCACCATGTAAAAGAAGCAGTGAGGACAAAAGGCATCTTTTAAGAAGTGGAAGTCCAATCCTAGTGAGATAAATAGAAAGGAACATAAACACTGTCAAATCAAGTGTAAAAATGTAATAAGAAAAGCAAAAAAAGATTTTGAGGAACAGCTAGCCAAACACTCTGAAAGAAATAACAAAATGTTTTTTAAGTACATTAGAAGCAGGAAGCCTGCTAAAAAACCTGTGGGTCCCCTAGACGATCGAACTATAAAAGGCGCAATCAAGGACGATAAAGCCATTGCGGAGAAACTAAATGATTTCTTTGCTTCAGTCTTCACGGCTGAGGATGTTGGGAGATTCCCAAATCTGCACCGTCCTTTGTGGGTAATGAATCTGAGGAACTGTCCCGGATTGAAGTGTCATTAGAGGAGGTTTTGGAACAAATAGAAAAACTTAATGTTAACAAATCTCCGGGACCGGATGGCATTCATCAAGGGTTCTAAAAGAACTCAAATGGGAAATTGCTGAACTATTATCTGTGGTTTGTAACCTATCCCTTAAATCGGCTTCCGTACCTAATGACTGGAAGGTAGCCAACGTGACACCAATATTTAAAAAGGGCTCTAGAGGCGATCCGGGCAATTACAGACCGGTAAGTCTAACTTCAGTACCGGGCAAATTAGTGAAACAATAGTAAAGAATAAAATTGTGAAGCATGTAGAAGAACATAATTTGTTGGACAAAAGTCAACATGGGTTCTGTAAAGAAATCCTGTCTCACTAATCTATTAGAGTTCTTTGAAGGGGTTAATAAACATGCGGACAAGGGGATCCAGTAGATATAGTATACTTAGATTTCCAGAAAGCCTTTGACAAGGTCCTCACCAAAGGCTCTTGTGTAAATTACATGGCCATGGGATAAGAGGGAAGGTCCTTTCTTGGATTGAGAACTGGTTAAAAGACAGGAAACAAAGGGTAGGAATAAATGGTAAATTTTCAGAATGGAGAGGGGTAACTAGTGGTGTCCCCAAGGGTCAGTCCTAGGACCAATCCTGTTCAACTTATTCATAAATGATCTGGAGAAAGGGGTAAGCAGTGAGGTGGTAAAGTTTGATGGATGATACCAAACTGTTTAGGATAGTCAAGACAGAAGCAGACTGTAAGGGACTCCAAGAAGATCTCACCAAACTGAGTGATTGGGCAACAAAATGGCAAATGACATTTAATGTGGATAAGTGTAAAGTAATGCACATCGGGAAAAATAACCCCAACTATACGTACAGTATGATGGGGGCTAATTTGGCTACGACAAATCAGGAAAGAGATCTTGGAGTTATCGTGACAGTTCTCTGAAAACTTCCACACAGTGTGCAGCGGCGGTCAAAAAGGCAAATAGGATGCTAGGTATTATTAAGAAAGGGATAGAAAATAAGACACAGAATATCTTACTGCCCCTGTATAAAACTATGGTACGCCCACATCTTGAATACTGTGTACAGATGTGGTCTCCTCACCTCAAAAAAGATATTTTGGCCTTGGAAAGGGTTCAGAAAAGGGCAACTAAAATGATTAGGGGTTTGGAACGGGTCCCATATGAGGAGAGGTTAAAGCGACTGGGACTTTTCAGTTTAGAAAGAGGAGACTGAGGGGGATATGATAGAGGTGTATAAAATCATGAGTGGTGTGGAGAGGGCGGATAAAGAAAAGTTATTTATTAGTTCCTAAATAGAAGAACTAGAGGACACCAAATGAAATTAATGGGTAGCAGGTTTAAAACTAATAAAAGAAAGTTCTTCTTCACACAGCGTAGTCAACCTGTGGAACTCCTTGCCGGAGGAGGCTGTGAAGGCTAGGACTATAACAGAGTTTAAAGAGAAGCTAGATAATTTCATGGAGGTTAGGTCCATAAAAGGCTATTAGCCAGGGATAAAATGGTGTCCTTGGCCTCTGTTTGACAGAGGCTGGAGAGGATGGCAGGAGACAAAGCGCTTGATCATTGTCTTCGGTCCACCCTCTGGGGCATCTGGTGCTGGCCACTGTCGGCAGACAGGATACTGGGCTAGATGGACCTTTGGTCTGACCCGCTACGGCCGTTCTTATGTTCTTATGTTCTTATGTAAGTTTGATGATGAAAGTATGTCTAACATAGTGAATGCTAGTGGAAATGGGGTAGGTTTAGAAGATAAAATAAAAAAGAACAAGTTAAAATTGCTTAGAAAAGCTAGATGTTGTTAATTCATCAAGGCCTGATGAAATGCATCTTAGAATACTCAAGGAGCTGATAGAGGATGTATCTGAGCCTTTAGCTATCATCTTTGAAAAATCATGGAAGACAGGAGAGATCTCAGAAGACTGGAAAATGGCAAATATTGTGCCCATCTATAAAAAGGGAAAGAAGAACAATCCAGGAAACTACAGACCAGTCAGTTTAACTTCTGTGCCAGGAAAGATAATGGAGCAAGTAATTAAAGAATACATCTTCAGACATCTGGAAAATAATAAGGTGACAAGTAACAGCCAGCATGGATTTGTAAAGAACAAATCACGTCAAACCAATCTGATAGCTTTCTTTGATAGGATAACAAGCCTTGTGGATAAGGGAGAAGTGGTGGATGTGGTACACCTAGACCTTAGTGAGGCAGTTGATACATCTCACATGATCTTCTTATCAATAAACTAAGCAAACACAACTTAGATGGGGCTACTATAAGGTGGGTGCATAACTGGCTGGATAACCATTCTCAGAGAGTAGTTATTAACATTTCACAATCATGCTGAAAGAGCTTAGCAAGTGGGGTTCTTCAGAGGTCTGTTTTGGAACTGGTTCTGTTCAATATTGTCATCAACAATTTAGATATTGTCATAAAGAGTATGCTTATTAAGTTTGCAGACAATACTAAGCTGGGTGGGGTTGCAACTGATGTGGAGGATAAGGTCATAATTCAAAATGATCTGGACAAACCGGAGAAATGGTCTGAGGTAAATAGGATGAAGTTTAATAAGGACAAATGCAAAGCCCTCCACTTAGGAAGGAACAATCCATTTCACACATACAGAATGAGAAGCGACTGTCTAGGAAGGAGTACTGCAGAAAGGGATCTAGGAGTCATAATGGACCACAAGCTAAATATGAGTCAACATTGTGATGCTATTGCAAAAAAAGCAAACATGATTCTGGGATAGTAATAGAGATGTAGCCGTGTTAGTCTGGTCTTGCTGAAACAAAAGACAAGATGGTTTATTAGGTGATGAGCTTTCGTGGGCCAGACCCACTTCCTCAGATCAAATTGTGGGATGCATTAACAGAAGTGTTGTGAGCCAGACACGAGAAATCATTCGTCCGCTCTACTCTGCGCTGATTAGGCCTCAAGTAGAGTATCGTGTCCAGTTCTGGGCACCACATTTCAAGAAATATGTGGAGAAATTGGAGAAGGTCCAGAGAAGAGGAACAAAAATGATTAAAGGCCTAGAAAACATGCGCTATGAGGGAAGACTAAAAGAATTGGGCTTGTTTAGTTTAGAAAAGAGAAGACTGAGACGGGACATGTTAGTGGTTTTCAAGTACCTAAAAGAGTGTTACAAGAAGGAGGGAGAAAATTATTTCTCCTCAGCCTCTGAGGATAGGACAAGAAGCAATGGGCTTAAAATGCAACAAGGGAAGTTTAGTTTGGACATTAGGAAAAGCTTTCTAACTCTCAGGGTGGTTAAACACTGAAATAAATTGTCTAGGGTGGTTGTGGAATCTCCATCTCTGGAGATATTTAAGAGCAGGTTAGATAGAAATCTATCTGTGATGGTAGATGGTGCTTGGTCCTGCTGTCAGAGGTCAGAGGACTGGACTTAATGACCTCTCGAGGTTCCTTCCAGATCTAATGTTCTATGATTCTATGACTCCATGAAGCCTAAAATTTCCAGTATCTCACATAAAAGCTGTACAGCTATAAATCTCTTTTTACACAAGTTCTATGCTTGGGTAAGGGTTCGGTTTCCTGTTAGGCTGGTTTGACATATTTTATGGTCCCTTTACTCTGCTAGAGAAGGAGAAAAGGGCATAGCAAAGGTCAGAATCTGGCCTAATGTACTGCCTAATCTATTGAAGCATAGCCATGACTGTGAATGGAATCCTGATGATTGGCCCATAGTCAGTTACTGTAAAGTATGGGGAAGTAGAGAACATTGTCTCTGGGTGCATCTGCACTGCACCCGTAGCTTGAAATAAGCTACGCAAATTGCATAGCTTATTTCGTAATTTGGCACTATCTACACAGCACCAAATTTCAAAATAAACAGCTATTCCAAAATGCCCCTTAATATTCATGAAAGCTATTTTGAAATAATGGGTGCACCGTCAAAATGTAGACTACGCTACTTCACGATACCAGAAGTATCTGAAAATAGCACCAGAGTGTAAACATACTCACTATGTCTTCAGCTTTGGTTTAGGCAATATGGCCTGGATGCACAAAAGAGCTTAAACTGAGCATTGCAACATCAAACATTAGGAGCCTTGAAAATCAGTGTGTGAACACAAATCCTGGACTAGGTCCCTTCTACAATGAATGGGCACATGAGAATGGGATCTATAATGGCCAGCACGTTAACTGGAGCCCTGCCCAAGATAGGTAATGGAAGATGTTTACAAGAGTGGTGTGTTTTAATTCCCACACCTCCTGTGGAGTTTGGTGCCTAAATCTGTGCTGCAGGAGGCACCTATCTACAGCCAGACCCTATTCTCTTGCAATCAGTCAGGTTAGAGGCACTGGAGATGTTTCTTGCAATAATAGGAAGGGAAGCTATGTCTGGACTCTAAGAATCTATATCTTTTGTGGTTCTGTTCCTCTGCAAATCCAACTGAAAACACTCCCTAGATTCTCATCCCATCAGTGCTGTTTGTTCTGTAGAGACCTGTTATGGATATCATGCATTCAGAAATATATGGAGTCCTGTTGCATGAGTTGGGCAGGCAAGCATGGCTTGCACAGAAACATTGTTTCCAATTTTTTTGACTCTTACATCCATATAATCAAGCTCAGCATTTGGTATATTAGTAACATAGTAATAACTATTATATTTGCTGATGTATTTCTTGGTTACCCCACAGTACAAAGCCCTTGGATAAAGCAATCAATAAAAATAGTAACTAAAAACCTAAACAAACTTTTTTTTTGTATTCTGAAATGTATCCTGACAAAAAAAAGCTTTTTATTGCCATCTTGAATCACACTGTATTTTGTATAAGACTGAAGTTTTTTTTGTAAAAAAACTTGCTGTCTTCTGTTCCCACTCTTCTAACTAGATTCTCCTGCAAGTTTTCTTTTTTCATTAACTGTCTTAAGCCACTTAAATGATTCAATGAAGTAATTGCTCCTTGAATGTTAAATTACTATGGCAACTGCGGCAGTTGAGCATTTTAATCTTGTGGATTTAAGATGCTAGGAAGTCACTGGGGTTAAATTACAAATCTTTAATTTGCAGCTCGTACTGCATTTGGTACCTAGAAAGTATCGTTTTGAAGCAAAATGTCAATGTATTTGGAAGTAAGAATCTTGCCCATGTTTAACTGAATTTTTTTTTAAAAAATAATTACATAGAACATAAAGTACTAAACTCAGTTTTGGGCAAGATCCTCTGTTAGTGTTGATTAACACAATGCTAATGAAGTCAATTGAGCAACACTGATTTATCTAAACAAAGTATGTAGCCTTCTGTCTATAGGTGTAACTTGTAGTCAAATCAGACACAGCAATAAGGATGAGCTAACACCATATTGAGATTTTTCACCTGAAATTCCAGCATGAACTTTGACAAGACTCAGAAAATCTGGCTAAACTTTTTGATGCAGCTTTTCTTTTTTGTGCATTATGGATGTTAATCAGCCAAAAAGGCTCTTCTTGTACTTTTTATTCTCCAACCCAAAGAATGGAAATGTACCAGAAATATTACAAGAACCTTCTGATCATATTTAAAATTGTTTATGGAAGCATCATATGAGAGTTTGATGCTGTGCAACTCAATTACATGATATCCTTTTAAAAGAAGGACTTAGAATTAAAAGGTTTAATTTTCCCCTGTGTGGAATAACCTGCCTAGGCAACAAGATGAAGGAAGTTGTACTTACAGAATACAGTTTCTTCATTTGTATGGGGGAGAAGTAGCAGCATGCTCCCTATTTAAAGAAGTTGAAGATTAGGATAGGCGCAGGAGAGGTGTAGCTGAGCTAAATAACCCACCTTTCATGGGGAAGGGGAAGATTCTCCGTATGCAGCATAGATGAAGATCCCCATGTATCAGCAGAATGAGATTGATATCTTCTATAGGGTGTTATGTTCCTTAGAAGATTTGCTGGAATACATTGTCATATTCATTTATTTCAATTTTGATTACTAAAGTGGCTGTGTATACAGTACCAGCAACATCAAGCTGGAACCAAGTCCCCTCATAAGTGTTCCCCAAATTCCTCACCAACAATTATCGTATCAGAATGCTATGTGCATTGCTCCCTTTTACATGAAATAGAATAATACAAAAACCAGACCAATTCAATAAAAGTATAAGTATTTCACACTTATTGTATGCATTACAAAAAACTATATCCAAAAGAGTTTGTGTCTTACAAAATTATTAAAACATAACCTTGATCCTCTTTTTAAAACAAAGACTTTACTGACCTGTGGGGGAATTTGCAATCAAGAACAGCTAACAGGAGCCTATGTAGACATAGAAACAGCCTTGCCTTCACACTGGAGACACAAGAAATCTCAAAATGCCTACAAAACAACAGGCTATCAAGGATCTTCTCATCAGATCAATACTGAAAATGTGATGGAAATCAGTATGAGTGATATTATTTCAGAGACAGACCCTGCCCTGGTCTCATGTGCATATCGATCTTATATAATTGGATATTATGTCCTCTAATTACTCTGCAATGCGCAAGCTTTATGATGTTATCTACTTAAAACTTCTCTTTCCCTTTATTTAGTTAGACATGAAGTACATTTGTCTTTCTGAGGAAAAATATTATATGGGGATAAATACATCATTTTAAAACAGGCACTTAAAATAATGTTTTACATCTTTAATATTTGTAATAAATGAATTGGGACTGTTCAAGTCTTTGTGCTGCAAAGGCTCAAGATAAATAACCTATTTTTAGGGGCTTGCTGTTTAAATTTTCTCCCATGCAATAAATTTTCAATCAAGGCATCTGGCAGGCACCTTGGGGACTAGAAGGTAAGAGAGTGTTCAGGTTTACAAAGTTGAGAATGTCAGAAAGCAGTTTATCTACCTCTTGATAATTGTTCAACAACAAATCAGACTGTGTCCTCAGTTCACACCATTTTATCATGCTTAACCAGATCCAGACTTTTTTCTTTCCTTTTATTTATTTATTTATTTATTTATTTGGAAATTTCCTTTCCTGGCTTAACATCTGATAAAAGATACACAGAACTGGAGTCTCACCTCCATGTGTTTAACTCATTCAAAACTGGTGTTTGCAATCAGCCAAATTCATCTGTAGAAAGATATGGGTAAGCTGCTGTAGTGAATGTAAACTTTCAATAATTTTAGGATCATGTAATATTTTTACATTGCTTAATGGTTTGCTAGGTGCTTTACAGTACACAGAGAAATTACCTGCCTCCAACTAAGGACCTATTTCAGTAAAGCACCTGCTTAATTTTAAACAGCTGAATAATCCAACTGATTTTAGTGAGACTGCTCAGTTGCTTAAAATTAACACAATTGCCTTACTAGGTGATGTAAGAAGGTACATGATTCAAGGCAGTGGAGAATCAGACCAGTGCACATCTGTCCATTCATCCACTGCGGCTCACATTCTGGCTGGCTCCTTATAGCTTGGGGAGAGGAGTGGCAGAGGTATTTCCCTCCCCAGACCTTCACTCTTGTGTGCTGGGGATGACGAGAATCAACTCTGTAACACACATTGTCAGGGAAAACTCTGTCAGCCCCACATCCAGTCAATACCAGCACACTGAGCAGATGGGCACACAGTGGAAGAGCTACAGCTGCCTGACACACTTTCCTAGAGCTATCAGCTCCAATTCTGACTGAATTCCTCCCATTGTGGAGGGAGAAAGTTTTCCCCTATAGTCAACTGTGCAAACAACAAAGAGAAGTATTGCATGTGTAAAAATAAACCAATTTTGGTCTCTCAAGATATACATATATCCAAGCTAAGTATCCACGGGTCTTATTGGTGTATCTCCATGACAATTATCTGCCACACAATCACCCTCTAGGCTGCTAGTTTAGTCATAGAAGAAATTAAATATATTTGGGCTATTGGAGGGTGGCTGTGGTTTGAGTTGGCATGTTTTGACTAATGTAGCATGCAGATGTACCTGTATCAGTGTACAAAAATGGAGCCCTGAAAACTATTGGATATGAAACTGGATATGAAATCTAATAAAAATAACTCATCTAGAACTTCCTGGACCCTCCCCAATGCAATTCATGACAAATTCAGAACATAAATGATTCCTCCACAAACATACATTAAGTGAATGTGAATCTTTACACCAATAAAATCAGGAAAATCAACTCTCACATTATCCTTCTCCTTGGACTAGAGACCTCTCATTGCAATGAGTTGTAAACCCAGAGACTGTTGTTTTCCTCAATTCATCCTTGCTCTTTACCTTGTCCTCTCCTCCTGTTTGACAAGTAGAATCACAGACAGAGACAGCTATATCAAACTATAGGAGCAGTGAAGCACCCGAACTAACAAGTAGATAAAGGAATTGCCTTTTACTTGACCCAGATCATTATAGACTTTCCTTTGCTCCAAAAATAAATAAATAAACAAAAAGCATTGCATCTGGGGCTCCCAAAAAAGTGAATAGCACTGTCTTGAACCAGGTGGATCACTGAATATCTTTAAGCATAGTGTCTATAGTGAACAGTTAGGCTGCGTCTAGATTGGCAAGATTTTGCGCAAATACTTTTAACGGAAAAGTTTTTCCGTTAAAAGTATTTGCGCAAGAGAGCGTCTATACTGGCATGTGCCTTTGCGCAAAAGATTTGCTTTTTCACAAAAGCATCCGTACCCAGTGTAGACGCTCTCTTGCGCAAGAAAGCTCCACTGGCCATTTTAGCCATCGGGCTTTCTTGCGCAAGAAATTAAGGTGGCTGTCTACACTGGCCCTCTTGCACAAGAATACTTGCGCAAGAGGGCTTATCCCTGAGCGGGAGCATCAAAGAATTTGCGCAAGAACCACTGATTTTGTACATTACAAAGTCGGTGTTCTTGCGCAAATACTAGCGGCCAGTGTAGACAGGTGGCAAGATTTTGCACAAAAGCGCCTGCTTTTGCGCAAAATCATGCTAGTCTAGATGCAGCCTTACTGTGATAGCTTTCCCCTAAGTCAGCCAATGCCATTCCTGACCTTGCTATTCCTCAGAGGGATAGATGTGTTAATGTGTTAATCTGTAGCTGGAAAAAAAAAAAAAAAAGCCAAGAAATCCTGTGGCACCTTAGTGCCTAACAGATTTATTTGGACATAAGCTTTTGTGGGTCAATACCACTTTGTGGTTTCCGATGCACTTATTGAATTAGTGTCTGTATGTTAGTTGAGTGAAGAATAATCTCTCCTCTTGTGTACTCTAGAACTCTCTTTTCTAATTATACACAATCATGAAAGGCCTACCTACATACATGCCATAGCTTCGGCTGGTTTTTGACAGCTTGTTATCTATAGAGCACAGTGAGCCTCAGAAGAGAGATCACAGACTACTTAAAGGGATTCTTTCATATTGCTATGCATACAGTTACTTATACACCAGAAACATAAATAAATTTGATGCAGGAAAGCTTCCTAAATCCATAAACTTTACGGAAGATAAGAGTGATCTGGATAATAAACGAAAAGATATCTAAAGGAAGATATTTTGGTGAAATTATTAAATTCTCTGTAAGTTTTTATGCAATTTTTAATTAAATATTTTTCTTGAAAAAATGATATTCATTTATAATCATTCAGAATTGGTAACTATATCTTCCTATACTTGGTCTGGTAGCACTTTAAAGACTAACAAAACATGTAGATGGCATCATGAGCTTTCGTGGGCACAGACCACTTCTTCAGATGACTGGACTTTGAGTTTAGGATGTGCACACCCAAAATAAATAGGAGAGAAGAGGGGGGAGGAAAGAAATGACGGGGGTGGGAGACAGAGAGCTGGAGGGAATCAGTAAGTATCTGAAGATTGGGTAGTTAAAACAAACCAGATAAGAATCAAAGTCAATTGGTAGTATCCTTCCTGACATAGGAGTCTACACAAAGAGTTGTTTGCACCTTCAATGAGTGTTAAGTTGATAGTGCCCCAAACACCCTTCATCACGATTGAGTTCATTAGCATGTGAATTGAATTTGCGGATGAACTCTAATTCCAATGTTTCTCTGTGTATCTGGCTAGTAGAACTGGTTTCTGACAAGACAGCCACTTGAAGATCTTTTAAACAGTGATTTGGAAGATTAACGTGTTCCCCAATAGGTTTCTGTATGTTTCCTTTATGTATATCTGATTTGTGTCCATTGATTCTTTCCCGCAGAGACTGTCCAGTTTGTCCATTATATATAGCAGTGGCGCTTTGCTGCCATTTGATGGCAAATCAGCGGCACAGCCATGGGCACTCACATGGCACCACAATATGCCAACATCTTTATGGCTGACCTTGAACGTTTCCTCAGCTCTCGCCCCCTAACAGCCCTACTTTACTTACGATACATCAATGACATCTTCATCATATGGAAACAGGGGAAAGAGACTCTTGAAGAATTTCACAAGGATTTCAACAACTTCCACCCCACCATCAACCTCAGCCTGGACAAGTCCACATGAGAAATCCACTTCCTGAACACTACAGTACAGCTAAATAATGGACAAATTTCCACCACCCTATACTGGAAACCCACCGACCGCTACACTTACCTTCATGGCTCCAGCTTCCATCCCAGACACATTTCTCAGTCTATTGTATACAGCCAAGCCCTAAGATACAACCGGATTTGCTCCGACCCCACAGACAGAGATAATCACCTACAGGATCTTTACAGAGCATTCTTAAAACTGAAATACCCAACTGGAGAAGTGAAAAAACAAATTGACAGAGCCAAAAAAGTACCCAGACATGAACTACTTCAAGACAGACCCAAGAGAAAATAACAGAACTCCACTTGTTATTACCTATAGTCCACAACTCAGTCCCCTCCAGCGCATTATACACAATCTACAATCCATCTTGGAAAATGATCCCTCACTCTCAGAGGCCTTGGGAGAAAAGCCTCTTCTTGCTTACAGACAACCCCCCAACCTGAAACGAATTCTTGGCCATGTGCAGTCAAATGACCTTTTGCTTTGGTAGCTTATGTTGTTGGCTCCAGTGATGAATTCGCTAGTATAGATATGTGGGCAGAGTTGGCATTGTATTTGGTTACAGGGCTGGGTTCCTGGAAGCTTATGATGTGGTTGTGTGGCATGGTTACTGGAACTTTCTGCCAGAAAGAATCAATGGACACAAATCAGATATATGTAAAGGAAACATACAGAAACTCTCCTCCCTTTTTATTCCCTCCCCCATCCCCTTCCCCTCTCCTAAACTCATAACTCCGGTCATCTGAGGAAGTAGGCTGTGCCCACAAAAGCCCATGATACCATCTACATGTTTTGTTAGTCTATAAAGTGCTACCAGACCATTTGCTGTTGTTTTTCTGTAACAGACTAACTCGGCTACCCCCTGAAGCTATTGGAATTAGAGTTCTTCTGCAAATTCCCTCCAGCTCCCTGTCTCCCACCCCCGTCCTTTTTTTTTCCTCCCCTCCCTTCTCTCCTATTTATTTTGGGTCTGCACATCTTAAACTCAAACTCCGGTCATCTGAAGAAGTGGGCTGTGCTCAAAAAAGCTCATGATACCATTGACATGTTTTGTTAGTCTGTAAAGTGCTACCAGACCATTTGGTGTTTTTTCTGTACAGACTAACTCAGCTACCCCCTGAAGCTTCCTATGCTTGTTAGTGTTTGTTTTGTTTTGTTGGAAAGGGATCAGCAAATGGTCTTCTCTTTCTGAGCATGTCATGGTTTTATTATAATTTAATATAACTTATGAAGAAATCTTTGAACCAAGGAAACATTTATTCAAGTCTTGATCCAAAGCACAGTGAAGTCATTGGAAACCTTTCCACTGATGTGAGAGGGGTTTAGATTAAGCTTTCTGGACTTTTAAAATAATATTGTGCATTTTCTCTATTGTGTGCCCCTGTTTGTAAAATTCCATCATTCTCTCTTGTCCATTGTTCTATTATGAACTTTTTCATCAAGAAAGATAATGGTAATGTTTGTTTTAAATTTACAATAGTGTCTTTATTTAAAACACCAAAACCATTCTTTGTTGTGATTCAGGACTCATTTATATCTAACCTCAAAATAAGGCATGTTGCGGCAGTTAAAATGATAATTTTAATTTTGTGTGTTTATGGTTTTCAAGTAGATTTAAATAAGGACTGTGATCTTAACTGACCTGGGTTTAAAAGCACGTTTCTTGTTTATCCTGGAGCATTCGACAATATTTACAGAAAGGTGAGGCAGTTTTACTGACATGAATTCATTCTCATTCTTTCAAAATGAAGTTTAAACCCAATACCCCAGAATCCTGTGAATACAGAATAGCAACTGCTCAAACTAATTGGAATAAAATGAAAACCATTTTGTCACAGTATGAAAAGCTGATGGACAGTTGCTTCATGAGTGTTCTTTTCATCAAGCCATTGAATTTGGCTTTGAATCATGCTGATTATTTCTCCAAGTTAAAGCAGCTAAGTGAGAAGCAAATCTCTTAAACATATGGCAGGTCTGATTATCATATGAAAAAGCCAGGCATGCCAAAGATTTGGAGAATATGTTGCTCTAAATAAACTTGAAAAATAAAGTTTAAAGCCAGTTTTAAAACCCTCCGTGGAAAGAGGTACAACTTTCCCAAGGACACCTGCCAAAAAAATACCATGAGACTCATGTAAACATTTTTGCTTTTGTGTTTATTAAGAACAACAATGGAACCTCTGGTCTCTGTAATCAGTGTCTTGATTTGGTAAACTCTGTATTCCAACATCCAGATTTGCTGAGATGAGACCGAAATAGTACCTACTTATGTACAGATGCACTTTGGATGTAGTAGGTACTGTATACGTTCATTTGTCTGTTCTCTACATACATAAAGATTTACCATTAAGGATACATTCTCTTGTTTGTTGTGACATGTCTTTCATAATTAAGTCAATAACCTCCCACCCATGATCAGGAAGTATCTCTTTTAAAGCTGTGCTTTAGTTACTTTATCAGGATTTCTAAATTTAGGACCTTTGTTAAAAAAATACATCTTTGATCCTCATTAGCAATTTACTCATAAAAATAATGAAAATAATGAAAATACAGTAATTTATAAATAACACTAGAACTGAAAGAATTATTTTAAATCAATAATTTATTCATCACCTAGTACTCTTTCCCACCTTGATCATGGACTGATGAGTATTTTCTTAGACATTTTTTATCATTGTCCACAAGAAAATGTCAGAAATGTACAGACTCACAAAATGAATGCTAATATTATCTGTTCTTTATCATGTGTGATTCATCTCCCATGTCATGGATTTGTTCCTGTTCCCTGAAATTGACTCCTTTTGAAAAAAGAGAATAACAAATAGCAGTTAGCAATTAACCAATAAGAATTACTTACCCACAAAACAGATATTAGACAGGATCACAAAGAAAAAACAGTTTCTTGCCATTTCAACCAGAAAGGACATTGTCTCAACGACTTGATTACCTGCATCCTGCTTCAAAGGCCTTTTAAGACTACACTTAAAAGAGAATCCTCTGAACTGTCATTCATGCTTAAATTCGACACTTTACACCTAAGTTTGAATAAAGACTCTAATTATCTTACCCATTACAAAGATAGCTTCCCCAATTATCACCTCTAATATCATTAGCTCACAGACATTTACCTCCCCCATCCCCTTCTGTTCTGAAATTTGATTTGTCCTTTTCATATGTGTTCATTTTTTTTAATTGTATCCTTTGGTATATATGGTTGTGACAATTTTCTTCCACTATTTGATCTGAGGAAGTGGGTCTGGCCCACGAAAGCTCATCACCTAATAAACCATCTTGTTAGTCTTTAAAGTGCTACATAGTCCTGTTTTTTGTTTCAGCTACACCAGACTAACACGGCTACATTTCTATCACTGATGTAATAAAAGCATGTTTGCACACAGAAACCTTTGTTCAACACATGAAAGCAGGTGCACGTGACAATACTGCCAAAAACATCTGTATGAACAGAACTTCCCAAACATATGCTCACTGGAAAAGAAACAAATGACCATTAATACTGTCAGACTGAACCACAAGACACATTTTGCAACAGTATTTGTGGATACATTTTTCTATTATTTGATCAGTGGCACACAACATGTAAAATAAGGAGGACTTTCAGCACTTTTTAAAAAAAGAAAACAGACCAGCTGACATGTCCAGGCAGAAATATGCCAGCCTAAATGAGTCATGTGTAGTTATTGTACTCAGCCCAAGCATAAGGTGAAATCCTGGCCCCTTGAGTCAATGTGAGATGTGTCATTTGTTATAGTTTATGGCTAGCTGCACGTTGAAACTGCTTCAAGCCTCTGTGGCTGCAAGAGGCGATATGTCTCTTGCTTTCACCTACTATGGGGTAGAGTCCTGTAATTCTCTTACTCCTCAGCTGGGCTGTTGGGCTACAGCACCTTGTGTATTAATTGTGATTGCTCAGCAGGCCCTATTGGGTTCAGTTATATGCAAGTCTTATTTACAGGAGCTGTGACCAGTGTTGGATACCGTGACCCAAGCCAGGTTTTTCAAATTGAGGTATTGGTTGTTGTCTATACAGTAGGAACAGAGCAAAACAAGAGCAAAGGGTTTTTCACACAATGAACAGTTTACACCCATATCTGTCTTACTTAAAGTTTAGATAGGCCTACTTTATCCAAGGCACCACAAGTGCCAACTTTTTTCTTTCAGTGTGGATGCTCTACCCCCACTCTACCCTGAGGCCCTGACCCCATTACACCCCTCTCCAAAGGCCCCCACTTGCAACACCTCTTCTTACCCTGCCCCGCTCCTCCCCCAAAGCTCCACCACTCCCCAGCTCTTCCTGTCTTCCAGCTCTTGGCTGGCTGAGTAATGGTGAGGGAGTAGATCCCCAAAGCATTGGGTTTTCTGCATTATTCTTTAATTATCCATAAATGGTGCAATCTGAAGCTTATTGTCTGCATTCCTGTATTTGCATAAATTGCTGGAATTACACCCTGGTAATCATATTGCAAATGACATAATAAAAATCAGGAAACTAGATCATATAATATTCATAAAATAATATGAGCATTCCCACATCTTTCATGCTGTTAATTACAATGAATCCAAGATTTTACCCTCAGAACGAATATGGTTCAGCAGACATTAGGGTACTATTCTCTTGCTAAAAAGAGTTTCATGTTTCAAGAGCTAGCTCCAGCCTTTTAGTGTGAGGCTGAAAATGCTGGCTTCTTCTCCACAGTCAAATTAGAAGAAATCTGCACACTTGAACTCCATCTCAGGTATAGGTTCAAGTTCTGTGAGGTTTTGTACCTATGTAGTCTGTAGTAAACACGACACTTTTATGAGATGATCACTCCCATTAGAAAGAGCAGATGAGTTATCATCACTGTAAAGATCAGACTGTGATGAGGTTCATTCCCTTTTTTCTGTCCTTTTTTTCTGTTTTTGGACCATGCTCATCCCTGTGGTGCCTGACCTCAATGGACACTGTGAGGAAAAATCCTGCACTAGCAGAGAGATGAAATACCTCATGTAAATGGTCTTTTCTATCTCTGGCCTCTGTAATTACAGTGAAATTATGTGTTGCCTGATGAGCTAAGATTGATTGCTTATGAATTCTAGTTATCACCTCTAGGGTTGACAGGTCCTTTGTCCTAGGATCAGGTCCAGTATTCAATTATTCTATGGTTGGGAACTCTGATGTACCCAGATGCAACACTCACACTATAGGAATTCTTGTATATTTGCAAATATAGGTTAGTCATACATTTAGCACAATCACAAACACCCCAATTTCATAAGATAAATAGGGAATTCACGTCTATATTTCCATACCATATACTCACACCATTCCTGCTAGAACAACCCCAGGTATTAACCATCATCTTCCTCATCATCACCAGTGGCCATCCTTTGGGCATCTCCCAAAGACTACAGCTCCTTCTCCTATCACCCCTAGGCTAGAATGCCACTTTTATCATATGTTACACTGATGTTGTTATCTTTGATGCACACCCAGTAAGGGGTGTTTTCTTCTCTCCTTATTTGTGTTTCCTCACCTTACTAATGGTCAGGTGTCTTTTTCCAATAGATCAGGATATCATTGATCCTAACTTATTATTATATGTGTCAATTTGTTACTATTGGCCTTTTGTGGATGTCTATCACATTTATTATTTCTGTCCTACTTGGTTATTCAGTCTGGTATCAGCCAGTTATTTGAGGTTTTTCTAAGTAACAATATATCTGCTAAGTTTGAGGGTGTTCTTGGAAGCATCTATACCATGGAAAGTCACCCTATCTTACAAACATCTATCTAGATGAAAGGTCACAATCCTATGTGAGCTAACTGTGCTATCTGGTTAAAAGGTCCCAGACAAAAATACTAAATTTGTCTTAGCTCAACATTCAGAATGTGGCCTGTAAAACTATTGTGTTACAGCCAAACTGCCAGTATAAACCTACCATAACTTATTATAATAAACATGTAATCAAAACCATAAGGAAATAATACATTTATATATCTATAGGCAAACAAGCAGGTTAGCCCTATAGGCTACACTCCCTGATTTGTAAAATGTACCCTGTCACGCATGTAAATGGCCAGGTTTTTGTAGGGATGGTTTCAGTGGTATGTTCCCCTGCTGAGGAGCATCATACAGATGATACTCTTAGCAACTGTTATCCTAGGGAAATAAGGGAAATTGCTTGGTTCCCCATCAGAGTCAGGATACTCTGGAGTAATACAGAAATTTGGATTTGTGCCAGGACACTCCAAGGGACCACATTGATACCTACACTGATTGGTTTTGATTGGTTACCATGCAAAATTGACCATAGGTTACCATAGGTAACCAGAGTCTTCCACGTAGTCAACCTCACTAGGCACGATGATGATTACTTACGCCATAACTCCTCTTCCTGTAGTCAACACAGTACAGTGTCTGTATCAAACACATTATATCTACAGATGTACTTAACCTCAATTTTCCACTCCCCCAAAACTTGGTTTTTTTTATTGACTGTTAGTTTGTACAAAGCTTATTTGATTTGCTATTATAGGTATCAAGACTTATACTAACTTGACAAAACTAATGTCTTCCAGGGTATAAGCCTGTAGGTTATTTGCATTGCTGCTGCATCTAATGCAAAGCAGAATAAAAGGTAGCAGGAATAGAGTCACAGTAAATATAGGAATGACAAACTAGTCACCTGGCTACATATGTCATTTCTATTTCAAAAAATAAGCAATAAACCATAGGCCACATTTTGATTTCAGTTACAGCCATGAAAATCAGGAATAACTCCATTGAAATCAATAGAATATCATCAGTGTAAAACCAGTGGGAGATCAGGACACATACATGTATATATATTTCGAACTAGACATGAAAAGTTGCAATTGATTACTAATTGTTTGCTAATTAACAGCCCACATGCCAGGAGTACCACCAGAAATGTGGCAATGGTAATTTGCAGTTAAAATGAACTTTACAGTGATCTTTGTATATCATATACACTTAGAATTTGGAAGAATTTGGATTAGCATGTTGAATGCTGAGGTAGCAGTCATAGCACTTTAAGTGAGATTCTCAAGTTGTGACTACAGTTTTCATTATGTTTCTTTTATTCCAGATTATTTTTTAAAACTCTCTCTGCATTATACTCAGATTCAATTTAAATACATTCAGAGAAAAGAATCTCTATAGGTGATACTTGTATATTTAATTCAGGCAAATTGTATTGTCAACATTTCAACTGTAGCAGGCTTTTCCAAAAATAGATTAAGGAAACACCAAAGAGTTGTGGAAATTAAAATGATCCCTTTTAAGGTCTTTGCTTTTGGCCCATGCCATGTCAGCTCAGAAGAGATCCTATTTACTCCATGAATGATCAGGAGGTTATTCAAACTGAGTGTTTCATTGATAATCCAGGTGTTTCGATTTTTTTTATCTTTCTGGATGCATTTAAAGAGCACTGCAGAGTTGTTGTGAAATCATTCTTTCTGTGTGAGAGATTATAGATTCCTGCATGGCCAGTTGTGCTTTTATTTTTTTGTTATTTTGAGGTTCACATTGTATGAACAGAATGATTTTTAATGAGATACAAAACCAAGGCCTGGAACATAAAATATGAACAGCGGTTTAAAACTGTGTAAAGAAGAAACAACATACAAGAGAATCAGGAGGAATTCAGCGAAACAGAAAGAGGTGGGATCCACAAAGAGACTGAGGGTATGTCTACACTACAGCGCTATTTTGAATTAACTTAATTTGAAATAGTTAATTCGAATTAAGCTAATTTGAAATAACGCATCTATACACAAAAACTATTTCGAAATAGCGCATCCACACTGAGTGGACCCTGAACCGAAGTTAAGGCTGGCCGGAACCAGTGCTGGCAGGGCATCAGGTTAGGATTTAGTGTGTGGGGCTGCTGCCTGAGGCTAACTGAGCTCTGTGCTTAAAGGGACCCTTCCCCCAACTCGGACAGACAGTTCTCAGGGTTCCCCGCTTGCTTGTCTACCTTGATGAGGGACAGCAAAGCAGTCCTGTCTTGGAGTGCCCTGAGTGCCTGCACTTGGGACACCACAGCACTCGGCCACATGGAGCCAGAGCTGCCCCTGGGCACGCCGGTACATCTCGTGGGGTCATTGCCATCAGCCCGGCTGCACTTGCTGCAGGCTGCCATCCGGGGGGGGTGTCCATTGGGGGGCTGTCAGGATCCAGGAAGACCTGTGGGAGAGTGTCCACCCCGAGGAGCCCTCAGAGCCTCCCCGGTCCTCCCCACCGGGGTCTCGTGCCCCATTACTCCCTCATGTCCTTCCACTTACCCCTCCCTAGCCCCCCTTCCTGATGTCAAATAAAAGACACGTATGTTCAAAAATAGAAACTGGGTTTATTGAACAAAACTAGGGGATGAACCTCTGGGAGACTAGGAAAAGGAGGTGGGAGGGAAGAGAGAGAAGGTGGAAGAGGGAGGAAACCTGTGACGAGGAGCTGGAAGGGGAAGCAAGGAAGAAGGGGAGGGAAGCTCAGGGCTCAGGGTTGGGGGTCTCACCAAACCAACTTGACTTTCATGCTAACCTGCTCCTGGGTTCGCATGTGGCCTTTGGTGGCCAGGCTGGCAGCTATCCTGCCATAGACGGCTGCGTTCCCCTGTCTAGTGCGGAGATCATGGACGTTGGGGGCATCCCCCCCCAAACCTGAATAAGGTCCATGATCTCCACCCTGGACCAGGAAGGTGCCCGCCTTCTCCAGCCCCTGTCAGGCTCCTGGGAGTTGGCAGACTGCTCCTGGGGAGTGGTGGAGGGCTGGCTGCCAGTGGCTTGCTGGCTCATGTTTTGGGGCCACTGGGTCAGGGGCCCCGGTGGCCACTGCTGGCTCTGGGCTGGCAGGCTTGGAGCTGGCACAGGCACTGTGGCCAGGGACTACCCCTTTAATGTCTCCAGGGCTGGGGGAGAGGAGAGTAAGTTTTCCTGGTTGTGCCCAGAGTGGCCACCAGGGCTCCCTGGGAAGGGCTGGAGGCCCCCTATTTCGAATTAAGTGTCTACACAGCACTTAATTCGAAATAGCTATTTCAAATTTGGTGTTACTCCTCATAGAATGAGGTTTACCAAATTCGAAATAAGGGCTCCACTATTTCGAATTTATTTCGAAATAGCAGTTTGCCTGTGTAGATGCTATTAAAGTTAATTCAAAATAACTGCTGTTATTTTGAATTAACTTTGTAGTGTAGACATACCCTGAGATGCTGAGATGTTCAATATTGCAACAGCTAACTTTTAGGCATCTAGAAAATTATAGACCAACATTGTGATTCACAAAGCAGAGTTAAAGGACTAATGCTTCCTATAAGAGGAATGGGGAGTTAGGCACCTAAACATGTAATCAACCAAAACCACTATGCTGAGCAGTGAACCACTAACACCAGCTAATGGGATATACTGACCAGAAAGGCTTGTGCTAAGCCCTGCCCTTCTCTGAGACATAGATACCTAAGACAGGGCCTCAGAGGGGCACTTTGCTCTATTAGGGTATGTCTACACTACAAAGTTAATTCGAACTAACAGCCATTAGTTCGAATTAACTTTCATAGGGGCTACACATGCAAACCGCTAGTTCGAATTTAAATTGAACTAGCGGAGCGCTTAATTCGAATTAGGTAAACCTAATTCTATGAGGAGTAACGCCTAGTTCGAATTAAGTAGTTCAAATTAAGGGCTGTGTAGCCACTTAATTCAAACTAGTTGGAGGCTAGCCCTTCCCAGGTTGCCCTGGTGGCCACTCTGGGCAAAACCAGGGAAACTCTTCTGCCCCCCCTCCCGGCCCCTGATCCCTTAAAGGGGCACGGTCTGGCTACGGTGCTTGTGCCAGTTGCAAGCCTGCCAGCACCCAGCCAGCAGACCCTGCACCTGGCACGGCATGAGCCAGCCACCTGCTGCCACCCAGCCCTCCGTCTCTTCCCAGGACCAGGCTGGCGGCTCCCAGGAGCCTGCCCAGGGCTGCAAAAGGCGGGTGCTCACCCTTTTGGAGATCGTGGACCTCATCGAGGTTTGGGGGGAGGCCTCCAATGTCCACGATCTCTGCACTAGGCACAGGAACGTGGCTGTGGCCACCAGAGGCCACATGCACAGCCAGGAGCACCTGCGGCTACTGGAGCAGCAGCTCTGCACCCAGGACCACTGGGTCCGTGAGGACCTGTGGCTGCGGCAGCGGAGCTTGCAGGCGCTGGAGGATCAGGGCCGTGCCCTTCGAGGCCACCTCCAGACCCTGGTGGACAGGTTCCTGCCTCCTCCTGCTCCAGCCCCTTCAGCCGCCCCAGCTCTCACTCCTCCTCCCACCCCTGTTCCCCCTCCTGCTTCCTCCGCACCCCCTGTCCCTCCTGCCCCACCCTCTACACCCACTCCCCCCCGATGCCCCAGTGCTGCAAGACGGGAGAGCCAGCAGGACCCCGAATCCTGAGCTTTCCCTTCCCTTCCTCCCCTTCCTCCCCTTTCCAGCTCCCTCCTCCCAGGTTTCCCCCTCCCCACTCCCACTCTCTCCTGCCCTCTCCCGCCTCCTTTCCCCCGTCTCCCCAGAGTTTCATTCCCCCTCCCCAGTTGTGTTAAATAAAGACAGGTGATATTTTTGAAAATACGTGTCTTTTATTTGACATCAGGAAGGGGGGGCTAGGGAAGGGTAAGTGGAAGGACGAGAGGGAGGAATGGGGCACAAGCCCCCAGTGGGGCAGACCGGGGAGACTGTTAGTGCTCCTCAGGGTGGAAGCTCTCCCGCAGGGCCCCCTGGATCCTGACATCCCCTCGATGGTCCTCCCGAGTGGCAGCCTGCAGACAGTGCAGCCAGGCTGCCAGCAACGTGTCCACGAGATGCAGCAGAGTCCCCGGGGGCAGATCTGGTTCCATGTTGCAGAGTGCCATGGTGCCCCAAGTGAGGGCAAGCAGAGCACTCCGAGACACAAATGCTTTGCTGTCCCTCAGCGAGGTAGACCAGCAAGCAGAGAAACCTGAGAACTGTCTGTCCGAGATGGGGGGTCAGGTCCCTTTAAGCACAGCCCTCGGCTAGCCTGAGGCAGCAGCCCCACACACTAAGTCTGACCCTGATGCCCTGCCGGCACTGGTTCTGACCAGCCTTACCTTCGATTCAGGGTCCATTCAATGTAGATGTGCTATTTCGAATTAGCAAAACGCTAATTAGAATTAGTTTTTAGGTCTAGATGCACTAATTCGAATTAGCTTATTTCGAATTAACTAATTCGAATTAAGTTAGTTCAAATTAGTGCTGTAGTGTAGACATACCCCAAGTGATCCATACATGGGAACGCTTCTCATGGAGTTAGGTGGCTAAGGTGTGAAGTCATTTATTGCATGAATAAGTTAGATACCTGCCTTGCTCTAAACAAAAATGGGAAAAAGAAGAGGAGATGACAGTAGCAGGCATGGATTAGTTCACTCATCAAGAATGTGGTGCATTCCACATCCAATCTCCCTTTTCTACCAGAGAGGAAGGAAATCTTGAACAGAAGTCTTCTGCTCTACTCTGTGCTGATTAGGTCTCAATTGGAGTATTGTGTCCAGTTCTGAGTACCACATTTCAAGAAAGATGGGGAGAAATTCAGAGAAGAGCAATGAAAATGATTAAAAGGTCTAGAAAACATGACCCAGGAGGGAAGGCTGAAGGAATTGGGCTTCTTTAGTTTGGAAAAGAGAAGACTGAGAAGGAACATGATAGTGGTTTTCAAGTATCTAAAAGGGTGTTACAGAAAGGAGGGGGGGAAATGTTCTCCTTGGCCTCTGTTTATAGGATAAGAAGCAATTGGATTAGACTGCAGCAAGGAAGGTTTATATTGGACATTAGGAATAACTTCCCAACTGTTAGGGTTCTTAAACACTGGAATAAGTTGCCTAGGGAGACTGTGGAATCTCTATCACTGGAGATATTTAAGAGCAGGTTACACAGACACCAATCAGGGATTATCTAGATGCTGCTTGGTCCTGTCATGAGGACAGGGAACTGGACTCAATGATCTCTCGAGGTCCCTTCCAGTTCTATGATTCTATGAATATATTTCCATTTAAGTGCTCTATCCATAGAGCTATGAGCTATTCTGATGTAGGGCTCCCTCAATCCTAATGACATGGTTTCCCACACTCTTTCCTGATGAAAGCATCATTGGATCAGAGGGGCTGCACTTTGGGTTTCTCCATAATCCCATACCATAATCCCAGTGAGTGAGTACCATAATCTCAGTGCTACAGAGCCATTCCCATCTCTCTGGCTCTGGTCTGATAACTGTTCCATGGTGGGCCAGAGATGAATGTCCATGAAACCTCATTTACCATTATACATGGCCATCAAAAACTTCCAAACTGTCAGGGTGGTTAAACACTGGAATAAATTGCCTAGGGAGGTTATGGAATCTCCATCTCTGGAGATATTTAAGAGCAGATATACATCTATCAGAGATGGTCTAGATGGTGCTTGGTCCTGCCATGATGGCAGGGACTAGACTCAATGACCTCTCAAGGTCCCTCCCAGTTCTAGTGTTCTATGATTCTATGATCATGTTCATTGTATATGTCTGATATTGCCAAATATAGGCATATAGACAGTTTCCTGATGATGATGAATCTTCCATCAACCACTCCTGGAACACATGGGAATAGAAGCCAATGGAAGTTGACCATGTGCCTGAATCAGTCAGAAAATAAATATGCTCATGTACATGTCTGATTATGGCCTCAATAAATTGGTCCAGGGGCCTCAAGGCTGTGGACTAGTGGCTCTTGATTGTGCAGTGACTTGCTGAACAGAACCAGAAACTGCCATGGCCAGAGCAGCACTGACCTGTGAGAAAATTTATAATGTTTTGCTCCTGTGCATGGTGATGGACAGGTCACACTGCAGAACATTGCAAAGGTGCTGTGTTTGGGTCCAGTTTGTAGTGTAGGTTCCATGCACTCTAGGAACCCGCCTCCCCCCCACCTATGAAACCACAGCCTGGTCAGGGTTGGTCACAGATGGCAGCTGGGCTTAGGTTCAGACTCAAATTTGGGCTGGGGCTCAGTTGTCTTCAACTTCTACATTTGTTTCTCCTCCTTCTCCTCCTGCTGGTGCCACATCAGTGTTGCAGCATGAATATGCTATTCTTTATCATGCTCTCTCCCTCCCTTCTTAATATCTGCCTCCGCTCCCCCACCCCCGTTCCATTCATAAGCATCCCTTCTACCTTTGTAGTTATTTTTCTTCCTTCCCAGAATTCTCTCCCTGTCTCCTTGCCCTATTTATCAGTGGTCCTCCTTCCTTGCACTATGTAGTCACCCAATATATCCCTGACCAGTAATCTGTGCCTCTCTAGATGCCCCACTAGTTACCTGCCTACCATAATAGCCAAGTCCCCATCCCCTATTATCTACACCTCATTCAGCCCAACCACTGTGTCCTGAGTAGATCTCCCCGCTTATTTTCTGGCCCACCATCAGCACTTCGCTCTTGGCTCACACTGGCCCTATACTTCCCTGTGGCTCACATGAGTGTTTTATGCATGGAGTGTGGAACCATGCACCTACTGGTGACCCACATTCTGTCCCATGTGCTTCAAGGGCTTGTGATAGGATACCTAGAGTGGGAAAATTGTGCCCCACTATCTGAGACTTAGGTGCCTAAAGAACTATGAAGGCAAAAAAATTAGGTATCTATGTGATTAGGTGGCAGATGAGCAGAGTTTCATAGATCACAATAGTGCCACAGATGGGACTTAAAATCATAATGTCAATGCCTATAAACGGGAGTTGCCTGAGTTGTTTCCCTCCCTTGCACCCAATATATATATCCATACTGGAATATGGTCAGGACAGAGGTTTTACAGCGTGTGTGATAAAATGATAGTGAGCCAGATTCTTCGTTCAGTTACTCTGGATTTATCCTGGTATAGATCCAGTGAAGCTATAGCTAGTTTATACAAGTCAGCAGAATTCTACTCAGAATTTCCAACAGCCTTCTATTATTTTAGACTGTTTGGTCAGTACTGATGTAGAGGATTTCCTATGGAATCACCAATATTTTCCTGGGACTTCTCCTAGAGAAATACTGACTTAATTAACGTGTGAAATCTAACAAGATCACACCTGTGGAATGGCTAATGCAGTCAGACACAGCTGACAAAAAGGAAATGGCACTTTAGCTGTATCTTTGGATGAAAAATTAATAGTATTTTCTCCTACTCTTCAACATAACAACCTGTTCCTTGCCTGTGACAATTCATCAATGGTGACTGAGCTTCTGCTTTCATTCCAGCATCCACTAGCTTAACAATTAAATAATCTGAATCCATGACAGCAATACGCACAGTGAGAGTCCTGAGAAGATTGCTCTGTCACTTTGACACTTTGTCAATGGCAAAGTCTATACAGCTGTGAATCCGTGGCAGGGAGGGCATCGCAGTTAGCTGTAAAGCCTACTTGATATGGAAAGAGAATTTCATGGTCCCTTAAACAGGGTGCCCAATGAACCTGAACTAGACTTTTTAAAGTAATTTCAAAGGCAGATGGGAGTACTGAGATTGGCTGATAATTATTTGGGTCAATCATGTTGCCTGCCTTTGAAAACAGAGATCGCCTTTGGCGTAGAACTAAATGGCAGGACATGCTTTTATAAGTGGGGACATGACAAACAAATGTAATTCAGGAGTTCCAGTGCAGCTGAAATGCAGCACTGCCTGGTAGTTTTAAACAAACAAAATATAGCAGCAATTGCTGTGAAGTTCCTGTGCTTTCTGCTATTGTTTTTGTTGCCCATTTTTTTCTGTTGATGAGCTTCACTCTCAATTGCCTCCTCACAAATAACTTTACTAGCTCCCATTTGAAAAAGAGCTGCCATTTGGACACGGAATCTTTCTGGTAATAAAAGGTTACCTCTTACAGAAATGCTTGTGGGAAACACCTAATTTCTTTGATGGCAACATTGAGTGATTGCTCTTAAAAGTCTGGAGATGACAAGGCAAGGAACTGCCTTTCTTTCTTTCTTTGTCTATTTCTTTATTTGCATTCCAATATTTTCCTAGCTTTTTGTCATCTTTGTAAACAGTAAAATATTTTGCATGAACATCTCATTTTCTTATTCTGGGATAGGGAGAACAATAAAGAGATTTTTGCTTTGCTTATGTTAAAGATAAAACCCTCCTATTTACAGATGCTCTAAGTATTAGTTTGCAAGTTCTGTGGTCATAAGTTTAAGTCTTATAAAGTGTTTCCTGCTGAAATGTCACGCTGGCTAGAATTCAGCAGCAAATAAATATTGCTGTCCTCACTAATTTGAAACAGTATGAGTTTTAAACCTCTAACTGCAGGAGATTTATTAAGATTGCAGTTTTCAACACCCTCCCTTCAGTCCATCAAGACAGGTCAAAGCTGCATAAACCATTTTTTTTTTTTTTTAGTTTAGCTGCTGTGATTTCCATTTCTTTAAACTATGCCTTGGAAGACAGCAATGGTGTTAGAATCATAAGACTGAAATAAATGCATCATTTATCTTTGTAAACACTTTAATCTTATCTCAGTTATTGATTGGAGGGAAAATTATTGCATATGTTATTGAATTGTGGTTATATGAACAGAAAATAGATTCTTGTTAATGGCTATGCTTGTTGCATTTTGTGTTACTACTGTGTCTGGGATGTATTTAGGAAGGATCTGTGCCTCTGTTATATACATTATAGTTTTTTATATACCATAAGTAGTGTTTTAACCATTACTTAAAATCGTCAATAATTTCCCACCATTGCTCCATCATAGACATATTTACTACCTACAAGTTATCTAACAATATAATTCACTAGAGATCATTTGTTTCTGACATAGAAAAGCCCAAATGAATGACATGTTTAGTTTAGTGCTATCAATTTGGGGTATTTATAGTGAAAGTTACATATACAGTAAACTTCCGATAATCCGGCATCTTTAGGACCCAGGGGGTGCCGGATTATCAGATATGCCGGACTATCGGAAGGGGGCTATGAGGGGTCTAGGGTGGTGTAGGGGGGGATACCACCCCAGACCCCTCATAGCCTCCCCTTCCGATTGTCCGGCTCAGCCCCAGGCGACCCCGATTCATCCACTGCTGGTCAGTTTAAGCAGCAGCTGAATCGGGACGCCTGAGGCAGAGCAGCTGGGGTGCTGCCAGGTTGGTCCGGTAGTGCCGCCCCTTGGCGCTGCGAGACCAACCTGGCAGCACCCCAGTTGCTCTTGGGGACGCCTGGGGCAGAGCAGCTGGGGTGCTGCTGGTAGGTCCCACAGCGCTGCCCCTCGGCGCTACCGGACCAACCCGGCAGCACCCCAGTTGCTCTGCTCCAGGCGTCCCCAAGACAGCCGCCGCTGAAACTGACCAGGGGCTGACTCCGGGAAGCCCGGGGCAGAGCAGCTCTGCCTCGGGCTTCCCGGAGTCAGCCACTGGTCAGTTTCAGTGGCGGCTGACTTGGGGACAGCTGGGGTGCTGCCGGGTTGGTTCCACAGCGCCGAGGGGCAGCGCTGTGGGACCTACCGGCAGCACTCCAGCTGCTCTGCCCCCAGCTTCTCTGATTCAGCCACTGGTCAGTTTCAGCAGCGGCTGAATCGGGGAAGCTGGGGGCAGAGCAGCTCCAATGGTCCGGCTGCCCGGAGCACTTCCAGGTTCCTGATGGTGCCGGACCATCAGGAGTGCCGGACCATCAGATGCCGGACGAATGGAGTTTTACTGTATATTCTTCCTTTAAGGCACTACTCAAGTAGCTATGTTATCTTTTAGAGCAGCATGGGGCTCAACCCAGATCAAAAGCTGTTGCAGATATCTTGGAGTGGACAATTTGGTTCCCCACTACACATGCTTTTTCCCCTGCAAATGAAGTCCCCTATAATATGGCCCTTTTACTCAGGCTGTGGACAGTGAGTGGCATTTAGCCCTACAAAGCCAAAGTGGTTATAAAGTGGAAATAAAATACTAGATGTTATAAAAGAAGAGGTCAGTGGGAGAGTTCAGAGAACTTCATTGGAATCTTTTATCTCAGATGGAGATACATGAGTCAGATGGCCTGATATCCTAAAAAGCAAACATCCATTTCATGTATTTTTTCACCTGGAATGAGCTTTACTTTAAAGAGCACAAAGAGAGAGCTTTTATAAAAGAACAAAATGGCTCTACACCATCCTTTCACCATATCCTATACCATCAACTATTTATGCCCTGATTAAATGTAACTCTGGCTAGATTATTGTTGCATTAGGAAATTTTCAAGTAATCAACTATCTTCATCATTTCAAATTGTCTATGTTTGTCTGTGGCTATGTCTAGACTGCAAGCTTCTTTTGGAAGAAGCTTTTCCAGAAGAGATCTTCCAGAAAAACTTTTTTCTAAAAAGAGCATCTACACAGCAAAAGCGCAACAAAAAAGCTATCTGCTTTTTCGAAAGATAGCATCCACATTGATTGGACACTATCTCACATTTTAGTTATGATTGCTGTGGATGAAGTGGCCACCGGGGCACCTGTGCTTTTTCCTGGAGACCTCTTTTTTCGAAAAAACACCCTCTTCTGCATCCACACACGCCTTTTTGCGAAAAAGCTTTTTCGGAAAAAGGCTTCTTTCTTGTAGAAAGAGGTTTACCTATGTCGGAAAAAACCCTCCATTCTTTCGACTTTCTGTCGAAAGAACACAATAGCAGTGTGGACTTAAGTGTAGTTTTTCTGGAAAAACTCTGCAGTGTAGACATACCCTGTGTGTATATATGTAAGGGACTGAATCTGCAGATCAGACATGTATGATGGGGAACCAAGTTGTCTACTCTGAGCTACCAGACGCAAACTCTCTTCTTGATCCGGGCTAACCTTTCCCCATACACACTCTCAAGTACAACCCAGCAACTTGAACAGTATTGGGGAAGGGGAATTTATACCCATATATGAGTTCCACTGTAAATACTGAAAACTGAAGCACTAAAGCAACTATATATACATTATTATTATAATATCATTGTATATATGTATAATAGACTGGAGTAGGTTAATCTTTTTTTCTAAAATTTCCTCCTCACTAGAGGCACAATCCAGATTGTTACATCATATAGATTTAAGATGGAAATGACTCATTACATCACTTACTCCCTATCACTGGCTATGTTGGATTGTTTTCTATAGTATATTTTCATGAGGGTTCACTAATTTATTTTAAATTCAGGATATTCTGAGTCTCCTACTACTTGCCTACAGTATGTCTAATGCTGGCTTCTTGCACTATTTCCTTCTTAAATTATTGCTGTACATTTTATACAAAAGGACACAATTATGAGAACCTGTCAGTGAGACATGACATCATGAAAATAATTCCAGTCTAATTCCAGTGAAAACAAGAGTCTAATATGCAGCCAAAGAAACATAACTCTTCCTCATGTCACCCATTCTGCATTCTATCTTCTATGCAACAAAAAGTCCTGAAATCCATCTGTTGAACAATAGATTAATCCAATTCATCAGGACTAAATTCAGCAGCTTGGAAGCAGCTTCTTCTAGAGACATTTCCTTTTCAAGTTCTACCTTACACAAAAAGGGATTCAGGGGATATTTATCTGTAACATGTCCAACAAGGTTTTGTGTAAGTTTTTCCAGAACCTTTTCATTGGCTCACAATAAAAAAAAAGCATGTGCATACTATTGCCTAGCTCCTTATTTGTAATAACCAACATTTACTGTGAAATCTCCAAAGAACACTAAGTGATGAGGCATCATTTAGAGCCATTGCATCCAGCTACAATAATAGTTTCAGCAGGAAATTTTCAAAACCACAGAAGACAGATACCTAACTGATATTAGAAATCATATAGTGAAATTATATGCAGTGAAAAGCACATGCACTATATGCCTTTTAAAATCTCTCCCCTTTTTATTACTTTTTAGGAGGATGAGAATAAGTCATCACATGTTAATTCTTGAAGATTTCTATCAGAATATTGTTTCTCTTATTTCACCTATGTATTTTAAATATATATATATATAAATAGTTAGCTATCTTCAAATGAACAATGTTACATAAGAGCTAGGTGATACAGATTATAAGTATCATCTGTGGCAGACCACAGCCTGCGAACTGCAAATATCTTATAGAAGGCAGCAATTTTGGGAGGTGGGTTAATGCCGTCTTGTTTCCCAATTAGACTCACCTGAACACAGCCCGGCAATCAGGGCAGACAATGGAGGCCTAATTAGGAGTCATCCTGCAACAGGGGTTAATTAAGCACCTGTGGGTAGTTAAGGCCTCTGGGTCCCTATAAAAGGGTTTCTTTCAGGCAGAGGCAGGAGAGAATTTTGAGAGGTGCATAGAGAAGTGAAGTGAAGTGAAGTGAAGTGAAGTGAAGTGAAGTGAAGTGAAGTGAAGTGAAGTGAAGTGAAGTGAAGACAAGACAAGACAAGACAAGACCCCAAGGTAAAAAGGGGGAAGATAACAGAAGGAAGTGGTGGATGAAGTGGCCCAAGGGAGAGGTAGCTGTATTAGGACAGGGCAAAAAGCCTTGCCAGCCACCCTTCCTGTAGGGCCCCTGGGCCAGAGTCCAGTGGAGTGGGCAGGCCTGGACTCCCACCCCCTCTTCTCTTGGAGGATTACCCTGCTGGGGAGACAGGAACAGACCAAAGGCCAGGAAAAGGGGATTTGTTGCCTCCTTCCCTCCTTACTCAGGGCTTGCCTGTGATGAGAATGACTTGGTAAGTGGGGACTTTGCCTCTGGGGAAGTCCCAAAGCATCAAAGGGGTCACCGTGAGTCTCTGAGGCACACAAGAAACCGTAAAGAAGCGCAGAACCCCTGGAAAGCTAACAAGGGACTTTGTCACACATCATTAATATTTAATAGATGTGGAAATCAAGATTTAGAAATATGAAGCAACATGCCCCAGGTCACACAGCAATTTAGAACTGTTGTAGCCACACCAATCCCAGGATATTACTCCCATTCACCTTGCACCAGCCATTTAGAGATGGGTACAGAACACAGGTCTTCTGATGCTTAGCCTAGTGCCCTGTTAATTCAACTACATTCTCCCTCTCCCTCTCCCTCGACCAAAGAGAAGAGCTGGGTCAGGGTTGCCCCTTTTGGACAGTAGACAGAATACCACAGATATGGGTGGCGGGTTACTGTGGATTACATAGAGTTGGGAAGAAGGATCAAAGAATGCGGAGCACAAGTGGTATTCTCATCCATCCTCCCTGTTGAAGGGAAAGGATTGGGTAGGAATCGTCGAATTGAGGAAGTAAATGCATGGTTGTGCAGGTGATGTCGCAGAGAGCACTTTGGTTTCTTCGACCATGGGACTCTGCTCCAGGCACAAGGATTGTTAGGAAGAGATGGGATCCACCTAACAAAGAGAGGAAGGAGCATCTTCGTGGGCAGGCTTGCAAACCTAGTGAGGAGGGCTTTAAACTAGGTTCATTGGGGGACGGTGACCAAAACCCTGAGAGGAGTGGGGAAGTCGGATACCCGGAAGAAATGCAAAGAGGAATGAGCAACAAAGGTGGACCCCTGATTCGAATGCAGAGGGTAGGGCGATCAACTGGTTATCTAAGGTGTTTGTACACCAATGCAAGAAGCCTGGGTAACAAACCAGAAGAATTGGAGGCCCTGGCCCAGTCCAAGAACTACGATTTGATTGGGATAACGGCAACTTGGTGGGATGACTCGCATGACTGGAGTGCTGTCATGGAAGGGTATAAACTGTTCAGGAAGAACAAGCAGGGGAGAAAAGGACGAGGAGTTGCACTGTATGTAATAGAGCACTATGATTGCTCTGAACTCCAGTATATAGAGGGAGAAAAGCCTGTTGAGAGTCTATGGGTCAAGTTTAGAGGTGTAAGCAACAGCAGTGATGTTGTGGTTGGTGTCTGCTACAGGCTGCTGAATCAGGTGGATGAGGTAGACAAGGCTTTCTTCGGACAACTGAGAGTAGTTTCCAGAACGCAGGCCCTGGTTCTCATGGGGGACTTTAATCACCCTGACATCTGTTGAGAGACCTATACAGCAGTACACAGACAATTCTCCAGGAAGTTTTTGGAGAATGCTGGGGATAACTTCTTGGTACAAGTGCTGCAGGATCTGACCAGAGGCTGTGTGCAGCTTGACCTGCTGCTCATAAACAGGGGAGGAGCTTATAGGGGAAGTAGAAGTGGGTGACAACCTGGGAAGCAGTGATCATGAGATGGTAGATTTCAGGATCCTGACCGAAGGAAGACAAGAGAGCAGTAAAATACACACCTTGGACTTCAGAAAAGCAGACTTTGACTCTCTCAGAGACCTGATGGGCAGAATCCCCCTGGGATGCTAACTTGAAGGGGAAAGGAGCCCAGGAGAGCTGGCAGTATTTTAAAGAAGCCTTATTGAAGGCACAGAAAGAAACCATTCCAATGCGTAACAAGAGAAGCAAATATGATAGGAGACCGGATTGGCTTACAGGGGAAATCCTTGGTGAACTTAAGCACAAAAAGGAAGCTTACAAAAAGTGGAAACTTGGACAGATGACTAGGGAAGGGTATAAATGTATAGCTCGAGAATGCAGGGGAGTTATCAGGAAGGCAAAAGCACAATTGGAATTGCGACTTGCAAGGGATGTGAAGGATAACAAGAAAGGTTTCTACAGGCATGTTAGGTGATCAAGAATAGTCAGCATGGATTCATGAAGGGCAAGTCATGCCTGACCAATCTGATTAGCTTCTATGATGAGGTAACTGGCTCTGTGGATATGGGGAAGTCACAGTGGATGTGATATACCTTGACTTTAGCAAGACTTTTGATACTGTCTCCCACAATATTCTTGCCAGCAAGTTAAGGGAATGTGGATTGGATAAATGGATGGTAAGATGGATAGAAAGATGGCTAGAAGGCAGGGCCCAGCGGATAGTGATCAACGGCTCGATGTCAGGATGGTGGTCGGTTTCTAGCAGAGTGCCCCAAGGTTTGGTTCTGGGACCTGTTTTGTTCAATATCTTTATTAATGACTTGGATGACAGGATGGATTGCACCCTCAGCAAGTTTATGGATGACACTAAGCTAGGGGGAGAGGTAGATACGCCGGAGGGCAGGAATAGAGTCCAGAGTGACTTTGACAAATTGGAGGATTGGACCATAAGAAATCTGATGAGGTTCAACAAGGACAAGTGTAGAGTCCTGCACTTGGGATGGAAGAATCCGAAGCATTGTTACAGGCTGGGGACCACCTGGCTAAGTAGCAGTTCTGTAGAAAAGGACCTGGAGATTACAGTGGATGAGAAGCTAGACATGAGTCGACAGTGTGCCCTTGTAGCCATATTAGGTTGCATTAAGAGGAGCATTGCCAGTCAATCCAGAAACGTGATTATTCCTCTTTATTCGGCTCTGGTGAGGCCACATCTGGAGTATTGTGTCCAGTTCTGGAGCCCCAATTACGGGAAGGATGTGGATGCGTTGGAGAGGGTCCAGCAGAAGGCAACCAAAATGATTAGCAGGCTGGAGCATATGACCTACGAGGAGAGGCTGAGGGAGTTGGGTCTATATAGTCTGCAGAAGAGAAGAGTGAGGGGGGAGTTGATAGCAGCCTTCAACTTCCTGAAGGGAGGTTCCAAAGAGGCTGGAGAAAGGCTGTTCACAGTAGTGATGGATGGCAGAACAAGGAACAATGGTCTCAAGTTGCGGTGGGAGAGGGCCAGGTTGGATATTAGGAAAAACTATTTCACTAGGAGAGTGATGAAGCATTGGAATGGGTTACCTACAGAAGTAGTGGAGTCTCCATCCTTAGAGGTGTTTAAGTCTTGGCTTGACAAAGCCCTGGCTGGGTTGATTTAATTGGGATTGGTCCTGCCTTGGGCAGGGGGTTGGACTTGATGGCCTTCTAAGGTCTCTATGATTCTATGAACTCGAATTACAGTGGTCCTCTTATGGTAACTCGAACAGATTTGTAAGTCTGTTATCAGAGAGAAAGGGGCATGGTATAAGAACATTATCAGGGGAAAAGCAAAGTGAGAAGCTCTGTCATTTTCCACATAAAAATGACCAGATCCTATCAAGAGAGAGGTTTGGAGCCCCTGACTGAGCTTGGAGAGTTGTGGTTGCTGCTATGTCCTTTATTTTATAGAAGCCATGCGTGTGTGAGGTGCTCCACAGAAAGCACAACAAAGAATTTTCCAAAAAAAGTCTTGGAGGGGTAGCCATGTTAATATGTAACTTTAAAAACAAGAAGTAGTCCTGTGGTACCTTAGAGAATAACATATATATATATATAGTATCATGAGCTTTCATGTGAAAAACCCACTTCATCAAATGATGAGCTGGAGAGGAATAACAGAAACCAAGTATTTTATAACAGAAAAAAAAGTACCTGTCAATTGTAGGACTGGTGCTAAATAGGCTAATTAAGTGGCCTTAAAGTGTCCTGTACCTAGCTGTTGATGATGCAAATAACAACTCGTTTTTACATCAAACGAGAGTATCGGGCACTTTCAGCTCACTTGATTAGCCCCATTAGCACCAATCCTACAATTGGCAGGTACCTTTTTGTTGTTGCTGTTGTTGTTGTTTAAAAGACTTAGTTTCTGTTTTTCCTCTCCAGCTCATCCAGTGCCAGACTGAGCCATACTTGCGCCCCGGGCAGCAGGCGCGCGGCACATGCGTGGCCCCACCCCCGGGCACGCGGCACCTGATTGACATGGTAAGGGGCGCCACGCCTCTGGGCGAGTGGCACATGCGCGGCCGCACCCCCGGGCGCACAACACTTGCACGGCTCTGCCCCCAGGTGCCTGATTGAAGTAGTAAGGGGGCACCGTGCCACTGCCTGGGAGCTCTCTTTTGAAAAAGCGGCTTGCTTTTTTGAAAGTACTGGTTGTAGTGTAGATGCTCTTTTTTGAAAGAGGCTTGCAGTCTAGACATAGCCTAAATTGTGTGTGTGAAAATCAACAACTTGTTCATTGTTGCCTCATAGGGGATGCCACAATATCAAAAACAGTTCTGTTTGCATTTTAGGTGCAGTTTCAGATTAGGTCTTGCTTTATTCATCTCACATTATTTTTCAGAGTGTAACTAATTCACTCTCATTATACACCTCCAAGGTTTTACATCTATAAAAAATGTATTGTGGGCACTAAATCAAAGCAGGAGAAATCAAATCTCACCTTTGCAGCATCTATTTTTAAGATATTGAATCACCTACTTGGTCAGTTTTGTCAACTGATTTCCCTCTGATTCAATGGGTATTTTATCCCCTTGCCAACCTGAGTGTTTTATATCCGCTTAGCTATTGTCATCCTGCTGGTGTTCTCTGCTACATTCTGTAATCTGTGTATTGTTTCATTCTCTTTCTTGGCTAGTGTTTTCATGTACCTTCAATATTCCTAGCCTTGTGGAATGCCACAGCAGCCATCACAAGTAATACATCTTTTAGTCTTTCTCACAGCTGTGTCTAGACAGACTTTTGCTTGCCCAGTATTTTCACTTTTCATAATCTCAACACTGCCTTAATACTGAGCCTGATGCAATTCCTTAGTCATCAGATGGTCAGTATTACAACATAACAACTTGGGAAAGGGAGCCATTTCCTCCAAAATTATGTATTTGCCTTACTTTAATTTAGCATTGTAGAAATTACCACAAACACAACAATGGTTCTTCTACATGGTATGCTGTCTCCAATAGCAGCCAGTGCTGGGTGCTTCAGGGGAATGCATAAAGCTCCCATAATGCACTTAATTGGGCACCATAATACTATGAGGGAAATATCTTTTCAGAACCCAGATGGCAATCAGCTTATGTTTTGAAAGCATAATGATTGATAGTTTGTAATTCTATTCTAGTCAGGACACATGCCATTGCTGTTCATAGACTTATAAATGTCTATGATTTAAAAAAAAATCTTTCTAAACTATAGTTCTCAATAATAGTTCACACCAGTGAGTTTCAGAGATTACTTACTGCATAATTATAGCCTGAATAACAATAGACCAACAAAAGATGAGATGTGACAAAAGCAGATGCCAGCGTGCAAAGAACCTCCGAGTATATTTCCTTTAATGTTATGTGTATGTAAACATATACTTGTATGGGAGTGAAAGAAAAAGACTATATGTATGCATATATGGACAATACAGATGCATTCAAGGGATCCATGAAGATGGGAAGGTCCTGGGTTGGGCTGCAGCCACTTTGGATTTGTCCACTAGGACAAAGAGACCTTGAGCCAGTAGATCAATCCATGAGAAATCACTCTAAGTAGATGATTGTTGGGTATTTCCACTACCAAATTAGCATCTGGAAAAAGTGGGGGGCTGAGTTCCCTTCTGAAATGGCTCCTTGACGGTGCCGACACAAATTAAAGCAGCCTTCAGGCATCTCTTTACACCACCAGGGGACTAAGCCAGTCTAAAGCAGCCCCAGAATAAGGGGAATACAAAGCACTCTTTTGTATCTCCCTTTTCAGGTGGAGCAAATTCTCCTGAGCTGTAGCTGAAATTCTGGTGCAGAAATGTCACAAGTAGAACTAGTCAGGGATGTTCCATTGGTATGATTTTAGGACAGAAAATACAGTTTCTACAAAATGACAATTTTCTGTGAGAACATTTTGGTTCTGATCAGTATTTTTAAATTGTCATCAGGAAAATCAGGATAAAAAATTCTATTCAAGCAAAATCAGAAAGTTTCAGGTTTTTTTATCTGATCCAGAATGTCTTGTTTTGAGTGAGTTCAGCAAAACATTAAACTGCATTTTCCTGTCATGAAGTGTAGTCTTATGGAAGTTGTAGCTCTAGCCCCTATTCTCTCCTGTGAGCGAGGCTCCCTGGCAGATTACATTTGCCATCCCATATATGGCTACGTCTACACTGGCCAGTCCTGCGCAAGAACATATGCAAATGAGGTGCAGTGATGAATATCACCATGCTTCATCTGCATACTTAATGAGCCGCCATTTTGCACAAGGGGCTTTTGCACAAGAAGGAGCAGTCTACACTGCTCCTTCTTATGCAAAAAAACCCTCTTGGGCAAGAGCCGTTCTGCCCTGAAAATAAGTGTAGACTGCTCCTTCTTTTGCAAAAGCCCCTTGCTCAAAAATAGCGGCTCATTAAGTATGCAAAGGAGGCCACCTCATTTGCATATGTTCTTGCACAAGACTGGCCAGTGTAGATGTAGCCATAATGTATGTCTTTCACTCTGAGGCTATATCTACACTAAAAAGAAAAATCAGAAAATTGCAAACCGCAATTTGCATATCTTTTTCCGCTTTTCTTCCAAAAAAGGCTTCCAATATTTGGCCTGTCTACATAGGGCCAAATGTCAGGAAAAAACCCTCTTTCAGAATATCCCTTCTCCCCTCTTCCTCATAGAATGAGGTTTACAGGGATGCTGAAAAACGTGTTTGCTTTTCCGAATTTTTTTTTGAAAAGCAGACGTGTTCCTTGGAGGTATCCTGGAAAAGCTGTGCAGTGTAGACCTAGCCTGAGTTAGTTATGTGGTATATCATAGGAGTCACATGCCTCTGGATTCATTTAACATAGGAGATGTTGTTTAGCCAAAGATCCTGGCCCATAGGGGTGGGCGGTAGCATTTGGATGCTGAATTTACAACTCCCATAAGGCAATTTGCCATGATAATGAAATGGAATTTAATGTTGCAAGTATTCAGCATGAACTGTTTCTGGTCAGTTCAATAAACTGAAAGGAAACATTTTGTTTTCAGGTATCACAAAATACTTTTTTTTTACAGTTGACTCAAGATGTTGCAACATTTCCAGATCAATTTTTTTCAGAATTTCCATTACACAAAAAATTTGAAATTTCATTTTTTCTATCCTTTTTTGAGATGAAAAATAATGATAAAATGGTAATATTTCCTATGCAACAGAATTCCAGATTTCCAGATATGGAGGTGAAAGGGCCATTTTCAACATGAACATAATAGTCCTAACTTTCAAAGTGTGAAAAAAAAATCTGTTCTTCAATAAACATGTTATAACTGCATTTTATTATCTTTTTCTTCTCCTTTACTGTAAGTAAGCTGACTGCTCTGCCTGATTTATGTGACCATTGCTAAACTCCCAAAGAGAGTGTGGTTAAATATTCAGCAAAGCTAGAGATTTCCTTGTTGAAACCTCAAAAACATGAACTACCTGGGCACAAACAATAATATCCCTTCCTAAAAAATTTAGAAGGTGCTTTTGCCTTAAATGCCTTTTTGTTGTACTATTCAATCAAAAAAATTGTGCTGGCCATGGTGACTTTAATGTGGTATACTCCGGGACCATGTCACTGAGAGATTTGGGGTTTGTTTGTTTTGCTTCTCACTTGTGTGAAGCCCCTGACTGATTTTTCTGTGGGTGGGTGTCTCCCGACCCTAAAAAGGTTCCCCACCCAGACCCTGAAAAGATTCCCCACCCTTAAAAAGGTTCCCCACCCAAGAGGCTGCACAGGGAGTTGTCTGAGAAATTACATGAATCCTTGACTAATTGCTATATTGGATTCTGCTTCCTTGCTTGATTTCTGAGTCCTACCTTACTCCTGATTCCTGCTTTGTTCCAGACTCCTTCAGCTCTGTCCTTCCCTTGATGCTAGCTCTCACCATTGGCTTGATTCCTGACCCTGGCTCTGGTTTCCAGCTCCTGACCACTGATGTCCTGAATGTTAGGCATGGCCATTACTGCTCTGACTACTGCTTATCACTACATCCTGATCTAGAACAGATTCCAGCTCAGGTAGAATATAGCAGCCCACCTCAGTGACGTGGGTTTATAGAAGCAGAATACTTCTGTACTCTGATGCTTACATTGAACACACTGATCTACATTTTAAAATATACCAATTAGTCAGCACCAACTATTGACTACAAGTCTGTTCATGCTTTGCCACAGTAGCTGTGCTTCTCTCATGCATTGGAATTCACAAAGTTCTAAGGCCAAGTGCATGAAAGCTAGAAGTAAGTGCATTTAGTTATATAATGAGATACTGGAGGAGATTAGATTAATCCAAAGATAGACGAATTTTAGTGCACGCTGTGAAACCACACTCCTTGTTAGAGGAAAAAATAGTTTTAATTTCCTCTGTTGCATACAATATAATTTGTTTATTTAAATCTGAATCCAACTGTAGTAAGGTCACTGATGTAGTAGGTCAGGATTTACTGTTGTGATGTCCTGATAGGTCTGCTGCTCCATCAATGACGATAACTAAAAGGCTGCATGGGTGTGTGTGCTCAGTGATGTGTGGCGTGTTGACTTGCACAATTAGTCAACCCAGCAGACTGAGAGAAGCCCTAAAGATTACAAATTAGATAAGGATCGAAGGCGCCCAGCCATGTTTATAGTTAAGCGAAGTACAGTAATTGTTGTCAGTAGACTCTATCGAACCACCACACATATGTACCTCATCACAATGGACCAGTTCAATCAGTGGCAGATCCCACTGCCCTCTAGGCTGGACAAAGACTGTCCTTCCAAGACACCACTTTATATGCAAGTACAAACAAGTTGCACATCACTCCTGGCGTGTCAAGTCACCACCCTCTGATGTTGTTAGGTTACCACCCGCTGTCACTACTTAGATACCACTCATCACCCTGAACCTCGTGGTTCAATTAGAACATCTGCATCCATTATGCTGTCATTTTAGACCCTTTCCTGAACTTGGGTCTGTATCTGTGGGGAGTGTGGGTATCAAGGTCTTTTTTAATGAGATGGTGTTACCATCCTTTTGGAATGTGCTATCAACTTATGATAAGTACCAATTACTGTTCTATACCTGAGCCTATTACCAATTAGTGTTTTGCACTCTCAGCCATGTTCGTGCTAAGTTCTGTGAGCAGGGGTTTGCCTCTTGCTCACAGCTTAGCTTTGCTTTGTATGAGACAAGTGTTGTCCATTGTTAGCTCAGCCTCAGGCCTCAAATCAGGCCTGTGCTACATGGGCTTTTGTTTCAGGCCCTCTTCTTACCATACCAACAATCTTTGGGCAGCTCCTATTGAAGTGATTACTTCAGAGAAAGAAGGCTGGGCTTTTTTTTTTTTTTTTTAAGGAAGTTATATAAAAAGTTTTAAGCCTAACAAAAAATTTAATAGTGCTTATAATTGTGTCACCTTCCTTGTGTTGAGGAAGAGAAAATGAATAAGAAAAGCAAAACATATCAAAGTAAATACTTGATCACTCTGAGAAGAACAAAGACCAGTGGTCTGAAGTTTAAAGAATGAAGCTATTATTCTTAAAGTCTCAAAAACTCTGCGGGAATATCTCCTTTATTGACAATATGGTCTTCTTTTAGGTATACTTCTTCTGATAACAATAGAAAAAGAGTTTGGGAGTAAAGATAAAATATATTCTATTTATAAGTTTAGTTTTTAATTTTCAAAATTTACAGCAGAATTGTTTTTACCATTTTATTTCTGTAACCTTAAAAAAGCTCAGCATCATAACATTATCAACTTTCTGCATGCTGAGAGAATAGAGTCCTCCATCACTTTGTGTTCTGGCAGAACTGGGTAGTTGGGCATCCTTTGCCCCCCATATATCCTTTTCTTCTCAATGACCCTGTTGGCCAAAAATTGATCTAAACTAGTTTCTAAAGGTTATCTGCTAGTTTTGTGCATGCAAGCATGAAATCCATCAGCAATATTTCTGAAGTTCACACTGAAACAGGCTGCACATACGTTCTTGACTAATCAGTCACAATGTCTAAATTATTACTCCTTTACAGTGCTGAGTAAATCTCAGATTCTAAAGATTTGTTCCCCATAAAAGTTTGGAAGTCCAGAAGCTGACATAAATTACACAAGAGCTTTATGAAATGTTTACACTGTTTCATGACTTCTCCCTCATTTCACAAGATACTACAAGGAAGTTTTTTCTGTTTCCTTATTTTTCATCTACTATCAGCTGAAAGCAGAAAACCCCAGCAAACTAAATGTTGTAAACCATAATTGATTACCAAAATATTTTGGAACCTAGCCAAAGATTCAAGTGTGATTTAAACGGAGTGGACTATACTGTATCTGAAGCTGTTCACACATTTCTACTTCTTATTCAGTAAATAGGAGGGATGATATTCTTGCCCTATTGAAGTCAGTGGTAAACTTCCCATTGACTTGAATGGGGCCTGAAGTTCACCCTTGGTATTCTTTTTTATTCATGCACAAAGCTCCAAGTTAGAGTTGTGCAGAGGACAGAAATTCCATTTCATGAAAGATTTCCAGACTCCATAATTGTTTTTCGTTCAATTTAGAACAAAACCTGAACATATCAAAATTTTCCATAAAAAAATTCTCCCTCTCACAAAATTAATTTCAGGTCAATTAACACGTTTTCAACAACATTGCTTTGTTTTGATCATTATTTATTTTACAATATAATACAAAACTAGAAGATTTACTCAGCATTGTTGGGGTCCTTAACACAATTCATTTTTGTTTTTCTTCATTTAAATCATTGCTTTGAGTTGGGGCTGGGGATAAAGGATTCAGTATACAGGCTTCCACAGGGAGAGAGGACTACCCCAGCCCTGTCTCATCACAGCAGCTTGACGTGTGGTGAGAAGCACCTTTCTGTAGCCAGTGCAGCTCCGGGGCACAGTCAGGGGAGGGATGCATGTTCCCCAGCTGAGCAGGTCCAAGTTCATCTGGCCCCTGCACTCCTCAGTCAGAGTTAGGAATGCAGCAAACTGTGCACTTTTCCATCACTCCCTATGAAAAGAGAACAGCCAGTAATGTTCCTGTATGAATGGGGGAGGGGCTGCAGCCCCCCCCCCACCATCCCTAAAGAGCACCTGGGGGGAAGTCTCAGGGCTGGGGTAACTTTCATCTGTCTGGTGATTGTCTCTTTTCTGTATGGTTTTATGCATCCCAGTATGCATGGGAGGGAGCTTCATCACCCCTCACAACCAAATCCTTATCTTGATTTAAGTTATGATAAGAGGAAGCTGCATACCAAATTTGGTGATCCTAGCTCTTACCATTTAGAAGGAGTTCTTTTTATGTATCCCTCCCATACAAATCGGGGGGGGAACACCTCCCCCCCACCCCCACACACACACAGATAAGCAAGCCCTTACCTTGCTTTAAGTTATGATAAGAGGGAAATAAATTATGCTATTGATAGAATTTTCAGGCAAATTAAGCATCTCGGATCAAAGGTGTAGTTTTCTTATGAATATTCTAGGACTTGGCACATAGGAGAAAAAAAAAGATTTTCTACTCTAGCACTCATGTGGACAAGAGGCATTAAAACAGAAAGAGTAACCAAAGATAACAAATATAATTTATTGAAGCAGATAACTTGTAAACTTGCAAACAGGAAAACATGCTAATGCATAGTGAAAGCAAACTGAAGTCAGATTTTATGGTATTTCAAGGTCATTTTTGGTTAGGCCTCTGAAGACAGACATAAAACCTGATAAATTTGACTGCAATAATTTGATAAGTTGGAAACAAATGTAAAAGAGGTTAGCACCTGAAAGGAAATAGTGAGAAAGGAAAGTTAGAGCTCCTCAAAATTTTGAATGAATGGAAATTGAGTTTGACTTATTACAACATTACAAGGGGAACAAGAAAAGACAGGAGATTTTGAGGAAAGGAAATATTAGAGCCACATAACTTTTCCTTTTGATTTCAATAAGGTAATTACTTAAGTTCTTTTTTTCTCTTGTCTACTTTATTGAAATAATAAAAAAGACAAAACAGGGTACGTCTAAACAGCACTCTAAACTCGAAATAAGGTACGCAATCTGCGCTACACAAATTGCGTATCTTACTTAGATTGAATTTCTAAATAGGCTATTTTGAAATTTGGCACATCTACACAGCACCAAATTTTGAAATAATGTACTATTTTTAGTTATCCCTTAAACCTTGTCGAATGAGGTTTACCGGGATGCCAAAATAGTGTGCTCGTTATTTCGAAAAATATTTTGAAATAACAGGTAGCTTGTTAACACATGGGGTAGCTATTTTGGGATACCTATGATATCCTGAAATAGATGCGCAGTGTAGAGGTACCCATAGTGTCTACATTTTTGCCATGTTGGGATCTGAATATTGTCTCACATTTTTTCACTGAATTTGTCTTTCATTTTCCAGTTGTCAATGTATAGCTATAAGGTTACTTGAGGGCCTTCAATTACAACATAAAAATTGTCAGATGGGTTAGAACAATGGTCCATCTAGCCCACTATTCTGTCTTCTATCAGTGGACATTCCCAGTTCTTTTAATTCTGTATTCTGAGTTAGCACATTACAATTTGTATTAAAAATCAGAAGAGCTTTATTGAACATATCCAGCATAACTGGCAATTTGCGTGGGGTAAATTAGAGCTAGATAACAGCATGGAACAGAGAGCCAGGACTGGTGGCTGTAAACAAACTTTATGGGACACCCATGATAAGTGGATATCCAACTAACTAAAATTTTGCCAAACCACAGATGTTGCTGGATCAGAGAGTGTTGGACTAGACAGGTTCAACCTGTAGTTCAGGTCTTGTTCTTAACAACTCCTTGGGTTGCTGATCCTGGGTCATTCTTTCCTTTCTTGCTTATTTTCCACTAAGATCTGCTATTCAGCTAAACCAGTATATTCAGACAGTAAACCTCCCACCACGCAAGTCAATTAATTGTTACAGAACAGTTTCAAATTCCTCACATAGGCCTGCAATGAATGACTGTCTCAAGGGAGCAAGGAGGAGGCAAGAAAGGAATATTGATACAAGGGATGTCTCTGCAGCACAATGCCTCCTGGGATTATTCTAGTTTACACACAACCCTTTGCTCAGGGCTTTGTCCAAAGTCAAGATCTAGCCTGATGTATCCATGTCTGCCAGTCAAATGAATGTTCAGCCTGTTTCAGAGAACCTGTTTCAGAGAACATTTTGGACTTCTAACTGAATAGACCACCAATTCTGAAGCCATTGATGTGTGGCCGTGTCTATTCTGCTCACTCATCGAGAGGAAATATACTACAATCTCTGAATATAATAAAAATGTTTGGATTTAAGAAGCTTAATATTTTTCATTGTGCTTCTGCATGAGCTGACAGTTATTAAACCAACAATGTAGTGTTAACATCAGGAAAGAGATCTTGGCGTCATCATGGATAGCTCTGTGAAGATGTCCACGCAGTGTGCAGCGGCAGTCAAAAAAGCAAACAGGATGTTAGGAATAATTAAAAATGGGATAGAGAATAAGACGGAGAATATCTTATTGCCCTTATATAAATCTATGGTACCCCCACATCTGGAATACTGCGTACAGATGTGGTCTCCTCATCTCAAAAAAGATATACTGGCATCAGAAAAGGTTCAGAGAAGGGCAACTAAAATGATTAGGGGTTTGGAACGGGTCCCATATGAGGACAGATTAAAGAGACTGGGACTTTTCAGCTTGGAAAAGAGTAGACTGAGGGGGGATATGATAGAGGTATATAAAATCCTGAGTGGTGTGGAGAAAGTGAATAAGGAAAAGTTATTTACTTGTTCCCATAATATAAGAACTATTGGCCACCAAATGAAACTAATGGGCAGCAGGTTTAAAACAAATAAAAGGAAGTTCTTTTTCACACAGCGCATAGTCAATCGGTGGAACTCCTTGCCTTTGGAGGTTGTGAAAGCTAGGACTATAACAAGGTTTAAAAGAGAACTAGATAAATTCATGGAGGTTAAGTCCATTAATGGCTATTAGCCAGTATGGTAAGGAATGGTGTCCCTACCCTCTGTTTGTCAGAGGGTGGAGATGGATGGCAGGAGAGAGATCGCTTAATCATTACCTGTTCGATTCACTCCCTCTGGGACACCTGGCATTGGCCACTGTCGGCAGACAGGGTACTGGTCTGGATGGTCCTTTGGTCTGACCCAGTATGGCCATTCTTATGTTCTTATGTACATTAAATATATATTAAATGATTTTATACTAAACAAAGGAAAAATAATGCTTTCAGAAGTTTAAGAGATCTATAGGCCAATGGGGAGTGGGGAGGAGAGGGCAAAAGAGGCAACTGATTTGGGTCCCGATTATACAAAAGGGCCTGAGGTTCCCAGCCACTGATGCTGATACTGCAGCAGTGGCAGCTGCTGGAGCTCTGGGTCCTTTAAATTGTTGCTAAAGCCCTGTGCAGCCACTTGCCTCTTCCAGCCAGGGCCCTGCCCATTCTGGGGACATGGAGCCAGCCTCCCTGCTTGACCCATGGCTCAGCGAGTCTGTTGGCTGCTCTGGACTACCCAAAGTTCTGGCTGTGGCTCTCTGGAGTTATGTGGGCAAGGACAAGTGGTGCCATAGCTACTTGTGAGCTGAATGCTGCTTCAGGAGTGTAACTATGACTATTATTGATTCCTCAAACTGAAGGGTGTTTAGACCAGTTCTGTTCCTTCCCACCAGGCACTGGAAGGAGAAAAGAAAGAAATTGAAATACAGCCGCATTGATAACACTCATTCTCCATCTCCAATCCAATAAAGACTGAAAGGCTGTGTCTACATTGGCACCCTTTTTCGGAAAAGGGATGCTAATGAGACACAGCGCAATTGCAAATCGCGGGGGATTTAAATATCCCCAGCGGTATTTGCATTACATAACTGCCGCTTTTTCGGCTCGGGGCTTTGCCGGCAAAAGCGCCAGTCTAAACGAGGATCTTGCGGAAAATAAACCCTTTTCCGCAAGATCTCTTATGCCTACTTGAAAGTAGGAATAAGAGATCTTGCGGAAAGGGTTTATTTTCCGCAAGATCCCCGTCTAGACTGGCGCTTTTGCCGGCAAAGCCCGAGCCGAAAAAGCGGCAGTTATGTAAATACCGCGGGGATATTTAAATCCCCGATTTACATTGCGCTGTGTCTCATTAGCATCCCTTTTCGAAAAAGGGTGCCAATGTAGACACAGCCAAAGTGAACAAGAAACAGTGAGTGATGGATAAGGAAACTCAAGATAAACAACAGAAAATAAAAATGTAGTGAAGAAGGGAAGGAAATGAAAAAGTGCAGAAGAAACATATGCACAAGCTACTTTTTAAAAACAAATTATTGACTAGAAAACTGAACGCCAACTAAACACACATGTGATGTTAGAGTGTGATGTTAGTAAGGCCAAAAAGGAATTTGAAGAATAGCTAGCCAAAAATTCAAAATGTAATAGCAAAAAAATGTACATCTGAAGCAGGAAGCCTGCTAACAATCAGTGGGGCCACTGGACAATCAAAATGTTAAAGGAGCAATCAGGGACGATATGGTCCTTGCATGGGTCTTTATGGCTGAGGATGTTAGGGAGATTCCCAAACCTGAGCCATTCCTTTTAGGTGACATATCTGAGGAATTGTCCCAGAGTGAGGTGCCATTAGAGGAGGTTCTGAAACAAACTAATAAATTTAACAGTAAGAAGTCACCAGGACGAGATGACATTCACCCCAGGGTTGTGAAAGAACTCAAATGTGAAATTGTGAAATTACTAACTGTAGTTTGTAATCTATCCTTTAAATCAGCATCTGTACCAAATGACTGGAAATTAGCTAATGTGACACCAATTTTCAAAAAGGGCTCCAGAGGCTGTCCGAGCAATTATAGACTGGTAAGTCTAAACTCAGTCCTGGGCAAATTGATTAAAACCATAGTAAATAAGATAATTGTTAAACACATAGATGGACATAATTTGTTGGGGAAAAGTCAATATGGTTTCTGTAAAGGGAAATCATGCCTCACTAAATTATTAGAAGCTTCAGGGGGTAGCCAAGTTAGTCTGTACAGGATAAACTAAAAAAAAAAAAAACCCAAATGGTCTAGTAGCACTTTATAGACTAACAAAACATATTAATAAGTGATCTGGTGAATGGGGTATCATGAGCTTTCGTGGGCATAGCCCACTTCTTCAGATGACTGGAGTTTTCTACTAGAGTTTTCTAATGGGATCAAAAAGCATGTGGACAAGGGGCATCCAGTGGATATAATGTACTTAGCTTTCCAGAAAGCCTTTGACAAGGTCCCTCAGCTCTTAAGCAAAATAAGTTGTTATGGGATAGGAGGGAAGGTCCTGTTATGGATTGATAACTGGTTAAAACATAGAAAATAAAGGGTAGGAATAAATGGTCAGTTTTCAGAATGCAGAGAGGTAACTAGTGGTGTCCTGCAGGGGTCTGTACCAAGACCAATTCTATTCAAAATATTAATAAGTGATCTGGTGAATGGGGTAAATAGTGAAGTGGAAAAATTTGCAGATGATACTAAACTAATCAATATGATTAAGTTCAAAACAGACTGTGAAGAGCTTCAAAAGGATCTCATGAAACTAGGTTACCGGGCAACAAAATGGCAGATGAATTGTAATGTTGATAAATGCAAAGTAATACATACTGGAAAATATAATCTCAACTATATGTATAAAATGATGGGGACTAAATTTGCTATTACCACTAAGGAGAGAGATCTTGAAGTCATTGTGAATAGTTCTCTGAAAACATCCATTCAATGTGCAACAGCAGTCAAAAAAAGCAAACATAATGTTAGGAATAATTTTAAAAGGGATAGAGAATAGAATATTGCCTCTATATAAATCCATGGCTCATCCACGTTTTGAATACTGTGTGCAGATGTGGTCACCTTATCTAAAAAAGATATGTTGGCACTGGAAAAAGTTCAGAAAAGGGCAACAAAAATAATTAGGGGTTTGGAATGGCTGCCATATGAGGAAAAATTAATAAAACGCTAACTTCTCAGATTAGAAAAGGAGACTCAGGGAGGGATATGATAGAGGTCTATAAAATCATGACTGGTATTGGAGAAAGTGAATATTAAAAGTTATTTACTTTTTCCCATAACACAAGCATTAGGGGTTACCAAATGAAATTAATAGGTAGCAATTTTAAAACAAACAAAATGAAGTATTTCTTCCCACAGCACACAGTCAACTTGTGGAACTCCTTGCAAGAGGATGCTGTGAAGACCAGGACTTTACCAGGTTCAAAAAAGAACTAGATAAATTCATGGAGGATAGGTCCATCAATAGCTATCGGCCAGGATTGGTCCCTAGTCTCTGTTTGTCAGAAGCTGGGAATGGATAACAGGAGAGGGATCACCTGACGATTATCTGTTCCGTTCATTCCCTCCGAGGCACCTGGCATTGGCCACTGTAGGAAAACAGGATACTGGGCTAGATGGACCTTTGGTTGGACCCAGTATGGTCATTCTTATTGTAGATGTGTGCACTAAGTTAAAATGTATTTATTAAATAGGTGACTGATTTCTCTGACTCCAGAGGAGTTAATTATTGCCTTTCATCACCCACTACTAAATTCTCCCTAAGAAAACTCTTCCTGTGACTTCCCTTATGCCTTGTAAAATGAGGGTTACAGGAGTTGGAGTAAGAAGTCTCCAGCTCTCCATTATTTTGAAATAATGGCTTGCAGTATAGACAAGTTCTTTGTTATTTTGGAATAATGTCAGTTATTCCAAAATAATGCTGCTGTGTAGACACAGCCAGAGTGAGGGAAAAACACTCCTATCACAGCCCTGAACCAAGGGCTAGATGTTCCTCTTGCAATGTATTGTTCTGAAGGCTTGTCAGAAGATATTGTCCAAGCCATGTTTTATATGCTATTTCAGCACTATAAACAGACTACCCTGATTTTCACTGTTCACATATGTATCAGCAAATTGTATCAATGAATTGTATGGCAGGAAATGAACAAGACCTTTTTTGATTAATTAATAAACATTTTAATGGGGGGGAGTTAAGGACTGCAAACACTGGATAAAAATTGCCAGAGGTCTGTAGTTTTAAAAATATTTGAAAAATACTGCACTGCAGTCACAAGGTATCTTCTTGCAGAAACATGGAAAACCTGGGAGGGTTGATTCAGAGTTCTTTCTAATTTGGTTGTCAGAATATAGACAGAATCTTTCAAAAACACTGAAGCAGATATTAAGAGTTCTGCATAGATAGGATATTCAGTCTTGCTGGGAAAATGCTTGGAGGGAAAACACGTTGCTAATAACTCCCTGAACAGACTTCTGATCCATAGAGCCACATCTGCTTGATTTGCACCTTGCTGGCAGTTGTATGTCAAATGACTTAGATATTCAATACGAATGGGAGCTGGAGTTTCAGGGGTCTTGATTATAGAAACAACTACACTAAATAATGACAGAGTGCTGTGCAAATTCTCCTCAGGGGGCCTGATTCTCAGTTACACCAAGGCAACTTTAAACTAAAATGGTAGAGCAAAAGGGCTTTAAAATCAGTGTAAGTGTAATTTATTGCTCTGAATAAAATAGTCCAAACTGCATACTTATTAGTAACTCTCTCCTTGCATTATTTCAACCATTATTTTAATATACAAAGAGATTGTTGACTTGCTAATTTTTTAATATGTGCTATTTTCTGCATGTTTAACTCTTTATAATTAACATTAATAAAGTATCCAAAGGCTTATATTATTTTCCTCTCCTTTTTTACTGAATTGGCCTATAGATCTCTTAAACTTCTGAAAGCATTATTTTTCCTTTGTTTAGTATAAAATCACTTAATATACATTTAATCTAACCACTACATTATTGGTTTAATCACTATCAGCTCATGCAGAAGCACAATGAAAAATATTAAGCCTCTTAAATCCAAACATTTTTATTACATTCAGAGATGGTAGTATATTTTCCTCTCAATGAGTGAGCAGAATAGACACGGCCACACGTCAACGGCTTCAGAATTGGTGGTCTATTCAGTTAGAAGTCCAAAATGTTCTCTGAAACAGGTTCTCTGAAACAGGCTAAACATTCATTTGACTGGCAGACATGGATACATCAGGCTAGATCTTGACTTTGGACAAAGCCCTGAGCAAAGGGTTGTGTGTAAACTAGAATAATCCCAGGAGGCATTGTGCTGCAGAGACATCAATATTCCTTTCTTGCCTCCTCCTTGCTCCCTTGAGACAGTCATTCATTGCAGGCCTATGTGAGGAATTTGAAACTGTTCTGTAATAAACTGACTTGGGTGGTGGGAGGTTTACTGTCTGAATATACTGGTTTAGCTGAATAGCAGACCTTAGTGGAAAATAAGCAAGAAAGGAAAGAATGACCCAGGATCAGCAACCCCTTTAGCAAACACCGAGGAGTTGTTAAGAACAAGACCTGAACTAGAGGTTGAACCTGTCTAGTCCAACACTCTCTGGTCCAGCAACATCTGTGGTTTGGCAAAATTTTAGTTAGTTGGATATCCACTTATCATGGGTGTCCCATAAAGTTTGTTTACAGCCACCAGTCCTGGCTCTCTGTTCTGTGATTTTATCTAGCTCTAATTTACCCCTGAATGTCTTCTAAGAGCCCAAGGGAAAGATTGGGACTGGGCAGGAAGAGACAGGCCTGGGGAGGAGCAGGGGCAGGTAGAGCTGGGGCAGGATGGGGATGTGGGAAAGGAGTCAGGAGGGTATGGGATTTGTGGTGGAGTAGGCACTGAATATCCGCAGGCCTGGAGAAGCCAGCACCTGTGTTTTTCTCTAAAGGCTTTCTTCCTACTGAAAAATATGTTTTCAAAAAGCTGTCTGGTTACTATATACCACTATTCTTAGACCCCTGAAGGGAGGAACTGCAGGTCTCTGAATTCAGTCAGACCTGCAGAATAAGATCAGTTGATACACAAGTTTCTATAACCCAGATCCTGATCTAAGAGTGGGAGAATTGTGGAGTTCTGCTTCTTTATAGGTTCAGGCCTATGTCTGGAGGAAGTGCACTTACAGGCCAGAAAACAAAGTGAGGTACAGCTAGCCTTCTAACCATGTCATGCTGTACCAACAGGGAATTACTACTCTGCTCCTCATACTGAGGTTTGGAGGGAGAAGGGAAGCGTAGCCAAGATGCTGCCTAGTCACCATCCATCTGCTTCTGGAAAGAAGGAGGTAGGCATGTCACCCCACATTTTCCAGTGTGCCTGGATGCTAGTTTATATAGCCAACATATGGGGGAAGGAGGGAGTCTTACCTCCTCTTGCTCCCATATATGTGTGTGTGATACAAGTCAGAATCGACACCACAGAAGCTAGAATATGGAGTGGTTAATGGAGTTGTGGTTAGAGTACTTGTCTGGCCGCTGGATAGCTGGCTAACAGCTTGTGAAACTTTGGCTACTACCGGTGGATCATCCATGGCGCCGTTGATGTCAACCTGGGGAATCCTCTCAATCGCCTCGTCGTTGATAAATGACGGTCGGTTGAGGACATCTTCAAAATGTTCAGCCCATCTCTGCAGGATCTGAGCCTTCTCTGTAATCAGAGTTGAACCATCTGTACTAATAAGGGGGAAGCTCCCGAGAGAATGAGGTCCATGGAGAGTGTTAAGGGCTGCATAGAACCGTTTCAGGTCATTCCTGTCAGCATGCCCCTGAATTTCAGCTGCCTGGTCAGCTCCAGGGGCAGACGCTATACCTGCAGAGATCTATAAAGCCGGCGGTCACGTACTCACAGAGAAGCTCACTGAGCTGTTCCAGTCTTTTTGGGAGCAAGGATCCATTCCTCAGGAACTCAAGGATGCATCCATTGTACACCTCTATAAGAGGAAGGGCAATTGACAGGTATGTGACAATCATCGGGGAATTTCGCTGCTTTCCATCACAGGTAAAATCCTTGCAAGAGTGATGTTAAATCATTTGGTCACTCATCTGGAGCGTGGCCTTCTTCCGGAGTCACAATGTGGCTTTCGTAAGGGCCGCGGGACTATTGACATGATCTTGCAGCGCGCCAACTTCAGGACAAGTGTCAGGAGCAGAATCATGAACTTTATACAACCTTTGTTGACCTCACGAAAGCCTTCGACACTGTCAACAGACAAGGTCTGTGGAGGATCATGTCAAAGTTTGGCTGCCCCCCAAATTCATTCAGATGGTATGCCAGTTTCATGATGGCATGATGGCCAGAGTGCTAGACGGTGGAGAATCTTCTAAGGCATTCCCCGTCACCAATGGCGTCAAACAGGGCTGCGTACTCGCACCTACACTGTTCAGCATCATGTTTACTGCTATGCTGAATGATGCCTTCCAGGACAGCATTGCCGGAATCAGCCTTAAGTACAGAGTGGATGGGAATCTTTTCAACCTGAGGAGACTTCAGGCTATCACCAAAGTGAAAGAGACTGTTCTGAGAGACTTCTTGTTTGCCAATGATTGCGCCTTGTATGCTGGCTCTGAAGCAGAGATGCAAGTCAGTGTGGACAAGTTCTGCACAGCTTGTGACAACTTTGGACTCACCATCAACAGCAGAAAGACCGAAGTCATGTATCAGCCTGTGCCTTATGCACCGTACACAAAACCCACAATCACAGTCACAGGGCGGATGCTACAGGCAGTGGACCAGTTCACTTACCTTGGCAGTACTCTTTCCCATGCAGCTAACATTGACATAGAAGTCACATGCAGAATAGCGAAGGTAAGTTCTGCTTTTGGTAGACTGCGCCCCACTGTATGGGAACATCGAGGAATCAGCTAAGCAACAAAACTGAAGGTCTACAGAGCCGTGGTACTCACCACCATCCTGTATGCCTGTGAAACGTGGACTGTGTATCGGAGGCACGCAAGACAGCTTAATCACTTCCACATGACTTGTCTTCGCAGAATATTACGCATCGGATGGCAAGACAAAATACCAGACACTGAGGTTCTCTCTAGAGCAAGTTTACCGTCAGTCCACACTCTGCTGATGAGTGCACAGATTAGATGGGCAGGTCATGTCATTCGTATGCCGGACGAACGTATACCTAAGCAGCTCCTTTTTGGGGAACTCTCTACTGGTAAACGCTCGCGTGGTGGACAGAGGAAATGTTACAAAGACACAGTCAAGGTCTCCCTGAAGTCGTTCGGAATTGATACAACCACCTGGGAATCGCTGGCACACAACCGCCCTGCCTGGCGCAGTCTCATTCACAAGGGATGCCAAGTTCTCGAAACAAGGCGCATCTCTGAAGCACAACACAAGTGCGTGCTGCGCAAGTTCAAAGCTACCAGCGCAACGATTGCAATGCCTACACATGTCTGCCCGACATGTTCCAGGACATTTGGTGCCCGAATTGGCCTGATAAGTCATCTTCGGACACACTGTATCCAGTCTCAAAGCACTTAGTGGTGTTGAGGTCTTCATCGACCACGATGGATGAACAACACTTGTCTGGCAGTTATGGCCCAGGTTCAATCCCAGCTCAGCTGCAAGATTTTAGGCAAGACACTTAGGGTATGTCTACACTGCATTCCTCCTTCGAGAGAAGAATGCATATGCAGCCAAACGAAATTGTAAATGAAGTGGGGATTTGCTTCATTTACATAATGGCATCCAGGCACTTTTTTCGAAATACCCTATTTTGAAAGAACAAATGCAGTCTAAACAGGGTTATTTCGAGAGAGAAAAAAACCCTTCTTTCGAAATAACCCTTACTCCTTAAAAAAGGGTTTAAGGGTTATTTTGAAAGAAGGGTTTTTTTTTTAAATAACCCCATCTAGACTGCGTTTTTTCTTTCGAAATAGGGTATTTTGAAAAAACACCCAGATGCGATTATGCAAATGAAGCACTGGAAATTCAAATCCGCGCGCTTCATTTGCAATTTCACTCAGCTGCATTTGCATTCCTCTCTCAAAAGAGGAATGCAGTGTAGACATACCCTTATGGTGGCATCCATAAAGAGATTGAAGTGTTACAATGCTGAGCATAACAAAGACTAACTTCTAGGGTCCTAGAAAATCACATGCATGCTACTTTGATCCATAAGGCCTGAGTTAGGTATGTAGGTGTATTCATTGTTCAATGAATGGGGAAAGATAGGCATGTAAGAACACAATCCACAAATCGTAGGCAGTGGATGATGCCAATGACAGGGATGCATGCTAAGCTCTGCCCCTTTCACAGATATAGATGCCTAAATCCAAGCTTCAGGAAGGCTTCCAATTTTGTTGTCCAATCAATGTTTCCCAGAGGCAGGCATCTTAGGCACCTAATGCATTTCTTGTGTGAATGAGTTAGGCAGTGTTTCTGACCACACAGAACATCAAAGTAGAAGGAGGCAGTGATGGTGCCACCTTTGCAACTTTTAGCCCAATGACTAAAGCGCTGACCTCGGCTGTAGGAGATCCAGGGTAAAATCCACCTTCCCCCCCTTCTGCCTGCAGGGGGAGAAAGGGTTTGAACAGAAATATCTTCTCTCTCAGGTGGGTGCATTAAATACTGAGGGCATGTCTACACAGGAAGCCTGAAGTCAAATTAAGCCATGCAACTTCAGCTATGTCCATTGTGTCGCTGAAATTAAAATAGTTTAATTTGGCTTTTGGTGCTATCTACACAGCAGGAAATCGAAGGAAGGACACTCTTCAACTTCCTTACTCCCCGTGAAATGAGGGTTACCATGAGTCGGAGTAAGAAGTCCTCCAGCTCGACATTATTTCAAAATAAACGTTTGTAGCATAGAAGTGCACTGTGTTATTTTGGAATAACGTTAATTATTCTGAAATAACGCTGCTGTGTAGTTGAACCCTGAGTTATGGATATTGTGTTGTGGGGCTCCCTCACCCTCAGACTCTGCTTCTGAACTGCTCCACTGTGGATAAATAATGAAAGAGTGATTGGAGCAGGGTGACTGGACCCAGGATCTCTCTCTCTCTCTCTCTTTCTCTCTTTCTCTCTCTCTCTCGCTCTCTGGCCCAATGATTGATTTGTTATTAATGCAGAGTGGACGGATCATGGGACCACAGAGAGAGATGCTGCAATTACTGTAGATGAATAGATTGAGAAAGCTAATCCTGCCAACGCAAATTGATTGGATATTTTCTAGTATCCTGTTCTGTGTAGTGTTCTATTTATTAATTGGAAGGGATTCTGGTTATTAGTTAAGTGGCTCCATCAGAGGCAGAGCTACTTAAAGAGTGATTTGGCTCATTTATACAGTATTCTCCAAGAAATAAATGTAGTAGACAAGTCAGGAACTTGTTGCATAAAAAAGCCTCTGCCTGAGCTTACTTGATTTATATACACAGATTTTCTAAAGCTACACCAAACTGTAAGGTCTAAGGTTTTAAACTGCAACTTATTGTGATCTGTGTCAAACTTTGTAATCTGTGTAACTCTGCAGAAACTTACTGTAAACTGCAACTTTGTAATCTTTGTAACTCTCAGCCACCTTGTAACTTTCCCTAAGCTGCATTCTCCCCTGAGTGAATGGAGAAAGAGTGTGAGAGTGTGTTTGAAGAAGGCTTGGAACAATGGAGCACATTTCAATGAGTCATCACAGTATGGGCATGCTCCCTGCTGGATAAAGGGAAGTCTGGGCATGCTCCCTGATGATGAAGTGAATGAGTCACAGGAGCCATTCAGACACTGTATAAGGAGAGGGAGCACATGTGAGACTCTCTCTTTTTCCTTCCCCTGCTCCTGAGAAGTTCCTCTCTGATGTCTCTCCTCCTGACCAGCTTCCCCAACCATGATGAGCAGACAGACCCTCCAGGATCCACATGCCTTGGCTCCTTCTGTAACCCATATGTCTGTGTAAGTGTGTGAGTGCCTAAGGGCAGGAATGAAGGGGTGTGAATGAGTGAATGAATGGAGGGGTGTGTGCTTGCTTGATTGTTGAGAGAGAGAGAGAGTTCTATCTTCTTTAGTTTAAACCTTTGGGCTGCTTACTCCCCTTTAGTTTTACCTAGTGGAAATAAACCCATACTAGTGTAACCCTGGGTGGTCTCCATTGAGAATATTTTTGGGGTAACAGAACTAAAATGTGATAATTTTGTCCTGCTCACTCTCTCCTTAGAGATGTAATGTATCAACATGTTTTCCTCATCCACCTTTTCTGTGCCCAGGCTGACTGAGATCTACACCAAAGACAACTGACCAGCAACAATAATCTGAATAAAAACAACAAATAGTCTGGTAGCACTTTATAGACTAACAAAACATGTAGATGGTATCATGAGCTTTTGTGGGCACAGCTCACTTCTTCAGATGACCAGAGTTATGAGTAGGGGATTTGAAAACTTGAAATAAATAGGAGAAGGGAAGCCAGGGAAGGGGAGGGGTAGAGAAAGATGCTCTGTCTCCCACCCCCCTTTCTTTTTTACTGGAGAATGGGTGTTAGACCAAAGCAGATAAAAATCAAAGTCAGTAGGTAGATTGCTAAGGCAGGAAGGATACCATTCAGAAAGCTGTTAGCACCTCAGTGATAAAGTCCCCACCATCCCAAATCTCGATTAAGCCCAGTAGCATGTGAATTGAATTAGTGTATGTAATGTAATTCCAGGCTTTCCCTGTGTATTTGGCTTGAGGAGCTGGCCTGTGACAAGACCGCCACCTGCAGATCTGTTAGAGTATGGTTAGGCCAGCAGAAATGTTCTCCCACGGGTTTCTGAGTATTCCCTTTACGTATATCCAATTTGTGTCCATTGATTCTTTCCCCGCAGAGAACGTCCAGTTTGACCAGTATATATAGCAGAGGGGCACTGTTGGCATTTGATGGCATAGATCAAATTACTAGATAAGCAGTCAAATGATCTTTACTCCTTCGCTACTCATTTTTTGAGGAGTAACGTTAGTTCTAACCAAGGGGTTTGGTTCAAACTAACGCGTCCCCCGGCGCGCACTTCCTGGTTCGAATCAGCTGTGATTTGAACTAGAGCACCAGAGAGATCTTGCTAATGAAGCGTGGGATATTTAAATCCCCACTTCATCAGCAATTTCAAATGCCTGCATTTGCATCCCTAGTCCGAACTAGGGTGCAAGCGTAGACATACCCTAACAGACTAACCCAGCTACCCCCTGAATAATCTGAATGAGAGCTTTTTGCAGTTCCTGTCTGTTTGAGGTGTTCCAAATCCTCAGTATTCCTCTGGGATGCTAGCTAAGAATAAATCATTTTAAGGTTTAATTTTTCATGTCTCCAGTGCAAAATATTCTGAAACATCATCTCCCAGTCACTTCAGTGGGAGCAAAGGACACCCCACACCTTACATATTCTGGCCTACTGAGACAAGGGCCTGATCCAGATCAGTGTTCCCTCTAAATTGAGCAGCAGCACAAGTTAACAGGTGATTAATCAACCCCACCCAGTCAGAGGCTCAAGATTCCATACATGAAGCTGACTAACTAGGTGGGGCTGATTAATCACCAGTGAAGCTGTGCAGCTTAGAGGGAACACTGATCCAGATTCCACTGAAGTCACTGGACATTGGATCAGGCCCCAAGTTTTCAAATATGGTTTACTTAACAATGTCCAAATACGACAGCAAATCAATATCAGTTTGGACACGCAGAGAAGTAGCCTTTATCTGAAAATAGGGCTTTATGTGCACTTTTATATTTTCGAGGTTATATTTTTTTCCTATTAAGCAAATACCTGTACCACCAGACCAGCTGTGCTTAGACTAGAAAAGGCTACATTTTTCATTTAACATAAAATGTTAACTACATAACAAAAAGTGCTTGATTTTTTTATATGACCTTTCCTCTGCTAGAGGTCTATGGAAAATGAAGCGTTACCTGGCTTAATAGGTTTCAATCTTCTGCATTGCCTGCTTGAGTGATATTTTGGAGTCTATTAAAAGGGACTTGTGATTGCACAGCAGGAAGAACACAAAAGAAGAGCACTAAAGATTTCCTAACCTCTCTGTTTTCTAGATTACAATATGCAAAATGAGTTACTTGTTTTTGGTCTTGGTTATGCTGCTGTATTGATGTAGCATTTGCCACATTCTTGACATGGGAATTATGCAGATTGTGTGCGTTTCCAGTGAAACTGCAAAAATAAATAAACGAGTAAAAGAGATAAGACAGCACTAAGAAGCCAAACATAAAAGTTGCACTGATAACTATTCTACAGTTTTCAGCAAGCTAGATGCTTCTGCAAGGCCCTGAAAACTATGGAGAAGCGCAGTATCTTTATTTTCAAAGAGTCACTCCTTGTTATCCAGACAGCTAAGCTTAAAAATCCCTTATTATTTTGTCTTCTTAGCCTGGCATTTATATGCTTTTTATAAAAAAGAATAAAAGTCAATCAATAACTGCTTTAAAAAAATATTAGCATAGTTTAAGTTGAAATAGGATGCCAGTAGACATGAAATATAGCATGTGATTGGTGTTCATTTTAACTTAGTTGGAATGCGCATATACTTGTTTCATTACAATCATTATTGACATTTGATGATATAGGATATGATTTCTGGAATTTCTTCTTTATTATAACTGTACAGCTACTGGGAGAAGCAGTCCTTTTCTTTGTCAGTGTCTAGAAATGGAAAATTTGAGAATATCTAACTAATGAGAAAATAAATATTTCTGGAGTGACTTACATATTATCTGAATGTCAGTAAGATTCATAGATCTTTAAAGAGCATAATGCCAATCTTACAAAAATTGATTAAAATATATCTAATTTTTTTTGGTTAAATCCTGGTTTTCTAAGGCTCAGGTCCTCTTTCATTGCATATTGGATGTTCACATATGCTGAGTAAGAATGCCTTATTTCACAGTTCTATAATAAATATTGTGCAGAGTCAATATCCTGCCATGCATGCAGACCTATATATTCAGGGGAGGATGCAGAGACATTTCTATTTCCATGATCAGTTAAGCTCAGGTCTACACAAGGGTGTTATTTTAAAATAACACCCAGTGAAAGTTGAATTTATAAGTGGAGCGTCCACATTACCAAGCCCGTTATTTCGAAATAAAATGCCACTTATTTCAAAATCTGTACTCCTGCTTTTCTTGGGGAATAAATCTAATTTCAAAATAGTTATTTCAAAATAGGGTTAGTGTGGATGTGCTTGTTATTTCAAAATAGTAGTTATTTCAAAATAACTATTCCCCAGAGTAATTCAGGCTAATTACTCCCCAGTGCTTCCTGGGGCTGTAAAGGTTGTACATTCACATTGATGGAGCCTGCCTTGGACTAATTTTGAGGCTTCCCCATAGTGAAGACAAACTATTTCAATTTTGTAAAATCTGGAGTTATTAAGCCAAATTTAGTTGTTTTGAAATACTATCCTCGTGTAGACATGCCCTAATAAAGTCATCTAGCTAAGGGGTTGGAACAAATTAAAGTTATAGATATTCTCTTCTTGGAAGTAAGAAAAAAAATTAAGGTTCTTATTAAAACAGATTTGGTGGCCTAATATTATTTGATGGATATTATTCCTGCACGATAACACTAATAGTAAAAAATATGTTTTCACTTATTTGGTATTCTTCATCAGAAGATCTTTATGAACATTTATTTAGCCTCATCACAATATGAGGTCAGTAAAATGTTATACCATCCAATAAACTAAGAGGAAAAAGTATATTAATTTTCTTAGAAGCACAAAATGATGTAAATTCTTTTCCAGTGGCCTGTCTGGATTGAAGTATTCAGGATTTCTGTCTCAGTCCCCGCTTTTGCCCTTAAAATACATTCCATCCCATTTCTGGGAAATTCATTCTTGTTTTCTCCAACATATCCACTGGCTATTATTTGCATTGTATTAATCTGAACTTTTGTCAACAGAATATTGAGACTGATCTACACACAGTTTTTACACTAGTGCAATTAGTAGTGTCATTATTTTACCAATATAATTAAACCAGACAACCACTACTGTAGGCACACTTATACCAATATACACATCAGTATAGTTTATGACCAATTTTTATGTAATCCCAAGGCACAGAGTGCACTTACAAAGGAGAGTGAAAGCTGCTATGCAGCCTTAGCTGAGCGGGAGCTGGCTTTTAGCTCATGTGGTAGAGGCACATGGTTTTAACCCTTAAGGTTGCAGGTTCAGTTCCTCCTCCCATATACAAGATTAAATAATATCAGCATAAACACATTTATACTTGTTTAAGAGCCACGCTGCTCCCCCAGGAGGGGCTCTCTCCACTGTGTGCCCCGCTTGGTCTCCTGCCTTGGGCTCTGCTCCAACTTTTTCTGTGGGGAGAAGAGGAGCAGCATACGTGCGCTTCCCCATACACCGGATAAGGCACGGAGCCTCGGGGCTTTCCCCAGCCTTGCAGAAAGCCGGCACTGGCTCCAATCTTGCGGGGGGCACCATATTGGATCACCCGCATGGGCTCCCTATTGCAGGTGGGGGAAGCAAGAGGGAGCCCGTTCTTTGCACGTGCCACTGCAAATCATCTTGCGTCCCACTTATGGCATGCATGCCGTATGTTGCTTAATCCTTGGCATACCCAGTAAGAAGTTGTTCCAATTTAATTTTACTGGTATATTTAAAACAGCACAACTTTTGTGTGTAGGCAAGCCTGTCATTATTAAAGGAAAAGTTACAAAAACACAAACACTGAAAAACTCTGAAAAAGATGCTAAATTCTAACATGATAAGAAACACTTGTAAATAATTTTTGCTACTCTGCAGTAGGTACTATTCCTTATTTAGAATTCAGTGCTAATAGTGATAATTAAAATCAAGCTGTGTTTTTGTTTTTGTTTTCATGTTCTCCCAAAAGGCAATAACAATGCAGAAGATCACAGAAGAATGAAAGCCTAGTCTCAATGCATGCTTTTTAGATATGTGAGAGAAACAGTATTTCTAGCAGCAGTCAGTTAAGGTACAACAAATTCTGTCCAAGTAGAAAAAGAACAAAACAATTGAGACAAACAGCAAGATATTTATAAACAGAAATAAAAGCAATGTAGGCAAATATTCAATAATATATCTGTTACTAACACTTGAAAAAACAAAGTGAAAAAAGACTGGAATCATAATCTAGCTCCTGGAGATATATTAATATTGGAAACAGGCTTGTCTAAAATGGACTACTCTGATGACTATAGACTCAAGAAAGAAAAGAAAAATAAGATTTACAACATTGGGCCTCAAAAATATTATTCTTTATTGAGTTTTTAATATTTATATAAACAATGGTAATCCAAAACATTTGTTCAATGTAATGCATTAGAATGTATTTGATTAATATTTCTGCCATTTGCTTCATTTGTATACCAGGAAGGAGGAAGAATTTTGAAATAAGCTTATTCCCCAAGGAAAGCAGGAGTTATTATTTCAAAATAACCAGCCCCTTAATTTGAAATAACGGGCTTGGTAGTGTGGACGCTCTGCTTGTTATTCTGTTATAAGGGGAGTTATTTCAAAATAACTCACTAGTGCAGGTATTCAATAAGTAAGCCCAGCAAAATACTATTCCTGTTGGTATGGGTCAGATTCCACAACTCTAATTCATGTTGCAGAGTAATTAGTCCTGTTGACTTCATGCTTGAATATGTAAGTATACAATGTAAGATTTATAGGACCTGGGCTTGCATGATTTTTTACATGCTCATAAATTGATCAAGTACAAATCAGTTTTCTTTAGAACAAGGCCACTCTCTACTCCTCACTCAGGATGATATGGACTCCAAAATTCATTTTACAGACTTCAATTTTTTATCCACATTCTTTTATTCTTTGTTTTTAAAAGGTGAAAATCTTGCCCAAACCCTTTGCGTAGAAAACAAACATGGAAAATGTCAGTCCAAAACAAGCATTATTTATGTCAAACAAGACTGATTTAATTTTGTTTGGGTGCCTTAGGAAGGGGAACCCACTACTCCCAACCCACTTTCTGTCACCCTACAGGCGAACCTCAGGTAAATGGTGTAACGTTGCACCCTATATTCTTTATGGAAATATGCTTATGCATATGAATATGATAGAACTTGAATATACTTAATGCAAAATACTTCATTAGAAAAGTTATAATCTTCTGAATGTGTATATTCTATTTGTGGGCATGTATCATTCCTGTATTTAAAGTTAGAAATATGAAGTATAAACCTATTTTATTAATCTAGCCATACTAAGTTAGGGCCATTAGTTGTACTCAAGGAACTTAATGGCCCTGTACAATGATCTATGACTAGTCTTGTTTTTCCTGTACTCCTGGACTATGGATGGTCCTGCTGAGGCATGTGGCCAGATCATCTGATGCTGCAATCCATTTTGGATGCTGTACTTTTCCACTTGAAGTGCAAAAGCTTTAAACTGAACACAAAGGATTTTGGTGAAAGAGAGAAAAAGGTGGGAAACCAAACAATAGGAGCTGTGGTCAGGACATCCCCACTCATCACCTAAAATGACTGCTGGAAACAACTAAAACCTACTGGGAACATTTATGACTGATTGGAGGGTGGGGAGGATCAAGACTAAATTGGCAGTCTTCCAAGCTTGAGAGAAAAGATTATTAGAACTTCTGTTATGGGAAGAAATTGCATGTAACAAGGTTCTTAGAGTATAAAATGTAGATGGAGTGTTTTGTTTTATTTTGTTTAGTAACTTACTTCGATCTGCCTGCTATCACTTGCAGCCACTTAAATCCTACTTTTTATACTTGACTATCACTTTTGTTATTAATAAACCCAGTGTAAATAATTGTTATGGGTGGGGAGGGTTGACAACAAATGTGCATAACTCACTTTCATTGGGTGAACAATTTAGAAGATTGCTCTGTATAAAATTTTATAGAGAGTAAGATGGATTTTTCTGGGGTGCAAGAGTCCATTGGGGCTGTGCACCTGTGTGCTGTGGCAAGTCTCTTTGATGAATCTTCCCAGAGCTGAGCTGCTCTCAGCATCTGTGTTGCTGTGCTGTGGGCTGTGACCCCAACTCTGTGCGAAAAACTCGAGGAGATCAGAGACTCTGGCTCAATAGGACAGGATGGTGGAGCACTCCAGAGGATAAGTAGGAGAGCTCAGTGGTATTTTCAGCCCATCAAATGACAATACCAAAGGCAATCTCTGTGACTGAATCTATCACAAAGGCTTTCTCCTCAACTGCTCTCCGATCTCCATGCAACTTGGGCAGGATGCCCTTAACCCTCTCCTGCCCTTCTCATCATCTGTACCAGATTGGAAAAGTCTGTGTTTTCTTTCAATTATTGAGGAAATCTTTAAGAACCAGTTTGGTAGTTTTAAAAGATAATATGTCAGTTATGGTGTAGCATGTGTAACCCCCGCACCTGCTGGGAAGTAGTGTTCTGTCCCCTCTATTGCTAGCAAGACCATTTGGAGAGAGAGCAATTAATGAATGCACTTAGCTAAAAGTCATGTGCCTTTTAGGTCATGCAGTAGAGGCTCATACACTAAGGTCCCAGGTTCAATCTGTCAGTGTTATGCATTTCTGGCCATTTGTCAAGGAACTTTGTATAATATAGTGGCAGATTTGAAAGCTGAGAGGAATGACTGGAAACAGTTGTATCTTTAGCTAATCTGGTCAATGTCACTCCTACTATAATAAATGCATCTCTTGTAGTCTTGCTTTGCATTAGCAAACGGAGTCGCTACTAGGAAGTCTCTCTCTCTCTCTCCCTAATATAATGATTGCCTGAGTAGCTTTTTGTCCTTCATGGATGGAAAGTGAAACTGTGTTGGATAAACAGCTATTTGTGGTACTGCTTCTACTAAAAAAAAGCACCTGCCATTTGTCGGCCACAGGTTGGATCTATGCCACTTTTCATGATACTTCATGTAATCACTGTATGTTCCTATTCATGACTGGGTGAAGACTCCAGACTTCTGTTAATGAAGTATTTTGATAGCATAGCCAAAAATTTAGCAATGTTAAGTGCTACAAAGATTCCTAATGTGAAAGAGATTTCAACTATAAAATGGAGCAATATGCCAAAATGGAATCCTACAAACTAGATGGAACATTTTATTCTATGACTGCAATATGTGTAACCTATCTTTGAGCATTACTGAGGATATATAGATTTCTTATGTCTCTTGTGGGTGACTGTGGAACTGCAAGTATTTTTTGCTAATTTTCATATTTTTGCATAATGGTGATACGATGAAAATAACAGCTATAGAGGCTCACATAATTTCAAGTTACAGTAGTGATTACACTGGTCTACAATTTTTTAGAAGTCGACTGCTTCAGAGATAAAATGTGCTATTTATTATGTATTTTGATGTGCTGAATTCAAATATGACAATTAAAACAACTGATTGGCTACTGTTTCCAAGATATTTAAGTTTTTACATTTTACGTCTATGTATATTGTGTAGATAGTAGAGTTTTAATCATAAATTGTAAACCTAGGTCTTTTCATGTGTTTATGGTTGCTTTACATGATAATATTTCACCTGTCCTGTTTATGTAACACTTTAAAAATCAGCAAAAGGGTTATATAAATAAAATGTATTATGAAACAAAAGGCAAAAAACTATTATGTACATAGTTTAGTCCTATTCAGTGTCTTCTCGGCGCTTCTTGGCTTGTCTCTTGTATTCATTAAATGGAGCATCTCTTGTCACTGTCCAGCAATAGTCTGCAAGCATTGATGGGCTCCATTTGCCCTGATAGCGTTTCTCCATTGTTGCAATGTCCTGGTGAAATCGCTCGCCGTGCTCGTCGCTCACTGCTCCAGTTTGGTGGAAAAAAATCTAGATGAGAGTGCAAAAAATGTATCTTTAGTGACATGTTGCAACCAAGGCTTTGTATGCCTTGAGGAGGTTTTCCACCAACAACCTGTAGTTGTCTGCCTTGTTGTTTCGAGAAAATGTATTGCCACTAACTGGAAGGCTTTCCATGCCGTCTTTTCCTTGCCACGCAGTGCAGTCAAATGCATCATCTCGAAGAAGTTCACGAATCTGAGGACCAACAAAGACACCTTCCTTTATCTTAGCTTCACTTAACCTTGGAAATTTTCCACGGAGGTACTTGAAAGCTGCTTGTGTTTTGTCCATGGCCTTGACAAAGTTCTTCATCAGACCCAGCTTGATGTGTAAGGGTGGTAACAAAATCTTCCTTGATTCAACAAGTGGTGGATGCTGAACACTTTTCCTCCCAGGCTCCAATGACTGTCAGGCCAATCTATCTTGATGTAGTGGGAATCTCTTGCACGACTATCCCATTCGCAGAGAAAACAGCAGTACTTTGTGTATCCAGTCTGCAGACCAAGCAAGAGAGCAACAACCTTCAAATCGCCACAAAGCTGCCACTGATGTTGGTCATAGTTTATGCACCTCAAAAGTTGTTTCATGTTGTCATAGGTTTCCTTCATATGGACTGCATGACCAACTGGAATTGATGGCAAAACATTGCCATTATGCAGCAAAACAGCTTTAAGACTCGTCTTCGATGAATCAATGAACAGTCTCCACTCATCTGGATCGTGAGCGATGTTGAGGCTGCCATCACACCATCGATGTTGTTGCAGGCTACAAGATCACCTTCCATGAAGAAGAATGGGACAAGATCCTTTTGATCACGGAACATGGAAACCCTAACATCACCTGCCAGGAGATTCCACTGCTGTAGTCTGGAGCCCAACAGCTCTGCCTTACTCTTGGGTAGTTCCAAATCCTGACAAGGTCATTCAGTTCACCTTGTGTTATGAGGTGTGGTTCAGAGGAGGAGGATGGGAGAAAATGTGGGTCCTGTGACATTGATGGTTCAGGACCAGAAGTTTCATCCTCTTCCTCTTCCTCGTCTGACTCAAGTGAGAATGATTCTGGTGCATCAGGAACCGGCAGTCCTTCTCCGTGGGGTACTGGGCATATAGCTGATGGAATGTTTGGATAATGCACAGTCCACTTTTTCTTCTTTGACACACCTTTCCCAACTGGAGGCACCATGCAGAAGTAACAATTGCTGGTATGATCTGTTGGCTCTCTCCAAATCATTGGCACTGCAAAGGCATAGATTTCCTTTTCCTGTTCAACCACTGGCGAAGATTTGTTGCACAAGTGTTGCAGCATATGTGTGGGACCCACCTCTTGTCCTGATCTCCAATTTTGCAGCCAAAATAAAGGTGATAGGCTTTCTTAACCATAGTGGTTATACTGCGCTTTTGTGATGCAAAAGTCACTTCACCACAAACATAGCAGAAGTTATCTGCACTGTTCACACAAGTACGAGGCATCTCTGCTCACTTTGGCTAAACAGAAATGTGTCCTTTGCAAAATCAAACACTGACAAATAAGAGAGCACGACACTGTATGATTTCTAGAGCTGATATAGGGCAATTTGTTCAGCAGAGTGATGTAAGCTTCATTATGATTGCATCATCCATGACTTCTAGGAATAACATGATGCAATTCATATCATGTATGACGCAATACCAGCTTCAGATTGCATCATTCATTGTTTTGCCTAAAAAGCAAGTCCTATCCAAACCCAGTCATAGATTTATTCATAGATCCAGTCAAAGATGTATTTTAGCCATTTCTGGTTTAAATTGAGATCCCTTCCCTTTATAACTCACTTATCCTCCGCCATTCCCAAGTCAAGGGTCGTATATACTCAAGATAGCATATCTTGAAAACTAGAGCCAATCAACAATTTTAAGCATCATTTTCGTTCTCAGTGACCCAGAATTAGTAAAGTTTGACTACATTTATTTCAGAAGCATTTTGGCTGTAGAGCAGTGTTATTATTATTGTTGCCAGGGTTTTTTTGTAACATTTTATGTGATTCCATTAGGCCATTATATAACAACATAAACCTCATCAGAATCACTTTATGTTAAAGTTAATAACATTTATCTGTTCATATGCTATTCCATATGTAGTAATATGCATTTGTCTGAACTTTGTTTATAACTGTAAAGAAAAGAAACTTTCTTGAAAATACTTTCAGAATCTCCCAACACAGGACTTGTAATAATCACATGTGGTCAGATTCACTGGTATATCCTATAAAACAGCTTAACAAAATATTAAACCCTGGTTTATCTGATGACTAAATTAGCCTCTGCTTTCATCTCTTTTAATGTCTTTCTTGAGTGATAGTGACCTTGAGGCCTGACATGGTGCATATGTTTGTTGCAGCTATAAACACTGCCCCAAGGGAAGGTCATCTTGTAGTACTCAACAAAAAAGGATGGCAAGCCCCTCTCAGCCCCCCTCTCTGGGGGGGGAGGGGGGTGTCATGGGATCAATTATAGGAGGACAGCCCTTGCTATAGAAGCAAGTGAGGACAGTGTGCAAAATTGGGAAGATTTAGGGCTATTCCAAATATTTTGCTGTTTTCAGCAGAATCTATTTTTTTAAAACAAATATGTACCTAATTTTCTAGCTGAAATGAGCCTTTAAATTATGAACTGGCATTGATGTCTTTTTTTGATCCTGGAGAGGCTGAATCTACATACCAAGAAAGGAGTGAAATTTCCCTCATTCATCTTAATGGGCTGTTAATTTTAAAGCCTAATTATGATCACAAATGTCAACATTGACAGCTTTTTCACTGCTGAGCATTGTACTGGATGCATGCAGATAACTTTCTTATTCAGTGAGGTTGGGTATACACCATCCGTCCTAACATGACATTCCCTTGAAAGGCTGTGCTAGAGGAATAAGGGCTCATCAAGTCTGTAACCTCTTTATATGATCCATTAACAACATGGTTAAGTGCCATCAACACTACATATTTTAAGCATTATGTAACTGGAAAAAGGGTAACTGGGGGACCTCATTTTGTTTAGTTTAATATCAATGGCTTTTTATCAGCAAGTTTGAATATGCATCTGGGCATTCATTCTTTTGATTTAATTAAGATGACAGCTACTAACTTTGACATGAAAGGTTTGTCTTTACAGTGTCATCTGAAAATTGGGAAGTAATGATGGAAATCCCATTTCAGCAGACATTTAAAACTAGACTGAACAGAACTCTGCAGAATGAGCTACAGAGAAAAATCATGTGCTAAGAAGGGAATGGACAAAATAAGCTAAAAAGGCTTTGTCTCCCTTGAAGTCTATGATAAAATTGTAACGCTCTCATGAGTAAACCAAGAGAGACAATATCTGCTACTGTGTATTAAATAGTGCAGTTCCTTGGAAACAAAACTGAAAGATTGAGGTCAAAGTGACTGAAATGATTAGATGATTAAGTTGGACTAAATTTAAATGCTGGAGGCCTTTTTAATTATTTTTCATGCTACATTAATGAAGGATTAAATGTTGGCACTGGTGCTTTCTTGTAAAGATTATAAGTTGGTTTCAATGAACCCATGCTAGACTTTTCTTTGTTGAGCTTGTACGGTATTTATGAAATAGGAAAGAGCGGAGCTAACAGGTTGCTCACATTTTTCAAAGCATCAGAACATTTTTGCAGAGGGATATGACATCATCACTGAGGAAGGCTGACATGGTTTGAATTAAGTCCTGAAAGTCAGAAAGAAACCCAAACTTGAAATGTCCAGGTGACAGCTTTGGAGACATAGGTCCAAATACTTCTCATGCTGTGTTGCCTGGAGCCAAGAAAAACTGGGACACAACAAAGGCACTTTTCATGCTATCTCTATTAATCCAAAGTAAGAACTGTTCAGACTCACAGGCCATCCAAAATACTGAAGATAGCATGTTAAAAACAGGCCATGTATTTGGCTAAATTCACCTATCCAGCAGCTGAAACAAAATTCTTCTATGCTTATCAGTATTTGTTTTGTACTTTTTATAGCCTCAATTGATTTGTTAAATTTATTGGATTCATAAAACTGAAGGCAAATCTATGTTAAAGTATGAGACACATTAAAAATGGGGTAACATCTGAAATGTATTAAAAAGTGCAGGATAAGTCCAAATATAACAGCTGTGACTGATCACAGCTGATGCTTTTGCAGTAGAACTTTGAACAGCTCCAATAACTGGGAATGACCCCACTGTGGTTGTATTTAAGAAAACAAACAAACAGCTCTCCTCTATGCCCTAAATTACTATAATGGCAGGGGCAGAGGGTTGCTAAGATTTGGCAGAGAGAAGGAGTTATATGGAAACAGGAATACACCAAAATATTCAGACTCTGTTCCAATGGCAATATTTCCCTAAATTAATAGCTTTCCAAATGAAAACGAACTCTTTGTTCAAGTACCACAGCAGACAGCTGATTGAAAATGTGAATGTTTAAAGTACTGTCTGGTTGAGGTTTGACCGCCTTGCTTAGCCAAGCACTGATTACTTTTTCACCCTTTTCCTTTCACTTAATATTTCTTTCACATGCATTATGGCTCTGATTTAAGGATGCTGAAAAAGTAGGTTGTGTGTATATGTGTGCATTAGCTTTTGAGAAGTTTTAAATGCTACCACTAAATTGAATAAATTAAATATATGTTTCAGGCACACTCAACTATTGCAATGTATATTTAAAATTTACTTGAACATATTATGTTTTATGTAGTATAATTTTAACCTTCAGGTGTACTGACTCAACTACATTTTCATAATAGATCAGCCAAGTATGGACCTAGTATGTAAACCAAAGCTTATGTTTGCACATTTTCCAAACTTAACCCTTTTCTAATTTCCATAGAAGTATTCACATAAGGTGCATTATCAACAGGAAGTACAAATATGATATTGATATATAAATAGAAGGAAAGGAATATTTAAACTTCTTTTTTTGATAATGTGAAAAATTACAGGATACTAAACACATCCATGTTTGTAATGTAAAATGACATTTTAGTATACTTTATCAAAACTTTGGTTTCTATAAATCACTGTTGTATTTCTCTTTACATATTTTATTACTCTAACTCTAGATATATCTTTTTACTTACCTCTTTCCTACTCAATTTAATTAGTTGTTGCAATATTTATGGTACAGTGTTATCAATCCAATACTGGTAATTGCATAATCTATAAAATAACATGACATCTTTTCAGAGTAGTACAATTAATTGAGGTAAAATGAATGTATTTGTGTGTGGGTGATCTTGAATTCACTGTCTATTGGTATTCCCCTCTTTGTTTCTCTACTCCAGCTGCATTTTTTTTTCAAATAAACTCATTTGTTTTTCCTTATGGAAATCAGTCCTTCTGAAAGATAATAATACATAATACTGAAGAGAAATTTAGTTCTCTTTTGAGTGATATGATTCATATAAATGATGCATTGCTTATTGAAATATCACAGAGGATGATCTGAAACAAAAATATATATAAGTAAATAGGTGGCTTACTTATGTATATATCTCAACAAACTTTTCCTCTAAGGTAAAATTTCACAATTACTTTTTAAATTGTATAAACACATTGTTACTGATGACACTTCCCTGCTGGAGGATTATTTTGCATGTGCATGCATGCACACACCTCTCTCTCTCTCTCTCTCTCTCTCTCGCCATCCCTCCCCAGTATGGATGATGATGGTGATGGTGATGATGATTTATTCATTGCACTTAATAAGGAAGATCCTCCACTGATGTAAGTCTGCACAATTCCATTGGAGTCAGTAGAACTATGAAAATTTGCACCCTCTGAGACTGTCACATAAATAATAAAGTAAATGCATGAAATAACTTATTGTAAAATGTAGTCAAGCTTGTATTTAATTTAAGTTGTTTTGCACATTTTAATGATGGCTAGATCTATGTCATCTTTTTGAATAATCTTGTTCTTTTCTGTGTGAATGTATTTAGCATTCGACATGGCTATTAATGTCCTAATCAATGTTCCTTTATATCATATTAACACATATGAGCAAGCAATTATTTAAATCCATACCTTTTCCATACCATTCAGTAAATTATTGGTGAATGTTTTTTCTTCCTATTACTACAAAGGTTAAAAAGAAATATGCCGAGGCAGTTATTTCCTGGAGACCCAATTAGAAGACTGCCTTATTCCTGCTTGAAACTGAATTAGCAGTTTTGATAAGAAAGCAAACACCCTTCACACTAGGTGTTCGTCTGAGTGTGATCTGCCAACTGTTTTGGTTCTTTTTCCAATCTAAGAAGTAAAGTACTGCAAATCCAATTGCCTTTGCTGACAGCTTTCAGTTGTGTTCAGGATTTTAATATGGGTCTGAATATTACTTTGTATACAGGTCATGAGTCCATTATTTGCAATCCACCTTTTTTGTCTCCTTGGATTTGTGGCTGGGGGCAGGAGAGAAAGGGGGAGGAGAGGAGAATGCAGTGTGATGAAGTTGAGAGAGCAAAAGGACTTAAATCAAGCCTCCTGGTTTTTATTACTTTGTATTGGCTGCGGTACTTTGTAGCCTTAGGTGAATCACAGAAACGTTCTGTGCCAACGGGTATAGCTACAGCACAAGCAAATACACACTACTGGCCCTTGTCAGCTGACAGCCTACTTTACATATAATTGTGGTAAGACACTGGTTACCACTTCAATGGCCCAATGGTTTGATTCCCTAGGGCAATTCTTATGTTCCTGTGCTTCTGTCCCAATTGAGGTAGAGAAGAACCTTTCACAAGACAGATCTCCTCAGCATATACAACCAAAGAGCCCCACTTTGAGACACTAAGAGGCACCTATATCATTTATGCATCAGTCCCTCTATAGTATGGCTCAAATTTCTGAGCTATACTACTGCGCCTTTGCACAAAACGGCCCAAAGCTTGTCAAAATCATAATGTTGTTATATAAAATATGAGTGAGAAAATAATTCAGAGACTATTATAAAGCAATGGTAACCCATCCTGACCTGGAATATTGTGTTACATTCTGGTTTTGATAGCGTACATCTACATTGAAACACTATTTCAAAATAACTAGCACTACTCCAAAATAACTTAGTCTGCATCTACACAGCAGGCAGTTACTTTGAAATAGTGTCAAAATACTGTGAAGCTGGAGGACTTCTTACTCTGACTCCTGTAACCCTCATTGTACCAGTGTGAGGGAAGCTACTGCGGGTGAGTTCATAGCCATCTGGCCATGAACTAAAAGTTCATGCAGACAAGTTCTTGGAAAGACTTTCATCTGTAGTAAAACTGAAATGTATGGGGTTAATTTTCTAGAGAGGAAACTAAAAAAATAGATATAAAATGATATATGATAAAGAAAAGGTAAGCCAGTCACTCCTGCTCCTATTTTTCTCTGCATACAAGAGCAAAGGAACATTCAATGAAAATTAAAGGCAAGACATTTAAAAAGGATTAAATAAATTATGTTTCCCACAGGATGTAACTCATCTGTGGAACTCATTCAACAAGGTATTGTGGAAGCCAAGACTTTAAGAGAATTCAGGGAAGGGGAGTAAGAATATCTATAGTTATCTTTTCACCAGGGGAAGTTATCAGGGGATTTGGGTTGTTATGTGAAGGGAAAACTGAGAAGATACTGTACTGTAGTTGTACAAACCTGTACTTTTGACAAGTTACTTTTTTGTTGTCTCTATCTATGGATTTGTCTTTTGTAATAAATTATAACCCCCTGTATGTTGGAAAATCAATCCTCACTGGGGCCTTTAGGCAGTATTGAAACAAAAACAGCAAGGAATAAAACTGGATAATATAACGTATATTACTATTATATAGTAGCCCAGTGTCTGAGAGTCTGTAACGCCGAAATGCTGGCTGTTCCCTCTGGGGGGCGCTGTTGCCTGAAATACTGGCTGTTCCCTCTGGGCGGCCCGTGCTGCATGGGGAGTGTGGGGCCCAAACGGCCACTTGCGCCACTTGCTCCCCCGTGGTGGACTGGCTGAGTGGCACAGACGTCAGCCGAGTGCCACGGTGGGAGGCAAAGGGGGGTGGGGTGGTCACATGCGGCGTAACAGCAGCTCCAGGCCCCGCCCCCTGGCCATGAATGTCACCGCCCCACCCCCTTCACCTCTCGCTGTGGCGCTCGGCTGACTTCTGCGCCGCTCAGCCAGGCCGCCGTGTGGGAGCAAGCGGCGCAAGCGACTGTTTGGGCTCCGCACCCCCCCATGCAGCACGGGGAGTGTGGAGCCCAAACGGCCATTTGGGCTCTGCGGTCCCCCGAGTGAGAGGCAGAAGGTGGAGAAGTGAAAGAGAGAGACAGAGAGAGAGGCAGGAGGCGGAGGAGAGCTGAGGGGGAGGCAGTAGGAGGAGGAGGAGGAGAGAGAGAGAGAGAGAGAGACGGAGTGAGAGACCGACGTGGAGGAGAGACCTGAAAATCCCATCTTATGACGGGCTGATTGGCTAGTTACTATATAGTACTGTTAGCTCTCACCAGAGCCCTGCATGGCATGCTGCAAAACCCTAGACTCTGGAAGGTGGGTGTGGGAGGAGGGGCATGGTCCAAACAGCACTGAGGGCTGACAGCCTAAGTCCTGCCTCTTCTGCCTGAGCCCCCTTCCCTTCTGGGAGTGCAGAGCTGCCCCGCCTGCTTTGCCCAGAGTCCTGGAAAGTCTGTTGGCTTGCTAGTGGGCAGGTTTGGACATAACTTGGAACTATGGGAGTCTCTCCAGCTTTCTCTGAAGCATTGTTGGTGAGAACTTACTGCCCTAGGTAGATAGCGGGCTATGAAAGATGGAATTTCACAAACCATCCCTGAAATGCATCTGTCCCTAGGTAGAACAAAAAAGCTTTCTAAAAACATGCATCACACACTAAAACAGGAGGTGAGGAAGAATGCTGTGATGCCTCTGAAACCACAGGAGTATGTCACTTGGCTGTTTATTTGTCTTTAGCTCAAGTGTAAACTGGTAGAATGTAATTACTCATGCTGGATTTAGTCCAGGACATCAGAGATAATGTCCTTATATAATAATAACCTGACTGTGCTCTCTCATACTCCTAATTCATGCTTCTTATTCTCAGAGTGTTATTGTTGCCCTCTCTTCATCTGATATTCCCATTCTTCCTCTGACAGTAGATCTTTCCAACTGGCTGCTGTGATCAACAGGCTGTGCTGAAATGCTACCACATGCTGTATCATAGACATCTATTCTGTAAATCTTTCCCAACTGTTAACATAGTGATACTCTTAACAGAACAGAATTTTCTAGCGTACAATCCAGAATAATGTGGGGGATACGTCACCCCTGTCCTGCAACCTTGGGTGCCTCACAATGCTTTGCTGTTGTTGATTCCAATTGAACTATTCACAAACAGCCAAACAACATTCAGGTCACACCCTAAGGCTGTGTCTACACTGGCACCCTTTTTCGGAAAAGGGATGCTAATGAGGCGGATTTAAATATCCCCAGCGGTATTACATAACTGCCGCTTTTTTCCGGCTCGGGGCTTTGCCGGCAAAAGCGCCAGTCTAAACGAGGATCTTGCGGAAAATAAACCCTTTTCCGCAAGATCTCTTATTCCTACTTTCAAGTAGGAATTCCTTTCAAGTAGGAATAAGAGATCTTGCGGAAAAGGGTTTATTTTCCGCAAGATCCCCGTCTAGACTGGCGCTTTTGCCAGCAAAGCCCGAGCCGGAAAAAGCGGCAGTTAATAAAATACCGCTGGGGATATTTAAATCCCAGCAATTTACAGTGCGCTGTGTCTACACTGGCACCCTTTTTCGGAAAAGGGTGCCAATGTAGACACAGCCTAAGTGTTTATGTATAGCTACAATCTTGTTCCAGCAACTTGGACCACAGCAGCAGCCTGTCAGACAGACTCTGGCTTCCAGCAGCCTTGCTTACTACCTTCAGGATGACTCCAACCCATTCTTAGTCCTGAATTTTCCCCAGAAACATGTATTCTGCCCTATCCAACCATCTCCTGGGGAGTTCAGAAACTAGATTTCCATTGTAAGGGGTCAATATGAAACAATTTGCTATTTTAACTGGAATTATCAAACAGTTCAGTTTAAACACAACACTTTGTTCTGACTAGCTCCTCCCCCCCCCAAGTTTATTTAAGTACGAGTTGGATTTTAAGTGAATACAAGATATTGAAGTCAGAAATGGTTACAAGAGAAATAAAATCATAGAATCATAGAATCCTAGAACTGGAAGGGACCTCGAGAGGCCATCGGGTCCAGTCCCCTGCAGGACCAACCACTGTCTAAATCATCCCTGACATTTGTCTGTCTATCCTGCTCTTCAGGGCTCGCCAAGCAGCGGCGAGCCCCACTCGCCAGCCGCGCGGTTTCGCGAGGTTCTGCGCTCTGCGCATGTGCAGTTTGTGCTGCGCATGTGCAAATCGCTCTGCGCCGGCTCTTCCGGGTTGTAATCTACTCGCCCCGGGCGAGTAGATTACATTATTTGTCGAGCCCTGCTGCTCTTAAATATCTCCAGTGATGGAGATTCCACAACGCCCGTTGGCAATTTATTCCAGCGTTTAAACACCCTGACAGTTAGGAAGTTTTTCCTAATATCCCACCTAAACCTACCTTGCTTCAGTTTAAGGCCATTGCTTCGCCTTAGAGGACAAGGAGAACAATTTTTCTCCCTCCTGCTTGTAACACCCTTTTAGATACTTGAAAACTGCTATCATGTCTACTCTCAGTCTTCCCTTTTCTAAACTAAACAAGCCCAATTATTTCAGTCTTCCATCATAGGTCATGTTTTCTAGACCTTTAATCATTTTGTTTTGCTGTTCTCTGGACCTTCTCCAGTTTCTCCACATCTTTCTTGAGCTGCCCACAATTGGACACAATACTCCAACTGAGACCTAATCAGCGCAGAGTAGAGCGGAAGAATGACTTTTCATGTCTTGCTCACAGCACTGCTATCAATGCACCCCAGAATCATGTTTCCTTTTTTTTTTTTCAAAAGTGTTACACTGTTGACTCATGTTTAACTTGTCATCCACTATGACCCCTAAACCACTTTCAGTAATACACCTTCCTAGACAATCAATTCCCATTCTGTATGTGTGAAATGGATTGTTCCTTCCTAAGTGGAATACTTTGCATTTGTCATTAAACTTTACCTCAGACCATTTTTCTAGTTTGTCCAGATCATTTTGAATTTTAACCCTATCCTCCAAAGCACTTGCAACCCTTCCCAGCATGGTATCATCTGCAAACTTAATCATCTGTACTCTCTATGCCATCATCTAAATCATTGATGAAGGTATTGAACAGAACTGGTCCCAAAACAGACCCCTGTGGAACTCTACTTGTTATGCCCTTCCAGTATGATTGTGAACCGTTAATAACTACTACACTATGTCTACACTACAGAGTACATTCACTTATGTCCACACTACAATCACATTCTTTTGAAAAAAAATCGAAAGAACAGAGGGATTTTTCCAACCTTGGTAAATCTCTTTCTACAAGGAAGAAGCCTTTTTCTGAAAGAGCTCTTTTGGAAAAAGGAGTGTGTGGACGGGGAAGAAGGAGTTCTTTCAAAAAAAGAGAAAAGAGGAAAAAGCACAAGTGCCCTGGTGGCCACTCCGTCCATAGTAATCACAGCTTAAATGTGAAATAGCATCCATTCAGTGTGGATGCTATCTTTCAAAAAAGCAAATTGCTTTTTCAATGTTCTTTAGCAGTGTGGATGCTCTCTTTCAAAACAAGGTTTTTTTTGGAAGATCTCTTCTGAAAGAATCCGATGTAGCCTATAAGAACGGTTATCCAGCCAGTTATGCACCCCACCTTAGGGTGTATCTAGACTACAAGGTTTTGTTGACAAAAGTGGACCTTTGTCGACAAAACTATACCTTCGTCTACACTACCGCCCGAATTCCGTCGACAGAACTCGGCAGTTTTGTCAACAGAGGTAAACCTTATTCTATGAGGAATAACACCTTTTGTCGACAGAGTTCTGTCAACAGAAGGTATTATTGCATCTACACTGTCCTTTGAGTCTACACTCTCATGTCGAGAAAGCGGCTTGCTTTATCGACAGAACTGGATGTAGTCTAGACGCTCTTTGTCGACAGAAACTTTGTTGACAGTATCTGTTGACATAGCCTCTGTCGACAAAAGCCTGTAGTCTAGACGTACCCCTATAGTAGCCCCATCTAGGTTGTATTTCCCTAGTTTATTGATAAGAAGGTCATGAGAGACCATATCAAATGCCTTACTAAAATCTGGGTATACCACATCCACCGCTTCTCCTTTATCCCCAAAGCTTGTTATCCTATCAAAGAAAGCAAGCAGATTTGTTTGACATGATTTGTTCTTTACAAATCCATGCTGGCTGTTACCTATCACCTTATTTTTCTTCCAGATATTTGCAGATGTATTCCTTAATTACTTGCTCCATTATCTTTCCTGGCATAGAAGTTAAACTGAATGGTCTGTAGTTTCCTGGGTTGTTCTGATTTTCCTTTTTATAGATGGGCACAATATTTGCCATTTTCCAGTCTTCTGGAATCTCTCCTGAATTCTTGATTTTTCAAAGATGATAGCTAACGGCTCAAATACCTCCTCTATCAGCTTCTTAAGTATTCTAGGATGCATTTCATCAGGCCCTGGTGACTTGCAGACATCTAACTTTTCTAAGTAATTTTTAACTTGTTCTTTTATTTTAACTTCTAAACCTGCCCCATTTCCTCTAGCATTCACTATGTTAAGCATCCTGTCTCCATCCATATTCTCTATGAAAACCGAAAAAAGAAGTCATTAAGAATCTCTGCCATTTCCAAGTTTCCTGTTATTGTTTCTCCCTCTTCATGACAATGGGCCCACCCTATCCTTGGTTTTCTTCTTTCTCCTAATATACTTGTAGAACTTCTTGTTACACATTATGCCTCTGGCTAGATTTAGCTTGTTTTGTGCCTTTGCCTTTTTAATCTTGCCCCTGTGTTCCTGTGCTGATTGCTTATATTCATCCTTTGTAATTTGACTTAGTTTCCACTTTTTATATGACTCCTTTTTTATTTTTAGATCATATAAGATCTCCCAGTTGACCCAACAAGGTCTCCTGCCATACTTTATATCTTTCCTAGGTAGTGGAATAGTTTGCTTTTGAGACCTTAATAATGTCCCTTTAAAAAACTGCCAACTCTCTTCAGTTGTTTTTCCTCTTAGTCTTGCTTGCCATGGGACCTTACCTACCAGATCTCTGAGTTTACTAAAATCTGCTTTCCTGAAATCCATTGTCTCTATTTTGCCGTTTCCCTTCTAACATTCCTTAGAATCATGAACTCTATGATTTCATGGTCACTTTCACCCAAGCTGCCTTTCATTTTCAAATTCTCCACCAGCTCCTTCCTATTTGTTAAAATCAAATCAAGAACAGCTTACCCCCAATAGCTTTCTCATCCTTCTGTCGGCAGAGGGATGCAGATTAGGCAGGTCGACATTGCAAATGAAGTGGGGATTTAAATATCCCGTGCTTAATTTGCATAAAAATGGCTGCCGTTTTTGCCGACGCAGCACTTTGTTGGCAAAAAGAGGCAGTCTAGAGGGGGATCTGTCAAGAAAGAAAGCCTTTTTTGACAGATCCTGTAAACCTCCTTGTCATTTGTGCCCACATGGTAGCATAGGGTAGTAGTCAGAGGACTGTATAATCCTCAACAGAGGCTCCGTAACATCTTGAATATGAAACCCTTGCAAGCAGCATATCTCCTAAGATGACATGTCAGGGTGACAGAGGGTGCCTCCATCCTCCTCGGAAGGGAGTCTTCAACCACCGCTACCCCATGTTTCCTCCTTGCAGTGGTGGCAGCAGATCTACCAGCCTTAGGGGCTACAAGACTTCTCCTTCTCTGCTTAAGGGGGTGATTCCTTATCTCCCATATCCAGAACAGCATAAGAGTTCTTCAGAACCACAGTGGGAAGGTTGGGAGCAGGGGTGGAGCACTGCCCACTGCCAGAACTGACCAGCTGCAGGTCCCCCCTGAGACCAAGCCTTCTCCTCCTCCACCAGTGGTGTGTCAGCAGTCTTTTGTAATGGGACAGCTATCTCAGCCTCAGCAGTCTCCACATAAACACTCACCAGTAATTCCTTGTGGATTCAGATGCACCTCAACCTAGCTACCTCCTCCTGTAGCTCTCCCACCTGTATGTCTACACAGCAACATTATTTTGAAATAACTAGTGTTATTCAAAATATCTTAGTCCTCATCTACTTAGCAGGCAGTTATTTTGAAATACTGTCAAGCTGGAGGACTTCTTACCCCGACTCCTGTAACCTTCATTGTACAAGGAGTAAGGGAGATTGGAGGGAGAGTGCTCTATTTCAAAATAAGTGCTGTGTAGATGTTCCCAATTTCGAAATACGCTATTTCACAATAAGCTCCACAACTGACGTAGCTCAATTTGTGTACCTTATTTCAAGTTAAGCCCTGCTGTGTAGATGTACGGGAGTTTCCTCCATCAGGTGTCTTTCACATTGGATGGTCTCCACAGCATGGATATCAGTAAAAGGGGACTGTAAGCCACAGTCCCTGCAAAACCACTTTAGAGATAAAATGTTCTCTATTAGCCAAAAGTTAACAAACTTTGGTTCAAGGCAAAATCCTTACCACATTTTCCTGTGAGGGTATGTCTACACTAGCCCCCTAGTTAGAGCTAGGGAGGCTAATGTAGGCATTCGAAGTTGCAAATGAAACCCGGGATTTAAATATCCCGGGCTTTATTTGCATGTTCCCGTCCAGTCGCCATTTTTAAATTCCACTAGTCGGAAGTAACTGCCCACGGCTACACACGGCAGTGAAACGGCAATTCAAACTAAGTCCTTAGTTCGAATTAACTGTTGCACCTCATTCCAGGAGGAATAACAATTAATTCGAACTTAGGACTTAGTTCGAATTGCCATATCACTGCCGCGTGTAGCCGCGGGCAGTTACTTCGGACTAGTGGAATTTAAAAATGGCAACCGGATGGGAACATGCAAATAAAGCCCGGGATATTTAAATCCCAGGCTTCATTTGCAACTTCGAATGCCTACATTAGCCTCCCTAGTTCAAACCAGGGGGCTAGTGTAGACATACCCTAACACTTTTTCCAATTTTTTGTCAGGACCTCTCCTAAAGTAAAAAAACTGCTTCTTTTGTCTTACGATAAAAAAAATACAATTTTATCTGAAAGAAATAACAGAAGTTCATAGCATCAATATTTTCAAATATAATAAGCATCCTTTGTTAATAAGAAATCATTCAAATAAAATCTTTAAATCACATTGATTATTGCTAGAATTCTTATAAAAATGGAATTCTATTTTTTTGCTAAAACACATTCTACCCTCCTAAGTGGCATGTTTTTATAGACCCCTATGATATTTAAATGCACTTTTGAGGTGTGGACGCACTTTTGTGCAAGAACTTTTTGAGTAAGATCTCTTCCGCAAACAGCTTCCTGTGCAAAAACCTGCAGTGTAAACATAGCCCTAGAGTCCCCAGCTAGCATCAGGGCCCCATTGTGAAAACACACAGTTAGAGTCAGTCCTTGTCCAGACGACTTTCAAATCTATTCTGAAGGGTGTTACATGTGCAGAGCTCATATCATTTGAAGCCCCACTGTATTCCATGGATTTTGTGTTGCGTGCAGGGTTCAGTTAGTATGTTCTATAATCTGTATTGTGGGGAAAGGGCCTATGCATACAAGACAAAAATGATCAGAGGAAAAGAAATACCATCTACACTTGCAAAATTATCCTCACAGTTGACACTGAGAACAAAATTCTAGGTAATCTTTTAAAAATCTGGTCACTACATGCCATTCCTCTCCCCATGAAACCTGGATCCCTATCACTTACAATGCACACTGCTAAGTCTTTTCTCTCTCTAACTTCTAGGATTCGATGGGAACAAAGAAAACAGCTTCTCTGTTGTATGTCTGTTTGTGACCTTACACTTTCATCTTTAACCAGATTTCACTGTTAGGGAATTAAAATAAAATATGCATTACCACTTTTCACTAGCCTTGCAGCTATCATCTACCCAAACAAGTGTAATGGAATTAGAGTAAGTTATGAGTGATCCCTTTATTGCAAATACCTGTTTGAATGAAAGTGCTGCTATCTTGCTAAAGGTGTCACTTGAAAAGAGGTCAGAGCTACAGGGGTTGTTTCATGGTTGATGACAAGAAAATCAATATAGTAAAAAATAAATAGAGCTACAGAGCCATTAGATACATTGTTTCCTCTCACCCACTCTCATGCAATTTTTTTAATGCATTCTGCTAATACTCCTCCATAAGTAAAATGTTTGTACTTCAGTTGCTACAATGCACTTTAACCTTAATCCTTTGTGTGTCATAAATCTCCAGCTCAATCATTTCTCATTTATGAAGATCTGTGTGTATTCAATATGTAATTGACAACATGTGAGATTTAGGAAGGTCATATCGCACATCAGACCCTAAAAAAGAAGCTGTCTTCCCCATTCAGAGAAAAGTTTTAAGCTGCATGTATTTGTTACTCAGGCCTGCCAAAAGGAGAGGGGGAAAGGTGCAATTGCCCAGAGGCCCAATTGATTTAAAAGGGCCTGGGGCCCCCGGCCACAGCCAGCAACATAGTGGGGCTAAGGCAGGCTTCTTGCCTGCCCTCACTCTGTTCTGCTTCTGCAAGCAGCCATCACTATCCTTGCAGCCCCTCAGGAAGAGGGAAGAAGGAAGGTCTCCATGTGCTATCCCCACCCAGAGTTCCACTCTGAGTGCCAACTTTCTATTAGCTGGGAACTCTGGCCAATGAGAGCTGTGGGGGTGGTGCCTGTAGGCAGCAACATGCAGAGATCCCCTGGCCTCCTCACCTAGGACCCACTGCCAGAGAGATGTGCCAGTTACTTTCAGGAGCCACCCAAGGTCAGTATGGATCTCCTTACCCGCAGCCCCAACTGCCAGCCCAGAGCCCCGACTCCCTCCCAGGGCCCGACCCACCACCCCCTACCACACCAAAATCCCTCCCAGAGCCTGACCCCTTCCTCCTTCCACACCCAAACTGCCTCCCAGAGACTGACCTCTCCCCAAGGGTGACAAGAGAGCAAGTGAGAAAAATTGGGACATGGGGAGCGGGTTGATAGACAATTATATAAGAAATAGCTCTGGATATTGGGACTGTCCCTATGAAATCAAGACTTTTGGTCACCCTACCTCGCCCTGTCCTGCACACAAACTCTCTCCCAGAGCCTGAATCCCACACCTCCTCTGGCACCCCTAACTCCTGTCCTTGCCTGGTGAAAGGGAGAGAGGGAGGGAGGGAGGAAGGAGGACAGAGGATGGACTGAGTGAGGTGGGGCCTCAGAGACGGGGTGGGACAGGGTCAAGGCCTCAGAGAAGGTGCAGAAGCTGTACAAGGGTCCTTGGGTTTGTGCAGTTAAACAGTTGGCAATCCTATTAAATAGGCATGTGGAAGCTCTGGGCATGCTGAAAGTGAGCACCCAACAGCATAGTTGGCAGCTCACTGGACATCAGTCAGTGCAGGCACTGCACTGCCCAAATGTCAGGCAGGTGGTATCCATGTGGCCATGGCTTCTGCATGCATGGGGGTCCATTGGCTGTTCAGCCCTGGAGCCCAGAATTGCTGTTCGCAGGTCTGTTGCTAGTTTCCTTTCAGCGAGTTGAATTGCATGTATATATCTATATTATATGTACACTTCTTTCAAGGTTGCACAGAAAAAAATGGTAGAAGATGAATCACTGAAACTCACTCTAAAATAGAAGGTCAGTTCTCTCAAAGATAGATATGAATAATAGCAATCCACCATTGCCCTCTCCCCATGACTTGGCTCCTAGGTGTTTTATCATCTGTTCTAAGAAATGAGATTACCTGAAATATTTCAGAACTTATTGATGGATTGAAAAATATTAACCCTAACAATAAACGTTAAGGGTCAATCACTCCATTTCAATAAGAGAAATAAATACTTTAGCTAGTGCTGACAGTGATGGAGAAGAAGAAAGGTAGATCCATCCTGCTCACTGGAAGCTATCTAGATTGGCAGTTAAGATACAATCAAACTAATGAAAAATCCTGATAATTCTTCAGGTGACTTTCACCCTTTCTCAAAACGCCCACTGAAGTCAACAATAGTGAGGGGCATCGGTAACTCTCAGGATCCATCCCCTAACACAGAAAGGAATACAAACAAAATACTGGATTAATTTGTTAAGTTACATTAAGAACATGATGTAGCATTTACCCCCAAACTGAAAATGAGCCATTTTTATGGTGGAAAAATGTTCTAGTAACTTATTTCTGTTATTTTTATTATTGCTCAAGTTAGTGTGTGTGGAATCTATCTGGAATTGAAGGAGCCAAGATACAATGAGAAAAGCTTTTCTCATGAGACTATTGTTTGTATTTTGGAGATTCAGCCAATTGAGGGATCTGACTCTGCCAGATTCTGTGCACTCTCAACGACCATTTATTTAAGCATGGCTTGAGGATGCTTAGTACCTTAGAAATAAGGATGAGAGCCAAGGTTTGCAGAACCATTTAGATTTTTTAACATCTACATTAAGGAAGGGTCCCATCCAGTAAAATGATGAGCACCTCCTGAAAGTTCTGAGTGCCTTCAGTTCTTATGGAACTAAGTGCTAGTTGAAGACAGGCAGTAAGTATATCATGGTAAGGCAGGGGGAGGGGCTGGAGGAGGCAAACCTTTTGCTATCCATACTACAGTATACAGTTTATTGGTGGAAGGAACCAGCAATATTTGCATAAAGCATGAAATCACTATTGGCTATTGTAATACCTGTGAAAAAGGTATCATATGCCTTGGCCTATATGGATTCCCTGGAACAAATCCTCATCTGGTGTAAATTTGAACAGAGCTTTTATGATTTATGCCATCTGAAGATGTCCACACCCTTGGAATCCACACTGCTGCTCTTCTGCCTTGCATTATAACTCCACCCTTCATTGGTATGAAAGGGGATTAAGAACACAACTACACTGAGGCATCTGTAGACTGGTCCACCATACTCTGTTATCACTCTGTGTTCTGCCTTGCTACACATTGCAGAAGAAATAAGTTATTGAGAATCATGGAATGCTGGGTGGTAGATTTTTCTAAACCTTACATTGCCCCATAACTCCATGAAAAATTTACTCATCCCACCTTTAATTAGAACCAGTCTTGTGCCTTTGATTTTTCTTATGGTTGTTACAGCTGTAGCATTATCTGATCATAGAGAATGCATGTCACAAGTTCTTGTTAATCACTGTTTCATGGAGACCCATGTGAATTTCATTATAATCTTTTGAAATGTTTATATTTTCATGGAAAAAAGTTTTGCACAATTATGCAGTGAAATTTGGAAAATATTTCAAAAATTATGAAGCGTTGTATATCTTCCTCTATTAAAAGTACCATTTAAATTGTTCTGCAGAGAAACAGGAGAGTTCAAAATTACTTTCATATTAATACTTCAGTGGGGTTTTTATTTGGTGTCTAGTAGGAAGCAGTGTATAAGTGTTATCCCAGAGCCTTCTGAAATTAACCTACTGTACTCTTGCTAACAGGGAGAAAACATAATTTTGTGAAGAATTAATCTGATTGATCCATTTCCTTTAATGTCTTAAATACCAATAGCTAACTCAGAATTTCAAGTAAATAAATAAGCAAAATGATTATATATACTTTATTGTATTCTAACCAGAGTTTAATATCATAACAAGAGATTTTATCTGCTGTAATAAGAACTTTTAACTAGTTATTTAAGTGAATTTAGCATTGGTGGAAGTTGATAGACTGAAAGCCCTGGAGATGACAGTCTTCCTTTTTTTCCTCCCAAAGGTGCAAAGGATGTCAGTGAAAACTTCTTCATCCATCTCACCTGTTTGCCTCAACTGTGAGCAGTGGAAATGGCTTCTAAAAATGAGAAGGGCATTACTGTAAGGTGAGGTGCCACAATATTAAGTGAAGGCACAAGCACTGACTTTTATTTTCCCCTGAGGGTGCTCCACTATCACCTCTGCCCCAGGTTCCACCCCTTTCCGCTAGGTCCTGTCCTCACTCTTCCTCTTTCTGACTCTGTTCTGTCCCCTTTCCTATGAAGCCCCCTGCCCTCCTGACACTTGCTGCTCTCTGCTCTTCCCTAAGAACCTCCCACCAGCTGCCAAACAGCTGATCAGTGGCCTGCCAAACAATGATGCTGGTGGTGGCCTGAGCACCAACTTTTCTCCATGGGAACTTGAGCCCTGAAACACCCATAGAGTCAATGTTGAGTGAAGTACTAATGCCTCGATGAATGGTAATGAGACTATTATAAAAGGTCCCACTTTTGAAGGTTTGTTTGTTTGGGAACTGCTAGTGGTGTGGATTTTTGTTGTTGTAGTGCTAAGAACTAGTCTGAAACCATAAACTAATTGCCTTTGGTCATTTAGTAGTCAACATTTTGCCAGCCACTACAAGTTTCACCTTGAATTGAACAGATGATCTAGAGAGAAAAACCAGTACTTTTATTATTGTACAGGGGGGCATTCCTCTCCATCATTGTCATACACAGTTAAAGTTGACTCATCAGACTGCCCTAGACTGAAAAGGCTAAATTAATTCCAAAGATGTAAAATTTCAACCTTGATTTAAAATTAGAGACAGTAATAACCAAAATAGTAATAATAATTGAAAATTGTTTGCACATTTCAAACGTTAAACAAGGGAGCCAAAAGAATGACCAACACTGAAAAATTCTAGGTGATCGTTGTGTGTAGAATGCATTCTCCTCAGAAAATGTTAGCAATTTCTCTCTTTTTTTTAGAGGAAGATTTTTTTTTGGTCATTTTTTCCAATGTAGAAAATAGATGAAAGCACAAACAGTTTTTGTGTTCAACAATAACATTGGAGTCTAATGCTAAACCCAGTGGGTGAGAAAATCCCATGGGGATTTCAAAAGAAACTATTTATTTGTGAGCTGAAATTGTGTTTTTTTAAAGCCAATTTTTCTAACTGTATCCTCATCAGGGTACCATCTTTGGAGCCATGTTACATGCTTTAGGGAGGATATTTATAATTAACTTTGATGTCTTTAGGCACCCACCTGAGAAGTTTCCAAGTGTGATAACAAGGAAGTGTTGCATACTTCTCTATAAAAACAAACACTGCCTGCTTTCTTCTGGAGAGTAGCATCTGTGATTTTATACAGAGTAAAATCACAAAACCTTCTTAAGAAAATTAGCCATAATGTGTTATATATCTGTTGATTGGAGCTTAGGTTCGGACTCCCTCCCTTTCTACCCATTACCCAACGCCCTCTTTTTATTCACCTCTTTCTTTTAAACACATTTTCCTATTATATTAGGAAAGGCATTTTTTTAAAAAATGATGAGATATTGACACCTTGTGTCTCACTCCATAAAGAATCCTATTACAATCTTTGGAGAAAGGTACTACTCAAAGTTTGTAAGAGTAACAGAGTTTGTCCCACAAATAAAAGGACTGCCCCACTTTGGGATTACTCGTACAGATACACAATTTATGCTTGCACTGGGCATTTAACTGCATAACCTAACTTAAAATCTTACTTTATCTTTGTACGTTAAAGGGCAAATGCTGCAATTCTTTCATACTCCTTTCTTAGTTTCAAACTCCTATTGATTTCAGGAGATGTTTTGATCAAGTAATGTATTCAGGATTTGGCCCTCATGTCTTCCTCTGATATTACACATCATTGGAGCATCTCAACAAAGAAATAATAATTAATAAAATGCAACAACACTGAGAATCAGCTAAATAAATTGTGATTTATTGTTTCCTTTATTCACTGAGCTTCCTGTCTAAATGTCTCAATAGCATAGCTGCATAACCAGTCTTTGGGCTTATCTAGACTATGGGGAACAGTCGAAAGAGGATATGCAAATTCAGCAGGAATTCAGCAGTAATTTGCATATCTTCTTCTGATTGCACTTTTGAAAGCGGAGCTTTCGAAAGTGAAAGTAGCTTAGACGCGGCTTTTTCGGCGAACTCCCCCCCCTTTGCCGAAAAGCTGTGTAAACCTCATTTTTTGACTATACATTTTTATGTATAGAGCATTACTATAATCTGTAAGGAACATAAGTTATAAAGGTCAACATGGAATCAGAAACATATGCAATTAAAATTGCTTTTTCTGTTATGTGCTGTTCTACATGTATTATCAATCAATGAAAGCAAAGAAATCAGGAGTTCATCCTAACTCTAACAATGACTCACTGTGGGTGCGACTGCATTGCATGTTGGAGATTGCTTCCCATCACAGGTAGACAAACACATGCTAGCTCTTCTTGACAGTATGCTAAAAAAACAAAAACAAACAAAACCCCCCAAAACAGTGTGGCTTCAGTAGCATGGATAACAGCTAGGACTAGGCACCTGAGTACATACCTGGTGAGTGAGATACTGCCTTCATTTCAAGGGGGTGGCCTTGTGGCCAGGCCTGGCCTTTGGGCAAGGCGAGCGAGGTGGTTGCTTTGGGTCCCTCACATTCAGGGCTCCACACTGCCTAGCTCCCAGCCCCACACACCCAGCCGCTCACTCACTGCCCTTACTGACTCACAGCGTGCTGCCTTGGGCTCCGCGAACTCTTTGGCTGGGCCTACTAGTGGCATAACTTTTGAAAGATGGCTATAACAAGATGGCATGCTTCGGTGTTACTATCCAGAATTAGCCAGGAAGGGTAGGAATGGTGTCCCTATCCTCTGTTTGTGAGAAGCTGAGAATGGACAACAGGAGATGGATCACTTGATGATTACCTGTTCTGTTCATTCCCTCTGGGGCACCTGGGATGCAGGATACTGGGCTAGATGGACCTTTCATCTGCTTGGTTATGGCTGTTCTTATGTTTTTTGAATTAAGGACCATTCTTGAAATGATAATTACTTTATTTTGGTGTCTATTTTTAGGCACTTTAGTTTGAAAAAGTTGACACCTTAATTTTAGGACTGGATTTTCATGTGTGTATGTGCAGGAAGTAGACTGCAATAAACTACTTCTTTTTAGCCCATGCAGCAGAATATCATAATAGCAATCCCTAAACTCCAGGCACTACTCTCCTGGGAGTACTTCTGGCTCCACACTAGTCCACAGACACTCCACTGGGAGAAAGCTGAGTGATGCAGTTGGTGCAATCTTTGTGTGTTCCAGGCCATTTGAACAGAGATTGTAAATATATTGTGGCAATTCTTTATGGTCCTCCCCACCCCAACCACTCTAAATGTTACAACTTGCTCCTAAATTCCTGGCTGCTCTAGTATTTCGAAGTCAATTTTTCCTGCTCTGCAACTTAAGATTGGTGCTCAGTGGTACGGTGAGTTAATATAATACCCAGATCTCAGGAGGTGAAAGGCCAAGGGTCACAAGCGGAAATGAGTTTAGTGATCTCAGCATATAACGTCCATGCCTCTCTACCTGATGAAACTGCCAATCACTATGACATAATTCAGAGCTGATGTTTGCAGTCTGCTTAAAGAAGCATGGTATTGGAATAAGAAAAGCATATTACAGAGTGGGTTGTGGAGGCATTGGCAAGGCTGTGTGATCTTGCATTACAGCTACTTGCACTATGTCTTACTTAATCACTGAGACCAGTACTCTGATTGAAAGACATTTTAGTGCATAGACTATACTGCAGTAGGATCTGTGAATAGGCAACTGGCCTGTGTATGACCTTGGAAAACTCTCCTCAGTTTTCTGTCCCTGTGTTTTTCTCCCTTTGTCTATGGTGTGTTTAGACTGCAAGACTTCCTCTTACTTCATGTCTATGTGCACAGTGCCATAGGGCTCTAGGTCCAGGATCTTGGGATGCTACTAGAACCCAAGTAATAAGAGGAAAAATCTAAATCTCTTTATGTCACTGACATCAGCTCATTATTAAGTCTCAGCAAAATGTTGGTAAGTAAAAAGTCACCAAAATATTATTTACGGAGGCATTTGGGAGTGTGACATAAACATAACCTTAGCTTAAACCGCTCACAAGATAGACTGTAAAATCTGGCCTCTGCTCCCAACCTCCCTCTTACCTTGGTGGAGCATAAAGATAACTTAGTGATGGCTCATGCTCACATACAGGCCCCAAGAAATGTGTGCAGTGTGTGCTCTGAAGGCCAGTAACTGCTGGCTGTGACTTGTTGCTGTAGGGGTGTTCCATGGGTTAGACTATCCAATGAAACCATCCTACGCACAGATCAACTGTCTTGCTTTTCACAGGTCACGGGAAACCTCAGTTCTACTTAAGTCCAATAGGGTTTGCAATTGTTCATTACTCGATAAGAATTACTATTAAATGGGCTTTCTCTGCACAGGAAGAGAGGCAGTCTCTAGGCATTAGTCTACTCTACTGAGGGGTGATTTCATGACATGCATAAGCCAGCACAGCCAAAAACAGCAATATAGTAGCATGGGCTAATGATGCCAGTATGTACTCAGGGCATATCTACATTGCAGCTGGGAGCAAACCTCCGGACCCAGATAGGCAGACTCATTGTACTGGGGTTTGAGCTAGTGTCCTAAAAACAGCAGTGCAGATGTTGTGGCAGAGAGTGGACACTTAGGCTAGCCACTCAAGCGTGGAATAACCTGACCTTCTGGATTCCAACTCGGTTGGCTGGCTTGAGCCTTCACTGGTGTCACGCTGCTATCTTTAGCATGCTAGCTCAAGCCCCACTAATGTGAGTCCAGGTAGAAGTGCTCGTGTTAGTGGGGCTTGAGACCTTATGTGCTTGTGCAGCCTGTGCTTTCTTGTCCACACTGCTGTTTTTATGTGTGTTAGCATGAGCAAAGCTAGGCTAAGCTGGATCTACCCGTGCTGCAATTAGAGGTGTAACTGCAGTTTAGACATACCCATAATCATCTCACCAACAACATGGGGATGGAAACTATACCTTAGAAAGGACACTTAGTATTCTACAGCTCATTGATCACAGGGATGTACTCATTATGTTACTGTTGGACTACTTCATTAAGAATTTGGCACAATGGATTTGACACCTGCAAGGAAATTTCTGAATAGCTATTCACGGGAGTTCTTTGTGGATGAGGAACCCAGGGCTTTCAAAAGCATGGAGAGCTATCAGGGAAAGACTATATGTAAACAGATTTAAAATGCACAGGTGAGATATCACTTGTTCCAGATAAGAAGGAAAAGGGAAATGAGGCACAATTAATACTTAAAAATACCAGAGAAGAGAGCATTCCAGAAATACCTCAAAATGTCAGTCTGTCAGTCCAGGTGTGAATATGTTTTGAAAAGCAAAGTATAACATAATATCATTTGTTTTGATGGGTTACATTTTACACTTTCTGGTGCGGCTCTTTAATTAGTCCTCATAACTGCCTTAAACTCATCATTTTGCAGATAAGAAGGCCACTTTTCTTTGAAATTGAATGACTTCCATTACATTACACAGTAAATCAGAGCTGGAAATAGCATCTAGAAGTTCTGACTCCTGGCCCCCGTTCTAATCAATAGACCATGTCTGCACTGAAAGATAAAGAGGATATTATACTCCCCTAACTTTAACTTCCTCCAAAACTAGCTGACTGAAATGTTGAACACAACAGATTGCTCTATAGACAGGAACACTGAATACTGCCAACACTAGTGTCTTCAAAGCTGTGTGCACAACGACATAGATGATCACGTAGTCACTTGTTGATATATAGTGAGTCTCAGAAACTCAGTGGGTATATCAGTGATATAAAAAGGCATAGTGTTGTACCATTTCATACTTTAACACACTAGAATAGACACTTCTAGTGAAGAGTGATAGGGTTTGGGGACTCACCTTGAGTAGCTGACAGACATCTTGCCAAGGATGCTAATTGCTAATGCTTTTAGCTGGGCACAGAGTCAGTGGCAGATGGCAAGTGCGTTTTTTATTTAATAATATCCTGTGCTGTTGAGGTCTGTTATTTAAGGTGACAATCAGATCTTTAATGGGAAGAGGCTTTAAAAGTAAAACATTCTCCTTCCCCTCAAAATAACTATTTTAATCACTTTCTTTCCATGCATTCTATCATAGAAAACAGAGATGGACAAGAATTAATTACTCCTCTTGTCTGTTCCCTACTGGCGAAAGCTTGTTCAATGAAGATACATAGCTGCCAATGTGTTCATTTGCTTGGGTAGGTGGGTGTGGAAGCTGGGGAAGTGGTTAGGTGCCCACATAATGCAGCTTCCATCACTTCCCAGAGGAAGGTGTGTGTGTTTATCTGTCTGACTTTGTCTAAAAGTTCCCTATATAATTTTGTATGGGCAATCTCAAGGTTTGGCATAAGATAAGAGGTCTGAGTCCCTTTGCTAATCCAGTTTTATAGGAACTGATAGATTCTCTATGGTTTCCTGAAACACCTAGAACTCAATTTTGAAGATACTGAGCACCTACAATTTCAGTTCTATTCTATATACGGTTTTTACGCCACACTTATCACCACAGTATTTGAGTGCCTTCCAGTGGTGCATTAAGCAATGTGACTGCACATCTGGAATGTGTTTGTTTTCTCATCCTCTCCCTAGAAGGAGAAACATGTGTAGTGGAGTGTCTTGTCTTGTCTTGATACTGTCTCATATATAATATATATATATTGTGCCCCTTGTACTTGGAGCAGAAATTGGTGACGTTTTTGATGGTTCTTATTTCCAGTGGGAGCTTATTCCATACTCTCATGCTGTCCCCATAGAAAGATTTATCTCCTTCACAGGTGACTTTTATTATTATTAAAGTTTCCACTGTGCCAGAGGTGCAGAGTTGTCAGCTACAGTCACCTTCTTGGAATTTTAGACTATCTTTTAGAATTCTGGTTCCAGGCCATGGAACTCTGTGTATACAGGGACTGAGACTTTGAACTTGACTTAAAATTGTATGGGAAGCATGTATAAATAGTGGAGGATAAGGATGAACTATTTGTGGAAGCCTGTGTTGTTGAGGAGATATATGGCAGCATTCAGAACTAGTGGGAGCTTCCTAAATGCACATGCCCATGGAGCCTTTCACAGCACTGTACTCCAGTTAAGATGAGAAAAAGGAATGAATAAATGAGGTAAGGTCTTCCCTGCTAGAATAAGACATTTTCTTAGGCAAGCAGAGATAGTAGCAAGCACTACTTGTAGATGCTGCTATGTGAGAGCTCAGTATTGATGAGGAATCCAAAAGTACTCCTGGACAATGGACAAAATTGATCAACAGTGTGACTCTTCAGCCCAAGGAGACAATACCAGGGCTGCAATTGTTTTTCAAAACATTTTTGTCTGCCCATCAGCATCACCTTTTTCTTGACTGAGTTCACCTATAGCTAGCTTCTCTTCATCTAAAAGTTGATCTCTGGCAGTCACTGGGACATTTTGGACATAGTGGTATGTTCATGTGTAGTGAAGGATAGGTAGAGCTGTCTATCACCTGCTGTTGCTAGCACTTGAGTCCACATCATCCTGGGGCCCTTTGCTGTAATCCACACACTCTCCTCTTATTGATAAGATTTCAGTAGTCATGGTATTGTTATGGAAAAGTAACACTTCAGTGGCTACACAATCCCCAGCATTGTGTCCCAAAGAGACTGTTAGCCAGAGTATAGAAATACATATAATTCTATGATTCTACATAATGCATAGTATGAGAAATAATAGTACAATGAATATGCACATCAAACCCACTGAACTGCATAACTGAACAAGCCTAGGCTTGTGGTCCCATGTAAATGTTGGGAAAAAGTCCAGAGAGAAATATTGAAAGTCAATGACCACTTTTGCTCTCCATGCATTACTGGGTTGGGTAATTCAGTATTGTCACTAGAACTTTAAAGCTATCTAGGAACTCACACGTAGGGATCTGGTGCTGCTGCAGGGGCTACAGGAAATGGTCAGTTTCCAAAATTGGATAAGCAGAGGGAATGATGACTTTTATCCTAAATCTAACTTTGCATTTCCCCTCTGTCTCACTGCAATTCCACGCTTAAAAATCTGGTGTCTCCTCCTTCCCATTCTTTGTTGAGCCAGTAGACTCATATGCTCTCAAGTAACATTCTCAAAGCATCATATTCACTCTCCAAAGCCTGCTGGGCTGACTTCCCAAATCATCTAGTGCTTGTGAGTGTCCCCAGATACCTGTGAATAATCGGGGTGCCATTATTCATAATATGTAAAGTGCTTTGGAATAAAACCATAACATAAATGGTCAATTTAACAATTACGCTACTCAGTAAAAAGCTGGATAATGACCTCAGGATTTATCCCCAAAGGATCAAAAAGCAAAACATAGCAACACAGTTACTTATATTTTGTCTTTGCAGCAGTGAGCATGAATATCTAAGCAATTATTTGATTATTCTGATCCTATTGATTGCTCTTCAGATGTCCTGCTTCAGTAATTAGAGCATGCTGGCAATCAGCAGGATTTGAAAATGGCTTTACTCAAATTCCACAGGCTTTGTTCTTGTCTGCTGTCTTTAACTTTGCATTCTGTTCTGATTTCAATTTCTCCAGATCAGAAAGAGACTCAGCGCACTGTTTTTTTTGCTTTAGTGCCTTATTTATTACTGTGATTTGGATTAAAACAACCAAATTACTAATGTAATCTGACAATGACTACTTTATATAGGGCTTTCTGTTAGTCTGGGTCATATTTTAAGTAGTTTCTGATGACCAAATTATACACACTTTCTAGGAATGGAAAACATCTACAACTAGCTTGTTGGTGAAAACACGCAGGGAGGGAGTGTTGCCTCTTGGTTTGAAAAGGGGTGAGGATTTTGATTCCATTTCTAGCTTTGCCCCTTGTTTATTGTCTTATTGCCAAATATCAGGGGTGAGATTCTGTACCATGTCTCGAAGAGGCACAACCCAGAACTCTGCCCATGTACAGGGGAGGTTATTTTGGCTCAAAGTCACTCTGGTGACCTCTCACTCTTTGGCTGCTATAGGGTTGAAGAAGGCATAGCAGTTTGTCTTCAGATGGGCAGCAGGGCTGATCAGAATCCCCTTAGTGCTGAAGTCCTATCCACAAAGTATCCTGCCTGCCTCCAGCCCCATATCCATCAAACCTGTCTTTCTGGAGTCAGACTTACAGCTGATTTTCATAATACCTGTGCCAAGGGAATTCTCCCCAAAGCAAGAGAGGGTATTTTTAGGACCCCTTTATGCTGCTCAAGCCCTTTAATCCAGCCCAAACAGGTGCTTCATAATTAAAAGTTAATGTATTATTTAAAGGTACAGGTAACTGCGTTTTGACTTTTTTTTCTAAACCCCTCAACCTAATATGTATCCTATATTAAGTGTATACCAGCTAAAGAAACTTATTACTCATCTGCATTGAAAGAAATCCTCTTTGAGCTTCTTAAGCATTACAAGTCTCAACTGCTTATCCCAGACTCAAGTCTGAAGTGATAATGAAGCACTAAAAACTAATTGGATCACCACAGAGATTTTTGTTTTTTTTTTCCCTTCAAATCAGGTGCTTATCAACAGAATTCAAAGTCCAGTATATTTTAACTGTTGGAATTTTCAGCTTATTTCATTATAAGCTCATCCCATTGAGAGACAGTCCCAAATTCAAGTTTGCTCAAGGAATCATCTACTTAAGGGCTTAAAAATCTATGGTAAATAAATGACCCTTTAATGAGGGCCTGACTACATAAGGCTATCTGCCAAAATATGTATGCTTAGCAGACAGCTTTATGCAATAACTAATGCTTGAATGTCTATTGCCTTTGGCGCTAGTGGAATTAGCAATAATAGCCGCAGTGTGAAAGATATGGGGAAAAAGCCATTTGCAGTACAAGAGGAAGCTATAACAAATATCATGGCATATTTACTCACTGTATATAACTGCAATATGAAATCTGAGAATGTATTTCAAATTTTAGCTGCTCTGCGTAGATTCTTTGAAAGTTGCAATTATCTTCAGAAAACAGGCTGTTGTTGTGTTGCGACTTTCTATATTTATTTCCTTTTCAGTTATTTCCAGATTAGTTAAACTGTTTGTGAGTACCACAGCCTGCGATCTGAAAAAATCTGTTTTCTCTCTGCCTCTGAGGGGGTTAACCAACCACATTTTGCAGTTGACACCTAGCTGGTAGTTTGGTGGCAAAAATACTTATCATGTACAGCCCTTTAAATCAAAGTATTGTGCAAACATTATCTAATTAATGATGCATGAGGCAAGCTAGTCTTCCATAGCTGTACTGGGCCTGCAGGGATAACAGCAATAGTAACTTATTTGTGAGGGTGAAATGAGTACAAAACAAAGGTAACATTGGTCTACCGAACCAGTTTACAGCTGCAAGTGTCACGAATGTGGGATCCTAGGAGGCTAAAGTCATGGTCTAAGTATAGAGTACTGGAGCAACAAACATCCATGAAATATGTCCTCTCCTGGGCATGATCTTTCCATAGCCCTCTATTAAATACATCAGGCCTGCACAATATGGAAAGCGACAAGGGCCATATTACTCCAAAGAAAACAGCTGCGGGCCGCAAGTAGGGATGCTCTCCCAAAAAATACTGAACACGCGGGCTAAAAATTTTTGTCGAGCAAAAAAAAAAAAAAACCCACCACATGTCTCCACTTGGTGCCTTCCCCTTTCTCCTGACCTGCCCCCCTCCCCTCAGCACAAGCCCCTTTCCCTTTCCCCTCCCCTACCTGGCTTCAGCCTTCCAGTTTGCGGGGCTGCTGGAGCCTTTTTGAATCCTGCGGTTGCCGGCCGTGACATCCTGGCATCTGCAGGCGTCCTGCCCTCTGGCTCACACTCTTGACTCCTCGCGCCGGAGCTGCATGCAGGCAGCCTGGTGGCGAGAATCGCCGCACTTCCCCCTCCCTGGCAGTGCTCCACTCCTCCGCCCAGCCGGCGGATCAGATGGGGCCACACCGCCCGTAGTCAGCACGGGCCACACAGTGAGGGCCGCATGCGGCCCTTGGGTCGTATGTTGTGCAGGCCTGAAATACATGATCCTTTCCATTCCTGGCAAAGTCCACACTATTGCATTTTTGCTGGTACAAGGTGTTCCTGTGCAGGTGGGGGAAGCAGAAGAGCATAGGTGCCAACTCCATGGGTGCTCTGGGGCTGCATCAACCACAGGGATAATTTGTGGCTGCTGAGCACCCACCTGTAGCCCCCATCAGCCACTCCAGAGCAAGTGGGATGCATGGATCAGTCACTCCATCCCTGTTACTCTCGCCTGCCACAATCAGCAGTTCTGCAGTTTTGGGGAGGCTCTGGGAGGAAGGGAAAGGAGCAGGAATGAGGACATGACATGCTTGTGTGAGGAGGTAGAACTTGGCAGCAGGAGGTGGGGTGGGAGTGAAGCAGGGGGTGGGAAGAGGCAGGGCTGGGGTGTTGTGGAGCTGTGGTACGGAGCTGTGGCCTTGGGTAGAGCACCCCCTGGTGCTTTTGAAAATCAGCGCCTATGCAGAGAACGTGAAAGGAAGCATTTCTCCCCATCTTGGAAAGGAATCTAACAAGAGATATCTGTCATCTGTATGGAGAATAATGGGAAACACATAGATGGGAAGACTGTCCAGCATTTCCAGTAGGATAAATGTCTGGATGGTGCAGAGCCAGCAAAACTTGACTAGGGGAACAAAATTCTATTAAAATGTGTGGCAAGTGCAACTAACCAAATGTGACATTATTGCCATAGCCTTTCCACCATTATTGTAATATACCTGCTCGTCTATCTCCTGATAGCTCTCATTTTAAGGTCTTTCCCAGCCCAAATCTTTGATTACAGTCTGGAAGGATCTTCCCTCACCTTTAGGCAGAATGCTCAGTTTTCCTTTGGACTTACTCCTCTATTCTCCTACCATAATCTTCATTCATAGCTCTCCGGACGGAAGGTGCATCTGTCTTTTGGGGGATGTATCTGATCAGAATAATGATAATGTTATAATAATAATGTTATAAGTTGCCCTTCCCTTGCAAATGTCAATGTTTCCTATTGTAAATCAGTTGTGCTGAACAGACTTATTTTTATGAATGGCTCGGTGATGTTATTTAGGCAGAAATATCACCAAACACTAGGAACAGTATTTCACAGTTCACCAGTTATTGCCCTCCTGAAAAAGGAGCACAGTCTTTGATGTGAGGACAAAAAACTATGATAAATATACACACCTAGGAATCAACTTTTCCTGGACAAGCAAGATTATTAGCAATAACTTTTCTGTATGAAATGTTTAATATTTTTTGGAAAATGAACTATTGCATTTGGGCAAACTCAGGCTTTGATTAATCTGGTTGTCAATCAGCTTTTGTGCATTTCACAAAGAGGGGAGTAAGGACAATGAATGCTTTAAGGCTTTGTCTACATTACATCTTATGTTGGCATAACTTATGTTGCTCGGGGTTGGGGGAGAGACAGTGTGAATGAGCTACCTCCATATGCAACACAAGTTACACTGACATAAGCACTGTTGTGGACAGCTCTAAGTTGGTGGGAGAGCCTCTTATGGGATCTGGAGTAGGTAAACTGACAGGATACGTCTCTCCCATTCTCTTAGAGTGGGTACATTAGAGAGCTTACAGTGGCACAACTGCACCAAGGCGGTTTAGGTTAGCTATACTGGGATGGGGAAATTGTTAACTATAAGGGTAACTTAAGATTGGGGATTCCACAACCTCCCTTGGAAGCCTTTTCCTATCACTGGAGGTTGTTAAGAACAGGTTGGACAAATACCTGTGAGGAATGTTCTCTGATATATGTCCTGTCTCAGTGCAGGGGCTTGGCTAGATGACCTCTTGAGGTACCCTCCAGCCCTACATTTCTGAGAGTCAGATGCTCTACTAAGCAGACACTTTTATCAGCTCTCCAGTGGATTTTAATGCTTTCGTCTAGTGATAGAATAACTCAAGAGTGGAAGGAGTTACAATTTTACTGCCACCTTCTGGGAGAATCCTCTTCTTTCTAGTTCACTGAAACAAAAGGGGCTGCTCCCATTATAAGGTGCTATTCCACATGAGTAAAGTGTGGGGGGGAGGGGAAGAGGGAGGATTTGTCCCTGTATTTCTGCAGTTCACAGAGCACAGAGACTTGTTGCCCCCTGCATCCAGAGAGAGGGAGTCTTTCTTGTAGCTGGGTGTCAGCTTGCTGTCACCACTAGCATTTAAGCCACTCCAGCAACTTGACCTTGCAGGTAAACAGTAGGTGCTCCCCAATCCCCAAGTCCCTTTGTAACATTGGCTAGTGATATCTAGCCTCGGGAACTTCTACATCTCCAGAGGTGCAGCATACCCTAATTTTACCATAATATACTTTCCCTGTAAACTATACAGCATGTGTGAGCACTTATAATAAAAGTGAGTTTATATAAGAAATCATGAAGACCTAATTAGAAGTGAAAGTGGTGGAAACAACTGGAAACAAATGGTTACAACACAAAAGAAAATCATAAAACAATGACCTAGCTCTAAACTTATTGATAGTTACATTTCCTATATAATAAAATATGTTTTCCCTCTGTGCAAGTCTATTGAAGAGCTGGCTGATTTTTCAGGCACTGGGATTCAAAGGTCCATGAAAATTCCCCTGCTCCTTCATGGTTTTCCACAATGAACAGATGCAGGTTCTTTTCCCTACTCTGCTATACTAAAATGGTCTTTTGGGCCTGATCTATACTAGATCAGGCAGGTCGGCTTAAGGTACGCCATCCAGCTATGCAAAATGCACAGCTGGATTCAGTTTACCTTAAGCCAAGCCACAGCAGTGTCCACACTGCGGAAGGCTGATGGGAGCATATGCTCCTGACAACTTCCCTTACTCCTCACAGAACAAGGAGTACAGGATGCTGGTGGGAGCTGCTCTCAATGTTCTATTGAGGGGTCTACATTGGACTCACTAAATCAAACACTAGAAGACCCACCTCTGGAGTGTCAATTTTCTCTGTAGTGTAGATATGCCCTTGGGATGTGGCAAGGATAAAAGAAAGGCAAGCTGCATTGATTTTTTTTAACACCACATTAGGGGTTCAAATTAAATGAATTCCCCAAATTGAAACACATGGTAAAAGGACCAAAAATGTGCCACTATTGCAAAACAATATAATAAAAAATGAGGTTAAAGTAAAAAAGGCAACCTTTAAAGACTGTTAGTTAAGTACTACTAAGGAAAATAGAAAGGGGCATAAACTCTCACAAGTCAAGTGCAAAAGTATAATTAATCAAGCCAAAAAAATTTGAAAGGCAATTAGAGAAAGATTAAAAACAAACAGCAAAAAAATTAAGTACATCATAACCAAGAAGTGTGCTAAACAATCATTGGTTTCACTGGATGATTGAGGTGCTATAGGACTAAAGGACCATAGGAGGAAAAAAGGAACATAAAGACACACACAAAAATAAGCCATGATGGAATAAGAGGGAAGGTTCTCCCATGTATCAATATAATGTTAAGGAACAGGAAACAAAGGATAGGAACAAATAGTTTTCAGAATGGAGAAAAGTAAATAGCAGAGGTCTCTTCAGGGATGAGTACTATTCAACAATGATCCGGTATCAGGGGTAAACAGTTAGGTGGCAAAATTTGCAAACAATATAAAACTACTCAAGATAGTTAAGTCCAAAGCAGAATTAAATAGTTAACTCCAAAGTGTTAAAAAGGGATTTCACAGAACTGCGTGACTGAGCAACAAAATGGCAGATGAAATTCAATGTTGATAAGTGCAAAGTAGTGCACACTAGAAAATATAATCCAAACTATACATACAGAATGAGGGGTCTAAATTAGCTATTACCACTCAGGAAAGAGACTTTAGAGTCATTTTAGATAGTTCTCTGAAAACCTCTATTCATGGTGCAGCAGTAGTAAAAAAGCTAACAATGTTGGAAACCATTAGGAAAGAGATCAGAAGTCCAAAAATATTCTAATGCCTCTACATAAATCCATGGTATAATTACATCTTGAATGATGCATGCAGATCTAATCACCCCATCTCAAAAAAGATAGACTATAATTAGAAAAGGTGTAGAGATGTACAACAAAATTTATTTCGGGCATGGGACAGCTTCCATACGAGAAGAGATTAATAAAGCTGCAATGCTTGAAAAGAGATGACTAAGAAGGGATATGATAGAGATCTATATAATCTTAACTGGTGCAGAAAAAGTGAATAAGGAAGTGTTATTTACTCATTCACATAACACAATAAATAGGGGTCATACAATGAAATTAATAGGCAGAAAGTTTAAAATGGCAAAAAGAAATATTTCACACTGTCTACAGACAACCTGTAGAACTCATTGACAGGGTATGTTGTGAAGGCCAAAATTCTAATAGGATTAAAAAAGAGTTAGGTAAATCATGGAGGGTAGAAGGCCTATCAATGACTAATAGCTAGTATAGTAAGGGATACAACACCATATTCTGAGTCCCTAATTTTTTCTGCCGGGAGTTGCTAATAGACGACAGAGGCTAGATCACTTGAAGATTGCCTATTCTGTTTATTCCCTCTAAAGTGCCTAGCATTGGCCTTTGTCAGAAGACAGGATACTGGGCTAGATGGACCATTGTTTTGACCTAGAATGACCATTCTTTCATTTTTATTAACAATAATATCTTGCATTTCCTTGCTGGCTGACTAGGAAGAGGTGACAACTCCCTCTTGCTTGAATAGGTAATGAGCAAGACATATCATCTCCAGGTGAATAACTTCTATCCAAGTCCATAAAGCGTGTTTTTAGTACAATTACATTATTCCTTAAGTATTACCCTTATATGTGTAACCATTCTGCCGGATAGGCCTGGCAGTAACCAGGGCTGGGTTCAATATCTTGGGGTCCATCTCACACAGAACCGGCTTGAGCCCCCACCCAGTAATCTGGGAATTTCACACACCCCTGGGCGCCTCTGAGAGGCAATGCTTCCCCACTCACAAGCACTGAGTCTGAGTGTAGGAAAGAAACATTTAATGAAACAGAGAGAGAAGTCATACGGCATTAACTTGGGGAAAACACCACAAACAGAGTTCATAACCCAAACATGAGCTAAGCCCCCCACCCCCAGCCAAGAAACACCTGAAGTCCAAAGAGTCCGACACCCCAAAAGTCTCTGTCCCTGGTCTGTGCCACCCAGAGTCCCAAAGTTCACCCCGCAGGGTTTCACCTCCCAACCTAGGTAGAAATGGGGGTGCGGGGATAGATAGGAGGCACCTTATACGACACTCCACCACGCTCCACCAGCTGTCTTGTCCCACGCCACTGGATGCTCCGCTGGGCGCCTGCCGCCACTCCGCGCCACGCTGCTGGGCGCCGCTCCTCGCCTACTGCCGCTGGTCGCCACGCCACTGGTCGCCGCTCCTCACCTGCCACCGCTCCGCGCCTCACCGCTGGTCGCCGCACCACGCCATGCTGCTGGTCGCCTGCCACCGCTCCTACCGGCCACGTTACGCCACCAGCCAGTGATTCCCACCAGCCACTCTGCTGGTCGCTGCCACTTCACTAGCTGCAATAGGTCTGGCTCTCAGCCAAACCAGTGATTTCAGCTCTTTAGCCACTGCTGGACTGGCAAAGGAATCCAGCTTTCACTGGACTATCAAAAGAAAAGACTCCTCAGGGAGTCTGCTTTAGGTCTGTCCTTAAACAAAGGGGGAAAGGTGCAGGTTGGGCCAGTCTTACAGCTCACACCTGGCAGGTGTGAAGCAGGCTGACTCAAGCCCTTTAACCCTTCCCCCCAGCTCAGTCCACTCAACTCTGGAAGGCGGGAGGCTTGTTCTTCCGAGACCTCTTACGATGATGGTGGTGTCTCTCCTGCAAGCACTGGTGGCATGTTTTACATTTAGGGGTAAAACATGTTCCCACATTTAGGGGTAGCATGATTAGTGACCCCCCCAACAGTCCCAAATTATATACAATTCTCCACATTCCATTCTAACACTGACCTTCCATCAGCCCTGGCTGAATGGGATTTACATAGCCACACCTCAGATTCTCTCCTGAGCTGTATTTACATATCAACAGTTAACAGTTAATTACCTTGCAGAGCTAAACAATTGTAGTGGGCACACCCACCCCTCCTTTTAGCTGGCTGATAGCAAGCAGCAGTTCAGCCCCTGCTTACATATGCATCTCATAATGATTATTAATCTTGACAAGTTACATGCTTTCTGTAGATATCTAACATGTTACAGGATACTTTGTGAATAACCGTAATATGTGTGTGGCATAATGAGTTTGTAGGGTCTGAGGTGAGAATTCTTTCCAAAATATAGAGAACCCTTTGCCCAGGGGCCTTATTTATTGAAGACTATGGCACTGTGTCTTTCATGATGAGATCTCATTATTAGTTATTGGTTTCCAAAGCCTAGAATCTAGCAACTGCATTGAGTGCTTTTCTACATATATATCTAAATCCAAGTTAAGTTTTGCTTCTCTTAGATAGCAGCATATTTAGATTTATAGCAGCAATCATTAACTGCTGTGCTACAAGTCTGGATGCTTATGGAGGACTTTTAGCTTACCAATTTGAGCTGCCAGTTTCATGAGGAAAACACGCTTTCTTGCAAGTTGTTTGCTACTTCGTATTTTCAGTCAAGTTGGAAACAAGACAACATTGGCCTTTCATGATACATTAGCATTTATGGTTCCAGTATCACATGACACTTGAACATGCAGGAGTTGCTAAATTAAAAAAATAATATTGGGGAATATATCAGAATATTCAAAAAGATTTGGTTTGTGCCGAATTCTATAAAATAAGTTACAAACTCAGAAAGAGAAAAGTCTTACAAGGTTATTACCTGCCAGTATAAGACTGCTCTTTTCAGTATTTATGTAGTGTATCATTCACTGTATTTTTTTAATATCTCAATTGATGGAGCTTTCATCACTTTCCTTGTGGAATAATCTCATAACATAGTAGCTATCATGATCTGGAAGTTCTTTCTGGCATTCAGAGTGAATTCTCCATATCTCAAGTAGGAAAGGGTTTTGTTCAGGAACCTTTTTTTAAATTAAGTGGCTCACCATTCCTGATATTAATGTTATACTCACATACCCTTTCGGGCTGTGGAACTGCTTAGAATAAAAATCCTTTGCTACCTGCCAGTGATGGAGTGTCTTCATACAGGATAGAAGGTAAAGCTTATAGGGCTAGAGAGCCACAGAAGGATTTAGGTGCTATAGTACAATAATTTAGCTTCTCAAAATCCCTACTTAACTTCCATCTACCCCTATAAGGACCTAAATTCCCTATGCACCTCTATTTCTGAGCCTCGATAAATACTCATAGTTACCTAAATCCTGATGCCTAGCTAATACCCACCAGTATCTCTAAATTTGGCATTATCCCACACATGTCACCTGAGGGACTCATTTAAGTAGGTATTTACTGAGCATGATGATAGGTTGGGCTGTGCACAAAACACAGCTAGAGGAGGCTGTAGTTGTGCTACCCATTATACCTCATCATGCCGCCACATCCTCCTCTAACTTAGCACTCAGCCATGATGTGGGAGACCCAGGTTCAAACACCCTATGCCTAATATGAAGCAGAGTCTTCCACTTTGGTATCCTGTGTAACTGTTTTAGCCAGAGATGTGTATCTCAATATCTGTTGAAACTCTTTTGCTTTAGTCACTAGAACATAGATTCAAACTTGGGCCTATCACCCTGGAATGTATATCTGTACCTACTGGACATAGTCATTCTCATGCTCTCTCGTCCAATGACTCAAATACTTCATACAAAGTGGAATAGTTTCAACAAGGGTAACTGAAAAAGACACAATGAAGAATCTCATAGCCCAGTTGGCTAAGACATTCATGTTAAGACCAAGGTTCAAATCCTTGCTCCCATTCAGGGTAAATAGGGTCTTTGACCTTGTATGACCTACATGCTGAGTGAAAGGGAACCAACTGCCTCCTCAGTTTTTTGTGAGAAAGGGCATCTAACTCTAGGAAAAGGCTTTCAGATCCCAATCAGAGGGAGAAGTGTGTATCTGCCCTGGATTTAGGGGCTGAAGTACCTTTGATGGCTAGGACTGAGGTCACATGCCTCTAAATAGCATTTCCCATTAGCTTGATTGTTGCACACTCAGGGTACAGCTAGACTGCAAGGATCTATCGGAAAAAAGATATGCAAAATGCACTCCATCTAGACTGGGCCAAATTTTGGAAAAAAAGCTCTTTCAAAAGCCCCCTTCTTCCTCGTGGAATGAGCAATACATGGGCTTCCAGAAGAGCATATTTGCTCTTCCGTAAAAAAAAAGCAGAAGAGCAAACACGTTCCCTGGATACCTCCGGTATCCCAAACCTGCCCCCCGCAGTCTAGCCATACCCTCAGTGCGCTGACTCTTGTAGCTCTCATTCTTAGACACTTAACTCTCACCATGCATTGCATGGAACCTTGGGCTCCTGACTCAGGACACTGGATTCCACTGAGCAGCATGGATCTTAATTTAAACATTGCAATGACTAATATTAAAGTTCCATTTGTGGATCTAGCCCTATTTGGGAGGTTGAAGTGCAATTCGGGATCTCCAGAAACCTTACACATTTGAACAATGAAAACTGGAATGTATTTCTGAACACTCTAGCATTCTGCATGCTGAATATTAACAAACTGCTAAAGTCCCTGATGCTGCTATTCAGGAATGTAAGTGCTTCATTTTGTTGTATGTGTAATGTCTGATTTTTTTAAAGAAAGTAATGTTTTGTATTCACTTTGCACAGTTCAGTAAATCAAGATTGATATGCTTCAAAACATCATTGACTGACCCATTATTTGGGGAACCATTTAACTGTCAAAATGCTGAGAATCCTAAACTGAAAGAGCTAAATTACTGTAAATATCAAGAAATAGACATAGCAATATGACTGACATAATCTAAATGGAATGTGCACTTACAATTTGGAACTCACATTGATTGTTCTTAATTACACAAAAAACGGGAGCTCTCAGACAATCAAAACATAGAGCTGCTATCAGATTATTTCTTGATTAAAATGACTGATGTCAAAACAACTTCCTCCATCAGTATCTCTCACCCCATTCCAGCTCATTCTTTACATATGCTACCATCTTAAACTCAAATCTCTTAAGATTAATAAATACTCTGCAATTGCACAGCATCTTTCATTTAAGATTCTCAGTGTTTTGTTTTGTTTTTAACAAACATGTATGATTTAAGCTTTCCAGATACTTGCTAGGCAGGTAAATATTATTCCCATCCCAAAAGATGGAGAGTCTGAGGTGTAAAGATGTGAGTTGAACCAAGTCAGAGCCAGCCCTTCCTCACTATAACACTTCAGTGTACGTTGTAAATTTGTCATGTTGACTTCAGTGGGGTTAAACGCTATTTGAAAAGAGGTGGTGCCCTGAATCAAGTTCACAATGAGTTGCTGAGATGAAAAATCAAAGACTAATAGCTCTCTGTACCTTCTATGATTGCCCAACACTATATTCTCATAGTTTTCCATTTCCAGTCCCAATTGTACAATGGTCAGGAAGAGCAGTTTACTATTTCCACATGAAAAAGGCATGGGGAGAGTGGACTCACCTGTAGAGAGTCATACCTTAGACTGTGCCCTGCTGGAGACAGGGCTGGTGGCAGAGTTTATACAGACAAAGACAATCTAAGAGAACCACAGCACTGGATGATCATGATTTGCATTAGTCCTGGCCCTTGGGGAAGGTTGGGGAAGGAACTTTGACTCTGTGTTCCTGCAAGCTGTGGGGCCTCTGAAAGAAAGGTTGGGACTGGAGGCAGCCAGCCCTTAGCACTGCCCGAACTGCAGCAGCAATTTCAAGGCCCTGGAACTCTGTCCGCTGCCACAGAAGCAGGGATCGCACCTGAGAAACCCAGGCCTTTTTCAATCATTCAGTCGCACAGTAAAAATATACACTTTAGTCTGGATTTGTTTAGATTCAACTTCCAGGCAATAAATCGCGTTATATCTTTATCTGATAGAATGAAGAGTCCATTATAAAATATTTGTTCCCCATGTAGCTATTTAGAGACCTTAATTAAGTCACTAATTTCCTTTGTCTTTGTTACACTAAGCAGAGCTCAGTCATTATATGGCATACTTTTTAATCCATCATTCATTCTCCTGCTCTTCTCTGAACCCTATCCAATTTATCAACATCCTTTTTGAACTGTGAGCACCAGTATTCTATCAGTGTTGGCACCAATGCCAAAATACAAAAGTAATATTGACATTCTGTTCCTACTCATGGTTTCCCTATTTTTACATCCAGGATTGCAATACTGTATAATAGTGGGAGCTCAAAGTCAACTAATTATCTACCATGACCCTCAAATTCCCAGGAGAGAGTTCCCATTCCAGTAAGGAATGGCTTACATGCTTTGTTGTTAGAGATATACATTTGCATTTGGCTATTATTAATATGTTTATTGTTTGCTTGTGCCATTTACCAAGTAATCCAGATTGCTCAAATCAGTGACCTGCACTTCTCATTGGTTACCCTTTCCCTATTTTCATGTTTCTATAAATTCTATCAATGATTAATTGTTTCTTCCAGATTACCGATAAAAAAAAATAGGGCCAAGAAATACTCACTAAATGATGATTCCCTGCTTACAATTACATTTTGAGTCCTATGAGTTTTTTAATCAATTAAATGTGTGTCACATTAATTTTATATCATTTTTAAGCAAAATGCTGTGAAGTACCAAGTCAAAGCATATTACATCAACACTTATATTTTATCAAACAATCTTGTAATTTCATTTTTAAAATCAATGTAGCTTGACAGGATCTGTTTTCCATAAACCAGTGTTGATTGGCATTAATTCCTAATGGAGTCTTGTATCAGTTGCTTCAGTGTCTTGTGAGGCTGATCAGATTACAATTACATGGACCATCCTGTTTACCCTTAAAAAAAAAAACCAACTTGGCACAACATTAACTTTTTTCCAGTCTTCTGGAACTTTCACAGTGCTCCAAGATTTATTTGAAAGGCAATATCAATGGTACAACAAGAACCTCAGCCAGTTCTGTTAAAAGTCTTTCATGTATGTTATCTAGACCTGCTCATTTTAAAATGTTCAACTTTAGTTCCTATAGATGTGCGTTCATGTGTGCACATACTGGCTATGTTCCATACAATCTGGCTTTTAAACTACTAATGCCTGGTAGGAATTGTTCTACAGAAAACAAGTTACCACTTGTCCATTCAGTGTGGATTATAAAAGTTCTCTTCCCCTGGCCATTTGATATAAATGAACCCTGAATATTTTTAAATTAAGTAGCACTTAGAGATATGAAAAACCTGCCCACACAAATCAATGCAGATAATTTTTTTTAAAGAGTTGCCTTTATAAAAATGTTTCTGTCAAGGTCAACGTGAGCTACATAATATGGGCCCTATTATAGTCCCAGCCAAACCTCTTCTGAATCCCTGGAAAGACTGCTTTTTTCCAACAGCAATAGCCTTGTGGCATTTTTCCACCCCCTTAATCACAAGGATACCCCTTGGACTGATGTAGTGATTGTACACCAGACAGAAGTGGAGCACAATATGGATCTCATAAGAATATAAGAACATAAGAATGGCCATACTGGGTCAGATCAAAGGTCCATCCAGCCCAGTATCCTGTCTGCCAATGCCAGGTGTCCCAGAGGGAGTGAACCGAACAGGTAGTGATCAAGTGATCTCTCTCCTGCCATCCATCTCCACCCTCTGACAAACTGAAGCTAGGGACACCATTCCTTACCCATACTGGCTAATAGCCATTAATGGACTTAACCTCCATGAATTTATCTAGTTCTCTTTTAAACCCTGTTATAGTTCTAGCCTTCACAACCTCCTCAGGCAAGGAGTTCCACAGGTTGACTATGTGCTGTGTGAAGTACTTCCTTTTATTTATTTTAAACTTGCTGCCCATTAATCAAGATTGTTGCTCCTGAATTTCTTCAACTGTGAAATGAGGATAATCTAGTGATCCATCCTACTGTAGTGATGTGAGAATAAAAGGGAAATGGAGGTCAAAGTAGTGGGTTTGACCTACACTGGGGAGACAACAGCCGCACCAGGCCTCTGGGCAAGGTGGAGGGCCAGCTGCACGCTCCTGGAAGGGAAGGACCCCAGGTAGAAAGGGCAAGTCTGGAGCAGCCAGCCCTCAGCACGGCTCTGACAGAGGTGTGTCCCATCCCACCCTGCCCTGAAAACCACATAACAGTCTGGCAGCAATTTAGAGGGCCCAGGTTCCCAAACATTGCTGCTTTTGTATCAGTAGTGGTGGCTAGGAGCCTCAGACCCCTTTTGAATTACCAGGCCTTTTAGCAATTGTTCCCTTCCTTCCCAATCTCCTGGTGGACCTGAACTTATGTGACTTGAAACCTATCTATATGATAGGTTTTCCCACACCATTCTGTCACAGATGAGATTAGAAATTCTGCTTCAGGTGAAACCTCCTGGTACAGAAGAGAGAGAGAGAGCACTCCATGAAGGGCCTGAAGCTTTGGAACTTGCCCCCACGCACACAGCTCAATCTTGAATCTGTTGACTGGCAGGCAATGCCCCAAAGCTTGTCTTTTTCTCCACTTGGTCAGATGTGGATGTACAATAATTGGTCTATTATATGTAGGTTTTCACATTAGCCTCACAATGCAGTAGCAGCGCTCAAGTTTCAAATCAGCATAAACCTGAACTGAGTAACACCAAGCAAATACCAGTGGGAATTGAACCTACTTATAGCAGGCATGAAATTGGCTTATTGTACATATCAATGTGATGAACTGAGAGTAGCAGAAGGTAACCCTGTCACATCAGACCTTGTAAAGGCATGTGGCTCTTTGCATTCTTAAACCTAATAGTTAAATGACAAAATCATTCTCCACTAGCCCAGTTTATAAGGAAGATTTAAATACAAAACTAAGACAAAAGAAAGGTTGCCTTATAAGATCACTGCTGTCCACTCCCAGTACAGGATTGAAAACAGCCTGTGAATAGTAAGCTGCAGAAGTGAGATGAAAATGCAAGAGAAAATGGTGGTGGGTGATCCATTGCAGCTGAAGAGCCCATACAGTGTAAGCAGATACCAGAAGCCAGGCAAACAGGAAAAAAAAAGTCTGGTAGATGTGAATGATTGGGCTTCTAATACATCTGGGCAATGGGCGCAAACAGATTATATAAACCATAAAATCAAAGTCTGAACCACCAGAACCCCAAAATGGAATAAAGTCAAATCTATCAACTTTCTTGGGTTATACCGTATACAATAGCTCACTCCTTTTCAGATCCATATCCTTCAATCTTCTCATTATAATATAATCCACATTGCCATTCTCCTCCCCTGTCCCTTACTATATGGCTCCATCTGTTGGACTTCCAATATTTCCCTCTTTTTCTTTTGCTCACCACCCTGTTTCACACTCTTCCCATCACATCACAATAGCTTTTATTTTTGTTGTTTTGTTTCCAGCAACTTCACATCTTTGCTTCCTCCAACTCCTGTAATCTTTTTTTTTTTTTTTTCACTGAAAGAGTATCTTCCCACTCCAAGTTTCTTTTCACTTACCTTCATTCTTGCACTTTTCACTCCCAGTCTTGCCCACTCTCTCCAGCTACTTGGAATTCTTCACAGCTAGAGCAGCTCTCACCTTTATTTTGGGCCACTAGATGCTACAGGAATGGATATTCATACACTACAGGAGTGGATGCACTGCGGGACTGAATTTTGATACATTGACAATGGCAGTTAGCTTCATCTTGCTAGTCCTGTGCATCACCATGTGTCAGTCACAGCTATTTATGTGACAATGGTCACTGTTAGGCAGTGTCTGAGCCACCAACTTTCAGGATGGGCCAGGATAGGAACAGTCTCAAAGCCTGAAGTGTTCAGATTTGGCCTCTGAGTTAAGCCTAATTCAGAAATAAGGCCCACACCTGAACCTTCCCAAATTGAAAGGATATTTTGATTTTGTTAATAGTTGATACAAAGAGCTTCACAGATGAAAAGTTCACAACAGTAGATTCTATTGAATCCTCCAAAATCTAGGGCCTACACTGTATATTCTAGACCAGTAACTCCTACATTTACATATAAATATTTTCACATATAAAAAGGCATAGAGCATTCTGTAACATGTAGGAGGATTTTGGATAGAAGCAGTGAGCAGTCAGGCAATCAGCACTGGCCAACATAATTATACTGGAGCAGACTGCTCATCCCTAACCCCATAAAGCTGCGTTTCTCAGACTGTGGGTCCCGACCTCCCGGGGTGTCGCAAGCAACTTAGAGGGGGGTCGCGAGCAACTTAGAGGAGTGTTGCAGCAACTTAGAGGGGTGTCATGAGCAACTTAGAGGGGGGTCACAATATCACAAAGTTTGAGAACCCGTGCCATAAAGTATCAGCAGAGATGACAGCTTTCTGATACCTGCTGTCTGGTGCTCTTCCATAAGGGGTGTGAGGCTATACTGAAATGTGGATGAAAACCTACAATTTAGTCTTCTCAGGATTAACACAGGCTTCTGGAGCATGAACATCTACATATCTTATGATAGGAGTTACAGTGAATAACTTGCTGGAGATCAAGGCTTGAAGGGGGAAAAAAAACGTTGCTGTGCTCATTTTGAGAATCATACTCTGAAATCTGCATGGATTTCATGCAAATCAAAGTGGAAAATGTGTGCATGTACACTTGATCAGGATTTAAGATGCATTCAGTTGTTTGCACTTTTGAATGAGATTAGGGGAGGAATGAAGAAAAAGAAGAATTTTGTAAATCTGGAACAAAGAAAGCATTGCATGTGCTCAGTTATCTGAAATGTTTCCACTGATTTAAATAGTAAACAAATGTGTACCTACCTGCTCAAACAACAGGGTGGCTTTTTATTTGGTAAGTTTTACCTCTTGAAGAAAAGAGAAAAATGAGAAACAAGAAAATTCTAGGACTACTGAACAGTAAAATGTTCAGTACATTTAGCATTCTTATTTGGAATGGGCCTTTCTGTAATTGTTACACATTAAGAAAATATGCAATATTTAATGGCTTACTAAATGCCTGATTTTTTTCTTAACTGCAGTAGGTACCATATCCCAGATTATTGGGAATTTAAATTGACTAACCCATAGTAGTTGGTAAAAAATTAAGCAGTTGTACTGAAAATACCTGGCTCTGTTCAAGGTCTGCCGGAGATTAATTGAATTCACAAAGTGTTCTGGCCCAGCAGATACTGATTTTGCATAGAACAGGGAAGATTCCTCAAGTTGTGTCTCTGCTTTAGTTTGTACCACATTCTACATCAAGAAGAGAGGGCATCTTCACAAGTTGTGAGAAGGACTGCAATGATACCAATACAATCAGGACAGTAGATTTATCTCTTAGCCATTAACACTGTTGCACAGATGTCACAGGACCTATGAGAAACAAGATGTGGATGAAAAAGTGATGGTTCAAGTTCAAGCTACAAATGACAAAGGCAATACTGGCAGAAAGAGAAAAACAATTTGAGTATGTTGACCTCATTCTTTACTGAAGATTCTGCCCTCCATTTATCAAAATGGTGCATAACATGGATTTCTTATTAGGCTTTTTAAGATCCTTCATTGGGTGAACAAGAGCACAGCAAAGGGAACAAGTGTAGACATTAATCTTTCTCTTTTGACATAGAATGTAACCTGGCTCATACGAATTAGTAGCGACAGTGGTGACAATCACCCTCTTTGGTTAGACAGAAAATACTATGTCCATTCTCCTTAACTACTTTAGGTTTATTTTAAGCAAGGAATTGAAACAATGAACAAAGCATGAATTTATAGTAGCCTTGTATTTCTGTAAACATGTAAGAGACATAGCTAATGGAAAAGCGAGAGTTTGCAACTGTGGCTGAGCATTTGGTGCAGCTCGTAAATAGCTTGTGATCTAGGCGGAGATCAACTACAAATATTAGACCAGACACCAAAACATAAAATGCATGATATGAGGTATTAACCAACATTATTAATTGTAAGTGTTTATATAAGTTGGTTCATGATTATGTACATTGGATGTATGATTATGTAAGTTCATGGTGTATCTGCCCCCTTTATTTGAGCTTAAGCAACTATGTGTAGTTTGATTGTATGCCAATAAGGAAATCTCAGTGACAAGTTTTGGATTTGAGCTGAGTTCTTGGGAATCAAATGGAAAAGTCTTAGAAGCCATCCCAATATACTCCTAAGTGGATAAGGTCTCAGTAGCCAAAAGTTACCATCAAGTTAGATAAATGTGAAATATTTCATGTGGACTATGGAGGTCTTTCAAATATTCAAACTACTATAACATCTAATACCCTGCTTTATTTAGCAAGACAGACTGACAAGCAGAAAACATAAAGATGTGCTTTTTTATTTACTCTTCCCCCTAACTTGAAAGAACTAAAGGCATGTCTACACTAGGAAATTATTCTGAAATAACTTATTTTGAAATAATTACTGCCAAAATAACTATTTTGAAATAGTGAGTCCCCACTACGGGGAAGCCTCGAAATTAGTCCGAGGCAGGCTCCCTTAACTATTTTGAAAGAAGTGTTATTCTTTGTGGAAAATAACCAGCCCCTTATTTTAAAATAATGGGTTTGGTAATGTGAATGCTCCGCTTGTTATTTTGAAATAAGGGGAATTATTTTGAAATAATTCCCTAGTGAAGACCAGGGCTAAGGTGTTGACTAAGGAGATATTAGCTTTATGCGATTGTAGTTTGTAGAGACCTTAGAGTTCCTGAGTCAGTCTCTTTGTCCAATTTTATTCTGGTAATACAAGGTGGATGCTAACTAATTTGACTTTCTAATCAGATTAAAGTGACTTTGAAAATGTAAATTCTACCTTATGTGGTCAATACAATGAACATCAGGCATAGTCAGTGGGAGGAGGAAGTGAAACATTCAGGAAAAAATAGCTTGCCCAGTATGCTTAAATATTTGATTAATTAGTATACTAAGGTTATATTTCATACGTCAAAAGAGAAAAATGAACGTGTACAGTAGTTCCATTTACTGTGCTCTTATTCACCAAATGAAAGATCTTAAATAAAAACTCATAAATTAGGGTATGTAGCCAAGGAGTCTGAAATATAACAGATGAGATGGCATTGGGTTATTACTGTTTCAAAATTGTAAGAGAACTTTAGAAAATAGAATTCTGTCCTAATGCACTTTTTAATACTTTCATTGGCTTAAGAAATCATTCAATGCAATGGTTGTAAATAATGTAACTAATGGATCTGTAAGCCACAAAGCATCTGTGCAAAGGAATAATGGGCTTGTGTTGCAAGTAAAGGGGAAAGAATCTTAACAAAACCTCATTCAAAGGTTAATTTTAAAGGCAAATAATTTACAATGATCTCTGTGGGGTTTATAATATATTCATCTCTTTCATACAGAACTGCCACAGATATCAGTGGACATTTTGGTTTATAAGGAATCAAACCTCTAAATTCTAAATTTTGACAATGAAAACAGGACATGTCCTTGTATCAGTCCTTGTATAAGAAAACAGGAAACAAATGCTAGAAATAGATGGTTAGTTTTCAGAATGCAAGGAAGTAAATGGTGGTATGTGTACTGGGACTAATGGCATTCAACAGATTCATAAATTATGGGAAAAGAGGTAAACAGTGATGTGGAAAAAATTAACTACTCAGGATATTTAAGCCCAAAATAGACTGCAAAAAGTTACAAAAGGAGGTGCACAGAACTGGCAAATAATTGCATATGAAATTCAGTGTCAATAAATGAAAATAATGCACATTGTAAACCATAATTCTGACCATACTTATAAAATGGTGGGGTCTAAATTAGCTGTTACCACTAAAGAAAGATATCTTGGAGTTATTGTGGAAAGGTCTTTGAAAACATGTGCTCAATATGCAGCAACTGTCAAAAAACGAAAAGAATATTGGAATCATTTGAAAAAGAATAGATAATAAGGCAGAAAATACCATACTGTCTCTATTTTAATCTGTGACATGCCCACATCTTCAATACTGTGGCTGCCACATCTCCAAACAGATATGCTACAATTGGAAAAGATACAGAAAAGGGCAACAAAATTATTAGAGGTATGGAACAGCTTCCATTTGAGGAGAGATTAATAAAACTGGGACTTAGAAAAGGTGTAACTAAGGGAAATATGATGGAGGTCATGACTTATGTGGAGAAAATAAATAATGAAGTGTTATTTACTCCTCATAACACAAGAACTAGGGGTCACCAAATGACATTAATTACATTAATGATAGCTGGTCTAAAACAAAGAAAAGGAAGCACAGGTTGAACCTCACTAGTCTGGCACCCTTGTGACCTGACCAATGCCAAACCAGAGAATTTTCCACATCATGGGAGGTTAATGTTGTCTAGCACCATTACCAGTGCATTACTGGTGGCTATAAATTTTATGGGACTGCAAGAAACCCTGGTCACACCCATGATAAGTGGGCATCCGGCTATCTAAAATCATGCTGGACCACGGAAGTTGACCTATATTTCTTCACACAATGCACAGCCAAGCAGTAGAACTTAGGGTTGTAAAGATAAGACTATAAGGCTACGTCTTTCAAAAAAGCCTCTTTCGAAAGAGAGCATCTAGACTGCAACCACTTCTTTCAAAAAAGCAGTTTGCATTACATACCACCTTTTTTCAAAAGAGCACTTTCAAAAAAAGGCGTTCTTCCTCATAAAACAAGGTTTTCCACAGTCGAAAAAACGGCCGCATTCTTTCGATTTACTTTCGAAAGAACGCAGCAGCAGTCTAGACGCAGATAAAGATTTTTCGAAAAAAGGCCACTTTTTTCGAAAAATCCCTGTAGTCTAGACACATCCTAAGAGAGTTCAAGAAAGAACTACATTAGTTCAAGGGTGATAGGTCCATCAATGGATATTATTCGGGATGGGTAGGGATGCAAAATCATTGAATTGTTCCTAGCCTTTATTTGCCAGAATGGGCAGGAGGAGATGGCTCACTTGATGATTACTTGTTTTGTTCATTCCCTTTGAAGTACCTGGCATTGACCACTCTCAGTAAAGACAGGATACTGGGCCTAGATGGACCATTGGTCTGACTAGTATGGCTGTTCTTATGTTGTTGGCTTTCTAGGGTCAGTGATTCTTAGAAGCAAAAATAATGAAAGTGGAAAATGAGACAAGCATCTATTGTATTCTAAATTTAAAAGTTACAATAATCTGTTTTTAATTTTTTCCCTTGTTTTAATGTACCACTAAAATATAAGCATTTATCCAATCACCATAATGTGATAGCTGAGATAGCAAATGAAAGTATAGTTTGGGTAATCTTTGCTACCTACATGTTTAAACTAGGAAATAAAATCTCTACCTTGGATTGAAGAAAAAACATCTTCCTTCAAGTTTAAACTCTTTTCAATTTCCACTATAATTAAAATGTTCATGAGATATGAAAGTAGAATCTTTTTAATTAAAAAGTTGAAATTTCTACAGATGTCTGTAAAAGCCAAGCCTACTAGAGACTCTCATATCACTTTGGGCTGTGTGTTCCCTAGATGTTACAATAAGCATAGTTGGACCTAAACAGTAGTTGGATGAGAGACTTCTAAGGTAAAGATAGTTGTTATAGAATATAGTGTTGGTCAGAGATCCTCAACCTAAGGGTCATGAATTGTGACTACACTGCTCTTCCCATATCACAAAGGGAGGGGGGGGTCACAACTAGTTCCTGCCTAGATGGGTGTGGGATCATAGAGTTGGTCCTGGTGTGGAAATGGGAGTTCTGAATTATGATGTGCGAACTCGAATGTGACAGCACATGTTCACGGTGCAGATGGCCATATACTAATTGAGTGTTTTTCACAGCTCATAGTCACTCAAGGTCCTATGGTATGGAATATTTTGCAAGAGTTAAGTTGTTAGCCTCAGGGTCCTCACCAGATGCCATGTTCACTCAAGCCGGGGATTATATTCAAAATTGTAGTCTTAATTGTCTGAGGAAGTTTGGTTGAGCTGCACTAATGAGTGCAGGTGCAGCCCCCGGAGTGGTGTTGGTGGGAATAAGAGAGCCACAAGCAAACTAACTCTATGGAAAATATTGTAAAACTTTGCAGACATTATTGAAACTCCAGATATTTGAGAAATGTACATCTTATTGACAAAAATGTATCATCATGAAAATTGTAAAACTGTTCCCTTTCACAGTAAAACTCTGCAGCAAATCCCTGGAGTAGTATGCAGCTTCATTTTGACTGCCCTTCCTAGAGATTTTGAAATAATGGATTCAGCTCTGAGACAAATATTGCTGTTCCCTAGGATTTGTATCAAGTTGTTTTCCCTTATTCAAATTCACGTGTCATGTTGATATTGTCTAACAATCTACAGCAACAGGCTAAATTAATACATTCCTTACTTTTAGCTGGATGGGAAAGTCACATGCAATTGATAATAATTAAGATGTCAGACACTGTCATTTAGGATGAACAAATACTGAACCATAAGTTTTTCTCTTTGCATATACTTAAAATACAATGTACTCATTTTAATGCCGGTATTCTACATTTAAATTCTTACACCAATGTGCATATTATTTTAGGATGTGATTTGCCAGAGCTGTTTTAATGCTGTAGTCTTGGAAGTCTTGGGAGCATCTGCTGTAGATATACTCTTACTCCACAAGAACAAAGCTAGAAAGCATACTAAAAAGTAGTGAGCTTTAAGGGCCTGATCCAAAGCCAGATGAAGTAAACAGAAGGACTCAATAAACCTGGACCTAAATTTAAAAAAGAGAAGAATTATAGTTAAATGAAAAAATCTATTTAGGAATATAGAAACTAAAAATTAAACAAAGAGGAAAACATCACAGTTGCCAAAAGCTTTTAGTTACATGTCTTAGGGAAGGAAAAACAAAAAGCACACTGATCAGCAAAATATAAGGGTGCAGGCATCCCTAACAACTTAAAATAAGTTTAGAAATGATTAAACATGAAGAAAAACATTTCTTAAACAAAAAGCAATACATAGAATATATGCTTTTAGCTTGTTACAAGTGAGTCGTATATCTTCTTAACACAGCAGAACTTCCTTGAATCATACTAATGACTATGAGACCATTTGCAATGTACTGAATTTGTGAATTAGCCTGTAAGCAAGCAAACTGAAAAGCAAAGATAATGCATCACAAAATGTTTTTTTCATTTGTTTTGACAAGTGCAGTCTGTCTTAATTATTCATGATAATTCATAATGTGCTAGTAAATATTTAGTGCATTTTTAATAATGATGATTGATAATAAATAATGATAAACCGTCAATGAAAGGAGCCCTCAAAGCCACTACATCAACCTTTTTTGTGTCATTCTTCCCTAACTAGGTTCTGCTGGAGGTATTTAAAGCAATTTATTTATGGACTTCTGTGTGTTTTGAAGCAACGTCTGCTAATATTCATTTTGGGAAAGAATTTGATTAATTATTTAAATATTATATAATTTTACATTATTTTTGTTCTAAGTGAGCCAGAGGGAATTCTAAATTCTCTTAACATATAATGACTAAAGTAACAACCCTGCAAATACTGGAATACATCTGGTCAAAATCTGGTAAAAAAATTGTCATAAAAACTTTTGTGGAAGTTAATCAATTTTTTTCAGTCAAATTCGAAATGTTGCCATTGTTCTTTTTCTTGTAACTTAGAATTTTGACATGTTTCAGCCGCTGTATAGGTAGCTTAAAAAAACTGAGTGGGCTTTTCTCAAAACCATTTGCCACAAAAAATTTTTTTTTAATTATAACAAAAATATAAGGAAAATTTAGCAGTGTGAGACCAGTTTTAAATTTAAACGTGTAACTTTGTCTCCTGTCAGAAAACAACTCATATCAGAAAAGTTAAGCACATACTTTAGGTGCCAAACACATATGCTAGCCTGTAATTGTGCAGGGAGGGTTGCATTCTTCTTGCATTCTTCAATGTTTTAACTAAGTTTTGCATAAAATGTTTACTATATATATATAAAATAGGCCTTATTGCCCTATTTTTCTACTCAAGAAAAATATCATATGGATTTTTAAATAGATTTGGGTTTGCTTCAAATAATGTTATTAAATGCATTCTTATTCAACTCCTTTGCTATTATGTCAGTGAGCATTGTGTCTACTGTGTTCTACCCTGGAATAATCATAATTAGTGACATTAAAATGGAAACAGATTTTTTGGTTAGCAATAATTTTAGAACTTGTAAAGGTTAGGAGAAATGCTGGGAGAGTTTTACTATCCACCAACGTGCAAGATTGTTAAAGGAAAATTAAAACATTAATCAAAAAATGCTTTTACACATTCAAGCTCTGTAAGGGCTGTTTTTAATTTTTATGCTATTTGGGTATGTAACTTTTATGAGGGTCTATTGTACTATTGAAGAAAACTCTGTCATCTGCCATTTACAGTGCCTATGAGACATAAAGCAGGTTTTAAAATTGTTTTTAAACCAATATGTAATCTGATCTCTAGCACTTTTTATAGTGCTGTCAGGGAGAACAAACTTATGGTGATAAACTTATACAGGCTCTCCAAGTTGTAATGTCTATTGTAAAAAGTATATTTAAAATTTATACCTTTCCCACTATCTATCTATCTATCTATCTATCGCTCTAGCTCTAGCTCTAGCTCTAGCTCTATCATCTCTAGAATATGTTCAAGTTCACCTCTCTGATTACTGGGCAGTGCGTGTACCTCATTACATATATATCTATGTACAAATCAGACACAATATTCAAAATCAGGAGTACACAATTACATATACAACTATACACTTAATTTGGATGGCAAATTTTAATAGCACATGCAAATTAGGTAACTGTTTATACCTGTTTACACTCACCATTATCTTTATTTTATGTCTTAAAAGTCATTTTTCATCCATTAATCTCAAATCTCTTGACAAGGGAAGGAAAGTGCATTCATTATCCCAATTTTACACATGACTAAACTAAGTGATTTTTGCTTTGCCCAAAATCACATGGTAGTCCAACTGCAAAGCCAGGAGTAGATCCTAATCTCTTGACACACAAGTCAGTGTTCTATCCACTGGATAGTTCTGCCTTCAAAATTAAGTGCTCTCACTGTATCATGATCAATGGAACCGTGGTCAGAAAGCCAATGTTCTCCAGAGGGATTGTTATTTATGGGATGCCACTGGAATTTGAGGTGTTGGTCTGGAAGCAACTCAGCTATGTGGACAGAGCTGCTACAGAGTTTAATAGAGTCATCTACCCTGCATTCAGCTTCATTCACTGTGCATGAAATATGGTGGCAGCATCTGAGATATGAGTTTTCTGTACTGCAGCAGTTGGTAGTGTGAGCAATACAACTCAGTCAGGTCCTCTCCCTTCCTTCCAGAGCACTGTTTTTTGCGGACACAAACCACCCAGTAATGGAAGGAGGTGCTTGAGCTGTACACAGATGGGGCCATCCATGTTCACAAAAACAACCGGAAAGTACATCTATCATTGTACTGTACAGGGGGAAAAGGCAGAAAGATCTGTACTACTGTGAAGCTCACCACTGCCTAAAGCCGGTCAGAAGTCCTAGAAGCCCTGTGGTCCTCCCAAAGGACAAGGAAACAGTGGAGTAACAAAAGTGTTTCACTAGAGACCAATCTGAAGGGAAGGAGAGTGATACCTTTCTTATTGCCTTACACACTGGTTTCTACAGGAAATTTTGGAGATTTGATGAACTCCTTGATTTAGGATGATAATTGGTAGGATCAATTATCTGGAGTAGATGCTCCAGGAAGGCAATCTTACATTAGACATGTGCTTAGACATGCGGTATGCAGTGTAAGATATGAGAGAGGATGAACACCTTCAGAGGGACAACCCACACAGAAGCATACACAGGGAAACAACAACAAAGGAGAGCAGGACAGGTTTCCCTACTAGGCCAGCATTGCAAGGAATATGGCAAGTTGAAACAAGTTAGCAGTATTCAAGAACACAGGAATTTCCCAAAATGTTTCAGTTATAACTGTATAAGAGGTAAAGGGCACATAAAACTGGTATCTTGACTCTCTGTCTCTGTCTCTCCCTCTCTCTCTCTCTCCGAGACCATGTCAGATTCAGGCTCCCAGGACAGGAAAGTAAAAAGGGGCATTATTAATTCCAGTGCACATCACCATTTTAACAGGGAAATGCCCTATGTAATTTCAGCTGTATAGAAGGGCTTCCTCTAGCGGGATTCTTCAATGTGAACTGGATCCTAACAGACCCATTACAAAGAGCAGGTGACATCTAATAATGCACAATGAAAGCACAAGGTGGGTAGAAGGAAAATATGATCTATTAAATATCTTGAAAAATAATGGCTGGTACCAACTGAAGTTTCTGGTGGTGGGTGGTAAGTATCACAGACCCCTTTTGGGAAGTAGCATGCAGCATCATGACTTGCTAGTTGCTGTTTTCAAGAAGCAAAGGGAGAAGTCCCATGGACAATGAAGACAATTTTAAAAGCAAATGGAATTTTTTCCCCCAAAGTTGATGAATGTTTTGAAAGAAAAATGCAACTGGAAGTGATCCCATATCGGAACTTGTGTGCTTACCATAAAGGAAAATTCCTGTAGCACTAATGAAACCAATACACAAGACGCCTGAAAGTCTGCACAGCGGGTATATCATAGCACCTGCTGCAGCTTGGGTAACCAGCATGTTGGTGATAAATCTTTCATCAGGCAAATTATGCATTTATAATACCTCTGAAACAGGCATTAAAAAGATGTGTCTTTTCTCTGACTGCAACTGTTGACATGTTGCAAGAACTTTCCAAAGCCAGAATCTATATGGTCTGTTATGTGAGGAATAGGTTTTGGCACATGAACCTGGATAAAGAGTCTAGCATGCTGACAACCTTTGCTACACCATTTGTTTACTACAGATGGTTATACATGCTGATGGGCATAAACCCAACACCAGAGGTAATTCAAAGATTCAGCCAAGTGCTGGAAGGACTGCCTGGGGTGAAAAAGAAATTACAGATGATATCCTCATTGAAGATAAAGGAAACAATATTATAGAAGCAGCCAGATCATGAGGGGAAACTACAAGATGGGAAAAACTTACAGCAATGCAGGGACGGGAAGAGAAAACTCAACCCAGAAAAAAATCTGTGTCAGACAGCATGAAATGATGATCATTAAACACCTGATCACAGTGAAGCAACTGAAAGCAGATCCCAATAGTATTAATGGACGTAGGCATGCTGGCTCCAATGGATGTGAAGGTGGTACAGAACATCATACAAATGACGAATGTCCACCCCTGACTGCAGTAGCAAAACCTATACCTCAGTTCTCAAGGCAGAATATTGATTGGGACTAGGCAAGTCCTCAACAGTAAGCATTTGACATCTTGAAATGGTGCCAGTAAAGGATGCCAGTTTCCAGAAGTACTACCAGCCAGGAGAGGTACTGACTCCAGTGTGATGCATCAGAGAAAGGATTGGGTGTACCTCTTCTTTTGCATGAGCAGCCAGCCACTTATGCCAGCAAAGCCCTGTCAGACTCAATAGGAGTACACCCAAATAGAAACAAGCCCCTGGTGTGAAATTCGGGGTGGGAAAATCCATTAGTACATCTGTGGCGACCCTCTAACAGTTCCACCAACCTACATACATACATGGAAAAGCCTCTTCTTTATGCTCCAAAGAGATTGCAATGGATGATGATGCATCTTGATCATGATCAGGCAGTGATCAGATATTGTCCACGATGATTAGTGGTACTAGCTGACACCCACATCAGGGAATAGATATCCAAGATGAGTGAGATGGGGGAAGGGAATCAGAGCATAGTGCAACACATTAATGGATTCCATCTCAGTTTCAATATTGAAGCTGATGGAAATAAAAGAGGTTCTAAAAAAGTACATCCAACTGCAGGCAATCAACAGAGTGATACTAGCAGGATGGCCAGAAGACAGAAGTCATGTAATGGTATGTGCACAATCATATTTTCAAATTAAGGATGAGTTGTGTGTGCAGGATGGAATCATATTTTGAGGACAGAAAGCTGTGGTCCCAGCTTCAGTACGTATGGATGTCATTCAGAAAATCATGAACCTTATATCTGGGCATTGATATCTGTTTTAGATGGTCTTGGGAGTGTTTTCTGGCTGGAGATGAATACTCAACTTCACTCCTTGGTAGACTGGCAAGCTGAAGGCCTACTTTGTGAAAGATGGCATTCTGGACACTGTATTCACTGATAACTGACTCCAATTTGTCTTGGAAGAATTCAAAGAAGTTGCACAGAAATTGGAGTTTGACCACTACTCCTTTTCTACTTGCAAAATAAGAGCAAGACAGAAACAGCTGTAAAAACAGCTCATACAGGGCTATTTCTTCTGGTACAAAGTCTGTGCTAGAATTTTTGACACACAGAGGCAAAGAACCATCCTGAGCCCAATGCCACAGGGAGAAAGGAGAGTCCAGAAGGAGAAAGAGGGTTTGCTAAACTAAGGCTACATCTAGACTGCAGGCTTCTTTTGGAAGAAGCTTTTCCAGAAAAGATCTTCCGAAAAAACTTCTTCCAAAAGCATCCACACTGTCAAAGCGCATTGAAAAAGCAATCTGCTTTTTCACACTGAATGGTGAAAGATAGTGTCCACACTCCCTCTTCCCCATCCACACATACCTTTTTCTGAAAGAGCTCTTCCTCGTAGAAAGAGTTTTATCAATGTTGGAAAAAACCCTCTGTTCTTTTGATTTTTTTTTGAAAGAACGTGATTGCAGTGTGGATATAGGTGAAATTTTTTTGGAAAAAATGTCAATTTTTTCAAAAAAACCTCTGAAGTGTAGACATACCCTTTGTTATAGGAATAAGTATATCTGCCTAGGTAGAAGATCAAACTAAGGGTACGTCTACACAGCAAGATTATTTCAAAATAACTAGCGTTACTTCAAAATAACTTAGTCCGCATCTATACAGCATGCAGTTCTTTCACAATAATGTCAAAATACTTTGAAGCTGGAGGACTTCTTACTCTAACTTCGGTAACCCTCATTGTATGAGGAGTAAGGGAAGTCAGAGGAAGAGTGCTCCATTTCAAAATAAGTGCTGTGTAGACACTTCCTTTTTCGAAATAGCATATTTCGAAACAAGATACGCAATTGACGTAGCTCAATTTGTGTAGCTTATTTCGAGTTAAGCTCTGCAGTGTAGACGCACCCTTCAGTCTGTGGCAAAGATAAGACTCCATTTTATCTATGCGCGAGCAACCTCTGGCCAAAGGGACACAGAGTGGGGTCTGGACATCATTTAATATTTACAAAACTAGGAAAGAAGACAGTGACCTTTCTACATTTAAAGATGCAGTATAAAAAAAACAGAATCGCATTTCTTGTTAGTTACCTCAATCACAGATCGTCAGTATGGAGCGAGTGTGTGGTTTCACTCAGCTTCCTGGTAGACTGGTATCACAACACTAAATTCAATCTGAGGAGAGATACACAGGAATGAATGCACCATAGAGTTGGACTGACTTGTCCTTTAAAACCAAACCTTACATTAATGCCACAAGCACAGTAGTAACACTGTTGTAATCTATTGACTTTAAATGGAATGTGTGCAGTTTACTGCTCTTTATGCCTTTGAAAATCTCCCTCTGTATTTTAGACCATTAATCAGATGTGAGTTATATAAACTGTCATCACTATAGGATAAGTCTGAGAAACATTTAAGCTTAATGCACCTACAGAATCGGATACAGAGTAAAAAGTGGAGATTCCAGGCAATATAGGGAATTTTGAATTGTAGTAGCTTTGACTATTCTATGGATGAAAAATTGACTAATTCTTTAGGATTAACAAACCAAGGTCTTCCAAATCACTACATCAACTCCAACACTTCTTAATAAAGCTATCAAATGTAGGACCCTATGATCATTTTGATACGTGCTGAGAGAAAGAGAAGTTTTTGACTCACTTTACGAACTTTGCATTCAGTGGAAAAGTCAGCTACAAAGAAAATGAGTTGTATGGGATTCCAGTTTTATGTGAAAAGACAGAGAAATTGCTCACTGTATCAGTAGTTTTATTTGTGATTCAATCAAATGAGAAATTAGAAGCCAATTTCAATAATTCAGTGATACTGAATATATTTTCTCAATATAATCTCCCAGAAAATTGTCTTAGCTTACCTCTTAATAGGCATGCTAATGCCTCATGTAAAAATTAAACATTTTCTTCTCTAAAAGATTCTGTTCATCTCATTTTTAGCTGAATTGCATTTGTAAAAAATATTTGCAGGAACAGTTTCATGAAAAGGGCTTCCTTGTATTTTAGAGGTCACCTACTCCAGCTGCTTATTCTGCCCCTGAAGTCATAATCCTTTGCCTGTGACATCACAATTAGTTTCTGTGGAGATGATTACAGTCACAAACAAAGGATTATGACTTCAAGTCAGTAATAAGCAGCAGGAACAGATGAGCTCCTGAGGAAAAGTAATCTGTGTTCATGCCAATATCCACAGAATCAGAAAGTGCAGAAAATGGAAGCTGCACTGGCAGAAATGTTTTGAATCAAAATAGTTCTCCATGAGATGTCAGTGGCTATTTAGCAGTTGTCTGTTGATCGCCCTGATTTGATTATTCTCTAAATAAATGCTGCTTGATAGCTTGAGGCAATTGAAAATGTTCACTCTGCAAAGCAAGGTTCTCAGAATATCATTTAGTTTAGATTTACGAAGACATTTATTATATACTACCCATATAGCACTATATATGTGCACAGAATGCCAGCAAGTTGATAAAGACAGATTCTCTACACCAGAGTTAATAATCCAAAGTAAGGTGAAAACAAACAGGAAGGGACAAAAACATGAGGTAGGGGTGAAAGAGGAGTACAGCAAGTGAAAGGATTTAGGAGTCTAATGCAGATCTACTGAAAGATACAAAGATAATAGTAAGTGCTATGTTATATGTTCAGTTATTAAAAGTATGTTTTTTCATTGTTCCTCAGTTATAATACGAATAGAACAGAGGACATATTATCTACTTATTACAGCAAGAGAATTGCGGACCTTGCTGCTGCTAATTTGCCGAATGACCTTGCCAAAGTCACTTAGTACCTCAGTTTAACCAATTAGCAAAATGGGGCATTTGTAATAACTGATTTTGGAATTTACTCGGTTTCATCAAATTATGTACATTAAGACTCTCAAAACATTTCTACCCCTGACTGATATGAAGGCTTTAGACCTGATTCTCAGCTGGAGTAAATTATAGCTATGAGAAACAAGACTTGTGCAAATCTAGCTAAACATGGATGAAATTAATATTATAGAAGAATTAGAAAATGTAAACATCCCTGAAATTCTGGGGCCAATAAGTACAGTTCTAAGCACTCGAAGGCATCAGTAAGGACATTTTTAATCAATAAATTGACTTTCTGCTAAATGCTGTGTCCCTTACTCCTTGTCATTTGTAGATGGGAGGGGGACATGTTTTTAATGAGGCTGAAAACAAAAGCTTATTAATGCTGGGAAAACTGGACCTCTTGCTGCTGTATTTTAAAACTTGAAGAAGCTTTCACTTTGACAGTGCAGAAATATAATATCTTCACTCAAAAGCTTTCTGGCTTTTAATATTTCACAAATTATAATTAATTAATTTAAAGCTTACCTTGATGAAAGAAGCCAAGCAGCTAAGATTAATCCCTCAGTCTCTAAAATTTCCACTTGCACAGAGAGTATTCCACTGGGCTCAGAACTCAGGCCCCTGTTGATTTTAATTTATATAAATGATCTGTTGCCTCTCTAGCAGTACAGTAGGGGTGCCATGCACACATGTAAATTAGAGTTGGGCTGGTGATAATGAATTACAAGGCAGACGCTCTCCACACAGGCTACTACTAATGCTGATTTAATTATTTCTTCAAGAAGTTTTAAATTCAAGAAGTTTAATGTCAAGTATTGTTTGGGACATTGCCTAAGGGAATTGGTGTCTGGTAGAGCTCTACATATTTTTCAGTCTCATGAGCATAAGGACAGCATAATCAAAACAAATGGCAACAATCACATGAGATGAAGAAAACACACAGCACAGTATAATAAATTTGAAAAACAAAAATCATAGGGAACTTGCTCAGGAGATTTAAGTAGGGACCTGAAGTCAATCGTAGAAAAGACAAGGTTAATGCATATGAGAACCTGGAAACTACACCTTACCGATCTGTTTATGTAGTTGTTGTGATACCAGTGTGTATGCTGGTAAATCAGGAATATGGGATCTACTTGTGACTCTGCCACTAATTCCCGAGAACTAAAAGGCATTGCTTTACAGAAGGCCTAGGTTCTACTCAAATCCCCTTTGCTCTGTAAGCACCCAGGTAGTAAACAGTGTGGGACTCTGTACCTTAAACCTCATACTCACACCATCATATAATTATATTTCATATAAAGCAGGGGCGGGGAACTTTTTTTGCATCGGGGGCCGCCGACCCACAGAAAAATCAGTCAGGCATGGGGAAGAGGGAGCTGGAGTTCCAGTGTAGGCTCCCCAGTGCTGGGGGGAAGGAGCCCTCAGCCCCAAGGGCTACATCCAGGTAAGCCGGGGACTGCATCTTGCCCCTTGGTCTTAGGTCCCCCACATCTGATATAAAGTATGCCATGTAAGATATCCTATGAATGATCATGGTCCACTGAAATCCATTATGTCCAATATGTCTATCATTAGTCTGTATGAAGTTGTGAGATTTTTCCTGTATGTTTGTTGCTGAAATATATAAGTTTGAGAGTTTCTATTTGCTAGTTCCCCAGTGACAACAACAGAGTGTGTTAAGTGACCATGAATAAGCAGAAGTGTGTAAACAAGGGTTTTACAGAGCTCTAAGAGGACAGAAAAAGCATCACCCTGTGGAATTGCTCATTTCTGTGACTTAGCAAGGACAGCCAAGATATGTCTGGGCAAGCATTTCCCAAGCACATGGACTGCGTATATAAAATATGAAACAGTAGCATCATGTTTTGTCTTTCTCCTTCCCCATCTATGTTGAAAGCAACAAATATGCTGGAAGTTAAAGACTTAAACTGAGGAGACAGGTCCCAGACTTAAAGGGGACTTATGTACTAAAACTTATGTACTAAAAATGGTGAGCTACCTACAACATCTAGTAGGGTGAGAAAAACTGCTTGTTCCAAATACGGCCTACTGTAATAAGGTTTAAGATTCATACTACGTTACTTAATTTTTATTTTCTTTGGTAATTATATCTGACTTTTTTGTGTCTACCATTTATAATCACTTAAATGCTATCTTTCTGTAGTTAATAAAACAGTTTGTTTTTGTTGAAGTGCTTGGGAAATTTCTGCTCAGGTTGAAAAAGCTAGTGTGTGTCCTTTCCATGTCAAGGGAAGGGCAGAATGGATAATAAAGTTATACTACTCAGGCTTCTGACAAAGGCAAGACAGTATATTCCAGGAGGGGCGAGAAGGATGGGGAGAGAAGGCAAGAGAGTATATTTCAGGAGGGGCGAGAAGGATTTGCTGGTGCTTTTTCCTGTGTGGTTTGTGAGTGGTTAAGGGAGCATTTATGTAAGTCAGCTGGGTATGACCTTCCACATGCTGCGGTGATAGGTGATAACAGCACCTGGAGAGGTTTGCTGCATGTCACTAGTAAAGCATTGTGAGAGACATTTTAGGCTATAGAATTAAGGGGAGCACATCAGTACCCCAGTTCTAGGTTGTACCCTGGGGAGGCCATCATATGTAAACCTTGTGCTTACTCTCTTTAAAGGGGATAAATTCTCCTGCTGTGACCTTTAGCAAGTCTCTTAACTTCTCAATGTCTCCATTTATTTATGTGAATAATAGGTAGAATAAAACCTTACAAGATTGTATTATCTTGATGGAAGTAATTCTGCTAAATTACTCCTAGACCCTCAAGGAAAAGTGCACAAAGTATTACGCTACTGGGACATTAGAACAGCTCACCTTAGATTCCTCCACAACTGCACACTTTTCTCAAGTCTCAATATATAATTGAACCATAAATTATCTGCTACAGAAAGATTATCAAATCCTGTCATCTGAGTAATAACCTAATCATCTTTGATTTTGGGACCTTAACCTTAGCCAGTTTGGGGGAACCCAAACATAAGTAACTAATAACTTTTATTTTAAATAATCACAAGAGTTTTGCAATAAAGAGTTTTACCTTCTCTGAGACAAAGATGAATAAAAGCCAGGTATGGCATTAAGTCTTTTGGTGGTGCCAAGGGATTTATGTTCAGAGGATTTCTTTTCACTAATACCATGTAGGTCTTGAACTCACATTACAAACCACTCATCACTTTCAGTGACAGAGGAGCCATAGTCTATCAGTATCTGTAATAACAGTAGTGGTATATCCTGAATGAAGAGGCTTATCTTTAAATATGTCAGTTTTCCTACATTTCTTAGAATTCAGCTCTTTTGTGGGTTATAGAACTGAAAATCCTGTTTTACAATATCAAAGACTTATCTATTTTATAATAATGAATCGATGTGAGTACATGATTCCTACCCCAAAGAGCTTCTAATCTAAGGGCATGTCTACACTAGGAAACCATTCTGAAATAACTAAATTCAATTTAATAACTCCCGATTTTACAAAATCGAAATAGCATGTCCTCCCAACAGGGAAACCTTGAAATTAGTCCAAGGCTGGCTCCATTAATGTGGACACTCTACCTTGACTTAGAGCCTCAGCAAGCACTGGGGAATAATTAGTTTGAATTACTCTGGGGAGTAGTTATTTTGAAATAGCGACACTGGAGCATCCACACTAACGCTATTCCAAAATAACTATTTTGAAATTAGTGTTGTCCCTCGAGAAATGCAGGAGTACAGATTTTGAAATAAGCATCCTCTTATTTTGAAATAAAGGGCTTCATAGTGTGGACGCTTTGCTTATAAATTCGACCTAAGGGAGGTTATTTTGAAATAAAGCCATAGTGTTAACCAGGGCTCAGGCTCAAATCCTATAAAAACTTACTCACATGCTTTACTTTACACCTATGAGTAGTCCCATTCAACTCAGCAGACTACTCACATTAATAGTTAAGCGTACATCTTTACTGTATCAAAGCAGTTCTAGACATAACAGGATGAATAGGGAAGGAGAAAGAATGATGAGAATTTCTGTTAACTTACAAGTGTGTGTGATTAACCAAGCCTTCTGAAGCCATTTGAAATTTGAAATCATGAAGAATATTCAGAATAACAGCAGGTGTGTACTCCTGGGGCGTCCTATCCCTGAAATATTCATCAGCTCAGTCTAAAGCACATTCTCAGTGGAAGTGCTGTGTTAACCAATAAATGTTAAGAAGAAATTACACAGTTTTCATAGTTATTCCTGTTGTAAATACAGTTGCTAACTTTCCCAACCAGGTGGACTAGACACCATTCGCAGCAATGCCATGTGATCTGTCTGATCGGGAAAGCTGGCAACCTAGCAGTAAGTAAAGGAAAAAGTTGTGGTATCCTGGATAACACAGGTTTATTCTTGTAAGGCTACTTCTACACTGAAGAGCCATTTTAGGATACTTCTGGTATCCAGAAATAGCTATTCCGCATCTTTTGAGCAAGCCCGTTATTTCAAAATATAATGGGCTTGCTATTTCGACGTCTCTGTAAACCTTGTTCCACGAGGAGTAAGGGACATTTTGGAATGGCAATCTATTTTGAAATTTAATTTTGAAATAAGCTATTTCAAAATTAACTCAAAATAAGCTGCACAATTTGCGTAGCTCAAATTGCATAGCTTACTTTGAACTACAGGTGTAGTATAGATGCATCCTAAGATACTAATTTTAAGTTTACTATTGTATTATGAAAACAATGAGTAGTCCTGTGCCACAACACTGCAAGTGCCTGTCTCAGACTGTAAACTCTTCAAGACTGGGGACCATCATATCTTTCTGAGAATTTCTTCATCGCCTAGCCCCATGATTGGGTCTTCTGGCTATTACACCACTATAAATATTAAATAATAAGTAAAATGTATCAAAAGCTGACTAGCAAAGATATGTACTTAAAAACCCATCAAGAGTTATTCCAATTTACATCATGAAACTTTTTTTGTTTCGCCCCCTCAGCAATGGCCAGATTCATTTCCCCCCGAAATCCATGGAAACAGAGCTGCCAACTCTCACAACATTTTTATTAGTGATACGATTGTGGCTGGGGCTGCTAGAGATAGTCTGGCCATGATGCAAGAAGCTCCAACTCACTACTTAAATTGTGCCCTCAGATTGGCAGTCCATATCACTTGCTCACCTCTTGGGTCAGAATAATCTAGGCAGAGCTTTCTCTCCTTACTCTCCTAACCCAAAACTGTTATCACAGGAGGAAACTAGAGAGCTCTGAAGCTTTGGGTGTCCCCTCTTCTATGAGCAAGCAGGAAATGATGATGCTTTTTCTTCCCTCTCCTCTTCTCCTCCCTGGCCTAGGAAAAGGTGGGGCAGGGGATGTAGTTCCCTGAATCTTTCACCTGGCCTGGGAAAGGAGACAGGGAACCCCACTACAGCCTCCCCCCTCCAGGCCTCAGAGAGAGGGTAGAGAACCCTAAGAGGAGGAGAGGTGAGGCTGGGGTTGGGGATTGCAATGGGGACCAAAACTGAGAGACAAGTGTCTGGAGGAGTGAACTTAGAGAGGCTGAACAGGGAGGGTTGAAGGGATGAGCAGATGACGGGCTGAACTGAAGGGGCTGGAAACCAGCCATTATAGGGGTCATAGCTCATGCAGCAAGGGCCAAAATGATCTTATCCAATAAATCTGCAAGAATGGACAATATTATTTGTGCATCTTTCTCTCTCTCTGTGACACACACACATCTGGTGATGTGCAGGGGCAAGTTCAAAAGTCAAAGAACAGAAGAGTTATGGTCTTTAAACAAATGCATGTAATTATTATTATTATTATTCTAACTCATGCTTTTTTATTTCTGAAGGTTAGCAATACTGTAGAAGCATCCCACTGACTTCAATAGATATGTGATTGTGGCATAAGTAGCATTAGCCTCTTTGTTCCTTTCAAACGTACTACCATTATGAAGACCCCCCTCTTCTGCACTTGTCAAGTGAAATAGTCTTGGTGCCTGTTCAAAAATTCATTTTTAAAAACAATTTCTGGAGATTTTTTTATTTCCCAGGAGACTTCTGATTCTTTCCATTGAGAAAATTGACATAAAATATTTCAAGTCAGTTTGAAATAGTACTTTGAATATTTCAATTTTTAACTAACCTAAAATGTTGTTTTTAATCAGATTAACAAAATGTTTATATTTCTCTATCAGGGCATTGCCTTGTGGGGATTGTAGGTTGAGTCCCTATATTTACTATGGGCAAAGCTTCCTGGAGGATAGTATTTCCCACTAACCAGGCTCTGTGCTATATCATGGGATTCAGAGGACTCTGGTTGCATTATGGAAGATGTAGTCTAGCCAAGGAGGCTAACTCAGGGAAAAATGAATTAATTAAGCCCTACAACTCCAAAAAGGCAATGTTCCACCATTACATTGCATTTTGGTGTTGAAATTTGGGGTGTGTAAATTTAAAAAATGTAAAAAATCAGTTTAAAAAATATTGAAGTGTTTTTTTCTGACTGACAATATCAAAATGAAACATTTCAACATTTTCTAAGAAGTTATTTTTGGAATGTAAATTCTGCAGAAAAGTTCAATAATTCAACCTTTTGTATGTAGCCTCAGCATTTGGATAGCATTTACCGATGTAGTAACTAAACATTTTACAAGGATTTAAAAACATAATCAGTTCTGTCCACAGTAGTCATTTATTCTCTATTCATTTATTTCTCCACCTATGATTTTAATATTTAATAACAGTATTTGGAATACTGTTTGTATAAATATGCTAAGACGAGCAGCATTGTACTGTATTTCATTGCTTTGTATACTATGTTGGGGTACCTAATTTTCATTTGCACATAGATTACTTTTATCCTGGAAGTTCTCGAGGAATGTAATATTCTTTATCAAGTGACTGAAATAATGGGAAATAGTTTTCAAAGCCTCTGGCAATATGAAGAACAAAAAGGAACCTTGCTTCAGTAGGCTCAAATACTGGGCAAAAGATTACATGAATCAAGTGGTCACATCCCATGTCTCCCACATCTTTGAATCCACTATCAATTAGTGCAAACCAAAGCAGGAACCTTGGGAGACAGATGATGTAGCCTTACATTTACCTGATTTCAAAGTTTTCAGTGTAGCCTTGCTTCCAGATAATTCTTACTGAATTAATGGATGTTAATTTATGATTAGAAAAGTCACTGATCATTGCTGAGACAGAGGGCCAGATTGTCTCCCTGCCTGAACTAGTTCCTTTATGCCACTCAGGTGGCACTAGTGTTAGCTGACCCACTGAACTCTCAAGTGATATAAAGCTGGTGTACCTGCTCCTGTGCCAACTGCCTCTCCTTCATCCCACTGAAGATGGCAGGAGGGAGGGAATGGTAGGGGTTGTGTTAAGGCAGCGGGGGCAATAAAATGGTGGCGATTCACCAGGGTGAGCCCCTGGTGGGCTACTGCCACTATATTTATCTGCACCTCTGAAGGTATGGGGGATCGCAGCTCCCATTGGCTGGGAATGGTGATCCACGGCAACAAGAGCTATGATCCCCTGTACCTGCAACGGGGCAGGTAAATATAGAAGTATGGGAGCTCACCGGGGGCTAACCCTGGCAGACCAGATCACCCACCCCTGTGTTAAGGGCCAGAGATGAGATGGGCTAGTTCTGCTCTGGAAATTTTGAACTGATGTACGATTATGTTCTGACCATACCCCATGGCCATATGCCTCTAGGATGTTCCAATTTATTTTGGGACTGGGGCCAATACACACCAGCCCACAGCTTCAGAGCTGTCAGTCTGTTGTATCTTGCTAGCACTAAAGGGAAGTAAAGAAACAAAAAGTACTTTTTGATACTGGGGAAGGTAGGAAAGAGTGTATCATGAGCTTAGGCTCTTTCCTCTCTCCTTCAGTGTAAAATTGTAAATGAATGTACCCCCATTTTTGTGTAGATCAAGCACCGGAGAGCGATGCATGGCTGATTTTCTCTTCAAGAAGTTACTATATGTTGCAGCAGTAAAATGATTATCATGCTCATAATTTGAGGAGACCTACGGAGTGCCACAAAGAGTGATGGTGAATTATACTTTTAATATCTAGGTACCTAGCCTGGTAGCATTATACAGGATCATTTCAAGCATTCTGGGATTCTCTTCCTTATTGAGCTGGATTATGAAATGTAGTCTTAACGGTAATCTTCATTCTATGTTCCACGAGTTATTGGTAAAATGTGACTGCACTAGTTCTGTGGGAAAAGCTTCCTGGCTTCCAGCTACTTTGAATTTGCAGACTTCAGTTCATTTGGACAGTTTGTCTTCAAGAGACAGTGTGACACAGCTTGAAAGTTGAACCTCTCTTGCACTTCATCTCTAATTGAACTAGACATGTGAAGCTGGTCTCTGAAACCTAAAATCATGCTGTATAGTAGAAGCAATTGGTAATCGAGTCATGAAGAGGAATTATTTAGAGCTTTTAAATTCTTTACTTCTTAGATTTCATCTGTGTTCAGGACGTGGCTAGGTTTGGCTGCCCATTCTGCAGTGATGGCAAGTGAATCCATATTTAACATTCCTTATGATACAGCTCCCATAGTCAATCATCCTGTCTGGAACACTGGTGTATTTTTTTATGTACCTTGTCCTGTAAACTTGTGAGGAAGAGACTAAAAATCCATCTGTCACATCCCCATTAAATTTAAGATAAAGAGCCAAACATAAAAAAAAAAGTCCTATCAATTCAGGTTCAGTTTGACGTGACACAGTAAACAAATTGTTGCGAAAGTTAATACACCAAGTATGTGAGTATAAGACACCGTAAGAGGGAATAGGATAAGTAGATTTTGTAGATCCCAAGTACATAAAAAGAGACCCATAGTACCCTATCCAGATTTCCTATCTGGGACCCTTAGGGTGCGTCTACACTGCACAGTTATTCTGGAATAATGGTCGTTATTCCGGAAAAACAATATTAGTGTCCACACAGCAATTGAGTTATTTCAGAAGAAAATTGAAATAACAGAGGGCTTTTTCTGATGTTGGTAAACCTAATTCCACAAGGAATAATGTGTCTTCTGAAAAAGCTATGTGGACGCTCCACTGCTCCTTTGTAACCAAGTTTTTGGCCCATTGGAGTCCCCCATGAGTATATTAATTGGTGACTTTTCCATCTAGTCAATATGCTTGTAACAGGAGTATTGTGGTGATAATAAAAGTTCTTTCTTTTTTATTAACCTGGTATTGGTTAATTTTTACTTTAGGGCTGAGATTTCCCAAGTGATCTCTTCCCTGGTTTTCTTACCATTACTTGGGTGGTGGCAGCAGATTTTTATCCCCAAAATCAAGGTTTTTAAGATTTTGGGGGGAAGCTTTATATCAAAGCCTGGAAAGATAAGGTTTTGGGGTACTTTTGCGGGCCCCCACTTCTGCATTCATCATGCCAGAGTGGGGATTTACCTTGACAGGTTGTTTTAGGAAATGTAGGTGAATATGCTACTAGCCCTTCCAACATGAACTTTTCTGAATTCGTCAATTTTAATGAAGTACTAATAAATATCCACCCAGGCCTTTAAGGCCTGTTTTAATCCTGAGCCCACATTTCTACTTTTTCATCAATCTTTAAATCAACAGCATTATTAAAGACATTTCTCCAGTATAGCACCCTCACATTATCTGCTCTACCTTGCCACAATGAGCAAAAGAATTACTTATTACATTCTATAGTGCAGCGGTCCATATATTTTCTGTTCTATGTTTTTACGAAGTCTCATTGCTCTACTTCACTATGTCCCTCAAAGGGATGTTTTAAGGATTAATACATTAAAGATTCCAAGTCAGGCAGGTACTACAATGGGGGGGCCATATAAGTACCTCTGATTAATAGATAGATGAGTTATCTGAAACACAGAAAGGTATACTCTTACTTTGCAAATATGGAAAATATTGTGTGAAGCTGATGAAGAGCGAGAAAAATATTTGCAAACATTTCAGGGACTTCTAAACAGAATTTCACCATGATTATATTTTCATCAATTTTTATTTGCTTTTCCAACTATTCATGAGACCAATATTTTGTACATTCACATAGCTGAGAAAAGCAAATTTTAAGCTAATAGCTGAGAATTTTTTTTAATCATGAAAACAGATTTTGTTTGTAAGTACATAAAAATAATTTAGGGTCTCGGGTGAAGTTGATTTTTTATAACATTTAAGACATTTGGAAAGGAAAGAAACGTTACTATCTGCAATAATTAACAGTGATGGGCTCCTATGATTTTAAGAGGAATAAGGGATCTTTCAGAAAAGGCTTTATTTTCCGCAAGAGCCGCGTCTAGACTGGTGCTTTTCTCCGTCAAAGCTCCGAGCCGGAAAAAAGCGGCAGCCATGTTCATGCAAATGGAGCGGGGAAAACTTAAATCCCCGCTGCATTTGCAATTCCGACTTGTCTCATCTGCATCCCTTTTCCGGAAAAGGGGTGCAGTGTAGACACAGCCACTGTGTCTGCTATCTGTTTGTTTTGATGGGTTTTGTTTGATATCCTGCTGCATCGCATATTCTACCTTGGTTCACAGCAGCATATCATGTGCTGAAATTAGAGATGACCTGACTTTTAGATAACAGGTTTGGATGCAATGAAAATCTTGAGATGGTGAAATTCAGATAAGCAATGAACAAGGGAAATGGGAAAATTGCACAAAATACTCTGTTTAATGTAACTCTCCCCCCTTTGCTCACTTTTAGTTGCAATGCAAAAGATGAGGCGTTTGTAGTTTATTCCAAGGCAGATCTGCTTTCTTGATTTATGCATGTTAAAGGAAATTCTGAGCTGCAATAAGAGTTCCACATAACAGTTTTTCAGATTTCAGATATTACTAGATTTCTCAAGATGATGGTTTGACTTTGCTGGATTGAGATGTAATCGTTGGTAGGAGGGTATTTCAGCTAGCTGATTGCACACTAATATACGGTATTATCCATTGTGAAAATCTCTAATGAAATGGCCTGATCTCTGTAACAATGTATAATAACCACAACTAGAAGTGAGCACTGTCTGAAAATTGTTCCTGTCAGAATAGTAATGAGGGGCCCTAGACAGATCCAAGGTGTGGTCATCTTGCATGAAATGTGATCTTGGGAAGAATACAAGTAATTTGATGGAGTCACATGGAATTCTGAAACAACATTGGGAAGGAAACTTGAGTGAAGTCTTAGTAATACTTTATCTTTGTGAAGTGAAGTTTATGGAGATTCTATGAGATGCCTCTGGATGAGGTGACAGTGACAAGAAATATTATGTTTAGGGGACTGGAAATGGAGTTCTAGAGGCCTTTTGAATTATTTCCCACTCTAAGCCAAGATCTCTGAAATGTTCAAAGAGCAATCTTTTTTTCCATGGTGCCCAGCCAGCCAACGTTCAGGCCAACAGTTGAAAAGATCATGGATCTGGATGGAATATTTGTCCCTGATCCTGTGATCATCTATAGTGAAGGTCTGGCCACCTGATTGGCAGTCATGCAAACAACTGCAGGAGTTCCCTCATCCAAAACAGCCTGGACTGGTCAGGGATGGGAAGGGTGAGTAAGAGGATGAGTGTTCTTTGGCTTTGGTAATCACTATGTAGCTCAATGGGAAAGTGTATAGGAGACCTTGGTTCCACCATAGCAGCAAGAAGTGAAGAAGATAGGATCCCAGGTTCGTGGCTCCTCTAGAACAGAAGTTTGGATACTTGAAATTGTCATGAGTGTTGAACTGATCTTTTGCTGGGTTTCCCTGCTAGAGTCAGAGGTGGAATTTAAGAAGGACTATTCATGGTCAGTGACAGGATGCATGCTTTGGAAGTCTGGTAGGTCTTTTCTGTCACTTAGTAAGTGCAGACTTTTCAGAGTTGTGTTGTGTAGGGAGCATCAGTATCAGGGCAGGATCACTTCCTTGTAAATTTACATAGTAAACTGCAGATGTGTTATCCATCAGTATGAGCACTATCAAGTTGCAGGGCCAGTAAGAACATTACACATGCTAGTCTGATGTCCTGTACTTTAAAATGTTTATGTAGTATCATTACATTTGAGGATCAAGTCCCTTGAATTTTCAGGTGGTCCAGGTTAGCTGCCCAGCCTATGCCAGAAATGTCTAAGATGAATGTTCTGGATGGCTATAGGATCATGAACAACACCCTCTTCTGAACATTGTCAGAGAGCAGCAGGAGGGCCAACAGAATTGCTGGACCTCTGACAAGGTGTGTGTATGGGCAGTTCCATGCACTTGGAAGGGGTGGGGCCTCGGGCAGAAGAGGAGGATCTGGAGCACTATACCCCACCCCGTCAGACCGTAGGACTGTCCAGACAGTGCAGCCCAGGGCTCTGGTGGTGACTGAAAGGGCCTGGGACCCTGACCGCCACGATTGCCACAGTAGCAGTGGCTGGGAGCTCTAGGCCCTTTTGAATTGACATGCCCTTGGTTAATTGCTCACTTTACTCTCCCCCACCTGACGACAGAACTGAAGAGAAGTCACCTGTTCAGCATCATGAGTAGATGGGGTGACACTACAGCTGCCTTTGGTTTACCAAGCCTCAAATCATCTGATGACAATCAGAGCCAAAGTTGTAGTTGATTCAGACAAAGACTTCCAAGAGGGATCATGTATGTATACACGTGCATATGGCATAACCTAAGGCAGGACAGTTCCATCATTGCTGGGTGTGTAATCACTGCCTTCAGTAACAACCGGAATCTGAGTAATCTGTGTGGAGGTAATTAAGCTCTTGCTGTAGGGGATTGCCTGAATCTTACAAGAATACCATCATCTGGGATGGGATTAGAGAGAACATTTCATAGTTCATCAGGAGGCTCAGCCAGGTAAACAAAGGTAGGAATCGTTGGGGCCTATGAAAGCTTACTGATGTGATCTGTCTCTGATCAGCCAGTCATTGAAAAATGTTGATGCCCTTCTTCATGCCAGCATGATGAATAGTCATTTCATGAAAATGTTCCTCCCTGTGTGCCTTGTGAGCATGAGGAGGTGCAGAGTACATGGGTGCAGCAAGGTCGACAGCCTCGCTGGACCCCTGGGCAAAGCAGGAGAAGGGGCCTGTTCTGCCCCCAAAAAGGGCGGGGCTGTGGCTAGGCAGTCCTCAGCTCTGCCCAGAGAGTGCTGTGCCTCCCCTAAACTGCCCTGAGATCCACCTAGAGTACTCTACATGGTGCTCCAGCAATGACTTAAAGGGTCTGTCCAGTGGTGGTGCCAGGAGCTCTGGGCCCTTTTCAATCACTGTGCCCTGGGACAGTTGTCCCCTCCTTTCCCAGCAGGCCTGCATGGATGGCTCCACTAGATGCTTATAAAGAACAGATTCTTAGCTCATTCACATCAGGTGCATATGCAGCTATAGTGGGATTCACATTGACACACGTTCAGAGAAGAAATACTATCATTTATCATGTGTATTATAGTAGCACATAATACCCACATTGTAGACAAAGACCCCTTTGTATTAGGTGCTTTGCAAACGCAGAACAAAAGGATGGCCCCTGCCTCATATTATTTATAAACTAAATGAACTGTTGAAGGTGGAAAGCTCAGTGGCTCTTTTTAAATGGGTGAGTACAAAAAATGTTTTGCTTGGAGAACAGGTTTCTTTTCTCTAAAATAGTTCACCCAGTGAAGAGCTAATTATTTTGAAAATTGATGAATGGGCCAGGACTATGCTACAGGCACTACAGCTGGATAGCTATGGTGCTGTTGCTGTGTTATAGCCTGGTAGTGTAGGCTTAGCCTACAATGGTTTATTCTGTCTCCGTGAGTAATGGTAGCTAGGTCAACAGAAACATTCTTCTATTGACCTATCTGTGTCTGCACTATGGGTTAGGATGGCATAGCTGTGATAATAAAGGTGTGGATTTTTCATGCCCTTGAGCACTGCAGCTATATCAACCTAAGGTTTAAGTGGAGACAAGGCCTTAATGGTTTGTACAAAGTATACGTTGCACCTCTATAAACCGGGACTCTTAGGTATGACAATGGACCATGGATGTTCCAGGATCAGAGAATCCTGGTGTGCTGCAGTCAGGGCTAGCTCTAGATTTTTTGCTGCTCCAAGCAAAAAATTTTGTTCTCTTGTCCCCAAAAACACCAGGAAAAAAATTCTGTTGAAGGAAAAAAAGGAGGGGGGGGACCAAAGTTGTTGAGAAAAAAAAAAGATTTAAGCCACAAAAAGTTAAAATAAAACAGCATTAAAACAGCATGTCCCCTTTAAGAGTGAGTGCAGGGATAGGAACAGGGGAGCGGTTGAGCACTAAGACCCAGGGAAAGCATTGCTTCCCCTTGGTCTTTTGGCTGGCAGCCATTTTGTGCCGGCAGCCTTGAGGAACCAGGTAAGCATGGAGGCTAGGGTCAGGGGGCTGGGGGTGTTGGAGGCCGGAGGGGGCTTGGGTGGGGGGAGGCCGAGCACTGAGTGTTTGTAGGGTTGCCAGGTGCCTGGCATTTTTGCCTCCTGGCCGGGGAAAAAAGAAGAAAATACCAGACATCTCAGGTGTCCAGTATTCTCTGAATTTTTTACCGGACAGGAGGCGAAAATGCTGGACTGTCCAGGTGAATACTGGACACCTGGCAACCCTAAATACTGGATACCTGGCAACCCTAGGCGGGAAGGGGGCATCCTACCTGGGATTTCCTCACGATGTAGGCGGAGGGGTGGCTGATGTCCGGGTCCAGGCTTCAGGTCTGGCGGAGTGGAGCCTCCGCTTGGAGTGGAGAGGCTCTTGGAGGAGGTAGCGGCCACCGGGGAGGAGCAGGACTCAGGAGACAGGGCTGGCCAGCAGGCTCCGGGGCTGGGCGCACATGGTGCCAGTGCTGGCTGTGCAGCCACGGCATCTCCCATGGCCCTTTAAAATTGGTGGGGAGGGGCTGGGCATTGCCGTGGGTGGCGCTGGCTGCTTAGTGACAGCCAGAGAGAGGAGGAGCAGGAGAGGAGATAGGGGCGGCCAGCAGGCTCCGGGCGCACATTGGTGCCAGATGGCTGCGCAGCCGCAGCGTTTCCCGGGCTGCGGCCCTTTAAAATTGGCAGGGTGGGGCTAGGCGTTGCTGGGGGTGGTGCCGGCTGCTTACTTGAAATGCTGCCCCTGGCAAAGTGCCTCCCCAAGCACCTGCCTGATTTGCTGGTGCCTAGAGCCGGCCCTGGCTGCAGTGGATGGGGTCCCCTGGGAGCCCGTCACAATGAATAGGAGTGATGCATGCAGTCCAGCTGGGCTGTGGGGGGTAGAGCCGGGAAGAAGGGTATAGGGGAGACAGGGGTGCAGGAAGCCAAGCGCATGACCCAGCTGTAGTTCTAGGGGTGCTGACAAGTTGGGAGGGGGGAAAGGGCAGGGAAAGGAGGGTAGGGCCAGCAACAGGGGGCCCAGAAATGACCTTCTGTGGTTTGGCAATATGCCTCATCCAGGACCAGTCAGGATCCGAGAGTGCTGGACCAGGGAGGTCCAACCTCTAGTAATCCATACCCTGGTAAAAAGAGTGAATAATTGGACTCTTTGCACTCTGGAGAGCTCACTTTACAGTAGCAGTAATAGGGTTATTGTAGACTATTATACTGTAATACAGTCACATTGAAAAATCAGTGCCACAGATGATGCACAATTTCGTATTTCACATTTTGTATTGAAGTTGGCCCAAGTATAAAGAATGAAAATTGCTTGATAAAGAAACACAAGGAAATGTTAAACAAAGAGACTTCTGTCTTAATTAAATTCTCTTAAATATTAGGCTTCCTCTATTTGAGCCCTATCATGGGTATTTTGTAAAAGCTGGTTTTAATTATGAGCTATTCTCTTAACAGGCATTTTATTCTGCCAGCATTTGCATTTCTCAAGAGGGTCAGCGAATATACGTTTCCACTTTGTTACATAACAAAATGGAGCATTCTCTAATTTCGCATCCAAATTCTCAGTGATTCCTGAGCAAAAAGGAAAACAGTATCTTGAAAAGTTGCTTTTTAGATTTACAGTAGTCAAGGTCTCCAATGGCTTGCAGTTTTGCAGATTAAAATGCAAATATATATGCAGACAACTGGAACAACTGCAGTCAAATACAGAGCTTTTTAAGTACTATATAAATATATGTACATATATATTATACTTAAAGCTTTCATACAGAGTGATTAAAAATCCTCATTTAATCACAGCTGTTCTTTGTGGTATATGGCCCGTTACATATCTGTGATATATAAATATGATATACCTCATTTGGTGTGTGTGTGCATACATCTATATCTAGAATCAGATATATTATACATACAATTTACAGACCATATTATATATTGCATAGGCTGTGACAATTAAACTGATGGTCGTTGAACCAGTATATTGCACTGTTGTAATTACAGTGCAGCATGTCTAAGCTAGCCATACTGTTTTGCTGCGTGTCCACTTCTGTGCTGTATTACACCACTGAAGTTGCACTGCCCCCTAGTTACCAATCCAGCTGTTCTGAGCACAGCTCTCTAAAACAGCAGTTCATGAGAGATTTCAAAAGTCTTTCTAGGATATGTGGTTGAATTCCCCTAGGTCTCCAGCAACTGACACAATTCAAGCCTTTTTTTCAGAATAGGTTTCTGGATAAATGCACAGCACTCACTCAGCAAGAATCCATCTGCTAGAGCTTTTGAAAACTAGTCACTAAGCTCTCAAGGCTGCACTGACAATGTGGTGAAGGACATTCTGGCAGTATCTGTGGAGAGCCAGAGACCAAGATCAGCCATTCCACAGGACTGCATAAACACAACATGCACATTCTTGCTCTTCCTCTCTCTTCCTCCTGCCCTTGAAAATCCAAATCCTTACATTAACTGGAGATCATTTTCACTAGATAGGGTGCTACTTTTTGGCTCAGGGGACAAATGGGGCCTCTTTATTCTCAAAACTGACAATGAGAAACAGTGGCAGTAAATATTCAGAATAAGAAATCTTTTCTCTATTTCTGTGGCAAACTGTTTCCCCAACATTGCAGTGTCAGAACATCAGGCTGAGAGGTTTTCTCAGTGTAAAAGTGTTATCCTGTGAAAGCTGTCTGGTTAATAGTCCACCGAGCAGCAGAAAATTTTGCAGTAGATACTTCTCTCATGGAAACGCTCTATCAACAATTATTAAGCACTCAGAGTACAAAACAGTTGTGATCAAATGAAGCGTGAAATGTTGTAAACATTCTCATCACTAGGTGAGCTGGACTGTTTAATGACAAGCACCTGGTATTGGCCACCATAGGAAGACAGGATACTGAGCGAGACGGACCACTGGTCTGACTCAGTATGACTGGTCTTACGTTCTTATTCTGCTTTCATGGGCTTAAATATTTACTTGTAGAAGGGGAAATTTTATTCAAACATGGCATCAACTTCAGTGTATGTTCCCGTTAAGATATATCATGATTGGCCTGATCCTGAGAGCTCCTGAAGGATGCTGTATACCCACAATTCCAATTATCTTGTGTAGGGGTTTCAAACACCCAGCATTTTATAGAATGAGCTCTTGACAGGATCAAACATGAAACAGGAGAGAATATTTTTCTATGGCACTTGTTATACTAACTCCGTCAGATGCTTATAGTTCTTGTTAAATGATGCTCTATTATCTCTGTGACACACTAGATAACCTGATTATTGATAACGGCTCAGGCATTGCCTGCTAATATTTGTCACCTAATTATTATAGCAGCAATTACTACAGTAATATAAATAGAGTAATTACAGTCATTTAAAAACATTACAGCTGTTAGAACAATGAGAAAACTATTAGACTCAGAGACCCATCTGCAAATTCTGGCTGTCTGTAGGCTAAGTGAAAAATCTTTTTTCCAATGTTCTTTTGGTAGTCACAGCAGCAAGAAACAGTAAAGGTAAATGCTGAGTTAGGTGCCCCTTATGGAGTAATAGGAGAGGCCAGAAACCATGCTGCTACTGGGGAAACAGAAATGATGGCTGAGAAAAGTGATGTCCATGGGGCAGTTGCAAAGATGGATGCCACAAAAGAAGTGATGCTAAAGATAAGACGGGAAGAGATGCTACAGTTGTGACACCAGCAGCAATGGAACAAACATCTGTGAGTTGGTCTTTGACAGCTGGTTGCCTCTATTACAATTACAGGGGCTAGTTGCACCTCAACCCTTCTCTGGTCTAAGTGCACCCTTTGGTCTGGGTCACCAATCCTTTACCTTTCTGAAGCGAAATCCCAAGATTCTTCCACTCACAGACCACGTCTTCAGTTACAGTATGCTGCGGATCCACTATGCTGCACCTCAACTGGTCCGACTGTGTTTGGTACCTGCAGATCTTCCCTGCAAGGGCTTGTAATCAGCTGTAAATACAATGATCCAATGAATCTTTCTCAGACAGAGGATTATTGAACATTAACAGTAGTATAATATAAAAGATTTCTTGTATCTTGCCAGAGAGAGTTCTTATGGTTGTCTTATAATCCTTAATAATCTGTTCATTCCAGCACTGTCATACGTTTTGTAACTTGGCTAGGACCCAGAAATTAATATTTCCCAGATTAATAGCTCAGGCATTCTCTTTTAATCCCCTCCTCCAGTGTTTATTTGTATGGTAGTGCCTAACAGCCCCAGTTGTGGACCAGAACCCTATTATGTTAGGCAATGTATGGACCCAGAATAAAAAAGAGTCTCTGCCCCCAAGAGCTTACTAGTTAAGTGCAAGGCAAGAAACAACAGATGGATACAGATAGATGGGTTAAGTGGAGGGGATCTGGAAGTATTGTCTTTCCTTCCTACTTGTTTTTCTAACAGTCTGCTATTGAACTAAATCATCTTTATTAACACCATAAACATTCCAATAGCCATGTCACATACAGTACTGATAAATTATTTCAGAGCAGTTCCATATCCTTCACAGTATGAAATGAAGCTGAATGACAGGCTTATATGAACCCCTGCAAATCAAAAATGTCAAGCCTCATTGATCAATATCAACTTAATACCAGCGTTCCAGGACAGCTTGGAGTAATGTAACAACTTTTCAGTAGATTCAACATTGTGTTCCAAAAATCTTTAGTTTCATAGTGCTATTTTCCCCCAGTCTCATCATGACTGATAATGGAATAGTACTTTTTATTTGTGGCTTGTATCACGAATATGAAACAATCCCTGGATCTCCCAAATGATGAATAATCAGAAAACTCAGGGAAATTGTTTATTAACATGAAAACCTTCCTGGATTTTTAGCGATTGGTCTCCATCTCAATTTTTGCAAGCCTGATACTTCATAATTCATGAGGATGATCATTCCCCTTGGCTAGCTCTTCACATCACATAGCACAGTATAACTCATTCTCATGAATGTGGATAAGACACAGAGTGTAGAAAAAGTGAGACAGAAGCACATACCATAAAACAGGTGGTTTTCAGTACAATCCCAAAATATGTTCCTCGGTTTTGGATTCCAAGTGGTCAGTGTTTTAATCTACAATAATATAGTGCCTGTTTCCTAAAGTACGTCTGCCCCCTGAAAAGAACATAATTGCAAGCCAAATGCTCCAGAAATTCATTTACAATTGCAGTGCAAAACTGAAGACCATGAGTGGCTTATTTATTAAAAATGAAGAATTTGTTCCAACTTTTAAGTTGATGCATATGGCATCTAAATAGTTTTCCCATTGGTCCTTATCCAGGGAACATCAGGGCTACTAAAAAAAGGTGGATTTATTATCTATCACAATAAAGTACTGAGTCTGTCTGTCTATAAGCCTCCACCCCAAGCGGGGGGTGAATCATCAGGTGGTCCAAGATGCTTCTTATTGGCACCTTCATTATTTTGTTCTTCTGCTTTACTCTCTCTGGGTTAGAGTCTGTATAGTTCTTTTAAATGATTTCAGCAAGAAGCACAGTTAGGTATGGACTACATCTAAAACTTAAGTTGACCTAGCTACATTGCTCAGGGCTATGGAAAATTTCCTGCCCTGTGTGACATACTTAGGTTGACCTTACCCTCACTGTACAGACAGCTAGACTGACAGATCAATTTTTCTGTTGACCTGCCTACCACCTGTCAGTTTGTGTGTGGATTTACTACAGTGATTGGGAGGAAAAAAAACCCTTTCCATTGCTGTTGCGTTTATTCTACTGCTGTACCATTATAGCACTTGTACTATAGACTTACACTGGGATTCCTTCTTGATTTTGTAAACTTTGCTCTTCAGCAATGAGCCTATTGTGACCTTAACTTTCACAGAATATTCTGAACTTTGGCATTGTTTGTACCTATTACATTGCCAAGTTAACAGTGATGTCTTGCTAAGTATTGAACTAATATGTACAGCATTGTCTAGTTTCTCTCCATCTCTTCTTTCCCACCTACATAGCAAACTCAGCCTCTCCCAATAGAAGCATGTAGAATCAGCCAGCAAGAAGGAAGGTGCTTAAGATTATAGTCTGACTTTTTCTTCTTATATATTTTAAAAATAAATATATAGTCAAATATTTCAAAATACTGGAAAACAAAAGAAGCAGTTCCAAGCTGAGGCCCCAATCTTACAAACACTTCCATTTGTGAGTGAAGTGACTTGTGTATAAGGCTATGTCTTGACTACAGAGGTATCCCGGGAAAATTCCTCAGCTTCCAGGGAACGCGTTCACTCTTCCGCTTTTTTTTGCAGAAGAGTAGACGCGCTCTTTTGGAAGCCCTGTCTTCCTCTTCCTACAAGGAAGAAGGGCCCTTCTGAAAGAGGTTTTTCTTTTCCAAAATTTAGCCCAGTGTAGATGGGCCAAATTTTGGAAAACCCTCTTCCAAAAAAACTATTGGAGAAAGGTATGCATATTGAGGAGTGCAATTTGTGTACCTTTTTCCGATAAAGCCCCATAATGTAGACATAACCTAAGTGTTTGCAGGATTGTGAACAGAATCCTGCAGCCTTCCCTCAGGTAAATATCCAACTCAGACATATCAGATATCTTGTAGGAAAACCTAAATCTATAAGATTCTCAGTTCTTTTTCTGTACGAGAAGGGTTTAGGTAAACTCTGGATAAACATCTATACTTGTTTTAAAGGGGTAGACATGTCAGTTTGTATCTGCAAAAACAATGAGGAGTCCTGTGGCACCTTAAAGACTAAGGGTACATCTACACTGCAAGCCTTTATTTTGAAATAATGTCGAGATGGAGAACTTCTTACTCTGATCATGGTAACCCTCATTTCACGAGGAGTAAGTGAAGGTGAAGGAAGAGTATCCTTCCTTCAACTTCCTGCTGTGTAAACAGTGCCAAAAGCTGAGTTAAGCTATTTCTATTTCAGCTACGTAACTGATGTAGCTGAAGTTGCATAGCTTAATTCAACTTTAACCTTTCTGCATAGACATACCCCTAACAGATTTATTAGAACATACATTTTCATGGATAAAACCCACTTCATCAGATGCATGAAAAGTCTTGAAAGCTTATGCCCAAATAAATCTGTTAGGGTATGTCTACACAGCAACATTATTTCAAAATAACTAGCATTGTTTTGAAATAACTTAGTCCGCATCTACACAACAGGCAGTTATTTTGAAATGATGTCAAAATTCTGTCAAGCTGGAGGACTTCTCACTCTGATTCCTGTAACCCTAATTGTACAAGGAGAAAGGGAACTCAGGGGAAGAGTACTCTATTTTGAAATAAGTGCTGTGTAGATAGCATCAAAACTTAAAATAAGCTATTTCAAAATAAGCTACGCAATTGACATAGCTCAATTGCGTAGCTTATTTTGAGTTAAACCCCGCTGTGTAGATGCACCCTCTTTCTTTAAGGTGTCACAGGACTCCTCATTGTTTTTGCACTTAGTTAAATTTGCATATCTCCATTGATTTCAATGGAGTTATGCCTGTTTAAACCAACTGAGGATCTCGAGTCCTGATTACTGTCAGTTTGTTTTATTTTCATCTGAATCTTATCAACTTAACCTATAATTACTAATTGTACGTGCTATACATAATATCAAAACATTCCTTATTAGGAATTAGCTTTAATTACTAGAACCAAATGGAATTTTTTGTTGAAAAATACAAATATAGGTAGATCAAAACAGTTTATGAATTTGTCAGTTCATTGAACAATTTCAGTAGAAAATATTTTTAAAATTGAAAATTTTTGTTTCAAGATTTTCAAAACAAAATATTTAATTTTTTTGTTTGAGATGATTTCTTGTTTCAATTTTTACCTCAGTTTTATTTTTAAAAAGTTTTAAAAAAGGATGCATTTCAGTTTTGATCAGTGTAGAAAAGGTGAAAAAAATGGCATGTTTAGTCCTGAGAAAAGAAAACTGAGAAGGACCTGATAACAGTCTTCCTATATTTTAAAAGGATCTGTTATAAAAAAAAATAGTTATCAGTTGCTCCATGTTCATTAAAATAGGACAAGATGTAATGGACTATGATTGCAGCAAGGAGAGACCTTAGTTAGATATTAGGAAAAAGTTTCTAACTATAACAGTAGTTAAGCATTAGGGATGGGTTAGAAGTATTTCATACTGCCTCAGGAGTGAGGGCTGGAGTAGATGACCTCTCAAGTTCCCTTTTAGCCCTACATTTCTATGAATTATTTCATTCTACCTGAAGCTATATTTTTCGATTTAAGCCACTGAATTAAAAAGCAGTTAGCACAGTTCTACTAAATGGATATAAGCATTACAAAACATGAAAAATTATAGTGACTATTTGTGTAACATCAGTAAGTACAGTGCTGCAGCACTTGTTTAGGCAAATATCCAGATGCATTCCTATGTCTTTTAACATAGCAATTTTTAAAAAAAGAGAGAGAAAGAGAAAATGCTTTTCAGGACTGCACAAAGGATGAAGATGTGGGGAGGTTTAGCGATGAAGACACAGGAGCAACCCTCAACTTTATTAAAATGTCTTGGGATCTTTAATTGCAACCTAAAAAAATCAGGACTTCATTTAAAAAGAAATCAACCTCCATACATTGTAATACAGCTGGTTCCTAACTTACGGCCACCTCGACTTACGACCGACTTACCATCCACACTTACGACCAAAGTAGTCATAAATGCGGACTCCGAGTTACGAACGTGACCCGCGCTTACGAACAGTGCGGTCGCAATGTAACTCAATGGGTTCTGAGTTACGACCATTCCGAGTACGGACCAACAAGCGTTTGGTCCGTAACACACTCGTAACTTGGGGATCGGCTGTATGTAATTATTCACCTGAGAAAGTTGAAAGATTAACTCATCCATGCTATGATTTTGAATTTATTGACTGCAAGGAGGTTTTTTTGTTTGTTTCTTTTTTCCCAGCTTGGGGTCCTGCAACTAAATATTTCTTTCATTTGTAAGTTCTACATATTGTGAGTATTCCTGAAGCACATACCACTAAGTTACTCTGCTGCAGATATAGTCAGCAAGACACTTGGGGTATGTCTACACTACAGAGATTTTTTTGAAAAACGGCCATTTTTCAAAAAAACCCTTCAATTACGTCCACACTGCAATTGTGTTCTTCTGAAAGAAAATTGAAAGAACAGAGGGGTTTTTCTGACATTGATAATCCTCATTCTTTGAGGAAGAAGCTTTTTTCTGAAAGAGCTCTTTCGGAAAAAGGCATGTGTGGATGGTGAAGAGGGAGTTCTTTCTCAAGAAGAGGAAAGAGGAAAAAGCACAGGTGCCCTAGTGGTCACTTCATCCATAGTAATCACAGCTTAAATGCAAGATAGCATACATTCAGGGTACGTCTAGACTACAAGCCTCTTTCGAAAGAGATCTTCTAGACATCCACAATACTTTTAAAAAAGTGATCCGCTTTTTCAAAAGCAAGCACCCAGGCAATCTGGATGCTCTCTTTCGAAAAGGCCCTGTTTGCGTTCAAGAACACCTTTTTTTCGAAAGAGTTCTTTCGCAAAAAGGCATTCTTCCTTGTAAAATGAGGTTTACCGCTGTTGAAAAAAATGCTGTGTTCTTTTGATTTAATTTTGAAAGAATGCAAAGGCAATCTAGATGCAGGTGAAGTTTTTTGGAAAAAAGGCTACTTTTTTTTAAAAAAATTGTGTAGTCTATGCATAGCCATAGTGTGGATGCTATCTTTTAAAAAAGCTGATCACTTTTTCTATGCACTTTTGCTGTGTAGACGCTCTCTTTGAGAAGAAGTTTTTTTAGAAGATCTCTTCCAGAAAAGTTTCTTCCGAAAGAAGCCTGAAGTCTAGACGTAGCTTTGGTGCTAGAGATTATCACCTCTTCTGTTAAAACTAGAAGGTGCGAAGTGAGAGAGAATGAAAGAGATTTTTAAAGGGGAGGGGGGAAATAGGGATGGTTAGGATCATAATTTGATGCAATTTATCTAACCTGCTTTGCCCATTCCTAACAATAGAAATAAACTTTCTAAGATTTTCAGGCAAAGATGTACATATTTTAGCTGCAATCACTAAGGTGACAGGCTACTGTTGGGGATACATGAGTAGTTCAAGCTCAAGGCTATATTCTGCCCTAAATCTGCATGAAGAACCCATATTCATGTCAATGGCAGTTTCATGCACAGACCTAGGGCAGCATACGCCTGTAGTCAGAAATTGCATGCTGAGCTTTTGTTGAATTGAATGCCAACCACACTGCTGTGGTATTGATTAACCTATTTTGTCTGTGCTTTTCATTCTCGCTTTCATGATAAACTGCATTACTGAAGCTGAACCAAAGCCTAAGAAGGTATTCAGAATAATGAAAGCCTGTTTGTGCCATGGGTGGGTGGTCAGAGCAGGGTTTAGCCTGAATTAGTGGCAAATGCTGTTGACAGGTAACGTATTTTCCCCCTAGTTGCTTTTACTAATTAATAACAAGATATGCATGTTTCCTTTTCATAGTTCCTCCATTTTCTTCTCCTGCTCAGGGATGTAAAAATTGATCTAGAATAAGCACACATGTTCAGCCCAACAGTCCATATACTCACACACAAAAATAAAATATATAAGGCAAAGCACCATAATATAAAATTAGTACTTATATCCTATAACTAGAAAGGGAAATTGTGCAGTTCTTCCTTAGGCAAAAGTCCTATTGGGAGCCAAACTAAACTTTGATTGAGCATGACCTGCAGGTATTTGCCCGTATATTATGAGAACAAACTGATACAAAGTGCACTCTAAGTTTGAGCATTCTAATGGGAGCTGTATATCGACATGTCTCTGCTCAGTTTTGAAAATCTAAACCTAAATATATACTTTGAGACACAGACTAAACCTTTTCAGCTGCTTCCCTCATTCAGATGGCAAGTTGCATTTCCATTATGTTAGTCTATCACAGTTAATGAGAATCTTGGGAAGTGCTGCATTCTATGACCTGGAGTTAAGATGAAGCAGACACGGTTTACTGCATGTTTTACTACTTTATTATAGTCAGGTTCCTGGTCAGCATGCATGAAAGGCCAGTCAGACTCAAGAGACACTCTTGACATAGGATATTCAATTCTAGTTATTCATGTACAGTTATTTACTATAGGCAACTCACAGACTGTTGCTTGGATTGGAAAAAAATCCTTTTCAGAGCTTCTAACAGAAAACTATACTTTAATCCTAAAAACATGTAGGAGAAGGCTGTCAGCTAATGTAAATCAGTGTAGCTTCATTCCTTCAGCACAGTGATGCCAGTTTATACTATCTAAGAATCTGGACTGGGATTTTCAAAGCATAGTAAAGGGGTTAGGAGCACAACTCCCAGCAAAAGGCAGTGGGATTTGGGCACCTAAAGCTCTTAACACTCTCTCACAGTGTTCTACACTGTAAACTCAAAATTTACTTCCCCAGTAATCTTCAGGAACTATGGAGTCTCCCTGTAATTACTAGGAAATTCTAAATGATGATGAAGGCAGTGCAATCATTAGAGAGCAGCAAATGTTGAGTGATTCATGGCATTTGCCATACAATGGGAATAGGAAAAATACCAAATTGGGAGTTGTATAACTGCTTTTTGTTCAGATGGGAAACCCACAATAGAGTTTGTTCTTAACATGGGTAATAAAGTATTATGTCTCAATTTAAATTAAGGTCATAGTGTTTAACTGAACTTTGCCCAAACAGGCACACTTTTGATGTTCAAAATAGGGAACAGATTTTTCTAGTGAGATTTCAATACTTCCTGCTTCTCAATGGGCCAGAACTATCAACAGCCCTGATAGTCTACTAGTATATCAATTTTTCTATTCCTAGTCCAGTTTGCATAGAGTTTAAGGTCAGAAAGGATCATTAGATCATGTTTGACTGATAGCACAAGTCATTAAATTTCACCCCAGTTACCCCTATCTTAAGCCCAAAGAATTGACTTATACAAAAGCATTTTAGTCATAAGTAGACTTAAATTGATGTGAGACACAAAGAACAAATGACACCAAGGTGCTACCAATGCCAAAGGCCCCTCCAGTGGCAAGGAATAGATTAGGTGGGATACATCCAAATGCAGAGGCGTAATGAGGGTATTATGTGCCCTGGGGCAAAAACAAAATTTGCACCCCCTTCCCCGCCACCATGTGACAGGTTCCCCAAACCTGGTACACAGCCAAGCACGACCCTGGGACGAGGGAGGGAGCTTGTACTGCATCTTCCCCAACCCCCTCCAGTTTGGGGCGGGCACTATCTCACTGTTGAAGAGGGAGGAGGGTCGGGATGGGGGTGCAGAGGCAGGGAGGAGGCTTCAGCAGGCAGTGGTGGGCGGAGGAGGAGCAGGTGAGCAGAGGTTTGATGGGGGAGCAGAAGGGCAATTGCCCCCCCACACCTCCTTTGCTACGTCAGTGAATGTAAGAGATTAACTTACCTGTTAAAATAACACTCAGAAAAATACTTTTAAATAAAACTAACACACAACATGAGACTCAGCCTCGCTTTCTTGAAGGCACTTGAAGCAATAAGTAGCCAAAGGCTGAGGATACACTGCAAGCGAGGCTTTCTGTCTGCCACAAGGACTTTTTCCTTCAGGCTGCTGTGAGATTCTACCCTTAAGTAAAGGAGAGAGGTCTCTCTGAGCTACTCTTCCAAATTTCACACAAGCCACTCAACTGAAGCCATAGATATCAAGATTCAAGGCCAGCCTTGCCCTTGGCAGACTGCCTTGCCAGATATTCACAATCACAATGTCCAAATTCGTATAAGACTTTTAGTTGAGAAAGCCATGTTTAATCCCAAGTCTCTGCTATGACTGGAAGATGTGGGTGGCCTATAGAAAACACCAGCATTTTCTTTGGAAAATCCACAACAAAACATGGGAGGATTGCTCACCTCAGTAATGCCAACTCCTTTGGAATTGAGGCTCTGATTATCCAGCACCAGCTGAAGTAGAGCGGGCACTGTGTGCACATGTCTGATATATTCTTACCAAAACTGCTACCTGACCAACTTGTCAAAGGAGGAAGGAAACAGGGAGGCCAAAAGGAATGGTTTAGAGCAGTGTTTCTCAACCTTTTTTTTAATAAAGTACCCCTTTAAAAATATTTATAAGTACCCCCAGTACGTACAGTTTTCAGACACACACAATTTTTTCTACCATTGCAACATATTTGTTTAAACAACTTCATCATATCCTCATCACTCCTTACAAAGTACATTGCCCATGGAGGTCAATGGGACTGGGCTATTTTATATGTAAAGGTACTGAGAAATGCATGTCGATACCATGATGGCAATGTGCATATTAGGTAAATAATACCGAATAATAATTGCCAAATGAGACCACTTCCAAATGAGACTGCTTACAAAGGGCCTGATACAATTTAAATTTTAATCTAGGATTGAGCCCAAAACAATCTGTTGATATGACCCAAAAACATACAGATAACATTTAGTCATCCTTTAAACATATAAGGGACCAATCAATAAAAGCCCCACTGCCTGGTAGAGGTAATCTTTGAAGAAAATTGGAGAGACTTTGAATTTACTTTTTCTGATAGCAGAGCTTTCTCTCACTGAATGTGAGGTGTTCAGCACAGGTTTCACTTTGTGTGTCAGAATATCACAGAAATGTGTTGTCACAGCTAATTCCATTCAGGTCAAAGCAACATGCACCCCAAAGACAGAAGAACAAATCCCTTGAAGCTGGAAGTCAAAACATCTCACCTCTTCACAGAGCTCACAAACGGTCTTGTTCACCCAGAGACACAAGTCATGACAACTCTCTCTGGAGAGAGACAAAATGTCCTGCCTCTCTGTGGATGCACCAAGTGTTTCCACTTGGCATCTTACCATGCAGTTTAAATCGACTGCTTGGATGAGGAAGACTCACAAAGAGTCTGTCCATCATCCACACTGGAGCAACATGGTGATTTCACCACTATGGTAACAGCTTTGATCTCTCTGTGGGCTCTGGCAGAGCAGCAGGGAGCCTGCAGTGGTCTCTTGGGGGGAGAGGCCAGGGGTGCCTCTACTGCAGTGGTTCTCAAGCTTCTTGGCCCATGGACCACACGTCTCAATGTAAACCTTTCCTCAGATGGCCAGTTGCTAATGGAAACCCACCTTTAATTACACAATTATGCCCAAGCCATTTTGCTAGTGCTGCAGCTGGGGAGAATGGTTTAATTTCAATTATTAAACAGATTAAGTGTTTTAACTTTCTCATGTTAGTTTATCAAACTTCATTTTAAATAAAGTGAAATATTAATTTATGTCCAATACAAAAGGTTTCAATGTTTCCTTTACTTATGGCAGGGGTAGGCAACCTTTTGAGGATCAGGGGCCACTGATCCACAGAAAAATCAGATGGGGAGCACCCAAGTGAGAAACAAAAACACTCCTCCTAAAACCCCAACCCTCACTTAGGTGGCCCCCAACTGAGACACCTCACTCCTCTGGCATTCCAGCCCCAAGGGGCGAGGGGAAGGGACTGGGAGGACTGAGGTTCAGGACTTTCCATAGGCTAGATTTGCTTTTATGAGGAATTTTATGGACCCCTTAGGTTCTAAAGTGGGGACAAAAATAAGGGGTTCAGTGTGTGTGAGAGGGCTACCAATGAGCGGGACAGGGATGGGATGCAGGATCTGGGAGGGAGGTGGGGGGCAAGTTTGCGAGGTCTGGGTGGGAAGTAGGGTGCAGAAGCAGGCTGGATGTAGGGTGGCTGGCCAGGGGGAGGGAGCAGGAGTAGATTGGGGGTAAGGTGTCTGGCTAGGAGGGAGGGTACAAGGAGGGGACTTGGGTAGGAGTTGGATCTCCCTGGTCTGGCACCCTCTGGACCTGACTGGTCCCCAGATGAGGGATTTTTTGGACGAGGGGAGGTCATTTCAGGGCTCCTGGTGCCACCCCTCCCCTCTAGGCTTCTTTGCACCTCCATCCCCTGCAAACCAAATGAGCTGCCCACCCCTGCTCGTTCCCTGCGCCTCCCCCAAAGCCATCCCCCACAATCCAAGGGAGTGCAGCACCAGTTCCCTGTGTAACCCGCACACCTAATGTGGTTACTGAGTACTGCAAGTGGCACCTAGACCACTGCAACAGTTAAGATCAAGAGACCTCTACAGCACGGGCTGGGAGCCAGATGGCTTTTAGCTCAGAGGGTAGAGGCTCCTAGAGTCAGCTCTTAAGGTCCCAGGTTCAAATCCGCCTTGGTGGTGGTTACACCTGCAGCCCCTCAAAGCCCAGCTGAGCTGCCCATCTGCTCCCTATGCCTTCCCCCATCCACCTGAGCCCTGCATTGGTTCCCTGCATGCCTCCCCCACAGCACAGCTGAGCCCCATTTCCCTGCACTTCCCCCCAAGCCCCACAGAACTGCTGAGCCCAGCACTGATTTCCTGTCCCTCCCTCTCTCCCCTTGAGTCTAGCTCTGGGTTCCCGTCTCCTTGCTCCTCCTGCAGCCAACCTCCTCGCAGCCCAGCCCAGCCCCCTGCACCTCTTCACTCTTGCAACCCAGCTAAGCTCTGTTTCCCTGCACCTCCGCCAAAACCGCGAAAACCTGCTGAGCCCAGCGCTGATTCCCTGCCCCTCCCTCGCTCCCCTTGAGTCCAGCCCCAGGTTCCAGGCACTTCCCTCCTCCTGCAGCTCAGCTGAGCCCAGCGCCCAGCACCCCGCACCTCCCCCGTCCCCTCCCCGTCGCAGCCCGGTGCCCCCCTAGCATGGCACCCGGGGGCAACTGCCCCTCTATGCTCCCCCCTCACTACACCTCTGTCCAAATGGCCCAAGAAGACAATCTATATCCCATGCTGCAGAGAAAGATGAATATCCCCCAATGGCTTGAGGTTGGACCTAGAAGGTAGTGGATGTGCACAAAATAAATATGGAGAATTATACACACCTTTTCAAAAAGATTTATTTCAAAAGCAGGGTGGGAGAATGAAGCAGTTCTTGTCTGATTTTAATGTATTTATTCAGGTTCTTATGAAGAGTTGGAGCAATGCAGAACCACACTGCCCTAAAATGTTTCCTTACTCAGCTCCTTAGGAATACATCAGCTGTACCACTTAGGGCATGCCTATGCTACAAAATTAGCCAATAATATTTAATTTGAATTTGAGCATCCGATTTAATAAATCCAAATTGCATGTCTCCACTAGGTGGCTGTGGTCAACAGGGCACATCCTCACTGCCAGGGGTTGCATTAACGCAAGGAGCTATGCCATGGTCCTTGCGGCAGATTGGAATTCTGGGCTATGGTCCTAATGCCTTCTGGGATGAAAACATTGTTGCAGGTAGACATGGGTGCATGTTGCCAACCTCCCATCTCTGTTGCTCAGAACCAACCTTGTCCTGTGGTATGCTTGTCTAAACGCCTTTATTTTCATACAGCATTTCTATATGCCTTGGATGTAGCCTATAACCCCCCATGCCCTGTGTGATTTTGGCATAGATATCAGCATTTCTTTTCCCTGTTCGGAGCTCTACCTGCACAGATTCTTCCTCCTGTCCCCCACAGCAATCAGATCCATGCAAGCATACTCAGCTGTGCTGGTGAGTTCACCACAATGCTCCAATGGGAAATGAACAGCTGAAAGCTCCTGGGGCTTTTCCTGTTCACCTGGCTGAAGTGAAGAGCAATGGAGTTCAAAGTACTCGCCAGAATATTTACAAGGGATCATCACCTGGAGGCAGTGGGTTTGACAGTTCCACGTTCCCAGAAGGTGCAGGGCCAAGGGCATTCAGCCCTCAGCACTGCCCAGACTGCAGTGTACTTCCCCTCCCCCAGTCCTCAAAGCCGCACAGAGTGGTGCTCTATCAGCAATTCAAAGGGGCCCTGGGCTCTGGCCGCTGCCGCAGTAGCAGAGGCATAACCTTGCATCTTTACATATAATATTCATTAATTCAACTGTTTTAATAGAATTGTCATCAATTATTTTGTGTATGATTCTCAGAATAAATGTGCCCTCAAGATCATTAATTGAGCCTTAAGCCTTAATTGATTCTAGAAAATGACAAGAAAGTGTTAGAGGGAGAGAGAGAAATTTTCAGTGAATTCACTTTTAAAAAATGATCTATAGTCTAATTATAAGTCACATCTGTTGTCTTCATCATGCATATATATCTACCATGTTACTTTAATTTCCCTTGTATATTAACCTATAACTCTGCTCTCTGAAGTAATGGCAAGACACATAGAAAACCTTGGTGAAATCAATACATCATCTGTACCTCCTGGAAATTAAACTCCTCACATTTGCACTGCTTGGAACTTCCCATTTTGCTCCTTATGCATGAAACCCCTTCACCATATGAGACTGCAAAAGCCACTTCCCTATCCTCCTTCAAACTCTCTTTTACCAAGTTTCCTATAAGAAATTGCTAGCAGATAGTGGCGAGTCTCATGTCAAGTGGTTAGTAGGGACTTCTAATATTTATTTGGCCCATGTGAACACATGTTCTTTTTTTTTTCTCGGACCTTCCCTTACCTGTTTCTTCACCGTGCTAGTTACTTCACCTTATTTTTGTATCTTGTCTCAATTGTCTGATTGCATCATAAGCTTTCTAGGCAAATGCTACCTCTTACTCTGTTTATATAGTGCCTAGCATTATGAAGCTACAATTCCGGGTCAAGCTTCTTGGTGGTGTGTCAACATGTCCTATTGAGCTAATGCAAAACATAGGAAGAGAAAAGTAAATTATGCAGACTGTTAGTGCAGGAAAAAAAAAGCCTATCTCTGGATACTCACATCATGCTTAGATAAAGAATTAAAATGAGATTAAACAGGGTCATCCAATCCTTTACTTTTTAAGGAAATTCATGAGATTATAAAAGTAGTAGCTACCTCATTTCCTACATCCTTTCATGAATTCATAATTGGTCTCTGTTCAACCGCCTTTACTTCCCTATATTTAGAGTATGTGATTTTCAGGTTTATTTATTTTACAAATTTGGGAAGTAAAGCAATTTTAAATAACAACTAACTTTAAATCAAGTTTTTCAATTTCCTCTCCACTACAGTTGTCTGTGATAATTGTTGACATGTATCTTACTTTTCCTATGCCTTACTAGCTGACCAGATGGTATATTTGAAGGAACTGTGAATATTTGAGCAGAGCAATATCTACAAGCAATTTCCAGATCACTTACAGGCACTTTTAAACCTGGAAGGCTTTATGCTCTGTTACCAGGAAGTGCCCACTTTCAACCTCTCTTTACTTGAATCTGACAGACAGAAAGGGAAGAGTGAATAGCTTCCAAAAATAGATTCCTACAGCTAGTCCTTGAACAATCTATGTCAGTGTGTTCTGCTTCTCCGTCCCACCACAAATGAGCATGGCACGCACAGGAGCACAACTTGACTCCAATAGCACTGCTCAGAGCTGTCACTGGTGTCTAACCCTGCCCCTCCCTCCCAATCATTTCCATCAGAAATGTTAGCCACAAAAGAAGGTGGCAAAACAAGTATGTTTCATATTAATTTCATTTTGTGGCCCTCAGTTCTTTGAGCATGGTGTCTTTTCTCCACTCTAGTTAGAGTACTTTCACTCTTCACTACCAACACAGGAGCAGCTGAGAGCAGATGCTGTGGTAAATGCATAGAACAATACTTACCTTACTTAACAATGGATTAATTAATTTACATTAATTTTTTTAGCAACTAAAATACTTGGTTTTATCTAATTCACTTTTAATAATTTTTAAAGGGACAAATGAAAGGAAGAAGGGATTGGAGAGTTTGGGGTTAAATTAAAATAAGTCTAATGGCCCTGGGCCCAACCAAGCAAACCTTTTCAAACATGTTTAACTTTAAGATCCTGAGTAACCATATTGATGGTAATAGGACTGCTAATGTGCTTACAATTAAGCATATACTTGAGTGCTTTGCTGGATTAGGGCCATTATACATTTATATTCACTAACCAACTGATCTATTGATAAAAGAGAAATATATGTGTGGCTGATGAGTTTGATTTCCAGAAGTTTGTGGGAATATTATTTCCACTTTTTCTTTGCCTTCATTCAGTCTCCTGGAAGTTCTTTTCAGTGGTGGGTCACAAAATTCAAGCAAAGGTAAGCTAAAACCATTAGCTGCCTCTGGTTTCTGATTCAAGCAATATGGAACAACAAGGTGTAATTTAGTTTCCCCAAAAAACATACACATTGATGGCTGAAATGTGCTCAGTGCAGTCTCTCAAAAAACATGTCTCTGATTTGTTGAAAAGTTTATGAAGTACAGTTCAATTCAGGGTCAACAATGTTACTGAAAACACCAGGTTTGTGGTTATATTATTAAAATTTAGCTTAATCCAAAATACAAAGAAAAACTGGCATAGTTTTAGGGGTAACATATCACTACAAAATATCCTAGTATTTTTAACTTAATATTTAACTTAAGGATTATTTCTGTTCCCTATAATACGTACATGTAGATAATATTGAAAATATGCAAATAAACGTATTTACTAAATGAAAAATTGGCCATTTTTAATGATGATCATTGCATACCCACCTCCTCACTTTACAAAAGAATCAAATATTTAGCCTGTGACCCAATCAATAACTCAATTTTTTTCAGAATCTAATATTGTATTTAATCATATTACATTTTTAATTAGAAGGGAATAACATTAACAGATAAGGCAAATTATAATTCCTTAAGGTCCTCTCTAGAATTACACAGTACTTGGGCAAAGTCTCCAAATTACATAGTTATTTTACCAGAAAGTCTGTCAGTTTAACATGTTTGTTTTTTCACATTTTGGCTTTTGGTGTTTTTCTTCAATATTCATTATTTTCTTAAATATTTTGTTTATGATTAAAAAGTTGAGACTAACTCAGGCATGGCATGTACTGTGTAATTTAAGTGAATTAATGCCACAAATTAATTTAGCTCACTACTTGTTTCATCAGTAACTAAAAGCACTAAGTTTGCTCACTCTTCTCCGAAATTACTAAGAGTTTACATATATTCATCTTTTCTTTCATGTTCAAAAATGTACTTTTTTCTTTTAATTCCTTAAAAATTATATGCTTCCAACACTCCTATTCCTTTTATGTATGAAATTTTTCATTCATACAATTTTCCCTTTATTGCTCCATCTTTTGTCTTAATTTGACACTAGAAAGAATTTGTCTTTGGTTGTACTTTTCTTAACCTTGAATGATGTAATTAAGTGTGTGCACTATCCTTTTAATACCTCAAAAATGGTTTATTGCCACATTGTGCATGGAATTAGGAGGCATTTCTTTCCAATGTTGGATTCAGTGTGTTCAACTCATATGCCTTACTAAATCACTTTGTTTATATACTCTTCTTGGCTATTTGTCTTTTATTGTAATAAAGAATAGTTCTCTTACAGGTTTTACTTTCAGCAACAAGTGCTTTTCCATATCTTTGGTGGTAAGTTGCATTCCATTATCTGCTGCAAGTTCCTTAGTAAGCCTTCTTAAATATTATTTTGCAAAAGCTTTTATCACAGTGTAGGTGTTGACAGAAGATGAGTACACCATTTCAATCCATTTTCAGTAATAGTCCACCAAAAGAAATGCATACTTCTGACTTACTGGCAGATGATTAAATGTCCTCATTAAGTCAAATGCTATAGTATCCTTTCCCTTGAGCATATGAGTTTCTTTGTATAATATACAGGGGTAAGTAATATCAACTTCCATTCTCAATTTGCTTGTCCACTGGTGACAGCTTGAATTCTTGTCTTAAGAAACACTTTATGAGACATATCACAATATTTTCTTCTTGTGTATATTGAAAAGAAGCTTCCAAGGATGAACTGCTGTCAAAGTATGCATATAAAGGAAGTTCATTCTAGCCATTATGGAACAGATCTTTTAGGCTATGTCTACACTGCAAGGTTTTTGCGCAAAAATGGCTGTTTTTGCACAAAAACCTGCGGAGCGTACACACCTCAAATGCGCTTTTGCACAAGTAAATCAGCAGTAAAACAGCAGAACAGAGGGCTTTTGCCGGTGTAGGTAAACCTCCTTCTACGAGGCATAACTCCCTTTTGCGCTACAACTATTGCGCAAAAAGGCAAGTGTGGACACTCCTATGGGAAAAAGCACAGGTGCTTTGATGGCCATTCTGTGAATGGCCATCAGAGCTTTCTTGCGCAAGAGCATCCATGCAGTGTGGACGCTCTCCTGCACAAAAGCACATCACTTTTTGCGATGCGCTTTGAGGTGTGGATGTGCTCTTATTCAAAACCTCTTGTTCAAAAGGCTTCTTGCTCAAGAAGCCTGCAGTGTAGATGTAGCCTTAGTGATCAGTGAGATGCTACATAAAGCATCACTTGGGGAAAGGCTGCTTTTGGATTTCCTTTCAAATGAGTTAGACATACAACCCTCTTTTTAGGCATAATATGTGTGTACAGTTATTTCATCACCAACTATAGTCCTAGAGTAGCAATTATCAGGCCTTGCCAGTTTAGCAGTGTCAGTCGTGGAAAACCATCTACATGATGTATTGACATGAATTTAGCATGACTTTTCATTAATAGCGTTAACTGCAACAATTTCTTCCCCATAAGTCAAAACCTAGTCAGTAGGCAAAATTCAGCAAGTGTGGCATTTATTCAGAATAGTATTGGAATGACATGGGAAATCTTGGAGGAGCACTGAGCAGTTGTTTGCCACAATAAAGCACAATTGCAGGTCAGGACTAAAAGCTTTGAAGGAACTAGAACTTAAATAGGAGAAGGTGTGGATGGCACCGGGAACTGTACAGGGATAAGGGGTATTGCCAATCAGAGTTAAGGCATAATGGGAGAGATCTGTGTGGAGGACAGCTTTAGCAAAGAGGTACTCCCCCTACCACAGACATGGCAATTCATCACCACACCAAAGGGGAAAAAAGATGTTTTTGCAAATGGTTATGTAGTCTCTGCTATTCTTTTTTATCCAGATGTGTACTTAAAGACTTTGATGTCCTGCTTCTGATCATTTCCACATTCTTTCAGGTGATTTCTGCTTTCTCAGAAGGATAGGAGCCAAAGAAAGACATCATTTTCTAAGCTCTTGTTCTTCCCTCGATACTCATGTCACCCACACTGCCTTCTCACCAGTTCATCCTAATGTATTCAACAATCTTTCCTTACAACTTTTTTTTAACTCTTCCCTGGCCCTTAAAGATGTAGGAGGATTTTTTTTGTGTTTCATGTAAAACATGTTATCCATTCTGGAACTTTTTTCACCTCCTTTTTCTTTTGAAAATGTCTCAATGTGGATGAATCACAAATAGTAAAATAATGTCAAATCTAAACCATCCAGAAATAGGAAAGGAACAAAATCATTTCTTCTCTCAGTTCCTAAAAATGAGTCCTCCTACTCCATCTAATGATTCTCTTATTATAAAGCAAAAGGCTTTTGTTTAGGAAAGTTCATTTGTTTGTTTTTTTGTCTCTAAACCAAGGAAAGCCTATTTGAGATGGAACATCAGGTTTCTAGAAACAGCCCAGTAACTGTAGGACAATGAATGACTGAATCCAGACAACCTTCTTTCAAATGCAGAATTATAGGAATGCAAATGACAGATTAGACTTTCAAATCATATGACAAGATGACAAAAACATTCACTCACACTGCTCTGAGGGGTGCCAAAATTATCTCCTCTTTCCTGTTTGTATGCCATGGCATTATTTGCACACTGAGCATTTCAAAGATTGCATTTCTGAAGCACATTATGAGTTAGAAATGGAAAAGGCCTTAAGGTCAGCTAGTACATCCTCCTGCCAATGGAGGATTGTTCTCAACAGCATATACCTTTCTGATACCAGCAGACATTTATCTTACTATCTTGTAATTGTTATTTAATCATGCCATAAACTGTGTTCATAAATCAATCCCTGCAGACCCTTAATTATGTGCGCTGCTGTTGTCTGAATATCCTCTAATTTATGGCATTTAAATATAAAAAATGTAAGATAATAGTCTCAGGGCAGCTTAATCAAAGCCAATAAAAGAGAGGGACATTTCATTTTCTGTTATGGACTGTGATGCCTTTAGTACACAGTTCAAAATTACATTGGCTTTTACTATCACCATATCATGTAATAGAGCTCATGCTTTAACAAAGAAACCAAACTCTTCTCCCATTCAGGATTGTATGGCACATTTGATCTCACAGTTATGACTACATTGTACATCTGTAACAACTGCATTGATTGTGTACAGTGGGATTAATAATAGGATAAATATTTTACATTTTAGATGGCTTATAATAAAATTTACTAGCTAGATACAAAGAGATGGACCAACGAGGGCTCAGTGAATCACAATTTGAAAACCACTATCATATTGCATGGCTAGTTCATAACTACTTTGTTAATTAATAGCATTCAGATTCTCCTTTCATATTACAGCTCTCCACATTTGCACTTCCCCACTGAATAGTTGCATAGATGAGATTTCTAGATGCTTGTGTGTCTTTTTACAGGAAGGTCACAAAGTTATGTTAAGTGTATTCTCTACACAAACTGATCCCTATTGAAAATCATATCATTTTGGAGACAAAAGACCACCTTTAAAAAACCATTTAGGTGCCTAAAGCTTGAGACCGTTTTGTAATGGGAAGTTCAAAAGCTCCTAGGAAGCTAATGTCCCTGGACCTTAATGGGAGTCAGGATCATAGGCAGTTTAGAAAATCCCAGTAGCCACCTTTCTGTAGTGTTAGGTGCCTAAATAAATTCGTTAAAAAATGTGGCCCTAAGTGCTTTGAACTCTTACTCATTTGTAACTGGCAAAGTTTTCTAAAGTGTTTTTGCTGAAAATTCATTGTAGGGATTAATTATGCTGCCTGTGTCCCAATCAATCATTTCCATTCACAGCAAAATGAAACACATTTAAAATAAAATTTAAAAGTGTTTAAGATTCCAGATCATTAACTGGATATATGATTGTAGACTAAGAACTTAGAAATAAATTACATTGAAAACAAAATAATTGAAAAGCATTTCCTCCCTCGCTTGCCTGCCTAGACTAAATTCTTAGCAAGAAAAAAGTATATAGGAAAGACAAGTGGATTTAAATGACAGAAGGATTCCAAAACTACTCAAGGGGCATTTGTTAGATGTAATGTAGTGGATAATGAACTTAGGCCAGCGGAGTATATATAGGACTTAAATTTGTCCCCTTTTGTAAATAACTCCCCAATTCTATCATTGCCAAACCACTAAACATCACTCTTTGGAAGGAGACTCCATCATTTTAGATTTCCTTTTGGCAGAAATGCACTTGAAGCAACATCCTGTGTCCAAACACCTCAAATTTGGGGAAAGCTTAGATCAGACATCCAAAACTGCATTTAAAATTTATAGCACTGGCCTATTGTTGAATTCTGGAAGCATTTTGGATATTTATCTATCCCCAGATTTATCTAAAGAACATGAGCATGTGTTTTTAAGTCCTGTTTAGTCAATGTGACCTAACTACAGTAGACTTCCGATAATCCGGAATCTATGGGATTTAGGTGGTGCCGGATTATCAGATATGCCGGACTATCAGGAGGTACTATAAACAGGTTATATATATACTGTATACATTATATACTGTATATAAAGTGTTCTTAACCCTTTTTATTGTACATACTGTATACAGTATACTGTAATGTTTTAGTTTTTAAGACTTTTTACCCCTTTGCTCAGTTCAGCTGCTGCGCTGTTACCTTGTGACTCATTTTTTGCCGAAGCTCACTCACTAGGCTCTTGCCATTTTGATGCCGGACTATCAGGAGTGCCGGACTATTGGATGCCAGACTATTGGAGTTTTACTGTACATGCTTAAAGTGAAGGATACACTTAAGATCTTTGCTGGATAAGGATAGTTTTAAACCAAGCTGTTTTTGACTCAGGACACTGAACTGAACTTTGCAATTCAGGGGCTTCTCTAAGTTAGGCTGGTATTAATAGTAATTGTTTCTTGCTGTGAAGGACTTTTTCAACACGACATTAAAATATCACTCAATATTTTGAAACTGCCATTAATCAAGATGGGATAATCTTGAAACTATTTTTGTGTTTTTTCTTCTTGTCCTCAACTATGGCTTTAATAAGCATCTAAATTTCCATGGCACTGCCCCCATTAGCATGGCTAGTTTACATTCCTTTATGGCATAAAAGAACAGACTAAGATGATGCTTGTTGCTGGCTCCTACTCTACATTTTAAAACCAAAGGAATCAGTTAAATAGTGCCAACAGAAGCAAGAACAAGACCCATGAACAAAGAGAATATAGTGGCGGAACCAGCAGTTTGGCAGTGGTACTTCAGGGGTGCAGAATCTGAGCAGTGGCCAAATGCTAAATCTGAGAAAGCTGAAGGATTAGGATCTGAGGGGAAAAGGTGCTAATCAGATACAGGGCTGAATAGAAGATATGACCTAGAAAGGGAAGTAAGAAGGGAACCAGTCTCAGCCAACTAGGTAGCAATAAAGACATTGTGTCCCCTGTCTCTGCTGAATCATTTAAGAAGGAGACTTGCATATCACAACCAAACCCCAGAGAAGGAATTGAACTGATTTTAGACAGCAGAGCCTTCTTGTAAAGCTTTAAGTTACATAGTCTTTCTGGAGTTCCATAATTTGCATATATTTCCTTTTAGCTCTTCGGAGGATTTGAGCCACTTGACGTTCCCTGGGTGGCCCAATCTGATGTGCTGGCTTACTAGGCAAAGAAAGGTTGCCACATGGCTCAGAATTAAAGGCTTACAGAGAAGCAGCTGCAGAATACTGATTTCATCATTAAACAGAGGGCAGGATCTGTGTCTGTGATAAGGAGTCATTGGGAGGGGATAAGTTCTTGCAGCTAGAGAGAACGAGCCACAAAGCTGACTAGTGAGAAAGATAGCTGAACAATTCAGGAATACTCCAATTCCTTTCGATGGGGGTGAAAGGAAACTCAGCCTGCTCCATGTGCTGTGGAAGGAAGAAGACTCTCAGCATGTGCAGTGGCCTGGATTGTGAGGAGAGTGGGGGAAGAACAAAAAATCAATCTGGTCGATTTTCCTCCTATATTGACAGGTTTGCATTGTAGCCCTATTGTAGGGTCTTAGAACTAGCACTTTGGAAAGGGAATCTGGCAGGTTTGGAAGCTATCTTGGAAATAGTTTCTCACTGTCTTCTCAATGATCAAGCCTAGGAATGGAAGATTTGAGAATGGATCCCTCCTTGTTGAAGGAAAAAGCCCAAGCAGGGACCATTGAATTGTAAAAGTAAATGTGTGGCTATGGAGGTAATGTTAGTAAGAGGGCTTGGCTTCTTCTACAACAAGCTGATGTTCCAGGAAAAAAGGATTACTCTACTAGGATGGACTCCATCTGTCAAACACTGGGTTATGATTACCAGTTTTGGTTGAATGTATTCCTGGAGGTTTTATCACAAGACATACTCTTTAATTAAAGATTAATTTTTAATTTCTGGAAACTTCAGGATAATCTTAGAAAAGCACCTTTAGATATTTTCCAGCTAACCCAGTAAACAGAGCTTTAAACTAGGTTCTATGAGGGTACGTCTACACTACAGCATTAATTCGAGTTATCTTAATTCAAAATAGTTAATTCGAATTAAGCTAATTCAAAATAAAGCATCTATACACAAAAACTATTTCGAAATAGCGTTTTGCTATTTCGAAATAGCACGTCCACACTGAGTGGACCCTGAACCGAAGTTAAGGCTGGCCGGAACCAGTGCCGGCAGGGCATCAGGTTAGGACTTAGTGTGTGGGGCTGCTGCCTGAGGCTAACTGAGCTCCATGCTTAAAGGGACCCTACCCCCACCCCGGACAGACAGTTCTCAGGGTTCCCTGCTTGCTTGTCTACCTTGATGAGGGACAGCAAAGCAGTCCTGTCTTGGAGTGCCCTGAGTGCCCTCACTCGGGACACCACAGCACTCGGCCACATGGAGCCAGAGCTGCCCCAAGGCATGCCGGTGCATCTCGTGGGGTCGTTGACATCAGCCTGGCTGCACTTGCTGCAGGCTGCCATCTAGGGGGTCCATCGCGGGGCTGTCAGGATCCAGGAGGTCCTGCGGGAGAGGAGCCCTCAGACCCACCCCGGTCCTCCCCCACTGGGGGCTCATGCCCCATTCCTCTCTCACGTCCTTCCACTTACCCCTCTCTAGCCCCCTTCCTGATGTCAAACAAAAGACACGTATGTTCAAAAATAGAAATTGCATTTATTGAACAAAACTGGGGGGTAGGATAAATCTCTGGGGAGACTGGGAAAAGGAGGTGGGAGAGGGGAAGAGAGAGGGTGGGAGAAGGGAGGGGGAAACCTGGGAGGAGGGAGCTGAAAGGGGGAAGCAAGGGGAAGAAGAGGGAGGGGAAGCTCAGGGCCCAGGGTTGGGGGGTCTCGCTGGACCAACTTGATTGTCATGCAAACCTGCTCCTGGGTTCGCATGTGGCCTTTGGTGGCCAGGCTGGCAGCTATCCTGCCATAGGCAGCCCCATTCCTCCATTTAGTGAGGATATCATGGACATTGGGGGCATCCTCCCCAAACCTGAATAAGGTCCATGATCTCCACCCTGGACCAGGAAGGCATCCGCCTTCTCCAGCCCCTGTCAGGCTCCTGGGAGCTGGCAGACTGCTCCTGGGAAGTGGTGGAGGGCTGGCTGCTAGTGGCTTGCTGGCTCATATTTTGGGGCCACTGGGTCAGGGGCCCTGGTGGCCACTGCTGGCTCTGGGCTGGCAGGCTTGAGCTGGCACAGGCACTGTGGCCAGAGTCTACCCCTTTAATGGCTCTGGGGCTGGGGTAGAGGAGAGTAAGTTTTCCTGGTTGTGCCCAGAGTGGCCACTAGGGCTCCCTGGGAAGGGCTGGAGGCCCCCTATTTCAAATTAAATGTCTACACAGCACTTAATTCGAAATAGCTATTTCGAATTTGGTGTTACTCCTCGTAGAATGAGGTTTACCAAATTCAAATTAAGTGCTCCGCTATTTCAAATTAATTTTGAAAAAGCGGTTTGCATGTATAGACGCTATTAAAGTTCATTCAAAATAACGGCTGTTCAAAATAACGGTAGACATATTACGAAATAACGAAATACCGTTCAAAATAACGGTAGACATACCCTGAGGGATTGTGACAAAAATCCTGTGAATGCACAATCTAGAGGAAGTAATGAAAAAAAGGGGAGGAGATCATTTCTAGTGAAGGGTCTAAAATCAAAACTGCAATGGAGAAATCTGCAAAATATCTTCAATACCTTTATACACAGTGCAAGGAATATGGGGAACAAGCAGCATGAACTGGAAGTCATAATATATGAAGAAAATTATGACTTAAGAGGTATTACAGAGGCTTGATGAGACAACTCCCATGTCTAGAGTACCAACATTGAAGGTTTAGGTATGGAAAAAAGGAAAAGGTAAAGGGATTATCTGATTAATATTCAGAGTCACTGGCAATTATATTTACAAGCTTATGGATGACAGGAAATGTCCCAGAACACTAGAGAAGGCCTAACAAGATGTCCATCTTAGGGGGGAAAGGAGGAGCTAAGGAACTATAGACTTGTCAGTCTGACTTCAATACCTGGGAAGCTACTAGAGCAATGTATAAAACATCCAATTTGTGATTACTTGGAGGATGAATGTGTTATTGCTAGCACCCAGCATGGATCTGCAAAGAATAAATTGTGCCAAACCACCTTGGATTCCTTCTTTGGCAAGGTAACTTTTTAGTGGATAGAGGGAGTATGATAGACATCATATACCTGGACTTCAAGCAAAGGCTTTTCAGATGGTCCCACATGACATTCTGATAAGTATGCTGGAGAAATGTGGAGTAGGCAGAACTGCCATTAAGTGAACACACAATTGGTTAAACAGCTGCAAGCAAAGTGTAGCTATTAATGGAATGATGTCAGATTGGAAGGAGGTCCCATGTGGAGTTACACAGGGTTGGTGTTGTTATTGCCAGCAAGTTAAGGAAATATGACCTGGATGAATGGACTATTAGGTAGATAGAAAGCTGGAATTAAGTTCCATGAGTTCAATGAGTAATGATCAATGGCTCAGTGTCTAGTTGGCAACCAATAATCAAGCTGAGCACTCCAGGGGTCAGTTTTGTTCAACATCTTCATTAATGATCTGCATGATGGGTTGCTTTGCACCCTGAGCAAGTTAGTGGATGACACTAAACTAGGGGAGTGGTAAATATGCTCAAGGATTGGGAGGGAATCCAAAGTGACATAGAAAAATTGGAAGATTGGCCCAAAAGAATTCCAATAAGGTTCAACAATGACAAGCGCAGAGTCCCACACTAAGGCAGTAGAATCCTATGCACAGGTTGGAGACCAACTATCTAGGCAGCATTTGTGCAGAAAAGGACCTGAAAATTACAGAGAGCTGGATATTAGTCAACAATGTGCCCTTGATACCAAGAAGGCTAAAGGCACATTGGAGTGCATTAATATGAGCATTTTCAGCAGATTAAGGGAAGTGATTACTCCCCTCTATTCAGCACTAGTGAGGTCACATCGGGGTATTGCATCCAGTTTTGGGGCCCCACTGCAGAAAGGATGTTGACAAATCGGAGAGAGTCTAATAGAGGGCAACAAAAGTGATTAGGAGACTGGGGCAAATCACTTATGAAGAGTGGTGGAGGAAACTGGCTTATTTAGTCTTTAGAAGAGAAGATTGAGGGAGGATTTCATAGCAGCCCTCAACAACCTGAAGGGGGCTTCCAAAAAGGATGAAGCCAGGCTATTTTCAGTGGTGGAAAATGACAGAACAAGAATAAATGGTCTAAGTTACAGTGGGGAAGATCTAGGTTGGATATAAGAAAATACTATTTCACTAGGAGGGTGGTGAAACATTGGAATGGGTTGCCTAAGGCGGTGGTGGAATATCCATCCTTATGAAATTTTAAAGTAAGTCTTTACATAGCCCTGGCTGGAATGATATAATTTGGGTTTATCCTGCTTCGAGCAGGGGATTAGATTAGATGACCTCCTGAGACCTCTTCCAACACTAATCTTCAATGATTTTATGATTCTACAAAAGATAATCAAAGGGATGGAATGCAGAGGAAGAAAATGAATATATTTAGTTTCATAGTTTGGAAAACCATATTAAGGGGGGACATGCTAGCAATCTTCAAATATTTGACTGGCCTCCATTAAAAAGATTGAGAAGTTTTTCTCTAAACACAGAGAGTATGACAAGAGAAAATGAGTTCAAACTACAGCATAGCAGAATTAGATTAAATTTCGGGATATATTTCTTAACTGTAAGAACAGCAGGACAATGGAAGAGACTGCCTGGAGAGGTTGTGGAAGCTCATTCACTGGAGGTTTTCAGAAGGTGGCTGGGTAGCCATCTGTCTTGGATATTTAAAACATAATAAAAACTGCACCTTGCAATCCCTTCTAATTCTCTGAGTCTAAAATGATTGGGGGCCATCTTTGTTTTTCTGAGAATTGGCCAGATAATCCCAGGTCTCAAGGCTGCTTGTTGATTGGCAGACAAAATGGGTCAGGTGAAGCATTTTATTGGTTAAAGAAACAACAGACAAGCTTTCAGGATACACAGTGCTCTCCTTCAGGTTTGAGAAAGGTATGCAGAGTATTACAGTTAAAAACAAGGAAAAACATATAGTTTACCACAAGTAGTTCACACATGCTGTATGCGATGAGACCACTCAAAGAGAAGTATCCTTTTAACATCTCTGCAGCCAGAGGACAAAAAAGGGAAGTTAGTAGGTCACAGATTGTTGTAATGAGCATGCATCTTTATTCAGACTATTATTTATAGTGTCCAGCAATGTTGCAAATTAAAGCTCCAGGCTCATCTTTTAAAGGTTTTGTGCAGGTTTCCTGTGAGGCAAGGACTGAGAGGTGAAACTCTGAATGATCGTTTTGTGAAAATTGTTTGCCCATGGATGAGATAATGTTTTTGTCTTTTATAATTTTTTAGTCTGAGTTCATTCTAAAGCATGTTGGACTTTACCCACATAATTATTAATGGGATATATTGGCAAGCATATTTTTAGGAATTTCCTAAGAGAGATGCGGCGATGATTTCAATTCTAGCTATCGATATGTTGGGTATTGTGCTCATTAAATCTCAGTGTTTGAAACCTCTTACGCATGGAATATAACCAAAGTGCAGGTTCTTGTAAATAAAAAAATAAGTTTTTAAAGATTCCGGTATAGAACAAGCCAGTGACGTACTGGTGAAATTTTTATTTTGATCTGTGGTCCCAATTGAAGGCAGTTTTTCTTATCACTTTAAATCTGTGTAAGATTAGATGTTAAGGTAGCTCAGTCATACTGTTTGTTAGAGGATCCTCTGTTTCAAAGAAATGTCAACATCTGCTTTTGGCTATAGTGCTAGTTAAGGTTGACATTATTTCTCCCCCCCCAACCCCTTTGGCTCCCCTATTCTGAAAGATTTTTCTTATAAGAGACTTTTGTTTGAAGAAAATCCAAGATTGGGAAGAAACACACATTGTGTATTTCTTCAAGAAAAAGATAGGTTTTGATGATACCTACTGATTAATCTTCGACCTAATGAGTTCACTTCCCTGCTTTCAACTAAAGCTACCTTTACTGGAGCCATTTCAAAATCTAGTAGGTTTAGTTCAAATTATTATGTTCTCTTTTCTCAGCTCACTATGGTTTGACTTACATTGAAGTTGTGGGTCTGAGTGTGCACACTAACTCCATTAGCTGCTCCATAGAAATTAGGACATTTTGCCTGGTTTTGTATTGAAAATGGATAACCCACTGTGACATTCCATATCTCATAGTAACACCCTGCCGCCCCCATGTTCATCAGTGTTATATAACTGCAACAAATCTTGTACAAATATGTTGTGAAATTGTCAAAGTTGTGGTTTGCTTAATATGATTATCCTATTTGTAGTCATGTTTCATTTTTGTATCTTAAGTTATAAATCTTGACTATGTACAGTATTTCAAATGTGTTTGCTCCTGGGTACCACCCAAAGGTAATTTACATCCAGTCTAACTAGCATACTGAAGATGAGCCATTCACAGACTCATTAAGAAACACAGTAGACATTAGAAGTAGCTTATCCCCATTTGATGGACTTCCTGTGGATGCTTTAGTTCAGGGCTACTCAACACATGGCCAAAGGGCTGCATGCAGCCCGTGGCCCATTTGTTTGCGGCCTGTGGTGCAGTTTGGATTTACATGGGGCTCAACACGCGGCCCGCGGGTGGAAGCCAAAACAAAAAATAGTCAGTATAATGGTCTTCTGTGAGACGCGTTTTAGTAGTTAAATTCTTGGACTGTCATTGCCCATGAAAAGTGCTATCATATGGGTGAAAATCGGGTAGTCTTGCCTTAATCTTTGTATTAATGCCCATCAGTGTGAAAGAAGCTATCTGCATATATTTGCATATATATGCATGTCTATGCAACCACACTTAATTTGCAGCCCTCAGTATGTGCTGTGAGTATCATTGTGGCCCCCCGGGGCCTCCAAAGTTGAGTAGCCCAGCTTTAGCCAGTACATGGGTAATGGATGTTATGACACAGTGAAGCATGTAAGGATGTATAACTAGATCACGTGATAATAGACTCCATCTTGTGACTGTACTTTTCCATAAACTCTGCTGGGCCATGGAAGCTCCCTCCATGTTGCTTTCCTCTATCAGAGAGGGAAAGGATATTATCACCGATCCTCACTTCCCCACACCTTCAATATATGGAAACATCTCAGGAAAATAGTGGACTGGGAAGAGGTTTTGAGGTGGGGAAGAAGGAAGCCCTGTTTATGTATGGAAGATTGGTGGACTGTACCATCAGAGTGAGAGAGTGCTTAATTCAAATCCTGTATAGTTTATAGAACTTAGGTTGCATTTTGTTTATTTCTTAGGTAATCTACTTTGCTCTGTATGCTCACTACTTATAATCACTTTGAATCTCTCTGTAAATTAATAAATTCATTTTATATTTCACCAAAAACAAAAACAAAAAAACAGTGTGATTTGAGTGAAGTACATGAAAAATCTTGGCTTAGTTAACAAAAACCTGTGCATTTCTTCTTCACATTGAGGGAGGGCAGATTAGGCAATAAACTTACTCTGGTCAGGTTTTCAATCAGTGCAGGAGAATACAGTTATGGCATCTTAGGCTGGGGTGATGGGCAGGTCTGGCTGAAGCCACTCTGTTATTGGTGCATGAATGAAAGCATTCATATAAATGCAGCTGGGTTGGTCTCTGCCTGTAAATGTTTGTGTTAGTGCAAGATATTGAGGGGTCTGCAGCTTGTCACAGCATCATCGTGTGAGAGAGGGACAGCACTCATCAGTACCCCACTTCCAGATTGCACCACAGGGAAGTCTGTCACACCCACATGATAATCCTGGTTTCAACCACAAATCAACAACACTCCCTTTCTCACTTGAGCTCAACCTTGGACTTGCTGAAGTTCAACCAGGTTAATTTGAAAATCAGCTTAGTTTAGTTGAAAGGGTCATATATATATGAACGGCTGTTCTTATTGGCCTCGGTTTCTGGTATGGGCATGATATTAGGAAGCATGCTAGCAGGGAATTCTTTAGGATGGGATATGCTTATTTCACTTTTCTAGTTGTGGTGTTCAGTGATCATTCATTGATTCAGGTGCTTGAAAAAGACCTGCTTTATTCTGTGACTAGTTCCAATGACTGTGTGTAATATGAGCTTTTGTAGCACCCACCCATGCTGTAAGCTCAACCCTTAAAGGCACAGTTCTCACAAGTGATTGTTTATTTGCTAACTACTGACTGACAGTCTGTTGTAAGCATACGGCACAATGTGTTTGACATTTCTGCAGATTCTCCCTGACATTTGTGATGTGTTAACAGTTTAAGGATAATTCTGGATTTTCTTCTTACTGTCTTCTCATATCTTGAGCTGTATTACTGTACAAATGCAATACATGAAAGCAGAAAATAATCTCAAATGATAGAAAAAAAGATTTACTTTCTTCTAGCATGAACATTTTCAATATTTGAGTGCTTACTGACCCATGCACAAACCTTCCACTTTCATAAAATGTGCATGCAATATGCACTACACGTGCAGTTAACTGGTTTGCAGAGCCAATAATTCATATGCAAACTTGCAAATTAAGCATCCATTATGAATATCTGATCTACAAGATTTGAATTTGTTACTAACAACATAATTTCTTGAAATGAAATCATAATGTGCAGTGGCACAGGAACAATTTTTGGAGTCAGGGTGCTGAGCTGTATCCGCCTCTTACCCCTGTCGCACCCCTCACTGCCTCTGAGAGCTGAGGCTGGCAGCTGGGACCTCACATGTGGGGACAGTGGCAAGGGAGCTGACAGCCACAACAAGCCCCTGGGCAAGATGGGGGGATGGCTCCGCACTACCAGAAGGTGCGGGGCTGGGGCAGCCAGCCCTCAGTGCCACCTGGAGCATGCCACACAGATACCTAAAGCCTTTAGAGTTGCCCACAGTGCATGGTACAGCTCTCTGCTGGCAATTTAAAGGGCCTGGGGCTGCAGCTGTCACTACTGCCAAAGTAGCAGCAGTGGCGGCAGCTGGGAGCCCCTGGCCCTTTAGAATTGCTGGGCCCCAGGATAATTATCCTCTTTCTCCCCTTGTTAGCAGTCCTGGTAAGTAACCAGAACTCTGGGCTTAGTGGCTGGATGGGACCCTGCATGAGGGGCTTGGTGGTGGGACTAACACCCAAGTGGGACCCAGGAAATGGCTGCCCCAGGGCCTGGTGATTCTAAAGAGCCTGAGGCTCCTGGGCACCACTGTCACTATTACTCTGGCAGAAGCAATGTCTGGAGCCCTAGGCCCTTTACATTGCTGCTGGAGCATTGTGTGGCATGATTTGGCTGGCTCTGAGGGCTGGGGGTGCAGGCATGGTGCACTCTGGGCAGAACTGTGGTCTAGCTGTCCCAGCTCAGTCCCTTCCTGGAGAGCAGAGCTGTCCTCCACCACCAACTTTGCCCAGAGGACCAGCATGGCTGTCGGCTCACCTACCGGCAGTGAAGCCCCTGCCTGCCAGGATGGCAGTCAAGAAAGATCCTGGGCTGGAAGCAGAAACTCCAGGAAGGGAACAGAAGGTTGGTGATTAGAACCCTGGGCAGCAGGGGCACAGGGCAGGGAGCCTGGGAAACATGGGCTTGTGGCCAGGATGCCCAAAACCTTGGGGTGCTGTAGCATATCCTTCACCTCTACTTTCCATGCCTATGGTGTTTAAGAAACCATGACAAATAACACCATTTCAGTGCAATAATTTGATACTGTGATTGGTGTATGGACACTGTTGGCGTGAGTGCCATTTATGTCACAAGGTGGTTGCTCTCTGATCTGAGATGTTTTATTGAGGAAAAAGAGAAAGATGGAAACTGGGACTCTAATGTCCTGATTCAAACTGTATAAAATAATCAAATTTTAACAAGACAGCCTTCTTTTAAAAATTGCCAAAAGATTCAGCACTAACCACTGAAAATGCTTGCACCACAGTTCTAACAAATTTCTTGTGGCTTCTTAGCTTGCAGGAATGTGAGGATTCAAAAGTTGACTGCATTTGTTTCACCTATTGGCAATAATATTGCCTTATAGAGTAACAAGGATAATTAACCCAGTAGGAGGAGTAAAGCCAAAAGAAAAAGTGTCTATGTATTTGACTTAGTATTATCTGTCGAGGATAGAGGCCAGCTACACTTACAGCAGTGTATCCATCTGAATACAGTAGAATAATCAGAAATACTTAGCCAAGAAAAATAATAAAGCAGGAAGGAAATATGAAATTCCAGAAGGAACACTTTTTTCCTATCCCTGTATCCTTCTTGGCACTGAACACACTTATTTATAGCCCTTTGGGCCATGCTATTCCTGTATTAGGACCATATGAAAGCCTTTTACTCTGTGTTGTTTCATATCAGCATTTGATGTGGCTAATATGATGTAAAAGTCTCTGTAATGATTTAGCACTTTGAGAGATATTATCGAGACCAATGATGGAAAACAGACAGTCTGACACATAGGAAGTGAACATGAATTAACTCTCCCTTTATGCCTCTCTCTCCTCCCACCAATGTCCTTTTAGAAAAGCAGCTGTAAATTTTCCTGAATTTAAAAAAGGTATTTTAAACTCTGGTTATATGTTAAATAAGGCAAGCATCCCCAATGAGGAGCAATTGTTTTTCTTGGTGGAATCTTTTCTTGCATAGAAGCCAGATTGGGCTCATTTCTTTGACATATTTTGTGTGGGATCTTCAAAAGCACCTAAATGACTTCAGAGCAAAAGTAATTAATGGGACATGTACAACTAAAGATGCTTTGGATATTACACTCCATATCTTATTTTTTTACTGGCCCAACACTGTTGCTTGAGAAACAGCCATGTCTGAATCAGGGAACTGTTGACACAGTTACAAGTTATAGCATAGAGTGGACATAACTACGGCCCTGTAACTCAGCTAAAGCCTGGAACTGTCCATGGTTTTACCATGATTATTAAGATATTGAGGTCTCATCAGTGCTATGAACTGCATAAGGAGGCCCTGATCTAGTTAGCTTGGAACACTCAGGTAGTAGAAAGTGGTTAGATAGCACAGAATTCCCTTTTGGAATGGAACTTCCCACTGGTACAGACAGCTCTTGCACCAGTCACCAAACCTGCCCCTAATACAAAGGGCATGCTGAAGGAGGGATGAGGTAAATGGGGAACTGGCAGTGGCTATCAAAGGAGGGGCAGGAAAGAGGGCCTGTCAGAGTAGAGATCTGCTATGATGGTCCTCTACTGACAAAAATTACAACTGCCAGGTGACTAACTTTTACAGGAGTTGTGCAAGCATTGGCTTGAGTAGCCATAACCAGCTCCCAGTCAACACTCCTGCCTTCTGCTCAATAAAGCTTGAATGCAGGAGAAAACTGAGCTCTAACTGTGTTATCTGAATCCACAATAGCTGTAATGTACAGGGCCCAAAGTCCTTGATTTTTTCAGGTTTTTTTCTGTCTGCCTGCCATAATTATGTCACCTAAATATAGCATATATATATAGAACTACCATATGAAATAATCAATCAGTTGGTATCAATCTTGTTGAAATGAACAGTTTTGCCTGAGTAAGAGCAGAGAATAAATACTAAGGTTTTAAGATTTATTCAAAGTGAACTTTATTAACCCTAACCAGAACATATGTCCTGCATTTGAGAGTATCCTTTTAAGGTAAGTAGGAAGGATGCTCTTTGTATCCAACTACTTTGCTCTGTGTAGTGCTAAAATATTTTGCAAAGCAGATGCTGAAGTTTTGGGGATAACTGACATTTTGTCATTTTGTTTCACATACTTACCATTAAAAAAAAGGAAGAAAAGAAATCAAGCAGCACTGAATCCTTTTGAAAGCTAATTTTTCTGCCCTAGAAAAAGGATGAGTAGAACCAGCTGTCAAGAAAAGTCTTTAAAATGCTTCCTGGTGTTTTAAAAATATGTTCAGTGTTCATTTCTAAGCATTGGAGGTGACAATTTCCTAACTGAAAAAGTTAGGGAAACTTAACAGATAAAGAGGAACTGATCATAAAACTAAAAATTTAATGGTAGTTTAGTTATAAATTATTGTGGCTTGATCACATTTATAATATGCAAACAGAAAAGGAATCCAGACCAGTAATATTTATAACTGGTGATTTAATAGGCCTATTTCACATAGCTGAAAACAATTATGAGCCAAATCATCTGGAAAGAAGAATTTAATCAGAAAAATGTAAACAATAGTTGGGAATCATTTAAGAACACCTTACTAGATAGCCCAAAAGCTACGATAAAGGAAGAAGGCCATAGTGTTTAAAAAACAAAACAAACTTGATTTAGAGAAGTGAAGTTAAGGTAGCTATAAAAATAAAAAACAAATACAAGAAAGGAGAAGCTGATGTTATTAATATAAATCAAAAGTGAAGAATTGTAGAAAATTGATAATAAAAGCAAAGGAACACAAGGAGAAATGCATGGCCTGAAGAATTAAGGACAACAATGAGGAAGAGTGTGGTTTTTGGGGGAGAGGGGGGTTAGTGTATTACGAACAGAAAGAATCCTGGAGGGGTTATTAGTCCATTACTAGATGAAAATGGTATAATTAATGATTATGCAGAAAGGGAAGAAATGTTCAATAAATATTTCTGTTCATTATCTGAAACAGATCTGGGGGCTGTGGTGGATAATCAGTTGAACAGACACTGTCACCAAAAGAACTAATGCAACCTTTGGAATATTAAGTAGGAATACAGAAATTATTTTATTTCTGTATTTGGTACTGGTGTTACCACTGCTGCAAAACTATGTTCAGTAGTGGGGCCCACAATTGAAATGAGAAGAGCCAAAGGGATAATTAAAGGATTAGAAACATGCCTTTAACTTAAGGAGTTCAAACTATAAGTGTAATTTAATTATGGGCTATAAATATCCACACGAGAAACAAATATTTAATAATGGGCTCTTCAATCAGGCAAATAAAGATTTTATACAATTCAGTAGCTGGAAATTGAAGCTAGACAAATTCAGTTTGGAAATACAGCATACATTTGACAGTGAGGGTAATTAACCATTGGAACAATTTACCAAGAGTCATGGCGGACACTCCATCATTGACCATTTTTAAATTAAGGTTGTTGTTTTTTTCTAAAAAACATGCTCTAGGAATAATTTTGAGGAATATTTTATCACCTGTTTTATACAGGAGGACACACCAGATGATCACAGTGGTTTCTTCTTGCTTGGTAATCTATGCAAGTTGGCAAGCAGGCCAAAGTTTTAGATAGTCTGACAGGTATGGAGCAAAGGAAAATCACAGTATCCTGTGTCCTCTAACTTCTTATTACTTATAGAAGAGAAAGGACTCAGTTGTACTGTACTTCAGTATTGCCATGTTCTGGTTAACAGATGGAGTATCTCTGAAGGGTTTGAGGAATAGAATTTCCAATCTTCCTCACCTAACAGGTTGCTACAGTGACCTTTGATGAAATTGTACTAAATAAGAGGAATGTGAGCCTAGTGGACATTCTTCAAGTCAAAAAATTTGGTTGTTGTCCTCGTGCAAGGATACCTCTGACATTCATGAAGTATTTATATCAGGGCTAAGTGATTAAAACACAAATCACAATTAATTACATAATTAAAAATAATCTTGATTAATTTTATAATTAATTGCAGCATTAAAAGTAGCAAACCATTTATTTAAATATTTTGGAAATTATCTAGATTTTCAAATATACTGATTTCAATTGCAACACAGAATACAAAGCATACAGTACTCACTTTAGTTTTTAGAGTACAAATATTTGTAAGAAAAATAAATATAAAGGTATATTATTTTCAATTTACCTAATACAAGTACAGGTTGAGCAGATAGCAGGAAACATCTGTGGTCCACCATATCCATTTATTGTGGGTGGAGCCAAGTTTCCTGCAGTCCGGCAAAGTTTATTTATAGCCATCAGTCCTGGCTCTCAGTCTCTGGGCTGTTATTCAGTTTCAATTTATCCTTGAGTAAGTCTTCTAAGAGTCCAGCAAGCAGTGGAAGTGTTGATAATGCTGCTGAGCTGATACGTAAAACGTGGAGCTGTTGCAGAATTTGGTAAAGGGCACATTTGTATGTCATTCCATTTATTCACTCTGACAAAATAAAAATAAAAAGAGACCCTCTGAAAAAAATGTTGAACTCCTGTGGTTTGGCAAATCCTCTGGTTTGGCACCAGTCAGGTCCCAAGTGTGCCAGACTAGAAACCTGTACTGTAGTACAATCTCTTTATCATGAAAGTAGAACTTATAAATATAGAATTATGTCAAAAAATAACTGCATTCAAAATAAGACAATATAAAACTGTAGCGCCTATAAGTCCATTCAGTCCCACTTGTTCAATCAATCGATAAGACAAACAAGTTGGTTTACATTTGCAGGAGATTATGCTGCCTGCTTCTTGTTTATAATTTCACTTGAAAGTGAGAACAGGTTTTTGCATGGAACTTCTGCAGCTGGCATTGCATGGTATTTATGTCACGGATATGTTAAATATGTATATGTCCCTTCATACTTCAGACACCATCTTGGGGACATGCTTCTATTCTGATGACAGGTTCTGTTCAATAATGATCCAAAGCAATGCAGATTGATGCATGTTGATTTTCATCATCTGAATCAGATGCCATCAACTGATGGTTGATTTTCTTATTTGATGGTTCTGGTTTGATAGTTTCCCCATTGGAATATTGCTCATTTAAAGCATCTGAAAGCATGTGCCCCACCTTATCACTCTCATATTTTGTAAAGTCCTTAGGATTCTTAAATGTTGGGTCAAGTGCTGTAGCTATTCTTAAAATTCTCATATTGGTACTAGGGATGCAATAGTATAGTCAATTAACAGATTAATCGATAAGCAAAAGCTTATTGGTTAATGCTATAGACTACACACATTCCCCTCTCCCCTCCCTGCCAGTAAATTTTTTAGCAGGTTGGCCAACCAGCCAGCTCAGTCCCAGCTCGTGTTGGCTCCTGTGGCTCTGCATTCAAAGTGTATTAGGATCCAGGCTGGAAGGCAGCCTGGCTCAGTTCCGGCTTGCAATGGGTCCGGGAGCTCAGATCCCAACCTGGACAGGGGCTGCTGCCACCCCACGCTGCTGCCTCTGTAGCTGGTTTTTAAACTGGCTCCCCTTGCGGACTAGCTCTCACCTAGCACCCTACAGTGCTGCCTCTGATACAGACCCAGAGGCAGCAGTGCAGAGTGGCAGGGGGCTCCTTGGGAGTGGGGACAGAGTGCACTGGCTGCTGGTTCCACCCCTGGGTATCTGTGTTCCTTCTAAGTTGTGTGGAAGCACAACTTCAAAGGTGATTAATCAGCCCCGTCCAGTCAGAGACTCTGGGCTTTGTGCACAGAGCTGACTGGGTGGGGCTGATTAATCACCTGTGAAGCTGTGCTGCAGTGCACCTTAGAGGGAACACTACCAGGGACTATAGAATAGTCGAGTAACCAATAAGAATTCATGAGGTTAATTGACCATTCAATATAATCAATATTTAACATCCCTACTTGGTTCCTTCTTTGTGTTTAGTCAAATCTGAAGTGAGAGTGTTCTTAAAATGAATATGTGCTGTGTCATCATCCACGACTTTTATAACATGAAATATATGTCAAAATGCAGTTGAAATAGAGTCAGAGACATACAACTCTCCCCTGAGTAGTTCAGTTGCATATTTAATTATTTTTAACAGGCTTCATCAGCAAGGAAGCATGCTCTCTTTAATAATGTGTGAAGAATGAAGGGGTATTCGAATGTTAAGTACATCTGGCAGGTAAATACCTTGCAATGCCAGCTACAAAGGGCCATGCGAACATCAGGTGTTACTATAAATAAGTGTTTACATTTACAGGCAAAAATGCTGTCTGTTTCTTGTCTATCTTAGTGACTGGCTGAACAAGAAGTATGACTGAGTGGACTTGTAGACACTAAGGCTTTGTTTTGTTTTTGAGTGCAATTATGTAACAAAAAAAATCTACATTTGTAATTTGCATTTTCATGACAAAGCAGTTGAATTACAGTATTTGTAAAGTTAAATTAAAATATTAGCTATTGTTTGTCTTTTTATAGTGCAAATATTTTTAATAAAAATACAGAATGAGCAGTGTACACTTTGTATTCTGTGCTGTATTGAAATCAATATATTTAGAAATGTAGGAAACATCCAAAATATTTAATAAATACAAATTTGTATTATATTGTTTAACAGTATGATTTAAATCTGTAATTAATTATGATTAATTTTGTTTAGTTAATCACATCACTTAACCATGATTAATCAACAGCCTAATTATTATATGTATCTCTATCTGACTTGTACATACCATTTACTGAATATAATATCAGAGGGAAACTGCATTCCTTTATGAATAATCATTTCTAGATTGGATAGCTCATATGATCTGGGCTTCAGCTGAAAAAAAATATGAATAGCTATATGATACCATAGAGAAAGGGATTCTCCTTTTCTCCCACACACATGCTACACACGTACATCTTTACATTTTGGCATTTTCCTGGAGAATCAGGCCCCGTCTTCCCCTAAAGCATCCAAGAAATCACAAATATGTGGTACCAATTGAATCACAGTGTTACATATTCTGATTCAACTTCCAATACAGTTATTGGCAAGTTAACAAACATTTAAAGGTGAACTCACTTATAGGAGAATGCTGACATAAATTATCTGAATATACCAGGAAAGAAATTCCAGGAATATTTCATAACTCACAGTCATAAAATTACCAAGAAGGAATTAATCAAGCAATTATTTTGTACAATTAACCATTTAATAATGTATTTAGCTAATTTGTCAACTATTCAAATTAATATCTTAATATTTTTTGTGATTTCAGCTAGCACTATCCTCATCAGTTATATTGGGCACCTCTTTGGATCAAAGTCCGCTCACATTTGCTGTTTGAGGTGCCCTATACAGTGAGTGGTCCTGCCATGGTTCTCTTCTCTGTAACTTCATCCCTTGCATCAGACTTATCTCCGGAAGCAGTGAAAAAGAGACTCAGATGTTTTTTGTTAATTACAGTTTAATATCTTCAAACAGTCAAGTCTCACTAGTGCTTATGTAACCCGTGCCTGCTTACTGTGACACTCTGTCTCCTCTTTCATTGGCTAGAGATTGATGAGCCTTCTACAAGCAATATGTATGTGGACTGTTTTTAGCTCATACACAGTAGAACAGGGGTGGGCAAATTCTGGCCCACAGGCCAGATCAGGTCTGCAAGAGTGGTCCCTGATGGGCTCCCACTTCTATATTTACCTCTATATTTACCTGGTCCACGCCTCCTCCTGTCACTTCCATTGGCTGTGAATGGTGATCTGTGGCCAACAAGAGCTGCAATCGCCTGATACCTGCAGCGGCACAGCTAAATATAGTGGTAGCAGCCTGCCAGGGAGTACCCTGGTGGACCACCAGTTGTTTTTTTTATTGTCCGCCCCTGCAATAGAAGCTTATGAACAAAGCTCCAGAGTTCTCAGGTTTGATCCCAATCCCTGACAATGGGGTCTGTGGTTACTCTAACATGACCAATGATAATTACATGTTGCTTTATATGACAGAGAGGCTGTGTAGTTTAATTAACATGGCTTTAGACTGGGTCTCATGAACCCTATATTATATTCTGACTCTGCCACCAACCAGCTCTATGATTTGGAGCAAGTCATTTTATATTTCTGTGCCTACATTTCTCCTCCCACCTTTTATCTATTTAGACTGCCAACACCTTGATACAGAAGTAGTCTCTGACTAAGGTTTCCTTTTCCCGTTAGTACAGTGCCTAGCACTAATGGGCTCTGAATCAAATTGGGTTCTTTAAGTATTAACTCTAATAATGAATGATAATGAGTACATGTTGTTTTACCCACAGGAGAGTGAGAAGAGAAGTAAATTTAGCCCTGGTTACCACATTTTTTTACATTGAATCTTAGGGCTGTCTGCTCACAAAAGAGGTATCACTGTCCATGAAACAGGAAATAATTGGAAGGAAAGCCAAACAGTCAAGACTGCTACAGAACTCGCTATTTCTTAAAGTGCTTGCCAGCAAATCCTTCCTCTTTATGGATTATCTTTGTTCCTCTGGGTTACAGACTATAGTTCAATGACAGGAAAATACAAGGATCAACTTCTGACTTTAGGGATGATGAGGAAGGGAATAGTTCTTTTACTTGTAGCAATACTTTTTTTTGGAGGTGAGCAGATAGACGTGGCATTCACAGCTTACAATAGCAAGGAAACACCTTGGGTGGCACAGTGGAGGGACCAGGAGAGTAGCAACAACACCAGCAGGAGGTCCAATAAGCAGCAGGAGGCTTCCTATGTACCAGAGCTCATGCTGATAACTAGCTGTTTAATGAGGCATGTGAGAATCACAATATCAACTTTTTATAAGATATAGAGTTTTGTATCTCTTTATTTTTTGGTGATTCCATTCTTGTTATCCACTCACCCCAATTCATCCATTGAGAACTCTATCTCATCTTAGAACTACATAGCATAAAATTAAGTTTCTCAGAAGCTGGGAATGGGCGACAAGGGTTGGATTACGTGATGATACCTCTTCTGTTCATTTCCTCTGGGACACCTGGCATTTACCACTGCCAGAAGACAGGATACTGGTCTAGATGGATCTTTGGTCTGGCCCAATATGACTGTTCTTATTTTCTTAAATAAAGTTATCATGATTGTAGACAATATGTAAGTTTTAGCAGTTGTGAGCTAGGTGCTTTGGGTTTTCACAACTTTTTCTTTTTCATAATCAGTAAAAGATTGTGTGCATGAAAGATTCAATGAAACAACAAGAGGCAGAATATTGGAGGCAGTGTAAAACACCTACATTCACCAAGTCCATGATATGTGTTGTATAACATTCTCTATAGACAAGCACTCTCTATGGGCTCTACAGTGGAATGAAGACATTGACATGTCTCCTTCACCCCCATAACTATCTTAGAAGAGAAGACTCAAAGAGCTTGGCTTGTTTGGCCTAACCAAAAAAATGCTGAGAGGAGATATGATTGCTCTCCAAAAATACATCATAAGGATACACAAGGAAGGGTAAGGAATTATTTAAGCACCAAATATGCACAAGAACAAATGGATATAAACTAGCCATCAACAAATTTAGGCTTAAAATTAGGTGAAGGTGTCTAACCATCAGAGGTGTGCAGTTCTGGAACAGTATTCCAAGGGGTGCAGTGAGCTCAAATAATGTTAGGGGCTTCAACACTGAGCTTGATAACTTTATGGAGGAGATGATGAAACTGCTCACAATAACACATGGCCCTGCTAGTGGCAAATATCTCTAATGGTCAGAGTTGGGACACTAGGAGAGAGCTCTGGGTTACTACAGAGATTTTTTCCCCCAGGTGTCTGGCTGCCTTGCTGACATGCTCAAGACCCAACTGATCACCATATTTGTGTTCAAGAAGAACCTTTCCCACAAATCACATTGGAAAATGGCCTGGGGTATTTCTTCCTTCCCCTGAATTGTGGGACTGCTTCACTTGCAGATTTAAATTACAATAAATGGTGGATTCTCTGTTTGTTCACATCTTTAAATCAGGACTTCAGTAACTCAACCAGAGGTCATGGGTCAGTTACAGAAGATGGGTGAGATTCTGTAGCCTGAGATGTGCAGGATGTCAAACAGATCATCTGGCCCAAAAGATGAAAAGAGAATATTTTCAATCTATAACAACAATGTAAATCTGATTATTATAAACTGACGTGATCTATTTTTAGTTTGTTGCTCTTTTCCTGAGAAAGAACAAGGCACAGTGAAATTTAAGATTCTTAGGAGTAGTTCTTGAGTTAGTATAAATCACTAGACTTCCACTGAAATCAATGAAACTATGCTTATTTATACCTGCTGAAGGTCTAACCCCTTATATTTAGCTAATTAATTATGGATTGCATTGTTAGAATATCACAAGGTCCCAGGCAAATACAGTGAATATTGAATCTTTCCATAATCATTAATATCTTTAATCTTCCATCTCTCTCTGCCACTTCCTGTCTACCTACCTCTCCTTTTAATTTGTTTCCTAAAAAATTGCATATTTATTATTAGCTTTTCTTTCCCCAACATTATATGTTCTCCACAGAAGCCAACATCTGACTGAGTCAGCCATTCTAAATGTAAAATGAATGGTAAAAAAGAATGGTTTCCCTAGAAAGAGGAACTACTGTAAAACTCAGAAAACACATGTTTACACATACACACATTTTCTTCAATTTAATGGTTGCCACATACTGTATTTCCCCAAATCTCTTATTTTGTCTGACCAATTCACTGCAGAAAAACAGGGAGAATAAGTTTCTATACTGGGCTCATAAATATGTAGACAATTTCACTATTTTTCTAATTATTTTGCGTTTACTCACATATCTCTATTTCCCAAGAAAGAGTTCCTCTCTGTTTATGAATCTATACATTGAAACAGATTGTGTCTGGGCCATGGTTTAGATTCAAATCATCAAGCCAGTGCCACCAGCACTTTTATTAGAAACCTGAAGGAGTGGGGATTGAATGAAAGGATGAAGTTAAACTACTATGGTGATAGGTGAGAGAGATGTGCCTCATCCCTCTGAGATCTCCTCACAGATTCCAACAAAAGACTGTTCCATGGGGGAGGAGACAATTTGGTGGTGAGATGCAGGGATAATGGGCCTCCACAGCCTTTTGGATGTTTCTGAGGTGAAAGAGTCTAACTTATTATTTACTCATAGGGTTGCCAGATGGTTTAGCCAAAAATACCGAACCTCCTACCCCCAAAAAAAAAAACACCAGGGAAAAAATTCTGTTGAGGAAAAAAAAGGGTGGAGACCAAAGTTGTTGAGAAGAGAAAAAAAAAGAACCCTGAGAGTTATTAAGAAAAAAAAATAAAAAAATAAAACAACATTAAAACAGCATGGCCGCTTTAAGAAAAGTCTTTAGGCTTTTTGCCAGCGGCCATCTTGTTTTCTTGATCGGAGCCAGAAGGCAGCTTCCCTGTGGAACCAGATAAGTGGGGGGGTCCGGAGGTCTGGGGGGACCAGTGGCCCGGGGGGATGGCAGCTGGGCCCGGTTGCTGAGTGTGTGTAGGGTTGCCAGGTGTCCAGTATTTTCTCCTCCTGGTAGGGAAAAAAAATGAGAAAATACCTGACATTCTAGGTGTCCGGTATTTTCTGAAATTTTTTACCGGACAGGAGGTGAAAATACCGGACTGTCCGGGTCAATACCAAACACCTGGGAACCCTATTTGCTCATGGAGATTAAATGTTAGTATTTGGATTACTGGTAAGGGTCAAAAGTTCTCCAGGCTCAAACTTTGCATGGTATTTTCTATGAAAAGGTTTAAAAAAATATTTTAAAAGTAAGAGAAAAGTATTGTTTGAGTAACTTTGCATCAGTGTGACTTTGTCTGGAAAGTGCATGCAAATAATCATTCCACACAAAGCAATGTGGGGCTGATACATGTCTCTGCTACCCTGAATCCTGTACTGTTAGAGATACTGAAATTGAATACTCCTGTCTACATATGTAGTAAACAAAGCATCTGCACACCAGTAGTGCAGGTGTTAGGAGCACTTGAGCCATGTATATGGACACTCAGTGGATGTAGAATACTTTGCATTTAAACTTGTGCAGCCAAGAACAACCTTTCCGTGGATTTTCCACACAAATTTTAGTTTAACGCAGAATTATGATTATGTAATATCGTTGAGATCTAACTGAAATTTCTTTTCCTGGTATTTTTTCAATATTAATGCAAGGTAAAATTATCCACCTATTCCAAGGTAACATGTTTGGTGGAATATTCATAAAAATATTAGGGCTAGGAGAACATTTTTATGAAACAGGAAGTCCTTCCCACTACCAAAATAAAATCAAGAATCCCTCCTCCTAGATATCATTCTCAGCTGAAATGTTTTGCATGTTTTGTAAAACATCTGGACTTCAATTTATTTCTAATGTATTTCAACTTCCGGGACACCACAGTGAAAATAAAAGATGGTCCCATAAGCACCACCTATACCAGAAACCTACTGACCGCTGTTTTTACCCTCATGCCTCCAACTTCCATCCAGAACACATTACACGATCTGTTGTCTACAGCCAAGCCCTAAGATACAACCACATGTTCTCTTGTCCCTCAGACAAGCACTTATAAGATCTTTATCAAGCATTGTTAAAACTACAATACCCATCTGGGGAAGTGAAGAAACAGATTGACAGAGCCTGACAAGTATCCAGAAGTCATCCACTACAGGACAGGACTAACAAGGAAAATAACAGAACACCATTTGCTATCACCTACAGTACCCCAGATAAAACTCTTTCAGTGAATCATTGACAATCTACAACCTATCCTGGAAAATGATCCTTCACTCTCAAAGACCTTGGGAGGCAAGCCAGTCTTCGCCTACAGACAGCCTCCCTTCCCCCAACCTGAAGTAAATGCTCACCAGCAGAAACACACCACACCACAGAAATACTAACTAAGGAACCTATCTCTTCAACAAACCCTGTTGCCAACTCTGTCCACATATCTACACAAGCAACACCATCACCACAACAGCCACACAATCAGGGGCTCATTCTCCTGCGCATATATGAACGTGATATATACTATTATGTGCCAGCAAAGCCGCTCCGCCATTTATATTGGCCAAACCAAACAGTCTCTATGACACAGGAAAAATGGACACAAATTAGGCATTAGGAAAGGCAACAACAAAACCCAGTAGGGGAACACTTTAACTATACTGGACACTCAGTTATGGATTTAAAAGTAGTCATCCTTCTACAAAAAAACAAAACAAAAAACACTTCAAAAGCAGACTACAAACTGAAACAGCAGAGCTGCAATTCATTTGCAAATTTAACACTATTAAATTAGGACTGAATAAGATTCTCCCTACAAAAGCAATTTTCCCACTCTTAGTATTCACACCTCCCCATCAATTATTAGGAGTGAGCCACATCCACCTTAACTGAATTAACCTTGTTAACACTGGTCCTTCACTTTATAAGGAACTCCCTTCTTTTGATATGCTTCTACATTATATTACATAAACAAACTCTATGATTTCCACTCCATGCATCTGACAAAGTGATTTTTACCCACAAAAGTTTATGCCCAAATAAACCTGATAGTCTTTAAGCTGCCACAGGCCTCCTCATTATTTGTATAGATACAAAGTAACAAAGTTACCCCATTATAACCTGTGTTAATATTGCCCCCTCCACTTTTTGTTCAGCTTTATATACCTCTGCACTCTGATTTCCAGATAAGATCAAAGGTACTGAAATCTCTTCAGAAAGCTTCTTCTCATGTTAATTCTGTCCCCCTCCTTGCCATTCACATAAATTCTCTAAATCTTGTAATATAGCTTCTTTTTTATGAGATTTACATCCCACTTTGTAGACATAACATTTTCAAATTCTTCTCAGAATCTTTGGGTAAGCATCCAAGCTTGTGCCCCTTTTCTTCAAATTGCTACAGACATGTGGAATCACATGGAGCAATTTGAAGGATAAGGGACTTGGATGTTTCTGAATTGCACCTCCAAACTTAAGGTTAATCCATCACTATTAAATACGTAGTTATCATTAGAAGAAAAAAACCCTCACCAAACTAATAAAATATCCAGTATGTAAATCACCGGAAAGCATTAACTTAGCTCAATGTATATTTTGGAATGTGTAATATATGTACTTTGTTGCTTACATGTATTATTTATCAGTGCTCATAAAGTATCTTTGAAGGAACTGTTACAGTCCCTTATCTAATGAATGATTATTTTGTTATGTTCCTTAATATATGAAAAAACATGCATTATAATTTATTTGCCCAGAGGGAAGAATAATCATAGTATCTACTATAAATGTAACACTTGAGAAGTGATTCCCTCAGTAAGATTCAAGCAGGGGCTGGAAAAGCTAGGGTTACACTAGAAAGACTTCTCTCTGGTTATTTTACACTGAGCATTCAGACTATTGTACACCAGATATTGGTTGCTTTAAAGGGCATGGAAATTCCTCACTTCCATAAAGCATATTATATTTAAAACAATGAAACAGAATTTTATAAAACCATTTTGTACTTTTGTTAACATAAGAAAATAGAGACACGCCATATGATCCCAACCCTCAGACTCACCAGGCAAAACAAGATAGCTGGTTATACAATACTGCCTTTTGATTTTCCTTTGGTGATGCTTGAAGACTGACTTCAGTTATTATGGGAATCATGGAGTTCACTATTTTAATTAAAACTATCCATGGCTTTTGGTGTTTTGGGATGTTTGCATTCAGAAGTGGATGCAAGAAGAAAGTGATATAAAATATTTGTTAGAACAGGGCACTGAGAGTGAGGCTATGTCTACACTGCAAAGAAAAGTGGGAAAAAGATACACAAATTATGAACCACAAATTGTTTATCTTTTCCGCTTTTCCTCTGAAAGAGGCTTGTCTGCCATTTTGCCCATCTATATGGGGCCAAATGTCAGGAAAAAGCCCTCTTTCAGAACATCCCATCTTCCTTGTAAAACAAGGTTTACAGGAATGCCAACAAAATGCGTCCACTTTTCTGACATTTTTTTCGGAAAAGCAGATAAATTTCTTGGACACTGAAGAACTTTTCCGGGATACCGGAGATATCCTGGAAAAGCTCTGTAGTCTAGATCTACCCTCAGGAGTTCTATCTCAGATTTTCATTCAGAAACAAATTCCTAATATGCTAAGGAACATAAAATTATCCCGAGCTGATAAATAAGATGCAGGCTGTTCAACAGCAGAAATATATGCTTTGCTTGCAAATCTAAATTTGTGAGATTTCAGTATCAAACCCAGAAGAAACATATTGTGAATATTTAATTTATACCTCCAACATCAGAAATAAATAAATTGATATCCTTACCATAATGTCCAAAAATTACAATTTGGGGGGAAAATCCAAAGACATTTTTTTTAAAAATCTGGTTTCCAGAGTTTACAAATATCAGTTTGCATTCTTATGGACTAAAGTGTGACTTTGCTACAAGCCCTAGGACCTATTCAGGAGGTAGACTGTAACTTTTAAGATATACTCTCCCAGGTTCCTGTTGCTCAAAGAGCAGTAGCTATTCATTCTCCCCACCTCAACTATATACCCCTTACTCTTTTAGACATGAGCAGGAAGGGGGGCAGGACATTCTGATGCCAGGAAGACAATTTTTCTTCATGCATAGCTCTGCAAAACATCAATAGCCAGTGTATGGGGATAAGAGAATACTAGATGCCTCCTTATTGTCCTATATGGCCATAAAAGCCAGACCACACTTTAGCCTTTTGTAAGCTTTGAAAGCATAACAGAGAGACCCATTGGGTCATTGTTCTGTGTCAACAAATTCTATCAGGCCTGACAAAGTCACTACACTCAACACACTGTTTTCATGGTATTTGACCAATTGTAAGGTATTGAATAAAGGCTTATGTCACACAGTTCTTAAATCTCTGTGAAATCTATGTATCTCCCTAGGGAAAGAGGTATGTGTATATGCTGAAAATATGTTCCCAACAAGTCTGTATTAAAGCAGAGCTGATAAACAGGTTTCTCCCAGTCAGGAGATAAGATGTGTCCCTCTCTGTCAAACGTAAACTAAGCCTTTTAAGTAAAATCTGCATATGGAATAAAAAGTGGCTGGGAAGTCAGAGATTAAACTATCTGTTGTTGGCCTGTCTCTGGGGCACAAAGACAATGAACTTTGGAGGTATAAGGGAAGATAACAAAGATACTTTGTTATTCATTTATTGAGAACATATAGGGTGGAAAATATTAATGAAAAAATCGGGAAAGAATAAGATGAATAAGCATTGGAAAAGGCAAGTTGAGCAAAGAGACATATGCTAAGCTGACCAAGAAACAGCGAGAAGAGCTCTGTGCACAGCAAGGTTTCTCAGCAGCTGGTCAGAAGAAACTGGAGCTGGTGACCATGCTGTTCTCACATTGGGGAAGGAAAGGGCCTCTTTCTCCTAGAGGATATGCAAGAGACTATGCAGATGATTACATAACAATGTAGTGCAGTCAGCAGCGATAGCAAGGGGTCTAGGGCTATAGAGGCAGGCATGGAACAGGCTGCTTCTGGAGGAGAGATGGATGGAGCTGGAGGCCAGTGACTGAGTGAGGAGGCAGAAACACAGCAGCAAAAACCTCACTGACCAGAACAAATGCATGCAGCTGAAACAGGAAAAGTGGGTCAAGTCACACCCATGGGATCCAGGAGGAAGGACAAAAAGGTATGCCCAATCAAGGGCCAGTAGACAGACATGTGTGCATATAATAAACTCCATCACTCTGCCTGTAGTCTGAGTCATTATGGATACTAAAGATTCTTCTGGGGTTCTGATTATGGGAATGTGTAGTTATTTTTCTCAATGTGCTGTTTTTTATTCTGATGTTATAGGATTACAACCCAAGGCCTCAGGTACAATCCCGTCATGGCCAGACTCCATTGCTGAGGGGTGAACTCACCTGTCTACCCTCACCAGGGAAAATGAGCCAGTCAGAGGTGAGCATATATGTGGTACCATTAGATGGTGTTGTAGCTCAGAATATGCTAGGACTGGTGAGACCATGGTACATCTAGGAAATGCTGTGGACCAGAATGTCACTGGGAGCAGGGAAAGTAGGCATGGCCATCATGAGATGTGTCAGAGCTCCTCTGGAACATGGAAGACAAGAGGTCTGGTTAGAATCATAGAATCATGGGGCTGGAAGAGACCTCAGGAGGTCATTGAGTCCAGTGCCCTGCCCAAAGCAGGACCAACCCTAAGTAAACCATCCCAGCCAGGGCTTTTTCAAGTCATTTCATGCACTTAGGATGGCAAACCAGGGGGAACTATCTGAGTGCCCAATAATTTAAGAACTCAGGGAGAACATCAGAGAAAGGCTTCAGGAGCAGGTCTACATTGTTAAAAATAGTGGTGTGGATGTGGAAGGCACTGCTTGAGTGTGTAAAGAGCCATATAGGTTGTATACCTGGAGGTTCAGGTGAGTAGGGTACGTTGCTATCTTAAGACAGCTCACTGTCTTCATTCTACTTATGCTAGCTGCATGTACAGTCTTTGTACTGTAAATGCTGCTGTAGCCTAATAGTAGAGATGATTGCATTGCCTTTAAACAGAGATGGTGCAATTTTTGTCTCTTCTGAGGAACAAGCAAAACAGAAAAGAATGAGATATATAGAAAAGAAGCAGCCATGGCCATATCCTCCTCCACACCTGCCCACCGAGTAGGACTAGCACACTAGGATGATATAATCACCAATATCCCAAGAAATGGGCTAGGGTGAATATCCTTCCCATCCCAGGTGCACCAAAAGATAGCAGAGACTATGCCTTCTAAAGCAGAATTTTCCCCAATGCTCCCTCAAAGTAAAGCAGCTGAACACTCCCTTTGCATAAGCATCTGTTCAAATACCACAATTGAATCTTCAGTTAATGCTTGAATACCCCAGGGGTGATGAATGGTATCATGTCTTATCTGTGGCTATAATATTTTTCTCATTACAGATTGACCGACATTCCCATAATACATTAGCAATGGGAAGACCTTCAGGAGTGTAAATTTCACATGCTGCTTTTATCTGAACTTGTCAAATTTTCTTGAGTCTACAATATTTGAGTTGTAGATCTCATGAGAACAGATTACTTGTAGAAGTTACAACACATCCTGTTCCTGCTCTGGAACATCCGTTTTATGGCACTTTTGCCTGACAGTATGAATAAACTGATACGTAAAATAACAAGGGAAAAACAAACTTCAGTTTAAAAAAAATCAGTTAGGCTCAGTTCTAGAACTGGACATAATCTTGAGGAAGGTTTTTTTTGTTTGTTTGTTTTCTCCCAAATGCCTTTGTTCATCCCTAATATGCAAGAAAATAATATTGAATGGGCATAAAAACCTTTAGGGAAACCATGCAAACAATTTGAATGGTTTTTGTAAAGACATAGCATCTATGTTTCTCTCAGCTCAGAGAATGAGTTCAAGTAACAACAGACTTGAATACTGGAGGAATGCTGTGCCTTGAGATGCTATTTTGTTTTTTGAACCTTTTTGCAACTTGTGACTATAAAGCTCTTTTGCAATGACATGCACACAGAGATCTCTTTGATCAATCCAATACTGATTACATGAAAGAGTGATTTTCTAAAAAAGTCGGAATGTAGTTCACAAGTCCTTTAATGACTTTCCCTATAAATAAGCGGGAACATATATATAAAGAGAGAGCGAGAACCTTTCATCTGAATGCCCCAAGCATTTATACTAATTTAGCACAGGAAGTGTGATAGATAAACTGAGAAATATAGAAGATACATGACATGTCAGAAGACCCACAGTGTGTCAGATCCAGGAACAGATCCTACAAACTCTGACTCTTAGACCGCTGACCTGAATATTAGAGCACATTCTGTCATGCAAGAAACTAGAGAGAAAACCTACATATGTGTAAACAGGAAGGAAGAAAGTTCCCAAATTACCCAACTCTATAGTGAGCATTTCTAAATATACCTCTCCTTTTGTTACACATAGACTGTTTTGATGCCACTTATCAATTTCTGCTGAGTGATTATCAGAAGGCAGAGGTATTGGAACAATGTTACAGCGCAAGGGTGGGAGTACTGGGAGCTACCAAACTAAACTGTAAACCCTGCAGCATCTTCCACACTCTTAATTACAAGCAGTGATAGCTTGCATGGCAAGGAAACAAAATGAGGTTGTAAGGGGTTTAATACAGGTGATGCCAAATGAAGACAAGTTGAGGGAGGCTAGGCTACATTGGTGTGGGCATATCCAGCAGGGACTGAAGACCTATATCAGTGGGGTAACTCTCACCCTGATTGTTAATGGAAGGAGTTGAATGATTCAGCATGTGGACCAGATATCAACAGACTTCAGGGAGACAAATCTGCATAGCAGCCTGGCATATAATCATGAGCTTTGGAAGAAGGCTATAAAAGTTGTCACCCCCTAAAGGGGAAATGACACAAAGAAGAACAGGTATAATTTCATTGTAGTTTGTGGAATTTAGCTTTATGGCACTGTGGCGGGGAAACCACTCCCCGCACTTACCCCGCTGTCCGGTGGCTCTGGCCCCTACAAGCGCCGTCGCCGCCACCTCTGCTAGCGGCGAGCGGGGAGCCGGCGACACAGACACAGGTGCGGCCAGGGCTGGGCCACAGAGGGCGGGCTCTAGGGTGCAGGGAGGGGTGGCCAGCTTGCCGGCGGGCCGGGGGCGGGACGTCAGGCCGCACGCCCAAAAGGGAGCGGGCAGAGAGGAGCAGGGGGAAGGAGAGCAGGGGCTGGCTGTGCTCTCACCCCCCACAGGTGGAGAGCCCGAGGAGTGGCGAATGCTCGGGATGGCAGACGCCAGAGAGGAGTGGGACGGTGGACGAGGAACGCCCCCGGGAGGGCCCAAGAGCGATGCGGCCCCCGGCGGGTGGGCCGACCGAGCCCGAGCCAGGACACTGATGACCCGGGAGCCAGAGCGGAGAACGGCCGGGCCAGCGGGCCGGTCGGGACAGTAAAGCAGCTGCAGTGCAGCGACAGGGACCCAGAAAGCGAGGGACGGAAGGCGGGGGGGAGACCAGTGGGGCTGGACTGAGCGTGACCCCACCACACTGGTGGAGAATGTGGGTACCTTAGGGGGAAAGAGGCAGTGTGTGTGTTTAAAAAAACAAAAAAACAAAGAGGGAGGATATTGGAAATAGGATTAGGCACGATAGGAAGGGGTGATGGAAGTGGGGAAGCTGTTGGAATGGCTGGCGGAGAACCAGCAACAGCAGCAACAGCAGACTCAGCTGCTCCAGCAGCTGACTGAGCAGCAGCAGCTAGTGCGGGAACTGGTGGAGCACCAGCAGAAGCAGCAGGAACAATGGGCCAAACAGGGGGCTGGGGGGCCTGCCGCCTCCGGGGAGACAGGCATTGGGGGGTCCATCTTGGCATTACCCCTACGGCTGGTGAAGATGACAGCGGGTGATGACCCCGAAGCCTTCCTGATCACCATTGAATGGGTTGCCACCGCTGAACACTGGCTGGAGGAGCACTGGGCCACCCTGCTGGCCCCCTACCTCACGGGACCAGCACAGTGGGCCTATAGAGGGCTAGGTGCCTGAGATGCCTTGCATTATCGCAAGGTTAAAGAGGTGATCCTTGATCAGGCGGGCATTACCCCGGAGTCCCACAGGCAGAAGTTTCTCTCCGAGAAATACCAGCCGGGGGAGCGGCCGAGAGCAGTGGTGCAGAGGCTAAGGGAAGCCGCCACGCGCTGGCTAGACCCGGAGCGCAAGACAGCCACGCAGGTGGTGGACATGATTGTGTTAGACCAATTTTTGCAGATTTTCCCACCTGACAGCCGGACCTGGGTGCGACGACATCAACCCACGACGTTGGGCGAGGCCGTCTCGATTCTCGAGAACTACATGGCCGCAGAGCGGGAGGAAGACAGCGCGAAAGGCCATAAAGCCCCGGTAAGGAGTCAAGCCGCGCCCGGGAGAGCGAGGGCCATGAGGGGCCGGGGGGCTTGGGCTGCCCCACCCATCCCCTGGGGGCGATGGGGCGAAGGGACGAGGCAAGGAAACCCATCGAGCCCTGAGGACACCGCCACCGGACCCGTGGAGGAGGCCCCACCCCGACCGCCGGAGCCAGCGAAGCGGGGAGCCTGCTTTGAATGCGGGCAGGAGGGCCACTTCTGCCGCGACTGCCCCTTTATGGACTGCTCATATGGACGGGATGGGGTGACACCATGGAGGCCGCAGCGGTGGGACCCACCCCGGATCACAGTCCGGATAAGCCTGGAGGGGCAGCCGGCCTGGGCACTGGTGGATTCCGGCTGCAACCAAACCCTGGTCCGAAAGGAGCTGGTGCCACTGAGGGGTGCCGGGGGCCCGCCCGTAGCCATACAATGTGTCCATGGGGAGGTGAGATGCTACCCACGCAGTGTGTGCACATAAGTGAGGAACCCCTGAGAGCGCGGTGTCGGGTGGTGGTAGCACCGAAGCTGGCATTCCCGGTAATTCTGGGGCGAGACTGGCCGGGGTTTCGGCGACTGGTCGCCCGGTGGGGACAAGTGCAAGGAGAAGCGCCAGCCGGGGCAACCCGGAGCCCGGGGACCAGGCAAGAGCCCACGGAGGCCCAGGCTGCAGAGGCCGAGCCCGCAGAGGAGCACAGGAGAGAAGTGGGCGAGGGGACAAACTTCCTACGTGAACAAAGAGAGGACGCTTCACTCAAGCACGCGTGGGAGCAAGCCGGCGAGAGCCCAGGCACCGGGACAACAAGACCGGAGGGGCCACGGTTCAAGGTAAGAGCTGACTGGTTGTACCGCGTCCTCACCCGGCAGGGGGAGCTGGGTGAAACCCAGCAGTTGCTGGTGCCGGCACGCTTCTGGTGGCAGGTACTAGACCTGGCCCACACCAACCCATCTATAAAAAGGGAAATAAGAACAACCCAGGAAACTACAGACCAGTTAGTTTAACTTCTGTGCCTGGGAAGATAATGGAGCAAGTAATTAAGGAAATCATCTGTAGACACTTGGAAAGTGGCAAGGTGATAGGGAACAGCCAGCATGGATTTGAAAAGAACAAATCATGTCAAACCAATCTGATAGCTTTCTTTAATAGGATAACGAGTCTTGTGGATAAGGGAGAAGCGGTGGATGTGGTATACCTAGACTTTAGTAAGGCGTTTGATACGGTCTCGCATGATATTCTTATCAATAAACTAGGTAAATACAACTTAGATGGGGCTACTATAAGGTGGGTGCATAACTGGCTGGATATTACTCAGAGAGTAGTTATTAATGGTTCACATTCCTGCTGGAAAGGCATAACAAGTGGGGTTCCGCAGGGGTCTGTTTTGGGACCGGCTCTGTTCAATATCTTCATCAACAATTTAGATATTGGTATAGAAAGTACGCTTATTAAGTTTGCAGATGATACCAAGCTGGGAGGAGTTGCGACTAAACTGAAGGATAGGGTCATAATTCAAAATGACCTGAACAAATTAGAGAAATGGTCTGAGATAAATAGGATGAAGTTTAATAAAGACAAATGCAAAGTGCTCCACTTAGGAAGGAACAATCAGTTTCACACATACAGAATGGGAAGCGACAGTCTGGGAAGGAGTACGGCAGAAAGGGATCTAGGGGTTATAGTGGACCACAAGTTAAATATGAATCAGCAGTGTGATGCTGTTGCAAAGAAAGCAAACATGATTCTGGGATGTATTAACAGGTGTGTTGTGAGCAAGACACCGAGAGGTCATTCTTCCGCTCTACTCTGCGCTGGTTAGGCCTCAATTGGTGTATTGTGTCCAGTTCTGGGCACCGCATTTCAAGAAAGATGTGGAAAAAATTGGAGCGGGTCCAAAGAAGAGCAACGAGAATGATTAAAGGTCTAGAGAACATGACCTATGAGGGAAGGCTGAAGGAATTGGGTTTGTTTAGTTTAGAAAAGAGAAGATTGAAGGGGGACATGATATCAGTTTTCAGATATCTAAAAGGGTGTCATAAGGAGGAGGGAGAAAACTTGTTCATCTTGGCCTCTGAGGATAGAACAAGAAGCAATGGGCTTAAACTGCAGCAAGGGAGGTTCAGGTTGGACATCAGGAAAAAGTTCCTAACTGTCAGGGTAGTCAAACACTGGAATAAATTGCCCAGGGAGGTTGTGGAATCCCCATCTCTGGAGATATTTAAGAGTAGGTTAGATAAATGTCTATCAGGGATGGTCTAGACAGTATTTGATCCTGCCATGAGGGCAGGGGACTGGACTCGATGACCTCTTGAGGTCCCTTCCAGTCCTAGTATTCTATGATTCTATGATTCTATAACCCCTGGGCTGGCCATCTAGGGGTTGAAAAGACCTTACAGAGAGTGCTACAGCATTTCTATTTGCCTGGGGTGTACAAGGAGGTCAAAGACTTCTGTGAGTCCTGCCCGGACTGCCAGCGGGCGGGAGGAAGGGGGGTGCCCAAAGCGCCCTTTGTCCCTCTCCTGGTGGTGGACACGCCCCTTGAGAGGGTAGCCCTGCACCTGGTGGGGCCTTTGGACCGGTCAAAGAGGGGCAACCAGTACATCCTAGTCCTGATAGACTACGCCACCCGTTACCCGGAGGCCGTACTGCTCTGTAGCACTAAGGCCCCAGTCCTAGCAGCCGAAATGGTGAAGGTCTTTGCGAGGGTTGGGGTACCCCATGAGATCTTGACAGACCAAGGGACAAATGTGTCAGGGCGGGTGATGACGGAGCTTTGTAAGTTGTTGGGGGTGAAAAAGCTCCAGACCTTGGTTTACCACCCCCAAGCAGATGGGTTGGTGGA